>CM035840.1:58635034-59894737 GCA_020510985.1 Pholidichthys leucotaenia | reverse complement strand
TCCGCTCTGAAGTCAGACTAGTTAGCCCTCTTCTCCACAGCAAGGCGGCACCACCTCTTGCACCGAGGCGACTTTAACGATCGTTTTGATCCCGGTGCACCGCCCTGGCGCTAGCAGCACAACCCCGCTGACCCCCTGCTGCATAGAGACAAGGGTAATGAGATTAGCTTTGCATGAGTGTGACTGTTTGTGGTGTGTCCTCTCCAGATTGTGCGTGCGCAGCTTTTCGAGCCCTGCAGTTCATGTGACAGAATCAGCGCCGCTGAGAGAGTGAGGATTACTAAATGGGGTGAGTCTGTTCAAAAGAGCTGTGCGCTCAGGGCAAGGGTTAGGCATCGCGAATGTGTGCCAGAGGAAATGACATAAAACATTACAGATTTCTGACTGCTTGCAGAAGGAAACTGGGTGAACTGGCTCACCTTTTAAGTCATGTTAATCCTTAGCGACATATCAGTTTGCACCTTTTTTCCTGATCATCTTAGGTTGTGTAATTTTTGAAGTGCATTTCATGTTTCTGGGATTTTATCCTTTTCTTGAATTTGACATAAGCGGCACCTTACTGATTTCTGGGTACACCACATGCAGGTACAATGTGATGCACAAAGACTCTCTGAAATCCACCCATTCCAGCTGCTTCCAGATGTGGATGCATTGATAACACAGACCCACGCCTTACAGCTGGGTACAGCTGGTATACCCTGTTGGAATGTCATATAGTAAGGAAAATCCCTGGCTGCCTCTCTGCTTCAATTCTGATGGCACGCCATGACCTATTTCCAGACCTTACCGATCTTCACAGTCAAATGCAAGGTCAAGGTCATTGGACACTGAAGAGGCGTTCCAGACACCATCCTAGCTTGTGTTAAGATGTGGCAGTTCTATCGCTCATAATAAAGTCACTACAAGTCAAAACAGACTTTTGACCTTTTATGACCCTGTCATAGATGTAAATGGGGGGGGAGAGGGGACATCCCCTCCTGCATATCATCATAAACTAACTACTAACTAACTAACCTGCACTTATATAGCGCTTTTCTAGTCACAAAGACCACTCAAAGCGCTCCTTAAACCTTTAATATGGTGTTACATAAGGCTTTGAAGCACCAATGCTAAATGCAAAAAAAAAAAGATTGCAAATTTGGAACATTTCTTGTAAATTTGCAACTTTTTTCATTTAAGTCTGTAGCTTTTTTCTCATAAATTTGCTACTTTTTTGTTGTAAAGTTGCAATTTTTTTAAAATCAGATTGACTTTTTT
Source organism: Pholidichthys leucotaenia (assembly GCA_020510985.1). NCBI lineage: Eukaryota > Metazoa > Chordata > Actinopteri > Cichliformes > Pholidichthyidae > Pholidichthys > Pholidichthys leucotaenia. The sequence goes on along the minus strand of CM035840.1, from coordinate 59,893,480 downwards.
CTTTTAAATCTGCAACTTTTTTCTCATAAATCTGCAAATTTTTTAATCTAAATCAGCAACTTTTTCTCATAGATTTGCAGCTTCCCCACCTACCCCCCGCTGGACAAAGCCCAAAGAGGCTGAAGAGCCCTTTGGGCGAAGGCCGAAGGGAGATTAATTTATGGGTCCGTCTGTCTGTCCCACTTTTGTGAAATCATCTCCTCCTACAGTTTTGGTCTGATTGTTTTGAAACTTGGTACCATGGTTTGATAAACAGTGATCATGCTCATATTGCAGTTTGGTTCTCATCGGATGATTTTTGCAGGAGTTGTAGCCCCTGACCTATGACTTCTTATTTCACCTCACTTCATAAACAGTAACTGTTTTGAGAAATTAACTCCTCCTGCAGTTTTGTTCCGATTGTTTTGAAATTTGGTGCCATGGTTTGAGATACCCTGATGATGCGCATATTGCAATTTCACTCTCATCGGAGGACCTTGAGGTCAAAGGTCAGAGGTCAGATTTTCCCCTAAATCTCCTAAACACAAAAACTACTGAACGAAATGATGCAGACTTTTCAAATCAACACAGTAGTTGTATCTAATACACATTTTGGACGATTTACACCCTGACCTAACTATGGGTTTAGGGTCAAGGGGTCAAAGTTAACATTGCATTTGCACTATGGTAAATGCTACATTTACTATTACTATAAAACAAGTAAAGACAGGGCCACAAAACCTGGTATACAGTTTAACCTTGGGATCCTGACCTCTGACTATAGCTTTGGGGTCAAAAGGTCAAAAGTTAACATTAATATTTCCTATGCCTTATTGCTGTACAATGAGTAAAACTAGGGTCACCAAACTTGATACACAGGTTCACTTTGTGACCCTGAACTGTGACTATGGTTTTGGGATGACAAGGTCAGAGGTCAACATCATAATGGCTTATAAACTATATCGCAACAACAAACAAAGCTAGGGTCACCAAACTTGCTACACAGGTTTACCTTGGTATCCTGACCTCTGACTATGGGTTTGGGGTCAAAAGGTCCAGGTTAGCAGCCCTTATGCCTTATTACTGTACCACCAGTAAAGCTAGGGCCACCAAACCTGGTACACATGTTCACCTTGGGATCCTGACCTCAGACTATGGGTTTAGGGTCAAAAGATCAAAGGTCAAGGTTAACATTCCCTATGCCTTATTACTGTACAACGAGTAAGGTTAGGGTCACCAAACTTGGTACACAGGTTCACCTTGTGACCCTGAAGTGTGACTGTGATTTTGGGATTGCAAGGTCAAAGGTAAACATGAAAATGGCTTATAAACTATATATCAGCAACAGATACATCTAGGGTCACCAAACGTGGTACACCGATTCACTCTGAGACCACAACTTCTGACTACAGGTTTGGGGTCAAAAGGTCAAAGGTCAAGGTTGACGCTCCCTATGCTCTCTTACTATAGAATGTGTAAAGCTCTCTAGGGTCACCAAATTTGCTACACAGGTCTACCTCAGGATCTTGACCTACAACTATGGGTTGTATACTTTGTTTTATATTTGTGGATGATGGGCTTATCATTATTTAGTTCTACTACAGTAATTATATTGAAAAGTCGAAAACTGCTCTCTGTCAGTGAGTATTGAGATCTTCAGAGTAAACAGAGGCGGGGGATATTGCACTCGCCTCAGTGTGCTCTTGTTTAAATCTACAACTTTAGTCTCATAAATTTGCAACTTTTTCCATGATAAATATGCAACTTTTTTGTTGTAAATTTGTGACTTTTTTTCTTGTAAATCTGCAACATTCACATGAATGCTGGTTAAGTTTTTATTCTGCAGTGGATATAAAAAAGTCTACACACCTCTGTTCAAATGCCAGGTTTTTGTAATGTCAAAAAATGACACCAAGATAAATCATTTCAAAACTTTTTCCACCATTAGTGTGACCTATAACCTGTACAACCCAATTGAAAAACAAACTGAAATCTTTTTAATTTTTTTTTTTTTTTTGGGGGGGCAAACTTATAATAACCTGGTTGCATAAATATGCACACCCTTAAACTAATACTTTGTTGCAGCACCTTTGGCTTTTATTACAGCACGCAGTCTTTTTGGGTAGGAGTCTATCAGTGTGGCACATCTTGATGTGGCAATATTTGCCCACTCTTCTTTGCAAAAACGCTCCAAATCTGTCAGATTGCAAGGACATCTCCTGTGCACAGCCCTCTTCAGATCACCCCACAGATGTTCGATTGGATTCAGGTCTGGACTCTGGCTGGGCCATTCCAAAACCTTAATCTTCTTCTGGTGAAGCTGTTCTTTTGTTGATATGGATGTGTGCTTTGGGTCATTGTCGTGCTGAAAGATGAAGTTCCTCTTCATCTTCAGCCGCATCTTTCTAGCAGAAGCCTGAAGGTTTTGTGCCAACACTGACTGGTATTTGGAACTGTTCATAATTCCCTCCACCTTGACTAAGGCCCCAGTTCCAACTGAAGAAAAACAGTCCCAAAGCATGATGTTACCACCACCATGCCTCACTGTAGGTATGATGTTCTTTTAGTGATGAGAAGTGTTGTGTTTGCGCCAAATACACCTTTTGGAATTATGGCCAAAAAGTTCAACCTTGGTTTCATCGGACCATAACACATTTTCCCACATGCGTTTGGGAGATTTCAAATGTGTTTTTGTAAAATGTAGCTGGGCTTGGATGTTTTTCTTCGTAAGATAAGGCTTCCATCTTGCCACCCTACCCCATAGTCCAGACATATGAAAAAGATGAGCGATTGCTGTCACATGTACTAAACAGCCAGTACTTGCCAGAAATTCCTGCAGCCCCTTCAATGTTGCTGTCAGCCTCTTGGCAGCCTCCCTGACCAGTTTTCTTCTCGTCTTTTCATTAATTTCATGCTGGTCACAAGCCAACAGTACGACTCTGAAACCTTTGGAATCCCTGTATAACCAATCCATCAAAAATCTGGATAAGAAGACACGACAGTATCATCATTGTGGTATACCTTTCAAACACAAGATGTTAAGCTTTGAAAATATGATCATGTATGCAAATATACGGTTGGTCTTTAAAATTATCTCTAGTTCTGCACCCCCACTTCTTAAGACTTTTACCTAACTTCTGAACAAAATACGAGAGTAACAAGGACTTCCTCTAGGTGGAATTGTTGCATCCCCCTACATAAAACTGCTTTTGGACAATCAGCTGTCTCATACAAAGCTATAATAGAATGGAACAAGCTCCCCACTGCACTGAATACCAGAACAGATTAAAGAGACTTTTCCACAGAGACTAAAAAATGGATTTTAAGTAATCAAGCCTGCCAACATTGACTCTCTCCCTTAAATGGGATTTGAAATTGTACTCTTAAATTGTTTTTATGTGTGCTGTTTCTCTTTTCTTTTTACCTTTTAAACTTACTCCCTGCTTGTTTCAGGGACAACAGTTTCTGAAACCCAACCTGAATTGCTTTCTGTATGTCCTGTTTTTCTTTAAATATCTTCCTGCCTCAGGGAAAACAGATGGAAATTAGTGAGAATGCTATAATCTGGTACAGAACATCTTTACCCTGTGTTTAATGTTTTTTTCTGTACATGGTCCCTGACAAACAAACCAATAAAATGGTAAATGGCATTCACTTATATAGCGCTTTTTCTCATCTCTGGATGACCAAAGTACTTTACAGATCCTGCTATCCACCCATTCACACACACATTCACACACTGATGGCGGCAGAGCTGCCATACACACACAGGCGCTAGCCTGGCCACCAGGAGCAACTGGTAAACTGGTAAAATACACTAAACTAAACTAAATTTTGGAGGGACGTTAATTTCTTGGTAATGTCACTGTTGTGCCATATTTTCTCCACTTGATGATGACTGTCTTCACTGTGTTCCATGGTATATTTAATGCCTTGGAAATTTTTTGTACCCTTCTCCTGACTGATTCCTTTGAACAGTGAGATCCCTCTGATGCTTTGGAAGCTCTCTGCGGACCATGGCTTGTGCTGTAAGCTGTGACTACAAAAATGTCAGGAAAAGCCTACTAGGACAGCTGAACTTCATTTGGGGTTAGTCAGAGGCACTTTAAATGGTGGCAGGAGTGTGCTGACTCCTATTTAACATGAGTTTGAATGTGATTGGTTAATTCTGAGCACAGCCACATCCCCAGTTATAACAGGGTGTGCATATTTATGCGACCAGGTGATTGTAAGTTTTTATTTTTCCCCTTAAAAGATTTCAGCTTGTTTTTCAATTGGATTGTACAGGTTATAGGTCACATTAATGGTGGAAAAAAGTTTTGAAATGATTTATCTTGGTCTCATTTTTTTTCACGTCATGAAAACCTGGCATTTGGACAGGGGTGTGCAGACTTTTTATATTCATTGTATGTAATTCCTTAAACTTTCTCTCTTCATCTAGACAACGACTCAAGTTTTTTTTTTTTTTTTTTACAAAGTTTTTGTTTTAAAGGGTTTGAACTCCCCTATTAGAGAAATGGAGGCTACTAAACACAATCTTCCACCAGGCCCCGACTACCTGTCCCCCCAATCTTTACTCTGGACAAAATGCTGTGTTTATGATCCTCCCCAACAGTGACATAGAATATCTGTTAATGGACCATGTAACCTTGACCTTTTGATCCCAAAAGCATAGTCGAACGTGGTACTCCCTTCGTCAACCTGTGTGACAATTTTCGTCATCCTAGTATCATTTCCTCTTGAGTTAGAACACGATATAGACAGACAGACGGACAGACAGATACGCAGACTCAGGCGATTGTCCTACCTGTCGGCGTGGGTAAAGACACTGCTATGATTTTGTTTGTCTATACAAATGACTAAATGTGGCTTGATGTTAAAATGTCTGGGAGAGTTCTGCCTCAGTACAATGATGAACCCTGTGTTGTGAACAAGGGCCTCACTGATCATCTATAGTTTGGGCTTTGATTAGTCACCATTGTTGCTGTATTATGGGCATATCGTTTGGTGCTTCATGAATGCAAAACTATGGGCTGTGTCTAATTCAGGCCTTATTAACCCAAAAAATAGTTGTCTTTTCAATGAACTGAAAAAGTTCCTCTTTCACCTTTAAACCAAATCCAGACACTTAGATGATTGGGGAAGTTGTCTTTTCAACTTTTTTCCACCATTTGTTGCTGGCTGGGTATCCATCCGTCAATCCATTGATCCATCTTCTACCACTTATCCGGGGGTACAGATCATGGGAGCAGTTCACACAGCACTGTCATCCATGTGATCCCTTCAGCAGGTGGTGAGCCCACTGGAGGGTGGACCCAGGTGCCTCCTTTGGGTAGCCTGGGTCCTAATGTAACCTTTTTTCATATGAAGGTCCACTGGACCACTCTTGGTCTGGCCCTTCACCCAGAACTGATTTGCCTTGGGAGACCCTACCAGGGGCAAGTTGCCCCCGACAACATTGCTCCTTGGATGATTCAGACACACAAACCCCTCCTCCATGATAAGGAGGCGATCCACGGAGGGCCCTGCCTGGGTCTGTCAGTCAGTCCCTTGATTTTGACAGTCTTCGGGGGGACCTGAGGGCAGAAGAAACAGACGTGCCCCTCCATGCAGTTCTTTCACCAGCTGTTGCCAGAAAGTCAGGCATGGTCATGTTTGTCCATTCTTTTACATTGTCTAACCAGCTTTCTTTGACGTCCACGCCTACGTCCGCCTTCAACGGTGCCTTGCAGGATGGTCTTGGAAAGCCTGTCATGGCGTGTGAGATGGCCAAACCGTGCCAACTTGTGGCATTTGACACTTGCAATGAGAGGTTCCTGTGGGCCTGCGTGTTTCTCAGCAACACTCCACACATCATCATTTGGCTGGGTAAAAAAATCTTAAAGTTGTTTGTTTAAAATTAAAGATATTAATTAGTCTTTTAAATCTGCCTTTCAAAGATCTTTAACACACCACCAATATAATATACACAATAGCTGTTTTCCTTCTTTTTAATTATATAAATTTACAATGTTTTGTGTTTTTTCATAGTGTAAAGTGAAATGAGCAGAATGAACAGCAATTTGTTTATGGGGTTTTTTTATCTCTTAAGTTTGTCTCTTTTTCTGGTTGTAACTTTGTTATTATAAATTTTCTTGTTGTTGCTAGTGTCACAGCATTTTACTTAAATACTGAATTATCTAGTGCCAACAGTAATCCTGGGCATGTGCAAATTGAATGTGAGCTGAACTGATAATCTGAAATTTGCAGTAATTTCAGCTGTGTTGAACAGATTTTCCCACAAATGTTTGGTCAAATTTCATCCATTGGCCTTAAAAAGGCTTGTTAAAGATTAAATTTAGCTTCATTAAAGCTGCAGATATCCTGTGGCTTTATTGGCTGAAGGACTTGTAGGACCTCAGACTGTCTCCAGTCTATTTGGTGAGTGTTTTGCTGAAGTCATCTTCTCAGTGTGGCCATTTTCCACAGAGATAATTCACACAAGCAGAGGTCTTTATTGGCTGAGAGAATTTAATTATATTTTTGTCTAAATCACGGATTAATTGGTAAACTGAGCATTGTGAGTGAATGGCTTGAAGGTAAAACATGATCTCAGTCCTTTTTTTTCAATGCCCAGACCACCAACCTGACAACTCCTAAAATGCTGCATGAAATTAAATGAGTCAAAGATTGTAAAGAGAACTTGGCACACAGTCCTCACACACTTGGCTGTCACTAACTTCTCTCTCTCTCTCTCTCTCTCTCTCTCTCTCTCTCTCTCGTATGCTAGTCTATTAACTTTCAGAGCTCCTGTCGAAGAAAAACACGTTAATTAAATTCACAGCATGCTTCCCGTGCAGGCTTCACCCCGTCATTGACAAATTCATGAATGACTCAATGTGCTTCTGGATTTGTAACCTGCAAGGGCTTAAAAAAGCCTGGGAGACAATAGCAAGTGAGGCAAGACTGCAGTGCTTTCAGTCTAAACAAAATCTCATTGTTCATGTTTTCCACAGTTTTGGGGGTGGGTGGTGGTGTAAGGTCGTCCTCGGTACTCCACCAGCTTTGGGTGAGTGCTGTTAGTGGGGCGGGTAATTAAACAGGCTGCCTCTCAGTTTCTGCAGCTCCACGGGGGGAGTCTCTTCATGAAATGCACTCCCTCACTCTGAGTCCAGACAGCAGCTGATGAGGGATTATCTGCTGGCAGAGGCATGGCAAACCCCCCGCCATAATCTTCAGTTAGTGCACGCTCATACTTTGGGTGGACCTGGCACCACCTTTCCCACGACTTCTTTCTAAACACCGTGCCTACCTAGTAAAATAATGACTCACCTTTCATATTACATTCTCATTGTTATGTCTGACCTTTCAGACTGCTCAGTGGCTCTGTGGAGTTTTGATGCTGACACAGAGTAGGTGATTTGAGAGGGGGGATGCCACCCCCCTTGTTAGCAAAATGACCCCAAAACATCCCCCTTGTTTCCATGCCATTCCCCCATCCCCATTCGTCTATCAACAAATGCAAGAAATCTGTGTGTGTGTGTGTGTGTGTCGGTCTGTCTGTTCATCACACTGACCTCAGATTTTATAAGTGCTTTGCTGAGGTTACAAGGGTGTGTATCCCCGAGTATGGAGTTGCTCAGTCAAAATATGTAATTTTTATCAATAAAAGTTTAGCCACTGCTGTGTTTCCTCATGCTCTGGCTTCCGGAAGTGTGGGCGGGGTTTCGGATTGATGCCGTGCTGATTGGAAAATATGCAGTATCACGACCAGTCAGTCACCACAGTGCTTCGCAAACAAAAAAAGGAACTGAAAAGTGACAAATTTGACAAGAAAGAAAGATTAGTGAAGATGTAATGCTTAAAAAATTATACTATAATGTTGCCTTGATTGCGTACGTCTAAAGGATAATTTGGGGAATGCCAGCGGGGACCTGAGGTCTGCCTAAAGAACACCAGTGTTGGAGAAGCAGCAGGTGGAACGTGGTCCTTCGCAGGGAAGCAAGCCCAGCCCGCCCGGTCAGTGGTAGATGGGAGTCTCTTTGCAGGACCGCGACTCGCCGTCGCCGATGGTGCTCCTCTCGGTGTGCTCACACGGCTATCTAAAAATTAAAAGTTAATAATATTACCACCATGATTGTGAAGCAGAATGCCCAGATCAATTGCATATCATATGCGGCCACATGCACAGTTTGACTAAACAACGACGTCACCAAACTGGAGACAAAAATGCCCAAATAATGAAAAAATTATTTTTATTTAAATATTTACTGACAAATGGGCAACACTGATGAAACAGTTGCAGCCAAATGGGTCATTCTGCTGTGTATAATAAAGTTGGGTGTTTTGTACTTATAATATTCCTATAATATAAAAGGATGCACTAGAATGGGTCTCAAATATTTGTAAACGTGTCCTGTTATCGTACTGCATGAGTTTGTTGACGATACACTATAAACTACACATATAAACTAAAACAGTTATAATGATGACTGAACAGCTCCCATTCCCCAAAGTGAAAATACAACACTTTTGAACATGTCATAAAAAAAATCACACAAATAAGTGATCTGACAAAAAAATAAACAAGGGTTCTAAAACAGTCGCTAATATTGGATGTCCCATTCATTTTCAATAATTCTGTAATTAATATTCACACAATCAAATAAATTTTAGTGTTCAGTCCCTTTTATATTTGTCAAAGTCTAACATGTGTGACTGCCTACATACAGTATAGGCTACACCTCTTTGTATCCCACTTTCAAACACAACCTACATTTGGGCCTGTAAAGCCTAATTGGGATACCTGTTTTCAAACAAGAATACTTGCTTTCTACGGGCGTGCACTAGTCTATCTATAAATGCAAGGAATCTCTGTCTGTTCCTCGCATATCTCTCGAACCGTTTGTCAGACTGACCTCAGATTTGATCGGTGCTTTGCTGAGGTTATAAAGGTGTGCATCCCCGAGTATGGAGTTGTTCAGTCACAATATGTAATTTTTATCACTAAAAGTTTAGCCATCTGAGCTCCTTATAAGGGGTTCTTATAAGGAGTTCTGAACAACTCCTTATAAGGTGTTGTTCAGTTCAGCAGGAACTGAACACCACCTTATATGGTCATGTGACTGGACACTGCACTATAGGTGTAAATCAAAGGAGGGGGACAACCCCTGACCAACAGTGATCTGTGTGGAATTTGCATATTCTCCCCGTGTCTGCATGGGTTTACTCCAGGAGTTCTCCGGTTTCCTCCCACAGGCCAAAAACATGCAAGTTAGGTTAACTGGAGACTCTAAAAAAGTGGCCCTAGGTGTAAATGTGTGTGTGAATGGTAAAGGGATAGCGCCGTACCGTAGCTGCTTCATCCATCCAGGTGGATGCCCTCAATTTCCCCTCTGGGGATCAATAAAGTATACAAAATAAAAAAAAAATCAAATTCAACCCCAACCTGGAAAAAAACAGAGAACTTCCCCCCAATATCATCATAAACCTCTGTATATCATCTTAAAGAACTAACTGAAATGACTCTGAAGCAACAATTCTAAGAACAAATGTAAAAAAAACCCCATAAATTTGCAACTTTTTCTCATAAATTTATGATTTTTTTATTTTAAATTTATTACTTTTTCTTGTAAATTTATGATTTTTCTTTTGTAAATTTGCCACTTTTTCCCTGCAAATTTTCAACTATTTTTCTTGTAAATTTCAACTTTTCTCATAAATTTGTGATTTTTGTCTTGTAAATTTACAACTTTTTTCTTGTAAATTTTCAACTTTCTTCCTGTAAATCTTCAGTTTTTTTCTCCAAAATTTGCAATTCTTTTCTCATGAATTTGTCTTTTTTCCTCTTGTAAAGTTGCTATTTTTTCCTGTAAATTTTAAACTTTTTCCTGTAAATTTTGAACTTTTTTCTTGTAAGTTTGCAATGTTCATCTGGATGCTGATTTAATTTTTATTCTATTAATTTGTAATTTGTGACTTTTTAAATTTTCAAATTGGCAACTTTTATCATAATTTTGCACCTTTATATTTGTACCTAATTTACATTTCTACATAAATTGTGTAAAATGTGTGAATAGCCCCCAGCCGCCTTATTAAAAAAAATTAATTGCCCACTCCATATCTACTTGCCTCTATCATGTACTCAGCTGTATTTGACAACTTTTGGTCCCTGTTAAATATAATATAAATAATCTTAGCTGTAGTAACTTTATGGTCACTTTATAATAAATTTGCAGTTTTTCCATACTTTTTCATGCAACTTTGACATTTTATATTTGCGCTGCATTATAGTCTATCTGGACCTTTTTAATTATAAATTTGTAACCTTTTTCCATTGAAATTCGCATGTTTTGTTAAATTAGTTTCTCTCCTTTGCACATTTTGATTTATATATATATATATATATATATATATATATATACAGTATATATATGATGGGGCATTCTCATAAATTGACTACTTTTTTTGTCATGCCTGAGTTTACTTTTTTCTTTCTTTAGTTTTCTTGTAATTAAATACTTTTTTCCCCAAAAGTTTTGAGAAACTTTTGTTAAAGTTTGAGGCTTTTTTTTGCTCATGAATTTACTTTTTTTTTCTTGAATTTGTGATTTTTGTCTCATAGACTTACATTTTTTTCTTACAACTTTGCAACTTATGAGCAACATTTTTCTCCTTCATGTTTCAGCTAAAAACTAGTGGTGTTGGCATTATGTTAATTGACCGTTAACGCTTTGACCCCCTTAACGGGGACAAATTTTGTGATCGCGGTTAATGGCAGTTACAGTAACTACAGAAAGCATAAACAGTACTTTTTGGCCTAGCAGCTCTCCATACCAAGGCTGCTCTGGCCACAGACACTGTGCACGTCATGCACACATTGTGGAGTCAAACAAGCTGGATTACAGTCATGGAAATCCCCAAAGTGCTGTCATGTTTAAGTTTACAACGGTATCTATTGGAGCTCTCACCTGGATAATTGTTACAGCCTCCTCCAAAACTTTGCCTGGATGTTGGGTTGTTCTTCTGTGGAATCTGGCTAGCTGGCTAGTAGCTACATGCTAGGTTGTAGCTGACCTCCAGCAGCTGACACGGATAGGAATTTGCCTGTTTTCATCCTCATAGCTTTGAGTCCAACTGTTGGTGAGTACTAGTCTAAAAAAATTCTCAAGCTGTGTTCGTAATGTGCATTCACCCCCCCGCCGTTTTTGCAGCATGGTGGGGTGTCATAATGGGCGAGATAGTTGTTTGTTTATGTTTGCATTTTTTCTGCTCAAAGGGAAATTGTGTCTGTTGTAACACACAAGGTCCATGGTTTTGTGTTGATCTGCTTAAAAGTTGTGGATGTTTGCTATGGGAGAAAGAGCACGCTCCATTTGTGGCTGCTGGCTGGTTGGGTGCTGAGTTGTGTTGCAGTGACGTTAATGAGTCCTGGCATTCCGTTGTTTGGACATGCAGTCTACTTTTGAGAATTTTATGGAGAATATTCTGGATTGTTTTTGTCATTTTGGATATGTTGAGAGCTTTAATAAACCTGCAGGTGAAGACAGCAAGCATATTTGACCACTCCCATGTTCATAACAGTATGACAAACTTGAAAAATTACCGACTTACAGTACACTGTATCTGTATGTGAAACATGCGATTAACGCATTATTAATTGTGATTAACTCAACATTCCAAAATATTAATCATGATTAAAAATTTTAATCGTCCAACACACTATTAAAAACATAATTTTTTTTCTTTCAAATTTGACTTTTCACTTATAATTTTGTGACATTTTTCTGAAAAAGTTCTAACATTCTTCTGATGAATTTAGTGCACCTTTTTATTTACATTTCTCATTTTTCTATACATATCCAATGATTATTATTGTACATATGTGACTCTTTTCCTCATAAATTTGCAACTTTTCTCATGATTTTTTGACCTTTCTTCTAAATTCACATTTTTTTCTTGTAATTTTAATAATAATAATAATAATAATAATAATAATAATAATTATAATAATAATAATTTATTTCATTTATAATGCACTTCACATTTCGGGGGAAAATCTCAAAGTGCCTCATAAATAGGATTAAAAGCAACAATAAAACAAACATTAAAAGATAACACACATGATGGCACACCAGAACATTAAAAAGCTTTTCTGAACAGGTGAGTCTTTAACTGCCTTTTGAAGCAGTCCACAGTCTGAGGTGCCCTCAGGTTCTCTGGCAGGGCGTTCCAGAGCCGCGGGGATTTTGCTCTTCTTTCAGAGCAACAGCTAAACCAGAGCCAAATTTTGCCCTCTAACTTGTACACTGAAATACAAGTTAAGAGGGTTATTTAAGGTTGTGGCCTACATTCATAATGCAATTCTAGGATTTCCACATTTGTTCATCAGAATAGGTACCATGCATACTTACATTGAACTAATAAGAATTTGGAGTCCACGTTTATTGCATTTATATTGAGTGCTTGTTAAAGATTATGATGAACAAAGAGGAATAGAAAAAAAGCACATATGGAAAAGACATAGCCGACTGTGTTGCCCAACTTTATCAGCTACATCTCTGCAATGGTTCAGGAACGGTTTGAGGAACACAGTGAGGAGTTTGAGGTGTTGACTTGGCCTCTAAATTCCCCAGATCTCAATCCAGTCTGAACATCTGAGGGATATACTGGATGAGCAAATTCATGGAGGCCTCATCTCGCAACTTACATGACTTAAAGGATCTGCTGCTAACATCTTGGTGCCAGATACCACAGCAGACCTTCAGGGGTCTAGTGGAGTCCATGCCTCAATGGATCAGGGCTGTTTTGGCAGCAAAAGGGGGACTAACACAATATTGGGCAGGTGATCATAATGTTATACCTAGGACTATGCAGCCTAAATAAGATCTGCCTGATATTTTAACAAGAGCACTCTGAGGCAAGTGCAATATTCTCTGCCTCCGTTTTCTTTGAAGATCCCAGTACTTACTGACCGAAAGCAGTTTTCAACTTTTCAAGGTAATTACTGTGGCAGAGCCAAATTATGATAAGCCCATCATCCATGAATATATAACAAAGTATACAATCTGTACTTGTAGGTCAGGATCCCAAGGTGTACCTGTGTAGCAAGTTTGGTGAACCTAGAGAGCTTTGCACGTTCTATAGTAAGAGAGCATATGGAGTGCCAACCTTGACCTCTGACCTTTTGACCCCAAACCTGTAGTCCGAGGTCATGGTCTCAAAGTGAACCTGTGTACCAGGTTTGGTAACCCTAGGTTTTTTGTTATTGAGATATAGTTTATAAGTCATTTTGATGTTGACCTTTGAGCTTGCTATCCCAAAACCATAGTCACACTTCAAAGTTACAGGGTAAACCTGTGTATCAAGTTTGGTGACCCTAACTTTACTCGTTGTACACTAATAAGGCATATACAATGGTAACCTTGACCTTTGACCTTTTGACCCCAAACCCATAGTCTGAGGTTAGGGTTCCAAGATGAGTCTGTGTACCAGGTTTGGTGGCCCTAGCATCACTTGTTGTACATTAATAAAGCATAAGGAATGTTAACCTTGACCTATTGACCCCAAACCCAAAGTCAGAGGTCAGGATCCCAAGGTGAACCTGTGTACCAAGTTTGGCGGCCCTAGCTTTACTGGGTGTACAGTAATAAGGCATAAGGACTGCTAACGTTGACCTTTGACCTGTTGACCCCAAACCCATAGTCAGAGGTCAGGATCCCAAGGTGAACATGTGTACCAGGTTTGGTGGCCCTAGCTTAACTGTGTGTACAGTAATAAGGCATAAGGACTGCTAACCTTGACCTTTGACCTTTTAACCCCAAACCCATAGTCTGTGTAGCAAGTTTGGTGACCCTATTTTTCTTTGCTGTTGAGACATAGTTTATAAGCCATTTTAATGTTGTCCTTTGACCTTGCGATCCCAAAACCATAGTTACACTTCAAGGTCACAGGGTGAACCTGTGTACCAAGTTTGGTGACCCTAGATTTACTCGTTGTACAGTGATAAGACATACTGGATGTTAATGTTAACCTTTGACCTTTTGACCCCAATCCCATAGTCAGAGGTCAGGATTCCAAGATGAACCTGTATACCAAGATTGGTGGCCCTAGCTTTACTCGTTTTATAGTAATGGTGAATGTAGCATTTACCATAGTGCAACTGCAATGTTAACTTTGACCTTTGACCCCTTGACCCCAAACCCATAGTTAGGTGAGGGTGTAAGTTGTCCAAGATGTGTATTAGATACAACTACTGTATTGATCTGAAAAGCCTACATCATTTCTTTCAGTAGTTATTGTGTTTAGAAGATTAAGGGAAAGTCTGACCTCTGACTTTTGACCTCAAGGTCATCCGATGAGAGTGAAATTGCAATATACGCATCATCAGAGTATATCAAACCATGAACCAAGTTTCAAAATAATCAGAACAAAACTGTAAGAGGAGTTGATTTCACAAAAGTGTGACAGACGGATGGACAGACTGACCCATAACATAAGCCCCTTTTCCACTAGCACCTACTCAGCCCGACTTGCCTTGACTCTACTCGGCTTGAAACGGTGTGGTTGGTTTTCCAATACAACTGAGTACCACCTCAAGTGGATGGGTTCATTACAGGAAGGCGGTCCGTTATCCCGTTATGTTGTTGATATGCTGACGCTTAACGTAAAAGACGCTTAAAATCACAAAACACTCACCATCTTCCCCGTGAGCAGCCATCAGCTCGGAGACCTTCTGGTATACTTTTTCATTTTGGGTCGCTCTACCACAGCAGGGCCGATGGGGCTGAAAAGATTATAGTTGTCAAATTTGACCAAATGAAGAGTTCCTTTGCAAAAACAGATAAGTCCAATTGGTTTAATATTGAGAAAAACAACATTTTCATCTGTTGGTTTATAGGTGTTAGTATTTCCAATTCAGCTTCTAAGACATGGTCACTTGAAATATGAGTATCTCTGTTGTGATCCAAGCGCTGATCTCATCCGCGCTCGGGTTACTCAGTATTTTCCCTTTTTCTCCCAGATTACTTTGGTTTGGTTTTTATTGTTCTCCCAGGGCTTTTATTGTGACAGCGCCATAGCCGAACTTCCGGCTGTCAAAGCCGAGTCGGTGCTGTCACAGCTGATCTTTATTTCGGTAATTACGTTCCCCCTTTCCTGTTTGGTTCTGTTACTTTGGGTTTCAGTATTTAAGGAAGCAGGTGAGGCTCACTCCTCGCTGCGACCTACATCTGTGTACCAGGACTGGAGTCCCTAACCCCGGATCCAGTCTTTTCTCCGTATTTGATCTGTCTTTGCTCCAGCATTTATAAGTGTGCATTCTTTAGCGTCAGGTTCCGTCCTTGCTACATTCTTACATTTGATGTCAGAGTTCTTTATTTTGTATTCTAGTTTAATGTATGTGTTTGCCCCACGTGGCTCTTTACTTTGTTCCTTCTTTAATAAACAAAGCAAACTCTCTGTTGGCATCTGGTGCCTTATTAATGCCCTGAAAGGGGCATACATGACAGAAGGTTGCAGCCAAGAGAGGTGCCAGCCACAGTGAGTTTGTTTTTGGGCTTGAGTTTTTCCCTTTTTCCGGGTGTCAGTGAATTTTGAGAGATGGCGTCATCAAGGACTGGGTATCCTATGAGCCTGGGCTTCGAGCTTGTCCAGGCTCTGATGGAGGTTGATGGCCTTCTCTCCAACGCTCGTATGTTCATCACCTCCAGAAACGCACGCT
The DNA here is from genome assembly GCA_020510985.1 of Pholidichthys leucotaenia. Taxonomy (NCBI): domain Eukaryota; kingdom Metazoa; phylum Chordata; class Actinopteri; order Cichliformes; family Pholidichthyidae; genus Pholidichthys; species Pholidichthys leucotaenia. The sequence goes on along the minus strand of CM035840.1, from coordinate 59,877,801 downwards.
GGTACCTGGACCTCACAGAGGTGGCAGATAAGCGCCATCCTCTCCTTGCTGATCATGCTGAGGGCAGGGAGAGGATGGCCGAAGTATCAGCGCTTCATCAGAGGAACCGGGAGTTGGACCAGAAATCCTCCAGGAAGCCCAAGGGGGGGCTGATGGGGAAGCACACTCACTCCTCGGCTCTCTATGAGGTCTCTACCTCGGGTTCAGCTCCAGTATTGGCGCCGACGACATACCGTCTCCCTACGCAGCGGAGGAGGAGGGCAGCCAGAGGTCCCAGTGAGGAGGTCCAGTGGGCAGCTGAACTCATCAGGGGCCGTGTTGCTTAAGCACGCTCTGCCTTCCATCCCAGCAAGATTCTCGAGAGCGTGGTGGCTGCTGTCAGACTGGTGATTAGCTGATTTAGTGCTGAAATCTGATAGAATAATTATAGTAGGGGACTTTAATATACATGTGGATGTAGATAGTGACTGCCTTAATGTGGCATGTAATTCAATATTAGACTCGATTGGGTTTTCTCAGAAAGTAGGAAATTCTACTCATTACCTCCACCATACATTGGACCTTGTTCTGACATATGGCATAGAAATAGAAAATCTTGTAGTGTCTCCTCATAACCCTGTACTGTCAAACCATTGTCTGTTAACCTTTGATTTTACTATTTCTGACTATTTGGCTCCTAAAGAAAAATATTATTACAGTAGATGCCTCTCAGATGATGCTGTTACCAAATTTATGCAGATTGTTTCCTCTATGCCAAGTGTCAACACAACGGAAATTTTATTTATTTAGCGAATGCAAAGTCCTTAAGCCAAGCAGTTGCCTCCTGGTTTGCTGTATGGAGGGTGTGTAATCCTCCTTCCAGTCTTTGGAGCGGGCAAGCCTCTATGATGTGTTCCATTGTTTGCTCCTCTCCACATGCGCACAGTGGGCTAGGGCTACTGCCCCATCTGTGAAGGCTGGCCAAGCAGGGGCCATGTCCAGTCCTGAAGCGATTGAGTGTAGACCACTGTCTCCTTGGGAGGTTGGTGCCCGGGACCTGTTGGTTGGGGTTTATCACCAGCTGTTTGTTTGGGACCTCCTTGGTCTCCCATTCCTCTTGCCAAGCTGTCTGGATGGTAAAGTCAGCTGGGGGAGGGTTTTTCCAAATCGGCCGTCTGGATGAAAGTCGGGCAGTGGGTGGGGTGTAGATATCTGCATGGATTGGTAAGTGAGGAGAATCTTTAACTTTTTGGAGCATCCTTTGAGTTAATGCTGCTCGCCGGATGTGTGGAGGGGCTATGTTTGACAGTACAGAGAGCCAGGGGAGTGGTGTTGAGCGGATTGTTCCAGTTATAGTTCTCATGGTTGTGTTGAGCTGGGTGTCTACATGGTGTGTGTAAGATGACCTGGACCAGACAGGGGCACAATATTCTGCTACAGAGTATGAAAGGGCCAGTGCTGAGGTGCGCAGGGTGGAGACTGCCGCCCCCCATTTTGCACCAGCGAGCTTGCAGAGCAGGTTGTTTCGTACCTTCACCTTAGCAGCCGTCCCCTTTAGATGTTCCTTGAAGGATAAGGTCCTATCAAGGGTCACTCCAAGATAAGTTGGATTTGGGGCATGCTTAAGCTTGAGTCCGCTCAGGTGGATGTTTAGTTCTCTGGCAGCTTTTGCATTGTGGAGATGGAATACACTGGAGACGGTTTTTGCTGGGCTTGGTTTTAGGCGCCAGATTTTGCAGAACTGGTCCAGTTTGGCAAGATCTTCCATGAGCACCCGTTCCAGTGGTTCAAAGTCTGGTGCTTGGAATGCCAAACAGATGTCGCCTGCATAGATGAATTTGTGGGATTTTGTAGTAGGCAGGTCGTTTATGTAGAGGTTGAACAGAGTTGGAGCTAGAACTGAGCCTTGTGGGAGTCCGTTTTTCTGCATTCTCCATGCACTTGTGTTCTGACTGAGGTGGACTCTGAACCTTCGGTTGGTCAGCAGGGTTTTTATAATTGCTGTTGCCCAAGCAGGGATCACCTTTATAAGTTTCAGGAGGAGGCCTTTGTGCCAGACCGTATCATAGGCGGCTGTAAGATCGAGAAACACAGCCCCTGTCTTCAGTCTGCTCTCGAAGCCATTTTCGATGAAGGTGGTTAGGGCCAGTACTTGTTCTCCTGTACTGCGGTCCTTGCGGAAACCTGCTTGATCTACACTTAGAATATCCTCTATTTCTGGGGAAATGCGTTGCAGTATTAAGCGCTCCATGATTTTGTAAGGAACACTGAGTAGGGAGATTGGGCGGTAGCTTGCTGGTAGTTTGTGGTCTTTGCCAGGTTTTGGAATGGCAATGACCTTTGCTGTCCGCCATTTCTTTGGGATCGAGTTTGTTTGTGTGATCCTTGTGTAGAATTGTGTCAACCAGGTTAGGGCTCGGGGGCCAAGATTTTTCATGAATTCTGGGAAGATGTTATCGTATCCTGCTGCCTTTCCACATTTCAGGCCCTGTAGGACTTTCTCCAGTTCAGCAGCCTCGAAGGGTTCAGGGTTCGTTTCCTCTACAGGCATTTTTTGGTGTTTTTTTTAGCTCAGTTGTAACTGCTCTTCTGGTGTCTTTGTCTTGGGGTGCTTTGGCGATAGTCAGTAGGTGGGATGCAACTTGGTTGGGTGTGACGGATGCTCGGCTTTGGCTAGGGGGCTTCTGTGCAGCTCCTAGGCGACGGATGAGGCTCCAACATTTCCTGCTAGAGTGGGTAAAGCTCCGGTCAGCAACTGTCTCCTCCCATTTCTTTCGCCGGGCTGTATTTAGCGATTCAATGAGATGGTCTGCTATCTCTGGGTCCCCTGATGTTTGATAGGATTGTAGAAGGGCAGCACTTTCTCCGTCCAAACATGGGACATAGAGGGGTCGGTAGCCTCGTGGGATTGCAGTATGGGCAGCCTTGAAGATTGCGCTGCAGAAGCGGTTGTATGCTTCATCTACAGTGATGGTGTGGAGTGGGATGGTAACAACGCTGCGGTCCAGAGTTTCACTGAATTTCTTCCAGTTGGCTTTGCGGAAGTTCCAGCGCATCTTCCTTGGGCTGTATATGACTGGAAGTTGTAGGCCAATGTGTACAAGCAGGGGCCGGTGTTGACTGTGTGGAAAATCATCAAGAATGAGGATCTGTGTAGGATATGGCTCCCCATTCAAAGAGCTGACCCAACACAGGTCAGGAGAATAGTCCTTCTTCCACCTAGCAGAGTGGAGGGTTCCTCTTTGTTTGGGGTCGTATATCAAAGCGAGGTCATTTCTGGATGCCCAGTCTGAAAGTGCCTCCCCATCACTGTCCACTGCTGGGTACCCCCAGTCAGGGTGATGGCTGTTAAAGTCCCCCACATAGATGGCAGGGTGGGGTAGGGTGGGTAAGACCTGCAGATCCCAGTTGGCATTAGGGGGCTTGTACACATTGACAATATGGAAGCCACCAATGATTATGGTGTCTGGGAAATGTGTTGTTATCAGGTGATTTGCTTCAACTATGTCAGAACGCACATAGGTGGCACGTCCATGTTTAGCATGTAGAACATAGCACAGGAGGTCAAAGCCTTTGATGGTGAAGCGGCCAGCTTCCTCTGTGCCAATATGAGTCTCTTGGAGGCAGATTACATCAATCGAATGTTGGAAGGCGAGGACTTCGATAAGGCTTCGCTTGGCTGCAGATAGGCCTTCAACGTTTAGTTGTAATATGCGAAGGGCAGATCCTACCACAAAGTGCTCTTGGGGCTGTTTGCTTTCGGCTTTAGGACTGTGACTAGGATTCTTCTTTGACTTGGCACAGAGGCGTCGTCTCTTCGAATTTAGTCTGCTGGTAGGATCATTAGCTTCCCCAGGTGAGCCCGGGTACTGGTGGAGGGCGCGACGAGAACGCTGATCCATTGCCTCACAACGGAAATAAGCTATAGACAGCTTGCTCCTTCTGTAATTGATAACATGGTGAATAGTGTTTCAGCTTCTCTGCATCAGACTCTAGACTTGGTGGCCGCCTTAAAAAAGAAATAGTCTAATCAGAGATTTCTAACTCCTTGGTTCAACACAGAAACTTGTAGCTTAAAACAGAAGACTCGTCAATTAGAAAGAAAATGGCGCTCCACTAATTTAGATGAAATCTATTTAGCTTGGAGAAATCATCTTTTAATTTATAAAAAATCTCTTAGAAAAGCTAGAACGAGTTATTACTCTGCATTAATAGAAGAGAACAAGAATAATCCCAGGTTTCTTTTCAGTACTGTAGCCAGGTTGACAAAGAGTCAGGACTCTGTCAATCCTAGCATTCCCTTAGAGCTTACTAGTCAGGACTTTATGAACTTTTTCAATAATAAAATTTCATCCATCAGAGATAAAATCAATCAGATTCTTCCCACAGTTAACTTAAATACTGTAACTACTACAACTCCTTCTATTGATGTCTGTCTTGATGAGTTTACTCCAATCGACCTTTGTGAGTTAGACAAAATAGTTTCCTCATCCAAACCTTCAACTTGTCTTTTAGACCCTATTCCTACCAGGTTATTTAAAGAAGTCTTCCCACTTATTGGTAGCTTTATTCTTCATATAATCAATTCTTCATTAACTTTAGGCCATGTACCGCAGGCTTTTAAAACGGCTGTAATTAAACCCTTACTCAAAAAGCCAACGCTAGATCCAGGAGCTTTAGCTAACTATAGACCAATCTCTAATCTCCCTTTCATTTCAAAAATCTTAGAAAGAGTTGTTGTTACACAATTATTTGACCACCTGCAGGGAAATGGTTTACTTGAAGAGTTTCAGTCTGGGTTTAGAATCCATCATAGTACTGAAACAGCCTTAGCGAAGGTCACTAACGACCTCCTCATTGCATCTGATAATGGACTAGTTTCTGTACTTGTCCTTTTAGACCTTAGTGCAGCTTTTGATACTATCGATCATAATATTCTACTTGATAGATTAGAACACTATGTTGGACTTAATGGAACTTCATTGCAGTGGTTTAGATCTTATTTATCTGATAGGTTCCAGTTTGTTCATGTAAATAATGAGTTTTCTTTCAACTCAAAGCTTAGTCATGGAGTTCCACAGGGATCTGTGCTAGGCCCTACTCTTTTTAGTTTATATATGCTTCCGCTAGGCAACATTATTAGAAAGCACTGTATACATTTTCATTGTTATGCTGATGACACACAATTATACCTGTCAATGAAGCCAGATGATAGTAATCAATTAGCCAAGTTAGAAGCCTGTCTTAAGGAAATCAAAGCTTGGATGACTTGTAATTTCCTGCTATTAAATTAAGATAAGACTGAAGTCATTCTTGTTGGTCCAAAAAACCTTAGAAATTCCTTTCCAAATCAAACTTTCAGTTTGGATGCGGTTACTCTTTCTCTTAATAGCTCTGTGAGGAACCTTGGAGTTATTTTTGATCGATTTAAAATGGTAAAATATAGCTATAATTCAAGATTCAAAGATTTTATTGTCAGTACTACTATACGTACAGGACATACAGGAGAATTGAAATGGCGTTTCTCTCTCTTCGTTGGGATTTTTCTGCAATTGTGGGGGTTTCCCCTACAGTTGAAAGTGCTATGAGATGACTGTTGTTATGAAATGGCGCTATATGAATAAAGTTGAATTGAATTGAATTGGTGTGCACAATATAAAAAAAAAACAAATAAGGCTGGAAAAAAGAAAACAACAACAGCAGTCTAATATACAATATGTACAGTAATGCAACCCGTGGTGCAAATGGCGACAAGAAAGACCCAGACCTACCATAGTGCAAAACTGAGATAAACAATTAACAATGATAAAACCCAGCAATCCTATAAGACAGACAACTAGAGATGTAATACCTGTAGTTGCAGTTCAATAGGACTGCATGTGATCAGTATTGCAGTGACAGACAGACGGCAGCAGATATGGGATTGGTGCAAATGGTTGCGGTTAATGTTAATGTGCAGAGACATACAGCAGCAAAGTAGCAAGAATTCTAATAATAGAAGATAATAGTAGCAAGAATTCTGAATATTGTTCACTGTTCCGACCCCGTTTGCGCCCTACTGGTGAACGCATCACTGGTTCATCTGCTTCATCAAAATTATCCATATTTGACATAAAATGCAACAAAATTGTAAGAAAAACTGGCAGGGAAATCACTCACAGCAAGCAGGTGCTGTGTTCGAAATGCTCACTCCTTCCCCATATAGTATACTATATAGAGAATGCGCAGCCAACGGAGCAGTGAGAGAAGAGCTTCACATCGCAATATAAACTACCTTAAGGTATTTATATTTAATAATTCAGCAAAAACGATTTGATTTAATATATATTTACTACAAATTACATGCAGGTATTCGTTTTTTTACCACTGTTAGTCTGTTACGTTTTACTCTCACGTGATGACGTCATTAACTGTGCCACGAAAACAAGCCCAGTAATGTCCGAAAGCGGTTAATTTTATTGTCATATTGAGTTTACTGTATAGTCCACTATATCTAAATTCACTATATAGCGAGTAGGGAGGGAGTGAGTGAACATTCCGAACACAGCCAGGGAAATCAGTCAGAGCAAGCAGACCGGGAAGGCAGCCAAGGTGAGTCACGTGACCCAAATACCAAGTGCTGATTTGCCCTGTGGAGTTATCTGCTTTTGTTAAAAAAAAAAAATGCTCCCTGCATTTATTGGCTTTTGAAAGAAAACATGAATTTATAGTGTCTATAACATAGGACATATTGGATTTTGAGAAAAAACAATTTGAACTTCTATAAGTAGGTAATGTTAACAGTTGTTTGATGTAAAGAGGGAAATTTTCTTGGAAGTGGCGTTTATCGGTTTAATGTAGTGCAGGGATCCAAGCACTGCAACACCAATGGAAGAACTGTGCACACCGATGGGGAGACTGTTGAGAAATAACCACATTTGGTCAAATTTGACCACTATATGAACTTTTCAACCCGGCACCGGCGAAACGTTCCGAAATGAAATACCAAGAGGTCTCTGAGCTGATGGCTGCCCACGGGGAAGATGGTGAGTGTTTTGTGATGGTGTTGATTTGTGTGTAGTCATTTATTTAGTTGATTATCACAGAAATAATAAAAACTCACGCCCAAATTTGCAAATGGTGGTTTTGAATCTTGTGAAGCTGTCGCTCTCATCCACTGACATTACGCCCTGGCCAATCAGTGGCCTGCAATCTGTTGACGTCACATTTTCAGCTCGACTCAGCACAGTTGGAACCTCACTGAAGTAGGTCCCAAAAAAGTACCTGGTACCAGGTACTAATGGAAAACCATACAAACTGAGTAGAGTCGAGGTGAGTAGAGAGGGGTAGGTACTAGTGGAAAAGGGGCTATAATCACCCTTCGGCCTCTGCCCAAAGGGCTCCTCAACCCCTTAGGGCTTTGTCCGACGGGGGATAAAAATGACTTTGTATATTGTTCCTCATTATTAATGTATTGAAACAAACACATTTAATTCCACTGCGTCTCTTTTATCTAACAATCTGGCATCATTTTTATCCAAATTTCCAAAACCTTCCCAACTCAGAGTTTGGACCAGGAAGCAGAGTCGCAGTCTTACACGTCTCTCTGCAGCTCCTCTTCATCCGCCACTTCTCAACTTAGCCCCTGTCTTCCCCATCAGAGAATCATTGTCTGCTCCCTCCAAAGTAAATAAAAATATAATGTATAAGCATCCCAAAGTGATTAAACAAAAAGTTGGAAAAACTCAAATTAAACATGTAGCCTCTAAATTTAATGACTTGGCCTCTGTTCCTCCTCATAATTTAAAAATTAAATGTGGTTTGTTAAATATTAGGTCTCTAACTCCCAAGTCTCTGCTAGTCCATGATCTGTTAATTGATTATCAGATTGATTTAATATCCCTTACAGAGACTTGCTTAGGGCAATAGGATTATTGTTGGTTTAAATGAATCAACTCCCTTTGGTTATTTAAACTGTCAAAATCCCAGAAGTTCTGGTCATGGAGGAGGAGTAGCAACAGTTTACCATTCCAAATTACTAGTTAATGTAAAGCAGAAAATATGTCATAATTCCTTTGAGGGCCTGGTCCTCAGTATTGGGCATTTTAGCAATTTTAGGTTAAACCCAATTTTATTTGCCATAGTTTTTCGTCCTCTCTCAGCCTACTCAGAGTTTTTATCTGAATTTGCTGAATTCTTAGCCGATTTAGTGCTGAAATCAGATAGAATTATTATAGTAGGGGACTTTAATATACATGTACAGTAGATGTAGATAGTGATTGCCTTAATATGGCATTTAACTCAATATTAGACTTGATGGAGTTTTCTCAGAAAGCAGGAAATTCTACCCATTATCTCTACCACACGTTGGACCTTGTTCTGGCATATGGCATAGAAATAGAAAATCTATTAGTGTCTCCTCATAACCCTGCACTGTCAGACCATTGTCTGTTAACCTCTGATTTTACTATTTCTGACTATTTGGCTCCTAAAGAAAAATATTACTACAGTAGATGCCTCTCAGATGATGCTGTTACCAAATTTAAGCAGATTGTTTCCTCTATGCCATGTGTCAACACAACGGAGATAAGCTATGGAGAGCTTGCTCCTTCTGTAATTGATAGCATGGTAGATAGTGTTACAGCTTCTCTGCATCAGACTCTAGACATGGTAGCCCCTTTAAAAAAGAAAAGGTCTAATCAGAGATTTCGGATAACTTATGTTGAATTGTATAATCCGAGGAGTTATTGTTTAATTTGACCTTGTTGGATTTTTTTCCCCCTTGTTATATTATTCTGTGCCTTTCTTTTAATCTTTTAATCTAATCTATCCGAAATAAAGATTCATTCATTCATTTCTAACTAATTGGTTCAACACAGAAACTCATAGCTGAAAAACAAAAGACTTGTCAATTAGAAAGAAAATGGTGCTCCACTAAGTTAGATGAAATCTATTTAGCTTGGAGAAATCATCTTCTAATTTATAAAAAATCTCTTAGGAAAGCTAGAACAAGTTATTATTCCACATTAATAGAAGAGAACAAGAATAATCCCAGGTTTCTTTTCAGCACTGTAGCCAGGCTGACAAAGAGTCAGGACTCTGTCAATCCTAGCATTCCCTTAGAGCTTACTAGTCAGGACTTCATGAACTTTTTCAATAATAAAATTTCATCTATCAGAGATAAAATCAGTCAGATTCTTCCCACCGTTAACTTTAATACAGTAACTACTACAACTCCTTCAACTGATATCTGTTTGAATGAGTTTACTCCAATTGACCTTTTAGAGTTAGATAAAATAATTTCCTCATCCATGCCTTCAGCTTGTCTTTTAGACCCTATTCCTACCAGGTTATTTAAAGAAGTCTTCCCATTTATTGGTAGCTCTGTTCTTCAAATAATCAATTTTTCATTAACATTAGGCCATGTACCGCAGGCTTTTAAAACTACTGCAATTAAACCCTTACTCAAAAAGCCAACACTAGATCCAGGAGTTTTAGCTAATTATAGACCAATTTCTAATCTTCCTTTCATTTCAAAAATCTTAGAAAGAGTTGTTACTATGCAATTATTTTGGCCACTTGCAGGGAAATGGTTTATTTGAAGAGTTTCAATCTAGGTTTAGAATCCATCATAGTACTGAAACAGTTTTAGTGAAGGTCACTAATGACCTCCTTATTGCATCTGATAATAGACTTGTTTTTGTACTTGTCCTTTTAGACCTTAGTGCAGCTTTTGATACTATGTACTTGTAGGATGTCACCATCATTGAGATGGTGACATCTTACAAGTACCTGGGTGTTCATCTGAACAATAAACTAGACTGGTCACACAATACCGACGCACTCTACAAGAAGGGACAGCGCAGGCTGTTCCTACTGAGGAGGCTCAGGTCTTTTGGTGTACAAGGGGTTCTCCTGAAGAAATTCTACGACACGGTGGTGGCATCAGCTATCACTTTTGGAGTGGTCTGCTGGGGCAGTGGCATTACAGCAGCCAATAGGAAGAGACTGAACAAACTGATCAAGAAAGCTAGCTCTGTCCTGGGGAAATGCCTTGACTCAGTGGAGGAGATAGGAAGAGAGTCCCACCCTATGCAGGACATACTGAACGCACTGAGGAGCTCATTTAGCAGTAGACTACATCATCCTAGGTGTGCGACCGAGAGGTTTCGCAGGTCCTTCCTACCTATGGCTGTCAGACTTTATAACCTAAGCAGGGCTGCTCGCAGAGATAGCAAAAAAAAAACGTGACGACCTAATAGTATTGAATGCAAAAGACGCAACAGACTTACACAAATGGTCCCCTCCAGTATACAACTAGGACGATATCAGTTGCTACGGAGGGTGACAATATGTATGGGTACATATTCATACTATGTAGGATAACTAAGTAGACGGTTATGCTGTTTATTGCATCTAGCTACAATGCTCCGCACTGTGTATATATATATTTATGTGTACATATGTATATTCACTGCTCTTATTTTCTTATCTTCTAAATTATTGCTCTGAGTGTTGTTGTCCCTGTGCTGTTGCAATCCTGGAATTTCCCCATTGTGGGACTAATAAAGGCTTATCTTATCTTATCTTATCTTATCTTATCTTATCTTATTTTACTTGATAGATTAGAACACCATGTTGGACTTAATGGAACTTTGTTGCAGTGGTTTAGATCTTATTTATCTGATAGGTTCCAGTTTGTTCATGTCAATAATGAGTTTTCTTCCAACTCAAAGCTCAGTCACGGGATTCCACAGGGATCTGTGCTAGGCCCTATTCTTTTTAGTTTATATATGCTTCCTCTAGGCAACATTATTAGAAAGCACTGTATACATTTTCATTATCATGCAGATGACACACAATTATACCTGTCAATGAAGCCAGATGATACTAATCAATTAGCCAAGTTAGAGGCCTGTCTTCAGGAAATCAAAGCTTGGATGACTTGTAATTTCCTGTTATTAAATTCAGATAAGACTGAAGCCATTCTAGTTGGTCCAAAAAACCTTAGAAATAACTTTCTAAATCAAACTCTTAGTTTGGATGCAGTTACTCTTTCTCTTAAAAGTTCTGTGAGGAGCCTTGGAGTTATTTTTGATCAAGATCTGTTTTTCAATTCACATATTAAACTTGTTTCTAAGACTGCCTTCTATCATTTGCGTAATATTGCCAAGATTAGGAGCATCTTGTCTCAGAGTGATGCTGAGAAACTAATCCATGCTTTTGTTAGCTCCAGATTAGATTATTGTAACTCTTTATTATCAGGTTGTCCTAAAACATCTTTAAAAAGTCTTCAGCTGATCCAAAATGCTGCAGCAAGAGTTTTAGCAGGTACTAGAAAGAGAGATCACATCTCTCCGGTTCTGGCCTCCCTTCAGTGGCTTCTCATAGAGTTTAGAATTAAGTTTAAAATCCTTCTTCTGGCTTACAAAGCTCTAAATAATCAGGCCCCTTTTTATTTAAAAGATCTGATACTACCCTATTATCCTAACAGAGCACTACGCTCCCAAAATGCTGGATTGCTTGTAATACCTAGAATCTCCAAAAGTACAATGGGAGGCAGACCCTTCAGTTATCAAGCTCCTCTCCTGTGGAACCAGCTACCAATCTGGATTCGGAAGTCAGACTCGATCTCTGTTTTTAAGAATAGGGTTAAAACCTTCCTTTTTGATATAGCCTATGATTAGGGAGGGATCATGTGCCCCTGAACCCTCCCTTAGTAATGCTGCTAATAGCTTTAGACAGCCGGGGGACCTCCAACAATGCACTGAGCTTCACTCCTTTCTTCACTCAATGAAATATTTTTGCTGGTCATTAACATCTGTTTGTTCTCTCCCATAGATTGAGTCCTCGTCATGCTGTTTGCTGTCTACATGTCTGTTCTTTTCTTCTTCTTTTCTATCCCCTCACCCCACAGCCAATCACAGCAGATGACTGCCCCTCCCTGAGCCTGGTTCTGCTGGAGGTTTCTTTCTGCTAAAAGGGAGTTTTTTCTCTCCACTGTCGCCAAGTGCTTGCCCACAGGGGATCGCCTGATTGCTGGGGTCTTTCTGCAATTGTGGGGGTTTCCCCTACAGTTGAAAGTGCTATGAGATGACTGTTGTTGTGAAATGGCACTATATAAATAAAGTTGAATTGAATTGAATTAATTCCTCAATATATTTGGATACTGCCTTTCAAACTCCCAGGGAAACCTTCCCGTCCCAGAAAACATGATTATTTCTGCTCATTTATCTTTCTTCTCAGATATCTGCAACTGTAGCTCCAGGAGAGTGCGTGTTTGAAGTGAAACTGGGTCCTTATCAAATGACCAGCTGCCTTTGGAGAGGAACACTATATTTTATGGAGCCAGTTCTCAGTGCTTTAGCGTTGCTTGAGCTAACATTGTAAATGTCTAGGCTCTTCTTCTCCATGCCACTGCCAGCCCCTGAATGCCAAGAGAATGTCAGTCAGACTGTAAGAAATAATGCCGTTCTGTGCATAGAAACAGTATGATAGAGATCTACAAGTCTATTCCACAGATGTGAATGTTATCTGATCCAGTGATCAAACTGCCACATCAGCCACTTTTTTTTTTCTCTCTGCATTGTTCAGCAGCTCACGTTCCACCAGACATCATCAATAAGATGTCAGGAGAAAATATGAAATGGAAAAAAGGGCATAAAAATTCCAGTATTCTCAGGTAATCTGTGGCGTAAGTGTGGTTTATTATTTCCATGTATCCTGCAAGTTTCTACATTCAATAATGATAATGAAAAATCACTATTGTTAAATTTGATACTTCTGGATACATTCTGATGATTACACTGGTCAACACCAAATTTATTGTCTAAGTTTTTTTAGCTGATTTAAGACAGTTTTGATGTGCTGAATCCAAAAATCACATTGGTTTTGCTCAGTCAGGTCAACTTTTTGACTTATGGCCACATGTTGTTTTATACATTTTTGTTTACATGTACAGGTATTTTCGCTTTATATGATGCAAAATTCTTTTTTATGTCTTGAAATTCTCAGAATTTTGAACAATGATGATGTAACATTCAATTTACATGTACTTACCTTTATATAAAGGTAAATACATGTAAATTGTAGTACTTAGTACTAAGTAAGTGCAGGTTTTTACTTAGCACCTGATCGAGAGAAACGGATGTCATTTTTGGATTCAGTGGTGCAATATCGTCTTAAATCAGTTGAACAAACACAGACAACTTACAAAAAAATTATTTTTGTAACCCTGTGTTATGGTTCCCTGGCTTTCCATACAGTGATGTCAGTGTTTGAGGCGAAACAAATATTAAAAAAAGGGAATTCCCATCATCAGAAGTGGGTAGAATAGACAGAAATTGTACTTTGTTATGTAAATTTGTAATCTTACTTGTACATTTGAGACTTTATTCTCTTAAATTTCTGAGATTTTTCACTTTAATTTGATACTTTCCTCTTGTAAAATTATTTTTTCATAAAATGGCATTTTCCCTCTCAGCTGATAAATTTACAGTTTTTTCTTTTAAATTATGATATTTTGTAACAAATTTTTGACTGTGATTACAGTGGGACTTGTTATAATGTGAAATTGCAACTTTTTCCTCATTACGTCACATTTTTTTTATAAATCTGTGAATTTATACAGTATCAAAACGTTCCCTCTCATGTCAAATCATACCATATGCCTAAAAATAGACAATACATTAAATATTTCCTGAGGCAGAATAGAAGACTTTGAAAAAGTCCGTCTGATAATGAGTAAAATACTGCATAAAATCTCAAAGTCAGTGACGTCAAAAGAAATTCAAAGTATGAATTACTCAGAAAAGTACAACTTTGTGGAAAAAGTTGCTTGAGTACATGCACAGTGCTGTGAAAAAGTACTCGCTCCCTTCCTGATTTTTTATATTTTTGCATATTTGTCACACTTAGACAAAGATAACCTGAGTAAACACAAAATGCAGTTTTTAAATGATGATTTCATTTATTTAGGGAAAAAAATTATCCAAACCTACCTGGCCCTATGTGAAAAAGTAATTGAACCCTAAACTTGTTGTGCCACCCTTGGCGGAAACAACTTCAATTAAGCGTTTGTGATAACTGGCTATGAGTCTTTTGCATCACTGTTGAGGAAGTTTGGCGCACTCTTCTTTGCAGAATTGTTTTAATTCAGCTACATTGGAGGGGTTTCAAGCACAAATGGTTTGTTTAAGATCCTGCCATAGCATTATTGGATTTAAGTTTGGATTTTGACAAGGCCACTCCAAAACCTTGATTCTGTTTTGTTTTTAAGACGTTCAGAGGTGGATTTGCTTGTGTGTTTGGATCACTGAGATGCTGCATAACCCGAGCGTTTGAGGTCACGAACTGATGGTCAGACATTCTCCTTCAGGATTTTCTGGTAGAGAGCAGAATTCATTCATGGTTCCATCAATTACGTAAGGCAAGTCGTCCAGGTCCTGAAGCAACAAAGCAGCCCTAGACTATCACACTGCCATCACCATGTTTGACTGTTGGTATGATGTCCTTTTTATGAAATGCTGTGTTCATTTTATGCCAGATGTAACAGGACACATGCCTTCCAAAAAGTTCAACTTTTGCCTCATAAGTCCACAGAATATTTTCCCAAAAGTCTTGGGGATCATCAAGATGTTTTTTGGCTTATGTGAAATGAGCCTTTGTGGTCTTTTTGTTCAGCAGTGATCTTTGCCTTGGAACTCTCCCATGGATGCCATTTTTGTCCAGTCTCTTTCTTATTGTTGAATCATGGACCAGTGCAGTTCTTCAGATGGTGTTCTGGTTGTTTTTTTTTCTCATCTATTCTTGAATTTCTTTAGATCGCAGCATGATGTGTTGTTTTTGAGCTCTTTTAGCCTACTTCACTTTGTCAGACAGGTTCTATTTAAGTGATTTCTTGATTCAGCAGGTCTGGCAGTAGTCAGGCCTGAGTGTAGTTAGTGAAACTGACCTCAACTTTCCAAAAAAATGTGGTTAATCACACTTAACTTTTTTTTAAATAGGGTCATATAGATTTGGATAGCGTTTTTCCCTAAATAAATGAAATCATCGTTTAAAAACTGCATTTTCTATTTACTCGGCTTATCTTAGTCTAAATTCTGTTTGATGATCTGAAACGTTTAAGTGTGACAAATATGCAAAAATATAAGAAATCGGGAAGGAGGGCAAATACTTTTTCACAGCACCGTACTTCAGTGAAAGTAATTTATTATCCACCTTTAAATGTCACGGGGTGCACCATATCCATACACTAATGCACTAGAACACATGCATTTTCTTTAGAAAGGCTTAAATTTAGCCATGACAGCTCTGAGAAATTTACGCTCATCCCCGTAAGCCCCTGTGCCATTGAGCCTGCGGTTTAGCTGATGTGCAGAAGCAGGTCAAGTTACATTTTTATTGGAGGCACGAAAACCACAGCAACACCCATGGCGTGAGTCATGCGCATGTGGAGAGGGGGTCATCTCAGGTAATGGGATCACATGGGCTCGCCGTGTCACTTCAGGCGCGGCACTTGGCACCGCTGTTGTTGACCAAAGTCAGCCCACGTTCCGCCGGGGAAGTCGGCCCGACCCAGGTGCCACAAACAGGACACGGGGACTCCCCCCACTTTACCTGCGACCCGCTTCTAAGGACAGACCCGAAAGGACGCGCGCCCATGTGCCGCCGAACGTTTGCGTGTCTGCGCGCATGTGCGTCCTGTTTGTGCTCCCCCGGCGCGCGGTGATAGGCTCAGGCGGGCTGGCAGACGTGCCTGAGCAGGCTGCGGGGCAGGCTCCGAGAGCGCGCTCAGATGAGCACGCTATTTTTGGTCATGAGGCCGCATGAACTCGCTCACCCCAGCCGGCACCGATGAAAAACAGTTGGCTGCAGATTCAAATGTCAGAATATAGCAGAAACCTTATTTTTGTTTCTATAATCTTATACAAATACAGGCATGGATGCAGTTTTGCCTCAGGCGCCCCTGTGCGTGTTTTTGCGTTTAATGCGAGTATTTTGCTGAAGCGTGGAAGATTTTGCATGTAGCTTCTGATTTGTTCATTATTTAGCATTTGTCAGGGACATCTAATCCCTGTCCTTGCACTTGGGAGGTCTCTTTTTGAGTTTTTTTTTTGTCTAATTTTTTATTCCTACAGCTGACCCAGAAGATCGTTGCTGCTGCAGACTATCTGTTGGGCCATTCCCACAACCCTGCTGAATTTCCCCCCATTCATCGCAGCATATGTTCTTCATCACATGTTGTCATGAGCTGTCAAAAGCAGCCATGATAAATGTCCTTTTGTGTTTATTAAATGATCGTGTTGGCTTCATACTTCATACTCCAATTATCGTACACAATTGTATCCATTGCAAAATGTGTTCTGGTGCCCTGCTGTGCCATAATGTACAGGTAGGAGTACTGGGGGGGGGGGGGGGAGACATTATAAAAACCAGCCATTACCTACATGGACAAAGAAAATTTAACCACATAGACAGAATAAAGATCAAACCAGCGTCCATATGAATGTTGCAAATTTCAGAAGAAAAAAAAATCACAAATTTACAAGAAAAAAGTTGCAAAGTTATGAGAAAAAAGTCTTACATTTATGAGAAAAAAAAATTGCAAATACAGTGGTGTGAAAAAGTGTTTGCCCCCTTCCCTTTGTATGTTTGTCACTTAAATGTTTCAGATTATCAAACAAATTTAAATATAAGACAAAAATAACACAAGTAAACACAAAATGCAGTTTTTAAATGAAGGTGTTTATTATTAAGAGAAAAAAAAATCCAAACCTACATGGCCCTGTGTGAAAAAGTGATTGCACCCCCCACCCCCGTTAAAACATAAATTAGCTGTGGTTTATCACATCTTTGGAAAGCTGAGTTCAGTTTCTCTATCCACACCCAGGCCTGATTTCTGCCACATCTGTTCTCAATCAAGAAATCACCTAAATAGGACCTGCCTGACAAAGTGAAGTAGGCCAAATATGCTGTGATCCAAAGAAATTCAGGAACAAATGAGAAACAAAGTAATTGAGATCTATTAGTCTGGAAAAGGTTATACAGCCATTTCTAAAGTTTTGGGACTCCAGTGAACCACAGTGAGAGCCATTATCCACAAATGGCGAAAACATGGAACAGTGGTGAACCTTCCCAAGAGTGGTCAGCCGACCAAAATGACCCCAAGAGCGCAGTGACAGCTCATCCAAGAGGTCACAAAAGACCCCACAACAACATCCAAAGAACTGCAGGCCTCACTTGTCTCAGTTAAGGTCAGTGTTCATGACTCCACCATCAGAAAGAGACTGGGCAAAAATGGCCTGCATGGCAGAGTTCCAAGACGAAAACCACTGCTGAGCAAAAAGAACATAAAGGCTCATCTCAGTTTTGCCAAAAAACATCTTGATGATCCCCAAGACTTTTGGGAAAATACTCTGTGGACTGATGAGATAAAAGTTGAAGTTTTTGAAAGGTGTGTGTCCCATTACATCCAGCGTGAAAGTACCACAGCATTTCAGAAAAAGAACATCATACCAACAGTAAAATATGGTGGTGGTAGTGTGATGGTCTGGGGCTGTTTTGCTGCTTCAGGACCTGAAAGACTTGCTGTGGTAAATGGAACCATGAATTCTGCTGTCTACCAAAAAATTCTGAAGGAGAATGTCTGGCCATTTGTACGTGACCTCAAGCTGAAGCACGCTTGGGTTCTGCAGCAGGACAATGATCCAAAACACACCAGCAAGTCCACCTCTGAATGGCTTAAGAAAAACAAAATGAAGACTTTGGAGTGGCCTAGTCAAAATCCTGACCTGAATCCAATTGAGATGCTGTGGCATGACCTTAAAAAGGCAGTTCATGCTTGAAAACCCTCCAATGTGGCTGAATTACAACAATTCTGCAAAGATGAGTGGGCCAGAATTCCTCCACAGCGCTGTAAAAGACTCATTGCCAGTTATTGCAAATGCTTGATTGCAGTTGTTGCTGCTAAGGGTGGCCCAACCGGTTATTAGGTTCAGGGGGCAATCACTTTTTCACACAGGGCATGTGTGTGGCTAGAGAAATTGAACTCAGCTTTCCAAAGATGTGATAAACCACAGTTATGTTTTAACGGGGGGGGGGGGGAATCACTTTTTCACACAGGGCCCTGTAGGTTTGGATTTTTTTCTCTCTTAATAATAAACACCTTCATTTAAAAACTGCATTTTGTGTTTACTTGTGTTATCTTTGTCTAATATTTAAATTTGTTTGATGATCTGAAACATTTAAGTGTGACAAATATACAAAAAAGGAGAAATCAGGAAGGGGGCAAACACTTTTTCACACCACTGTATATGATAAAAAGTTGCAAATTTACAAGAAAAAATTGGAAAAGTTCTGGGAAAAAGTTGCATATTTAAAAGAAAATGTTGCAAATTTACAAGAAAAAGTTGCAGATTTAAAAGAAAAAGTAGAAAATTTACCAGAAAAAGTTGCAAAGTTATGAGAAAAAGTCTTAAATTTATGAGAAAAATGTTGCAAATTTCCTAGAAAAAAGTTGCAAATATATGATAAAAAGTTGCAAATTTACAAGGAAAAGTTGCATATTTAAAAGAAAGGGTAGCAAATTTACCAGAAAAAAAGTTGCAAAGTTATGAGAAAAAAATCTTAAATTTATGAGGAAAAAAGTTGCAAATATATGATAAAAAAGTTGCAAATTTACAAGAAAAAAATGGAAAAGTTCTCGGAAAAAAGTTGCATATTTAAAAGAAAAAGTTGCAAATTTACAAGAAAAAGTTGCAGGTTTAAAAGAAAAAGTTGCAAAGTTATGAGACAAAGTCTTAAATTTATGAGAAAAAAGTTGCAAATTTCCTAGAAAAAAGTTGCAAATATATGATAAAAAGTTGCAAATTTACAAGAAAAAATTGGAAAAGTTCTGAGAAAAAAGTCGCATTTTTAAAAGAAAAAAGTTGCAGATTTACAAGAAAAAGGTGCATATTTAAAAGAAAAGGTAGTAAATTTACCAGAAAAAAGTTGCAAAGTTATGAGAAAAAAGTCTTAAATTTATGAGAAAAAAAGTTGTAAATTTACAAGAAAAAACTGGAAAAGTTCTGAGTAAAAAGTTGCGTATTTAAAAGAAAAAAGTTGCAAATTTACCAGAAAAAAAGTTGCAAAGTTATGAGAAAAAAGTGTTAAATTTATGAGAAAAAAGTAACAAATTTACAATAAAAAGTTTCAAATTTATGAGAAAAAAAGTTTTAAATGTATGAGAAAAAGTTGCACATTTACAATAAAAAAGCTGCAAATTTATGAGAGAAGTTTTAAATATATGAGAAAAAAGTTGCAAATTTACAAGAAAAATGTTGCAGATTTAAAACTGGTGCTTCTGATCCATTTTGTTCTGTTAGGTAACGTGATATACGCCTTGATTTACACCTGTGGGTTTTGTGTGGAAAATCACTGAAATACGACATTCTCCACTGCTTGCCGTATCTGTAAAAAAAAAAAAAAAGGAAACAAAAACTGGGAAAACAACAGGAAAGAGATGAGTATAACTAATGGTCAGACGTGTGGATTTATCGCAGAGCAACATACTTTCCTTTACAGTAAGT
Source organism: Pholidichthys leucotaenia (assembly GCA_020510985.1). Lineage (NCBI taxonomy): Eukaryota > Metazoa > Chordata > Actinopteri > Cichliformes > Pholidichthyidae > Pholidichthys > Pholidichthys leucotaenia. The sequence goes on along the minus strand of CM035840.1, from coordinate 59,858,272 downwards.
GACCTCGGAGAGCTTACAGTATGAAGCAATCAGCACTAGTCAGTGCACAATACAATTACTGTGTATCTCACAGACCCCCGCGTGTGCAAGCATGCACGCACACACACTCACTCCTCACAGAGATGACAAACATGCATTGTCCCAGTACAAGGCCAGAACAATCACTTCCTTTGTGATGGAATGCTCAGAGGCCGGGCAAGGTCAAGGGTCTTCAAGAACTGCAGCACTGTAAAAAAAAAAAAAAGTGCATACTGTATACTGTATATGTGGGGAGGAAAATAGGACTCCCCAGGAGGTCTATTTATGGGAGCATTTGAAGCATATTTTACTGTAAACCATGAATCACCAGACTAAATTATGCTTCTATTTATATTTTTGAATGTGATACACAAAAAAGGATTGTTGATGGAAAATGGGGGCAGAGATATTTCAGTAGCTCTGTGGACTGTGCTTTTTTTTTCCTCTGTTCAGCTCTTCTTGTTCATTCAGGCTGAATCAGCACACGGGGCCTCCTGGTGTCGCTTCGCAGTGGCTCCCCTTCAGCGGGACAGCCCTGCGCGTCACTGACGCAGAGCTGCTTCTTCCAATCACAGAGCTGCAGTGGGCACGGGTCACACTAGGAAAAGTATTTCAAACTGCTGAGATGGCTCCAATGAAAGAATCCCCAACAAGGGAAAAAAAAAAAAGTTTGGCTTAGCTGGGATTTGGGAAGAAATGGCAAACACAAAGCAAAAGAAGTTAGAGACTACATACCTCTGACTGGGTTGAAGCGATGCTACAAAGCCCATTGTGGGACACTGCAGAAAAAAAAATCCTATCTTGCTTTTTTAATTAATTTGAGCAAATGAAACGTTATGATGTAATTCAACCCCATGCTTTAGCAATTTCATTCTTAACTTTTCAGTTACCTCATCCTGTTTTTAACTTATCCATTCCAACATTCTGGGCTAACTAACATAAAATTGTCTGGAAGGAAAAAAAATAATAAATGAAGCATCACTGGCAGACAGGGGTGTGTGGTTTCACTTGTCAGATGCTAACCACCTTCTGTCCCAGCCAGAGTATAACAAACTATAATAAAATAAGCTAAAATAATATTGAAGAATGATATATTAAAACAGTGCTGGGGGATGAATAAAGATCAGAATCAGATTGAGATTTATTGCCATTGTTCATGTAGTACACAAACTAGGAATTTGTCTCGGTGCAATGCTGCAACATTAAACATGGACTAGCACTAAAGATAAAAATAAAAAACTATGCATGCAATAAAAGGTAGAATATGAATAAGTAATACTAATCTATGCAATTTTTAAATATATTAACAAGCAGCAGATATTGTGAAGTTCCACATAGTGCAGTCGGTAGTGCAAAAAGAAAACTGATAATTGTCATGAGTCCGGTTGAGCTGCTGTACGTAGTGCACGAGAGTCTAATAAGTCACTTAGTGTTCAGCAGTCTGATGGCAGAGGGGAAGAAGCTGTTCATGTAGCGGGAGGTTTTAGTCTGAATGGACCGAAGTCTTCTGCCTGAGGGGAGGGGGGCAAACAGTGCATGTCCAGGGTGTGAAGGATCGGCTATGATCCGACCTGCACGCCTCCGGGTCCTGGAGATGTACAGGTCCTGGAGGGATGGGAGCTTGCAGCCGATCACCTTCTCAGCAGCGCGCACAACGCGCTGCAGTCTTAGTCTGTCCCTGGCGGTGGCTCCTGCGTACCATACGGTGATGGAGGTAAACTATAAAGAAAACAACGATATCCCATCCATGATCTGACCGTTCAGTTAGCGCTAGCCTCTCTCACCACCAGGTGTCCCACGTCCTGCTTTTGCACAGCATTTTGACCTTTTTTGGTCATCCCACAAATTGAGATGTTGTTCTGCATTCTGATAGTCTTGAATTTTCAATCGCTGTACTGACGCTTTACAAGATGCAATTCATATCCAGTAGCTGCGAGGAAAGTCCATCAGGTTGCCATCTCAGGGGCTGTGACTGATGTCGGTCACACTGTGCCGTGCACACGGGTCAGTCACAAGTTAACCTAGCACCATATCAATCCACACTCCACCACACGGAGAAAGTTTGGAGGGATTGCTACAAATGGGACTATGCTGATGTCGCTGGAATAAGGAAACGTGTCTGTGCCGTCTTGACACATAACTATTTCAGTGGCAGCGGTGAAAATCAGTCATCATTAGACAGTTTGAGTGTTACTTTCTTCCCACAAAAGATGGCGACCCACGCGCAGGAAGCTCGGCTGCACAGGACTGCAAATTACGGTGGACGTGAAAGCGTGTCCGCTGCCTGGGACAAACCCAGAATGCCAGAGTGGAACATCCCGGGGCTGCTATGGAAGCGCCAGAGGCCCCGCTGGAGGTAGCAGACACAGGGAGCACACCTCAGGTGAGTTTTTTTAATCGCACGCTTTATCCAGTATATAGCCTGTTCCTCCACATTGTCCCACAAAAACACGATTTCTGTCACATATTTGATTGACTGGGACCTGGTCGCCCCACTCGCACCACGGACAGCTCTAATGCAGTAGACAGATTGTCTCCAGCTGCCTAGTCAAGCTAATGCTAACAGCCTGATCCGCTGGCTGTCACCACGAAAATGCAGCAAAATCAGCCAGAATGACACAAGCTATGCTGTAAACTGTCGTGAGCCAGGCGGGAACATGGATGAGGAAAAATCTGGGAAGCTCGGCGGGGCAGTGGTTCGCACAGTGGCAGCACGGCATCGATTCCACCCCGACCATCGCGGGTTCAATCCCACCCCCTGACCATCGGTGACCCTTCTGTGTGGAGTTTGCATGTTCTGCCCGTGTCTGCGTGGGTTTACCTCGGGTACTCCGGTTTCCTCCCACAGGCCAAAGGTATGCAGGTTAGGTTAACTGGAGAGTCTAAAGTGGCCCTAGGTGTGAATGTGTGTGTGAATGGTGAAGGGATTGGCGTCCTACCGTGGCTGCCTCATCCATCTAGGTGGATGCTCTAAATTTCCCTCTGGGATTAATAAAGTATTAAAAAAAAAATGACCATGATTGACAACTAAGCTGCAACTTGGCGGCTGATCTAATGGCCTCTCTTTGCCGAGGTGTTCTTTGAGGCAGTCGGCAGACCAGCTGGAGTCGAGCTAACGCTAATGGCCTGATCACCCTGCTGTCATGACCAAAGTATAACAAAATAAGACAGAATGGGTGCAGGTAGAAATTACCCACTGTGGACTGATGAACCAGGTGGGAACAGAGATGTCAAGTAGGATGATGAGAATTAAACGAAAATAGCAACAAAGCCATGTTTGCCAAGCTAACTCCATAGTAGCATTGTCAGCATGCAGATTTACACGCTCATGGGGATACTCCCACGGTCACTGAAATTGGTGGAGACGAAGCTGGGTTTGCTGTATCATTCTAGTGAGCTGCAATTCTCACATCACAACCAGAGTCAGATCAAAAGTGCTTGTTTAGCAACACCAAGGCAGACCCTAACAAAATGACAGGGTTATTTTTTCAGACTTTTTCATTCCATATACCCAAATAGATACACAAAAGTACTGAAAAAGTAGCATTTCCATCATAGGTCCCCTTTAACCACCTAAAAAGGTGTATTTAATGTCTAAAGGAAGTCGACTGTGAAACCGGAAACAAGTCACAGTGTTAAAAATAAACATAGACGACAGTGACAGAAGGTCACGGTGGAGATGTGACTCAGAAATTCAGCACAGAACCACCATTTTAGTGCCATCCACCATCCTAGTCCCACCTCAGTCGTCAGATTTAAGAGGTTTTGAAAGGGGGAAACACTGCAAAATGTGGGGTCTTGATCTGGGTCAGCTCCAAAATTTAATCAGTTCTAAGTTCAAACTGTGCCTCTGGTAACCTTTTGTTATTTTAATTTCTAGAGCTTCCAGCAAACAAAGAACAGCAAAAATATAAGCTTCATAGAAGAGTTAATAAAATCAGATTGAGCCCATGGGTCTTGTGGAACCTTAATTACTAAACCACAATTACCAAAATGTAACCTTGCACGGTCACAAAACATTAAGCAACAAGAAAGGATATCGGCTTAATTTGGTCCACATGTGAATATTACTCACTGAACTTCTATCTGACCCATATGATTAGAAGGAAACTTGAGCTGTGGTGTTTATGCGTGGAGTGGGTGTTTGAGTCGAGCAGTTTATGGTTCTGGGGTCCTGCTCTGCTAGAAGGTGAGAATCGGTCTAGACGCTGCAAAGATTGACTGTATACATATGAGTTGAACATTTGGTGAGCACTGAGTAGGTATAATTTACTGGGTCACTGCGTCTTGATTTTTATCTCACAGAGAAATCTTTGAAGCATTTGCACCAAATATAATCTAATTAGCAGCAGTATATTTTCCTGCCACTTGCATCAGGAAGTCTGCTGACACATGCAAGAAAAGCAGATGGAGAGAGTCTGCATCACTTTAGGAAAGCAGTGTTATATTTTTTTTAGCTTGTGCACTTGGTCTATATAATTTCATTACATGTCCCATTAATGCTACTGAACATAACTGAAATGTCAATAATCAGTTATAATAGAAATGACAGCAGTGGCGGTGGTCGTAAGTATTGTTTTTTCTGACGTCCCCTCTGTTTTCTCGGTTGCAGTGAAAGGTTGCTTTTTCTTAAACATTTGTTAGCTCCAACTCCATCACAATCCACTCTTGTTCATTGCTAGTCTATAAACAATATAATAAGCACACGACCAGCACAAATCACTCTGCACAGCAGCAGAAATCCATTCTCGCAATGCAACAATGCGTTCAACCCAGTACCACAAGTAAAAATTTCTTATATTGCCATAGGCTGAGTGTGCTGGCTACAACGTTGGGTTGACTCGGAAGCATAAGTTGGGCTTTAGGGTCATGGTTGGGGTTGGACATTGGTCTACTTTAAACACATTACACCTCTAACTCTCCACCAAGGCACTTCATATAACAACCACTATAAGTCAGTCTTTTAAAAATTCAAGTCTAGGTTATAATACGTGTTGGTAAAAAGGTCTTCTAGTATTGTTTTCTGTTGGAGCACTGTCTCTTAAGAAATCTAAAAATGTTAACACTTGAAATTAAATATCCATATGAAATATGAAAGCAGTTTTTGCCAATGCTGATACATACACATATTTTTCCCAGTTTACATCTCCTTTGTCTTACAGTGATGATTAACTGGCATATAAGCACACGCTCCCCAAGGAAAATAAGACAACTTAATATGAAAATGTACATGTTATTTATTTTTAGTAACATGTTCAACAGAACTGTAAACTTCCTCCTTTTAATATGCTTGGAGGATACTGTTCCTATGACAGCCCTTACAATAGCCACAATCAGGGCAAGAGGAAACGTAAATAAATCTGTCCACGGGGATCATGTGAAAATGAAGTTCATTCACTGTACAACTGTACAATAACAATAGTCAATGTAATACTTTTTACACTACTGACTAAAGAAGCACATTATAGGACGCATGTGTTTTACAGACTTAAACTCAGCATCATATAAACTGGATCCAATAAATCACTTCAAAACAGGAACCTACTAAACAGCATCAAAGAGTAACTTAGAACCAACTCAGTATGTGATGGTGTGAAAAATTACAGCTTGTAACTCATGTAAGGCTGAATCTGAAAATTACATGCGATTGGGCGTCGTGTGGCGGAGCTCAGTGGAGTACGTGGGTCTGCTGTGAGTCTGCCGATGTCTTCGTCTGCTGGTGGTGGCTGGTTTTCGGGAGCCATGTGTGGTGTACAAAGATGGCACTGGGTACACCCTGGGTGTAGTGGGGGTGATGGCCCACCTTTCTGGTTCCGCCGTCACCCGGGGTATAAAGGGCACGGCCGGAAGGGACATGGTCTCTTTCGCCGTTGACCCCTTGGCCTGTACGGAGCACCAGTTGTTCGGTTCTGGTTATAATAAAGTCACGTTCACTGCACCTCCTGCCTGATTCTTTGTGAGCCCAAGTTATGGACGTAACATTTGGCAACGAGGAGAAAGGAGGTATGGAACCAGCTGTCACCGTTTTTCGGCCATTTTTGGAGGTCCCGGGCGAGCCGCCTGTACCCTGGGCTAGGTGGTATGCAGCTTTCCAGAATTATCTGGTGGTCCTTAACCTCAGTAAGCTCGAGAAACTGCGTGCGAGGGGTATATTAGTCCATAATCCTGGCATGGAGGGTCAAAGAATTCTCGGTACACTAGGAGGAGCCGATAGTTTTGAAGACGTGGTGGAGCTAATGGCGCGCTACTTTCGCGCCCTGGAAAACGTCACAGTCCGGAGAGTTCAGTTTCAGCAGCGCCACCAGCGTACAGGAGAGTCGGTGCAGCGTTATGTTGCAGACCTGCGTCAGCTGGCGGGGGAGTGCCAATTTGGAGCCCTGGAGGAAGAGATGGTCCGTGATCAACTGGCCGAGCGCTCTCGTTGTCCTGCGGCACGTTCGAGGCTCCTGACTTACCCAGGTGAACGGATGTTAGCCACGGCTACTGAAATAGCGCCGCAGTTTGAGGCAGCGGAAAATTTATCAAAAGGCGTCCGTGAGGGAAGCACGTCGATGTGTGAGGAACCATGATTTGAAGGCGCTGGCTGTGGACTCGGACAGCAAAGATGGCGTGGATGAAGAGGAATACGCCGCCGCTGTAAGCATTAGGTCCGCCCCGGGAACGCCAAGATGTTATGGCTGTGGGTCCACCAGGCACCGGTACAAAGCAAGAGAGTGTCCGGCGAAGGGCAAGTGCTTTGGCAAGTGCGGTCTGTTGCACCATTTTGCCAGGGCCTGCAAGAATTTTGAGTGAGGGGACAGAAGACAGAAGACAGACTTCCCCGCAGCAACTCCTACAGTTATTCATACTGTCTCCCTGTGCACAGATGGGCGGATTTACTGCAACGTTTTGCTGGACGGCATAGAAGTGCCGTTGTTAGTAGACACGGGATCAGCAATTTCTGTCTTGAACTGGCCCACTGTGAGGAGTCTGTTCCCACATCACCACGTGAGCGACCTGTCAACACCCTATTTTGGCTATGGCGGAATGAAGTTGGCCATCGTGGGCTCACTGGAACTGACGGCGAGGTACAAATCAGCGATGATGGTGAGCGTCCATTTTGTGGTGACTGCTGCCGGGCCGAACATCATGGGATGTGATATGTTCTGCGGCCTGGAGTTCACGATCACCAACGGCATTGGAGAGGAGTGGTCGGGCTGCGGTTTATTGGACCGGCCTACTCCGCATGTGGAGGACGACGCGGTTTGGGACAGTGACTGGCCTGGTGTTATGGGAGGTGTGCAAGACCAGCATTGTGGAACGCCATCCTGGGAGGGTTCCGATGCCAGTGTCCAAGTTGCCCTGGATGTGGGAACTGGACAGCACAGCGGAACGCCCGGAATGGTTGATGGAGCCAAGATGCCAGCTCCCTCGACTTCTGGAGTTTGTTTCGGTGGTACCGTGAAGCGAGGAGCTGCAGGGGCTGTGCCAGCATTGGAAATGAAAGAGAGCGGGGCGAGAATGACTGCCGCGATTTCAAGACGCGCCAGGCAACGACACTGGAGTCCCCGGAGGACTCCGGACCGGGTCGGCGATGAGGTTCGACCAAGGGCGGGAGCCCGGTCACACCATGGTGGTCATCGTCAGCCCAATAAAGCTCCTCTGCGCATTGGTGAAGAAGTCCGACCCAGGGTAGAAGCTTGGGTGAGGGGCGTGCACGTGACAAGAAAACAATGAGATGACCACAGGTGGCTGCGAGTGGTGGCTGCCCAGGAGGACGGCTGCTTGGGGCTGTCTGATGAGTCGTGGAGACACCATAACGAGCTGTGGCGCGTGGAAAAGAGAAAACACTGACGTGGCTCGTCCCCAGAGAAGAGGAGGCGAAGGAACTCTGGGAGGGATCTGCCAGACCCTAATCCACGGGGTGGGTTCTCCAGCGGGACTGTAAGGTGACTGGGGGGCTGTTGCCACGGTGTTTGGTTGTTGCTATCATGCCATTTTACCCTAGAGTCATTAAGTTAATATGTACGTGCTGCATTTTGCCCTGTGTTAAAAAAAAACAACAAAAAAAGCAGCACTGTTTGCATTATATTTGAAAATATGTTGTTTGTGTGAATTGCCCAAGTTGTGGGGTGGGTGTGTTGGGGTGGGGGCTGGCAGCAATTGTGAAATGTGCATATTGACTGTTAGTATTATTGGCTTAGTGGTATGGGAGTTTGTTGGTATATACGTATAGTTCTGGGATTATTTTACTTTTAGGAACACGGCTGATTTTATTTTCATAGACTCTTTAATTCCAAAGACGGCAGAATAGCCCGTCTAGCCACGTGAGGTGGGTCGGCAGTCTAGCTGGACCCCTCTAGTTTATTTTGTGTGCATGGATAGGCCTGTTTATTTATTTCTGTACATATGTTTTTTGCTGTTAGCGCATGAGTCCGGTTTAAAGTTGGGAGGGCCTAACTGGTGTATTTGACATTTTTCTCCGGGGGACAGGGGGGTGGAATGTGGTGTACAAAGATGGTGCTGGGTACACCCTGGGTGTAGCGGGGGTGACGGCCTGCCTTTCCGGTTCCGCCATCACCCGGGGTATTAAGGGCACGGCCGGAAGGGACACGGTCTCTTTCGCCGTTGACCCCTTGGCCTGTACGGAGCACCCGTTGTTTGGTTCTGGTTATAATAAAGTTACGTTCACTGCACCTCCTGCCTGATTCCTTGCAAGCCCAAGTTATGGACATAACATGATGGTCTCCGTAGCTTTCCGGGTCAGATGGTCACAGTCATGTATTTCTGTCTTTGTGTGGCCACAGTGGAGGAAGCTGCTGCTGACGTTTTTTGGCTTCACTGTTGTGTGTTTCTCTTGTTTGGGCTTCGTGGATCCCTTGTGTGATTTTTTTGCTGCTCCTCACGTGGCTGTTTGGAGGCAGACAGGCTTGTTTTGTTACACTCACCTGACATGATGACATCATTCCCTTGCACCATGGGAAAAGCATAATGTCACAGCAGAGTGTCACTCCTGTCTGCTGTTGTATTCTATCAGCTATAAATGTTAATTTGTGCCAATGCCGACATATAAATTTAAATGCTTTATCAGCCGATACTGATAGTTTGCCGATATTATTGTGCATGCCTAATTTCTATACTTACCAGTGCAAACAGAAATGACTGTTAGAATAATAATGCCCTCATTTAATAATATGAAGGAGCATGTATCATTTCAATGATTTTTGCATAACAGTTGAGGTTCATATTTCAAGAATGGGCTTACTTTGTGATTCTAAAGATTTTGATGAATAAAGCAATAAATCACCAGACTGAAGAACTATGAGTGACCAAGAAAAGCAGATCTAGTTCAAACTTGCACCTCTGGAAACTTCCAACAGTTTACTCGGTGCAATCATGGACATGAATGACATTTCCTCACAAGGGAATAATCAGGTTGTTGGGTGCATTTGTGATTATTATTCAGTTTGTGTAAGCTGTGTATACCGTTATACATTCCAGAGTTTTTAAATCATCCAACACATTATTAAAGGAGACAGCCATTAATTCCAGCTGAGGTCTATCAGAGAACAGAGTATTTACATATGTTTGATCTTTAAGTGTGTTGCCCTCCGTGCTAGAACAGAACCCACTGCTGTAATGCACTTTGACTCAGAGCGATGGGCACAATGTCTATCTCTGATCAAGCTCTTTTTGAGTCTTAATAGGGGTACGGTTACTGTACATCGATACGCCTGGTGGGACTGGGAGTGTGGGGTTTCTGAGCCAGACACTGTTTCAATCACATGGCGCGGCTGGAATTGGAGGAGATGTGTTCCTCCGAATCTAGAAAGTGGTATGCAATCAAGAGCGACCCCCCCAGCCCCCCTACACACATGTATAATCAAGTTGGCAGTCCAATTCACTGTAGAGTTGGCTGTAGTCAGGAAGCGCTAATGAAGTTATTAATGGTATTCATGTGTGCAGTAGCGTGCAAGCAGGGGCCGGAGCCTCCATTAGCCAGCTGGTCGATCTGTCTCAACTTTTGTTCCTGGTGATTAATAAAGTTGGGGAGAAAAGAGCGAAAGGGGCGTTTGGTTTGAGTTTTGTTGTGCTAACAGGAGACAAACAGATGATAGGGGGCAAGGAAGGAAACGAAAAGGTCACAGCGAGGAGAATTGTGCAGCTCATGAATGGATTACTGCCAAATCTTTGGAAGCTATGTTTTGATTTGGATTTTTCAGGACTTCCCATATGTTTCAAAATGCCATAACGATGCACTTCTCTGCCTTTATCCACACTTTTAAAAAGGGGGTTATAATACTTTTAAATCTGTTGATAGCAGATAAGATGGCGAAGGAGATGGGGGTCAGATCGCGCTGCCTTTGGCAAGATGAGTGACTTCCTCTTGTGTGCTGAATTACTGCTTGTCTAACACCACCCTCTGCTGGATCTCCACACAACTCCAAGGAAAGCAGCTCTGATACTCCTCTGACTTCTAGTCCAAAGCTTGCGTTTTTCTTTCTTACAGCTTTTAATGCACAATTGAAATAATTCTGAACATCTTGCATTCAAAATATGTATCTTCATTCAAATAGTAGAGACACAAAAAGTTGCAACTCGTATGAAAAGCGTGCAAGCCTCACTTTCAGTTATGACCACTCCATTACAATGCAGCAACTTCAGGATAAAAGTTCCCCTTCTTTTCCAAATCGATCGCCTGTGGAGTTTCCTTGTTTTTGCAGGAGACCCAGTGTTCATTGTGTAGGATTTTGTTCTCCATACTTTGCCGCCATCTACTGGTAATTCTAAACTGCCACTTTATTTTCCAAAAGAAAGTTCACGTAGGCAACTGTACACATTCTACCATAAGTGCACACCAAAGACAAGCTCATTAGATTTTACAAACCCACTGCTAATTTTGAACATGTTCAATAAGACTGAACTATTCTGCAGTCAGTTCACATGAGAGCAAAGCAAAGTACACGTTTTATTTCATGCACATACATGCTATAATGTCCCAAGTTGTTTCTTTGACATATTGTTCTAATTTATTGTACCACACACAGATGGGCAGTGATTCCCAAACACATCATCATCCGAATTGGTTCCTGCTGACAGCGGTCAAGTCTGAATTTCATACGGGGTGCCAGGATCCGACCAACCATTAACCACCAATATAGCCCCAAATATATTTAATCATTTGGTTATGAATGATTTATCTGTCCGACAGCATGCGGCGCCAGCACCATAGCACGTTTGGGAGCAGTTATTTTGTTCAAGCTAAATGAAGATGAATGAAAGACAAATTTATTGCCCTCGTGCTCCATTGACATAATAGGAGGAACTCCATTGTCCACATTTGCTATCTGTCACTTTCTGTAAGCTTTATGTGCATCTGTCCTTGCCAATAAGCATTTTCTACAAATTCTGCAAGATTCCGGTAAGTGGTGGCAGACAGCTTCCCTGAGCTTAACGGGAAATCTGTCTTTAGGGTACATGATTATAGCATGTGTAAAACACCAGTCAATGGAAAAGTTTTAATCCACTCATCCACCAAGCACTCCTGAGTGTAATATTGGTTCCAGGAGGAAGAGGTGGTGGATTTGACCAAAAACAAATAAATTCTGCAAAGAACAAGAAAAAAATGTGCAGAAGAACAGCCTAATGTGGAAGAAAATTGCATTTCCTTCTCTGTTTTCTTAGCACATTTTCCCACTTGAAAGTCCACACCAAGATTCGGAACAAGGTTCATGATTTTGTTACCTCTTATACATTTGGTGCAGTTAGGTTTGGTTTCACACTGCTTTTTAACCAAGTGCACCAAACAACTTTACATAACTTTACCTGTGTCCTGTTATCATGAAGAAGTTTGTGTTTTTAAAACAGACTTGGGTAGCCAGCAAGCATGCTACTGGTCCTCTGGAGTTTTCTGCAGCTGGCCACATCGATAACAACGTTTTAAGTTGAAGCTGGAGAAGACTCCACCACATTAAGAGATGAACTAGTTTAGTGAGTGCTGTTATCCAGGTCTTCATTAAAAAGGACATTTGTCCTTCTCATTGACTGCGATGATCTTCAGGCACCATTGCTCTTCCAGACTTCTCTGTTACATCCTCTCCAGAAGTATCTGGTAAGTTTCTACATTTTTTTAAAAAATTTACTTGACACCAGCTAGGTCTCTTCCTTTTCCCGAGCGCTACAGCAGCTCATTTTCAGATGCCGTAACTTAAGGTGGATTTATGCTCCTGCTCCACTTTGCACATCTGCTTGAGTGTGAAGCTTGTGAAAAGTAAATTTCACCATCCTCTCCAGTTTGCTAGGCTCCAGAGGCAGATTTACCATGAGGCAAAGGCAGACGACTGCCTTAGGCCCCATTCTGCTAAGGGCCCCAATCTACTAGGAGCCCCATATATTTTTTTAAATGTTTAGCATATTTAATATGATGTCCAACAAAATAAAGAAACACGAGTATTTACTAAAACAGCAAATCAAATCATGAATGTAGCATCCTCTCCCCTTCTCTTCAGACTGTTGGACTCTTCTATGTTGTCCCTGAGCCATGTGCATGCACGTATCTTTGGTTACGATTGTAGACAAAATCATACAGCATGTAGAATAGCGGCAAAATGAAAAAGTTATCCGAGCGGTGCCGAGAAGTGGAGAAAAATATATATATATATTTTTTTTATCATAACAACTTTTTCCACTTCAAATAGTGAGGAGACTAACTCTCCCTAGGTGCAGATAGAGAGCAACGCTGCTTGTACAAGCACACATGTTCCTGATGCTAATGACGAGCACATGTTGTTAATGAGGAGGCAGCGGCAACAACTAAATGTTTTACTATTTTTTTCTAATTGCAAGATTTGCTGAGGCCAAGACTTACAAGGTTAAATTTTGAATATGACCAACTGTGCTCCCCAGCCATGCACAGAATATCTGCAGCCTCACAGCAGGTGACAACTGCCACGGCCAAGATGTGTAGAGTGATGATATAGAGTGAAGTACGAGGAGACGAAGAAGAGTGATGTCTGGAGATAGAGTTGAGGTTCGATTGGACACAGCAATGATGATAGAGGGACTACAGCTCCTGACCAGATAGAGTGATGCTATAGAGTGAAGTACGTGGTGGTAATACACCTGTAAGCTGGTTGCCAACCGCCAATCAAATCTAAAAGAAGAAGAGATTAAATATAGTAATTTTGAGTATCCATGAAAGAGTTCAACCACTGTTCTGTTTATCCTGTTCATTATTGGAGCAACGGCCCAATGTTGTCTCTGAATGTTCCTTATTACCCTCTATATAGCTTGTTGACTGGTGAGAGAATGTACAACAAACTTGACCAAAAAATAATCTTTAAATGATAACAAAAGCATTGAAAAAGGAAAAAGACTAAAATGGACAGAAAGAGAGAACGGAGAAAAAGAGAAGGATGAAGAGTGAGGAAAAATAAAGACAATGGAGAGGAAGTGATGGACAAAGACTGGTGAAGATGAAAAAAGGGAAGAGAAAGTCACAAGTGAAGAAAAGGGAAACAATAGCATGCAAAGGGGTATGAATTCCAAGGATGTATTAGGTTTATTATTTTTTGTATTTATCCTTATATTGCTTTGTGTGATATATTCTCCCTTGTGTCTACATAGTACAGATGTGGCAGGGCGGTGGAGGTTTAACAAAAAGCACAACAACGCCGCCTGGGGAATTTCGCCCAAGGAAATGGGGCAGCGCGGTGGCGGAGTGGTTAGCACTACGGCAGCACAGCAACTCACCCTTGGCCGGGGGATCCTGAGTTCGATCCCAGCCCCTGACCAACAGTGATCTGTGTGGAGTTTGCATGTTCTCCCCGTGTCTGTGTGGGTTTACTCTGGGATTTCTCCGGTTTCCTCCCACATGTCAAAAACATGCAAGTTAGGTTAAATGGCATCAAACTGGGGATTCTAAATTGTCCTTAGGTATGGATGTGAGAGTGAATGGTTGTCTGTCTCTCTGTGTTGGCCCTGCGATGGACTGGCGATCTGTCCAGGGTGTACCCTGCCTCTCGCCCAAAGATACTAGGATAGGCTCCAGCCCCCCCGCAACCCGAAAAGGATTAAGTGGAAGAAGATGAATGAATGAATGAATGAAATAGTTTTCTACAACCCATGATCTGTAAGGTCACACAGGTTCATTACACACAGAGAGCCATAGACGTGATTCCATTAGTAACAAATCATTTTTATTAAACAATTATAAAATCAATCATTAGTTGATAATTAATATCATAACAACAGCTGGTTGCCTATAAGGAATTTTAGCTTAAAATAAATTTCCGCTAGGCACAGGGCCTGTTAAGGATCAGGGCTGGGGCTTACCGGGAGGCTAGCCGGAGAAAGGGAAAAAGGGGTCTTAAACTAAACACCACGTGACTGCACACCAACCAGATGGACACCCTGCGTGCACTTTGGAGGGAATCTGAGAAAAACCACCACCAGCGGAACCGGCTGCTACACACCTCAGGCCCACAGCTCCTGTCCTGCAACAAAAGAAATTTATTCAATATTGCACCATGAAAAGGACTAAAACTCAGGGCAACAAAAGCAAGGTTGTTAATGATTAAAAAAAAAACAACCCACAAGTGATGGATTTAATGAAAGAAAAAATCCAATTAATGGGATAAAACACAGCACTGCGTAGCATTCTGATTTTCTTGTGTCCTTAAAAAGTTTTAAATAGATAAAAGAAGGACAACAAGAGTGTACAAAATAAGACAGACAGGTCAAAAACTGACAAGCTAAACAAAACCAGATAAAACAAGAGCAACTGTCACAGTTGACAAGCTGTCAAAATAGAACAATACAGCAGTTTTGGGAGCGTAAACAAGACAGCAGTGTGGGAGCGAGTGGTGGCCGCTGAAAACGAGCCGCAGACTGTGGCGCTGATTACCGAAAACAAAAAAACAATTGCCATTAGGGCAAAAATAAATCAGACTGCTAATGAAAGATAATTGGGAGCAGCATACATACTGAAGCACGTAGGTTCGCCTGCACAGTTGGACGTGGGAGGTACAGTGGCTCGACCACGAAGGCACAAATCTCTTAATACACACCCACAGCACACAAACGGTGCTCAGCGACTTAAATTGCCTACCTTAACAAGGGAGAGCTGACCCGAGCGGAGCAGAGCAACGCCACCGCACAACAGGGCTCACAGCCACGTACTGCAAGCACAGCAAAAATGTCAACCCAGATGCTAGTAGTCAACAAAGTGCAGAACGTGGAAAACTTACTTTGCTTCTTATTTAGAGGAGCACACCAAAAGAGCCTCACCGACCAACAATGCACCATACCAGCAAACAACTGTGCCAGGAAGGCGGAAGGAAGCAGTCCGCAGGTGAGGGCTGGCACCTAAATACGCCATGTTCGTTCACAGTGCCACCCAACAATTAAAGGGCCACGACAGACAGGGGCATAGAAAGATGAAAAAAATAAGGAAAATCCATGCTGCTACATTCTACCCCTGGCTTTTGCATCATTGCCCCGATGATGGGCCAGAAAGCGCTGTCAAGACTATGACCAAGGTCTAAAGAAGGCCAGCTGTACGTTAAACACTGGCTGAGGAAGTTCATTAATGCCACCTTCCCTGTAACCAACAGGTCATGGCAGATGGTGAACAGTGGAATGATGACCAGCAGTGGCTGGCTGACTAGCGCCAAGATGAGCTCTTGGTGATTGTGAAGATACTGCTGATGCAGTGCTACCATGGGTAGGAGGTGTAGTTGGGGTAATTTTCCCTTCCCATGGAGCCACGACAGAGGGTCCTGTGGGAACAACTCAGCTGGGTACAGCTGTTTGCGGCAATGAGGGTCCCGGCACAAAGAGCCATACATCATCCTCACTAGATGAATCCCCATCTGGTTGTACCAAAGTGAGTGGAGATGGAGCCTGAGGAGGCTTAACAGGGGGCTCAGGTCCAACCTGGGCCTTCATCATGTCCCGGTGGACATGGCGCACCTTCTATAGATCACACACCAGGGCGACAGTATACACCGCTCCCTCACCATCAGGTGCTCTCAATACCTGGTAGACCACTGTGCTCCAAAGGTCTTGGATTTTATGTCGACCTCTAGCACTATGGACCCGAAGGTAGACCAACTGACCTACTTTCAACAGCGCTTCCTGAACCCGCTGATCGTGATGGTGCTTTCGGTGTCCCGCAGCAGCTGACAGTCGTTCGCGTGCACCCTCAAAAGCCACTTTCAATCTCGCCTGATGCTCAACCACCCAGTCTTGTACTTCTCCCGGAAGTGGGTCCTGGACCTGACCAAGCAGGAGGTCCACAGGAAGTCTAGGCTCCCGTCCAAACATCAAAAAGAATGGTGATTCCCCAGTCCCCTGATGAGGTGTAGAATTGTAACAAAAGAGAATCTGGGGAAGACAGGAAGCCCAATCCCGCTTTCGGGAGGTGGGGAGTGTGTGCAGGAGATTATGGAGGGTCCTATTGAATCTCTTGCACTGTCCATTACCTGCTGGATGATATGGGGTTGTGTGAGATTTTTCCACCCCATACAGGCTACACAGTTGTTGGATCAAGTCGCTTTCAAAACTCCTTCCCTGGTCTGAATGAATACAACTTGGGACCCCGAGCCGGAAGAACCAGTCGTTGAGTAGCACCTGGGCTACAGTAGATGCCCACTGATCCTGAGTAGGGACAGCCACAGTGTATTTACTAAACACGTCAGTCATAACAAGGACTTTCTCCAACCCATTTCAGGAGGGCTCCAACACAGTAAAATCTATGGCCAGTTTCATTGGGCCTAGATGCAGACAAATGGCCCATAAAACTATGTTGGACAGGTGCTGAATCTTTTGTGACTTGGCAACGCTCACATTCTTGGACCCACTGCTTTATGTCCAACATAAAGGGGGCACTCTGCTGGCACAGGCTCCCGAGACTGGGCCTGACGGACCCTCCACTCGATATCCCACGTAAGGGCACCGAGGACGCATGAAGAGGGAAGAATGGGTTGGGGGTGGGAAGGGGGTGCTATCTGCTTGGAATCAAACTGGCGCGATAGTGCATCCGGTTTGGTGTTCCGAGAGCCAGGCCGGTAAGTGAAGGTGAAGTTGAACCGCTGAAAAAACAGGGCCCAACGAGTCTGCCTGGTGTTGAGTTGGTGGGCCGACCGCAAATACTCTAGGTTTTTGTGGTTGGTCCACACGACAATGGGGTGAATAGCTCCCTCAAGCCTTTCCTCCAGTGCCAACTTAATGGCGAGCAGTTCTCTGTCCCCTACGTCATAATTCCTCTCGGGCGGCGTAAGCCGACGAGAGAAATACACGCACGGGTGGAGCTTCTGGTCGGAGGATGCGTGCTGCGAGAGAACTCACACTTCTTGGCCTTAATGTAGAGCTGGTTCTACAAGAGCTGTTGTATGACTGCCCTTACATGGACTTCATGTTCCTCTGGCGAGCGGGAGAAAATCAAAATATCATCCAAATAGACGAACACAAATTGATAAAGCATGTCGCAGAGGACATCGTTAATCAACTGCTGGAAGACAGCGGGGCATTGGTGAGCCCATACGGTATCACCAAATACTCAAACTGCCCCTGGTGGGTCTTAAACAATGTCTTCCACTCATCCCTCTCACGAATGCAGATCAGATGGTATGCATTGCCCAAGTCTAATTTGGTGAATACCTATGAGCGCTGAAGGAGTTCAGGAGCTTCCGGTAGTCGATAAACGGGCGCAGCGAGCCATCCTTCTTCCCCACGAAGAAGAACCCAGCCCCGAGAGGGGCCGAAGATGGCCGAATAAGGCCGGTGTTCAGCGATTCCTTGATATACTTCTCCATTGCCCCTCTCTCCGGACCCTAAATGCTGGAGAGCCGGCTGGACGGCAGCTTCGCGCCCGGGATGAGGTCCACAGCACAGTCATAAGAGCGGTGAGGCGGAAGCAACAATACTGTCGACTTACTGAAGACCTCTTCCAAATCGTGGTATGCCCGGGGAATGAGGCTGAGGTCCGGCAGCTCGACTGGAGGGAGAGAGACAGGAAGATATGGGGAGCACTCAGCTGAATGGAGACAATTAGCCAAACAAAATGAGCTCCAGGAGGAGATGGAATTTTGCCCTCAGTTAATAATGTGGTTGTGCTTCTGGAGCCAAGGATAGCCTAGAACAGGGGTGGGCAGTGAGGGCCATTCCACTGCAAGTTTTTTGTTCCACCCAGTCTCTTCAGCAGGTGTGCGCTCTGATCAGCTTCAAGGATTGCTAATCATTGAAAACACCTGCTGAAGAGACTGGGTGGAGCAGAAAACCTGCAGTAGAATGGCCCTCCATGGCACATGATTGCCCACCCCTGGCCTAGAATCATCGGTGAAGATGAAACTGGGAGAACTAGGAACGTGAGTTCCTGCCGATGATTCCCGGAGAGGTGGATGGCGACCGGCACCGTGCGTTCGGTGACTACCGCAACCTCACGGCCAGATATGGTGGTGATTCTTTGGTGATGGGGCAATTTGAGTGTGGGAATACCCATGTCCCGAACGAACCGGGCTGACACGAAATTGCCCTCTGCCCCAGAATCCACTAACACCATGACTCGCTTCTCGACCCCCGGCAACTGCGCAAGGGCTGGAATAGAGAAACTGCAGGGGGGGAGTTAATTTGGTCCCGCCCACCACACTCCCCACGGTTACTGATGGGCTGCGTCTTTTGGCCGCTGGGGGCACTCATGCTGACTGTGCTTTGCAGAACTACAGTACATGCACACACCAGTCCCCCTCCTTCGCCAGTGCTCATCATTGGTTAGTTGGAACCAACTGAGCATTGTAGCTAGATGGAATGAATATATAGATATATAAATATAAACATAAACATAAACACACCCAGTGCGGAGCATTGTAGCTAGATGGAATAAATATGTAAATGTATAAACACACACAGTGCAGAGCATTGTTGCTAGATGGAATGGAACAACATAACCGTCTACTTAGTTATCCTACATGGTATGATTATGTACCCATACATATTGTCACCCTCCGTAGCTACCGGTATTTTCCTAGTTGTATACCGGAGGGGGCCATTGTGTAAGTCTATTGCGTCTTTTGCATTCAATACTATAAGGTTGTCACATCTTTTTGCTATCTCTGCGAGCAGCCCTGCTTAGGTTGTACAGTCTGACAGCCGTAGGTAGGAAGGACCTGTGAAACCTCTCGGTTGTGCACCTAGGATGGTGTAGTCTGCTGCTAAATGAGCTCCTCAGTGCATTCAGTGTGTCCTGCATAGGGTTCAACTCGGACTCCAGCAGAGATGACAGTTTAGCCACCATCCTTCTCTCTCCCATCTCCTCCAGAAATCAGAATCAGAATCAGAAAAAGATTTATTGCCAAGTACATTAACAGATACTGATAACATACGAGGGATTTGACTTGACACAGAAAAATGAACCTGCATTTCCAGTGACACGGCTGCATCTGAAACGCGCCTGCCAACAGGATGGTACAGATAAGAAATCATACAATGGGAAGGAGCAAAAAAATCATTGAATTCAGAATATTGACCATAAGTAATCGATATTATGATTACAAAGACAAAAAAAGCCCTCAATGCACATTCAAGACCAAAGTTCACAGGACACAAGGAGAGCAGTGAGTGTTATCTTGTTGTCAGTTTCTGGATCAGTGTGGATGTAGTGTTGAAGCAGTGTTGTATCAATCAATAAGAGCACAAGGACACTTTGGCAGGAGATGTTTAGTCTGGCTACTGGCAATTGTCCTTGGCAATTGCCAGTTGACCCAGCAACTGGGTCAAGGCGCTGCCCCAGGACAGAGCTAGCTTTCTTGATCAGTTTGTTCAGTCTCTTCCTATCGGCTGCTGTAACGCCACTGCCCCAGCAGACCACTCCAAAAGTGATGGCTGATGCCACCACCGTGTCATAGAATGTCTTCAGCAGCGCCCCTTATACACCAGAAGACCTGAGTCTCCTCAGTAGGAACAGCCTGCGCTGTCCCTTCTTGTAGAGTGTGTCAGTATTGTGTGACCAGTCTAGTTTATTGTTCAGATGAACACCCAGGTATCTGTAGGATGTCACCATCTCGATGTCTGTTCCCTGTATATTTACTGGTGCTGTGAGGAGTTGTCCTTGCCTGTGGCAGGACATATCTCTCTGGCATATCTCTCCGGTTCTGGCCTCCTTTCATTGGCTTCCCATAGAGTTTAGAATTAAGTTTAAAATCCTTCTTCTTACTTACAAAGCTCTAAACAATCAGGCCACTTTTTATTTAAAAGATCTGATACTACCTTATTATCCTAACAGAGCACTATGCTCCCAAAATACTGGATTAAGATAAGATAAGATAAGATAAGCCTTTATTAGTCCCACAACGGGGAAATTCCAGGATTGCAACAGCACAGGGATAGCAACACTCAGAGCAACAATCAGAAGGCAAGAAAAAAAAAAAACAAGCAAGCAAGAGCAGCTAATATACATACGGTGTATGTACATATTACTATAAAATATATACATATATACACACACACAGACACACAGTGCAGAGCATTGTAGCTGGATGGAATAAATATATGAATATGTAAACACACAGTGCGGAGCATTGTAGCTAGATGGAATAAATATGTAAATATATAAACACCCACAGTACGGAGCAATGTAGCTAGATGGAATAATATGTAGATATATAAACACACAGTGCGGAGCATTGTAGCTAGATGGAATAAATATATAGATATATAAATATAAACACACCCAGTGCGGAGCATTGTAGCTAGATGGAATAAATATGTAAATATATAAACACACACAGTGCAGAGCATTGTTGCTAGATGGGATGAAACAGCACAACCGTCTACTTAGTTATCCTACATGGTATGATTATGTGCCCATACATAGTCTCACTCTCCATAGCGACCGGTATTTTCCTAGTTGTATGCCGGAGGGGACCATTGTGTAAGTCTATTGCATCTTTGCATTCAAAAAACTATTAGTTTGTTACGTCTTTTTGCTATCTCTGCGAGCAGCTCTGCTTAGGTTGTACAGTCTGACAGCCGTTGGTAGGAAGGACCTGCGAAACCTCTCGGTTGTGCACCTGGGATGATGTAGTCTGCTGCTAAATGAGCTCCTCAGTGCATTCAGTATGTCCTGCATAGGGTGGAACTCGGACTCCAGCAGAGATGACAGTTTAGCCACCGTCCTTCTCTCTCCTATCTCCTCCACCGGATCAAGGCGCTGCCCCAGGACAGAGCTAGCTTTCTTGATCAGTTTGTTCAGTCTCTTCCTATCGGCTGCAGTAATGCCACTGCCCCAGCAGACCACTCCAAAAGTGATGGCTGATGCCACCACCGTGTCATAGAATGTCTTCAGCAGCGCGCCTTGTACACCAAAAGACCTGAGTCTCCTCAGCAGGAACAGCCTGCGCTGTCCCTTCTTGTAGAGTGCGTCAGTATTGTGTGACCAGTCTAGTTTATTGTTCAGATGAACACCCAGGTACTTATAGGCTGTCACCATCTCGATGTCTGTTCCCTGTATATTTACTGGTGCTGTGAGGGGTTGTCCTTGCCTGCGACAGTCCACCACCAGCTCCTTAGTCTTCCTCGCGCTGATCTGGAGGCAGTTCCGATGGCACCAGTCCACAAAGTCCTGGATAAGCCCTCTGTACTCAGCTTCATCTCTATTGGAGATGAGGCCAACGATCGCAGAGTCATCAGAGAACTTCTGTAGATGGCAGTGTGTTGTGTTGTGTGAGAAGTCCGCAGTATAAAGAGTGAACAGGAAGGGAGCCAGCACCGTTCCCTGGGGGGCCCCCGTGCTACTGATGATCGTGTCGGACACACAGTCCCGGGTTCTCACAAACTGAGGCCGGTTTGTGAGGTAGTCCAGGATCCATGATGACAGGTGCTGGTCCACCCCTGCGCGCAGCAGCTTGTCCTTCAGGATCATCGGTTGGATGGTGTTGAAAGCACTGGAGAAGTCAAAGAACATGATCCTCACCATATTCCCGGGCTTCTCCAGGTGGGACAGAGAACTGTGAAGGAGGAAGATCACCGCATCCTCCACCCCAATGCCATGCTGGTAGGCGAACTGGAGTGGATCCATCGCTGGTTCCACCAGGGGGCGGAGGTGAGCAAGGAGCAGTCTCTCCAGGGTCTTCATCAAGTGGGACGTCAAGGCCACCAGTCTGTAGCTGTTCAGGTCTTTGGGGTGGGAAGTTTTTGGTACAGGTACCACACGAGATGTTTTCCACAGCTGTGGTACCCTCCCCAGTTTCAGGCTCAGGTTGAAGATATACGTCACAATCCCACACAGCTGGTCTGCACAGGACTTGAGGAGCTTTGCGCTGATGCCGTCCGGTCCCGACGCCTTCCTCGCCTTGATCTTCCTCAGCTCCGTCCTCACCTGGGTCCTGGTCAGGGTCAGGATGGGGGGCTGTGTGTTGGGAGTGGGGGGGGGGGGTGTTGGTGGAGTGGGGGGTGGGCAGCAGGACTTGATTTCTTTAGAGGCAGCAGTGGTTGTTGTGCAGACAGGGGGGAGGGCGGTTGGTCAAACCTATTGAAAAACAGATTCAGGTTGTTCGCCCACTCCCTGTCCCCCGTGGCCTGGGGGGAGGTATTCTGGAGCCCAGAGATGGTTTTGAGGTTTCTCCAGACCCCGCTGATGTCGCTCTGTTGCAGCTTGTCCTCCATCCTCTTCCTTGTAATTACAAGGAAGATTAATTACTCTTCCTTGTAATTACTTGTAATACCTAGAATCTCCAAAAGTACAATGGGAGGCAGAGCCTTCAGTTATCAAGCTCCTCTCCTGTGGAACCAGCTGCCAATCTGGATTCGTGCGTCAGACTCGATCTGTTTTTAAGAATAGGGTTAAAACCTTCCTTTTTGATATAGCCTACAATTAGGGAGGGATCATATGTCTCTGAGCCCTCCCTTAGTTATGCTGCTAATAGGTTTAGACAGCCGGGGGACCTCCAACAATGCACTGGGCTTCACTGCTTTCTTCACTCTCAATGAAATATTTTTGCTGGTCATTAACATCTGTTTGTTCTCTCCCATAGATTGAGTCCCCATCATGCTGTTTGCTCTCTACATGTCTGTTCTTTTCGTCTTCTTCTCTATCCCTTCACCCCCCAGCCAGTTGCAGCAGATGACTGCCCCTCCCTGAGCCTGGTTCTGTTGGAGGTTTCTTCCTGCTAAAAGGGAGTTTTTCCTCTCCGCCGTTGCCAAGCGCATGCTCACAGGGATCACCTGATTGCTGGGGTCTTTCTGCAGCTGTGGGGGTTTCCCCTACAGTTGAAAGTGCTATGAGATGACTGTTGTGAAATGGCACTGTATAAATAAAGTTGAATTGAATTTTTATTAAACAATTAAAAAAACAATCATTAGTTGCTAATTAAAATCATAACAACAGCTGGTTGCCTATAAGGAGTTTTAGCTTAAAATAAATTTCCACTAGGCAAAGGGCCTGTTAAGGATCAGGGCTGGGGCTTACCGGGGGGCTAGCCGGAGAAGGGGAAAAAGGGGTCTTAAACTAAACACCACGTGACTGCACACCAACCAGATGGACACCCTGCATGCACTTTGGAGGGAGTCTGAGAAAAACCACCACCAGCGGAACCGACTGTCACACGCCTCAGGCCCACAGCTCCTGTCCTGCAACAAAAGAAATTTATTCAATACTGCACCAAAAAAAGGACTAAAACTCAGGGCAATAAAAGCAAGGTTGTTAATGATTAAGAAAAAGACAAGTGATGGATGAAATGTAAGAAATAAAATCCATTTAATGGGATAAAACACAGCACTGTTTTATCCCATTCTGATTTTCTTGTGTCCTTATATGTAAAGTTTTAAATAGATAAAAGAAGGACAACAAGAGTGTACAAAATAAGACAGACAGGTCAAAAACTGACAAGCTAAACAAAACCAGATAAAACAAGACCAACTGTCACAGTTGACAAGCTGTCAAAGTAGACAGAACAAGACAGCAGTGTGGGAGCGGGTGGCGGCCACTGAAAACGAGCTGCACACCATGGCGCTGATTACCTAAAACAAAAAAACAATTTCCATTAGGGCAACATAAATCAGACTGCTAACGAAAGATAATTGGGAGCAGCATACATACTGAAGCACGTAGGTTCACCTGCACAGTTGGACGTGGGAGGTACAGTGGTTCGACCATAAAGGCACAAAAAAGCTTAACAAGGAGAGCTGACCCAAGCGGAGCAGAGCAACGCCACCGCACAACCGGGCTCACAGCCAACGTACTTGCTTCTTATTTAGAGGAGCACACCAACAGAGCCTCACCGACCAACAATGTACCATAACAGCAAACAACTGTGCCAGGAAGACGGAAGGAAGCAGGCCGCAGGTGAGGGCTGGCACCTAAACAAGCCACGTTCGTCCACAGCGCTGCCCAACAATTAAAGGGCCACGACAGACAGGGGCATAGAGAGATGAAAAAAAGAAGGAAAATCCATCCTGCTACACAGAAGAGGGAGCACAATAGATGCCTCTGCAAAATGGACCAGTCAGCAGACCATGAACAGGACCCTGCTGGCAAATGTGGTTAAGTCAGTCCCTGCAGGATTTTGCGGGATGTTTTTATGGTTGTTGCAGCCCAAAAGCCTGAATTTGCGATAAAAGTTGTGATGTTTTGAGAGGTTTTGTGCACTAAAAGTTGTGGGAAAAATTACAACTTTTAAAGCAAATGCTTTTTTCCACAATTTACTGTAATGATATTCTATAATGCCACAAAAAAGTACAGGATTGTCAAAAGATTCCTATTAAACAGTGATTTGTAGATTAAGCAGAAACTTCTTTTCTATAGAAAAACCTTTTGTGCCACAGCAAATACAGACTTTAACACAATTAAGCGAGAATGAAGTAGCTACTCATAAATTTGTCATAAAAGTGACCAACACTGTAGGCTACTCTTGCTGAGAACATGGATAAAAAGGACAAAAAAATAATTATCCATTACAACAGCTAAATTGCATTGAATGCATGTTAAAAAGTATAGATTTGGAAATTATGGCAGCACCATCATTTGAAAACTCCCTAACCACACTGGTCCCCAACCAAACGATACTGAGTGCAGAGAAAAAAAGAAATAATTTATTCTTTTGCGCTGTATTGTCTATCCAAGTCTGTGTTTTTCTGAAATTTTTTTTTATATTATTAATATTCTCTCTCTTTCCATGCCTGACTCCTGTCTGTATCTGCTGTGCGTCTTGACACACACCTGTCTCTCCAGATACTCATCTTTCCTTTAATGGGAATCATACCCGGAGGAGGGGCTCTCCTTGGGTGTTTGCCAGGGGCGCGCGTTGGTCCCTGTCTAGACGGAGAGTCACAGCTTTAAAGCTCATTGACAAGATGTAGTAATGATTTTACCTCTGAAGCTGGATAAAATGTTCAGACACTGGCTGTAATGTTAGATTTTCTCATTTGTTTGTGGTTTTATGGCGTTTGTCCTCATGTGCGCTCCCGCAACGGGGTGCTTTTCAGGCAGGCGGACTTTTTTTCAACACAAACCCAACACTTCGTACACACAGTCAAGACAGAAACGTGGGGAGGTGTCCACCAGCGGGCCGGGGGAGACGGAGGAAGGGACGGTGTGGGAAAACTCACGGGTGAGTGTTTTTTTAAATCACACACGCTGGTTTTTGCTGATGTGTTCCATTAATACTCAGTGTAAACATGGAAGTGAGCGCAGTGCAGCGACATATTTGACTGATTAGACTGAGTGTTTGAGCGCTACTCAGGGACAAATTTGATTGGCAAAATTGGTGGAAGTTGACGAGGATTGCCCAAAATTGCAGGAAAGTTGCAGTGATTGGACAAAGTTGCAAGGTCGCGCAAAAGATGCAGCCAATCACTGATTTTGCGTGAATTAGTGCAATCGCAATATAGTGAAATCCTGGAGGGACTGGTGAGTGTGAACAACCAGATTTTCCATGGGAATTGTTTTTTTAATAATAGACAAGAGGCTACAAACAATTTGTTAAAAGTCTTTGCTTTTCTACAGATGTAATTCCTGATGCCTGAATGATATCATCATTTGAAGACTTGTGAGGACAATAAGGCTATGTTCACACTGCAGGTTTTAATGCCCAATTCTGATTTTTTTGCGCAAATGTGGCCCATATCTGATTTTTTTTAATGACAGTCTCAACAGCACACATCCCATTTTTTCACACCAGACCCAGGCCACTTTCATATGTGGTCTTAATTCGGATACGTATCTGATATTTTCCAAAGCGACCTCAGTCTGGATGTCATTTCATCCGACTTTTTCCTCATTGAAGTGAGATAGACGCTACAATTCTGTGGTGGAGGATGCAGCAAGCACGGCAGACACAGCTGATTTGTGCTGTCTTTTTTAATTGATTTTCTTCCCTTTATCACTGGATTGTAATTTTGTCGGCTCCGACTGCACAATAATTTCAAAATTTTTTTGGGGGGGGTGGGGAGTTTGGGGCTGAAACCGTCAAGAAAGCAGGTGCGCAGTAACGGCACATTTACTGGACGCTGCAAATTCCTTTTTCCCTGTAAACAGCACACCGTGAGTCCTGGCCGCTATAATATCTAAAATGTAAAGTTAATACCGACATGACTATGGAGCAGAATTGCCAGATAAGGGGATAGTAGGACAGGAGAGGGGAGTCTGTGGTGGTTTCTCCTTCCTGTGCAAGGACCGGTGTTACGCCGGTATGAGCGGCCCTATTTATTAGGGCTCAAGCCACTGACAACGTCAGTGGGCAAAGCCCTATTGTAATCGCTAAGATTACTTATTATTAACCTTATGCCCTTACGGGCAGCGTGGTGGCGGAGTGGTTAGCACTGTGGCAGCACAGCAACTCACCCTTGGTGAGGGGATCTCGGATTCGATCCCAGCCCCCCGATCAACAGTGATCTGTGTGGAGTTTGCATGTTCTCCCCGTGTCTGCGTGGGTTTACTCCAGGATTTCTCCGGTTTCCCCCCACATGCCAAAAACATGCAAGTTAGGTTAATTGGAGACTCTAAAGTGGCCCCAGGTGTGAATGTGTGTGTGAATGGTGAAAGGGTTGGGCGCTGCACTAGTGGCTGTCTCATCCACTCATGTGGATGCCCTGTAATTTCCCCATTGTGGGACTAATAAAGGACTCTAAATTTATACAGGTAATCCCACTGAGACATGGGGTCTCATTTTCAAGAGAGCTGTTCTGTTAAAGCAGAGCTGATCACAGCGGTCATCAGGCGTGTAGAGGAATGAAGCTGGTCTCCTTTATTTTGTGCATAATCATTTCTGAATGATTTTAACATTTTATTTTGCTGTGCTGCATCAAGGTGAAGAACTTCTGTCCCCCTCAATCATTCAGGGCTCAATTTTACTTCTGTAAATACAACGCTGTGTCTGCTGCTGTGTTTTCTTCTGCACCAGCAGGTCACTTCGTAGCTGTAGACCGTTCATACTGGAGTCTGATGGGGGTCGCATTTAAATCATAATGTGAACGCCCACACAAAAAAAATCAGATCTTGGCAAAAAAAATCGAAGTTGGGCATTAAGACCTGCAGTGTGAATGTAGCCTAAGTCCACCCCTGCTAGGCTCTAGGTCCCTCCACGGCTGCGCGTGTGCAGCCCAAATTTTGTGACCGCGTAGCCTGTGCACATTGACTAGGTATTTGCAAAATCCAACCTCCCGTTCAAAAGGTGGTGCCGTCGACACAGCATACAAGGATGAAGAGAAAGAATAAGAGTTAAAAGAAATGTGACAAGATGAGACCAGAGAAAGAAAAAGAGAAGATGATAAGTGGTAAAAGTAGTAAACACAGGAGTTCCTTTTCTTGCCTTCATGCAGTCGCTATTGTCATTGCTAAAATGTGCATGGCTCTTGCTTTTCTTCTTTTATATAGCTTTTATACAACCTATAGGGCTGGGGTGAAACTAGAAATGATGGTTATACACATACAGTAAACAGTTGTCCTAGTAGAGCAAAAAATTAAGTACAGATACAGACATTTATTTACACAGGGTAATTCCACTGAGAGGCAACCTCTCTTTTTCAAGGACGTCCTATTCACACCAGGAAGCTGCCCAGTACAACCACAGACTGACCTGTGGTCACTGAGCAGCTCCACTGGAGCAGGCGGGATTGAGGGCCTTGCTCAAGGGAACCACAGTGGGGCTAAAAAGGGTGGGACAAACACCGCTATATTACCTGTCTCACGCAGATCTAATCCTGCCAGTCCAGGGATCAAACCCGCAACCCTCTGCACACCAGTCCACATCCCTAACCATCAGGCCACCACTGCCCTTGTCCAAAGTGTTGGTGCATCATAGGCGCACAGAGTGGAGGTGGAGCATAAATCCACCTTTACTGTGTTTGGTTCAAAAGCCCAAACCTTTCTAAAAAAACCCCTTTCACACTAGAAAGAATTGGACCAAAATTCAGATTAATCCGGACTGAGGTCACCAATTTTTGCCAGACCAAATTTTGGCTGTTTGATCTGAGCCGTGGTCTGGAGGAAGTTTCACACCTGCATGTTTGGTCCAGATCAAACTGAAAAGTCTGATTGTCCAGATCAAATGTGTTAGATATGAAAGCACCCTCACACTGTGAGAATCATCTGGGAGGATGTGACTACTGTGTCTCTTCTGGTTAGCCTTAATAAACAATACATTTCATGAGACCCTTATATCAAAATTCCACATGTAATTTAATATCTCCCATCAGAAGCCGATGATGACTTTTGCTCTTGCTCATGGCCTAATTGTTGTAAAATAAGCTAAACAAAGGATGCCTTCTTTTAATTCTTAGATGGAATGTATCTAGTTAAAAAGAAGTGTTGAACCGCAACAAAATAAAACCAAATGACAAGCCTTTCAAGCCTCTCCAGCTATAGTTTACAGCATGGTTTATGGTATGACTGAAAATATCATTGTCATTCTGGCTGAAGCTGAGGTAATGGTTCATGCCTCAGTAGGGAGGATTGCTCCTCTTATGAGTCCACCAGCCATTGTAGACATATTTACCCAAAACTCTAATGCGAGTTAAAGCCAGTACCCAAGAAGTAAAGGAGGATCCCTTCAGCGGAACCAGAGTCTGAGGGAACCCAAGCCAGTCTAGTGGAGTTGAACCTGCAAAGAATGAACTTCGGGTCTCGCAACCATTGCTGCCACTCTTGTCTCTCAGCAGAAATGTCTTCTTTCTACTTGCACCGAGGTGAAAGTTAAGGGCAGAAATACAGACTGACATGCAGACAAACCACAGGCAGCTTAGGTCTGTGGAGCTGAAATAGTAGCAACTTCTCACAAAGAGTCATTGCTCACGATGAAGCTTCACTGCTTAGACACAACAAAGGGGGCTTCAGCAAATGCACATCTAGAAAAGTGTGGGGTTAACCAGAGCCGAGAAGCAGAATGAAAGTTTGAACAGGGTGTGTGTTGACTGAGCATGCATATTGTGTGGAACTCATGTTCTCCATAGTGGCTTGGATAAAGACAAAAATTTAAGTGTCATGAGCTCTCCGTGTGCCTCTCCAATGGCGCACGGCGAGAGGAAAAAGGACGAGGATTTGAAAGCTGGGTTACACCACACACACGTTTATTAACACAATACATACAAACACAGAACAGCTCGGATACATGCAGAGTTCTCAAGGCTGCCCAACACACACACTGGAGGAATACAGCGGCGGACAGCGCACAGACAGATACTCACAGTGCGGGGGCTGGCCGAGTCGTCACAGCGATTATCCACGAGCACAAACAGAAAACAGCCCTTTGGTGACGTGACGGTTGACGGCAGAGAGAAACCATCTAACACGTACAATAATCCAGCGGCGTCTGTCTAGCGAAGAGCTCCTTCAATACAGATGCCGCTGGCGTGGCAAATAGGAATCACCTGGGCGAGGCACGGACAGATAATTACCAGGGACTGGGAACAGCTGATGAGCCAGAAGGAGAGCGAGGGGGAGGGGGCGCGGCTAGGCCGGCAGCCTGTCAGCAGCATGAGAGAAAGGTGATGACAAATGCTGACTAACAGCTGCCGGTCAGGCAGTGGCTAGAGGCATGGCATAAGTACAAGAATACATCAAAAAAGACATAACCAGCAAAGCCAACCCCACAAAGAGATAGAGGCCGAGCCGGGGAAAGCCAAGCCGGCTCGGCACGTGACATTAAGTAAACAGTCTTAGTGGAAAATTGTCCCACATTCAAAAGGCACTCAATTTTATATTAAAAAACAATCTTTGTATTGTCCACTTTCCTTTGAAACGTGCTTGAGTATGCAAGCCAAACAAGATGGCAAATCTGTTTCTCTTTACACCAAGATTATGTATTTAAAAGTCATTGTGCTTGACTACTCAAGCAACTGAAAAAAAATTAAATCAGCTCTGATTCGCTAGCACGTTTTCTCCTCTGGTTTCTCTTTAGCCACTGTCCAACCTCAAAGATCTACAAGAACCTCCCAGAGTCATTTAGCTGTTGGATTACTGTTGTGGAGTCAAACAGGCAAACAAGCAGTGTGTGTGGCAGTGTAACAGATCCATCCAAACATTCCTTTGTGCATGTGAGGCCCCTGCAAGGTTCAGTGTGTGGCTGACACAACAAAGGGAACCTGTGTTTGACAAGCAGCCTGATGCCAGGCCCAAACGAAGGCTGCCAGACAAGCCCAGGACACTGTGAATCCACCTGAGACTGGACTTTGCTACTGATACAAAAGCATTCACGTGAAGGAGTAAATACTGGACTTCGTTCTCTGATGTGATCTTCATATGCTCTTCAGCCGGAGTGGTGGCCTAGCTGGTAGAGCATCTGCCCCACATGTGGGAGGCCTGGGTTCAACTCCTGGCCGGGTCATGTCGAAAACCATATAAAAGTGGAACTTCCTGCCGTCCAGCTTGGTGCTTAGCAATAATGGAATGGAGGAAGGAAATTTGTGGTGGCGCCTTGCATGGCAGTGACCCCTCTGATTCTAGATGTGATTAACATTGTAGATAAGAGAAATGTAATTTTGTTCTGCTGTATGGATTGAATGACAGTAAAGTTGGCTTTACCTTCACTTGGTATTAATAAATCAAAGGGCAGGTGTCAAAGAATTGCACAAATTAGTAAGTGTGTTCTTTGGCTTTTCAAATCAGGGAAAAATGACTGATCTAATGATATCCATCCATCCATCATCCATCCATCTTCTATCACTTGTCCTCATCTTGGGAGAAATCCAGGTGCTCCAAGCAAAGCTGAGTGACTTAAGTTCTCCACCATGCCCTGGTTCTTCCCCGGGGACCGCTTCAGGTGTAACACACCAAAAAACACCTCAGAAAAGTAGGGCTCTAGGAGGTGTCCTGGTCAGTTGCCTGAATCACCCTAAATGGCTTTTTTCAGTGTGGAAGAGCTGTGATTCTACTGTAAGCCTCTCCCAAACAGCGAGCCTCTTCACCCTGTCTCTAAGGCTGAGTCCAGGCACCCTACATAGAAAACTCATCTGAGTGGGCTGTACAGATAATCTTTGGTAGTCCTTTCAATCACTATCAAAAGTTTATAATCATAGGTGAAGGTAGGATTATAGATCACTTTTGAACTTAACTCTCTTTACCACAACAGACTTAAACAGTGTTCACATCACAGCAGATGCTGCCCCACTCCATCTGTCAATGTCTCACTCCACTTTGCCATCACTTGTAAATAAGACTCTGAGATACTTGAACTCTTCCTCCTTCTTATCTCCAATCCAGATGGAGCAACTGACCTATTTCCAGAAGAGGACCATGGACTGAGATTTAGAGGTACTGATTGTCACCCAAAGTGCTTCACACTTACCTGCACACCATCCAGTGCAAGCTGGATATCATTCCTTGTTTTGACTGACAGGACTGGATCATCTGCAAAAAGAGCAGAGATGAGATGAGATAACTTCTTCCATTTCTTGGCTGCACCAGAAACTCCACAAAACATGTGCATTGTTTGGGCAACCTCCCTTACACTTACATATTGTTGACAGGTTAGTCCATTTAGGTCATGACTAGGATAAAAACCACACTGTTCCTCCCGAATCTGAAGTTCATCTATTGGCCAAACTCTCCAGGTACCCTAACATTAACCTTTTATATATGAGTTGAGTCGTGTGATCCATCTGAAACTGGAATAGATGGTGTGGTCCTCTACCACCACTGGTTGGCATACTGGACGAAATGTCCATGACCACCATACAATAATGCAAAGGCATATCAACCAGGACAGAGACTACAACATCCAGACACTTAAAGCTTTTGCGGTGAAAATCATGCAATCCTGTGGCCCGGACACTAAAGAGTTTTTTTTAAATCTTCTTCAGTAACATCAACCATCATGGTGAATAAGATTTCCCCTCATCCTCAGACTCTGTTTCTTCTGTGAAAGGTATCAGTTAGGTTGATGAAAGTCCCTAGAGTATCTCTTCCACTGCCCAACTATGTCCCCATTTGAGGCCAGCAGTGTTCCAATCACACCTTATGTGGCACAGACAGAGAGAGCTGCTTCTCTCTAGCGAGCAGACAGTTTGCCATAATTTCTCTGTTGCCAACTGAAAGTCTTGCAAAGATTATAATACAGACATTTGAAATAATAATAATTAAAAAAAACATGTTATATGATCTGTTATATTAAAACCTTTTAACATTCTGGGTTCTGTGGGTGGGGGCATTTAAATGCCGTTTAATTGTCTCAGCTGTGACAACAGTGAATTGTGGTAAATATGCTTACAGTAGGTAGCCATGCCTTACATCATTTGAAAGCTTAGAATTTGATTTATTTGGTTATTAAAACAGATTTCAAACAAAATCATAACACTGGATTTAAATAGTACTTTAAACAAGCTATCGTAGCATAGCAACATAACATTGACTCACCAAAGAAACTTCCTTGCCGTCCTTGAATGAATGATAGTTCAACAAATATGGTCCATTTGTATTGCAAAAGGTCTGATAGATCCATCTGAGTAAGATTTATTGTCCATCTTGATGACGACAGGGGATACTGCCCATAAAATCGAAGCATTTGTTTGAAAGTCAGTCCACAAATGCCAGCTGATTGTAGCTAAAAAACTACACTTCCCGGAGACTGAACCAGAAACAGAAGTCCAAGACTGGGGTGGCTGCCTAGATTTGATTGACACCTCATTCGACCCAATAGGGCCTCCATTTGGGTTTCCACAGCCTTCAATAACCAATGAGTGATAAAGCTAGCATGAAGGACCAGCCTCATGGCTAACAGGAACACAACGAGCCAGTTGAAGCTGAGTAAGCAGGTGATGGACATGTAGTATAGCTAATTAATTTCTGAATTCAGGGATACCTTACAAGGGGGGATCCATCGCACTTCCCCCTTTATAGCTTGTGCGTAAAGCTTGCGTAAACCAGTCTGTGAATCCAAACGGCAGCAGTGTTGCAACATCACTCAACTTTTTGAAAAATGCTTAGAATTAACACTGAACATCGATTTAATTATTAATTACTTGACCTGGTCGAATGACGAGTCATTAACTGAAGAATCACAGGTGGGCAACCATGATTCCATTTGGCACAGTTTGAAAATGCCTGGTTACAGCCTGAGAAAAAAGGTGTGTAATATATTCATTTTTTTGTGGGATTGTTACAAAAATATGACCAGAACTTGATAACACTTGGTTCTACATTCGTATTGTGTTTTCCAGCCAGTATCTAACAGCTGTATGTTATTTTCAGGTATTTATATCTAAAAAAAACAAAACAAAACAAAACACCCAGGCAAACTTTTTCTTCAAATTTAGTATACTTAGATCACTGTTAGTCAGTGTCTGAAGCACTTAGAGGAATTGTGACTGTTTTGCCAAAAGAATTTAGAGTGTTCTCTTTTGAATGAAACCAACCCCATAAAGATACTGCAAAGGGTTAAAGAACAGCTTTGAATTAGGTTTGGGTATGTTTTTTCCGGCACTTCAAAGGGAAATTGGCTGGAATGATAAGGGATATGACTTGGTGACTTTTTGTATTTTACCACTTCAGTTAGGACTGTTTTGCACAGGAAAAACAAACAAACAAACAAACAAACAAGGATATGCAGTGTGAGAAATGACCTTGTCTACAACTCAGACTGACCTGTTGGCCAAAGTATAAAATTTGAGCTCCTTTTATTACAACAGCTTGTTTTTTTTGTCAGAATGAAACCAGAAGGTGTTTTAATAAAGGGTGAGTGCTGAGAAATTATTTTTTAGAAGAAAAATGTTCTTGTTCCAGCCCCACAGTTATCAATTATTAGTACTAAATAAGGAGAAAGAAACTATTTAGACAGGTGCCGCATTAAAGTATAGCAAATTTAAACATATTAGCAAACCGTTGTTTATTTTTCCTACAGTGGATATAGAAACTCTACACACCCCTGTTCAAATGCCAGGTTTTTGTGATGTAAAAAAATGAAACCAAGATAAATCATTTCAAAATTTTTTACACCATTAATGTGACCTATAACCTGTGCAACCCAATTGACAAACAAACTGATTTATTTTTATTTGTATTTTGTATGCTTTATTAATCCCAGAGGGAAATTCAGGGCATCCACCTGGATGGATGAGGCAGCCACGGTACGACACCAATCCCTTCACCATTCACACACACATATTCACAGCTAGGGCCAATTTAGAGTCTCCAAAGAACCTAACTTACATGTTTTAGGCTTGTGGGAGGAAACTGGCGTACCTGAGGTAAACCCACGCAGACTCCGGGGGAACATGCAAACTCCACACAGAAGGGTCACCGATGGTCAAGGAGTGGGATGGAACCCATGATGATCAGGGGTGAAATCGATCCCGTGATCTTCTTACTGTGCTGCCACAGTGCTAACCACTGTGCCACCGAGTTGCCCTAGGGGGAAAAATAAAAAAACTTACAATTACCTGGTTGCATAAATATGCACACCCCCTTATAACTGGGGATGTGGCTGTGTTCAGAATTAACCAATCACATTCAAACTCATGTTAAATGGGAGTCAACACACACCTGCCACCATTTAAAGTGCCTCGGATTAACCCCAAATAAAATCCAGCTGTTCTAGTAGGCTTTTCCTGACATTTTTGTAGTCACATCTTGCAGCACAAGCCATGGTCCACAGAGAGCTTCCAAAGCATCAGCGGGATCTCACTGTTCAAAGGTATCGGTCAGAAGAAGGGTACAAAAGAATTTCCAAGGCATTAAATATACCATGGAACACAGTGAAGACAGTCATCATCAAGTAGAGAAAATATGGCACAACAGTGACATTACCAAGAACTTGATGTCCCTCCAAAACTGATGAAAAGACGAGAAGAAAACTGGTCAGGGAGGCTACCAAGAGGCCGACAGCAACATTGAAGGAGCTGCAGGAATTTCTGGCAAGTACTGGCTGTAAAGTACATGTGACAACAATCTCCCGCCTTCTTCATATGTCTGGGCTATGGGGTAGGGTGGCAAGATGGAAGCCTAATCTTACAAAGAAAAACATCCAAGCCCGGCTACATTTTGCAAAAACACATTTGAAATCTCCCAAATGCATGTGGGAAAATGTGTTATGGTCCGATGAAACCAAGGTTGAACTTTTTGGCCATAATTCCAAAAGGTATATTTGGCACAAACACAACACTGCTCATCACCAAAAGAACACCATACCTACAGTGAAGCATGGTGGTGGCAGCATCATGCTTTGGGGCTGTTTTTCTTCAGCTGGAACTGGGGCCTTCGTCAAGGTGGAGGGAATTATGAACAATTCCAAATACCAGTCGGTGTTGGTACAAAACCTTGAGACTTCTGCTAGAAAGCTGAAGATGAAGAGGAACTTCATCTTTCAGCATGGCAATGACCCAAAGCACACATCCAAATCAACAAAAGAATGGCTTCACCAGAAGAAGATTAAGGTTTTGGAATGGCCCAGCCACAGTCCAGACCTGAATTTAATCGAACATCAGTGGGGTGATCTGAAGAGGGCTTTGCACAGGAGATGCCCTACCAATCTGACAGATTTGGAGTTTTTTTGCAAAGAAGAGTGGGCAAATATTGCCACTTCAAGATGTGCCACGCTAATAGACTCCTACCTAAAAAGACTGAGTGCTGTAATAAAAGCCAAAGGTGCTGCAACAAAGTATTAGTTTAAGGGTGTGCATATTTATGCAACCAGGTTATTGAAAGTTTTTTATTTTTCCCCTTAAAAGATTTCAGTTTGTTTTTCAATTGGGTTGCACAGGTTATAGGTCACATTTGTCATGAACGCCCCTCCAAGGCAAAAACAAACTCGGGCGCTTAACTGCAGTGAGGACATTTATTAACAGAAGAGCTGAGGAGGGAGAAGTGCCACAAAATAGAAAAGCATACCAATAACATATACAGCAGATACAGAATAGACTAACAGACACACAAAAGGTGAGGATCTGAGCTCAGCAACAAACCAGAGCTCAGATTCATGACAGAGCCCCCCTCCTCAAGGGGTGGACCCAGACACCCCAAGGCAACACCAAGAAGAACCCCCCCCCCTTCCCGAGAGGGAATACACCCAAAAAACTACCCCGGGTGGGAGGTGGGGGAACAGGCTAAGGAGGGAACAAACAACTCAGTACAACACCCGTACCTGCGCCCAGTCATACCCCAAGGCCCCCCACAGTCCCAGGGCACCAAAGTTCGGGTGGCCGGCCAAAGTCCCAGACCAGCCAGACGGCCCGATGAAAAGAGTCAGGGCACCCGACCCAGAGGCCCAGTCTTTTGGGCGGCCAGCCTGAGTCTTTTAGCCACCAGGGCTGCAGGGATGACCCAGGAGGCGGTTGCCCAACAGGAAGGCCCAAGGATGGGAAGCAGGGCCGAAGGG
This sequence comes from Pholidichthys leucotaenia, assembly GCA_020510985.1. Classification (NCBI taxonomy): domain Eukaryota; kingdom Metazoa; phylum Chordata; class Actinopteri; order Cichliformes; family Pholidichthyidae; genus Pholidichthys; species Pholidichthys leucotaenia. The sequence continues at coordinate 59,821,478 of CM035840.1, read as the reverse complement.
GAGGAACCACGACGGCTTCTGGCCGAGGAGAAAGGGGAACCATGATGCCCTCAGTGGTCTGGGGAGAGGTTACACCCATGGGGGTCCCGGACTGGGACAAGGTAGCACCTGCGGCAGCTTTGGACTGGAACACTGCAGCACCCTTGGTGGCTCTGGGCTGGAGCACTGCAGCACCCTTGGTAGACCCCAGCTGGGCCAACGCTGCACCCTTGGTAGAACCTGGGCTGGAGCGTAGCACCCATAACGGGCCCATGCCGGAGCGCAGCGCACACGTTGGGCTGATACTAGGGCGCAGCATCCACGAGGGTCCCCGACCTGGACGCAGCACCCACGAAGACTCCACCCGATGAGGGACCCACACGACAGCCTCGGGCAGGGGGGAAGCTGTGTGCTGGACAGCCTCCAGAGGTGAACCCGGGCCTTTGGAGACATCAGGAGGAGCTGGATCATCTCCGGTGACCCTGGGAGAAGGCTCAGAGACAACAGAGAGAGAAAGGGGGTCAGGGTCACCGGCAGTGGCGGAGCCTGGCGAGGCGAGCTCGGATGCAGCGGAGGGCTGCACCTGGCTCTCCTCCCCAAGAGACAGGCAAGATTGCTCTAAGACAGAAAATAGAAAGACAAAAGAGAGCACTTACCTGATCTTGAGCTCCACCGCTGTCCAGGACTCTGACGATCCAGATAGTGATGGCGATTCGGGCTGAGGCCTCAGGAGGTCCATCTCGGGTTCCCATTCGGCTGTGGTGTCCTCCGCAGCCGGCATGATGGTCATAGCAGTCCTAATTGTCCCAGCTGTCGTGGCCCACATACATGGCTCCTCTGCCACGGAAGCTGGGGGTAGGCTCCGTGTAGGCTCTGGAGTTGGGTCCTCCAGGGCCACCAGCTCCTCCACCGTCCAGTGGCTTGGTTCTGGAACCGACAAGCACTCAGGGATAGATGGGGGAGACACGGAGAGGATAGGTGAAAGTTTAGAATTAGCAGCAGGAGGAGAAAGCTCAGAAAACTGCTTAATTTGAGACTCTCCCTTGGGAGGCCGACAAGGCTTATCAATACAAGATGGAACAGAATGAAAAAACACTTGCCTGACCTCCCGGATGTTTATGTTCTCAGCTGCTGGTGACAGGCACACATCCCTCTCCGTGTCAACGGCGATCTTGACTCTCTCTGTGGATTGTGGAGGAGCTGGTTCTGACAATATGGAAGTGGGCATCATCGGGGAACAAACGGGAGACCTCTCAGCAGCAGGAGAGTGCACCGGAGGGAAGCGAAGAGAGGCTGGTACAGTGCGGAAAGAAGCTGACAAAACAGCCGGGAAAAAAGGACCGAAGGCTTTACTGGCGTGGGAGGCTTCTGCTTCGGTGCCGGGAGAAAGGCTGCTGAACAGGTAGGAATAGTCCTCCGACGATGTGAGGTGGGATGACTCTGTCTACATGGAGCTGGAGCTGGCAGCGAGCGCGCAGGAGTTGACGCAGGCATCGGAATCACCTCCCTCAGCCCCTCCTCTGTGCATGGAAAGGAAAAAATGGCTATGGAGGCAATAGAGAGGATATCCATTGCCTTCGGGTGATTCCATAAGTTGGGAAACACCTGCATCACTCGTGCTGCATCTTCTTGGTTCTCATAGACCGTCCCGGGAAAGCGGGAGGCTCGGGTCCGTGACCAAATGCGTTCCGCCCACCGCTCCACTTCATCCATGATGAGCTCCAAAAACAGGTGGGTCGAAAAAACACGCAAATGGTGATAAAATGCCCCACTGGAGAAGCTGAGTTTTCACTGGCGGCAGCCAACTGTCATGAACGCCCCTCCAAGGCAAAAACAAACTCATAATAGCTCAAGTAGGCTCATTTTGTCTTCTTTTAATTATTTACCTTTTGTTCTTATTAAAGACAAAAATAGAAAGGAGATGTTTTTACCTTCTTTACATGTTTCAACTGTGCACTGCTGCCTTCAAGGCTGATTTTGTTGTGTCCAGCTCCTCAACACCCAACATCTCTGATTAAATATCCTAACCAACTCTTATTTCAGCACCCTCCGTGGGCCACAGTCTACAGGTTTGAAACCCGTCACTTCCTATTCTTATTGAATAAATTCTTTATGACCTCTTTTGCGAATCACTATGAGTCATCAGTTCTGATGACTGACCCTGTCGCCGAGATGAAGTCCCAGCTCCTGGACACAGTCCAAGTATGGATGAAAATGATACTAACCCTTCTTCTTCTTCTTTTAGATTTGATTGGCGGTTGGCAACCAGCTTGCAGGTGCATTACTGCCACTGACTCGATTATCATCACTCTATATTTTTGTATCAGGAGTTCTTCTTCTTCTTCTTTTAGATTTGACTGGCGGTTGGAAACCAGCTAACAGGCGCATTACTGCCACGTACTTCACTCTATATCATCACTCTATGCTCGTGTGTCCTTCTTCTTCTTTTAGATTAGCTCGTGTGACTGCCACACACTCTATACGTATATGTCTGTCTGTCTGTGTGTCTGTGTTTCCTCATAACTTTCTGAACAACTCCTCATGTGCAAAAAAAGTCTATCTGTCCCTGGACTGGACTGTGTGACACTCACCCATCTCTTCTCTGTCTTCTTCTTCTTCTTTTAGATTTGATTGGCAGTTGGCAACCAGCCTACAGGTGCATTACCGCCACTGACTTGATTATCATCACTCTATATCTTTGTATAAGAAGTTCTTATAAGGAGTTCTGAGCAACTCCTTATGTGTGAAAAAATTATCCGTCTTTGGACTGTGTCCTTGGGGGCGTCAATAGTTGTGCCAGCCAGCCAGCTGGCCAGCCAGCCTCTTCAAGAGCCAAATTTTGATAGCCTATAGATCATAGGAAATGATCCATAGGCTATATGATGTCCTATGATGTCCTAGACATCCTATATGATGTCCTAGACATCAGATGTCATAGACGTCCCATATGATGTCATAGACAGACTATTAAATGCCGGGATCCTTTGATGATGACGAATAAAAATTGTAGCCCTGATGCTGGAATCCTTTGATGTTAACGATTCCATGAGTTTTGATGCTGGAATCCTTTGATGTGACACCCTCTGCCGAGGCAGACCCACCACAGGTTGATCAAACCTGGGTGTGTGTCCCGTGGTTTAGCTGTTTGCCCTAGAAGCCCAAATGATGTCACTCCTTTTCATCCACAGCCAGTGACTGGTCCTCTCGACAGTGTCAGCCAGCTCTTTAATTGCCCGTCTGTAATCCTGTCCCCTGATCCCAGTCTCCCTGAACAGCCTTACAGTTGTTGTGGCTACAAAGCCCCTGCATCCCACCTCCACTGGGCGCACCTTTATCTTCCAGCCTCTGTCTTCTGCCTCAGCTGCTAAGTTGGAATACCGCAGCTTCTTACACTCATAAGCTTCCTCGACAGTGTCCTCCCAGGGTACTGTCAACTCAATAATATAGGCGAGCTTAAATGAATTAGACCAGAGGACGAGATCTGGTCAGAGGGTGGTTGTTGTGATCTCCAGAGGGAAAATGAGCCTTTGATCCAAGTCAGCTTGCATCTGCCAATCCCTGGCTGCATTCAGTGGACCCAAATCAGGGAGTAAGGGACCGGTTCTCAGCTTGGCCCCCACTTGAACAAATGATGGTAGGTGTCAGCGCACGTCCTGGTTGTTGAAGGGTTGGGAGTTGATGGATACTCTCTTGCACTCAAGTTTATCGGCTAGACACCTGAGGACCTGGTTGTGTCTCCACGTGTCTCTACCTTGAGTGAGGCTAGTCCTGCAACTAACCAAGATGTGCTTGAGTGTTGCTGTGGCTGTACACAGAGGGCAAGATGGATCCTTTCCAAGCCACAGCTGCAGATTTATGGGAGAGGGCAGCACATCATATGTAGCTCGGCTGATGAAGCTCAACCTGTTGGATTCCATGCCCCTGAGTTCTCTCCATGTGATTTTCCTCTTTTTGACACCCTCCCACCTCGTCCATCGACCCTGTTTGGCTTGTGCTACGGTTCTGGCCCTTCTGGGTGCTTCCTCCTGTTGACGCAGAGAGGTGTCACTGTTCCAAAGCCAAGGCCTCCTCTACCTTGTTGGACGTGGCCCACCACGTCACGATGGAGAAGCGCAGATTTGGCCTGTTGTACAGCCATGTTTGGGGTCCACTTCTTCTCTGTTGCCATGGTAGGAGCAGCACCTCTTACTACAGGGTCCCAGGAGTTGGCGAGCAACATGTCCAGCCTCACCTTGGCACATGTGAATTCCTCAACCAGGCTAGACAATGGCAGCGACTGGGCTCCATCGCTGTAGAGTCCAATGCTGCTGAGACAAGCCTCTTCCTCACATAAGAGCTCACCAGCTTTTCCAGACACTGAGCATGGGTTAGGGAGACTTCATACATGGTCAACGGCCACAGGAGTCTGGGCAGCAGCCCAAATTGGAGGAACCAGAGCATCAGTTTCCCTGGAAGTGCGGTGTTATTAATCTGCCTGAGGCCGTTAGCTGTGTCCTGCTGGAGTTTTTCAAGTTGATGGGTGTCTCTGAGGTCTGTGTTATACCATTGTCCAAGGCTCTTGATGGGCTTCTCTAAGACTGTGGAGACTGGTTCATCGCTGATGTGGAACCGCACTCCCATTAGTTTGCCTTTAACAATGGAGATGCTGCAAAATTTTCTTGGCTTAGACTCCATTCTTGCCCACTGGATGTTCTCCTGGAGTTTCTGCAGCAAGCGTCTAGTGCATGGTTTTGTTGCTAGGATGATGGTCATATCATCCATGTATGCTCTAACTGGCGGAAGACGCAGGCCACTCTTGGTCCTTTCGCCACCCAATACCCAACGGGATGCCCGTATGATCACTTCCATTACCATGATGAATGCTAGGGGGGGAAATGGTGCATCCTGCCATGATGCCCCTTTCCAGGTGCTGCCAGGCTGTGGTGTTGTTCCCGGCTGTCACACAAAACTGGAGATCCTCAAAGAAGCTCTTGACCAGCTGTGTGATGTGGTTTGGTATGCTGAAGTACTCGAAGGCTGTCCACAAGATCTTGTGTGGGACTGAGCTGAAGGCATTGGCGAGGTCTAAAAAGACTACATGCAGGTCTCTCCGTTCCTTCTTGGTAGTTTGGATTTGGTTTCAGATGATATTGGCATGCTCCAGACATCCTGAGAAACCCTGGATCCCTGCCTTCTGCACTGACGTATCAATGAAGTTGTTTCTTTGCAGGAATGTCGAGAGCCTTTAGGCCAGAACACTGAAGAAGATCTTTCCCTCTACATTCAGCAGGCTGATCTGGCGAAAATGGCTGATGGATGAAGCGTTCTTCTCTTTGGGGATGAGGATGCCTCCTGCTCTTCGCCATGCCTTCGGTACCACTCCCTTCTGTCATGCTACCTTCATCAACTTCCAGAGGTATTTTAGGGCTCCAGGGGTGTTCTTATAGAGCCTATATGGGATACCATTGGGCCCAGGGGCTGATGCTGATCTTGCCTGCTTCACGGTCTTCACTGCCTCACTCCATGTGGGGGGCCTTATGTCCATTTGCTGCTCAAGTGCTGGCCTTGGTGGCGTGTCATTCAGGATGGTGACTGGCTCATGCCTCTGATCGTCAGAGCAAGTCTTTCTCAGGTGCTCTTCCAGATCTTTTATGGGCACTTTAAGGCTCCCACTCTTCTCTCGGTCAAACAGACTTTTGACAAAATTGTAGGGATTGCTGTAGAATAGGGTCCTTGACTGTTCTTTCCTCTTGCGTTGCCATCTGAGGTGTTCTGGTCTCTGCAGCTTTGTCAGTCGTTGCTTTATTTCAGTCTGCAAGTCATCAAGTCCCACTCTTTCTGTCTCTGTGGCTTTTTTCCAACGCTTTCTCAATTGTCTCCTTTCTTTCACCAATCTGTCAATTTCCCGCTGTCTCCTGGACTTCAGCTGGTCCACAGGGGCTTTCTGCTGCCTTGGTGTCCTGCCCTTTACCCCAAACCTCTCTGTACCATAGCTGTAGATGATGGATCCTATGTTCTCCAGCTTTCTTTCAACAGGACCCTTCTGTTGTTCCAGTAGGAAGACCAGGTCTGAGTCACTGGTCTCCCATTCTCTCCTCTGGCTGGATTTAGGCCACTGGATCTGAGGTTTCCTTCCTTCCATCTTCCTTTCCCTTGCTGGCAATGGTTGATTGAACCTGGTGTTGGAGACTGTTGCTGAGTGTTGTAAGCTGGTCTCTGGGTTAGGGACTGGTGTTGGCTGTGGCTATCTATGCTCTGGGCTGGAGACTACTGAATAAACTTTCTCCCAACTAGGTTGAGCTCTGTTCAGTGACAGTTTTTTAAAAATTGTTATTAAATTTGTTAAATTAATTTTGTCAGATAGCTCATTTATTCTGTCACTTCTACAATGTATATACAGTATTTAGCTGCTTGTCAGAAATGAACTAAAGCAGATGTCCAAGTATTTCAAGGTTTTGACATGATTGGTAAGATTTCTTCTTGTGTAAAACTTACTGTCATAAACTCTCTGTGCGCTTTTCCATTGCGCACGGAGGAGAGGAAGGATGAAAGGATTTAAGCGCAGGGTTTCACCATGCACACATTTATTGACATTGACTGTTCACTAGTACAGACGAACAAGTAAATTACAATGCAAATATGAATGCGCTCGGGAGAGCAGGGAAAACTACAAGAAGCTCAACTGACTTGGGGGGAATGCAAACTGGGCACAGCCTAAGCGTAGCGGTAATGCTGCGAGAAGGAACACCACCCGAAGCGTAGCAGACTCACTGCAAGAGAAAACGCTTCAGGTTGGGTGTAGCAGTGACTGCACAGAGAAACGCAACAGTTTACTCATAGGCAGGAACTGTCCAGAAAGTCCTTTTCTCTTGGCGAGCATTATCCAATAGTCCTTCCAGACGTGACGGTCACACCATAGAGAATAGGAATGGCTCGTTCAATGACCCATCAGTGGTTGTCTAGCGAAGAGCTGCTTAAATCCAAACGCCACTGGCCACACAAATTAGGAACACCTGCACGGGACAGATAATTACCGGGGCTGGGACAGCTGGTGGAATACAGAGAGTGAGAGGGTGTGGTAGGACCAACAGACTCTCAGCAGCATGGGAAAAAGATCACAAAGGCTGACTAACAGCTGCTGGTCAGGCAGTGGTTAATGTGCTGGAAAGAATACGCAAAATGCACATAAACTGTGAAGCCAGAACCCACAGAGAGATCAGGGCCGAGCCAGGGAAAACCAAGCCGGCTCGGCTCATGACAGAGCCCCCCCTCTAAGGGGTGGAACCCCAGACACCCAAGGTAACATCAAGATGCCCCCCCCCCCAACAGTTGCAACAACAACGAACAAGACGAACCCGAGTGGGCGGAAGGGTGAACAGGAAGGAGGGAACACAATGCCCCGCCCAGGGCCCACAATAACCCCCACCCAAGTTCACGGGCGTTGGGGCTCAGGAGGCCACCCAGAGTCCCAGGCCCAGCAGAAGGTCCAGTGGACCGAATCCGGTGGCCTGCCGGAAAACATGAGCCACCTGACTCAGGGAGTCAATTCTTCTGGCGGCCGGCCCACGTTAATTAGCCACCAGGACCGAAGGGGTGAAGCAGAAGGCGGCCTGCCCCCCAGAAGGCTCACTGGTGGATAACAAGACCGGGGACAGGGGACCTCCCCGGCGTAGGGCAGGGATGCCCTGAGGACCATGCGTCCTCAGAGTGGTCCGCAACTGCCCCCGCGGTGGACCCCAACTGGGCCGGCTCCATTGCCCCCATGATGGCCTCTGACTGGGCCGGCTCCACTGCATCCATGATGGACTCCAGCGGGAGCCTTGCTGCACCCGTGGTGACCTCTGGCTGAGGCTCAGCTACACCCACGATGGCCCCCAACTGGGCTGGCTCCGCTGCACCTGCGGTGACCTCTGGCTGAGACTCAGCTACACCCACGATCGCCCCCAACTGGGCTGGCTCCGCTGCACCTGCGGTGACCTCTGGTTGAGGCTCAGCTACACCCACGATGGCCCCCAACTGGGCTGGCTCCACTGCACCTGCGGTGACCTCTGGCTGAAACTCAGCTACACCCATGATCGCCCCCAACTGGGCTGGCTCCGCTGCACCTGCGGTGACCTCTGGTTGAGGCTCAGCTACACCCACGATGGCCCCCAACTGGGCTGGCTCCGCTGCACCTGCGGTGACCTCTGGCTGAGACTCAGCTACACCCACGATCGCCCCCAACTGGGCTGGCTCTGCTGCACCTGCGGTGACCTCTGGTTGAGGCTCAGCTATACCTACCATGGCCCTCAACCAGGCCGGCTCCACTGCACCCGCGGTGACCTCCGGCTGAGGCTCAGCTGCACCCGCGGTGGGCCCCGATTGGGCCAGAGCTGCACCCATGATGGTCCCGGTCTGAGACGTGGCTGTACCCATGATGGGCTCCGGCTGGAGCATCATTGCACCAGCGGTGACCCCCATCGGGGGCCTCAATGCTCCCGCGGTGACCTCCCCAGCGAGGAAGGTGGTGCTTCTAATGCCACCTGGCACTGGATCCCAATCTTCAGTGGCCTCCGGCGAAGTCAGCTGCTCTCCGGCGACCCTCGCAGGGGGCTCTAACCCCAAAGGGAGAGAAAAAGAGACCGGGTCAGGGTCACCGTCAGCGGCAGAGCACGGTGAGGCGGCCCCGAGGGCTACTACCAGCTGCCCCGGGCCCTCCTCGCCATGAGTCAGGCAGTGTGACATTGACAAATGAGATAGTGACATAATGGAGCACACTTGCCTGAACTCAGGCTCCACCACCATCCAGGACTCCAGTGATATGGGGTGCGTAGCCTCTGTCATCATGCCCGGTGCTGTGCCTCCGTCGACCTCCTCTGGGGCTGCCAACGTCCTGTCGTTGTCTGTGGGCAAACCCGGTGATGGTTGCTCCTCTCTGGCAACCCTAGTGAGGGGCTCGACCGGCAAAGGAGAGAGGGAAAGGTTCAGGTTGCCGGCAGCGGCAGAGCCCGGAAAGGGAAGCCCAGGCGCGGCCGAGAGCCACACCCAACTCTCCTCCCCAAGAGCCAGACAAGATCTCTCTATCATAGGCAATTCAACTGCAGGAGAGATTACTTGCCTGGGCTCGAGCTCTACTGCCGTCCACGACTCCGACGCTGTCAATGGTGATGGTCCGGATCCCGTCAGCCAGGGGTCTGGTCCAGGGGGTGACTCTGCTGCGGCTGTCCCCGCAACAGGTGCAATGGTGGTTGCAGTCCTGGTCCTCAGACACTCCTCTTCGACCCGGCTGCTGACTACGACGAGCAGATTAGCCCACTCCTCGTCTGAAGGTGAATTCGTGGGCTGAGCAGGCGTAGGAGGTAGAATCCTCTCAGCCGGGGAAGCACGTCCTTGGACCTCACTCTCACGATGCTCCTTCTCGACCCGGCGGTTGACGAAGGCAAGCAGATTCCCCCACTCCTCATCCGCCGGTGTGATAGTGGGGGAATGCCTCCGTACGGGCTCCTGGGCAGGATCATCCAGGGCCACAACCTCCTCCATCGTCAGGCGGCTCGGGTCTTGGACCGGCAGGCCCTCAGAAATTACAGGAGGAGACACGGAGAGGGGAAGAAAACAATCATTAATTGCAGCTGGAGGAGAGGACCCAGTGGACTGCTGATACTGGGCATCTCCCTTGGGAGACAGGCAAGATTCGGTGTTAATGAATGATTTAGAATGAGAATATTCTTGCCTGTCATCCCGGTTGATTACATCCACAGCTGCACAGAGCGGAAACTCGTCCCTCTCTGTGCCAGCGATGACGTGGGCCCCTCCGCAGACTATTGGAGGAGCCGTCTCCCTGACGACGGAGGTGGGCATGGCCGGGGTGAATCCAGCGGGCCTCTCGGCGGCTGAAACAACGATGGCTGCTGCTGAAGAGGTGAGCTTCTCCTGGCGTCTCCTTGCGGGACGACACTGTCTTATGTGTTCCAGGACAGACCGTGCTGGAGTGAGTGGTGGGTCGAGCAGAGCGCCACAGAGGCTGCCAGTTTGTGGGTAAACGGACCTCTGTCTCGGCGTCGCAGAAAAGGCCAGACCAGGGAGGGAACGCTGGAGTGAGCAGACTGTGGAAAGCAGAACGGCGTACTGCGGGTAGGTCCATAGCCCGGGGCGTGCTTCCAAAATGCCCACTGCGGCGTCCACATTTTCCAGCATCTCCTTAGGACCCCGGGCGGCGAGGGCGACATTAACGAAGTCCCGAATGAACTCTGCAGCCCATTCCTCCTCCATCGTGGGAAACCCCCCTGTCATTCCTTTTTTTCAGCGAGACCGGGGCATGACGAACTCCACACATGTTAATCCAGAACAGAGAAACAGTTATAATGAAAAAGGAAAATGATGTGTGGGTGAACCCGCTAAACCCTTTTTCGTTGGCTGGGTCATTCTGTCATAAATTCTCAGTGCGCTTTTCCATTGCGCACGGAGTAGAGGAAGGATGAAAGGATTTAAGTGCAGGGTTTCTCACTTCCGACCTCCAGAGAGAGCAGCCGCTTTTTCCTTTGCTCCTGTTCCCTGTCTCTCCCTCCCTAACTGACTGGATCCCAGCTTGCTATTGTCTGTGTCTGCGTGGCTCTCTACTGGTGATTCATCCTAACGAAATTATGGATTTAATAAGCTGGGCTTTGAACGCAATTGACACTGTCTTCTCAACGAGGAAATCGGGTCCGGGGGAGCCCATCTGTCCTGCAGGTACTGCTGCTGCGGGTTACATTAAAGATACATACAATTGGAAACTTATGTGTCTGTGCGATCTTTCAATTGAAGATATAGAAGATATATATCTATTTGGAGCTACGGTCTCAGGACTTCTACTGATCGGCTTTGGGATAGTCCTGGTGTATCGCAAATTAAAGAAGATGGACAGAGCTTATCAAAAAGCTGACCCTGCGAAGCTCTTTCATCAATTCGACCAGCTGGGGAGGACTCTGATAGCGGCTAATGGAGAACTGTACAGGAAGATTGAAAACATCACAGTGGCGCTAAGAGCTCTCCAGGATATGATTTCAAAGCCTGGCAACGATGGAATTGGAGCACTGAATCCGTAAGAGAATGGAAAGTTTTTCTCTGAAGTCAGGGCTTATTCGACCTGTTTTCGGCGCCCTCAGCATTCAGTCCTCCTGATGAACAACAGTATAAATGTTGATTTTCCCCTTCATAAACATTTGGCGAACAGTATCTGGACTCTCAAGGACAGCCATGTGTCTGACTCAGAGAATTTCCATCTGCCGTGCTCAAGGACATGTGCCTCTGACTTTCAGACACTAGTCATAACATCTGCTGAGAGAGAGATCTTTGCTGTTCACCAGTAACTGATAACTGCCACCCTTGCATCCAACACACACACGACTGACCCATTTATACTGATGAAAGACACACATTCACTGTTCTCTCTACTGTTGCTGTTTGTTAAGTGTGATTCATTGTCTGCTAATTGTGCATCGAGGGTTTTTTTTCTGGGTGATCATAATTCGGCTCACTTGAGCTTATTTGAGCTTACGAGCGTTATTTTGATTAACTATGTTTTTTTCTCTCTACCTACTGTTTTGTTCCCTGACCCTTGCCCTCTATTCCCCTCCTGTTGACAGGCGCCTCCATGGCTTGCCGCGTCTTTGGGAAGCGCCTATCAGACGCGCCCAATGTCAAGTCAAATTCCTCTAATGTTTACTTGTTTACTTGTAAATATGCTTGGCAATAAACTTTATTCTGATTCTGATTCATCATACACACATTTATTGACATTGACTGTTCACTAGTACAGACGAATAAGTAAATTACAATGCAAATATGAATGCGCTCGGGAGAGCAGGGAAGACTACAAGAAGCTCAACTGACTCGGGGGGAACGCAAACTGGGCACAGCCTAAGCATAAGATAAGATAAGCCTTTATTAGTCCCACAACGGGGAAATTCCAGGATTGCAACAGCACAGGGATAGCAACACTCAGAGCAACAATCAGAAGGCAAGAAAAAAAAAAACAAAAAAAAAACAAGCAAGCAAGAGCAGCTAATATACATATGTACGTATTACTATAAAATATATATATATACACACACACACAGACACACAGTGCAGAGCATTGTAGCTGGATGGAATAAATATATGAATATATGAACACACAGTGCAGAGCATTGTAGCTAGATGGAATAAATATGTAAATATATAAACACCCACAGTACGGAGCATTGCAGCTAGGTGGAATAAATATGCAAGTATATAAACACACACAGTGCGGAGCAATGTAGCTAGATGGAATAATATGTAGATATATAAATATATAAACACACCCAGTGCTGAGCATTGTAGCTAGATGGAATAAATATGTAAATATATAAACACACACAGTGCAGAGCATTGTTGCTAGATGGAATGAAACAGCATAACCGTCTACTTAGTTATCCTACATGGTATGATTATGTGCCCATACATATTCTCACCAAGCATAGCGGTAACGCTGCGAGAAAGAACGCCACCCGAAGCGTAGCAGACTCACTGCAAGAGAAAACGCTTCAGGTTGGGCGTAGCAGCGACCACACAGAGAAATGCAACAGTTTACTCACGAGCAGGAACTGTCCAGAAATTCCTTTTCTCTCGGCGAGCATTATCCAATAGTCCTTCCAGATGCGACGGTAACACCATAGAGAATAGGAGTGGTTCGTTCAATGACCCAGAGGCATTTGTCTAGCAAAGAGCTGCTTAAATCCAGATGCCGCTGGCTACACAAATTAGGAACACCTGCGCGGGACAGATAATTACCGGGGCTGGGACAGCTGGTGGAATACAGAGAATGAGGGGGCGTGATAGGACCGACAGACTGTCAGCAGCATGGGAAAAAGATCACAAAGGCTGACTAACAGCTGCCGGTCAGGCAGCGGCTAACGTGGTGGAAAGAATACACAAAATGCACATAAAGAGTGAAGCCAGAACCCACAGAGAGATCAGGGCTGAGCTGAGGAAAACCAAGCTGGCTCGGCTCATGACACTTACTACACCAGGGATACGCAGGGTATAACTTCCTACTCCCTGACTGTTTTAATTCCTTTACGTTTTAGCCACCATTTTGTTGCCTGACACTGTATTCAAAGGGACAGAGGTGATTCCCACCAGAATCCCTTTGCTGTGGGATGGTGGTTTCAGTGTGGGTTGTATACTGAGACCACTATTAAGAACCCCCCCCCCCCAAACAAACAGAACCTATTTGGGTAGAGTATACATATTGAAGATACATGTGCAGCATATACAGGGCAAGTGTGACATACTACATTACCACTGTGGCACTTCTACCTGTTATTTTAGGCTCATAATGCTGCATATGCCCTGCGTGTTAATACCCTTAGGGTATCCTTGTAAAAAATAGTTGGATTGTGGCTAGGGGTGGGAATACCTCACGATTCGATTCGGATCGTGATACTTGGGTCACGATATGATCTTATCACAATTCAACGATAATCACGGTATCACGATATTAAGTATCACAATCCCATATGTTTCAAATGTTTTCAACTTATTCAACCTCAAATCATGTCCCAAAGTAAAACTGTTGACATCTCTTTCAAAAATAGAGTAGTCTCGGGGCTTCATTTTCCACGGAGTCTCTGCACACGGAGGGCGGTGGATGGTGCTGTTTGGAATAGACTCCCATTCCAGATACGTTTAGCTGACTCTGTGGACTCTTTTAAAAAGCAGCTGAAAACTTTTTTGTTTAACGAGGATTTCCGTTGAGTTTCTACTGCTTTTTAACGGTAAGTCTGATATATTAAAATTATTTTAATCTTGTGTTTTAACTTGTTTTTGGATTTTTAAAATTATGTTTATCTACCAGCTTCCTCTTATTCCATTTTATTGTACAGTGCTTTTTGACTATATGTCTGTGAAAAGCGCTTCATAAATAAACTTTACTTACTTGGTGCTCAGAGAAAAAGCTCCATGCCTGTGTCTCTTTAGCTTAGCCGTTGCAAATACTGCTCCGAGATGTGTGTGGTCTGCCGTGTTCCGAGTGTTTTTTCTTTTTTCATGCAGCGCTTCTTGTGGGCTGTGTGTCATGTCAAGGTCTTTCCTTCCATCTTTGTTATAAAATCCAAAAAAGGCTGCTTCCTAACTTTCAAAGTTGGCTGCAAATCTCCGAGACAAGCTATGACTTCACTTGACTGGGTGCTTACTTTGTGCCATCTAATAGACTGAAAACACTATTGATTAACTGATAACCTAAAAGTTTATGAGTGTGCATTTTTTTAAAATAAATGATTGAGCCATGCATTTATGGATCGGTGCATTGTCACCTGTGCCAAGAATCGCGATCCATCACTGAATCGACCTTTTTTCCCACCTCTATTTGTGGCAGTGATTACCTGCCCATTTTCTTCAAGGTAGAAAAATATGAACACTAACAGTAGCAGATTATTACCTCCGCCAAGGAGGTAATGTAATCGGGGTGGCTTGTCTATCTGTCTGTCTGTCTGTTAGCAGGATTACACAAAAAGTACTGGGTGAATTTGAATGAAATTTTCACCAGAGGTAGCCCTTGGGCCAAGGATAAACCCATTAAATTTTGGTGATGATCTGAGAGTGCATACCTCCACCAAGGACCTTGTCTGAATTTGTGCAGCAGGATTATGCAAAAACTACTGCAATGGATTTGGATGAAATTTTCACCAGAGGTGGTCCTTGGGCTAGAGAGGAACCCATAACATTTTGGTGATGAAACCAGAATGCATACCTCCACCAAGGCTCTTATCTTCTCGCACTGTGTGAGCAAGAATCCTTTGTAGGTTTTAACTGTCTGAAATGTGTCTATTGGTCACGTAATTATCAAAAAAATATCAAAACAGTCAATCTCGGTTTTCTCCCCCATAAACATTTTTTACTCTTCTGGGTAAATCGTATACGTCGTGATTAGAAAAAGCCAACCCACCATCGTCCTTGAGAACTGCCCAATGCTCTATTATTGGCCTGCCTTGCTATCTGTCATGTAGATGGAAGGGGTGCTAAAGGGAGCCCATTAGCCCCCTAGCTAACACTGGTACCAGGAGTCTTGCACCAAGGGTGGCATATATTGTTATTTTCTTCAGATCTCAGTCACTCTAATAACCATACCTGTTCCCACCTGGTTCACCAATCCACAGTCAACAATACATTTTGTGTCACTCCGGCCCATCTCCCAGTAATTTTATTGTGATTCTACAGCAAATCACCAGTACCAGCACGCCAGTTGCTGCAACCAGCCTGGGACCTGTGGCTGCTGGCTGGAGGCTGCTGGCTCTCACGGCCAACTCCCCCATTGTCCTCCGGGGCTCCGTACAACTCCGCTCTGCTCTCGTGGGCAACGTAGGGGCATCGCCTTGTGACACGGTGGCCCCAGTTGGCCATGGGAGCAGAGTGGAATCCCGCAGAGCGAGACGCTGCCCTTTGAGATCCTGTGGCTCAGCAGCTTGGCTCGACCAGGAGCCTCAGGTCCCGGACAAGGTCAGTTGCGGCGATCGGGAACCGCGTGGTGCTAACGATTTGTTATGGAATCATGGCAAAATTATTGGGAGATGGGCTGGAGTGACGCGAGATACACCACTGACTGTGGATCAGTGAACCAGTGCCGCTCATCAGGGCTAGAAGGAGGCTAGAAATTAATCAGCAAAGAGCTAACTGACTGAGGGAGGGTGGAGTTGAATAGGTGAAAGATGTTTCTTAAAGTGATAGGCTTTAAATCAGAGCGTTTCAAGAAAGCCAGGAAAAATACAAAACAAATTTACTTCAATAATTAATTAAAGACAATTTGAGAAAATATATCACAGACACTTCATTAAGACATGTGTGAGCTGTTAAAACGTGGAAGAAATGCAGTCAATGACCCCTTTAAAACACTGACTTTTCACCTTTTGATCCTAAACGCAATGTTGGAGGTCAGGGTGTCAGGGAGAACTTGTGTACCAAATTTTGTGACCCTAGCTTTCTTTGTTCTCGAGATATAGTTTATATGGCATTTTGACCTGGGGCAGCACGGTGGTGCAGTGGGTAGCACTGTGGCAGCACAGCAAGAAGGTCACAGGATCGATTCCATCCCTGACCATTGTGGGTTCGATCCCACCCCCAGATCATCGGTGACTCTTCAGTGTGGAGTTTGCATGTTCTCCCCGTATCTGTGTGGGTTTACTCTGGATACTCCGGCTTCCTCCCAGAGGCCAAAGACATGCAGGTTAGGTTAATTGTCATCAACTGAGGATTCTAAATTGTTTTTAGGTATGAATGCGAGAATGAATGGTTGTCTGTCTCTCTGTGTTGTCTCTGCAATGGACTGGCAATCTGTCTGGGGTGTACCCTGCCTCTCGCCCAAAGATGCTGGGATAGGCTCCAGCACCCCCACGACCCAAAAATTAAGTGGTAGATGGATGGATGTGCATTTTGACCTTGATCTTTGACCTTGAGATTCCAAAACCGTTGTCAAAGTTCAGGATCTCAACGGGAACCCGTGTACCATGTTTGGTGGCCCTAGCTTTGTTGTTAAGATTTAGTTAAATGGCATTCTGATCTTGACCTTTGGTCCCCAAAAATATAGTCATAGATGCTAGTCCCAGGGTCAACCTATGTACCAGGTTTGGCGACCATAACCTCATTCCCTGCCGAGTTAGAGTTGGCCGGCCACAGACAGCACCGACTGCCCTACCCATGCGACTTGTCGGCATGGGTAAAAATGTCTTATAGTCCTTTTCTGTTGGAGGTCAGGTTCTCACCAGCCCATCTATGACTTTGAGCAGGAAAAAAATAGATGGATTGATAGTTTTATAGCTTTTATTTTTACATTTGTACTATAAAGCAACAGTTACAGAGTCAGAAGTCGTACTTGAAAGACAGTTGAGAGGCTAAGTTTTTCTGTATTAAAGAGGTTGATGTGGTCAAACTATGTTCAACAAGTTATAAAACTTTCTAGAAAATTCTAAATTTTGCAGTGATTTCCAATAAGTCATGTTTGATGTTTAGTGCTTGGTAAGTAAAAGTATTGGATGTTACTACATGTACAAAGTGTCTAATGCTATTAGAATACTCCTTAATGAATGACTTACAGTGGGGCAAAAAAGTATTTAGTCAGCCACCAATTGTGCAAGTTCTCCCACTTAAAAGATGAGAGAGGTGTCCAATTTTCATCATAGGTATACCTCAACTATGAGAGACAAAATGAGAAAAAAAAATCCAGAAAATCACATTGAAGGATTTTTAATGAAGTAATTGGTAAATTCCTCGGTAAAATAAGTATTTGGTCAATCCCAAAAGTTCATCTCAATACTTTGTTATATACCCTTTGTTGGCAATGACAGAGGTCAAACGTTTTCTGTAAGTCTTCACAAGGTTTTCACACACTGTTGCTGGTATTTTGGCCCATTCCTCCATGCAGATCTCCTCTAGAGCAGTGATGTTTTGGGGCTGTCGCTGGGCAACACGGACTTTCAACTCCCTCCAAAGATTTTCTATGCGGTTGAGATCTGGAGACTGGCTAGGCCACTCCAGGACCTTGAAATGCTTCTTACGAAGCCACTCCTTCGTTGCCCGTGCGGTGTGTTTGGGATCATTGTCACGCTGAAAGACCCAGCCACGTTTCATCTTCAATGCCCTTGCTGATGGAAGGAGGTTTTCACTCAAAATCTCATGATACATGGCCCCATTCATTCTTTCCTTTACACGGATCAGTCGTCCTGGTCCATTTGCAGAAAAACAGCCCCAAAGTATGATGTTTCCACTCCCATGCTTCACAGTAGGTATGGTGTTCTTTCTCCTCCAAACATGACAAATTGAGTTTTCATCAAAAAGTTCTATTTTGGTTTCATCTGACCATATGACATTCTCCCAATCCTCTTCTGGATCATCCAAATGCTCTATAGCAAACTTCAGACGGACCTGGACATGTACTGACTTAAGCAGGGGGACACGTCTGGCACTGCAGGATTTGAGTCCCTGGCGGCGTAGTGTGTTACTGATGTAGCCTTTGTTACTTTGGTCCCAGCTCTCTGCAGGTCATTCACTAGGTCCCCTGTGTGGTTCTGGGATTTTTGCTCACCGTTCTTGTGATCATTTTGACCCCACGGAGTCAGATCTTGTGTGGAGCCCCAGATGGAGGGAGATTATCAGTGGTCTTGTATGTCTTCCATTTTCTGATAATTGCTCCCACAGTTGATTTCTTCACACCAAGCTGCTTACCTATTGCAGATTCAGTCTTCCCAGCCTGGTGCAGGTCTACAATTTTGTTTCTGGTGTCCTTTGACAGCTCTTTGGTCTTGGCCATAGTGGAGTTTGGAGTCTGACTGTTTGAGGTTGTGGACAGGTGTCTTTTATACTGATAACGAGTTCAAACAGGTGCCATTAATACAGGTAACGAGTGGAGGACAGAGGAGCCTCTCAAAGAAGTAGTTACAGGCCTGTGAGAGCCAGAAATCTTGCTTGTTTGTAGGTGACCAAATACTTATTTTACTGAGGAATTTACCAGTTAATTCATTAAAAATCCTTCAATGTGATTTTCTGGATTTTTTTTTCTCATTTTGTCTCTCATAGTTGAGGTATACCTATGATGAAAATTGGAGACCTCTCTCATCTTTTAAGTGGGAGAACTTGCACAATTGGTGGCTGACTAAATACTTTTTTGCCCCACTGTAAGTTCTTTAATTTGATATACTGCACAGACAAATGATCAAATCCAGTCAGAAAGACTGAGACAAAAATGTCAAAACTCACCTTTTCTGGTACCTTGGAAGTTTTACATTATTCCAGAAGATGCTTCTTGTTCTTGTTGCCGTTTCCTGCCTTGTTTGATGTTCATGCAGTCATTTTGTTTAATGCTGTCTAGTTGGCTACAGAAACTCTATACAGTATTTGTCCTTTTCTTTTCAGTTTTCTCAAAGCTTTTTCATTCCTTGCTGAAGGTTAAAAATAAGTAAAACATTTACAATTATTGCAGCACTGATGAAAGAAACAAAACAACTAAACATATGAGCAATTTTACATACTTTAAAACTGATTGGAGAATTATAACCATTGCATAAAATGAAATTTTGGTGTGGATACTGGTGGGATTTGAAGGATGATTGGTCAAACTAATTGCACTCTTATATCAACAGAAAGTCTAGCTTAAATATCAGCTCATATTTGACTTCTTGAAAAAAAGAGGGCACAGACAGGAAACATTTTTCTGCTATTTCTTTATGCTGCACTCTATCAGGCCAGTATTATTACGTCTCAATGTACAGCTGCCAAACCATCAATGAGCAACATGAACTGCCACAGATGGCCTTTACTTATTACATATCCACCATTTGGTGTCGGGGTCTTGTATGAAAAGGTGCTCTCACAGTGCCAAAACAGGAAAACCACATTTTTATATCCAAACATATCAGACCATCAGTATAGAAACCTCAATCTGCCAAATACTATGCTGAAGATAAACAGCATGGATGGATTGAGGAGAATGGCATACACAGAGATGGAGTTGTTTGAGAATAGCCACACACTTTAACGAAAAGAATGCAGGGAGGTTTATGCTGGGTTCATTGGTAGAATAATAAAATTCTATAACAAATAAATAAAACCAGACTTGCTCTTTTTAAAGATAGTCTGACTGTATTTGTGTATGATATAATTTAGGCACTAAAAAAGATTGTCTTTTGCTTTTCACAGTACAAAGTTTGTTGCTATCTACAGTTGACTGAGTGGGGAGCATAACCAAGGACAGTGAGCTTCCACCGGCTTGGTGAACTTGGTGTACCAGTTTCTTCCCGACAGCATGTTTGTCTTCGTGACTACCATTGTTAAGGACATGAAATATTCCATGGCACATATCTTTGTGAACCAGATTTGAATGCCCTAACATTATCAATTGCCAGAGGAGAAAACACAGGGAGAAATGTATCAGGTGCATTTCTGAAATTCTACTTGATTTCTCAACGAACTTGGCCCTTGTTTTCTTAGCATGACCTGAGGCCAAGCCTTCCCAGTTTCTGAGAGTCTTCACAAAGGCGGGCCTCCAGAGTGTGCTTGAGTGGCCATGGGACGGAAACGCGCGCTGTTTGAGTTAGGTGCAGTGCAAACACAGACAGCGCACGGGCCATTGTGTGAGCCAGAGGAGAACGAAAGGCCCACTCACACTGCAAACACTCCCAGCTGTTCAGATCGATGTTTGCGCGTGCGTGTGTGTGTGTGTGTGTGTGTGAGCGCGCGCGCACGCACAGTGGCTTTGCACTTGTACCTGTCCATAACTGCAGTCAGATCAGTCAAATATAGCACCACACCTTAAGTCAATGCACTCCGTTTAGATTTCAGGGGTATGTAAACTACAATACCAAAGTGAACATTTGAAGTATCTATAAAAGTTTACCTAAAAGGGAAGGAAAGTTAATGCCTAATGCAGTTTTGCAAGGATACCTCATTCATTCTCCGGCCCCTTGGTGCAAAACAAAAGAGAAGATATTCAGGTATAGCTGTCTGCTAATAGACTAGTATGGTCCAGTCCTTAATATGATAAAAATTCTCAAAGGGGTGCTACTCACCCTCATTGTCTTAAAGGTAGCATTCACTTAAACATTGTGTGTTTGGGGGTTTATCCTTCTAAAATGATTACTGAGGTCATATGACTATAGAGAAAACATTAAAATCTCTTCACTTAGAAATAATTATATTTTTTTTTTAAACTTTTTATTTATGAACATTTTTCAATTATAAAGACACAAACACAAGAGGTCATGGGATGATCAATATGGTACAAATCAGATGTAGCAAAAACATACAATTCCGAATCCGCACATTAATAAGTACTGTCACGTCTTATGAAGTCCAGCCATTTTTTCCAACGTCTTTTTCCTAGCTCCTCTTGGAGTCGCAGGGTATAGGTCAGGGGTGTCCAATCATGTGCCACGGAGGGCCAAGACCCTGCAGGTTTTACCTCCAACCAGTCTCTTTAGCAGCAGATTTCACTGAATTTCTTCCCACTGATTGCTGATCAGTGAAAACACCTGCTCAAGAGACTGGGTAGAAGAGAAAACCTGCAGGGTCTTGGCCCTCCATGGCACATGATTGGACACCCCTGGTATAGGTCATGCGTTCCATAGACCTTATATTGTCTATTATGGAGGTGAAAAGGTTCAGTGTGGGGGGCTGTTTTTGTAGCCAGCACTTTGTTATAGCCTTTTTGGCCGATGCCAAAAAAATTTTCAAGAGGTAAATATCATCTGCAGTCAGCTTGTCAGGGAAACATCCAAGGAATAACAAAATAAAAGAGCAGCTGATATTAAAGTCCAGTGCCTTAGAAATGACATTTGCTACGTCTGTCCAAAAAGGCTGAATGTGTGGGCAAGACCAGAACACGTGCCCATGGTCTGCTGTTGTTTCCCCACATTCTCTCCAGCAGTGAGCAGGAACTCCCCTGTACTTGGATTTCTGATTAGGTGTTATGAAAAAACGAATAAGAGTCTTCCAGCAAAAGTCCCTCCAGGTGCCGGAGTTGGTGGATGAGGATTGCACCTCCCAAACCCTTGACCACATATCATCAGTTATTACAATGTTCATTTCCTTTTCCCACTTTTGTTTTATATATGTTGTTGAGTCTGTTTTAAGTGTCATTAAACTGCGGTATAACTTACTAATAAGATTTTTAAGACTTGTTGACTTATATGCATTAATAAAGATATTAAGAAATAATGAAGATTCTTTGATATTACTGCTTTGTATCTTTTTATTAATGAAATCGCGAAGCTGCAAATATCTAAAAAAATCTTGCTTCTCCAGATTGTACTTCCTTCGTAGAGTATCGAATGACATTAGGTTTGATTTCTCGTACATTGTACATGCTGCGGTGAGACTGACATGTTTCAGGACCCAGGAGACAGACACTGACACGAGCAGATAGTGACAATAATCTTTATTTGATTGTGAGTGAGTGTAATGCAAGTGTGAGTGCGAGGATATCGTTCTGGTCACTGGAGCTGAGCGACCTGGACGGAGACCCGGCAACCCTGGAACAGATAAGCAGAGACAAATTACTAATGCTCCACACTAGCAAAGAGCTGCAGATAACAAGGCTTACTTGAGAGCAGCACTGGCTTCGCTCTGCTGAGTTCCAGTGGCCGGGCAGCGTGGAGGTGAAGGCGTCCGTGACCGTGCTGGGGTTACCACCCGTGGCTGTGACAATGACAGTCCTGACGATGACACCGGCTGTGACAATGACAGCCCTGACGATGACACCGGCTGTGACTCCACAGACCGGGATGACGATGATCCTGACGATGACGCCGGCTGTGACTCCACAGACCGGGATGACGATGACACAGATGATGATGCAGACAAAGACGAGGTTAGTGACTCCACACACAGTGGCAATGATGACACAGCTGATGCTGATGACAGTGATTCCACCGATAACGTTGGCCAATGCTCCTGTAATTGATACAATAATAGTTCTGGCAATTGAGGAGCAAGACGTACCGGTAGGCGTGGTGGTAGCGAGCCGCTATGAAGACGTGATGGCATTACCCCGTCAGCTGGGGACGCAGGTCCGCCGCCAAGGTGGTCCACCTGTGCACAGGGGTAAAGGTTTGGCGTTGAGTAGCAAATGGTGCGCTTACTTGCTTGACGCTGGGAAGAGTTCCTGGATGCAGCAAGTGAAGCTCTTGACGAGACAAACGAGGTTCCAGACGAGACAGACAAAGTTCCTGACGAGACAGACAAAGTTCCAGACGAGACAAGAGATATTCTTGACGAGACCAGAGAGCGGAGTGCAGGTTCATTCTCCGTTGAGGAAGACAGACGACTCCGTGCCGGGCTGTCAGCGACACTGGCTTTTAACAGCCGTTGATTCACACCTGTTGGTCTATGCGCAGCTGGGGCTAATGACACTAATGACGGCCCAGAGGCCGCCATGACAGAGACCCCTGAATGTCCACTGTCTAAATCTAAAATCATGTGAGACGGGCAAAAAGTCAGGATCATATGCTGGCCATCTGAGCAATTTAACTTCTTCCTGGAGTTTTAGTTTTCTTATCTCTGATTTCCAGATTTTAAATGTCAGATTAGTCCACTGACTAGTTGCTGGGGTAGTTTCGCTTTCAAGGGTACCTAGTTTAGATTGGATTGGGACCTCGGATAAAGACATCTCGATTGTTTTCCATTTTGCATAATAAGATGGGTCACACAGACAAATCAGTGGTCTTAGTTGGGCTGATATGTAGTAGTCTCGTAAAGAGGGCAAGGCCTGCCCCCCCCCCCCCCCCCCATCCTTCGGCAGCTGTAAGGTAGAATACTTAACTCTTGGTCTCTTTTTAAGCCAAATAAACCTTGAAATGTATTTATTCCATTTCCTAAATTGTTTGTCAGGAATTGATACTGGAAGAGATGAAAAGAGATATAGCAATTTAGGGAGGATATTCATCTTGATTGCCTGTATTCTGCTGCCAAAGTCAAAGGGGAAAAGACTCCAGCTATCAACATTGTCAGTTATTTCTTTATTTAGTCAGTTGTAATTCATATCATACAATTGTGTCAAATCTTTGGGTAGGTACACTCCTAAATATTTTATATGGTCAGAATGCCAATTAAATTTATATTTAGATATTAATTCTTGTCCAGGGTGAAAATTGAAGGTCATAACCTGAGTTTTATGGATATTAAGAGCGTATCCAGAAAATGAACCATACATTTCTAGGATTTCCATCAACACTGGTAAACCAGAGACCGGATCTGAGATTGTGATCAATACATCATCCGCATATAGGCTCAATTTATATTCCTCCTCACCAATCCGAACACCCTTTAGTGCGGTCTCTTGGCGTATTGCTTGTGCTAAAGGCTCTATAAATAAATTAAATAAATTGGGGCTACCAGGGCAACCCTGTCTACATCCGCGTTGTAGTTGTATAGAATTAGAAAGACTCCCGTTTATTTTTATTCTAGCAGTAGGGGAAGAGTAAAGAGCTTGAATGCATTTAGAAATAATTATATTTTAACATTTCTGCAAAATGGTCCAAAGATGGTTTTGCTCTTCCAGGATCTTTTTCCTTGTGTCACTGACAAATAATCCGGTCTTCATGTCACAACCCATCCCCGTGCTAGCTGTGACGATCCAGTCCTTTTCCAGAATGTGAGCCCAAGTTTTTTCTTCAGAGCTAACAGTGCAACTGTGAAGTAGCTTACCAACTGCTGTTTGTATTGTAATTTCCTTAAATTCCAGCCTCCCTAATATACATCCCTGCTCCCACTTGGTTCATTATTTCACACTGGGTAATATAGCGCACAAAATTTAGGCCTGTTGATGACCTGTTAGCATTAGCTTGGCTAGGCGGTTGGGTTAGTCTGTCTATCATTAGCTTAACTGTTTGATCATGGCCGTTTTTGAAGAATGTTTTTTAGTACTAATTCTATGCCATTAGAGTCCCCACATACATCATTCTTTGATGTTATTTTAGCTTATTTTACTATTTTTTCTTTAACCTGAGCAAAAGGCGGCTAGCAGCTGTTAGCAGTTTACATTCACTCATTCAGGGTTGTCTCTATGTCTGTGGTACTTCAGGGATCGATCATATCCTTTCAACCACTGAAACCACACACCTGTCCCAATAATCTTTTATTTCATTCATTCGTCAAGTCGAAGTGACGTTACTTGGCTCAGACTGTGTTAGCTACTCGAGCTAGGAGCTAGCTAGCTAACATTAGCCAGTTAAGTAACGTAAGAGAGAGGGTGGAGTTGAAGAGACATGCACTGAAACGTGGAAAAATGTGCAGTAAATATGACCTTTAAAGAAATTCAAACCTCCTGCTTTATGCACTTGACTTTTTATTTTTTATGTGTGAATTTAAGAAAAGAAAAAAACAATAACGAAACAATTGCCCATCTGAATTGTTGCTTTGGGTCATAAGGAGTACGTCACATTGGTATTTCAAGTGAAATCGTGCTTCCAAACTGCCAAAATGACGTACATTTCATTTGTTCCCAGACCTTTTCCCATGTCCTCAGGCTTATTAGAGAGCAACAGAAAGTATTGCTTCTCTCCGCTTCACTGCACACAGTCTGCAGTCTTTGCTACAGGCACAAGCCATACAGTATGTCTGTCACATTTTATTGGGAATGTACGTGTTAGAATTACATTCTCTGGCCAAAGGAGACTTTAGCGTTGTTTTTTCTCTCATACTTTTTGCATTATTCTTAAATGTGTTTAATTTTCTCTGTATACATCTGTACACTGTTACTTTTTAATAATGTCAAGATATGTTTTTAAAAGACTCTGATCTTAAGATTGTTTTGCCTTGAGAGATGATTTTTAAATAAATACAATAAAATGTATAAAAAAAACCTGGTAGGATATAAATAAACATCAGTTGCATACCCTTCCCACGCTGCGCTGTCACATGGCCCTAAAGCATGACATATGTGGCGTCATGGACGTCCTGTTCTCATTCTAACTGACAGGTCTATCTGTAGACTGTGACACAAAGACATCCTGTCCCTCTGATTCCAAACCAAGCATCCAAATGTTAAAACCTTTGTTCAAAGCGGCGAAATGGGGACGCTTGACTTGATTCTGTAAACTCAGAGGATGCAGTTTTAGAAATGACGGTGCATATAGGAGTGGGACATCAGTTCATCGATAAACAGCAAATACTACATAATCAGTAGTATTTTATCAACTTGGTATTCCTTGTTTCAGTCTGTCACCCCTGACATCCGGGGCACAAAGGGCACAGAAGTGCGTCTAAGCATATTTTTTTAAGAAGACAAGATTAAATAAGAAAAAAGGTTTTCAAAAAAAACCACTGCGAGTCTGATTTTCCTGGATGTCTTTATTTGTCAGAAGTGACTTCTTCCTTCCTTCAGCTGATAAGCACTGACTCCCAGGACGTCACCACATCACCAGTGTTAACTCTTAATATTGCGTGGCATTTACCTTGCAATAAAAACTGACTTGTAATATCGTAACTCTTGTTATGAAGAGGTTCTATATGAATAAAGCTGAACTGAGCCGAACATAACCCTGCCTTGTGTTTGGCAGCTGTTACTGATGGTGGTGCTGTGATCTGCTCTGCTTACATGTGTTTAGACAGGAACTATTATACACAGTAATTAATTATTACTATAAACTGTCTATTACATTAGCTGGGTGAAAACAGATCCAGCTGCAGTCACTCACACACACTCCTGAGACAGGTCAGGGCACATGGCACAGTAGCAACAAATCCCTAATCTCAGCCATTCCGAGGCCTGTCCAACTTGAAACCAGACTCTTTTCTTTCCTCTATGTCATTTCATTCATTTTACTGAGTGTGCTCTTGAATGCAGGCTAAAGTTTTGGCATGGTGTCCCAGACTGTCAGATTTGGGTAAATTGATCCTGCCTCCCTGTTCTGTCTCAAAGCCCCAGCCTGATCAGGAAAACACCCGTGACAGTTTGGCAAGTTTCCCTCCTAAGAAGTGAACTCTATTTAAAATAGTAACACTGCAAATTAGTATTTGAATGAAACGCTGCTCTCGTTCTCTCCGAGCTTCAGTTCAAACTTCAAATGAGCGCCACGACTGGCACTGGACACCATGGTGAGAGGGCATGGTGCGGCATTTCAGCCCGGGCTAATCAGCAGGCTGGTGCTCAAGCCTGACAAATCTGTGCGCGCGTACATGCACACAAATGGGCCACTCAAGACCTGATATATCAGGGAGCATGGTGAGGAATTAAGCAGGCCACACCTCGTTTCCCTGCCCACAGCTGTGACGGAGCAGCAGCGATGAAAAGGTCAGACCTACTGCAGAAGATGGGAGGACATGTGGGGTTAGTTTAACCTTTTGACCACTTACAAGGAGACTTCTGACATCCAGGTCTAAAAGGTCGTCTTCATCTGTCGTTCAGCCACATCACACTCAATTCAATTCAATTCAATTCAACTTTATTTATATAGCGCCATTTCACAACAACAGTCATCTCATAGCACTATCAACTGTAGGGAGGACCCCCACAGTTGCAGAAAGACCCCAGCAATCAGGCGATCCCCTGTGAGCAAGCACTTGGCGACGGTGGAGAGGAAAAACTCCCTTTTAACAGGAAGAAACCTCCAGCAGAACCAGGCTCAGGGAGGGGCAGTCATCTGCTGCGACTGGCTGGGGGGTGAGGGGATAGAGAAGAAGAAAAGAACAGACATGTAGAGAGCAAACAGCACGATGGGGACTCAATCTATGGGAGAGAACAAACAAATGTTAATGACCAGCAAAAAAAAAATATTTCATAGAGAGTGAGGAAAGGAGTGAGGCCCAGTGCATTACTGGAGGTCCCCCGGCTGACTAAACCTATTAGCAGCATAACTAAGGGAGGGTTCAGAAAACACATGATCCCTCCCTAATTGTAGGCTATATCAAAAAGGTAGGTTTTAGCCCTATTCTTAAAAACAGAGATCGAGTCTGACTCCCGAATCCAGATTGGCAGCTGATTCCACAGGAGAGGAGCTTGATAACTGAAGGCTCTGCCTCCCATTGTACTTTTGGAGATTCTAGGTATTACAAGTAAACCTGCATTTTGGGAGCGTAGTGCTCTGTTAGGATGATACGGTAGTATCAGATCTTTTAAATAAAAAGGAGCCTGATTGTTTAGAGCTTTGTAAGTAAGAAGAAGGATTTTAAACTTAATTCTAAACTCTATGGGAAGCCAATGAAGGGAGGCCAGAACCGGAGAGATATGATCTCTCTTTCTAGTACCTGTTAAAACTCTTGCTGCAGCATTTTGGATCAGCTGAAGACTTTTTAAAGATGTTTTAGGACAACCTGATAATAAAGAATTACAATAATCTAATCTCGAGCTAACAAAAGCGTGGATCAGCTTCTCAGCATCACTCTGAGACAAGATGCTCCTAATCTTGGCAATATTACGCAAATGATAGAAGGCAGTCTTAGAAACAAATTTAATATGTGAATTGAAGGACAAATCCTGATCAAAAATAACTCCAAGGTTCCTCACAGAGCTATTAAGAGAAAGAGTAACTGCATCCAAACTGAAAGTTTGATTTGGAAAGGAATTTCTAAGGTTTTTTGGACCAACAAGAATGACTTCAGTCTTATCTGAATTTAATAGCAGGAAATTACAAGTCATCCAAACTTTGATTTCCTTAAGACAGGCTTCTAACTTGGCTAATTGATTAGTATCATCTGGCTTCATTGACAGGTATAATTGTGTGTCATCTGCATAACAGTGAAAATGTATACAGTGCTTTCTAATAATGTTGCCTAACGGAAGCATATATAAACTAAAAAGAGTAGGGCCAAGCACAGATCCCTGTGGAACTCCATGACTAAGCTTTGAGCTGAGAGAAAACTCATCATTTACATGAACAAACTGGAACCTATCAGATAAATAAGATCTAAACCACTGCAACGAAGTTCCATTAAGTCCAACATAGTGTTCTAATCTATCAAGTAGAATATTATGATCAATAGTATCAAAAGCTGCACTAAGATCTAAAAGGACAAGTACAGAAACTAGTCCATTATCAGATGCAATGAGGAGGTCGTTAGTGACCTTCACCAAGGCTGTTTCAGTGCTATGATGGATTCTAAACCCAGATTGAAACTCCTCAAATAAACCATTTCCCTGCAGGTGGTCAAATAATTGCATAGCAACAACTCTTTCTAAGATTTTTGAAATGAAAGGGAGATTAGAGATTGGTCTATAGTTAGCTAAAGCTCCTGGATCTAGCGTTGGCTTTTTGAGTAAGGGTTTAATTACAGCCGTTTTAAAAGCCTGCGGTACATGGCCTAAAGTTAATGAAGAATTGATTATATGAAGAATAAAGCTACCAATAAGTGGGAAGACTTCTTTAAATAACCTGGTAGGAATAGGGTCTAAAAGACAAGTTGAAGGTTTGGATGAGGAAACTATTTTGTCTAACTCACAAAGGTCGATTGGAGTAAACTCATCAAGACAGACATCAATAGAAGGAGTTGTAGTAGTTACAGTATTTAAGTTAACTGTGGGAAGAATCTGATTGATTTTATCTCTGATGGATGAAATTTTATTATTGAAAAAGTTCATAAAGTCCTGACTAGTAAGCTCTAAGGGGATGCTAGGATTGACAGAGTCCTGACTCTTTGTCAACCTGGCTACAGTACTGAAAAGAAACCTGGGATTATTCTTGTTCTCTTCTATTAATGCAGAGTAATAACTCGTTCTAGCTTTTCTAAGAGATTTTTTATAAATTAAAAGATGATTTCTCCAAGCTAAATAGATTTCATCTAAATTAGTAGAGCGCCATTTTCTTTCTAATTGACGAGTCTTCTGTTTTAAGCTACGAGTTTCTGTGTTGAACCAAGGAGTTAAAAATCTCTGATTAGACTTTTTCTTTTTTAAGGGGGCCACCAAGTCTAGAGCCTGATGTAGAGAAGCTGAAACACTATCCACCATGTTATCAATTACAGAAGGAGCAAGCTGTCTATAGCTTATTTCCGTTGTGTTGACACATGGCATAGAGGAAACAATCTGCATAAATTTGGAAACAGCATCATCTGAGAGGCATCTACTGTGATAATATTTTTCTTTAGGAGCCAAATAGTCAGAAATAGTAAAATCAAAGGTTAACAGACAATGGTCTGACAGTACAGGGTTATGAGGAGACACTACAAGATTTTCTATTTCTATGCCATATGTCAGAACAAGGTCCAATGTATGGTGGAGGTAATGAGTAGAATTTCCTACTTTCTGAGAAAACCCAATCGAGTCTAATATTGAATTAAAAGCCACATTAAGGCAGTCACTATCTACATCCACATGTATATTAAAGTCCCCTACTATAATTATTCTATCAGATTTCAGCACTAAATCAGCTAAGAAATCAGGAAATTCGGATAAAAATTCTGAATAGGTTGATGGGGGACGATAAACTATGGCAAATAAAATTGGGTTTAACCTGGAATTGCTAAAGTGCCCAATACTGAGGACCAGGCTGTCACGCCGCGCCATTCATCAGCGGCGCCACCTGCTCACGCACCTGCTACTCGTCAGCGGCGAAGGATAAAAGCCGCCTCGCCCTGAGCTTCGGCCTGAAGCCGTAGACTTCATTTTCCTTGCATGGACTTCTACCACATTCTCTTCAGCATCCTCTTTACCGGTAAGAAGTTCACTTACCTCATCTCTCCAGTCTGCTCCCCTGTGCACAGGTGGATTCCTCGGCGGCGGACAACCCCGTCCCTCGTCTCTCCTCGCTGCTGCACCGAGCCCTGCAGGTGGCTGTCTCCCGGGCTTCCATCCTTGAAGCGCCAGTCATCTGCCCAAACAAGTAAGCTTCTCTCCCTCGCCTATTCTCCTCCTGTGTTGGTGTGTGCTCATCACCCTGTGTCCAATTTCTCCCATAGGGTTGCCGGCTGAACGGTCTCCTGCCTCTGGGTCCGAAGCAGACGCCACCACCAACACATTAACATTCCGCAGACACGCACCCAAACATCCCTGTTGTTAATAAACAGTTTGAACTACTCTGAGCCTGTGTGTGTGCGTCTCCTGAGCCGAACGTTATGTCAGTACGGCTTCAGCAGAGCGGCTCGGCGGACGGCGGGCTCGCACACCGGTTTACCATCCTCGAGGCTCGGGTGGATCAGATTGTTTATCAGCAACAGGTGGTTCTTAATCAATTATTAGAACTGACTAACCGATTGAACCGCTTGGATCCCCAACAGCCGTTCCTCCCGACTCGCCAGGGTGGCGCGGCTCCTGCTGTTCCAGCGGCCGTCCAGCCGGCTCCAGTGGCACCGGTTCGGCTCACGCCGATTCCGACCCCCGCCCGCTTTAGCGGTAAGCTCGGCGGAGCGCGGGGGTTTATTATGCAGTGTGAGTCCGTGTTCCACCGTGTGCCCGGAGATTTTCCCTCGGATCACAGTCGAATTGGTTACATAGGGAATCTTCTGGAGGGGCGTGCGTTAACCTGGACCTACGCCGTAATGGCGAGGCCCAGTTATGCCACCCTCACCTATGACCAATTCGTGAGGCGCTTTCTGGAGGTCTTTGACCACTCACAAACCGAAACGGTCCAGGTCGATCGGCTTCTCGCTCTCCAGCAGGGAAGCCGGTCGGCAGCGGACCACTCGGTCGACTTCCGGGTAGCGGCGGAGGAATTGGGCTGGGAGGAACGCTCCCTCTGTGGCCTGTTCCTCCGCAGCCTCAATAGTGATCTGAGGGATGAACTGGCTGGTCGGGATATCCCTGGGACGCTAGCGGAGCTGACATCCTTAGCGATAAGTTTGGATAACAGGCTGCGCGAGCGCTCCTCGGGGCGGAGGTCTTCTTCTTCTCGCCCTCGTGGAGCCTCGCCGCACCTGTTCCAAGCTCGCCCCCTGGCGGCGCCGCCAGCATCGCGCCCCGAGGAGTCGGAGCCGATGGTGACGGGCTGGACTAAACTTTCCCCTGTGGAGAAACAACGCCGCCGTGAGTTGGGCCTCTGCATGTATTGCGGAGGCGACCAACACACCGTGGAGCGTTGTCCACGGAAAGCCAGTCGGTGGGGTCTGCGAGTCACTGTTGGAAGCCTCGCGGATGTCAATCGGTTAGGATCACTTACTCAATTGAAGCTGCCCATCCGTTTCTGCCATAACCCTACTGGGCACCTCACCCACGCACTGGTGGATTCGGGCGCAGAAGGCAGCTTCATTTCACAAAGCCTGGCAACCCGATTGGGCATCCGCTGCCAGGCACTCAACACTCCCATCTCCCTGATCCACCTCTCCCGTGCCACCCTCGGGAGAGTGACACATCAAACTGTTCCCCTACCGGTCATCATCTCGGGAAACCACCGGGAGGAGATGACCTTTTACGTCCTTCCCAACTCTGTGTCGCCCGTCATCCTGGGGTATCCCTGGCTCCGCCTTCACAATCCGGTCCTGGATTGGAAATCAGCTGGGATCTCGGCATGGAGTACGTTCTGTATGGGCACCTGCCTTCAGTCCGCTGCCTGCTCTCCGTCCGCTCCTCCCCCTGCGACGGACGCTGCACCCCCGGACCTGTCTCTGGTGCCCCCAGAATTTCACGACCTGGGTATGGTGTTCAGCAAAGCGAAAGCTATGTCTCTTCCCCCTCATCGGCCCTATGACTGCGCCATCAACCTCCGCCAGGGGGCTCCCTTACCTTCTGGTCGCCTTTACAGCCTGTCTGCGCCGGAGAAGGAGACGATGAACGCCTACCTGAAGGAATCATTAAGTGCTGGGATTATCCGCCCATCATCGTCACCCGTGGGGGCAGGGTTCTTCTTCGTGGGGAAAAAGGATGGGTCCCTCCGCCCTTGTATCGACTACCGGGCCCTCAATAATATCACGGAGAGGGACCGTTACACCCTGCCTCTCATGGACACTGCTTTCCACTCCCTCCAGGGGGCGACCTGGTTCACCAAGCTGGACCTACGCAGCGCTTACCACCTCGTCCGGATCCGGGAGGGAGATGAGTGGAAAACGGCCTTCCGTACCCCGAACGGCCACTTTGAATATCTGGTGATGCCGTTCGGGTTGACCAACGCTCCTGCAGTCTTCCAGCGCCTCATTAATGACGTCCTCCGGGACTTCATTGGCCTTTTCGTGTTCGTCTACCTGGACGATATCCTCATCTTCTCCAAGTCCAGGGATGAGCACCAGGTCCACGTGAGGCGGGTCCTCCAAAGGCTGCTGGAGAACCGTCTGTACGTTAAGGCAGAAAAGTGTGAATTTTACGCCAGGAGTACGTCCTTCCTGGGGTTCATCATCGCCCACGATAAGGTGCTCCCCGACCCAGAGAAGGTAAAGGCGGTGGTGGAATGGCCTACACCTGCATCCCGGAAGCAGGTGCAGCAATTTGTTGGCTTCGCCAATTTCTACCGCCGCTTTGTTCCCAACTTCAGTGCCATCGTTGGACCACTGACCCGCCTCACGTCCCCGAAGGTCCCGTTCCGGTGGACCGAAGAGGTCGCTGCCGCCTTTGAGGCGCTGAAGGCGGAATTCTCCTCCTCCCGGGTCCTTCGCCAGGTCGACCCCGCGCTGCAGTGCATTGTAGAGGTAGACGCCTCGGACACGGGAGTGGGAGCAGTGCTGTCCCAGCGGTCACCGGACGATGGCGCCAAGCGACCGTGCGCCTTCTTCTCCCGGCGCTTGTCCCCGGCGGAGAGAAACTATGATGTGGGGGACAGAGAGCTCTTGGCCATCAAGCTCGCCCTGCAGGAGTGGCGCCACTGGTTGGAGGGGGCAAGCCTGCCGTTTGTGGTCCTCACGGACCACAAGAACCTGGAATACTTACGGTCTGCCAAGCGCCTGAACGCCCGCCAGGCGCGCTGGTCCCTGTTCTTCGCCAGGTTCCAATTTTCCATCACCTTCAGGCCTGGCTCTAAGAACGTCCTGCCTGACGCCCTCTCCAGGCAGTTCGCCCCCGTGGAGTCGGAGGAGGCGCCCCACTCCATCCTGCCCAGGTCGTGCGTCGTGGGAGCCATCTCGTGGGACATTGAGAGCAAGATCCGGAAGGCACAGGAGGTGGAACCTGACCCTGGCGGCGGACCGGAGGGGAGGCTGTTCGTGCCATCCGCGGTCCGAGGAGAGGTCATCCACTGGCTCCACACCTCCAAGCTCACCTGTCACCCTGGCACCTCCCGGATGATAGATCTCCTCCAACGGTCCTTTTGGTGGCCAGGCCTGCGGAGGGATGCAGCCCGCTACGCCCGGGCTTGCCCAATCTGTGCCACCTGCAAGTCGGGAAATGCCCCTCCAGCGGGTCTGCTCCAGCCCCTGCCCGTCCCTGGCAGGCCCTGGTCGCACATCGCTCTGGATTTCGTCACCGGACTCCCCATCTCCAACTCCTATGACACCATCCTGACCATCGTGGACCGCTTCTCCAAGGCCGTGCACTTCGTCCCCCTGCGAGGCCTCCCTACTGCCCTGGAGACGGCGGACCTCCTCGTCCAACACGTGGTCAGGCTGCATGGGATTCCGGTGGACGTGGTCTCGGACCGGGGTCCCCAGTTTTCATCTGAGGTTTGGAGGTCTTTCTGCAACGCCATCGGAGCCAAGGTGAGCCTCTCCTCTGGCCATCACCCCCAATCCAACGGGCAGTGTGAGAGGACCAACCAGGAGCTGGAGGCTGCGCTCCGCTGTGTGTCCAGATCCAAACCCGCGTCCTGGAGCAACCATCTTGCCTGGGTTGAATATGCCCACAACACCGCTCGCTCTTCTGCTACAGGGATGTCCCCCTTCAAAGCGTCCCTGGGTTACGACCCCCCGCTGTTTCCGGAGCAGGAGAGTGAGGTAACTGTCCCGTCAGTTAGGGCCCATCTCAGGCAGTTCCGCTCCACCTGGGCTGCCGCGCGCCATGCGCTATTGCGCACAGCGGAGCGCAACAGGACTGTGGCGGACCGGCGTAGGAGACCTGCCCCGGCGTACAGAGTTGGGCAGCTTGTTTACATTTCCACCCAGGACGTCACTCTAAAAGGCGAGAGGAGAAAGCTGGCACAGCGCTTCATGGGTCCCTACCCCATCACCCGGATCATCAACCCGGTGGCTGTGCGCGTGGCTATTCCCCCCTCCCTCCGCATTCATCCTACTTTCCACGTGTCGAAGGTGAAACTGGCGGTTACTGACCCCCTTTGCCCTCCTCCTGCAGCGCAACCCGCGCCCCGGATGATTGGTGGCCATCCGGCCTGGTCCGCCTCCTCCATCCTGGACTCCCGGCGCCGGGGTCGTGGGTTGCAATACTTGGTGGACTGGGAGGGCTATGGGCCCGAGCATCGACAGTGGGTGCCCCCGTCGTTTGTGTTGGACCCATCGCTCATCGCGGACTTCCACCGAGCGCACCCGGATAAGCCATCGCCAGGAGGCGCTGCTAGAGGGGGGAGTACTGTCACGCCGCGCCATTCATCAGCGGCGCCACCTGCTCACGCACCTGCTACTCGTCAGCGGCGAAGGATAAAAGCCGCCTCGCCCTGAGCTTCGGCCTGAAGCCGTAGACTTCATTTTCCTTGCATGGACTTCTACCACATTCTCTTCAGCATCCTCTTTACCGGTAAGAAGTTCACTTACCTCATCTCTCCAGTCTGCTCCCCTGTGCACAGGTGGATTCCTCGGCGGCGGACAACCCCGTCCCTCGTCTCTCCTCGCTGCTGCACCGAGCCCTGCAGGTGGCTGTCTCCCGGGCTTCCATCCTTGAAGCGCCAGTCATCTGCCCAAACAAGTAAGCTTCTCTCCCTCGCCTATTCTCCTCCTGTGTTGGTGTGTGCTCATCACCCTGTGTCCAATTTCTCCCATAGGGTTGCCGGCTGAACGGTCTCCTGCCTCTGGGTCCGAAGCAGACGCCACCACCAACACATTAACATTCCGCAGACACGCACCCAAACATCCCTGTTGTTAATAAACAGTTTGAACTACTCTGAGCCTGTGTGTGTGCGTCTCCTGAGCCGAACGTTATGTCACAGGCCCTCAAAGGAATTATAACATGTTTTTTGCTTTACATTAACTAGTAATTTGGAATGGTAAATTGTTGCTACTCCTCCTCCACGACCAGAACTTCTGGGATTTTGACAGTTTAAATAACCAGAGGGAGTTGATTCATTTAAACCAACATAATCCTCTTGTCCTAACCAAGTCTCTGTAAGGGAAATTAAATCAATCTGATGATCAATTAACAGATCATGGACTAACAGAGACTTGGGAGTTAGAGACCTAATATTTAATAAACCACATTTAATTTTTAAATTATGAGGAGGAACAGAGGCCAAATCATTCAATTTAGAGGCTTTATGTTTAATTTGAGTTTTACCAATATTTTGCTTTATCACTTTGGGATGCTTATGCATTATATTTTTATTTACTTTGGAGGGAGCAGACAATGATTCTCTGATGGGGAAGTCAGGGGCTAAGCTGAGGGGTGGCGGATGAAGAGGAGCTGCAGAGAGGCGTGTAAGACTGAGACTCTGCTTCCTGGTCCCAACTCTGAATAGTCATGGTTTTGGAAATTTGGATAAAAAAGATGCCAGATTGTTAGATAAATGAGAAGCACCATCCAAAGTGGGATGAATGCTGTCTCGTCTCATAAGACCAGGTTTTCCCCAAAAAGAGCTCCAATTGTCAATGTAGCCCACGTCATTTTTAGGACACCACACAGACAGCCAGCGGTTCAAGGATGACGAGCGACTAAACATGTCATCACTGGTCAGATTGGGGAGGGGCCCAGAGAATACTACAGTGGCAGACATCGTTTTTGCAAAGTCACACACCGATTCTATATTAAGTTTCGTGACTTCCGACTGCCGGAGACGGATGTCATTAATGCCGGCGTGAATAACAATTGTGGAATATTTACAGTTACTTTTAGCCAGCATTTTCAAATTTGACTCGATGTCGCCTGCTCTGGCCCCAGGAATGCATGTGACTATGGCCGCTGGAGTCTCTAGGTTCACGTTTCTGACTACAGAGTCGCCAATGATCAGAGTTTTTTCCTCAGCAGGTGTGTCGCTGAGCGGGGAAAAACGATTAGAAACGTGAACAGGTTGGTGGTGAACCGGGGCTTTGCGACTAGGCTTCCTTCTCACCGTCACCCACCCAGTCTCCTCGCTGCTGAGGAGAGCCGGGGAACCGGTGACAGGGGGACCTAAGCTAGCTAGCTCCGCTGCAGCTAATGGGCGTCCGTCGAGATTAACTGGCGCAGACGGTGTTTCAATGCAGCGGAGCCGGGATTCCAAATCAGACAACCTCGCCTCGAGCGCCTCAAAAAGACAACATTTATTACATTTACCATTATCACTAAAAGAGGCAGAGGTGTAGCTAAACATCTGACAGAGAGAGCACACCAGAGGAGGAGAGGAAAGAGAGCTAGTAGCCATAGCTAGTGGCTCGAGAGCTGGAGAGCAAACCACACAGGCAGACAGCAAAACAGGAAGTGACGATACGTTACCACAAGGAAGTGACGATCAAAGTACACCAGAGACTGGGTCATTGGGAAAAGTGTTAAAACTGAGAAGCGCAGTCACCTAGAAGGAAACGTCTGATGCAGACAGAAAAGGGGGACTTTGTGAGTGCAATATAGCCATCCCCCACCCCACCCCCTTTTTGCCTGGGGCCCAGTGTAGATGTGGTGGACCCAGCCCCAGACGCCACTCCGTGGTTTGGCACACTCTGCGCTTTAGCCCTCTCACTGTTTCCAGCTGAACCAGCTCCCATGCAAACAAATGGGCAACCGGTGGGTTTTCTTATTTAGTTGTCGGTCAAGAGTGCTTAATAATATTCAGAAAGACAGTGCAACATATCATTCCAAGTCTGTCAAAATATGATCCCCATCTCTCCCCCCCCCCCCAACCCCCTTCCCCCAACATTTTTCCCCTCTGCAGTTTGAGGGATGAAAAGGAACAGATACACAATAGTGCAATCTTTAAGAAGTTGGTTGACACGGGCTGAAGTAAAAGAGCAGACTGAGCACACAGCGACCGGCTTTTAGGAAACTGGAAGGGGAAATATTTCAGATACAATGGGCTGTAATGCAGCATGAAGTGAAGGCAGCGATGTGGCATATGACTTACTCAGACTGATGTCCTTGCTGACCTAAATGCTCTCATCCCTGCCTCAGCTTTTTGAAGTTAAATAAACAGTGTGTCACAAGATCCGCCACATACCACCCAAGTGCTACAGTGTGTGAGAGCCTCCGTGTGTGTCCGCAGCGCTCGTGTCTACAGTTTCATTCGTGGGTCTGCATGCCTATTTAGTGTACGCATGGACAGAGAGGTGGTGTGTGTCTGTGTGTGAATGTGTGTGTGTGTGTGAGAGAGAGAGAGAGCGAGAGAGAGAGAGAGAGAGAGAGACGTCTGCGATGACAATGGCGAGTGACAAATAATGCTGACATACTGTACACTGCCGCTCGTCTAGATCCCGCTTCAATAAAAAAAGAGTGGATCCTTTGAACATTTTAATTAAACTAAACAGCCCCATTCCCGCCCAGGCCTATGAGTTATGTACATTTGAAGACAAACAAGGCCATCTTTTACAGGGTAGACATCAAATGCATGTCTATTTTATGTCACCCTGAGCCTGCATGTTGACTTTCATTATTTCTGAAATCCATCTGGAATTTTGATGGGCATGTTTTGAAGGAAAGGGCCTTGAAACCACAAAGCAGGGATGTCTTGAAACAAAGGTCTCTGCGGTTTAGTCTGTTTCTCATGGTGAACAACCGCCCGACAGTCTCAGTGCGCGGATACTTCATGTCTGTAATTTTAGTTTATGTCATCATTATTACAACATGCCAGACATTTTTCAAGTTGTTTCTTAGGAATATATGGGATTAGCTGTTTATTTGTCCTTTGAAGAAACATCAATAAGGCTATAAAATTTTGTCTGTAGAAAGTAGTGCTCACAAAAAATGGGGTGGGTGATTATACTAGGTAAAATGATGGACGAGGCCTTATTAAAATTTTGTTACTGTAAAACCTTGTATCCCCATGTTTAGTCTTTTTAATTTTTTTTTGTAGAAACTCATTCTAGTGGTCAACCTTTATCTTAGAATGTTTTTTAAACAATATCAAACCAATTTCAAGCATTATAAAAGTCATGTGGTTATATCTGTTAACTGGTAAATCATTCAGAAAATACAGGTTTTTTTGTTTTCTCATCTCCTTAAAAATATCTATTTTGGAGATATGAGGATTTTACCGGGCAGCAATGATATCAAGACTTTACATCTTTGACAAAGTAGCAGTCTTTCACCCCATTAATTCTACATCTTTTCATATTTGAGAAAAAGATCTCACTGGAAATTTTTTTTAAAAATACTGGCAGCGTCCAGTGGTGCCCCTCAGCCTGCTGGCATTAAGAGCACTGGATGGCTGAATTTTTGTGCAGTCACCCAAAATTGAAACTGTCCCAGATTTTCCATACGTAGATGCAACTATTGGATCAATATGAAAAGAATGAAAGTAATTTCATTCACAAGTTATCCCATTTAGAAGGTTTTTTGCGAGTTGACCTCTGACGTCAAGGTCAGCAAAATTCAAACTCATCACAGATTTTTCAAAGCTAGAACTATGAAATCAATGTGAAACTTGTGTTGCCTTTCTGAGTTGTCATGTACAAATACATGTTTTTGAAAAACTGACCTCTGACCTTGAGTTTTTTTTAGTTCAAGGTCACCCCAATACAAACTCATCAGACAGTTCTAATAGAAGCAACTATGGTATCAATTAGGGGTGTACTGGTACAGATTTTTTAATGTCTGATCCAATATTTTAAAATTTGTGTATCGGCCAACACTGATACAAAACCAAATGTGCAGCTTGTGGCCTGAATAAATTCAGCGTACTCCTTTCCATGGTATTTCTGCAAGGGTTTAAGGTTGGAGATGCTAAAGTTATAAAACTACATTCTTATAACTACACTTTTTTATATGTATACGTTTTGTAATCATAAGCATATAAATTCACATTTATCTCTATTTTAATAAAATAATAATACAGCATGTTAAGCTGGAACATTTATATATCACCATAAGATTAACAGCAGAATGGTCATTGTGTTAATTTAATCCCACCTAACAGCAACATTAATGTATCTGATCATTAGAACATATGTAGTATGGCCATTAATATAAATAACATCTAATAAACTTCATCATTTTTCAAAATCAGTCAATAAATTGTAAAGGACAGTCTGAACTCTCTGAAAATATCACAGGAAAAATAAATTTATAAAAGATGTGAGTTTATGTCCAGTAGGATTTTGAGTGTGATATGAAGCCCTAATAAACAGTCACAGGCATCTGTCCTCATCGCAGCTCAAATATACACTCTAATATAAAGTTTTAATCATTTTCTGTAGCATTTAATTATGATTTCAAAAATATCTCCAGAGAAACGCTCATTGTATTAAGCCTGAACACCAACATAAAAAAACAAAACAAAACACTTTTTAGAACAGTTAACAACTTCCTAAATAATTAACAGCTCATCTCACCATCACGGCCATGAGAGACAGGTAAATTTCTCACCAATGTATTTCAGAGTGTTTCAGACAAAATTTAGAGCTATAAGGTGCTAGAATCATAATGTCTCCACTGGGTGCAAACCAACAAAGATCTTCATTATGGCAAGAGTGTTCACGCTGTCAGTCTAAAAAGATTTTATGAAGCGCAAATATGCAGAGCAGATAAAATCCATTATCGATTTTTCTATGTCTTCACTTTTATTTTGTTTATTTTTAATGAGGTTTTTGTTCATCTGTTTTTTAATCCTATAAAAGAATCATTTGCAGCCATCTTGTCTCTAACGTTACATTTTTTACATGCAGACTGTTCACAGGATGCAGAGCGTGGGGAGGAGTGAGAGATTGTTGGCAGTTTCAAAAGTCGTTTATTGATTTATTTCATGTTTTAATGAATCGGTTTTGATTATTTTTTTTTACTGCTCACCGATACCAATCAAGTCATTTTGCCTGGATTGAACCCAATACGATACTAAATATTGGATAGGCCCATCTCTAGTATCAATATCAAAAGCCTCCCCGCAAGTTATCATGTCTACAAGAGTTGTGGAAAATCTGACCTCTGACCTTGAGGTCAAAGTCACCCAAATTCAAACTTGTCTGAGATTTTTCACGGATATAATCTATGGTACAAGTGAAAAAAGCCTACATCATTTCCTTCTCAAGTTATCACATCTACAAAATTTTGTGAAATACTGACCTCTGAGGTCACCCAAATTTGAAGTCGAAGATTTTTGTTAG
Organism: Pholidichthys leucotaenia; assembly: GCA_020510985.1. Lineage (NCBI taxonomy): Eukaryota > Metazoa > Chordata > Actinopteri > Cichliformes > Pholidichthyidae > Pholidichthys > Pholidichthys leucotaenia. Next base: position 59,780,822 of record CM035840.1, on the reverse strand, counting down.
ATACAGCTATTGCATCAACTTGAAAAGCCTACATCATTTCTTTCTCTAGTTATTGTGTTCACAAGGTAGGTGTTGATGACGCCACTGCTGCCCATCTGCCCAGCAGGTGACAACAATACTCCTACAGCCCTTTAGAGGCAGAGGGGTAAAAAAAAAAAGCATTTCTATAAACATATAGTACAACTGATGCATATTAAAATGGTATTAAAAGTAAATATTACGGATGCACAGCTTGGGAAATTTTGGTCTGATACAATACCAATGTTATACCAACAATGACTATTACCTCTGCCAAGGAAATAATGTTTTCATGTTGGTTTGTCTGTCTGTGTGCTTGTGAGCAGGACTGAGAAAAAACTACAGGATGGATTTTGATGAAACTTTCACCAGAGGTGGCCCTTGGGCTACAGATGAGCCCACTACATTTTGGAGGTGTTCCGGGTCAGGATGCGGATTCTGAATAACTTATTTCTCTATCTTTAACATTGAAAGATAGGGCCTTGGCGGATGCATGTGCTCTCTGAGTGCCTTCTAGTTTCTTTTGCTTTTGTACATATCCCCCCCTTAATGCCAGGCAAACAATAAAATATATATTACATAAATGAACTGAACTATTTTATTGTAGTTCGGGATGAAATACTTAAAAAAGGTTTCACTCGTGGATATTTTCTGCAGTGACAGGCTACCGGTGTCCACAGACACAAGAAAAAAATATCAGCCACTGATACTTTCAATTATTTTAATTGCCAGTATCGGTCAACAAAGTAAATATCAGCTAATACAGATGTTAAGCCCATAAATCAATGCATCCGTAAATAAGAAATCATCATTTTATTCATCATTTCAATCATCATCTGCTGCTCTCCATCCAGCCCTCACCCACCTGGACTCAAAGAACTCCTATGTGCGACTGCTGTTCTTGGACTTCAGTTCAGCATTCAACACAATCATCTCCCAGCACCTAATACAAAAACTCAGACACCTGGGACTCAAAACCTCTCTCTGTAACTGGGTGCTGGACTTTCTCACAGGGAGGCCACAGAATGTGCGGGTTAGCAGCAACACCTCCAACACCATCACATTGAGCACAGGGACCCCGTAAGGGTGCGTGCTCATCCCACTGCTCTTCACCCTGCTGACCCATGACTGTGTACCAGCCTACAGCACCAACCACATCATCAAGTTTGTGGACAACAAACCAAATACAGAAATGAGGTGAGCCAACTGGTCCAGTGGCGTAAAGACAATAATCTCTTCTTGAACATGGGAAAAACCAAGGAGATTGTGGTCGACTTCAGGAGGGGACACACACAGCATCCCCCTCTGATCATTGATGGAGCAGCTGTGGAGAGGGTGAGCAGCACCAAGTTCCTGAGGGTGCACATCTCTGAGGACCTCTCCTGGTCCAACAACACCACATCACTGGCCAAGAAAGTTCAAACTCACCTCCATTTCCTCCACAAACTGAGGAGAGCACGAGTCCCACCACCCATTATGAACTCATTCTAACAGGGCACCGCTGAGAGCATCCTCACTAGCTGCATCATGGTGTGGTATGGAAGCTGCACTGCCTCCTGCCAGAAGACACTACAACGCACAGTGAAAGCAGCCAGCAAGACCATCAGTGCCCCTCTGCCCCCCCTCTCAGACATCTACCTCACCCGGAGAGCCATCAACATTACAGGCGACACCTCCCACCCCTCACACTCCCTCTTCAGCCCCCTGCCCTTGGGGAAAAGGTACCAGAGCCTCTGGGCCCACTCCACAAGACTGCTAAACAGCTTTGTTCATCAGGCCATCAGGACCCTGAACTCTGTCCACTACCCCCACCCCCCACCCCTACCCCCAGACCGTAATACACTCACCCGCACAATAACTACTTCAGCTGTTGGCACAGAAAGACTGGCACACCAACAGTAATACATCTGCTGCTGTGTGTCTCTGCACTTTACTGCAACCATTTGCACAAATGCCATATCTCCTGCTGTTTGTCTGTTATTACAATATTGATCATGTGCAGTCCAATCTGTCACTGTCTGCACCCACACTACCGCATCAAACTTGCAACTATGAGCACTACTGCTCTACTTTTCTGTATATAGGATTGCTGGGTTTCATCGTTTATCTTTATTTGCACTATGGGATGTCTGGGTCTATCTTTTGTCGCCACTTGCACTATGGGTAGCATTACTGTACATAGACTGCTATTGTTTTTTCCAGCCTTATTCCTTTTTCTTTTTTTATATTACACACACCACCAAAGAGAGAAATGCCATGTTAATTCTCCTGTATGTCCTGTGCGTATAGTAGCATTGACAAATAAAATCTTTGAATCTTTGAATGATATTTCAAAGAAACCTATTTTGATTTTATCCTGTTATATTTTCATTAACTGTAGAAACAAGCCACTTTCAATCATCAAACTTTAAATCCAGCCTCCCTTCAAGCCCGCTTTAATCTAATTAGCTCCTTCTGGTACTTGTACAGCAGGTCGGCGGAGCTGTAAGTCTGACATAACCATATCAAGAATCTTAACTGTCACTGGCATCATTAAGATCTAAGAGATCTCTCTAATTGTCCCAGGCGCTGATTGGCACCATGACCCCTAGTGGTCAAGAGTGGTATAGATTTTTTGTCAAAAAATATTCAGATCCTTTGGTGAGATTTCCAAGGCTAGAACTTGAAAGTTGCAAGAGATAATGGCTTACTGTCAATTAGAAAGATGTAGAATATGATCCAAACTTTCAGATAGGAACAAATTTACGCATCTAATTTGCATAATGCCACGGGAGCTATATCGAATTACATAACTCAGTCAAAAGTGGACTTTTGACATATTTACACAAAGAATTGTTCTGTTTTTGACACAGTTTTTTCTACAGGGCTATGTTGTCATCTTATCTTCAAAGTATATAAACCAGAAAATCAGTACAATGTAAAGAAACAAAGAAATTCATCACTTACTGTCGACGAAGGGGCTCACTGGCTGGCGTGATCGCTCCGTTTTCCTCCATCGTGGTCGTTATTTTGTGTTCTGTTGGTCAATTGCACTCTCTCCCACATCTCCAAAGTCTTATGACTATCCCACGTCAATTTTGTTTGTATCCCGCGGCTATTTTTTGTGTATGAAGCCGTTTATGTGACGATGCATAACGATGCATGGCGACTATATTGGTCTTGTAAGCTCAGAGAAGGAAAAAGGAATAATAATAAGAAGGATTTCTTCTTCTTTGGTGTATTCTGTGTCAGCCATGATTCCTCCAATGCGTGCCTGCCACCTTCTGAACTGGCAAATCAGTACAAATCCTCAGTACTGCAGGGCACGTCAGAGTCAGCTGACAGGCACGGTTGCTGCACTGTGCCACTGGGGGTATGTGAAATCTGACAGTTAAAAGGTTTTAATGATACTTACTAAGTTCTTAATGATACCTAGAGGTACAGCATCCGCCCCACAACCGGGAGGTCGGGGTTCAAGTCCCAGCCAGGTCATGCTAAAGACCATATAAGATAAGATAAGATAAGATAAGCCTTTATTAGTCCCACAACGGGGAAATTCCAGGATTGCAACAGCACAGGGATATCAACACTCAGAGCAACAATCAGAAGGCAAGAAAAAAAAAGCAAGCAAGCAAGAGCAGCTAATATACATATGTACATATTACTATAAATATATATATATATATACACACAGACACACAGTGTAGAGCATTGTAGCTGGATGGGATAAATATATGAGTATATAAACACACAGTATGGAGCATTGCAGCTAGATGGAATAAATATGTAAATGTATAAACACACACAGTGCAGAGCATTGTTGCTAGATGGGATGAAACAGCACAACCGTCTACTTAGTTATCCTACATGGTATGATTATGTGCCCATACATATTCTCACCCTCCGTAGCTACCGGTATTTTCCTAGTTGTATGCCGGAGGGCACCATTGTGTAAGTCTATTGCATATTTTGCATTCAAAAAAACTATTAGGTTGTTACGTCTTTTTGCTATCTCTGCGAGCAGCCCTGCTTAGGTTGTACAGTCTGACAGCCGTTGATAGGAAGGACCTGCGAAACCTCTTGGTTGTGCACCTGGGATGATGTAGTCTGCTGCTAAATGAGCTCCTCAGTGCATTCAGTATGTCCTGCATAGGGTGGAACTCGGACTCCAGCAGAGATGACAGTTTAGCCACCGTCCTTCTCTCTCCTATCTCCTCCACCGGATCAAGGCATTGCCCCAGGACGGAGCTAGCTTTCTTATCAGTTTGTTCAGTCTCTTCCTATTGGCTGCAGTAATGCCACTGCCCCAGCAGACCACTCCAAAAGTGATGGCTGATGCCACCACCGTGTCATAGAATGTCTTCAGCAGCGCCCCTTGTACACCAAAAGACCTGAGTCTCCTCAGTAGGAACAGCCTGCGCTGTCCCTTCTTGTAGAGTGCGTCAGTATTGTGTGACCAGTCTAGTTTATTGTTCAGATGAACACCCAGGTACTTATAGGATGTCACCATCTCAATGTCTGTTCCCTGTATATTTACTGGTGCTGTGAGGGGTTGTCCTTGCCTGCGGCAGTCCACCACCAGCTCCTTAGTTTTCCTCGCGTTGATCTGGAGGCAGTTCCGATGGCACCAGTCCACAAAGTCCTGGATAAGCCCTCTGTACTCAGCTTCATCTCCATTGGAGATGAGGCCAACGATCGCAGAGTCATCAGAGAACTTCTGTAGATGGCAGTGTGTTGTGTTGTGTGAGAAGTCCGCAGTATAAAGAGTGAACAGGAAGGGAGCCAACACCTTTCCCTGGGGGACCCCCGTGCTACTGATGATCATGTCGGACACACAGTCCCGGGTTCTCACAAACTGAGGCTGGTTCGTGAGGTAGTCCAGGATCCATGATGACAGGTGCTGGTCCACCCCTGCGCGCAGCAGCTTGTCCTTCAGGATCATCGGTTGGATGGTGTTGAAAGCACTGGAGAAGTCAAAGAACATGATCCTCACCACATTCCCGGGCTTCTCCAGGTGGGACAGAGAACGGTGAAGGAGGAAGATCACCGCATCCTCCACCCCAATGCCATGCTGGTAGGCGAACTGGAGTGGATCCATCGCTGGTTCCACCAGGGGGCGGAGGTGAGCAAGGAGCAGTCTCTCCAGGGTCTTCATCAAGTGGGACGTCAAGGCCACCGGTCTGTAGCTGTTCAGGTCTTTGGGGTGGGAAGTTTTTGGTACAGGTACCACACAAGATGTTTTCCACAGCTGTGGTACCCTCCCCAGCTTCAGGCTCAGGTTGAAGATGTGCGTCATAATCCCACATATATATAAAAGAATCCCACAATATAAAAGAGGAATGTCCTGCCGTTCAGCTTGGTGCTCATCAAAAATGGAACGGGGGAGGGAAATGTGGGCGGCAGTGGCTCAGGAGGTAGAGCGGGTTGTCAAATAACCACAGGGTTGGCGGTGCGAATCCCGCTCTCCCCAGCCATCCTGCTGTTGTGTCCCTGGGCAAGACACTTTACCCACCTTGCCTCCAGTGCCCATGACATTGGGAATGAATGTGTATAAATGTTTGGTAGTGGTTGGAGAGGCTGTTGGCATAGATTGGCAGCCACGTTTCCATCAGTCTGTCCCAGGGCAGCTGTGGCTACAGTAGTAGCTTACCACTATCAATGTCTGTCTGGAATGAATGATTAATGGACTCTCTGTAAGTGCTTTGAGACGTCACTTGACATGTAAAGCGCTGTATGAAACTAATCCATTATTATAAGAGGAGAAACGTCTGAATCTGAGTATATACGCCAGAGCAGTCTGAAGCCCGAACTTTTGGCTCACAGGGACCGCTTTATTGTAAACTTTGACTATTTTTTGACATAAGCAAAAACCACCTGAACAGTATTTATTCATGCCAAAAAGCATAATAAACCTAATTTTAAGTGAACCCACTAGAAAGCAACATTTACTGTAGCTGCCTGAAATTTTGTCAGTTTTTTTTTTTTGAATAATGCAAACCTGGAGGATGAGACAAGGTGGAAATCACTTCCAAATGTTAAGTGGTGTCAGGGGTACAGGATTACATCAGAACTTTAAATTCATTTCTACACAGTATGCTTAAACAGAAAAAAAGTTCAAAAGTGAGTTTTATTGCCACCAGAGGGAGTCTTCTGTGTTCATGCAGTCACTCCCAAAGGAATCTTCTGAACATCTGCTTAAAATCCCCATCACCCTGACTCGAGCTCATCAGATGAGAATATCGAAGCATGTTTGTGCTGTTTTCCTCACACACTGCACTGTTAACAAAAGTAGCTGCCAGAACTTCACTGAAACATCACCCCCATTTATCAGGACGCCAGTTCATGATTATTAGTGATTATTAGTCACGCAGTGCAGGCTTTTTTTCTTCTTTTTTTTTCCATTTACCCAAACAGCTGGAAATGCATTCCTCCGCTGTTTTATTTTATGGGGCTTACTGTTGTGGTGCAGTTCACAGGGAGTGATCACAATAGGGGGGCAATGCCTAACGCTGCAAGCGCTTAGCCCAGACTGCAGGCCTATAAAAGGCCATTTCGCCCTCATTCCTCTGGGTTTTCCTGTACAACAACTACACGTGTTGCGCTCAGCCTGCAAGCCCGTCCCAGCCCATGCATATCCACGCAGGAGGAGGAGGAGGCGTGCAGCCCTTTTTTTTTTTTTTCCCTACCTGTATTACACTACCTGGCGGTTGTAGCATATTAGTGACACGGTCTGCGTTTCAGATGTCTTCAGCCATGGATGTCCGGCAGCTGAAGATCACATCAGATGGGCCGGGTTCGGACGGCGCTGCGGTGCCGCGCCATTTGTTTGCGTTTCTTTTCACCTGGGAGCTGCAGCACACAGGATTTAATTAGGCTTTTGCCGTCAAAGCAAGAAGCAGCTCACTTCCTCCTACAGCTTATCCTCCCTTCAAGTTTCGACCCACTTTCCACGTTTCGCTTTGGAGCTTCCCAGTCGTCACCTGCGTCTCACCTGCGCCAGTGCACCATGGGTTTCTCACGGTTGAAGATTTCCCGGGAGCCCGAGCCCCGCGTCGCGGAGAGCCGCCTGCGTGCGTGCATCTGGAAGGGCTAGGGAAGCTGCCGACGTGACGGGAGAGCGCGGCCACTTCACCTTACGCTGCATGGCCTCTGGACAAAGTGGGAACGATCATGCACGGACCCCTCCGAAAACGGAGTCTCCTGTGTTTTGGCATCATCTACCTCAGACTCGGGTGAGTTTTGCATGGCCTCCCGGGCTCCCTTCCACGCGCGCAGCCGCGAATCCTAACATGGGGGTGGTGGTGGTGGTGGTGGTGGGGCATTTGGCTGCCCCCTGACCTCAGACTTAAGCACGGCCAAAAGTCTTTCTCATCAGCTGTGTTTTTTATGAATATCAATGGAAATAAATCTAAACGCACGCGCCCGGAGATTGTGGAGCGCGTGGAATCTGCGGATCAGCTGTCACGCCAGCGCTAAAAATGATCGATTCCTGTTGACTATCCGAGGTTTAGTTATTCACCAAAAGAGACGCCTCCCCCCCCACTCCCGAGCCTCACGGGGTCATTTCAGCCACTGTCTGCGCTCCAGCTCAACCCTTCATGCCTTCACTAATAGCGGTGGACTGAGTCGTATTTCCACATTCCATTGCCTAGACGGAGTTTTTACCTGTTTTGCAATACCTCACCTTGATGCATGAACACGGGGAAGGACGTCTATCCCTCCCCTGCAGCTGCTGCTGCACCAGAGCCTCTCAGGTGCTGCTGGCGGACAAAATTAAGTGTCAGCGCGTGCAAAAATGTCAACCAAACCGCTAAGCGATTTTTGACACTGATCATATCTTCTCTAAAAGGAGCTTGTGGATATCGTGCAGCTAGGGGTGCTTTGCTTCTATGCTGTGCTTACTTTAAGTACTGTGCGTGAAATAAGCAAAGATGATAGACGCCACAAAGCATGCATTCTGCTTTTAAAAGACAAGCGTCAGCCCTCCCTGTGAGAACCCCCTAGATGCTCATATCGCATGACAGTAGCTCCATTATGGGGTAAACGTCTCCGGGCTTGGTGTTTACTAATCCCGGGCAGTTAGCTCATTCCTTCCATCCTTTTAGCCCGGCTAGATCTTTCATGGTGCCCTCTTCCCCTACAATAACTGGAGCCTGCAGGTGTTGAGTGAGAGTCTCGATGCTGAGACGGATAACAGCCTCCTCCTCTCTCTAAAAAGTCTGCTAAAATCCCCTCTAGGATTTTCACATCCACTTACAGCATTTAAAAAAAAAAAATCTGAACATTTGCACAGAAGATATTAATCCTACAATTGTGGAAAATGAAGCTGCATTTTGCACGAAAATAATGGGAGATGAGCGCGGCAGAGAGCAGAAGCATCATGCTTATATTGCAGAATAAGCCATATTTGAGCAATTCTGTCTCCGCTTTTAAATCAAATCCTATAGAAGTGGTTACCGGAGGGCTCTGTACTCTAATTTATAAAGCGTTTTTTTTTTTATCTGTCTCTTCACAACATGACGGCAACTTGTTGAGCCAGCGTGGCGACCTGCCAAACGCGCGCAGCTTTCTTTCACACGGAGACGCAGCGGTGGTGTGAATTCAGCGCGAGCGGCCAGCGCCTGTTTGTTTATTTTGGGCCTGATGGCGGGCTGGGGTGGCGGCGGTGCCGGTGGAGGAAGTGATGGCGATGATGATGGTGAATGAAAACTCCCGCAAGTCCAACGGGGAACGGGGTGGGGGTGGGGGGGGTGGGGTGGGAGAGATAGCGGAGTGTCACCCTATTGTCCCGCTGTGGCAAAGTGGGCGGATAGCAGTTTCTCTCCCTGCCCAATGGCAGACACGACTCTCAGGAGAGCGCAGAGAGGCATTTTCTGCCATGCGGAATCCCTAAAACCATCACCATTCCGGCTCGGGAACCACTGTGCGACAGCCTCCGCAGCTGAGCGATGACAGAGCCAGCCTCGGCGCACACACGGCCCTGGGAGCTCGGAGCTGCGTAGAGCCCCGGCGCACCGAGAAAAGACGCGGAGGCGCACGGCCGAGTTCTTTTGTGATTCTGGTGCGAGAGGGATCTAAAACCGGGAATTAAGGGAGACTTTTTTTTTTTTTTTTTTTTCCACCCTGACCGCCTCCGTCTCACTCAGTGCGAGCGTGGCCGTTCGCTCAATGTCATCATGATCCTCCTTTCGTCGCGCAGTGTGCTGCTGTCAGTCTACTACCCGCAGATCTTCCTCATCCTGACCAGTGGCAGCTACCTGTAAGTGTCCGCGATCACAGAGGGCGCGTGCGCCCGTCCCGGAGGCACGCGGGCTGCGTTTCCTGTACGGCTTCACTGTATTCTCTGTTACATGTGCACTAATAATCTGAGTGGAGATCCGCTTGTGGCTGGAAAGGTGGGATGTTTTATTTAATCACACTGTGAAGCCGTGCTGGCAAAGGGGGGGGGGGGGGGGTAAAAAGTAGCTAAAACTCAGCTATCAACGCATTTACACTCTTGACACATTTATTCCAGGGTCTAGTATTTTTCAGAACGCCAGCTCCGGTTGAAAATACCGATCTGCGGAAACATCGCGGGAAAAACGGCCCACGTGGGAATTAATTAGTTAGGAGAAAAAATGACGCTCAAAAGTAAGTGCGCCCGCCGCCTTGAGCGTCCGTCTCGCGGGGCTCGCGCGCTGCGGTGAGCAAAAATCAGGAGGATAAAGGTTCAGTAGCTGCTACGAGGTTTCATTTCGACCACAGAGTGGCAGAGATGTTCAAGACAAATGGATGCGCGCATTTCGCCTTTTTTCCGTGTGAGGAAAATGCAATTCAGTCTCTGCTGCTTTTCTTTCATTTTGACGCGCGGGAGCCCTGCTAACCTGTCAGAGCGCGTGACAGATTATCACCGTGTTGCCTCATCTCCCGTTAAATCGATGTTATCGTTTGCGCCCACATCACGCACAGTGATTGACACTGAAAAAACAAACAAACACACCCTCTCACAGAGCACTGGCTTTCTTTAAGTTTTCATCATAATTGCTCCTTGCCATTGCTGCCCGGGGACCCCAAACCTGCTGCTGAAATAGACGCGGTTTCTGGTTTTCAGTCAGAAGTGGCCAAAGCCGCCGTGCATGGCCCGGGCTGAAACATCAAAGCTGCATACCATTGTTTGTTTTGATTATTTAAGTATGTTTTCTGGTTGGGCATTAACCAAAGACTGTTAGAAAAAAGCGTGGACTTAAAATAATGAAACGCCTCCTATAAATTACAAAGAAGAATCATCTCTTTTGTTTATATTGCTTTGTCCATTAATGTGCAGATGCTAGTGAAGCAGAATTCAGTGGAACTTTTGATTTTGATCTGCACCGCCTCTTTTTATTTTCATAACCGCTTAACAGCCGCTACTAAGAGTAAGAGAACAGATCAGGGAGCACGGCATAGCATTCCTTTACACGGTGAGGAGGATGGCGGTCTCCCGCTGTGCTCCCAGCCACCTGCTTCATCGCATGGAGCACTGTGAGCACAAGTGACAGACTGCTGGGTTTGGGGGGGTGTGCAGCTCCTATAGAGCCCCCAACGCATCATAAATAAGACACGTGAATAAACAGGTTCTCCAGTGTAACCTCGGTGCTGCATGTCTTACGTCCCATTTTCAGGTGAAGGATTCACGTGCATAAAAATTAGATTAGTTTACTAATGACAAAATTGTGTGACACCAGTGAAAAAGGCATAGCTATTTGCGAAAAAAAAACAAAAAAACATTGCAACTATATGCATAGGAAGCCTTAATGTACTCTTTAAATCAAAGGGTGTCCAATCATGTGCCATGGAGGGCCAAGATCCTGCAGGTTTTCTTTTCTACCCAGTCTCTTCAGCAGGTGTTTTCACTTATCAGCAATCAGTGGGAAGAAATTCAGTGGAATCTGCTGTTGAAGACACTGATTGGAGGTAAAGCCTGCAGGGTCTTCGCCCTTCGTGGCACATGACTGGACACCCCTGCTTTAAATTATTAGCGAAAAGTTGCCATCGGACCGTGTGCTCTTGGCAAAATCCACGACACCTGCTGCTTCACAGAATCAAAAGAAATCTCTCATCTCTACAGCATTACCAAGTCAAAATCATTTGGCCATTTGCTCACTTTGATAGCTAACCTGCTGCATCAGCTCATCAAGAAACACAAAAATCGCACACGTTTACTTTACACGTGTGGTGGCCTTTCAACAGAACCCCCAAAGTCATCCCCTGCCGCACACATCACACATTTGACAGTCTGATGATGGGAGAACCATGCAACTGTGGGCGAGCCATCCCCCGGGCCGCCGGCGCACACGGGGAGAGGGGGGGGGGAGTGCACGCCGAGCACACAGGATCGCATTTGTGCGCTTTGATGATGCGGGGATCTGAAAGCTTAGCCCTGGAATTCTCTGTTTGGTATTGTCTGAGGGGGGTTTGAGCTGCCGCGGGTGGTAGGCCGCGATTGTGTGAATTACCAGGTGAGGGGACGTGAGAGGCAGAGGCGGTTATTATGTGATCTGTTAGGCAGACTTTAGAATAACAGTGTTTGGTTGTATTGTATTTTTAACCAGCAGGCGGGGGAGATGTCTGAGATATTCTTGGCTCAAACGCATATTGTCGCTTTTGCTTTTTGTGCGAACGAGACGACCTCCGTTATCCGAGGAATGCTGATTTCTTCAGCTCGATATGAAGGATCTTAATGGGGCTGCAAGAGCCGGGTGTCATGGTTGCCATGAACGACCACATAGAGGGGTCAGAGAGGGTCAGGGAAGTCTTTAACAGCTGAGAGAGCAGGGAGGCAACAGGCTGTGGTGTTTACTGTGTATACAGAAGGCTTCTAATGAATGCCTTGTTTTCTTAGGTTTTTTTTTTCTCAAAGTGAACTCAGGTCTTTCATATTTTCAGCAGGATGCAAATGTTCAGTGTGAATAGATGTCATCTTCTGTGTTGACTTTGTAAAATCAACAGTATCTTGATTTTACAAAGTCAACACAGAAGATGGCACTAAACATTGATCAATCAGAAGAAAAATCTGCACCTATTTTTTTTCGGTTCCTCCCCATCCCTCTCCATCCATTCTTCATTTCAAGCCTTACACTCTACCGTCGCTTTTCACTGAACACAGTTCGCCTGTGTTAGTCTGCCACGTTTGTGGTCAGTTCTCTTGGAGGCCGACGTCATACTTCAAAGTGGGGGTGTTTGCCCTCCGCGCTCATTTATGGCTCCTTGTCCCTGACATGTTTGAAAAGTATGTATCTACATGGTTTAGGGGGCTATAAACAGAAACTTGGAGAAAGTCCGTGTTTTTTTTCCCTTCTTCTTCTTTTTTTTTTCAGCTGTAATCTGTTTTGGCTTCCTCAGCGGTTGCAAAGCCATCTCGCCCAAGCGATGAAATGCGTATCAGTTTCTCTGTAGAATATGGTGGCTGTGTTGATTACTATAACACATTAATACCATACAAATTGAGACAGCTAGTGTTGAAAACCTCACATATGATTACGCCAAGCCAGCCTTAGGATGTGGCTGAGCTAATTCTTTGGTGAAATGCATTCATAAGCAGCAGTTTCCAGCCTCTGCACATTTCCTATAGAGAAGAAATCAAACCATGTTTTTTTTTTTTTAAACATTTGGTTAAACAGTGATGCATCAGCTGCACAAGACATTGAAGAGGTGCATTCAATGTTTGCACGAGGGTCTGGCAACTACTCACACCAGTATGTTACATAATAGCAAACACCGAACCCAAGTTGTTACCAAAACTCTCAGCTTCCAAACCAGTGTGGAATGGTGTTGTCAGTAGTCAAGTATGCAACTTGCTTTCTTTCCTGGGGGGGTGTTTCTGTGAGTTCAGCTTTCATTTAATTTGTCTTCTCAGATACTTTCACCTCTAATCCATTAAAAGGCAATACTTACATGAAGTAGAGCTTTCAACTCGCCGCAGAATTTGCATCAATCATGAGCTGAATTGAAACCTGTTCTGAAGAGTTTCACATTAGTGAGTCAGTCTGATCATCCTCTAGAGATTCTAACCGAGTTTATGTGTGTGTGTGTGTGTGTCTGTGTGGGGGTGTGTTTCTCTTACTTCGCCAGGGCCCTATCCTCGGTGGTGGCTCTGGGTGCCAACATCATCTGCAACAAGATTCCGGGACTGGCTCCTCGCCAGCGAGCCATCTGCCAGAGTCGCCCAGACGCCATCATTGTTGTGGGCGAAGGCGCCCAAATGGGCATCAATGAGTGTCAGTACCAGTTCCGATATGGACGATGGAACTGTTCGGCGCTGGGGGAAAGGACTGTCTTTGGGCAGGAGCTGCGAGTAGGTCAGTCTGAGTTCTTTCACAGATTTGAAAAGCCACGGGCACGGCCTGTGCTTGTGTCTGTTTTTGTGTGCTTCTGGATGTGTTTCATCATGAGGAGAGTTGCAGTTTGTCTGCTCTTCACTGATGAGTTTTGTTTTCGAATTTAGTTTTACGTGCATTTGCTCTGATGTAGAACCAGCTGGTTAATGGTTGAGGGATTGCAACAAAAACGCGTTATTTCATAAAAACTTCATCTGTCAGACATTATCCCAGGTGAGACTCAAAGGGGTCATTGTTTGCACTTTTCCCACATAACAGCTTACACGTCTTTAATTTAATGTTTGTGACATATTTTGCTCAATTTTTCTTTAATTATTAGTTATTGCAGCAATTATTTTTTTCCGTTAAATTTTGCAGCCTTTCCAAGAACGCCTGATTTCAGCACATGTCTGTTTAAATATAAATAATAATATAATAATATAAATCTCTATACTCAGAGAGACTCCAGCAGCAGTTCACTGCTAATGATTCGGCTTCCGTGTGGAGAGGACTGAGGCAAATCACCAACTATCGACCTAAGGCTCCTAAAGGTCAGGATGACAAAGCCCTTTGTCAAAGACTGTCCCAACACTATGCCTGTTTTGACACCTCGTCATCTGTGTCCAACTCCCCCCCTCCCTCCAGCTCCACAGCCTCCACATTCCCTACTTCATTTAAGGCACCCCCCCCCTCCCCCCCCTCCCCTTATCATCAGTGAGCAGGATGTGCTCAAACAGTTCTCCAGACTGAACCCGCGCAAGGCCCCCGGCCCAGACGGCGTGTCTCCCTCCACCCTGAGACTCTGAGACTCTGTGCGAAACAGCTGGCTCCTGTATTCACAGACATTTTTAACACCTCCCTTAAGTTATGCCACGTGCCGTCCTGCCTCAAATCCTCCACCATCATCCCTGTCCCCAAGAAGCCACGGATCACTGGACTTAATGACTACAGACCTGTAGCGCTCACCTCTGTAGTCATGAAGTCCTTTGAGCGCCTGGTCCTGTCCCACCTCAAGTCCATCACCACCCCTCTCCTGGACCCGCTGCAGTTTGCCTACCGAGCCAACAGGTCTGTAGACGATGCAGTCAACCTGGCCCTCCACTCCATCCTGCAGCACCTGGACTCCCCGGGAACCTACGCCAGGATCCTGTTTGTGGACTTCAGCTCCGCATTCAACACCATCCGCCCCGCTCTGCTCCGGGACAAGCTGTCCCTGCTCAACGTGCCTGACTCCCTCTGCAGGTGGATCATCGACTTCCTGACGGACCGGAGGCAGCATGTGCGGCTGGGAAAGACTGTCTCAGACTATACTAGCATCAGCACCGGATCACCCGAGGGCTGTGTACTTTCCCCCCTACTCTTCTCCCTTTACACCAACTCCTGCACCTCCAGCCACCAGTCTGTCAAGTTGATCAAGTTTGCGGACGACACCACCCTCATCGGGCTCATCTCCAACGGCGATGAGTCCGCCTACAGGAGAGAGGTGGCCCAGCTGGCGTCCTAGTGCAGCAATAACAACCTGCAGCTGAACACTCTGAAGACAGTAGAGATGATTGTAGACTTCAGGAAAGTCACTACTCCTCTGCCCCCCCTCACCCTCTCAGGCTCTCCCATCACCACTGCTGATTCCTTCCGCTTCCTAGGCACTACCATCACCAGGGACCTCAAATGGGAGCTGACCATCAGCTCACTCATCAAAAAAGCCCAGCAGAGGATGTTCTTCCTGCGGCAGCTGAGGAAGCTCAAGCTACCCACCAAGATGTTAGTGCAGTTCTACACAGCCATCATCGAGTCCATCCTCACCACCTCCATAACCGTGTGGTACGCAGAAGCCACTGCCAGGGACAGACTAAGGCTGCAGCGCGTCGTGCGCACTGCTGAGAAGGTGATCGGCTGCAAGCTCCCATCTCTCCAGGATCTGTACATCTCCAGGACCCGGAGGCGTGCTGGCCGGATCATAGCCGATCCCTCACACCCTGGTCACGTACTGTTTGCCCCCCTCCCCTCTGGTAGAAGACTTCGGTCCATCCAGACTAAAACCTCCCGTCACATGAACAGCTTCTTCCCCTCTGCCATTAGACTGCTGAACACTAAGTGACTTATTGACTCTCGTGCACCATGTACAGCAGCTCAACCAGACTCATGTCAATCATCACTGTTTTCTTCCTGCATTACCGACTGCACTATATAGTTCTCCACAGTATCTGCTGCTGGCTAATATATATTTTAACTGTTGACCAGTATCACTTAATCTTATCCTACACTTTATTACATGTATAGTTTATTTCTCTTATCTTATCATGTTTAATGTTGCAGCATTGTACCGAGACAAATTCCTAGTTTGTGTACTACATGAACAATGGCAATAAACCTGATTCTGATTCTGATTCTGATTCTAAATCTTTTGACCGCATTCAACTCCACCATCCCTCTTACATCACTATTGCTAACATTAGCTGCCTAGCTCGGATCTATTGTAAGCCAACTAATGCAAGTTTGTCTCAAAGAATGAATGAAATAAGGCATCACTGACCGTCAGTGGAGAACAATAAGCACAGAAACATCTGTGACTGAGCTAAGACTGGTGGCTAAACTGCCAGATTCATCTAGCCACTATGGTGGTGCTATCGATGTAGCATCACAGCAAAAATATAAGAAATTATACAACAGTTAGTTCCGACCGAGCAATTTGATTGGACAATAGGGATTCCAGGAGTTACTATAATCCACAATAATTGTACTCCAGTTTCACTGGATATGTATCACTCCGCTTCAGAGGTGTTCATGTAACTGTTAATTACTAACAGTAATTTACTATCAACTCTCTGACAATTGCAGTACTGTTTTGGATACCTTAATTTCCACAGTGAGGCACTGTTTGACAAGAAGTTATACATCCATGACCCGGAAGTTCCACCCTTTTGAAAAAAAAAAACTTTTTCCGTTTACCCTGGCCCTGCTGTCTTTTTAAGCTCATTAAGCTATTTCACGTCTGTTTAAAAAAAATAGGCAGCGCTAGAGTTTGACTTATTGTCTCCATTAACAAACCACAATACCTTTGTGGTGATGGACTCTTTGTTTCATCTGAAAATGCAAAGAAAAGTGAGCAAAGTGTGCTAAATCGCTTGCATGTTAACTACTAGCTACTGGCTATCTACCGGTGGTTCTGACGACCAGCATTAGATACATTTTGATCTGGGGTCTTCTGCAGTACCGACTCAACAGCTATATGTTTTATAAACACTTATTACCTTTGCACTTGACAATATTTAATTTGTTTACGTGTGTGAAATGACAATAGACTCTTCATGCTGATTGAGATGTTTAGCAACAGTTACTGGCTACATTTAGAAGGGACTATTTTTCTCTCAGCTGTGCAAAGTAACTGGTTAAACAAACAAATCATAATATTTTGTTCAGTATTGCTGTCATTTAATAAATTGCGCTTGCCGGAACTGTTATATAAAAGCAATATTACACTTGAGATCATTATGGTATCATGAATATACTAACTACAGGTGTGATACTGTGATGCCCTCCGCGCATCACACCCGTAGTTACTATATTCATGATACCGTACTTCGTCTCGTGTAATATTGCTTAAATAAGCCAAAATGGCACAAGATATATTATTATATTAACTGTAGATTAGTGAACCAGGTGGAAACAGGGTGACTGAAATCAAATAAAAATAATAACAATATCAATGTAAACCTCCTAGTACCAATGTTAGCTCTTAAGCTAACGTGTTTGGCTCCCCGCCCATCTACATTACAGACAGCTAGGCTGGTCAATAATAGAAAAGTGGGCAGGTAACAAGGCTATTTTAACATTTACCTTTTAGTGATGTTTCCCATTTTCTTGGTGTGCAGGAAAATACCCGAAAGAGTCAAAATGGCTTCTTGGAGAGAAAAACGAGATAATGGCTGTATTTTTATTTAAGAGTGTTCTGGTATATTTTTTCATAATCACATCACCAATAGACAAATTTCAGAAGGTAAAACCTACAAAAATAATTTTTTTCAATAAGTTACCCTTTAAATTGTGATAATTTAATTATACATAACTTAAAACAGTCCAGAAGTCATAGCAGAATCTATTGAGCTTAAACAGTATTTTTACAGCACAAAACCTTCTATAAATTTAAACATATATGACTACACTGCACTTCTTACTCTTGGGCCCTGCAACATTTGTATGTGTGACAGCTAAGTTGTCCTTTGATTTGAGACAAAACATTCCAGGTGCATTCACTGGTCTTTCCACTGTGTTGTACAATAAAGAATCAAGTCTTTACAAATAATAATAATAATAATAATAATAATAATAATAATAATAATGAATTAGATTCAAATTGCACCTTACATATCAAGTGACATCTCAAAGCACTTACAGTGAGTCCATTATTCATTCACTCCAGACAGACATTGATAGTGGTAAGCTACAGTACTTCTGTGAGCTTTTAAAATGGTAAATGAGGCCTTTACTATGCTCAAGATTAATGTAAGGTGTATTCAAATATGTTGTAGAATAGAATAGAATAGGCTTTATTGTCATTGTACAGTTGTACAGTACAACAAAATTGCTTGTGTAAGGAATATTGTTGTAATAAATTTGTTGGCCATGGGCATGTGTGTGTTGTGCTGTGATTGATAAACAGCTGAAAACAGAATATGCTGAAGAAAATGAAACACAAGTCGACCTTTGTGTGTATTTGTGATGATGTGATGTGCAAAGGGTTTGTTGCCACTTGTTGACTTGTCATGTGAATGTAGTCAAAAATGATACAAGTAGGTTTTTTTTTAACTGAAAAGAAGCACATAGTTACATAATATGTGGTTTCAAGATGTCTTATTGCCTCCGTTCTGTGAAATGATACTAGAAGAGTATCAGAAATGTGTTACCAGCCGCCGACCCCTCCGAACCCTATGAAATATTGCTCCTCACAAGCCAAACCCAAGCTGCACACATCACATGGTTCAAACTCAAACCAGTAACGCACGGCCTCTTTGACTCGCTGTTGTGTAACCGTTCACGTTGCCGTTGCTCGTTCCATCCCAGCTTTCCTGTCTTCATTTCCCTCGACAGCGCTGCCTTTTATCCAGTGCGCTCTTGTCTCTGTGGATGCATGTCGATTCTGCCACTGGGGTTGTTGGTTTGCAGCACCCTGACCATTGCTATCTATGTCAAAGTTATGGAAGAACTACTGAAAAAAGCACAGGAGCTCTAATGGGAAAAACGCATGTTTGAAAAATGATACTGCAAATGAGGAGACAACTAATGGTGTTATTGCAGAGAACTCACATCGAACCAAAGTGGATGGACACATCTGTTGTTAATCGGGCTAAATTGGTTGTGTCCATGACTGGCTTCTTCTTCATGACTGGCTTTGTGTGCATATACATGCAGAAAAAAGGCCTAAAGTGGGGCAAACATTTACATTTACAGTGCTTTTGTTTGAGAAACTTGGCGCTCTCAGCTCTCCTTTGCTTTTATTATCACAGGGACTTTTATAAATTTCCTTTTGTTTAGAAGATGTGTTGCCATTACGCTGTGGTTGGGCTCTTCATTTAATCCAGTGATTCTGTTCACAATCTCTCCTCTTATGAAGTTGTTAAATTAACTCCAGCTCCCTTTGCAAATCCAATTTTTCTGTGCCATGATTGAGCCGTTCTTATTTTCATTTCATTTTTTATTTCTGTCAGATCATAAGACAGAAAAAGAAAAATTGAGCTCATGCTGTTTGACATCCTTCTTTGACTTCTTCTTTGTCTGTTATGTCCAGTTGCAGTTTTCTGATATTAGGAACTGATGTTCTGATGTAGTTCTGCATTTGTATATAATGCAATTTTTAACTTCACCTGTCTATAATGTAGCCTAATGAACCTGTGGACATACTCATGATACCTGTAATAGTGTCTATATACAGTAATTTGTATAAACATTGGATTAAAGCTGGAATAGTCATATACTTATACATTTCATTTACATGCAAATTCACATACATTGCAAAAAAAATGGAGTCTCTTCCACTTTTTGTCAGTGATGTGACATCTGCAACCTTTTGAGTAACGGCGTCATCTGAATATCGTGCTTCTTCTCCCATTGTTTGGTTTCCATAGTACAGCTACTCAAATAAATGCTTACTGTGCCTGCACTGAGCACGCCACTATTGGTGTCCACTTATGGTCAGAGCGACAGGCCCATCATGATCGTTCTGTAATGACGGCAATGGGTGGCCTTTTCAATAAAGTATCCCAATGATGACGTCTATCTTCAGATTAACAAGAAAGTGGATTTAAATGAGGCTTCCCGTGGCGTATTTACAAAGACATGGGTGAATAAAAAAAAAACAACAAGCCAACTTACTGGTCAAAGAATTCTTTTCCAATTGGCTTCTTTGTAGAAGCACGCACAAGTTATGTGCATTCAGTCAAACTGTACGGATTTATGCGACAAGATTAGTAAATCAAAAGGAGACATTCAGAAGTGGAAACAATAGAAATATTTTTCAGGTGGTCATGTTTTCAGATTCCATCTGCGTGTCAGTCCTCTCTTTCTAACTACTAACTAACTAACCTGCACTTATATAGCGCTTTTCTAGTCACAAAGACCACTCAAAGCGCTTTCACTAGTACTAACCCTCTGTTCTAAGGGCCTATAGGAAACATATCTAGGGACAATTTAGAACAGCCAATTAACCTAACATGCATGTCTTTGGATTGTGGGAGGAAACCGGAGCCCCCGGAGTAAACCCACGCAGCACAGGGAGAACATGCAAACTCCACACAGAAAGGTTCCAACCCCTGCCAGCCTGGGGATTTGAACTCTGTCCTTGATAGTAGGGGGAAGGTGAATATAAACGGTAGATTAGGGCTGTGTGTTACAGCTCCAAAAATGTATCTCAATATAATTTCTCTATATCCCGATACACAATATATGTATATCACAATATATATTTAATGCACTCAATGTCCTTTAAAATTTGGTTTTACGTACTCTAGATTTTTATAAGAAATAAGAATCAGAATTCACACATTGATATTTACTGCATATATACTAGAGGGACAGAGTTTAATTTCACTTATGAAATAGCTGCATAGTAAAATAAAATGAGAGCTCACCTTAGAGAAAGTTCTGCACAACAATATGTAACTGATGAAAGTACATTTTTTCCCCTTGCTTAACAAAACTCAAATTATCAAGTTTATCCACATTGGTAGAAATATTTCAATTTGCTACACATAGTTAATACTTGACAGTCTAATAACAAGTGACACAAGTATAATTTGTTGCTTATTTTTGTTTTTTTATATGTCTACATTCAAGCAGTTCTTCATTTGACAAGCTGCTCACCCTTATTTTGAAGGTTTACGAGACTGGATGGGAGTGTTGTGTTGGAATTTGGGATCTTTTTTGTGTGGTACGGGTGGTGGTTTCACCTTCTGGTTCCACTACCACCCATGGCTATAAGAGGGCAGTGGGGAGGAGGGGAAGTCTCTTTGCCACTTCTTCTGCCTGACGGTTGTGCCTGTGCTGAATAGGGCCTCTCTAATAAACGTGTGTTCAATTTGAAACCTGGCTTCGTCCTTGGCTCCATATACAGACATAACATTTGGCAATGAGGATAAAAGTGGATTAAAACAAGGTATGGAAGCATGTGGGTTTGAAGTTTGGCCGTTTTTGGAGTTCTCCGGTGAGCCACTGGTCCCCTGGCCAAGGTGGTGCCCTGTTTTCCGTATGTACATGGTGGTCCTTGGGAGGCTGGAGAAGTTGTGGGCACATGAGTTGTTGGTGCAGAATCCTGGAATGGAGGAATGGAGTGTTCTGAGTGCACTGAGTGGCTGTGATAGCTTTGTTGAAGGGGTTGAGCTAATGGTGCGCTATTTTCGCACCCTGGAAAATGTCATGGTTTGCAAGATTCGGTATCGACAGAGCTGTCAACAGGTAGGCGAGCCTATTCAGCGGTTCGTGATGGACTTGGAGCTGTTGGTCAGTGGGTGCCAGCTTGGACTACTGGACAAGGGGATGATTCGGGACCAGCTAGCGGAGTATGCCAAACGGCACTGCGATAGGGCCGAGGCTGCTTATGTTTTCTGGAAAAATGACGCTGCCCACAGCCATCGAGTTAGTTCAACAGCTGGAAGCTGTGGATAAACTGCTATGGGAGCTGAGTGAGTTCTTATCACACCGACATCTAGGATCACCGCCGACTGCGCATGCAGTGGACCCGGTCAGCATGGAAAGCTTGGAGGACGACGCCAGCTCTATGAATGTGAGGTCTGCCCCAGGACAGCCCACAGGTGAGGGCTGTGGGTCCATGAAGCACCGTTTCAGAGCCAAAGATTGTTTGGCAAGAGTGAAGTGCTGCAGCAAGTGTGGCCGCTTGCTTTATGTCACCAGGACATGCCACAGATCCATGCGAGGAGGTCTGTGGCACAGAGAGGACTCTCACGCCCTCACGGTTGTTTATAAGATAAGATAAGATAAGCCTTTATTAGTCCCACAACGGGGAAATTCCAGGATTGCAACAGCACAGGGATAGCAACACTCAGAGCAACAATCAGAAGGCAAGAAAAAAACAAGCAAGCAAGAGCGGCTAATATACATATGTACATATTACTATAAAATAAATATATATACACACACACACACACAGTGCAGAGCATTGTAGCTGGATGGAATAAATATATGAGTATATGAACACACAGTGCAGAGCATTGTAGCTAGATGGAATAAATATGTAAATATATAAACACCCACAGTACGGAGCATTGCAGCTAGGTGGAATAAATATGCAAGTATATAAACACACACAGTGCGGAGCAATGTAGCTAGATGGAATAATATGTAGATATATAAAAACACAGTGCGGCGCATTGTAGCTAGATGGAATAAATATGTAAATATACTGTATAAACACACACAGTGCAGAGCATTGTTGCTAGATGGGATGAAACAGCATAACCGTCTACTTAGTTATCCTACATGGTATGATTATGTGCCCATACATATTCTCACCCTCCATAGCGACCGGTATGTTCCTAGTTGTATGCCGGAGGGGACCATTGTGTAAGTCTATTGCATCTTTTGCATTCAAAAAACTATTAGTTTGTTACGTCTTTTTGCTATCTCTGCGAGCAGCCCTGCTTAGGTTGTACAGTCTGACAGCCGTTGGTAGGAAGGACCTACGAAACCTCTCGGTTGTGCACCTGGGATGATGTAGTCTGCTGCTAAATGAGCTCCTCAGTGCATCCAGTATGTCCTGCATAGGGTGGAACTCGGACTCCAGCAGAGATGACAGTTTAGCCACCGTCCTTCTCTCTCTTATCTCCTCCATCGGATCAAGGCGCTGCCCCAGGACAGAGCTAGCTTTCTTAATCAGTTTGTTCAGTCTCTTCCTATCGGCTGCAGTAATGCCACTGCCCCAGCAGACCACTCCAAAAGTGATGGCTGATGCCACCACCGTGTCATAGAATGACTTCAGCAGCGCCCCTTGTACACCAAAAGACCTGAGTCTCCTCAGCAGGAACAGCCTGCGCTGTCCCTTCTTGTAGAGTGCGTCAGTATTGTGTGACCAGTCTAGTTTATTGTTCAGATGAACACCCAGGTACTTATAGGATGTCACCATCTCGATGTCTGTTCCCTGTATATTTACTGGTGCTGTGAGGGGCTGCCCATGCCTGCGGCAGTCCACCACCAGCTCCTTAGTTTTCCTCGCGTTGATCTGGAGGCAGTTCCGATGGCACCAGTCCACGAAGTCCTGGATAAGCCCTCTGTACTCAGCTTCATCTCCATTGGAGATGAGGCCAACGATCGCAGAGTCATCAGAGAACTTCTGTAGATGGCAGTGTGTTGTGTTGTGTGAGAAGTCTGCAGTATAAAGAGTGAACAGGAAGGGAGCCAGCACCGTTCCCTGGGGGGCCCCCGTGCTACTGATGATCGTGTCGGACACACAGTCCCGGGTTCTCACAAACTGAGGCCGGTTCGTGAGGTAGTCCAGGATCCATGATGACAGGTGCTGGTCCACCCCTGCTCGCAGCAGCTTGTCCTTCAGGATCATCGGTTGGATGGTGTTGAAAGCACTGGAGAAGTCAAAGAACATGATCCTCACCATATTCCCGGGCTTCTCCAGGTGGGACAGAGGACGGTGAAGGAGGAAGATCACCGCATCCTCCACCCCAATGCCATGCTGGTAGGCGAACTGGAGTGGATCCATCGCTGGTTCCACCAGGGGGCGGAGGTGAGCAAGGAGCAGTCTCTCCAGGGTCTTCATCAAGTGGGACGTCAAGGCCACCGGTCTGTAGCTGTTCAGGTCTTTGGGGTGGGAAGTTTTTGGTACAGGTACCACACAAGATGTTTTCCACAGCTGTGGTACCCTCCCCAGTTTCAGGCTCATGTTGAAGATATACGTCACAATCCCACACAGCTGGTCTGCACAGGACTTGAGGAGCTTTGCGCTGATGCCGTCCGGTCCCGGCGCCTTCCTCGCTTTGATCTTCCTCAGCTCCGTCCTCACCTGGGTCTCGGTCAGGGTCAGGATGGGGGGCTGTGTGTTGGGAGTGGGGGGGTGTTGGTGGAGTGGGGAGTGGGCAGCAGGACTTGATTTCTTTAGAGGCAGCAGTGGTTGTTGTACAGACAGGGGGGAGGGCGGTTGGTCAAATCTATTGAAAAACAGATTCAGGTTGTTCGCCCACTCCCTGCCCCCCGTCTCCAAGCACTAACGGACACACGTACTGTATGATGGAGTTGGAAGAGGTGGAAGAGGTTTTGTGGATCAACGCGGGAGTGGTGGGCTCCATGCTGGACTGGACGACCGTGAAATGTTTTTCCCCGCATGTCAGGATTGAGAGTGACCTGGCGCCGCTTTGTTGTTGTGGAGGAGGACGGCTGGCCACGGTGGGAACGTTGGAACCGATGGCTTGGTGCAAATTGGCCGAGACGTGGGACTGTCCGACCCTGAGAGTGGTAGACGGCGCAGTGTGGGATGAGGAACTGCCTAGCACCCTGGAGAGTGAACAAGACCAATATCGCTTAGGGTCATCACAGGAGGATACCTGTGCCAGAGCTCAAGTCACCCTAGACGAGGGTACTGGGTGGCACAGCGGGACGCCTGTGATGATGGGCGATGTCGAAAGGCTGGTCTCACCTGTTCCCGGATCTCGGGTGAAGTGGGCTGGTGAACAGGGGGCCACAATGGTGATGGCGGCAGTGAAGTTAAAAGAGGTCTGGGCTGCACTGTCAGGCACAGTAGAACGACGTGCCAAGCAGAGACCCTGCAAGCCAAGCGGGACCCCTCTGGGGGTCAAGGACTGGATTTGGGAGGAGAGGTGATCACGGCAGGTATGGGCCGGTCGACGGCTGGAGGAGCACCAGGGTCGCTCACGCGTTGTGGCCAGACGGGAGGACGCTCATCTCCAGCTGCCAGATAGTTCGTGGGGGCACCCGAACGAGCTGCGGTGTGTCCGGGAGAGGACTGAGGGACGTGGGCCTGGACAAGCAGAGCAGCCGGTGGTGATGAAGAGGAGGTGTACTGGTGCTGAGGTGACCTGCTGCGGCCCGGGAGGCTGGCAGCCTCCAGGGGCAGACTGATGACAGGGCAGTCCAGGGGGCCCACAGACTTGTTTTCTCCAGCCATGTGTATATAGGTTAACTGTTGTGCATGTGTTTGAATCGGTTATGTGAGTGTCATAAACTGATTGTTATGTATAGGTGCTTTGTGATGCATGTGTGTAGACTGTTTTGCTGTTTCTATGTATATATTTTTGGGGATTATTTTGCATATTTTGTTTTAGTTTGAGGAACACGGTGGTAATTTTAGTTATAAATGGACTTTTATTTAGTTTAAGCATCAGATTAATCCACTTTGCCATGTAGGGTGGGACAGCAGTCCACCTGTTCCCTCTAGTTTTAGGTGTTTTGGAGTGAATGAGTTAGGCCATTTGTATTGTGATATTCAGTTAATCTTAGTGCATGATTCGGATTCCAAATTGGGGTGGGTTCACACTGTGATTTTTGTGAAGGGAGGGAAGAATGTTGTGTTGAAGTTTGGGCTCTTATTTGTGTGGCACGGGTGGTGGCTCCACCTTCCGGTTCCGCCACCACCCATGGCTATAAGAGGGCAGTGGGCAGGAGGGGCGGTCTCTTTGCCACCTCTTCTGCCTGACGGTTGTGGCTGTGCAGAATAGGGCCACTCTAATCAACGTGTGTTCCGTTCGACACCTGGCCTCGTCCTTGGCTCCATTTACAGACATAACAGGGAGCTCTTATTTTGAAAAAAATTTGGAAACGTGAGAATGATTTACATACCTGCACAGTGCAGACTGCTCTGTAAACATGCTGTAGTAGTCAGTTATATTTATCTTCATCTGGCTCCCCTGTTTTGTGTGCTTCGAGATCGACCTGCTTTGATTCTGTCCGTCGGGCCATTTCTGTCTGCTCCCAGCATTTGCCACAGTCTCTCAGCTGGAACAGGAGTGAGTGAGATGTTCTCTGTGAGCAGCGGTTTGGGAGTGGTGGGGTGGAGGACACATTGGATAGTCCAGCCGCTGCCTTGCAAGTCAGTGTCATAAAGCATTTATAACATTAAATACTTGAAAGCGTGAATGTGTAAAAGGAATTTTCCAAAGAAATGTCTGCTTCCAATCCGTGTATGCTTCATTTTTTCAATATTTCATTTCATCATGAAAATAGGACAACCAGAAAGAGCCGTCATATGATTTTGGCCTTGTCAAAATAAAATCGGAATTGACCCAAAACGGGATAACAGATCTGACTTCGTTAGTTGTTTTTTTCATTCTGTTGTTTTGGTCACAGCCGGAAGTAAGGACTGGAAGTAATAAAAAAGCAAAAAACAAAAATGTGCCTTTACAATTTGTATTGTGTTAATTTATTGAAAAGTCAATGTGATAGTTTCTAGAAAACAAACTTTACTGGCAAAAGCAACAGTTAAATCAGATACTTTACAAAAAAGGATAAGTAGGTCTAAATATAGAGAAAAAAACAAGCTATTTCTGGTTGTTTTGTTATTGTTTCAGAAGTAAAATATCGAAAAAAACAAATAGTGCACAAATTCTTTCTCTCCCCTTTAGTTTTAAAAATGTTCAGGTATCCTGGAGGTTGTTTTCTGGGTGGGCGGGGGAGTGAGCGGCAGCAGCGCTGCTGTGAGAGGAGGAGAGGGAGCGAGAGAAGTCAAACTCTGAGCTGAATTATGCTGTTGGCTTATATTAACATGACAAATTATATTCGATAGGTGCGATATAGGCATTTTATGTTTCTTGCAAGGACAAATGTATCAATATATCGCTCACGCCTACAGTAGAGGGTAAAAATTTAGTCAGCGATAGAGATTTTTATCATACTGGCCAACTCTGATAGTTTTATTTAATGGGGCAGAATTTTTCTCTTTAATTTAGAGTTGGTGCAACAATCTTTTCTTAATAAAAACAAAGTCTGCCTGCTGTGGTGCAGCTACACCCCTGCTGTGCAGTAGAGTTAGAGCTCCTCGGACTTTGTAAGTTTATTAATATTAAAATTGCAAGTTCACAGTTGTTAGTTATTTATTGAGTGGAAATGACAACTAAGAAACGAGCTGCTGTTTCAAATCCACCACACTACTTAAAATACCAGTTTTCTATATAAACTGACATCTGCAGCCCATAATATCTGATGCTGTCCAACAGCTGTCAGTTGTCTGTCAGCAGATAAAGTGATGAAAATGTTCTGAAGATAGTGTACACTTTTTTTTTTAAAATATAAAAAGAAGGTAATATCACTGCTGACTGTCTAGTGTGTTTTTGTGCTGAGTAGCTTGGTGCGTATTTATTCCATAGATGAGTTGTCTCTATTCCTCTGCATCCAGGGCTGAAGCACCAAATTTTGAAGCTAAAGGACACCAGTGACTTTGGCCTCCTCATACCCTTAAAAAATAAATTGAAATCCATCCATCCATCCATCCATCCATCCATCCATCCATCCACTACCGCTTTTTTGGGGATCTGGGTTGCAGAGGCAGTAGTTCAAGTGGAGAAGACCAGACTTCCCTCTCACCAGCCACCTCTTCCAGCTCTTCAGAGGGGACCATGCCAGCTGAGAGACATAGTCTTCCCAGCATGTCCTGGGTCTGCCCTGGTGTCTCCTCTCAGTGCCCAAAACACCTCAAGTGGGAGGCATCCAGATGGCATCCTAATCAGATGCCCAACTCACCTCGATGTGGAGGAGCTGCAGCTCTACTCTGAGCTGCTCCCGGATAACTGAACTCATCACCCTCATTTCAACCACATGTATCCACAATTTCATTCTTTTGGTCATTACCCAAAGTTCATGACCATAGGTGAGGGTAGGAAGGTAGATTGAATGGTAAATTGACAGCTTTGCTTTAGAGCTCAGCTCCCTCTTCATCACAACAGACCGGTACAATGTCCACATCATTGCAGATGCTGCTCCGATTCACCTGTCAATCTCCTGCTCCATTCTCCCTTCACTCATAAATAAAACATACTCCTCCACTTGGGGCAGGAGCTTGTCTCCAACCCGGAGATGACAATCTACCTTTTTCTGGCTGAGCAGGGTGAAGGGCCCGACAAAGAGAGATCCAGTACTCAAGGATTCAGTGTACCCCACCCAGTATGGGGTTACCGGGGCCCCTCCCTGGAGCCAGACCTGGGGGAAGGGCTTGATGTCAAGCACCCGGTGGCCAGGTTTCAGCCTATCGGACCCGACTGGGCTCAGCCCGAATGAGCCACATGGTTCTGTCCTCCAGTGGGCTCACCACCCATGAGGCCCGGTGCTATGTGGATCAGGTGGCAGTCAAAGGCAGAGACCTTGGCGGTCCAATACCCGGCTTACTAAACTAGCGTTTGGATTTTTTTTAAATGTTTTTAAAAAAAGAATAAATTAAAATAAAACAAAAATTAAATAATTTTTTTAAAATTATAAAATATATAAATAATATAATATAATTATAAACTTATAAAATATATGTTATATTAATTGTTTTAGAAGCTATGCTCTCCATTGAGATGGAAGCATATTACCTATTCAGAAACAGTTCCATTGAAATTTGTTAACCAAAGATATACGCTGCAATATATACCATTACTGCCAATGCTTCAAATTATACCGCAATATAAATTTTCAGCCATACCGCCCAGCCCTGCCTGATAGTATGTTAACATGCTGATTGTTTCAGCTGCAAATGCACCGAGCCAATACTGTAAACATGTTCATGTAACTTATCATATAATGTATGTGATGTGGTGGTGTACAGTGTGCTTTACCTTGACCAATCAGAGGTGCTGTCCCATTGTTCCAGTTGTGCCACTCGTCAATTTGTGACCAGAAGTAGTTGAGAAAGCATGCAGAGATGCTTCACCTGTCTGTCTCTGGTGTTTTGCAGACTTGTGTTAGACTGACAGAGACCACACTCCCTATAAGTGCTCTGGTCATGTGAAAGAGTGTTGCTATGACTTGGATGTTAGTGTGCCATGAAATGATTGAAATTGTTGTGGATTTGCAGGCAGGCAAGGAGAGAGGACGGAAGATGCAGGTGATGATGCAGGATTTATTTATTGATAAAACAAAGGAATGAACTACCTGAAATAAAGCATGGACACTGGAAACATACTAACCTCAACTTTAACACAAGAGAAATAAACTAAAGATACCAAAATGGAAAACTGAACATAAACTTACCAGGGAAGACATCAGAGCCAGGAACATGGAGAATACTCAGGAGCACAGGAGAAACAAATCCATAACCAACCACGAACTGAGTAGAAATATATAATGTCACCACGAGGAGGAGAGAAACAAAACTGAACTAGGGCTGAAACGATTAGTCGACGTTGCCAATAACGTTGATCATCAAAGTTTGTCGACGCAGAATTTCATTGTCGACAATTCGTTCAGTTTTAAAGTTTATATGCACGCTGTGGAAATGTTCAGTTTGACGTTCCAGCGAAGAAGAAGGGGAACACATCATGGCAACACGGAGAGAAAATCACGGAGAAGGCCAAAACTTACCAAAGTATGGGAGGATTTTACTGAAAATAAATAAATGAAACAAGTTAAATGTAGAGTGTAAAGCAGTGTTGTCATATCACAGCTGCACTACAGCGATGCATCCATTCCCTTCTCCTCTCCGGCCACCTGTCAGCGGACTGCACCAGTAAGGTTAGCGAGTAACGTTAGCACTTCTTATTTTCAATGAGCGACTCTCTCAGCTTTAGAAAACTGACCACAATATTGGTGTGTGCCGTTTAAATAGTTTACCTGTTGTCGGACAATAATCTCTTACGATAGTTGCTGACAGCTGAGCTGCTTCCGTTATGCTAGCTTTATGTTTATAAGACAAATGGGTGAATTACAGGAGTAACTTACTCTTTTTCATATTTTCTATTATTGTCACCGTAATATCAGCCTTCATTCTGAATATTAGTGCATCTCGGTAAATTAGAATATCATGATTTGTAATTTAATTTAAAAAAGATAACCATAATCATCACAAATAAATTTAAAACGGCTTAAATATTTCACTGTATGTGTAGTGAAGGTTCACATTCCTGCACTGATATCTAAAGTGTTTTGTTTTTTTTTTTGTACTGGAAGAAGTTCTTTTAATTTTCATCTTAAGCCTAATTAAACTTGTAAACTTCTAGACCCAGCAAGGTTTCAAACAGGATGGACTAGCTTGTTATTTTCTTTTTTACTTTAATGGAGTTGAATATTACTCTAGTTTGTTTTTAACATGCAGTTACAACAGCCTTTGTCGAGCATCAGAGCTGCTATTTGAGTTTTTACACTTTAACATCTATTATTTAACCCCTTGCACTCTGGTCAATTTCCCTAAAAATGCCTAAAAATAACGTACCCAAAGTAAATCCAAAGCTGTTCTTCAACCCTTTGCAGCATCTTCATGGGGTTGGTCTCATTTAAAAGAAAACACTTTGAATTTTTTGGCAAAACAGTCATAATCTCTCTAAGTGCTCCTGCCACTGAGTAACGGTCATCTAAACATACTGAACTTGAAGAAAATAAAGTTCGCCTGGGTGTTTTTTTAGATACAAATGCTTGCAAATAACACACAGCTGTCAGATACAGGCTGGAAAATGCAACAGAAATGTAGAACCAAGTGTTATCCAGCTGAGGTCAAAATTTTGTAACAATACCACAAAAAATGAATATATTACACAGCTTTTTTTCTCAGGTTGTTCCCAGGCGTTTTTGAACTGTGCCAAATTGTGCCAAATGGCACAGTTTGGAAAAACATCTATAACTTTTGAATGATTCAATATAGAAGCTTCATCTTGGGCTCTATTGAAAGGTGACACTCAGGGCTGTGTGTATGTGTGGGGGGGGGTTGTTTATTCATTCATTCATGAATGAATGAACAAACAAGCCCCCCACACACAAAGAAGCATGCCACGTAAAAAATGTGTGGCTTTTTTTTTTACAAGAAAAAATAACCTACAGTGCACTAAAAATTATACTAAAATATCTGCAATGTAGAGGATAACAACCCCCCCCCCGGCTACAGAGGAGCGCAGCGCACGGTCCGGTCCGTGCGCTGCGGTCCGTCATGTGGCGATGACGCACTGTTGTAATTTACCGATCGGTCAAAAGTCATTTTTGTTACTATTTTCAGTGATAAAGAATAATTTAGCTTATAACACTTACCTGTCCACAACAGCAGTGTCGCAGGCGAACATCTGTTCCTCATTGTCAGACGAACATGACGCTGGTCCGCTTGTTACGACTCGTGGTTCTGGTCACGCGACCCGGTCAAACCATGATTCCATTATTGCGGTTTTGCGCTTCCATGATTGCATTTTTTTTCAAAAACCGCACTCATGGGATCATGCGATCATGGAATCATTTGTTTTGAACGATTTTTCAAAACAAATAAGAACAGTAGTAATAAAAAAAGACTGGCGAACGCTACCGTTACACACAGCGGCTTACACAAAACAGATTTTACACACGGGACGCACGCTTTCAATCGTCGAACTTCTCTGCTTCAATTGGCTCGTTGTATTTGCAGCTGTTGGTAGGCGGGTCCTTCTTGCTAGGTTTTCAGTCATTGGTTCTTCAAGGTTTCAGAAACCCAATTCAAGGCTCTTATTAGTCGAATGAGAGGTCAATCAAATCTAAACCAATCAAAGCACTCCTTTGGCTTTCTGTTCGCGGCTGTGTCTGTAGTGGAAGAACGGAAATGCAGCTTTTTTTTTTCAGTGCGCACTGAGACGCACAGTGCGCACTAGGATGCACGAGGACGCACTAGGACGCAGAGACGTGACCGCCCGCGGTATCCCGGAGTGCAAGAGGTTAATTGTATTGCTACAAACACTTCTGATTAAGCTGTCAAGTTCAAGTTTCCAACTCATGTTTGATGGGTCATTATTTTATTACCTCCGCCTAAGAGGTTATGTAATTGGGGTGGTTTGTCTGTGTGTCTGTTTGTTTGTCCGTCCGTTCGTCCATTTGTTTGTCTGTCTGTCTGTCTGTTAGCAGGTTTACGCAAAAACTACTGGACAGATTTTGATGAAATTTTCACCAGAGGTAGCCCTTGGGCCAGGGATGAATTGATTAAATTTTGGTGATGATCTAAAGTGCATACCTCCACCAAGGACCTTGTTTTTATTTGTGCAGCAGGATTACACAAAAACTTCTGGCTGGATTTGGGTGAAATTTTCACCAGAGGTGGTCCTTGGCCTAGAGAGGAATCCATAAGATTTTGGTGATGACCCAAGAACGCATACCTCTGCCAAGGCTCTTACCTTCTCACAGTGTGTTAGCAAGAATCCTCCCAAACAATACTGGATAGACTTTGATGCAGTTTTCACCAGAACTGGTTCATGGTCTGCACATGAACCCGTTACATTTTGGAGGTGAACCATGAGGGATGGAAGGAGCCTTGGCAGAGGTATGCACTGTTGAGTGCTTTTCTAGTTTAGCCATGAGAACTTTTTATAATAGACTACAGTATATTAAGGCAGAAACTGACAACAAAGTGATTTTCACAGGTGTGCAGGCTTAAACAGGTGAGGTAAAACATGACCTAGAGCCCCAAACAGGAACTGTGCCAGCAGGAAGCTGAGCTGGCGGACATGACAGAAATAATTGCGATTAGTCGACTAATTGAAAAAATAGTTGTTAGATTAGTCGACTACCAAAATAATCATTAGTTGTAGCCCTAAACTAAACTTAAAGGGAAACAGACAATCAACAAATGGGTGACAGGTGGGGACACAGGTGCAGGGAATAAGGCTGATCAGGGAAGTTACCAGAATCAACTTAAGATTAAAATGAAGAACATAACCAAGGACTAAGAGGAAAATGCATTTCAATATAATATTAATATAATATTTCAACTGTGTGTTCATATATTCATATATTTATTCCATCCAGCTACAATGCTCTGCACTGTGTGTCTGTGTGTGTGTGTGTATATATATATATTTTATAGTAATACGTACATATGTTTATTAGCTGCTCTTGCTTGCTTGTTTTTTTTCTTGCCTTCTGATTGTTGCTCTGAGTGTTGCTATCCCTGTGCTGTTGCAATCCTGGAATTTCCCCGTTGTGGGACTAATAAAGGCTTATCTTATCTTATCTTATCTTAATATAAGACAGAAAATAAAGTTACATAAACTAAACCAAAGCAAAACAGGAAGTACTTTCAAAATAAACCTCAGACTAAGGGGGACTAACTAAAAAAATAACACAGGGAATACTTTTAACATAACCCTGAAACATACAGCATACAACAATACCCGCACCCCAAGGTGAATACATACAACATATCCCGGGCACCCAGGACCTGAGTAGCTACAGACCAGTAGCCCTCACATCACACCTGATGAAGACCCTGGAGAGATTGCTCCTCGCCCATTTCCGCCTCCTGGTGAGACCAGCAATGGACCCACTTCAGTTTTCCTACCAGCATGGCATCGAGATGGAAGATGCGGTGATCCTCCTCCATCATGCCTTGTCACACCTGGAGAAGCCAGGGAGCACTGTGAGGATCATGTTCTTCGATTTCTCCAGCGCTTTCAACACCATTCGACCAGTGCCCCTGAGGGACAAGCTGCTGTGTGCAAGGGGGGACCAACTACTGTCATCGTGGATCCTGGACTACCTCACAGACCGACCACAGTTTGTGAGGACCCAGGACTGTGTGTCTGACGCAGTCATCTGCAGCACGGGGGCCCCCCAGGCAACAGTTCTGGCTCCCTTCCTGTTCACCCTTTACACTGCTGACTTTTTATACAACACACCACACTGCCATCTACAGAAGTTATTTGCAATTGTCGGCCTTATCTCTGATGAGGATTACTCAGAGTACAGAGGACTGATCCAGGACTTTGTGGACTGGTGCCTGTGGAACTGCCTCCAGATCAACGGAGGAAAGACCAAGGAACTGGTGTGGACACCCCTCACAGCATCAGTAAACCTCCAGGGAATGGACATTGAGATGGTGACATCTTACAGGTACGTGGGTGTTCACCTGAACAATAAACTGGACTGGTCACACAACACAAACACACTTTACAAGAAGGGGAAGAGCAAGCTGTTCTTTCTGAGGAAACTCATGTCTTTCGGAGTAGAGGGGCCACTCCTGAACACCTTCTATGACCCTGTGGTGGTATCAGCCACAATAATAATAATAATAATGCGTCATATTTGTATCATGCTTTATCATAGACACTAAAAGACGCTTTACAAATAGATACATTATTCATTCACTCCACTGTACAGAGTGGTCTGCTGGGGCAGCAGCATCACAGCTGCTGACAGGAAGAGACTGAACGGGCTAATCAAGAAGACCAGCTATGTTCTGGGGCTCCGCCTCAACCCAGTGGAGGAGATATGAGAGAGGAGGATGGTGGCTAAGCTGTCATCTCTGCTGGAGTCCCAGTTCCACCCCATGTGGGACATGCTGAGTGCACTGAGGAGCCCGTTTAGCGGGAGCCTGCTCTGTCTTGCTGCTGTCTTGGCCAGGATCCTCTTGCAAAAGAGATCTTTGATCTCAGTGAGGTTTTTTTCCTCCTGGTAAAATAAAAGTTAAATATAAAAAAAAAAAAATCCAAAGTGCACGAGGGAGAGGTTTCGCAGGTCCCTCCTACCTGCTGCTGTCAGACTTTACAATCTGTGCTGCTCAGAGAGACCACACAATACACTATTACTTTGCACAGTAGGGATCATCCCCTTCCAATAAAATGCCAATACAATTAGTTGTTATTATTATTATTGAAGGTGCACTGTACTTATTCAACTGTGAAAGATACTATTAATTTAATATGTTTAACTTAATTTAATTGCTCTGTAGAGTAATACCATTCTATTTATTTTTAACTTCTTGCACTGTGTATATACTGTTTTTTTTACCCTATGTTATCATTTATTATTGGAGTGCTGCTATCCCTTTGCTGCTGTAATTCTGTGAATTTCCCCAGTGTGCGATGAATAAAGGATTATCTCATCTCATCTCATCTCATCTCATCTCATCTCATCTCATCTCATCTTGCAACAAATAATAACAATAACTCCACAATAGTAGAGCAACTCATAGGGTGGGGTTTGATCATAAATCATGGCCCCCATGACAGAAATGATTGGACGGTCTCCCAGTTTACCTGCCCACCTGCTTACACTCTGGCTGTGCATTCATTGCATGCATGTTCACTGGGTCTGTGGTTTCTTACCTTTCCATTCATTGTTTATATAAAGCGCTTTGTGATGCATTCTATGAGTGGTGTGATTCTTTAAATGTATTTAAACTAGTAGTTGTTGATGTAAAATAAAAACAGATCCAGGTACTAAAGAGTCTATTTCTTGCCTCAGTCTGAACCTAACCAGGAGCAGCTCCATGTTTGAGTGGTTGTAGGAGGCCAAGTTTCTCTTGTTTTGTGAATGGATTATCTACTGGGGCTTTAATTCCACTGGGGTTCTCCAATAGCTATTAGAAAACTATCTCCATTTGCAGTGTTCAGTTGTATTCATATTCTTGGCCATAAAACCAGCAATACAAGATGTACTGAGATATGTAAGGTGTTTTTATTGCATTTTGAGACGGCGTGATAAAACTCTCCACTGCTGTAGGAGGAAAGGGATGTGAGTTAACCATGCTGGTTTAGTTCAGCAGTGTCCCACTAGGCCATCGAAGGAGACCACAGACACCACAGCTATTGCAGAAGTTCCCAGCCAGGCACAGTGGAAAAGTGGGTTTCCACTATCAACACCTGAATTTGGAGCAGTTGGCTGTGATATTTTCCAGTGCTTATCATCCGTGACTAAATATGTGACTGTGTTTTCTAACCATGTCTGTATATATATCACGGAATTCTTTAGCATGGCATATGAAATCATGGAATACACCCCCATCGAATGAATGCTCCCATGCCTTTTTCAAATCAGTAAATTCCCACATCCTCATCATCAAGTACAGGAGGAAAACTTCTCACATTCTGCTCCGTTTTAAGTTTTCTTTGGTATCCCCCAAACTGGGAACACTGAACCTTTGGCCCCTGCACTGTGGTCCAGTGATGTGGGGTTTTTTTTTAGAACAAAAGTTCAGCCGACCACAAGTCTAATCTATTCTTTCGGTGCTGCCTGCTTTTTTGGAGGAAGTCTCTCTATTCTGGAGCTGCTCCATTTTATTTCATTTGTTGTCCAAGACAGCACACACTAATTTTATGGATTATTGGGTATTACAGCCCAAGTTATATTCATTCACCAAAGGTGAATCACTTTCAGACACTATTTTATTTTCATTTCATTTTCTTTAGTATAAACATTCATTCCAGGAGATGGCCTTTGCCAGAACCTCATCTGTTGTACCTCCTCTTTGCTTAACCAGAGGAACGGAGCTAAAAAATGAAAGCTTTTAAGTTGTTGTTGAAGTTCTGTCCTTCAACAGTTTCTCTGTTTTGCATAGATTATTGGCTCCTTCACTGTACTCTAGCTGACAAATTGGAGTACAACACTATAAGCTCGCACTTGAGATTTGAAACTGGCAATTTCAGCGCATCTCAGTTTCCTCTGCAGAAGCAGATTTAGCATTCTTCCACTTGTGCCCTGCTTTGCTGTTGGCATGAGAAGGTGACTACAGTCTGTACAAATGTGGATTGAATTATACTCTGTTAACAGAAATGGGTGTTATTGAGTGACTCGATGCAGTCTATTAAGAAGTAATAATAAAATTAGAGACAGATCCATCAGCGGCTTTGCTGGAAAGAGTAGGGTATCAGGATAAGATATGTAATTGCGGTTTGCCCCTCAATCGCAATCATGCAAATTGGCCTGGGTTCTAAATGACTCATTTAGTTTGAAATAATCCTGTCAAGACTGATCCCATGGCTGTAATTTGTTGATGCCAATTTATTGTGCGTACTCAAATATTCTCTTACACATCTTAACATTTTCACCAGTTGCATATCTCAGCAACTGATGAACAAATATAACTCATCGCCCCTTCCCCTACAATAAACCCCCTCAACATGCCACACTGACTGGTAATAGCTGCAGTGAGCTTGCATGTTTGTATGCAAACGCCTACAGTACGTGTATGTATATTAGTGTTGAGCAATGATAAAAACAAATTTTTAATCGGGATTAATCTCCAGAAAATTTCATTTATGATTTGGATTATATCAATTAATCAAGTTTAAATGCATTTTTCCCCATGTAATGTAACTTAAATTTGATATTTTTCAAGTTTTTCATACTCTTATTAATATAGGAGTGTGATAATGTGCTTGCTTCCTGCAACTACAGGTTTATTTAAAGCTTTCAGTATGTCAAAAATGACAACAACTATCCAGAATATTCTCAAAAAAACCTCATGAGCACTGCAGAAATACTGTAAGCAACTAGCAATCACTTAAGCATTATTACACAAGTTGCTATCTTACCTGTTAGCCTTCTTAGCCCTGCTTCCCTCTCTTTTCTCTTCTTTGTGGGCCTCTTCTCTCTAGTGCTCTGGTCGAGATTGTGCATTGATTTGGTCCATATGGCCACATAGTATGACAGTGATGGTCCAGCAAACTCTTTTGAACACCCAGAATTAAATTAAACGAGGTGTTTGTGTCAT
Organism: Pholidichthys leucotaenia; assembly: GCA_020510985.1. Lineage (NCBI taxonomy): Eukaryota > Metazoa > Chordata > Actinopteri > Cichliformes > Pholidichthyidae > Pholidichthys > Pholidichthys leucotaenia. Next base: position 59,743,400 of record CM035840.1, on the reverse strand, counting down.
GAATTGAGCTTTGACACGTCTCTGAGTCGTGCGACCGTGTTTTGTTTTGTCCATTCCGGTGTAAATGGTAATCACTTATATAGCGCTTGTCTTCTCATTTAGGATGACCAAAGCGCTTTACAGATCCTGCAATCCACTCATTCACACACACATTCACACACTGATGGCGGCAGAGCTGCCATACACACAGGCGCTAACCAGGCCACCAGGAGCAACTGGGGGTTCACTGTCTTGCTCAAGGACACTTCGACAAGCAGACAGAGTGGGAATCGAACCCATGACCCTCCAATCAGTAGTTGGTCATACTACACCTGCGCCACCACTGCCCCAGTGTGGTTAAATGGTAAATGACATTCGCTTATATAGCACTTTTTCTCATCTTTAGATAACCAAAGTGCTTTACAGATCCTGCTATCTACTCATTCATACACACCATCACACACTAATGGCGGCGGAGCCGCCATGCACAGGCGCTGGCCTGACCCACCAGGAGCAACTGGGAGTTCAGTGCTCATCGCAAATGCTTGAGCTTGAGGTCACAAACTGTTTCCCAGACATTTTCCTTCAGGATTTTCTGGTAGAGAGCAGAATTCCTGTTTCCATCAATTACGGAAAGTTGTCAAGGTCCTGAAGCAGCAAAGCAGCCCCAGACCATCACACTACCACCACCATGTTTGACTAGTTGTATGATGTTCTTTTGATGAAATGTTGTGTTAGTTTTACACTAGATGTAACAGGATGCATGCCTTCCAAAATGTTCAGCTTTGTCTCGTCAGTCCACAGAATATCAAGATGTTTTTTGGCAAATGTGAGACGAGCCTTTGTGTTCTTTTTGATCAACAGTGGTTTTCACTTTGGAACTCTCCCATGGATGCTATTTTTGCCCAGCCTCTTTCTTTTTGTTGAATCATGGACCAGTGTCACAACTGAGGCAAGTGAGGCCTGCAGTTCTTTAGATGTTTTTCTGGGTTTTTGTTTCTCATCTGTTCTTGAATTTCTTTAGATTGCGGCATAATGTGTTGCTTTTGAAATCTTCTAGTCAACTTCACTTTGTCAGAAAGGTTCTATTTTACTGATTTCTTGATTCAGCAGGTCTGGCAGTGATCGAGGCTGGGTGTGGCTAGTGAAATTGAACTCCACTTTCCAAAAAATGTGGTTAATCATAATTAATTCATGGTGTAACAAGGAAGGGAAGGGGGCTGGGGGGCAATTATTTTTTCACATAGAGTCATGTAGGGTTTTTTTTTTACTTATTTTGTATCCGTAGGTAGATTTGTTCTGCAGTCCGGTGACAAGCCACCAGCTGCCGGTCGCTGCGTGCGCAAGCGCCCCTTAACTCCCTAACCTGCATGTTTTTGGCATGTGGGAGGAAACCGGAGAAATCCCGGAGTAAACCCACACAAACACGGGGAGAACAAGCAAACTCCACACAGATCACTGTTGGCCGGGGGCAGGGATCGAACCCACGATCCCCGCGATCCCCCGGCCGAGGGTAAACTGTGCTGCCGCGGTGCTAACCACTGCGCCACCGTGCAGCCCAGGTTTGGATAGCTTTTTTCCCTTAATAAATGAAATCATCATTTACCAGTCACATTTTGTATTTACCTGGGTTATCTTTGTCTAATATTAAAATCTGATTGATGATATGAAACATTTAAGTGTGACAAATATGCAAAAATACAAGAAATCGGGAAGGGACAAATACTTTTTCACAGTACTGTATGCGTACTGAGGTTAATATACTGTATTTTACCTGCAATATGTGTATGGCTGTGGCATAAGTACATGTATATGTACAGCGGGGAAAATAAGTATTGAACACATCAACATTTTTCTCATTAAACATATTTCTGATGGAGCCATTGACCTGAGATTTTCACCAGATATCAGTAACAACCCAAGTAATCCATACATACAAAGAAGTCAAGGCAACTGTGTTCACAAAACAAGTTATATTTAAGAAAGTGGAATGACACAGGGAATAAGTATTGCGTACGTTTGGTGAAATTCATTTAATATTTAGCAGAAAAGCCTTTGTTGGTAATAACAGCTTCCAGATGCCTCCTGTATGGAGAAACTACAGTAGGTGCAGGCATTACTCAGGAGGGATTTTAGCCCATTCTTCCACACAAACTGTCTTCAAATCTTGAAGGTTCTGTGGGTGTCTTCTATGAAATCTGATCTTCAGTTCGTTCCATAGAATTTCAGTTGGATTCAGGTCAGGTGACTGGGCTATTCTTATTTTTCAATTATATTTTTATTGGTGATCTTGGTCAGATTGTTTACATTGAGAGCAGTACTTTATTACAAAGGAAAGGTAAATAAAAAAATAATACACAAGAAAATGCCCTTGATTAATCTTCCCATAAGTTTTTTTTTTTCCCAGTATAAAAAATAACATATAAACAAATAAACTGAACAGTGGACAAGTGGTATTAAATTTTTTCGGTTTTGCTCTTTTCTTCCCTTCTATGGGATAGATTACTTAAAGTCTCTCCTTTGATTTCCTGTATATTGGGTCCATTTAAGCCAGTATTTATCAAATTTATCTCTTTGTAGTCGTAAAGACATGGTAATCCTTTCCATCATAAATATCTGGTATACCATATCATGTAAATCCTGAATTTTTGGTATGTCTGTTTGGAGCCATTTTCTCGTTAAGACTTTCTTTGCTGACAATAGTACAATTCTCATTAAATATTTATCTGCAAATGAGGCTATGTTAGGAATTTCCAAACCTAAGAACATGTACAGGAAGTCAAAGGGGACATGGGTAGAGAAAACCTTTTCCAGGCACTTATGTGTGTCTTTCCAAAATGGGGTAACTTTTGGGCAGGCCCAGAATACATGATAATGATTAGCCTCTTCATTTCCACATAGTCTCCAACAACCGGTACCTAAATTTTGGTGTTTTTTTTGGACTGGGGTGATAAAGAAACGAATTAAATTTTTCCATCCAAATTCCCTCCAAATAGTTGAATAAGTAGTTTTCCATTGCACTGTACATAATGATTCCCAGTCGCTATCATCTATTGCTGATCCTATTTCTTTTTCCCATTTCTTCTTAATATATAGGGTATTGGTGGATTTGTTTGCTTGAAGTCCCTGATAAAATCTTGCTATAATTTTCTGAACAGTAGTAGTGCTAAAGGCCATTTGAAATATATTTAGAATTTTATTATCCTCCTTATCAGTCTTGGTCCTTATAATTTCATTATATCTATGTCTCAACTGTAGGTACCTAAAAAAGTCTTGGTTATTTAGCCCCGTTTTTGATTTAAGGGTTTGGAAGTCTGCTAGCTCCCCCTTGTGGTTAAATGTGAAGTATGAAGTGAGCCCCATTGACGTCCATTTTTGAAATCTTGTGTCATTACGGTTTGGTAAAAATTCTGTGTCGTAAGCGCACCATCTTAACATAATTTCAGTCTTGGTTAGTTTGTTCTCTCTACTTACGTCATTCCAAATCTTAAAAGTGAATTTTAGCCAGGGATTATCCGGGTCTTTCAAATGTGATTGCAATTTCCTGTCTGCTATCATTGCTTGTATAGGAGGGCCCTTAGTGGCTTTTTCCTCTATATCTTTCCACCTAGATTTGAACATTGGATCACATAAGCAAACCAATGGTCTTAATTGGGCAGAGTAGTAGTAGTCCCTCATACATGGCAAAGATAAGCCACCTCTGTCCTTTGGTAGTTGTAATGTACTGTATCTTATTCGAGGTTTTTTCCCAAGCCATATATAGCGGGAAATCAACTTGTCCCATTCTACAAATTGTTGTTTTGACACTTCAATTGGGAGAGTTTGGAAAAGGTAAAGTAATCGGGGTAAAATGTTTATTTTTATTGATTCTATTCTATTAATTAGTCCTAAAGTTGGTATTAGACTCCATTTTCTTAAATCCGATTTTATTTTGGAATTTAATGGGCCATAATTCTTTTCAAACAACTTTCCAGTGTCTCTACTTAATATCACGCCAAGATATTTCATGGAGTCTTTGTCCCATTTAAAATCGTATTTATTTTTTAACTCCATTGAGGGTTGATAATTTAAGGTCATAATTTGTGTTTTTTCAGTATTTAATTTGTAACCTGAAAGTGATCCAAACTGCTCTAATATCTCCATCAATCTAGGTAGAGATTTATTTGGTTGACCTAAATAAATTAGGACATCGTCTGCAAAAAGTGATATCTTCTGAATGTCCCCATGTATATCAATTCCCTCAATTAAATTATCTTGTCTAATGTAATGGCTAAGCGGTTCAATAAATAAAGTGAATAAAATTGGTGAAAGGGGGCAGCCCTGGCGACATGATCTTTCAAGTGAGACTGGTTTTGAAAGACTACCATTTATTTTTATTTTGGCTGTTGGTTTGTGGTAAATTGCCTGGATGGCCTTAATGATTATATGATGAAATGACTGGGCTATTCTAACAGCTTTATTTTCCTTCTCTGGAACCAGTTGAGAGTTTCCTTGGCTGTGTGTTTGGGATCATTGTCTTGCTGAAATGCCCACCCTCATTTCATCTTCAGCATCTTGGCAGATGGCAACAGGTTCTTATCAAGGATGTCTCTGTACATTTGTCCATTCATCTTTCCTTTAATTATATGAAGTCTAACTGTACCATGTACTGAAAAACACCCCCACACCATGATGCTCCCACCGCCAAACTTCACTGTTGGTATGGTCTATTTTTGGGCTGATGTGCAGTACCATTTCTCCTCCAAACATGCTGTGTGTTGTGGCATCCAAAACGTTCAATTTTGGTCTCATCTGACCAGACTATATTCTCCCAGTATTTTACTGGCTTTCCCAAATGTGCAGCAAACTTTAAATGAGCTTCGACATGCTTTTTCTTCAGCAATGGAGTTTTGTGAGGTGAGCGGGCATAGAGCCCATGTCGGTTGAGTGCATTACTTATTGTTTTCTTTGAAACAGCAGTACCTGCTAACTCCAGGTCTTTCTGGAGCCCTCCACAAGTGGTCTTTGGCTCTTGGATAACTTTTTTGATAATTCTTTTGACTCCTCTGTCAGAAATCTTGCAAGGAGCTCCTGGTCGTGGCCGGTTTATGGTAAAATGTGTCATGAGCTCTCCATGCGCCTCTACAACGGCGCATGGCGAGGGGAAAAAGGATGAGGACTTAAATGTTGGGTTACACCACACACATATTTATTAACACACAACTTAACATACAGACACAGAACAGCTTGGATCCTCGTTAGCGTCCTCAAGGTTGCTCTACACACACACAGGAGGAAAACAGTGGCGGAACAGCGCACAGGCAGTTACTCACAGTGGGGGGGCAGACCGAGTCGTCACAGCAAGAATCCAAGACACACAGACAGTCCTTAGTGACGTGACGGTTGACGGCAGGTACAATAATCCAGCGGCGTCTGTCTAGTGGAGAGCTCCTTTAAAACAGACGCCGCTGGCGTGACAAATAGGAATCACCTGGGCGAGACACGGACAGGTAATTACAGGGGACTGGGAACAGCTGATGAGCCAGAAGGAGAGCGAGGGGGCGTGGCTAGGCCGGAAGCCTGTCAGCAGCATGAGAGAAAGGTAATGACAGATGCTAACTAACAGCTGCCGGTCAGGCAGTGGCTAGAGGCATGGCATAAGTACAAGAATACATCAAGAAACGCATAACCAGCAAAGCCAACCCCATAAAGAGATAGAGGCCGAGCCGAGGAAAGCCAAGCCAGCCCGGCACATGACAAAATGATGTTCTTTCCACTTCTGAATGATGGCCCCAACACTGCTCACTGGAACATTCAGCAGTTTAGAAATGTGTCTGTAAGCAATGCCATCATTATGTTTTGCAACAATAAAGTTGCAAAGGTCTAGAGAGAGCTCTTTGCTTCTACCCATCATGAGTTCTTTTTGGTGTGACAATCTGATATTCACAGACCTTTTTAAAGGCTATCAGTCAGGACTTAACCAGCTGAAATTAATTTGCACTGATGGGGGATGGGATGGCTTCCTAAATTCTGATGGATTTCTGCTGGTTTCTTGGCTTTCTATGCCTTTTTGCACCTCTTTTTCTTCATGTATTCAATACTTATTCCCTGTGTCATTCCACTTTATTAAATATAACTTGTTTTGTGAACACAGTTGCATTGATTTCTTTTTATGTCTGGATTACTTGGGTTGTTACTGATATCTGGTGAAAATGTCAGGTCAATGGCTCCATCAGAAATATGTTTAATGACAAAAATGTTGATCTGTTCAATATTTATTTTCCCCGCTGTATGTACTATATATATGCAGTGTTTCCTCTGGCTTAAAGATCTTGGCGAGGTGGCAACACATTTTTCCTGGGGGAGGAAAGCCGGGGAAAGCCTTTTTCATGAGTTTGTTTTTTAAAGTAATTCTGTTGAACCACAATTCAAAAGCATTGTCTGATTTTCATTGGTTAATTTTCATAGAATTTTTATTTATTACCACTTTTGTCAGATTCAAGTTATTTCTGTGACCATTGTGGGTTTTTCTTTGATTAACAGAGGGGTACCAACAATTTTGTCCATTAAGGTCATTGACTTGGTGAATTTCGGTTATCTTAATTTGCCAGGTACATAATAGGGAACATAACTTAATATTGTAGTGGCTGGTGAAATATATCTTCAACAATTCATCAGCCCCCCCTGCCTTTTCCTTCATATGAAGCCGGCTGCAATATGAATTCTAACCACATCACTTAGCTAAGCGACTCTTCCATTATTGTTCCCGTTTCCAGCGGGTTAAAACCATGATAAATCCTCCAGTGCTTACATACCTCTTCTGATTTTTTTTTCCACGTTTAAGGTACTTTAATAAATGTTACATATGAGAATTGTACTTTGGGGTTTGCCGTAGCTCAGCGGGGTTGGGGGTGAGTGACCTCAGGTGGGCTACGGCTAGGAGTATATATTGAGCTGTAGAGCTAAATAAAGTATATTCTATGAACTGCAGAACAAGCTCTCCGTTCTCCATTATTAAGACATCACAATAAACTCATGTTTCTCTTGCACAGTCACGCTAGTGAGAGACTCTGCCTGACTGGAAAACTCACGTGGGCGGGCGCTTCTAAACTCCACGCGGATGACAGCCATGCGCGTTGCTTGTGTGCGTGCTTGCGGAAAGTCATTGCTTCATATAGTTTTCTTGAATTCATATCTCCTCATTAGCACGGCAGTGATTTTTCTGGTGAGGCGGGCCGCCACCCAGAAATGTTACCAGAGGAAACCCTGTATGGGAAAGTATACTATGTATACTATATGCAATCATGGAGAAACAAAACAAAACAGCATTCAGGAGAAGGAACCTTCAATTCAAAGAGAACTGGAGCAGTTTGCAAAAGAAGGGTGGTCCAAAATTCCAATAGAGAGGTGTTAGAAACTCAGTGATCATAACAGGAAGCGATTGATTTCAGATATTTCTTCCAAAGGGTGTGCTACCAAATACTAGGCTGAAATTGGCAATAATTTAGCACTCAGTTTTTTTTTGTTTTTTTTTTTTTTTTTGTGGGGAATGTCTCAGATTTAGCTTTTTTCACTGCTTTTTTGATTTGTTTCAAAGTAAACAAGGGAAATAAATATGAGGATATCAAAACATTTGTAATTGCAAATGTTCTGGGATAAGTCATGCATTATCTGACAGAAATTCAGGGGTGCCAATATTATCAATCATGACTACGTTTAAGGGTGTATATACTTTATGTACTCTATGCTGCTATATGGGAAATATTTTTTCTTAATTTTAAAGATGACAAATGCTTTAAATTTATCTTTTTATTCACATATTTGTAACAACTTCAACCTCCTCATTTTGCTGTTACTTAAAGGGCCCATCGCATACTTTTTCATGTTTCCTGACTTACATACAATGTTAAAATGATGAATAACAATCTTAAAAGTGCCCAAAGGTTCCAAAAGTGAGGTGTACATATTCTTCAGTAAGCTCATTAAAAATAAGCTGTTTTTGCCCGTCTCGTGTACTCTCACTTGGAAGACTTTTCTTACAAGGCTAGCAACTACATGTCGTCATAGTGGCTGATTTATTTGATTGGTCATATTTTCTGGGATGGCTGGAGTACCCCTCTGTGAGCATCTAAACCTGTCCGCCGCGATAGCTCTGTAGCCTGACCAGACCTACTATGTTTTCTCTGTTAAATCTAGTCACCCTACTCTACATCTGCCTTACTTGCTAGTTCATTAAATCACAGTCCATAATATATCTCAAATTCTGGACTTTTCATTTTTTTCGCTGCTGTGGCCCGGGAAATTTTGCGCATAATATACTGTAGTTTGCACAAGTGGGCAGCACCATAGTAGTTTTCTACCGGACTAGCCGTCCCAATGATCAGCATAGCCTGGCAGAACAGGCTGCTAGCATTAGCTTAACTGACTAATGGTGGTTGGTCTCTTTGGAATTTTTCTATATAATCTATTCACCCAGTTAGACAACCATGATTCACTGTGTTCCAGAGCTAAGAGCTAACCACCTAACATTAGCTACATTGTAAGCCACAGCTTAGCAGTGATGAAAGAGGGAAGGTGGGGTTAGAGCGCGCTCTAGGTAGGGTGTACTAGGGCTCGTTAGCATTTAAAGTACCACTATGCAACTTTTTTGTTCCGAGTAGGAACACTGAAAGGACTACAGCTATGGCGACTCTGACCTAAGCCAATCACAGGGTGCTTAGTTGTTGGAGGCTACAGATGTGATCATAGTCACCATAGTTGTAGTCCTTTCAGTGTTTCTACCTAGAACAGCTGTTGCAGGCAATGCAGGCCCACTCAGGCTATGGGGGAAGTGACATTCACTCAGTCAAAGGCTGATGTACCATGAAAATTATTTTGGAAACATTATTTTAAGATGAAAATCTTACATAGTGTTACTTTTTAAGCAGAATCAGCAAAAACAGCCTGTTGTGAGGAGGGCTCCTTCAACTGGGTGTAAACTGGTACTGCAGCAGTTAAATCCAGATATATTTTGAGCAAAGCACGTCACACATGTTTAACACCTCTGGGAATGGTGTCAACATGTGGAAAAAAGGGAATGTCATGGGTGCTTTAACCTATTTATCAGTTGTGGTCATTTCAGCCTTTGGCTACCGGTATCAGAGTTCTAGTATATTGTCTATCTACTGTGTATGCACCCTTTTCCCCTCTTAAATGACATGTTTTGACTTGGTAGCCTCATTCTGTGTGCAATCAGACATTCCTTTGGCTAACCAGCTGTAATAGAGATGCCCTTCACTTTAAAGAACTCCCTATGAATACCTTACAGCACTGTTCAAATTGAAATACACTTGAAGTCGGCGATTAGAGCTTGAAAATGGACACCTTTCAACGGCTACACTCAGCATCAAAGACCAACACTGGCCCTCTTGTCATAAAATGGCCTGCTCCAGTTACTCTCTGTTTGACTTTCCAACCTGTTTGTCACCATCCTGATCCATGCTTTTCATGTGAAAGAGGTTTCTTGTTGTGCTGGGAGTGAAATATTATAAAAGTTCAATCTTGTGGCGTTTAGTTCCTTGCACAAGAACAGATGGAGCCCTTGAGCAGGTGAGCCTTTTGAAACTGAAGGAATATAGTATCACACATTTTCATAATTCCTTAAAAAACTAAGATTTGATTGTACTGATGTTCAAGGATGGTCATTTAAATGTGCTGAGGGCGAATTTCACGCATGGCACCGACACTTCCACCAAGAAAGTCATGTTTTTGTTGCATTTGTCTGTGTGTCTGTTAGGATTACGCAAAAACTACTGAACTGATTCCAGTTAAATTTGGTAGAAGGGTGTGGCTTTGGCCTCTGAAGAACACATTAGATTTTGGAGGCAGGCTGAACCACGTGGGGTATCCAAGAGTTTTTTTGTTTGTTTTTTTTCACTTTAACATTGCAAGATGTTGTTGGCATTTTCATTAGCTTCTCAGAGATGCATGGAACGTGGGGAAAAAGTATACTGGTGTCACCAGAAAAAAAAAGTTTTGGAATGGCCCAACCAGAGCCCAGTGCTAAATCCAAATGAAAATTTGTGGGGTGACCTGAAGAAGGCTGTGCACAAGAGATGCCTTCACAGTCTGACAGATCTGGAGCACTTTTGCAAGGAGGAGTGTGCAAATACTGCCAAGTCAAGACGTGGCATGCTGATAGACTCTTAACCAAAAAGACTGAATGGTGGAAATCCAAAGGGACTTTAACAAAGCATTATTTTAAGGGTGTGCACACTTATGCAACCACCTTATTTTATTTATCAAACGAACTGCTCAGGTTATTGGTCACATTAAAGATGAAGCACAGGAGCATGGAGGCAGGCCAGATAATCCAGTGCATGCTTGCATCTCCTTTCACCCCATCTTCCCTTATTGCACGTTTGAGTTATCCTTTACCTCTCTCCTTTTCTTTCACTCATCTCCTCTTAGAAGCTTAACCACTGTGGTAGAGACGGCGGCGATCCACCTGCCAGAGCTGCTGGAGCCAAACCAGCATCTAGTCAGGGCAAAGATGGTTAAGTCAGCAGGTTCACTGAAAACCGCTTGTGTGGAAAGAACTCCTGGACAGGCACATACTTGATCAGGAGCTGGAGATGCAGAGCTCTGTCTTGCAGGAGGGTTGGGGCTCACTACAAATATATAGAGATGGCTATAACTGAGTGCTGACGTTGCTTCCTTGGGCTCCCACTTTAAACAATGGAGAACGATAAGTAAGTGCAAAGACGACATGGTCGATGGAAATTTGAGGATTTTGGCTTTGAAAAGTCTTTTAGAAAACCGTGATTTCAGCGGGAATTTAAGGTTGCAGATGCAGATGCACTTGATTTTGTCTGTGATCTCCTCTCGTCAATAATCAAAGCTGTAAATTTAACATTATTATGTTTAAAAAGTTGCTTTTGATGCTATTTGCTTGTGTTGTCGATACAGTTGCAGGTGCCTGCATTATTGAAGATTATTGGTCCGTTTTAATTGTTTTTTTAAGGCTTGAGGAAATCATTAATGTGATGTTTTCCCTCCACACATATCTTACATTTCTCCTGCAAGACAGTCTGCGTTACAGGCTTCTTGTTTGAGAACAACAAAATACTTGCAGATTATAAATGTTTGGCACCGCTCCTTCCTCCCTTCTCGGAAACAGTTGATGGTCATTTGTGGTGAAATCATATCCCCACAGAATGCGAGTATAACATTGCAAATCCAACCTAAGGCTAATAAAGAACGGACAAGAAAATCTGTCGAAATGACTGTGTGGTTAAAAATTTTGCTTTGTTTTCTCATTTTGACAGAGTAAAAGGAAATGCAAGTTGATTTTTTTTTTTTGCTATTTTGACAAGCTAAACATATCCAGCAAACTCCATTTTAAATCATGGGCTAATGCTGTCTTTAAAATAGACATTCGAGTTAATTATCATGCACAGAATAAACAGTCTTTTCTTTAAAAACAATTAAGTCAGTAGTGCAGTGTAATTTTAGCCATCATTGTTTTAAACCAAGTGATTATTCAAAAACTGAAAAGGGAATTACATGGCTATGGTTACACTTGCATCCTAGTTTTTAAATGTTGCTATTAGGGAGTAAAATTTCACAGTTAAGTTCTTGTTTACATTAAAGAAAAAACTACAAGGTTAGCCTGTTTGACACGACTTCACTCAGTGTCTTATGCAGGACCAAAATCCATTCTTAAGAGCTGGAGCTTTTTTCAAGAGCACACAAGTGGATACTTTGACACTGGTGAACTCTCCCAAAATACCATCAATCATCTCACTGCCGCCAAGGTTTTCCCCTTTGTGGGATTAGTGTCTTGTTGGTTTGTACACCCTTCAGGCAATGTGTGGTCTCAGATACGCAATCATTTATCCATTTCAGAAAAAAAAAATATCTATATATGGAGAGTATCGTTAAAGCATGGCTGTTATCTCACCTAGATAAAATGTCTGACACATCACTCTACGGGGCTGCCAGCAAAACTGCAGATTCACTCCCAGGCCGGGCCAAGCACTTGGCACCATGTGGATAACAGCGTGGAAATGACGCGTGCATTGTGTTATGGTGGAACGATGGCGGATAAAAGGCCTATTTTTCATCCCATCATCATGTGGGTAGCACTAATCCTCTCGGCCCTCCTCCATGTGAGTCCAGAGAAAGTAGAGTGCTGGCATGTGTTTGCGCCTGTGCGTGTTTGTGTGTGGACTCGCTCCCTAACTTTATCAGATAGGGGAGTCTGATGCTTTGTTGTTCCACAGTGTGTGGGCTGTGGTCATCACGGCTCACTAAAGGTCATCGCTTACTCTTTTTCTCCCAGTGTTTCGCCTCACATCCTCTGCCCACAACATGTGTCAGTATCTAGGGTGGGGCCTCTCGTCCTACGCAGCCAAACGGCGCTATCTTGGCCAGGCCCCTTCGCTTGTTCATTCATCGGCTCGGTCTTGGTCTCAGACTGTGTGGGTGTGTCGGGATCTGGACTTCTTCTCCTTTTCCTCACCTCTTTCTCACTCTCCGTCCTGCCAGCCCACTGCCTGTCTGCTGACTTGGCCTGGTCCGGCCTGTCCCGACCCTTGGGGGGGGCCCCCGTGTGTGTTTATGCGTGCATGTGTGCGTTGTTCAGCCCTCCCCTCAGCATGCAGCGTGTTATCGTGGGATCTGCGTCTGTCTGCGTCTGCCAGCGCCTCTAGACGCAGGAGGAAACAGGATGCAAGAGGATCAACTGTAATCTCACCACACGCTTTGTTCCACACAAATCCCAGGCCCATCGCCAAATTCTCTCCATCCAGGGCTGCTACCGGACTTTTACATGTACCAATACTGGATGATTTTTTTTAAAATTATTCTTTAACAAGGGGGATGGGGGCTATTCACATTCACATGCTACATTTGGTTATTCACAAATGTAGCATAATTTACATATAAATGTAAATTGGGTACAAATTTATAAGAATAAAGGTGCAAAATTATGATAAAAGATGCCAATTTGAAAGCTAAAAAAGTCACAAATTACAGTTTAATTACATCGGATAATAAAAATTAAATCAGCACCTGGATGAACATTGTAAACTTATGAGAAGAAGTTGCAAATTTACGAGAAAAAAAGTCGCAAATTTACAAGAGAAAAATCACAAATTTGTGAGAAAACAGTTACAAATTTATTAGAAAAAAGTTGTAAATTTACAAGAAAAAAGTTGAGAATTTACAGGAAAAAGCTGAAAATATACAAAAGAAATATCAAAAAATTTGTGAGAAAAAAGTGGCAAATTTATAAGAAAAAAGTTGAAGATGTAAAGGGAAAAAAATATGAATTTATAAGAGAAAAAAAGTTGCAAAATTTTGAGAAAGTTGAAAATTTTTAAGAAAAAAGTTGAAAAATTACAGGAAAAAAATTGCAGCTTTACAAGAGAAAAAACACAAATTTACAAGAAAAAAGTTGAAAACGTGCAGGAAAAATGTGAAAATTTACAAGAGAAAAAAGTTGTAAAATTTTGGAAAGAAGTTGTAAATGTATAAGAAAAAAAAGTTGAAGAATTACAGGAAAAAATAGTAAACTTACAAGAGAAAAATCACAAATTTACAAGAAAAAAGTTGAAAATTTCCAATTTGAAAAGCATCACAATTTTATCAGAAAAAAGTTTCAAATTTATGGGGTTTTTTTTTTTGCATTTCTGCTTAGAATTGTTGCTTCAAAGTGATTTTACTCAGTTCTGTAAGACGATATAGAAAGGGTTATGATGGTACTGGGGGGACAGTTCTCTCTTTTTTCCAGGCTGGGGTTGAATTGTCCCCCCTGTGGGCGGCGCGCTGGCGGAGTGGTTAGCACTGCGGCAGCACAGCAACTCACCCTTGGCCGGGGGATCCTGGGTTCGATCCCAGCCCCCGACCAACAGTGATCTGTGTGGAGTTTGCATGTTCTCCCCGTGTCTGCGTGGGTTTACTCCGGGATTTCTCCGGTTTCCTCCCACATGCCAAAAACATGCAAGTTAGGTTAATTGGCATCAAACTGGGGATTCTAAATTGTCCTTAGGTATGTGAGAGTGAATGATTGTCTGTCTCTCTGCGATGGACTGGCAATCTGACCAGGGTGTACCTTACCTCTCGCCCAAAGATTCTGGGATAGGCTGCAGCCCCCCCGCGACCCAAAAAGGATAAAGCGGAAGAAGATGGATGGATGGATGGATGTCCCCCTGTCCCCCTGTGATTTACACCTATGAATGGGGATGGGGGAATGGCATGTTAACAAGGGAGATGATTTTGGGTCATTTTGCTAAAAATGGCATCCTCCCCCCCGCCCCCATATCACGTACTGTGCACCAACAACCCCCCCCCCCCCCCACCCACTTAGGTGAGAGTTCAGTGAGAGGGGAAGTTAGCGGGTGTGATATCAAAGAGATGGTGCTAGGAAGGAAAGGGAAGCTCAGCAAATGTTAAGTCTGAAGGTTTCTTTTGTAATGAGAAAGGAAACATGTCATCAGTGGCATATTTGACTCTCTGATTATAGTAATGACAGTAATGATATCTTCGATGAGATGCTGCAGGATTGATATATATCTAAGTAAATATGTCTCCATTGAAGATGAAACGATTTCAAATAAGATTGAAATGGAGGAAAATCCTCTACATTGTCCTCAAATGAACTTGATGATTACCTTGTAGTGCACGTACAGGCCCACGTTTCACGATCTGTGCAGGTGAGGTCCTGATTCGGTCTCATTATTAGGATGAAAGGGTGGAAAGGAGGATTTGTGCTTGTTTTAGCAAGTCTAGGTATTCAGTGGAAAAGCTTTATCTCCACCTCAGGGAGATCAGAGGAGAAACAAGGATGCTTTTGAAACGTTTTCTGCTAGCACAATTTTCTGTGCCTGGGAGGCAACTTACTTTCAATTCTCAGCATTTAATACGGCACCAGGAACGTTAAATACTATCATAATTGCTTGAGCTTTACCGCTCAAAGCCTGTCTCATAATGTGAATCTTAGGAGCCGACGGCAAGGGGCCGCACCAAAGCGTGTCACTTCCACAGCTCCATGATGTGAGTTCTCTGAGAATGTGCAGCCTGGTTCTGGTAAAACTGTATTATTTTATTGTACAGGAACATGGCTGTGCTAATTCCTCAAGCTGCAAACCTCACGGACCACAACTTTGTGTATAATTTGCTGAGAGCACATGTTCATAGCAACGGTACATAAAGTGGAATGGAAAACAGTAGTAGGGAGCGCAGCAGTCGGCTCAGTGATTGGTACACAAAGCGAGGGGTTTTCCTTCAGCCCCCCCCGCCCCCTTCATGGGGCCCTGGAGACATACTTCCAGCTCTGGCACGGTTCTGATTAGAGCTCATTTTCTGTATTTTTGGTCTCACAGCTTTATCACATACAGTATGTCCGTGACGTTGCATTCTGTTGCAGCTGAACATGGCATTTCCATTTGATTTGATTTTGTTGGGTTATGTCTTGTTTTATGTCTTTGGTAAAATTTAGACTATAAAGACTTTTTTGCAGTGTATTTTTTAATAGCAGACGCTCTGGAAATCAGTAGGGAAAAGATTCATAAACTTCAGTTATTATGTTCCCAATATATGCAGTTGTTCTAGTATTTGTCTCAAAGTGGCAGCCATGTTTTACCTTTACATAAAAAAGTTTAATATCCAGTTTGTTGTGCACTCAGTCAACACTGCCATATTGTGTAGAGATTCCCAACCACCAGCAGGTGACACTTTTCCCTTTGTTCACTTTGTGCACTTCGTCCTTCACATACTGTTCTCGTGGTTAATGGATGGGAATCTTCGGGCTCACCTGTATCACCGTGTTGTTGAGATTCTCACGCGGTCCAGATCTCCATTGTCTCCTGGGTGTGAGTGCGTGTCCAGGAGGAAGGAGCCATAAAAAAGCTTTTCCTCCTCACTGCTCCGCCGCCAGCAGGCTTGGCTTGTGTGGGGCGGCAGTTCAGCTGCACTGCTGGACTCAGCCGATCTCTGTGTGCGTGTGTGTGTGTGCATTTGAGTGGTATTGCTATTGGTATTGCTATTGCTTGGTATAAATCTCACCCTTATCAAAGCCTAAGCTGTTTTTTAACCTCTCTTCAGCGGTTTTTTGTTCGTGGAGTGCAGTATTCTGTCCTCCTATCCTTTGCAGTTTTTTTGAGTTAATCTTTGCCGTGATGTTCTTACGACATGATGCATTACTGAAGCTTTTGGTCAAGTATGCTGACGTGGAAAGAAATTGTTTCTACATGTCAATTAAGCAACAAAATCACATTCAAGGATCAAAATATAGTTATTTAGCACCCCAGCAGGAGACCGATACAGTTGAAACAAGACATTTATATACACTGTATAAAAGATACAGCCTTTTTTCCCTCACTGTTTGACATTAAATTAGACTAAACTTTTCCTGTTTTAGGTCAGTTAGGATTACCAAAGTTATTTCTATTTGCTAAATAATTTTTGTATTTACTAAATAATTTTTTTAGAGAATTTTGTATTACTTTCTTCTGAGTCAGAAGTTTACATACACTAATCTGAAGAAGGGAACTGTGGACCTCCACAAGTCTGGTTCATCCTTGGGTACAATTTCCAGATGCCTGAAGGTGCCACATTCATCTGTTCAAACAATTATAGACAAGTATAAACACCATGGGAAAGTCCAGCCATCATACCGCTCAGAAAGGAGATGGGTTCTGTGTCCAAGAGATTAATGTGTTTTGGTGCGAAATGTGTGTACCAAGCCAGAACAAAAGCAAAAGACCTTGTGAAGATGCTGGCAGAAGCTGGTAAAAGAGTGTCATTATCCACAGTGAAATGAGTCCTGTACCAACATGGGCTGAAAGACCACTCAGTAAGGAAGATAAGATAAGCCTTTATTAGTCCCACAATGGGGAAATTCCATTACTCCAAAAACAACATAAAAAAAGCCAGATTACAGTTTGCAAATGCACACAGGGACAAAGACCTTAATTTTTGGAGACATGTTCTGTGGTCTGATGAAACCATAATTGAACTGCAACTAATAACCATTGTTAAATTTGGAGGAAAAATGGGGAAGCTTGCAAGCCTGAGAACACCATCCCATCTGTGAAGTACGGGAGTGGTAGCATCATGTTATGGGGGTGTTTTGCTGCAGGAGGGACTGGGGGACTTGATAGATTTTCTTCAGCAGTGACAGAAAAATCACATTGAAGATAATCTAATTAAAATCAATTAAAATGACAGAAAATTATAGATTATGACAGAATTTTTACAACCCTGTCTGTCAAAATGATTAAAAAAAAGCCTAGCACAACCTCTGGAGCAGAGCTGAAAAGACGTGTGTGAGCAAGGTGGCCTGCAAACCTGACTCAGTTACACCAGTTCTGTCAGGAGTAATGGGCCAAAATTCCAGCAAACTATTGTGAGAAGCTTGTGGAAGGATACCCAAAACGTTTGACCCAAGTCATACACTTTAAAGGCAATGCTACCAAATACTAAGGAAATGAATGTAATCTTCTGACTTTAAAGAAAGTAATAAAAAATTCTCTAAAAAATGATTTAGCAAATGAAAAAAATATTTAGCAAATAGAAATAATGTTTGTAATACTAACTGACCTGAAACAGAAAAGGTTTAGTCTGATTTAATGTCAGACAGCAAGAAAAAAAGTAATGTGTATTTTTATACAGTGCATGTAAATATTGGGTTTCAACTGTATTATGGTATTTGGTGCCAGAATAGTGTGTGAGTGATTGGAGGGGGATGTTTATACAGTTTATACAGTACAACTGAATATACTACTGAGAGTAGTGTGGTAAATGTACAAGAACAAATGCTAATTTGAGTAGATTGCTATACATTTGTATGGAAAAAAGGTCACACGTTTATAACAAAAAGTGGCAAATTTATATTTTAAAAAGTACAATATTTATTAGAAAAGTCACAATTTCCCAAGAGAGTTACAAATATATCAGACAAATTTTATTTATTTATTTGATATGGACATCACAAAAACATTGGACAAACCAGATGCATTGCTTAAGTGTTTTAGCACAAGTGCTAATTTTTAACACATGTCCACAGGAGGCTTTTTTTTTTTTTTTAATAAAAAGTGTTAATCAGTCCATTTTAAAATCAGTGTCACTGCCATCAGTTTCATTGTTAGACATTTAAATCTTCATGTGAGCAGCTCTGACCAGACTTAAACCACTTTTTGAGGACTCTCCCAAAGGTGTTTGCATCAGCCTCCAGCCTCAGCTCGCTGGGAAGAGTATTCCAAAGCCTTGCGCCTTTTGATGAGAAGCTGGACTGTCCAAAGGAAGTCTTACACATTGGAATTATACAGTCCCCACTGGCAGAGCCTCAAGTGGTCGGTCTGTCAGCGTTTGAACATCTGGTGATCAGAGCTGAGAACAGTAATGACACTGAATTATGTAAATTATGTGAATTTGTAAAATTTTACAAGTTTACAAGAAAAAATGTTACAAGTAAAAAAAATCCTCATGGATCCTAATGAAAAAGTTACAATGACCTAGTAAACAAAATGAGCCAAATTGGTCTGCCCTCAAGTGGGCTCACCACCTATAGGAGGGATCATGATGCTATGTGAACCAGGTTGGCAGTCTGTCTTCTCTGCTTGGACTGCTGCCCCCATGACACAGATCCCTAAATAACTGGTAGAAGATGGATGGATGCATGCATGCATGCATGGATATCAGATTTATGAGCGCAAAAGTCAAAAATTTATACAGATCTGCAGCTTTTGCTCTTGTAAGTGTGCATTTTTTTTCCTTGTAAATTTGTGACTTTATTTTTTTAAATTTATGACCTTTTTTTCCCTCAATCATTTGTTTTTTTTCCACCACAAATTTATAACTTTTTCTTATAAAATTGGAACTTTCTTACATGGAGTAAAACATCCATGTAAAACATCCCTACTTTGGGATGTTTTACCCCTCAGCCTCTAAAGACTGAAGGTGTATTGTCGTCACCCCCGCCCCTCCCACCCCGCTGGGTGGATGGGCGGAGTCTGAGAGCGTTGATGGCAGTGTCGTCGACACCTGCCATGTGAACGTGATTACTAGAGAAAGAAATGATGGGGCCTTTAGGTCAAGGTCAGAAGTCCATTTTCCCAAAATCTTGTGAACACCAATAAGTAGAGAAAGAAATGACGTGGCCCTTTTCAAATTGATACCATGGGTATATCTATGAAAAATCTCAGACAAGTTCAAATTTGGGTGACCTCTGACCTTTAGGTCAGTTTTCCCTATAACTCTAAAAAGGAATAATGTAGACTATTCACCTCAATATCATCATGTCTAAGACAAGTCTTGGATGGTTTAGATCCTGTCCTCTGACTATGGGTTTGGGGTCAAAAGGTCAAAGGTCAATGTTAACATTCCCTTTGCATTATTACTATAGAACAAGTAAAGCTAGAGTCACCAAAGTTTGTAGACAGTTTCACCCTGTCACCCTGACCTGTAACTATTGTTTTGGGATTACAAGGTCAAAGGTCAAGGTCAAATTGCTATTTAAACTGTATTTCAACAACAAAGAAAGCTGGGGTCACCAAAGTTGGTACACAGGTTCACCTGGGAACCCCCGGCCTACAACTATGGGTTTGGGTCAAAAGGTCAAAGGTCAAGGTCAAAATGCCCTATAAACTATACATCAACAAAAATGAAACCTAGGGTCACGAGACTTTGTACACCGGTTCACCCTGTCACCCTGACCTCTGCCTATGGTTTTGGGATTGCAGAGTCAAACATCTCAACAACAGAGGCTGAGGGGTACCACTGGCAGCCACCAGTATTTTTTAAAATTGTAAGTTAGCATCTTTTATTGTATTTTTGCAACTTTATTTTTCTTGCAAATTTGTACTTAATTTACATTTATATGTTTGTCCATAAATTTGTGAATACCTCCCACTGCCATTGATCATGTTAAATCACCTACTGGCATGTACTGTAACAAGATATTTAGTGGCAAAAATGCTCTTGCAATCTATGTAATCACTGTTTTGTTTGTTTGTCTGTTTAGTTGTGAGAGGATTTCTTGTGCACTCTTCAGTTCACTTCATGGACTTTCAATTAGATTTAGATCTGGGCTCTGGCCGGGCCATTCCAAAACTTCAATTTTCTTTGAGTAAAGCCATTCTTCTGTTGATTTGGCTGTATGCTTGGTGTCATTGTTGTGCTGAAGGGTGAAGTGCCTCTTAATCTTGAGCTGTCTAGGACCATTTTAAGCCAAAACTGACTGGTATTTTATTTGGAACTGTTCACAGTTCTTTCTACCTTGACAAAAACTCTAGTTTCAGCTGAAAAAAAGCAACCCGAAAGCATGATGGTGCCTCCACTATGCTTCACTGTGACTTTGTTGTTCCTTTGTTGATACACAGTATTGTTTTTGCACCAAACATACCTATGTTTAGCAAGTTGGCTGCACTTCCACATGCTGCGGCTAGACACTTTAGACTACTGTGCTTGTTTTTGTGTTTCTCCTGCCTTTTTTTGTCCTCCTTCTGTGACGGACTAATTACCTACAGTTGCCAGAAACTTCTAGGGATTGGCCACCAACTTAACTCCGACATCTCCAGTGCTTATTCCAGCAATCAATACAACATCCCTGAGAAGATCGCCAGACCACTGGGTTCTCCGTGGATTGTTATCAGGCCCAGCAAGAGGCGCAGACGGCGCTGAGAGAGGAAGAAGACACAAGGCTGCAGGGCTGGCCTCTGTGCCCAGCTGCACAAACAACGCACCAAACCACCATTACCTTCAATTTTCCTCACCAACAGCAGATCCCTCGCCAATAAAATGGATAAGCTGTGATCGGAGATTGCCTACAATTGCTACGTTCGGGACTGTTGTATTCTGATTGTGACTGAGTCTTAGCTCCACCCGCTGATCCCAGACGCCACTGTGGAATTACCTGGGCGAACTACACTTGGTTTCAACCACAACGCCAATTCTAGTAAAGGCAGAGGTGGTGGGCTCTGTGTTTATGTGCTTCAGACCTGATGTAACAACAGCAGAATAATTCAAGGCCACTGTTCACCAGACTTGGAGGCCATGTCCTTTCTGTGTAGGCCCTTCTGTCTACCTCGCGAGCTAACGGCAGTAACTGTAACAGCTGTTTACGTCCCTCCAGACGCCACCTCCAACACGTCAGTAGCAGGCAACAGAAGGATCACCCCGACGCAGTCCACATTATTGCAGGGAATTTTAACAAAGCATGCTTAAAGACTGTACTCCCCAAAATCCGCCAACATGTTAAGTGTCCCACAAGAGGGGAAAGAACACTGGATCATGTTTACAGCAACATTAAGCATGCCTACAGAACCACCCCCTCCCTCACCTTGGACAGTCAGACCATCTCTCCCTGCTTCAAGTACTTGCTTACACCCCCCTTAGGAAGAGTTCACCCCCAAACAAACAGACAAACAAACAAACAAGCAATTAAAACTTGGCCTGAAAATGCTCTCCTCCAGCTCACAGACAATAACCCCAGACAGATGTGGAGAGGCATCCAGGCCCTCACCAACTACAGGGTCGAGGGCATCCCAACACCGGACAGCAGCCTCACTCTGGCAGAGGAGCCAGAGGAACAGCTTCTTTGCCCGGTTTGCGCTCATCTCCCCCTCCCCTCTCTCCCCCTCGTCCCCCCCTCTCCTCTCTCTCTACAGGTGCATGAGGTGAGGAGGTAACTGAGAGCAGTGAACCCCTGCAGAGTTGCTGGTTCTGATGGCATCCCAGGAACGGTGGTCAAAGCATTGTGCAGACCAGCTGGCAGAGATCCTCACCAAGCTGTTCAACCCTCTCCCCAGATGCACGCCACCATCCCCTTCTGCCTCAAGGCCTTCACCATCATCCCCATCCCCAAAAAGTGTGCAATTGACAGCCTGAATGACTACAGACCCATAGCACTTACGTCTGTAGTGATGAAGTGTTTTGAGCGATTGGTTGTCCCCAGCACATCAGGGACTGTCCTCCTTCAACCCCCACCAGTTTGCCTGCAGGGAGAACCGGTCTATGGAAGCCATCCAATCCACAGAGCGCTGAGCCACCTGGAGAACACAAGGAGCTGCATGAGGATGCTCTTTGTGGACTACAGCTCAGCTTTCAACACCATCATCCCGGACATCCTGAGTGAATAAACTGCACCTCCTCCAGAACCGCCCCACCCAAGCTCTTGCTCCTGGATAAAAACTTGCTCTCCACCGCCCACAAACAGTCAGACTCATCCCCCACCACTCCTCCACACTGTCTCTCAGCATTGGCTTCCCCCAGGGCTGCATGCTAAGCCCTCTACTGTACTCACTGTATACCTTTGACTGTATTTGGTAGCGTTTCTGGCTACTCTGCATTCCGGCAAAATGCTGGCTAAAAGTAACTGTAAATACTCCACAATTGTTATCCACGCTGGCATTAATGACATCCGACTCCGGCAGTCAGAAGTTACATAACTTAGTGTGGAATCGGTGTGTAACTGTGCCAAAACGAAGTTTGCCTCTGTAGTATTCTCTGGGCCCCTCCCCAATCTGACCACTGATGACATGTTTAGCTGCATGTCATCCTTCAACTGCTGGCTGTCTGTGTGGTGTCCTGAAAACAATATGGGCTACACAGACAATTGGAACTCATTTTGGGGAAAATCTAGGTCTTATTAAACGAGATGGCGTACATCCCACTTTGTATGGTGCATCTCTTTTATCTAACAATCTGGCATCATTTTTATCCAAATTTCCAAAATCTTCACAACTCAGAGTTGGGACCAGGAAGCAGAGTCACAGTCTTACACACCTCTCTGCAGTTCCTCTTCATCTGCCACCCCTCAACTTAGCCCCTATCTTCCCCATCAGAGAATCATTGTCTGCTCCCTCTAAAGTAAATAAAAATATAATGTGTAAGCATCCCAAAGTGATTAAACAAAAAGTTGGTAAAACTCAAATTAAACATGAAGCCTCTAAATTTAATGACTTGGTCTCTGTTCCTCCTCATAATTTAAAATTAAATGCGGTCTTGTTAAATAATAGGTCTCTAACTCCCAAGTCTCTGCTAGTCCCATGATCTGTTAATTGATCATCAGATTCATTTAATATCCCTTACAGAGACTTGGTTAGGGCAAGAGGATTATGTTGGTTTAAATGAATCAACTCCCCTTGGTTATTTAAACTGTCAAAATCCCAGAAGTTCTGGTCATGGAGGAGGAGTAGCAACAAGTTTACCATTCCAAATTACTAATTAATGTAAAGCAAAAAACATGTTATTAATTCCTTGAGGGCCTGGTCCTCAGTATTGGGCATTTTAGCAATTTTATGTTAAACCCAATTTTATTTGCCATAGTTTATCATCCTCCCTCAGCCTACTCAGAGTTTTTATCAGAATTTGCCAAATTCCTAGCAGATTTAGTGCTGAAATCAGATAGAATTAATTATAGTAGGGGACTTAAAATACATATAGATGTAGATAGTGACTGCCTTAATATGGCATTTAATTCAATATTAGACCTCGATGGGTTTCTCTAGAAAGTAGGAAATTCTACCATTATCTTCACTACACGTTGGACCTTGTTCTGACATATGGCATAGAAATAGAAGGTCTGATAGTGTCTCCTCATAACCCTGCACTGTCAGACCATTGTCTGTTAACTCTTTGATTTTACTGTTTCTGACTATTTGGCTTCTAAGAAAAATATTACTACAGTAGATTCCTCTCAGATGATTGCTGTTACCAAATTTTAAGCAGATTGTTTCCTCTATGCATGTGTCAACACAACGGAGATAAGCTATGGAGAGCTTGCTCCTTCTGTAATTGATAGCATGGTAGCTAGTGTTACAGCTTCTCTGCATCAGACCCTAGACATGGTGGCCCCTTTAAAAAAGAAAAAGTCTAATCAGAGATTTCTGACTCCTTGGCCTCAACACAGAAACTCATAGCTTAAATACAGAAGACTCGTCTAATTAGAAAAGAAATGGCGCTCACTTAATTTAGATGAAATCTATTTAGCTTGGAGAAATCATCTTCTAATTCATAAAAAATCTCTTAGGAAGCTAGAACAAGTTATTATTCCGCATTAATAGAAGAGAACAAGAATAATCCCAGGTTTCTTTTCAGCACTGTAGCCAGGCTGACAAAGAGTCAGGAAGGGAATGCTAGTCAATCCTAGCATTCCCTAAGAGCTTTCTAGTCAGGACTTTATCAACTTTCTCAATAAAAAAATTTCATCTATCAGAGATAAAATCAGTCAGATTCTTCCCACCGTTAACTTAAATACAGTAACTACTACAAACTCCTTCAACTGATATCTGTTGATGAGTTTACTCCACGAACTGACCTTTTATAGTTAGATAAAATAATTTCCTCTCCATGCTTCTCAACTTGTCTTTTAGAACCTATTCCTACCAGGTTATTTAAAGAAGTCCTTCCCATTTATTGGTAGCTCTATTCTTCAAATAATCAATTCTTCATTAACATTAGGCCATGTACCGCAGGCTTTTAAAACTGCTGTAATTAAACCCTTACTCAAAAAGCCAATGCTGGATCCAGGAGTTTTAGCTAACTATAGACCAATCTCTAATCTGCCTTTCATTTCAAAAATCTCAGAAAGAGTTGTTGCTACACAATTATTTGACCACTTGCAGGGAAATGGTTAATTTGAAGAGTTTCAATCTGGGTTCAGAATCCATCATAGTACTGAAACAGCTTTGGTGAAGGTCACTAATGACCTCAGAATCAGAATCAGAATCAGAATCAGGTTTATTGCCATTGTTCATGTAGTACACAAACTAGGAATTTGTCTCGGTGCAATGCTGCAACATTAAACATGATAAGATAAAAGAAATAAACTATACATGCCTCCTTATTGCATCTGATAATGGACTTGTTTCTGTACTTGTCCTTTTAGACCTTAGTGCAACTTTTGATACTATCGATCATAATATTTTACTTGATAGATTAGAACACCATGTTGTACTTAATGGAACTTTGTTGCAGTGGTTTAGATCTTATTTATCTGATAGGTTCCAGTTTGTTCATGTCAATAATGAGTTTTCTTCCAACTCAAAGCTCAGTCAGGGAGTTCCACAGGGATCTGTGCTAGGCCCTATTCTTTTTAGTTTATATATGCTTCCGCTAGGCAACATTATTAGAAAGCACTGTATACATTTTCATTGTTATGCAGATGTCACACAATTATACCTGTCAGTGAAGCCAGATGATAGTAATCAATTAGCCAAGTTAGAGGCCTGTCTTAAGTGAAATCAAAGCTTGGATGACTTGTAATTTCCTGCTATTAAATTCAGATAAGACTGAAGTCATTCTAGTTGGTCCAAAAAACCTTAGAAATTCCTTTCCAAATCAAACTCTTAGTTTGGATGCAGTTACTCTTTCTCTTAATAGTTCTGTGAGGAACCTTAGAGTTATTTTTGATCAAGATCCATCCATCCAGTTGCTACTGCTTTTCCGGAGGTCTGGTTCGCGGAGGCAGCAGTTCAAGCAGAGAAGCCCAGACTTCCCTCTCCCCAGCCACCTGCTCCAGCTCTTCAGAGAGGATACCAAGGCGTTCTCAGACCAGCTGGGAGACATAGTCTCTCCAGCGAGTCCTGGGTCTGCCCCACGGTCTCCTCCCAGAGGGATGTGCCCGAAACATCTCAAGTGGGAGGCGTCCAGGAGGCATCCTGATCAGATGCCCATAACACCTCAACTGGCTCCTTTCAAGATCTGTTTTTTAATTCACATATTAAACTTGTTTCTAAGACTGCCTTCTATCATTTGCTAATATTGTCAAGTTTGAATGAACTGATCCACGCTTTTGTTAGCTCTAAATTAGATAATTGTAATCTTTATTATCAGGTTGTCCCAAAAACATCTTTAAAAGTCTTCAAGCTGATCCAAAATGCAGCTGCAACGAGTTTTAACAGTTACTAGAAAGAGAGAATCATATATCTCTCCCGTTCTGGCCTCCCTTCATTTGGCTTTTCCCATAGAGTTTAGAATTAAGTTTAAAATCCTTCTTCTGACTTACAAAGCTCTAAATAATCAGTCCCCTTTTTTATTTAAAAGATCTGATACTACCCTATTATTCTAACAGAGCACTACGCTTTCAAAATGCAGGATTACTTGTAATACCTAGACTCTCCAAAAGTACAACGGGAGGCAGAGCCTTCAGTTATCAAGCTCCTCTCCTGTGGAACCAGCTGCCAATCTGGATTTGGGAGGTCAGACCTTCCTATCTCTGTTTATTAAGAATAGGGTTAAAACCTTCCTTTTTGATATAGCCTCTAATTAGGGTGGGAATCATGTGCCCCTGAACCCTCCCTTAGTTATGCTGCTAATAGGTTCTAGACAGCCGGGGGGACCTCCAACAATACACTGGGCTTCACTGCTTTCTTCACTCTCAATGAAATATTTTTGCTGGTCATTAACATCTGTTTGTTCTCTCCCATAGATTGAGTCCCTGTCGTGCTGTTTGCTCCCTACATGTCTGTTCTTTTCATCTTCTTCTCTATCCCCTCACCCCCCAGCCAGTCGCAGCAGATGACTGCCCCTCCCTGAGCCTGGTTCTGCTGGAGGTTTCTTCCTGCTAAAAGGGAGTTTTTCCTCTCCACCATTGCCAAGTGCTTGCTCACAGGGGATCGCCTGATTGCTGGGGTCTTTCTGCAATTGTGGGGGTTTCCCCTACAGTTGAAAGTGCTATGAGATGACTGTTGTTGTGAAATGATGCTATATAAATAAAGTTGAATTGAATTGAATTGAATTATTCCAACCCACCCAACCACTGTCATCATGAAAGTACGCAGATGATACCACCTGGGTTGGGCTTATCACGATGGATAATAAGAAGGCATACAGGGTGGAGGTAGAGAATCTGCTGCTGTGGTGCAAGCAAACAACCTGAAACTGAATGTCCAAAAAAACAAAGAACTCTTACTGGACTTCAGAAGAACAGACAGGACCCCCCCCCCACACCCCCCCATTCTTTCCCTCATAAATGTCAAGCTGCATGGAACCGTCCCCACCTTCAGGTTCCTGGGCACCCACATCTCCTCTGATCTCTCCTGGACTGTCAACACCAAGGCCCTGGTGAAGAAACCCCAGCAGCGGCTGCACTTCCTCCGTGTCCTGAGGAAGAACAACCTGGACCAGAAGCTGCTGCTGGCCTTCTACCGCCGCTCAGTGGAGAGCGTGCTCACCTACTGTCTGGGTGTGTGGTACGCCGGCTCCACAGCCGAGACAGAAAGGCTGTGCAGAAGGTCATCAACACCACCCAAAAATTACTGGCGGCCCTCTGCCCTCCCTGGAGGACATCTCCAGATCCTCCTGTCTCAGAAGGATCAAGGCCATCACAGGAGACCCCTCACATCCCACCCACCACCTGTTTGACCTGCTTCCCACTGGACGACGGTTCAGATCATTCAGGTCCATCACCTCCAGACTGACAGTTACTTTCCCTGGGCCATACGAATTGCAAACAGTCAGAGGCCCCACCCCACTCCCTCCGAACACTCACATGCACAGAACTGAGGAACCTTTTAACTATCACATAACACACCTGTCTTTGCACTCCACACTTTCATGTATATTGACCCATCCGTGAAACCACTACTGTGTATATTTTCCATAATCCTTGGGCCATTTTACTCAATTGTGTGTCATTTGCATGGTCCGCACTCCGCATTCTTATGTACATACACACGTGGACAAAAATTGTTGGTACCCCCTCTGTTAATGAAAGAAGAACCCACAATGGTCACAGAAATAACTTGAATCTGACAAAAGTGGTAATAAATAAAAAATCTATGAAAATTAACCAATGAAAATCAGACAATGCTTTTGAATTGTGGTTCAACAGAATTATTTTAAAAAACAAACTCATGAAACAGGCCTGGACAAAAATGATGGTACCCTTAACTTAATATTTTGTTGCACAACCTTTTGAGGCAATCGCTGCAAATCAAACAATTTCTGTAACTGTCAATGAGACTTCTGCACCTCTCAGCAGGTATTTTGGCCCACTCCTCATGAGCAAACTGCTCCAGTTGTCTCAGGTTTGAAGGGTGCCTTCTCCAGACGGCATGTTGCAGCTCTTTCCACAAATGTTCAATACGATTTAGATCAGGGCACATAGAAGGCCACTTTAGAATAGTCCAGTGTTTCACTCTTAGCCATTCTTGGGTGTTGTTAGCTGCGTGTTTTGGGTCTTTATCCTGTTGCAAGACCCATGACCTGCGACTGAGACCAAGCTGTCTGACACTGGGCAGCACATTTCTCTCTAGAATACCTTGATAGTCTTGACATTTCATTGTACCCTGCACAGATTCAAGACACCCTGTGCCAGATGCAGCAAAGCAGCCACAGAACATAACAGAACCTCCTCCATGTTTCACAGTAGAGACAGTGTTCTTTTCTTGGTATGCTTCATTTTTGCGTCTGTGAACATAGAGCTGATGTGCCTTGCCAAAAAGTTCCAGTTTTGTCTCGTCTGTCCATAGGACATTCTCCCAGAAGCTTTGTGGCTTGTCAACATGCAGTTTGGCAAATTCCAGTCTGGCTTTTTTATGATTTGTTTTCAGCAGTGGTGTCCTCCTTGGTTGTCTCCCATGAAGTCCACTTTGGCTCAAACGGATGGTGCGATCTGACACTGATGTACCTTGACCTTGGAGTTCACCATGAATGTGTTTAGAGGTTGTTCTGGGCTCTTTTGTTACCATTCGTATTATCCGTCTCCTCCTGCGGCCACATCCAGGGAGGTTGGCTACAGTCCGTGGATCTTTAATTTCTGAATAATAATGTGCAACTGTAGTCACAGAAACATCAAGCTGCTTGGAGATGGTCTTATAGCCTTTACATTTAACATGCTTGTCTATAATTTTCTTTCTAATCTCCTGAGACAACTCTCTCCTTTGCTTCCTCTGGTTCATGTTTAGTGTGGTAAACACTATGTCACCGAACAGCACAGCGACTACTTGTCACCTTTAAATAGGCCAACTGACTGATTACAAGTCTGTAGACACCTGTGATGTTAATTAGAGGACACATCTTGGTTGAACATGTCCCTATGGTCACATTATTTTCAATCTTTTCTAGGGGTACCATCATTTTTGTCCAGGCCTGTTTCATGAGTTTTTTAAAGTAATTCTGTTGAACCACAATTCAAAAGCATTGTCTGATTTTGATTGGTTAATTTTCATAGAATTTTTATTTATTACCACTTTTGTCAGATTCTAGTTATTTCTGTGACCATTGTGGGTTTTTCTTTCATTAACAGAGGGGTACCAACAATTTTGTCCACGGCTGTATAATTTGAGGTTTAAATGTTAACTGCCTCTGCCAAGAAGGTTATATTTTCATCTGCATTAGTTTATCAGTTTTTCTCTTTCTTAGTTAGCAGGATTACACTAAAACTAGTGGATGGATTTCTATGGAACTTGGAGGGAGGGTGGTTTTTTGCCAAAACTTGACTCCATAAAATTTTAGTGTAGACCTAGCTCAAGGTGTGGATTCAGGAGCTTTTCGTCACTTTAACTAACATTGTGAGAACTGCAACTACCACTAATGTGTAGCTAAGATAATGGAGATTCAGTATTTGTCAACAGTTTTCACATATCTCCAATCGTTTCTGAATTATACCCAAATCATTGGTTAATTTTCATAGAATTTTTATTTATTACCACTTTTGTCAGATTCAAGTTATTTCTGTGACCATTGTGGGTTTTTCTTTCATTAACAGAGGGGTACCAACAATTTTGTCCACGGCTGTAGTTCAATCCGTGAAGCCACTATCATGCCTGTGTATATTTCCAGAATCGCGAGCTATTTTTATTTCAGTCATGTGTTTAATCGTGCATTCTGTGACTGTGTTTTTATCTAATCCTTCTCTCTTACTTTATTGCGCAGTAGCCTGGTGGAGCACCTACAATTTTGTTGTACTATACAACTGTACAGTGACAATAAAGGTGAAAAAGAAGCCATATTTATTGTCATTCAGTCCATCATGTATAGAAGAACGAAATTACATTTCTCCTATCTACAATGTCAATCACATGTAGAATCAGAGGGGTCGCTGCCATGCAAGGTGCCGCCACAAACAGCTTCTTCTTCCCCCATTCTTTTATGCTGAGCACCAAGCTAGAAGGCGGGAAGTACCATTTTTATATGTTCTTTGGTATGACCCAGCCAGGACTTGAACCCCCAACCTCCCAGTGGTGGGGCAGATGCTCTATCAACTAGGCCACCACACCATGCCTATTCTATTCTATTCTATTCTATATTAGAATTGTAGCCAAAAAGTTCAGAGCTGATGTTTTGCTTTTTTTCTTGTGAGAAAATTCTTCAAGATCTATAAGAGAATGTTGTCTCATGTAGTATACAACTAGTACTTGCCAGAAATTCCTTTAGTGTTGCTGTAGGCCTCTTGACAGCCCGCCTGACCAGCTTTCCTCTTATCTTTTCTGGAGGGATGTACAGTTCTCAGTAACATAACGGCTGTCCCATATTTTTTCCACTTCTTGATGACTGTCACTGTGTTCCATGATATACGGGGGGAAGGGGGTGCTGAAAAGTTCATCGTGGTCAAATTTGACCAAATGTGGTTTATTTTTCAACATAGTTTTCCCTTCGGTCCGCACACTTCTTCCATCAGTGTTGCTGCATTTGGATCCCTGCGGTTGAAAAATAAACCACATTTGGTCAAATCTGACCCCTATGAACTGAATTGAGGACATCCACCTGGATGGATGAAGCAGCCACTGTACGGCATTCAGAACTCCTTATAAGAACTCCTTATACAAAGATATAGAGTGATGATAATCAAGTCAGTGGTGGTAATGCACCTGTAAGCTGGTTGCCAACCGCCAATCAAATCTAAAAGAAGAAGAAGAACACACCCGTCAAACAGCAGTGGGTCACAGCGCTCTAGGTCCAGGCGTCTATGAAGAAAGAGAGCTGCCTCTTCCGCCCCTGGCCTTTTATACCCCGACCAATGTCACCACCGGAAGTGTGGTTTGCCAGCCCCCTCAAATCCCCGGTAAATCCCAGACCGCCATATTACTACTGATTTATAGATGTAACAGTTGCCACAGTGGATCATCTGCCTCCATCTCACCCGATCCCTTGCATCTTCCTCTGTAACACCAACCCTCTCCATGTCCTCCTTCACTACATCCATGAATCTTCTCTGTGGTCTTCATCTTTTCCTTCTGCTTGGCAGCTCCATCTTCAACATCCTTTGTCCAATGTATCCACTATCCCTCCTGTGCACATGTCCAAACAATCTCAGCCTTGCCTCTCCTACTTTGTCTCCAAACTGCTCAACCTGAGCTGTCCCTCTGATATACTCATTTTTAATCCTGACCCTCCTAGTCACTCCCAATGAGAATCTTAGTATCTTCAACTCTGCCACCTCCAGCTCTGCCTCCTGTCTTTTTGCCGGTGCCACCATCTCTAGCAGGTCTCACTACCATCTTGTAAATCTTCCCTTTCATTCTAGCTGTTATCCTCCTGTCACAAATCACCCCTGACCCTCGTCTCTACCCATGCCACCCTGCCTGCACTCTCTTCTTCATCTCTCTTGTGCATTTTCCATTGCTTTGGATGGGTGACCCCAGGTATTTAAACTCATCTACCTTCACTACCTCTACTCCTCCTTCTGCATCTTCACCATTACACCTGCCTTCCTCTCATTCACACTCATGTATTCCATCTTGCTTTTACTGACTTTCATTCCTCTTTTCTCCAGAGCATCCCTCCACCTCTCCAGGTTCTCTTCCACTTGCTCTCTACTCTCATTACAGATCACAATGTCGTCTGCAAACATCATGGTCCACGGAGACTCCTGCCTGACCTCATCTGTCGGCCTGTCCATCACCATGGCAAACAAGAAGGGGCTCAGAGCCGATCCCTGATGTAACCCCACCCCCTTGAATCCATCTGTCACCCCTACAGCACACCTCACCACCGTCTCATTGTCCTCATATATGTCCTGCACCACCCTCACATACTTTTCTGCCACTCCTGACGTTCTCATACAGTACCACACTTCCTCTCTTGGCACAATTGAATTATACAGATTATAGGTCACATTAAAGATGGGAAAAGTTTTAAAATTCATTTATTCATTGACAATTTGTATATCCACTGAACACAAGAACCAAAATAACACATTTTAAAATTAATTAATGTCATTGCAATTCATTTAAAAAATGTGCCTGTGCAGATAATTGCAAAATGTAAACAAACATCATTTTCTTAAACAGAACATATACAGTGAGGAAAATACAGTAAGTACTGAACATATCCATATTTTTCTCATTAAACATATTCTGATGGAGCCATTGAGCTGAGATTTTCACCAGATATCAGTAACAACCTAAGTAATCCATACATACAAAGAAGTCAAGGCAACTGTGTTCACAGAACAAGTTATATTTAATAAAGTGGAATGACATGGAATAAGTATTGAACATGCTTGGTGAAATTCATTTAATATTTATTAAAAAAGCCTTTGTTGGTAATAACAGCTTCCAGATGCCTCCTGTATGGAGAAACTAGGCGCAGGCATTGCTCAGGAGTGATTTTAGCCCATTCTTCCACACAAACTGTCTTCAAATCTTGAAGGTTCCGTGGGTGTCTTCTATGAACTCTGATCTTCAGTTCGTTCCATAGATTTTCAATTGGATTCAGGTCAGGTGACTGACTGGGTCATTCTAGCAGCTTAACTTTCTTTCTCTGGAGCCAGTTGAGAGTTTCCTTGGCTGTGTGTTTGGGATCACTGTCTTGCTGAAATGTCCACCCTTGTTTCATCTTCAGCATCTTGGCAGATGGCAACAGGTTCTTATCACGGATGTTTCTGTACATTTGTCAATTCATCTTTCCTTCAATTATATGAAGTCTGCCTGTACCATGTGCTGAAAAGCACCCTCACACCATGATACTCCCTCCTCCAAACTTCATTGTTGGTATGGTGTTTTTGGGCTGATGTGCAGTGCCATTTCTCCTCCAAACATGCTGTGTGTTGTGGCATCCAAAACGTTCAATTTTGGTCTAATCTGACCAGACTATATTCTCCCAGTATTTTACTGGCTTGCCCAAATGTTGTGCAGCAAACTTTAAATGAGCTTCAACATGCTTTTTCTTCAGCAATGGAGTCTTTTGAGGTGAGCGGGCATAGAGCCCATGTCGGTTGGGTGCATTACTTATTGTTTTCTTTGAAACAGCAGTACCTGCTAACTCCAGGTCTTTCTGGAGCTCTCCACGAGTGGTCTTTGACTCTTGGATAACTTTTTTGATAATTCTTTTGACTCCTCTGTCAGAAATCTTGCGAGGAGCTCCTGGTCGTGGCCGGTTTATGGTAAAATGATGTTCTTTCCACTTCTGAATAATGGCTCCAACAGTGCTCACTGGAACATTCAGCAGTTTAGAAATGCACCTGTAACCAATGCCATCATTATGTTTTGCAGTAACAAGGTTGCAAAGGTCTAGAGAGAGCTCTTTGCTTCTACCCATCATGAGTTCTTTGTGGTGTGACAATCTGATATTTACAGACCTTTTTAAAGGCTATCACTAAGGATCCAAGGCTTTCTAAATTCTGATGGATTTCAGCTGGTTTCTTGGCTTTCTATTCCTTTTTTCACCTTTTTTTCATGTGTCCAATACTTATTACCTCGGTCATTCCACTTTATTAAATATAACTTGTTTTGTGAACACAGTTGCCTTGATTTCTTTGTATGTACCCTATGGATCACTTGGGTTGTTACTGATATCTGGTGAAAATCTCAGGTCAATGGCTCCATCAGAAATATGTTTAATGAGAAAAATGTTGACATGGTCAATACTTATTTTCCCCGCTGTATAGTAGCTATTATAAATTGTTTTTTGCCATTGTTACAAACAAAACAATAGACAGATTTCACTCATGATACACACAACAAAACTGACCTTGATATGTTTTTTGGATGGAGCAACAGCCTCAGCAGCCACTTCTTTGTCCAAGCTCCTTCAGTATATCTTTCTCTTCCTCTCCTGTCAGCAACATAGCCTAACTGTGGCCTGTGAATGGGGCAGAAAGCAGTGCCTGTTGAGGTCAGTGGCAGTGCTACTACATCAGCTAGTGTGCGCTGCCTGTATAGTATTGCCGGCTGTAAATCTCTTGTGCTGTGTCATGTGAATTTTGGCTCGCATTTAGCCTGCCTCCATCTCTAAACACAGATTGGAGTTTTAGCGGTGAGCCACTACATCCAGAGATTTCTTTTTACGTCCTAGTTTCGGCAAATGGTCAAAAGACACGATGGCCATTACTGCAGGGGCCAGTGTCCAGAGTGGTGTGGTGAGTTAATGTGGAGGCCAAAGCATACTAAGCCAGTTGCTTTCAGCACATGTCTGCCTTTAGCTCCCTACACAGGGCTATAACAGGATATTCCATTCTTGTTCTTGAGCTCCCGTACCTGTTGTAAGTGAAGCAAGACGGATTCTCTTTTTGCCTGCTTTCTTGGCTGCTGTAGCAGACACTTGCCACTAAACTCCATTAGACATCTGGTTTAATATTCCCCCATTCTTCTCTCCTGGATGTTTCCAAGTTCATTGAGGTTTTTCTGGCCACTCCAATTTTCCACTGGCAGCTTGCGAGGCTATCCCGGGGTGGTTCCTCCTGGAGGGCTGTCAGGACTCCGAGGCCAGCCTCTTTAGGGTTTTTGCTGCTGCTGCTGCTGTTATGGGTGACTTCTCCCCTCCAAATTTCCTCAGATACACTACTGTTCAGGGCCTTCCTCTCCATCTGACACAGAGGAGCAAACCTACTATGTGCACATGATGTGAACAGCTAGCATTATTACTGTATTTGTCTTATTCAGAAACTTCCTTATCATGAATACTTCAAACATTTTTATATTCATCAGTCATCGTATACTGTATTTATAGAACATACCATCCATAGCTTGCCAGCCATATGCCAAATACAGTCTTTGCAGATGCGCTAATTTCAGTGAAAGTCAAGATTCTCTGATGACTGACCTAATATCTTTTTCGATTAACAAATCTCTTACAAGACACACCATTCGAGTCGATTCCACGACAGCTGCTATTTTTCATGCTGTCTGATTTACTGTGAGCAAAATTAAGTTTATAATCACTCATAATTGCTTTTGCTCTTATACCCCCAGATGTACTGTAAATGATCCAAAAGGGTTCATACTCTCTTCTAAAATAATTATAAAAATATTTTCTTTTCTATCAGACAGTGAAAAAGGTTGTTTTTACCTTAACATGTTTTGGCCACTTCTTGCAGCCTTCGTCAGAATTGTCACGTGATGTTATGACAATCAACACCATCAACAAGGATGAGGGATCTTATACCCTGTCCCACACCTGGGATGCTGTCCTCCACAGGATACCAGACAGCAGGGGGCGTAGTTGTCCTCTGCTGTCTGGTAAACTTGGATAAAACAGCCGATGAAACAGCTGACAACCTTTTTCACTGTCTGACAGAAAAGAAAATATTTTTATAATATACTGTAAATGACTGGGGATGAAAGGGTATCACTTCATAATGAGAATGTCCTAAAGATTTTATGGTTTGTAAGTAGTTTAGTAAACACTTTATCAATCATTAATAAACTGTTATAACACATTAGATTAAAAGGAAAATAGTAACCTCTTACTTGCCAAATAGCAATACCACACTAATCTGTTCTCTCAAACTTCAGATATCAGTTTATTTAGATTGGGCTGTTGCTTTATAAGCTATATTTTCACCATCAGATATATCATTTTAGCACTGCAAGCATTTTTAGCCAAAAGGTCTATTGATCTTGTTCTTGTGAAGTAGTCCGATAAAAGTAGTAAATCATTTAAAATGTTTTTTGGTAGGGCTGGGAATATTATTAATGAGGGCCAATAACACATTTTAAAAAATTGACACCGTGAGGTCACTCCCTGAGGTGGTGTTGGCAGTGGTAACTAGTTTGTCCCAGCAACTAGCTCAGCTTAAAACAGGAGTAGATATTGTTTTTCAGCATTTACATTTACACCAAACTAAACTGATCCTACAGTACTTAGAGTTACCTCATCCTGCACACACCTGATTTACTTTATCAGTATTTTGTTGAATATGAGTCACATGTTCAATGAGTGAAAATGCAATTAAAAGTTGCTAAAGTATACTTCTTTGCCATGGTTTCTTTCATGCAAATTTAGTGATTAATCACAATTAATTATAAAAAAATGTGCAATTAATTAGTTTTTAGAGAATTTAATCAATGCACAGCCCTAGTTTTTGGACATTTACTTCAGGAATATTTAGAGTTATAGCTCTCTGAAGCAAATGGACAGGAAGTTAATTTATTTGGACTGGACTTAGAGTAATTAAACGGTCAACACACATCGGTATTTAACTGCAAAGCATCTCGTTTTCAATGCCCTCTTCGGCTCACTGCTCTCAGTCAAATGAGGGGCTTGATTACCATAGTTCCATGGCTTGTGTAATTGGCTTCCATTATGGCCAGATAGGGCCTTAGTAGTGCCAGACCCACCAGGGGGTGACAACCAGTACATGTTCTATCATCATCATTTTCCCCATGAACAGCGCAACTCAATGGGCCCAGAAATGTGAATGCATCCACGGCTCGAGGACCCACCCTTTCCCTGGAAACTGCCTTTATCCTGTTTTAAACATTACAGTGATGCTCTGTTTGTGCGTCTACGTGCAAATGGGCTTTAGCAGCGTTATGTGTGTGAGGGTGGAGGGAAGTGCGAGTGTGGAGTGTATTTTTATTATGTGGCTGGTCACCGAGTGCCCGTGCGTGTGAATTCACATACAATACACATTTGAGGCTTTGCGTGTGCATGTGTGTGAGGTGGGGGCAGTGTGGCGTTACCACAGAGCTGGTGGGGCACGGCTCTGCTGCTATAACCAAATGGGCAAGCGGTTGTGAGTCAGTCCCCACCGGGCAAACCTGTGGCCACGGTATTAGCTCCGCAGCACCAGTGCCAGGATAGGAAATTAACAGTGGCTTTGGGTGAAAACTTCTCTGAGAGTTCAGGAAATGCCCTTGAGACCAGAATAAGAGGTGTAAAAAGTCCCTCTGAAGAAAGGAGGGGGAAGGAAATGGAAAACAGGTGCAAACGCTTGCTTATTAGCTGTATATTTAGCAGTATATATAGTAAATGACTTTTTCATGTAAAAGATGCGGCATAAAATTAGTACACATGTAAACTCTACCAGACAATATAGCTCACCGATTTCTAGGCATTACGTCTATATACCTCCACAGTAGGACTGGACAATCTGACCTTAAATAAGCATCACAGTTAAATGACCTTTTCATGTCAGCTTTTTTTTTTTTTTTTTTTAGCAGGCGGGAGGGGGGGGGCTTCCTCCTTCTTATTAACAGGGCTCCTAATTAAGCAATATTGCACAAGAGTGTGGTGTCATATCATTGCAGGGCAGTAGTAAACGGGCATTATATAATAAAGAACAGACCTATTGTCATTTCACACACAAAATAAAGTAGTCTCTTATTGGATTCTTAAAAACAGCCTTAGCTTGTACATTCCATCTGTAAAACAGTTGAGATGACGTGGATAGCCCTCAGAGGCTAACAGCCACTTAGCTTCACTTGCTTTTTCTTGCCATCTTCAGATGAAATAAACAGTCAATAATCACATATGGGTATGGGAGGAGTTTGGTGAGGCCATGGAACAAGACTTTCGGTCGGCCTCGTAGAGATTCTGGCAAACTGTCTGGTGGCTCAGGAGGGGGAAGCAGCTCCCTGTCCACACTGTGTATGGTGCGGATGGGGCGCTGCTGACTTTGACTGGGGACATCGTCGGGCGGTGGAAGGAATACTTTGAGGATCTTCTCAATCCCACTGACACACCTTCCACAGAGGAAGCAGGGCTTGTGGACGAGGGGGACGACTCGCCCATCACAGGGGCTGAGGTTGCCAAGGTGGTTAAAAATCTCTTTGGTGGCCAGTCCCCGGGGGCGGACAAGACTCGCCCTGAGTACCTCAAGGCCCTGGATGTTGTAGGGCTGTCATGGTTGACATGCATCTGCAACATTGCGTGGAGGTCAGGGGCAGTGCCTTTGGCATGGCAAACCGGGGTGGTGGTTCCTCTCTTCAAAAAAGGGGACCAGAGGGTGTGCTCCAACTTTAGAGAGATCACACTCTTCAGCCTCCCTGGGAAGGTCTATGCCAAGGTACTGGAGAGGAGAGTCCGACTGCTGGTGGATCCTTGGCTTCAGGAGGAGCAATGTGGTTTTCGTGCTGGCCGTGGCACATTGGACCAGCTCTTTACCCTCTCGAGAATCCTTGAGGATTTGTGGGAGTTTGCCCAACCAGTTTACAAGTGTTTCGTGGACTTGGAGAAGGCATTCGACCGCGTCCCTCGTGTTTTTTGTGGGGGGTGCTTCGGGAGTATGGGGTATCGGGCTTGTTGTTACGAGCTATTCGGTCTTTACAACCGTTGTGAAAGTTTGGTTCATATTGCCAACACTCAATCGGACTCATTCCCAGTGAGAGTTGGACTCCGCCAGGGCTGCTCTTTGTCACCGATCCTGTTCATAATTTTTATGGACAGGATTTCTAGGTGCAGCCATGGAATGGAGGGTGTCATGCTTGGTGACCACAGGATCTCATCTCTGTTGTTTGCAGATGATGTTGTCCTGCTGGCTTCATCCAGCAATGACCTACAGGTTTTACTGGGATGGTTTGCCGCTGAGTGTGAAGCAGCTGTGATGAGAATCAGTACCTCCAAGTCCCAGTCCATGATCCTCAGCTGGATAAAGGTGGATTGTCCTCTCCGGGTTGGAAACAAGCTCCTGCCCCAAGTGGAGGAGTTTAAGCATCTTGGGGTCTTATTCACGAGTGAGGGGAGAATGGAGCAGGAGATTGACAGATGGATCGGAGCAGCATCTGCAGTGATGCGGATGTTGTACCGGTCTGTTGTGGTGAAGAGGGAGCTGAGTTCTAAGGCAAAGCTGTCGATTTACCAGTCAATCTACGTTCCTACCCTCACCTATGGTCACGAGCTCTGGGTAATGACTGAGAGAACGAGATCGCGGATACAAGCGGGTGAAATGAGCTTTCTGCGTAGGATTGCTTGACTCACCCTCAGAGATAGGGTGAGGAGCCCAGTCATCCGGGAGAGGCTCAGAGTAGAACCGCTGCTCCTCTACATTGAAAGGAGTCAGTTGAGGTGGTATGGGCATCTGATCAGGATGCCTCCCACTTGAGGTGTTTCGAGCACATCCCTCTGGGAGGAGACCCCGGGGCAGACCCAGGACTCACTGGAGAGACTATGTCTCCCAGCTGATCTATCCTCTCTCTGAAAAGCTGGAGCAGGTGGCTGGGGAGAGGGAAGTCTGGGCTTCTCTGCTTGAACTGCTGCCTCTGCAACCCGGACCTCCGGAAAAGCAGTAGAAGATGGATGGATGGATGGATGGATAATCACATACTATGGAGACAGAGATCGTGTTTGTTTTCGTTACAAGCCATCTTTAATTGTTCTGCCCGTGTTCTGCTGCATCTGAACAGCACAGACTGCGCTGCTTCCGGAGTTTCGTGCCTGCGCCTGTAACTCGGCAGGCATATCTTAAAGGGCCAGTACATGAAAAGCTCTCACTTACACGTACATAACAGGGAGAGGAGAAAAAAAGACAGCATGGGCAAGATTACGTTTGTTCTATATCCCAAACGCCGGTTCTGGTTTTATTTCAGGTATTCACCTAGCCCAAGTCCACAGTATACTGTCAACTCATAAATAAAGTACATCAGTCTCATTTGTTTGCAGTCTTGTTAGTCTACTTTTTCCTCAGGTGCTCACAAGTCAATTTGACTTCTTTATCACCTAGGAGCCAACGCATCAAAAAAGTTGCAGTGGAATTCTGAACCCCCGTAATGTGACACATATTCCGGAATAATCACATCTAACTATTCTGCACTATGTGATTATGATGTAAAGCACCATTTTAAAAAAAATTAGATCTGAAGAAATTCCAAAAGATGATGCTTGACAAAGATGTTCTCTTATTGGAGAAAAAAAAAGCTCTTTCGGCTCTCTGAAGTGCAGAGTCCAATAATTGCAACTGAGCACATTACACAACACACATCAAAAGAGTATAAAAACATCCATCTCAGAAGGCCTTATGAAAGACTCTTCAGTTAGTCTTATTTCTGATGGTTGGCCTCTTCTAGATTACTGCCACTTATAGGGAAACCGACCGTTTAATAACCCTCAGGCTTGTTTAGGGCAAGAGAAAACTTCTTTTCGGTCAGATTCTTAGGAGAAATGTAAAATATTGAAAGGTTATTGCCATTGGTTGGGCTGTTGCCATTGCCATCGGTTATGGCCCCTGTGAGTCTCCTCCTGTATACTTGGGCCCCCTGACTCCTTACGTCAAATCCACAGCTAGGAACCTTGGTTTTATCATGGACAGTGATTTTAAATTAGACACGCAGATTTGCTCTGTGGTAAAATCCAGCTTCTTTCATCTAAGGCGTTTAGCAAAAGTAAAACCCATTCTCTCTAGACCACACCTGGAAACAGTAATCCATGCTTTTATTTCATCTCGGCTGGATTACTGTAACGCCCTTCACGCCGGTGTCAGCCAGTCATCTCTTTCCCATCTGCAGCTGGTTCAAAACGCCGCTGCTCGTCTTTTAACAGGTACACATGGAAGAGATCACATCACACCCATCTTAGCTTCACTCCACTGGCTGCCCGTGCATTTTAGAGTTCATTTTAAAATTCTTTTATTTGTTTTTAAATCCTTGAACGGTCTTGCTCCGCCTTACCTCTCTGAGCTTCTGCATCCCTACGCTCCCACCCGGTCCCTCAGGTCAGCTGAACAGCTGCTTCTGGGGGTGCCAAAGGCGAGGCGCAAGCTCAGAGGGGACAGAGCCTTTTCGATCATGGCCCCCAGGTTATGGAATGATTTACCCCTGGACATCAGACAAGCACTTTCACTGTCCCTTTTTAAAACCTGTCTTAAAACACACTTTTACTCCCTGGCCTTCGACCCAGTGTGAGACATTGATTTTATTGAATGAAATGGATTTTTATTTATTTATTCTATTTATGAATTTATTTATTTTTTACTGTGGTTCTTGTGTTAGTGCCCTGCTTTTATGTTCTCTTGCTGTACAGCACTTTGTGTAGCGAGTGTTGCTTTTAAAGTGCTTTATAAATAAAGCTGATTGATTGATTGATTGACTGTCCTTGTGGTTCAGCGATTCATTGTTCAGCTGGCTCTCCTATCCACCATTGGGTTATAAGGCTGAAACATAAATTGCATTTTTCCATAGTTTTACACAAGTATGTCAAATATGCCACACAGGTAAAACTTAGCTCACTGAAAAGTGCAGCTGATGATCTCATCTCTAACAGTCCTGGTACCACATAACGTGTGACGGCACGGTGCTTCTTTCCTTGTCGACGGTTGGTGTTTGAGGCAGCGAGACCTGCAGACCCCAGCTGTGTGCAGCGTGGGCAGCAGTGCAAGGTGCTCCTGCAGAGAAATTCAGCACTTTGGACAGCACCTACACCAGCTCTGCACACGCTGGAATTCAAACACTGCACTCCTGCAGACTGGAACCAAGGAGCTTGTGGTCAGAAATGTGACCACATATCTAGCCAGGTGCAGCAGGAGGATGAAAACAGAAAGACAAAGAAAATCAGCACCCTCTACTCGTAATGCGACACTTGGCTTTGGGTTCTGAAAACCTCCATTTCATTAATTTGAGAAACTCTAAACACGATGTGTTTCCTCTGTTTCAGGCAGTCGGGAGGCAGCTTTCACCTATGCCATCACGGCGGCGGGGGTGGCCCACGCCATCACGGCAGCATGCAGCCAGGGCAACCTGAACTACTGTGGCTGTGACAGGGAGAAGCAGGGGTATTATAATCAGGAAGAAGGCTGGAAGTGGGGCGGCTGCTCAGCTGACATCAAGTACGGCATTGACTTCTGCCGCCGCTTTGTGGACGCCCGTGAGATTAAAAAGACTCCCCGTCGCCTGATGAACTTGCATAACAATGAAGCAGGCAGAAAGGTAAAGAAAGTCGGCAACAATAATAATACTAATAGAATTAAGGATAATTTCTATATTAAGATGCATTCAGTTTAGTTTAAAACTGTGTCACTGATCTCAGAACACATAGCAATGCTACTGTCTGCTCACCATCTGGGGAAGCTGGGTCATACTATTTTAGCAGAGCTGCTCCATTTGGCTGCCAGTATGAGCGAATGAGGGTGGGACTTAAAAGCTACTATCTGTGGGTCTCTTTGATCAGGTCCTTCACATGCTTGGAGTTCCAGAGCACCGCGGTATTTGATCTTTCCACTTCCGATTCCTGCAGCTCTTTATCAGTCAGCTCACTTGTTTCACTGAGTTCTGACAAGTCAACAGAAACAAATGTGGCCTCATTAAAGGCGGAAACTAGTCGTCTGCTAATGGCGCTTTTCTCTCATAGGATGCTTGGGTGTCTCTTCCTTATGTGAACTCTGTGATCCCACCTTGAGAGTGACTTAACCCGTTTTCTTTATGGGCAGCCAGTCAGAGTTCTTTGGGGGTCATGAGAAACCTGCGCCTCCTCCTTGTGCATCACGTGACATCCTTCCTGGGTGTTTGCATTCATGCAAGCATGTCAACATTCCCAATTTTATGTTTTTCACAGCATAATAAACCTAAATAATTTCTATTCTATAAAATCCCTTTCTGTCATAAACATAGAAAAGTTGTTTTAGGTTAGTGATTGATATGTTTTGATGCTTTAACCATTTGTTGACTTTTCTTTCCCTTTAGAAGTCCACTTTCATTTGCAAAGGAGTTTTTCATGAATCACAGATCAAAATATTTCTACTTTTGTAATACTGTAATGGGCCAGCTGATTTCCTAACTCTTAAACAAGCCTCATGTGCTCCTTTCCCATCCAAATCAACCAATACTGTGTTGGAAAAGTTCATGCTTTGCTGTTGTTCTTGCCATTAAAACCATAGACTATAAGTATGAGGAAGAGGATTAAATTATGTTGACAAATGGATCTAATCAACAACATGGCCTACATTGTGTCCGTTGGTTGCCAGGTGGAGAGCTGCAATTCCTCATTCTTTCATTGAATTATGAAGTGTAAAGTCAGGAAGAGGATATTATTGCAGTTGTCTGCACAATACCAAAACATGTCACTGCCATTTGACTGCATCTATTCAGGGGGTGAAAGCGGGCCGACAATGCTGGTGTTAACACAGCAGACTGAGAGGGTGTACACTGCGTGCCAGGGTGCTGGCAACCTCCTGGTTTCCATTTGGCACTGCTGCTGTTGCCAGGATTCTGGGAGGTTGTGCAAAAATGAGTTTAATTTTTGTTAAGATAGTGGGGAAAAAAGCATAAAACTGGAGTTGCTCAAACATTCATACATACTCCAATGTAGCTTATTGGATGGTACTGAGTTACATATGAAATTTTGTGTCAGTATATCTAACATTTGTTTGTCTATGGACCACTATGAGCCAGTTCACCATCATTACTTTTAATAGGAAAACAACAGCAGTTACAGCCTCTTTCTGGTGGGTGTATTTTATTGTGTTGTGTAGTATATGTGCGTTTGTGTGAGGTAGACAACCGATCTTGGTGGGGATAGGTATCTGGCCGTATTGAGCTAATCAGTAACAGATTGGAAGTTTTGATGGACACAGCTTAAGTAAATGTTTCCATGCATCTGTCAGACTTCCTATGCCCTGCCATGCCATGTGGTTTTTGCACTCGGCATTTCTGTAAATCCTCTTTCTGAATCGATATCTGAGACACGACTGACATCTGATCCTGGCTTTCACAAAATCAGGGAAATCACGTTTTTTCAATCAAGCGTCCTTAACACAAGTGCAACGACGAGGCAGACAGACTTATTGGACATGTATGTTTTCTATGTGTCTCACAGAAGTGATGACTTGCACTGCTGGCAAAGGCGTGCTGCCAGGAAAAAGCTGCATAACCAACCAACATCTTACACAACATGGACACACGCTTTGTTCAGACAAGTCAGTGATTCTGAATTGGGTTAAAAGAGTCATGTCAGGACTGTTACAGATGTGTTAATGGGGCCCATTTCATATGCAATGCATTTCATCTGTTTGTTTGCCTTTGAGACCAGTTCAGCAGAAACCCAAGAGGGTACAGGCTTTAGCTATCTATCTTTGTTTTTTCTTTTCGTTTCTTAGTCTCAAGGGACAAAAGACTGACAATTACTGACGAGAGCGTACAATATTTACCATATGCTCCAGGATTAGGCAGCAAAGAGATTGCTTTCTGCCCTGTGCACCATATGTTCAAGAAAAACTTTTTTTGAAAAAAGTCTGAGAAAGGGCGTAACCTAGAAAATGAATTCTCATATCATCACCAATATCTGATAACAGAATCATCTGAGCCATTTTTCATTTCATATCAAAACATGGCTTTATTTTATTTACCAAAATATTCTTTGAGTAGTCACATGAATGTCTGTTTGAGTTTATCAGTTCGCCTTTGTGTGACACATTTTATAAAACAATAATCCTGACTCAGATTCTTCCATGATCTCATATTAGATCTGTGTTCATTTTTCCTTCTCACTGATGTGGTTAAGGGAAGTCATGGGACAGAATATTACCAGTAACCTAACTGCCATATTTGCTTCTTCCAGGATATGCAAACCTTTGTTATCAATGACCGAAAATGCAGCTATATTTTGGATTTGTCTGTTTTTCAGCAGCCAGATTGAAATGCCTGTGGCTGC
This sequence comes from Pholidichthys leucotaenia, assembly GCA_020510985.1. Taxonomy (NCBI): domain Eukaryota; kingdom Metazoa; phylum Chordata; class Actinopteri; order Cichliformes; family Pholidichthyidae; genus Pholidichthys; species Pholidichthys leucotaenia. The sequence continues at coordinate 59,698,715 of CM035840.1, read as the reverse complement.
AAGTCATCAGTCCAGTTTTTCATACAACAAGAATTGGTAGATATTTGAATGGCACTACTGCTATCACGATTTTGACATTGCACTTTAAATACATGTCTTTGTTTTCACGTGGATAGCCATGGCTGAGGCATAATAATGTCTGCCTGTCAGTCCATTTGTCAGCAGAATCCTGCGTAAACTACCAAGGTAAATTGTGTAAGCTGTTGAGTTCATGGGCAAAGAAAGAATCCATTAGATTTTGCTGTAGAGTTGGATCACTTTTGTTGTAAATCAAACTCATTTTAATATTAGACAAAGATAGCCCAAGTAAATACAAAATGCAGTTTTTAAATGATGATTTCATTTATTAAAGGAAAAAAGCCATCCAAACCTATCTGGCCGTACAAGGAAAAAGTAATTGTGTCGTGGAACCATGAATTCTGTTTTCTACCAGAAAATCACGAAGGAGAATACCAGCCATCAGTTCGTGACCTTAAGGTCCCCAACCATGTAGATGAATTAAAGCAATTCTGCAAAAAAGAGTGGACCAAAATTCATCAACAGTGGTGTAAAAAACTCATTATCTTATATTATATTAAACTCGTTATCACAACACTTGATTGCAGTTGTTGCCAAAGGTGGCACATCCAGTTATTGGGCCCTGTTAGGATGAATCATCCACAGACTTTTCCACTTTCCGCCGTACACCAGTGTTTTTGTTTGTTTCTGTCAGTGCATTATCTGTTTTTTATGCTTTGTGTCACACCATCTAATTACCAGTAGATAGTGCGCCTGCTATGCGCTTGCAGGAGGAGGTTCATTTTAAAGAGGTGTGGCACTGCGCAATCTAATGCGCATTACTATTATAGTGTATGTCATATCAATCCACTTTTGATCAGAACAAAGGAGGTCTATCTTCAGAAGTGCATTGTTTCATACTATTTTAGTGGAGTGTTTTGAAATTACGCAGCTCCGGAGCTCATGAGGAAACGGCATGCGCTGGGATCTTCTTTTATTTTAATATTTTAATGTTGTAACAGTCATGATATAATCACCCGCAATTTTAATTATATGATGATCACACAATACTTTTTTTATTCCATCTACACTCTCGTTTTAATTGCAGACTTACCATTGGAGTGTAGAGATTAGGGATTAATGTAGGATTTTTTTAGGGGAATGAATTAATGAACAGTGAGCATTTGTGCCAGTGTGTTCCAGTGTGATGTGTGACACATGGGGGGGGCTCAGTCTTAAGATTTTTATTCCATCCACATTTTTGTTTCCGTCACAGACTTATTAGGCATTAATATGTTTATTTTTAGGGGAATAAATGAATGAACAAAGAGTGTGCATCATTTTACTTTTCACTGTAACTCCCCAGAGAGACAGGAGATGCATTCACATCTGCTTTGGCCACGTGCCCCGGGTTTCCAGCCAGGCCGAGGCTGCCCACCCCAGCAAGCACCCCGACTGCCACCTGTCAGTCCCTGGCAGAGGCTGCTGAGAGAGGGCTTGGTTTGTGGCGGGGGCTGGTGGCGGATGGGAAACTGCGCCAGATCTTCTCCTCTCCCGCTCGGGAGGAACTGGATCAGAGAACCGCAAATCTCAGCAGACCCCACCGAGACGGGGGGAGGCCCTCAGTCGGTGAAAGCAACAGGAAAGGGAGCACTCCATCTCCTCATGGCCGGGAGTAACTTCACGCCATCGTTAATGAAAGTTCATGAAAGTTTGCACATGCATCATCCTCTTTTCCTGAAGTTCTACACTACGTGAAGTGTGCACTACATTAAACCATTCATCTGATTTTTCAGCTCAGCATTCTTCCCCGTTTGTTCTTTCTAACATAACTAATTGGGCATCATCTGTGATTGATGTCTTCCTTATTACCAAGCAGTAGGGCTGTGCGATATGACAAAAATTTTTATATCATGATATAAGTCATCTTATATCACGATGACAATATATATTGCAATATACATTTTCTGTAAATTTTACAGTTTAGATAATCACATAAAAAGAACCATCTCTTTATTTTAAAGCTTTTTTTACATGTACCTTTTTCCCTCATAATTTTGCATTGTTGTAAAATTGTTTTTTAATGTGCATTTGAGACTTGATTCTCATAAATTTCTGGTTTTTCTTCTAAATCATATATGAATAAAAAGTAAACAACAATAAGTTAAATAATTCCTGAGCCAGAGGAGAGTAGCAAAAAAAAAACAAAACAGAAACACATAAACATAAAAAAATGTCTGAAAATGAGAAAATTGCCCATCACTGCCATCTACAGATATAAATTAGTTGTTAGTCAGTCAAAATCAGTGAAAATTTAAAGCTGGATTCATGCTGCACCTCTGCTTTCTGCATACGCACAATCAGAAGGCTTGTGTGACGAAATTTACGTCATTGTCTCCAGTCCGCTAGTGTCCGCAGAGCTCTTCTGTGGATGACTGCGTGCAGCCCAAATTTTATGCAGCCTGCCCACAACCTGACCGCATTGACAGTGCATGCGCAAGACTGAACATCCCATTCACAAGGTGGCGCTATCAACACAGCATTCAAAGTCAAAGTAGACGAAGAAGTACTGAATTCCCCATTTGTGGCCTGGTTCTCGTTCAGTGGTTGCCCGCTATACCGTTTTTTTGGGTTTTTTTTTTTGTAATTCTGCCGCCAGATATAGTAACAGCAGCAACTTTTGCTCTCTGTGACAGTTAAACAACGCCATTGTTGTTGATGTCTGTTGCTCTCGCATTTCTTCGCTGTAGTTGGTGAAAAACCTGGCGTGTCAGCGCATTGGTGCTACCTATGGGTCGGAGGTGAAACTACAAGTGATGATTGTGTGCATGCGTCAACCGCTTGGCCTGGGTAGATGAAAAAAGTGAGCATGAACTTAAGTTTAGGGGGCAATTACTTTTGCACATAGGGCCCTTAATAAATGAAATCATCATTTAAAACTGCATTTTGTATTTACTCAGGTTATCTTTGTCTAATATTAAAATTTGATTGATGATCTGAAACTTTTAAGTATGACAAATGTGCAAAAATATAAGAAACCAGGAAGGGGCAAATACTTTTTCACAGCACTGTATTGGTTGCAGTACCGAACCAATCAGAATAAAGTTGGGTTCTATGGAGAAGTATTAAAACTGCTTTATTCAGACAGTGGAGTACTTAAGGGGTTGAACCATTTCCCTGATTAAAGCTTAGATTAAATCAAACTAAAGAGTCTATTTACAGTATTTAAGACAGTAAGTTCTGTTTCATCTGCGCTGTTGCTGCAGTTCCATCTCTGATTTGTCATCTCCTTTTCTTGCCAGGTTTTAGAAGAAAGTATGAAGCTGGAGTGCAAGTGCCACGGTGTCTCGGGCTCCTGCACCACCAAGACCTGTTGGACTACACTTCCAAAGTTCCGTGAGATTGGCTACATACTCAAGGACAAGTACAACAAAGCTGTGCAAGTGGAGCCAGTTCGGGCAAACCGACTGCGCCAGCCCACCCACCTCAAGGTAAAGCAAACTCAGGGCTACCGCAAGCCCAGGGAGACGGACCTTGTTTTCCTTGATAGGTCGCCCAACTACTGCGAGGAAGATGCAGCCACTGGGAGTGTGGGCACCCAGGGACGCCTGTGCAACCGCACGTCACCACATACAGATGGCTGCGACCTAATGTGCTGCGGTCGGGGATACAACACGCACCAGTACACAAAAGTGTGGCAGTGCAATTGTAAGTTCCAGTGGTGCTGCTTCGTCAGATGCAACAATTGCAGTGAGAGGACGGAGGTGTTTACCTGCAAATAAGGACGCAAGGAACTCAATGCCAGGAAGCGAGGCACTAAGGAATTGCTGAAGGCGAGAGACCTGAAAAAGTGAAGTCTTTGACCAATAAGACATTTTGAAATAAACAAATGGATTTTTCACTATCAGCTCTTAATGGCATCATTTTGCACAGCAGAATCTATCTAATTGCTTTTGAGAAAGTAAATGCTAAATATCAGTAGGTAATACCCCAGATCTTTTCTGTCACATAGAGATTGTGCTTATGTACGGATGTATCTGCAGTGAAGTTGGGACTACATGTAAAGAATGAGGTCCTTACTGGGAACTGCGCTATGCACTGTGGGATTTATAACTGTCCAACTGCAATATGACCTGACTTACATGGAGAGGAACTCAGAATACAGTGGGAACTGATCAAAATGACACCAGCTGATTGGAGGTGACTCAGAGAGATCTGTCATGTCTTTGATTAAAAACTTTTATGGGTTTTGTCGTTTTTAAACTAAAGGGGGGGAGTGAATCTTGTCATGAAAGATCCCCTATGTCTGGCTCGGGCTTATGTTGGAGGTCTGTAGAAATGAACACTTTATAAATATGGTGCATTGGGGTGCGCCAATATCTGAGTGGAGAACTCTGTTAAACCCTCTGCTGCCAACTGGAATATGATGGAGTTTGTTAGTTTTCCAGTCACACTGGAACTATCTGTTCTGAACACTGAAAATAAATGGTCTATTTATGTTATAGTATCTTAAAACAAAGCACTAACGGGTAGACATGTCTTTTTTTTGTACTAAGTGTAAAGAAAAATACTTTTTAGAAACTGACTGGAAGTATGTGTCTGTTAGAAGATGACCCTGAAACCCTTTAAACACTCTTTCTTAAAAAAAGAAAGGAACAAATTATTCTAATGCTGCTGGGGGATAATTACAGTGTGTTTCACATTTAAACAGTCCGGTTCTACTTTATGGTAGTATACAGTAGATTCTTTGCAGTCCCTTTTTTCAGAGCAGTAACATCCTTTTTGGAACAGTAGCAGGAAACCACTGCATTTAACTTCCTCAATTCATTAAACATGAACATTAAAACTGTGCTGGATGTGTTGTCGAGTGCTACACTACTTTATAATCAGTTATAATGTTTGAAAAGAATGCATACAAATACACACTGTACAGGATATGAACTGAAGTGGAACCTACAGCCACCTGTAAGTCTTTAGGATAATAATGGTTTGTCAGTGTGCTTCAACAGTTTCATGTTCAAAGTGTAATTTTAAATGAGCTTAGACAAGATTTTACACAGTATGGACAAAAATATTGAACCAGTTATACTTTATTTTTTTCTAAATTCATCAACATCCCACCTTTGCAGCTAAAACAGCTTCCACTCCTGTCTGAAGGCTTTCTACAAGACTTTGGAGTGTTCATTTGTGAGTTCGGACATTGATGTTGGACCAGATGACCTGGCTCACAATCTCTGTTCTAGTTCATCCAAAAAGTGTTGGGGTTAAAGCTAATCCCGTATGTCATGGAGCAGCAAATGTTAAAGAACATAGTGATTGTTGGGCTTTGTCGGGGTTTGTAAAAGGTTGCAAAACGATTTGCAAACAGATTTTCTTGTCGCCAAAACACTTTGAACACGTTCAACAAAAATGCAAGCGTTTACAGACAGTTGTAACAAGTCGCTAAGGGTAGTATCTCGTGATGCAGTGAATGCTGATGAATGTGGTGATTTTTGGATCTGCCAACATTCTGATGAATGTTGGTGAAAATCAAGCTAGTTTCTGACAGAGCAGCGAATGCTGAGAAATGTTGAACGCTGGACTTTTTGGGTTTCGTCAGGGTTTGTAAAAGGTTGCAAAGCAGTTGGCACAGTTTTTAAGGTCGCCAACAGTTTTGTCGTAAAGAGTCTTAAACAGTTGCCAGTGTTCACTACTTAGGTGAACCAAAAAGAACTTTCGCGACACCCGTTACAATTGTATGCAGATGTCTGCAGAAAAATACATTTGCAAAAAAAGTTTTTTTTTGGTGACCATGAAACTGCTGGCAACCTGTTTGGCAACCCTTGATGAACCCTGACAAAACTCAAAGTGCGCAATGTTCATGAACGTTCCTCGGGTACGGGGGTAAAGTAGTCAATACTAGCAACTATTTAAGAATCTTTACGACAAAACTGTGTGAGATCTTAAAAACTGTGTGTGAACTGTTTTACAACCTTTTATGAACCATGATGAAACCCAACAATCACAACGTATGAGAATCTTCTTCAGCATTCGCCACTCCGTGAGAGCCTTTGATTTTTTGCTACCTTTCATCAGAAAAGTGTACGAATTCAAAAATTGTAATGTTTGGCCAGTCGAGTTCTTCCACACCAAGCTCATCCAGCCACGCCTTTATGAACCTTGCTTTTTGCACTGGGGTACTAGTCATGCTGGAACAGAAGTTGTTCAATAATTAAGACGTGGCCCAGTAATTTTGTTCATATAGTCTATCTTAATGAATCTGTTAACTAAGCCCATTTACAAGATTACATTCGTAATCATAGAACTGGAGCTAATTTGAGCAGGACACAGCTGATTCTCATACACAAGTCACTGCATAGTGCAGCTGATGTTTGATATACACTATATACGTTAGAGAACACACTAGAAACATGCTCAGCAAAGTTTCAACATGCCAGACTTTCTAATAACAGTTACTTGATGTATGCAGTTGACATTAGTTCAAAAGTGCCTGTGTGGACATGTTTTAGCTAATTCCAGTGCCGTCCAGTGTTCATCTGTCCTCATTTTTACAGGAATTGCTAGGCTAGAAATCGCCAAGGCAATTGACTTAATGTTCACAAAACTGGCACACCATGATCCTCAGGTGGGTCTGCATCCAGGTTGAACTCAAGTTCAAAGACAAGGTTAAATTTCTTAAAAAAATATTTTAATTGCTTCTCCTTCTTGGCAATTGCCCCAATGAATGCCAAATTTGTGCACAATGATGCACACAGGTGGGTCTGCATCCACGTTGTGCTCAAGGTCAGGGTAAGTAAGGTGTAGCGTGCTTTCATCAGGTAAGAATGAACTACTTTGTCACCAACTGTCTGGTTGGGGTATAGCATCAATTTTTGTCCAAATATAGCTGAAGTATAAAAATTAGAGTCAAAAGAGAAGGCGTAAAAAACAAGGAGCCATCTTCTGCTTGGCGGCCATCCCAGCACAAAGATTTGCTTGCACTTTCCCTTTTGATCCTCCTTTGTTTAGAAACTTGAAATAAATGGTTACCTTTTGCTTTCCATGTATAATCCAAGAAACTCTGTGGCACTTTAAGGCATAACCACTATTTCTGCATTTGTTTCATATTTGCATATTTTTATAATAGCAAATATTTAAACCATGTTAGGCCAGTTTATTGTTTGATTTACAGGAATTGTAGGCTACCATTTGCAAATTATTAACCACACATTTTAGAGGTAAAGAGATTGATTGGTTTTATGTGTGCCATTTTGCACGTTGTATTCATATCGATAATATGAAATGCAACTCAGATGGGTTAAACTAAGCTGCCATATAAATACAGTACTTACATTATTGCATATTTTCTCTGTTAAACATATTTATTCTCATTGTTACGTTTAAATTTATTTGGAATCGCTCCCAAAAGCAAACTCGGACCAGCATTATAGAAATGTATGCCTCATTTGGCATAATGCGTGTGTAATTCTATACTTAAAAAGCTAATGTGTCTTTAATTTAAAGAAGTACTGCATTACACGTGCTATCATAGAACCCCGTGGAAGGAATTTGCATTCTCCACTTTATTGCTCATTGCCTTTTGGTGCTCAGTATTTCATTGTTTAGTTGCCCATATCGACTGTTCCAACAAACATCCAAAGCTATTATTTTCATAAATTCTGTCCCTTCCACGAAAAACACACCATAAATCTTTTCATTGTGTGTGTCCAGGTTTAAAGCCAAACTATGTAGAAATCTGTTTCTCATACATTCTAACCTCACTTAATATAATAACTGGCAAATGCATTAGGAAGCAAAAAAAATCATTAAAAGTCTAAAGTAAATAAATCAGGCAGTGCACTGACTTTGACATTGTTTTGTACACAGCACATGCTCGTAATAGGCTGTGGTCTTCTGTCTTGATTGTGGCACGCACGGAACAGAAGTCAGTAATCTCTCCCAGTGTGGAAAGGAGCTTCTCGTCTGTGTCAGGCTGAGACGTGAACCGAAACGCACAAAAAAAGAGACGGAAAAACACTGAGTTACAGGGATGGTGGAAACACATGCTGGATGATGGCGATGCAAATCTTTGGAGACACCCAGCAGTCGATTTATTATTTTTAACAAGGGGGTATTCGCCTACTCAGCATCAGGTACAAATGTATAAATGTAAATAAGGTACAAATTTGCAAGAATAATGGTACAAAGATATGAAAAAGGATGCTAATTTAAAAAAAATTTAAATCGCAAATTACAATTTAATTACAAAGAATAAAAATTTAACCATCATCCAGATGAGTGTTGCAAATTTATGAGGAGAAAAAAGTCACAAATTTACAAAAAAAAGTGGCAAAGTTACAGGAAAAAAGTTGCAAATTTATGAGAAAAAAGTACCATATTTATAAGAAACAAGATATAAATTTATGGGAAAACAGTCACAGATATATGAGAAAAAAGTTGCCAATTTTCGAGAAGGAAGTTGAAAATTTACAGGAAAAAAGTTGCAGCTTTATGAGAAAAAAATCACAAATTTATGTGAAAAAAGCTTACAGTTTACAGCAAAAATTTGCAAATAAACTTTTTTTTTTTTTCAAATTTATGAGAAATGAGTTGTAATTTTTGAATAAAGAAACAAAACAAGAAAAAATTTGGAAAGAAAAAAGCTGCAAACCTACAAGAAAAAGTTGAAAGAATTTTTCTTCTTTGGCATTTCTGCTTAGAATTGGTGGTTCAAAGTCATTTTATTATAGGTAACATGATATAGAAAGGTCTATGATGATATTGGGAGGGGGGGCAATGCTCCCTTTTCTCAAGTGTGTGTGTGTGTGTGGGGTGGGGTGGGGGGGGCGATGTCCCCTCACCCTGTCCCGTCTTGAGTTACACCTACAGTATCTCACAAAAGTGAGTACACCCCTCACATTTTTGTAATTATTTTATTATATAGTTTCATGGGACAACAGTAAGGATAAAACACTTTGATACAATGTAGTCAGTGTGCAGCTTGTATAACAGTGTAAATTTGCTGTCCCCTCAAAATAACTCAACACACAACCATTAATGTCTAAACTTACCCCTAAGTGAAAATGTCCAAATTGTGCCCAATTAGCCAGTTTCCCTCCCCGGTGTCATGTGCCTCGCTTGTGTTACAAGGTCTCAGGTGTGAATGGGGAGCAGGTGTGTTAAATTTGGTGTTATCGCTCTCACACTCTCTCATACTGGTCACTGGAAGTTCAACATGGCACCTCATGGCAAAGAACTCTCTGAAGATCTGAAAAAAAGAATTGTTGCTCTACATAAAGATGGCCTAGGCAATAAGAAGATTGCCCACACCCTGAAACTGAGCTGCAGCACGGTGGCCAAGACCATGCAGCGGTTTAACAGGACAGATTCCACTCAGAGCAGGCCTTGTTATGGTCGACCAAAGAAGTTGAGTGCATGTACTCAGCGTCATATCCAGAGGTTGTCTTTTTAAAATAGATGTATGAGTGCTGCCAGCATTGCTGCAGAGATTGAAGGGGTAGCCTATCATTGCTCAGACCATACGCCGCACACTAAATCAAATTGGTCTGCATGGCTGTTGTCCCAGAAGGAAGCCCCTTTTAAGGATGATGGAAAAGAAGGTCCACAAACAGCTTGCTGAAGACAAGCAGACTAAAGACATGGATTACTGGAACAATGTCCTGTGGTCTGATGAGACCAAGATAAACTTATTTGCTTCAGATGGTGTCAAGCATGTGTGGTGGCAACCATTCGAGGAGTTCAAAGACAAATGTGTCTTGCCTACAGTCAAGCATGGTGGTGGGAGTGTCATAGTTTGGGGCTGCATGAGTGCTGCTGGCACTGGGGAGCTACAGTTCATTGAGAGAACCATTAATGTCAACATGTACTGTGACATACTGAAGCAGAGCATGATCCCTTCCCTTTGGAAACTGGGCCACAGGGCAGTATTCCAACATGACAATGACCCCAAATACACCTCCAAGATGACCACTGCCTTGCTAAAGAAGCTGAGGATAAAGGTGATGGTATGGCCAAGCATGTCTCCAGACCTAAACCCTACTGAGCATCTGTGGGGCATTCTCAAACGGAAGGTGGAGGAGCGCAAGGTCTCTAACATCCACCAGCTCCGTGATGTTGTCTTGGAGGAGCGGAAGAGGATTCCAGTGGCAACCTGTGAAGCTCTAGTGAACTTCATGCCCAAGAGAGTTAAGGCAGTGCTGGAAAATAATAGTGGCCACAAAAAATATTGACACTTTGGGCACAATTTGGACATTTTCACTTAGGGGTGTTGTTATGTCTCAGTTTGGAGTCGAAAGATGAGGCCAGGTGCTAAATGATCACACGTTTATTAATAATATAGTGCAGCCAAACCACACCCAACTGCTAGGCAGAGGAGATGGCCAAGAGACCACCCCTCCTGCCTGCAGCCCTTTTATAGACACGGGTGGTGGCGGAACTGGAACCCAAAGCCACCACACCGTGCCTCACAAATAAAAGCACCGAACGACACATATAACGGGAACCATATAAATAACTATACAACAGGTGTACTCACTTTTGTTGCCAGCGGTTTAGACATTAATGGCTGTGTGTTGAGTTATTTTAAGGGGACAGCAAATTTACACTGTTATACAAGCTGTACACTGACTACTTTTGGGCAGCACGGTGGTGCAGTGGTTAGCACTGTTGCCTTACAGCTAGAAGGTTCCAGGTTTGAATCCCCAGGCTGGCAGGGGTTGGAACCTTTCTGTGTGGAGTTTGCATGTTCTCCCTGTGCTGCGTGGGTTTACTCCGGGGGCTCCGGTTTCCTCCCACAATCCAAAGACATGCATGTTAGGTGAAATGGTTCTTGTAAATTGTCCCTAGATATCTGTCTCCTATAGGCCCTTAGAATAGAGGGTTAGTACTAGTGAAAGCACTTTGAGTGGTCTTTGTGACTAGAAAAGCGCTATATAAGTGCAGGTTAGTTAGTTAGTTAGTAGTACTTTACATTGTATCAAAGTGTCAAATCTTCAGTGTTGTCCCATGAAAAGATATAATAAAATATTTACAAAAATGTAAGGGGTGTACTCTCTTTAGTGAGATACTGTGTGAATGGGGATGGGGAGATAGCAGGTTAACAAGGGGAATGCTTTTGGGTCATTTTTGCTAACAAGCGGGGTAGCATCCCCCAACCCTAACCCCCAATCCCCTCTCAAGTCACCTACTGTGTCATAATTCAGCCCGGAGGGCAGGAAGGAGAGACCCATGCACTGTACTGTAGTTTGTGATATTTAATAAAGAAACGTAAGTGCAAACAGAGTACAACACAAAACTCACAACTACGGCAAACCCAAGTGGAGAGCAGGAAGGGTGTCAGAACGGGGAAAGGGTCCTGACAGGAATACAACAGGAATCAAGGTAGACTCGACAAGACTCTGATAAAGAGTGGAGCAAAAACCAGCACACAGAGAAATAATACACAAAAAACAACCAGAAGTAAACAGGGAGCATGAACACGGTAAAAACACTGCACTCAGCCTCATGACAGAACCCCCTCCCCTTAAGTGGTGGCTTCCAGACACCCCAAGGTAACATCAAAAGGAAAAAGGAAAAGAACCCCCTCCCCCCTTTCCCACAGGAGTAACCCAACCCGGGAGGGCGGTGGGGGGAAACAGGCTAGGAGGGAACAAAAACAAAAACCCACTCAGGACCCACACCAAAGCAAACACCAGGCACCTAGGCCCCCTGGACTGGAGAGCTGGACAGTTCAGGTGGTCGAATAAAGTCCAAGACCTGGCAGATGGCATGATGAAATGACTTGGGTGGCCTACCGGAGAACGTAGCCCACCCAGCCCAGTGGCACCATCTGTCAGGTGGCCTCCCAGAGTTCTTTAGCCACCCGATCAGAACGGGTAGACCAGGGGGGCGGCTGCCCTATGGGAAATACTGGTGGAGAGGACTGCAGAGTAGGGAAACAAACTGAAGAAGATGGACAGCCAGCGGGGACCCCAGGGGAAGGAATGGGACTCCCACTGGCCTCAGAAAAAGGGGAACCCATGATGGCCTTGGCCCTAGGAGAAGAGTCCAAGATGGCCATGGGCGAGGAAGAAGACCCCTCTGTGGAACTGGATGGGGACTGAGGGACCGCAGTGTTTCTGGACTGGCGCGAAGCACCTTTGGTGACCTCGGATTGAGGCATAACGGCACCCTTGGTGGTCCCTGACTGAGGCGTAGCTGCACCCCCGGTGGCCCCGGACTGAGGCGTAGCTGCACCCCTGGTGGCCCCGGACTTAGGCATAACGGCACTCTCGGTGGCCCTGGACTGAGGCGTAACAGCACCCTCGGTGGCCCCGGACTGAGGCAGAGCACCCGCGATGACTTCAATGGGAGGGGCTGAACCTACGAAGACCTCAGGTGGTGAGCCCAAACCCACGGAGACCTCTGGCATTGCTAGATGAACCTTGGTGACCCTGGGGAAAGGCTCAGACAAGAGAGGAAGAGGAACAGGGTCAGGGTCACCGGCAGCAGTGGAGCCCGGCGAGGTGGGCTCAGGCGCGGCTGACGGCTGCACCTGGCTGTCCCCACCAAGAGCCAGGCAAGATCTCTCCAACACAGAAGCAATGAAAACAAAGGAGAGCACTTGCCTGAGCTCAAGCTCCACCGCCGTCCCGGACTCTGTTGATCCAAACAATGATGTCTAGGGTCCAGCCCTCTGGAGGTCCAGCTCAGACTCTGCTGTGGTGGCCCCATCAGCAGGCATAACAGTCAATGCAGTTCCGGGCCCCCCCAGCGATGTGACTCATGCAGGTGGCTCGCCCAGCGTGGCGACAGGAGGTCTACTCCCTGTTGGCGCTGAATCCTGCACAGCTGAAGCCCCGGGATGCTCACTCGTCGGTGCAGGTTCCGGATTGCAGGCAGCGCTCTCCCTCTGTCTAGACCATGGCTGCGGAGCTGGAACCAGGTTCTCCAGGGCCGCAGGCTCCTCCTCTGTCCGGCGGCTTAATCCTGGAACTGGCGGACATTCAGGGGGCATAGGAGGAGACGCGGAGAGAGCAGTTGAAGTCTTTATGACTGCAGTAGGCAGTGAGGACTCAGAGGACTGCAATGACTGAGTCTCACCACCGGGAATCAGGCAAGGTAATTCATGTGTAAATGATGAAGAAAGAAAAAACACTTGACTGTGTTCCTGGGACCCAATGTTTTCTGCTGTAGCCGGTCTGGAATCAGCCCTCTCCATGACTACAGTTGTTGTGGGCCCCTCAGAGGAACGTTGAGGAGCCGCCCCTGCAGACACGTGGTGGGCGTAGCCGGGGAGGAGACGACCAAACTTTCAGCAGCAGGAGGAGATGCCGTGGTGGAGAAGGAAACAGCGACGGCCCAGGAAGAGAGGGCTGACGAGACAGCTGGTGAGGAGAACCTAGAGGCGGAAGCTGCAGTGGTACCCTTTTTCCATGGCGAAGAGGAAGCTGCGGACTGAGAGGCAGAGAAGTTCCTTCGGTTGCCCGTGATTGGATAATGGTAGGAAGTTTGCGGCGGCTGCACCCGGTGACTTGCCTCCATGTGATTCGGTTGTGTCTCGGGGAGGAGTGGAGGTCGGTGCAGGAAGGCGGCGTCTACGGGCTGGTGACGAGCCTATCGCCAACCCAGGGAATCGTTGCTGGAGAGTGGAGACAGTTTACAGCAGTTCCACGAACTCAGGATACTTCCTTAACCCGGGATGTGCCTCCACAATCCCAACCGCTGCCACCACGTTCTCCAAGACTCTCTTCAGGCTGCGGGAAGTGAGAGCCTCAGCAGCATAGCTCTGGATGGAGTGAGCTGCCCACTGTTCATCCATGCTGGGGCCCCCGGCTGCCAAACTCCTTCCGAAAACTGAGTCCCGGCATGCTGGGGACATACTCAAAGATCTCCCTCCAGCAACAAAAGGGTGAGTGGAAAAAACACACAGACTACAGCAGCTAGGTCTTAAACTGGTTGGAGTCTACTGTGATAATTCGGCCCGGAGGACAGGAAGGGGAGACCCATGGGCTGTACTGTAGTTTGTGATATTTAATAAAGAAACGTAAGTGCAAACAGTGTACAACACAAAACTTACAACTACCGCAAACCCGAGTGGAGAGCAGGAAGGGTGTTAGAATGGGGAAAGGGTCCTAACAGGAATACAACAGAAATCAAGGTAGACTTGACAAGACTCCGGCAAATAGTGGAAAATAAGGCAGATAATAAATAGGCACGAAATCAACCAACACAAATGACAACAGGTGTGGCATCACATGAGTGAGCAGGTTGACCTAATTGCAGGGAAGGACATGAACTGAGCTACAAATCCAAAATAATACCAAGGTGGGAGTGTCTGGAAGAGGTAGGAAGCTTCATGTCAAACAGAACAAAATAAATCCAAAACCAGCACACAGAGAAATAATACACAAAAAACAACCAGAAGTAAACACAGAACGTGAGCACGGTAAAAACACCGCGCTCAGCCTCATGACATACTGGAGTTGTCCTATTCCTTAAATTTGACTTTTATGATTTCAAAGATTCAGCATTTCCTCCCTCTAGCCCACATTGGTATTAAGTGAGTTTCCCTGTTTTAATTTATATCAGATTTGAAGATGTCTACCTTGTCTTTAGTACAACTGAACAGTGGCAGTCCTCATGTCTCCTTACTTCATTTTTATGCATGTATGTGCATGGAAATGCAGGTGATTTCATAGCTGTGGTACAAAGCTTAATGAGGATTTACCTCACAAAATAAAGGGGCAACTGTCTCAACACTTGAGGCTCTCTGTGTTGCCAGAGCCACTAAATGGAAAGAGACCCTTCATGCAAATGACCTGATGTGAATAAGAAGTGGTTCAGTGTGTTTCTTGTTTTTGGAATCGCAAGCAGGGAGTGCAGGTCTTTTGTGAGGGTGTTTTTGAGACGGACAGGGGGGTGGCTCAGTGAAAGGACGTGCATGTGTAGCCGGAAAAAGAAAGTGAAAAGAGTGGATGTGCAGGAGAGAGGAGGTAATTGGTGGAATACCGGGTGCAGCATGTGAGAGGGAGCAGCTGTCGGAGCAAATTGGGAACAGTTTACAATGTTGTAATTGAGGATAATTTAATGATTGGGCTTAATAGAAAAATACATTAAAAAAAGAACAAAAGTTGATTTCAGATTTTTTTTTTCTGACAAGTTTCCAGCTTCCCCAAATTTCTGTTTCATTCATTTCTACAAATGCCTGTTTTATCCTGTGCTTTCTAAGAAGTGGCTCTGTGTAAGCGAGCCGTGTCGCCTGCATTTGCTGGACGTTCATGCTCGTCCTCCTGTATGTGAAAAGCATTGTAGGCAGGCAGCAGAGCAGAAGTAAGATGTGTTTTGTTAGTTGTCTGAAGCCCGAGGGGCCGGAACCACATAAGCTCCCCATATTATGCCTCGGATTGAGAAAAATCAATCCATTTGTTTCCGACAAACATTTTGTCATTAAAAAATATGAGATAGAAAAACAGAGTCTGATGCCTGTGTGCCTTCTTCTAAAGCAGCTATTGTTTGGGTGTCAGGATCATTAGTTCATTGAGATATATTCCACCAGCTTATGCTTCTGGTCTAATTCACACCGGGAGCTGCATGCCCACGTTTCCAATTCAGGGCTCAGCTGGAAGGAGCGTTAGTCATCAAAATCAGAAGCTGTGTTGTCATAAACACAGTAAACGGCCGTTACACCGTGTCATGAAATTCTTATTCCTACATACCTCCCTTCACACAACTGTGAAAAAAGCAAGTAAAATAAGCAAAAACAGACATGAGTATAAAGTAGTGCTAGGCAACGACAGAATTTTTTTTTATCGTGATTAATCTCCCAAAAAATTTATGTTTATCTACAATTAATCATGATTAAATGCTAAAAATCTTTTCCCAATGTATTGTACCCTGAACTATTTTAGAAGTTTTTCCATACTTTTATTACCATGGGAAAAATATGCTTGCTTGACATAACCATGGGTCCATTTAAAGCTTTCAACACTTCAAAAATGACAACTATCCAGAATGTTCTCCAGAAAACCTCATCTTGGTTGTCCATCGATCCGATGATGACCGTCCCTCATGTGTTAAGTCCTCTTCTAGGGTTTTGAGGGCTAACACACACAAGGAAATCCTGTGCAGGAAAGTTTTTTAAAAGTGGGAAAGTCGATGCACAGGGGCAATCCCACTCTCTCGGCCTCAAAAGCCAGGATCTGGTGGTATGAAAAGAGCCGTCACGACCAGGGACTTCCTCAGCTGCAATGGATGACCACAACGTCTATAGTGCCTTGCCGTGCCCTTGCATTCCACAGCGCCTACTGTCGCCGCCTTCATGACCGTTGGGACAAAAGATGACCTCATCCGCTCAATCCGCTGACTACAGTCTTCACATGCTTGGATAGGCATACCCTGTTTAACTCACCACAGGGTTTGAGGCCCAACCGGCTACCCTCAACTGATTCAGCCCGCCTGCCAAAGCGGTTTACCGGGGTGTGGCTGCTGCGCATGCTACAGCTTCGAGGAGCCACAGGTGAGAGTTGGGTGCCAGGTGGGAACTAATGTAGAATAAGCTGTCCTAAAAGGACATGGCAAGCCCCCCTACAGAGGTACTATCCCTCCCTGACACCCCATGACAAACCTCATAAGTACTGCAGAAATACTGTTATGAAATACAGAAATCTTACCTGTTAGCCCTGTTAGCTTTTAGCTTAGTTGTTAGCCTTTCTCTTTAGCCACATTAGCCTCTTCTCTTCCCTCCACCATTAAGGCCTATAGAGGTCTTTTGGTCCATATGTCTACATAGTATGATATCAATACTCCAGTACACTGACCCAAACATCCAGTACTAAAAGCTGGGTTCACACTATAGGTTATATGTTTGGACCGACTTTTACAGATGTTTTGTAAATCAGAGAAATGAGTCCAAACGTCGGTGAAATCATGTTCGTAAGCAGGTTTTTTTTTTAAATCCAGCACATACCAACTTTTACAAACTTTTGCTAGCGTTTGCCAGAATTGTATTCAGTGTTGTCAAACTTTTGCCAACTTAGGCTAGTGTATGTGTAGCTGTTGCCAACTTGGGTTAACTTAAGCAAACGAATACTCAGCACAGGTCAGCTGACGTCAGCGTCAGACGATGCTCATATAAAGATCAGCATTTGTGGAGGCTTCCTGCCATTCTGGACCTGCTTTTGGAGTGAACACATCTCCCTTGGGCATATGTTTCATTAGATAATTTTAGTGTGTTGGACTATGTGAGGGAGAGGAAAAGCAGCAGTGTCTCAAAAGAGGCATGCCAAGACTACCCACAATAGCTAAGAACCACCAAAGTTGGAGCCTGCTGCTGCTGTTCCTCCACCACCGTCTGTGTCGTACAATCACGAGTTGTACTTGAATGGCAAGGTATTCATGCTGCAACATTTGAAGTTCAATCTTCCTCCTCAAACTCTCCAGGTCCTCCATCTGTGGGATCAAGTATTGACTGCAATGCTTCCAGCAAAATTTTAAATTTATATAGCCGAATTTTGACTGTATGTTCTCATATGTTTGGGTCACGCTGGGAGTGCACAGGTGACTGCTGGCAAGTGCTTGCAAACATTCAATTCATTCACAAAAGTTCCTGAAAGTTGTTCAATGTCTTTTAAAGTTGACTTGTGCTGGGCTTCACTGCTCTCTGTTGTCCAAAGTTGACCTAAGTTACTGGTATGCTGTGGAAAGTTCATCTATGCCAGCTTCTTGGTTACCAACATATTCCTTGAGTTGGATACATATTCACTTCCGTTAGACAAGCGCTAGGCTAAGTTCACTACTGCTAGCATTTCAGTCGACGTTCCCCAACTCAACCCAACTTAGGCTAGCTCTGCACAACTCAGGAACTTTTACAAACTGAGCACAACTTTCACCAACATTTATTTCCAAATGTCGGGCAATATTCAGCATGCTGAAAATTTTTAAAGAACATGACTTTCACCAGCGTTCACCAACAAACACCAACTATCATTAACTTTTACCAACTTTTGATAGCAGAGGTAAACGTTTGCCAAAACATCAGTAAAAGTTGGTCCACACGTAGTGTGAATCCACTCTAAACAAAACCAGAAAAACACTCAGAGAGCACATTCCTCTGCCAAGGAGGATCCTTTCGTCCCTCATGAATCACCTCCAAAATATAATGGGTTTGTGTGTAGGCCACGAGCCAGTTCTGGTAAAAACTGCATTAAAGTCTATCCAGTAGTTTTGGAGAAGTCTTGCTAACACATTGTGTGAAGATAAGAGCCTTGGTGGAGATATAGATTCTCGGATCATCAGCGATATGTAATGGGTTCCTCTCTAGCCCAAAGACCTGGGTTCCTCTCTAGCCCAAAGACCACCTCTGGTGAAAATTTTTTATCCAAATCCATCCTGTAGTTTTTGTGTAATCATGCTGCACAAATACAAAGTCCTTGATGGAGGTATGCACTCTCAGATCACCAAAATTTAATGGGTTCATCCTTGGCCTAAGGGCTACCTCTGGTGAAAATTTCATCCAAATCCATCTAGTAGTTCTTACCTAATCCTGCTAACAGACAGACAGATAGACAAACCACCCCGATTACATTACCTACTTGGCAGAGGTAATGAGCTGTCCGTGCCATGAACCAGGGTCTGTTTTGACTGTCCTACCAGAAATTGTCCAACCGGAACCAGTTCCGAGGTTTCAAGAGCTAGATTGTGCATTGATACAGCCCATATGTTCACATAGTATGACAGCGATACTCCAGGAGTTTGTGCCATGAATTGAACTTTGACACATTCTCTTAGTTGCGTCATAGACTGTCCGACCAGAAACAGCACCCACAATTTGAGAGTTCCGCTATTCTTGTTCCACCCCGATTAATCACAAGTCATCAAGATCAAAAAAATTGTTTGCAAAGAATGGGGGCCTTGTTATCACACGACAATACATTAATTTTACCAATTTGAGGGTTTTTTTTTTGGGGGGGGGATGAGGGGGTCAGCACTGACTAGCACAAATGAAAGTCAGACTCCAGAAGAATGAGGTGGGGGATGGAGAATTGAGGGGGTGGTTTAGTGTATAGGGGCTTCATATACAAAGATTTGCATGGATTTCCTACTGAAGGATGACGTACATTTAAATCAAGAAAACGCTGTAAGCAAAAAAAATCCAGATGTATGAAACAGTGCGTAAGCAGGAATCCAAGCACATTTCCTTTGTATATCCCAGTCTACGGTGGTGTGAAAAAGTGTTTGCTCCCTTCCTGATTTCTCATTGTTTTGTATGTTTGTCACACTTAAATGTTTCAGATCATCAAACAAATTTAAATATTAGACAAAGATAACACAAGTAAACACAAAATGCAGTTTTTAAATGAAGGTGTTTATTATTAAGGGGAAAAAAATCCAAACTTACATTGCCCTGTGTGAAAAAGTGATTGCCCCTTAAACCTAATAACTGGTTGGGCCACCTCAGCAGCAACAACTGCAATCAAGCGTTTGTGATAATTGGCAATAAGTCTTTTACAGCACTGTGGAGGATTTCTGGCCTACTCATCTTAGCAGAATTGTTGTAATTCAGCCACATTGGAGGGTTTTCAAGCATGAAATAGAAATAGTATGTAGAAAATAGAATATAGAAATAGAAAATCTGGCAGTGTCTCCTCATAATCCTGTACTGTCAGACAATTGTCTGTCAACCTTTGATTTCACTATTTTTGATTATTTGACTCCTAAAGAAAAATATTACTACAGCAGATGTCTTTCAGATGATGTTACCAAATTTTTGCAGATTGTCTCCTCTACACCATAGGTCAACACAACGGAAATAAAAGATGGAGAGCCTGCTCCTTCCGTAATTGATAGCATGGTAGATAGTGTTACAGCTTCTCTGCATCAGACTCTAGATTTGGTGGCCCTTTAAAAAAGAAAAAGTCTAACCAGAGATTTCTAACCCCTTGGTTTAACGCAGAAACTCGTAGCTTACAACAGAAGACTCGTCAATTAGAAAGAAAATGGCGTTCTACTAATTTAGATGAATTCTATTTAGCATGGAGAAATCATTTCTTAATTTACAAAAAATCTCTTAGAAAAGCTAGAACAAGTTATTATTCCGCATTAATATAAGAGAATAAGAATAATCCCAGGCTTCTTTTCAACACTATAGACAGGCTGAAAAAGAGTCAGGACTCGGTCAATCCTCGCATCCCCCCAGAACTTTCTAGTCAGGACTTTTTGAACTTTTTCAATCATGAAATTTTATCTATTAGAGATAAAATCAGTCAGATTCTTCCCACCGTAAACTTAAGTACAGCAATTACTACAACTCCTTCAATTGATATCTGTTTAGATAAGTTTACTCCAATTGATCTTTTAGAGTTAGATAAAATTATCTCCTCATCCAAGCCTTCATCTTGTCTTTTAGACCCTATTCCTACTAGGTTATTTAAAAAAGTCTTCCCAATTATTGGTAGCCGTATTCTTCATATAATTAACTCTTCTTTAACTTTGGGTTATGTACTGCAGGCTTTTAAAATTGCTGTAATTAAACCCTTACTCAAAAAGCCAATGCTCGATCCAGGAGTTTTGGTTAACTATCGACCAATCTCTAATCTGACTTTCATTTCAAAAATGTTAGAAACAGTTGTTGCTGCACAATAGTTTGACCACTTGCAGGGAAATGGTTTATTTGAAGAGTTCCAATCTGGGTTCAGAGCTCATCACAGCACTGAAACAGCCTTAGTGAAGGTCACTAATGACATCCTTATCGCATCTGATAATGGACTCATTTCTGTACTTGTCCTTTTAGATCTTATTGCAGCCTTTGATACTATTGATCATGGCATTCTGCTTGATAGATTAGAACACTATGTTGGACTAAATGGAACTCCGCTGCTGTGGTTTAGATCTTATTTGTCCGATAGACTTCAGTTTGTTCACATCAATGATGAGTTCTCTTCCAACTCTAAGCTCAGTCACGGAGTTCCACAGGGATCTGTGTTAGGCCCTACTCTTTTTAGTTTATATATTCTTCCGTTAGGCAATATCATTAGAAAGCACTGTATACATTCTCATTGTTATGCAGACGACTCACAATTATACCTGTCAATGAAGCCCGATGATTGTAATCAATTAGCCAAGTTAGATGCCTGTCTTAAGGAAATCAAAGCTTGGATGACTTGTAATTTTCTGCTATTAAACCCAGATAAGACTGAAGTCATTCTTGCTGGTCCAAAAAACCTTAGAAATACCTTTCCAAATCAAACTCTTAATTTGGATGCCGCTACTCTCACTCTGAATAGTTCTGTGAGAAACCTTGGAGTTATTTTTGATCAAGATCTGTTCTGTAATTCACATATTAAATTTGTTTCTAAGACTGCCTTCTATCATCTGCGCAATATTGCCAAGATTAAGAGCATCTTGTCTCTGAATGATGCTGAGAAACTGTTCCACGCTTTTGTTAGCTCTAGATTAGATTATTGCAATTCGTTATTATCAGGTTGTCCTAGAATATCTTTAAAAAGTCTTCAGTTGATCCAAAATGCTACTGCAAGAGTTTTAACTGGTTCTAGAAAGAGAGATCATATCTCTCCGGTTCTGGCCTCCTTCACTGGCTTCCCATTGAGTTCAGAATTAAGTTTAAAGTCCTTCTTCTCACTTACAAAGCACTTAATAATCAGGCCCCCTTATATATAAAAGATCTGATATTACCCTATCATCCTTACAGAGCACTACACTCCCAAAATGCCGGATTGCTTGTAATACCCAGAATCTCCAAAAGTACAATGGGAGGCAGAGCCTTCTGCTATCAAGCTCCTTTCCTGTGGAACCAGTTACCACTCTGGGTCCGGGAGTCAGACTCAATCTCTATTTTTAAGAATAGGGTAAAAACCTTCCTTTTCAATATAGCCTACAATTAGGGAGGGATCTTGTGTCTCTTAACCCCCCTTTTGTTTTGCTGTTAATAGATTCAGACTGCCGGGTGATCTCCAATAATGTACTTGGCTTCTCACCGTTAATGTTTTCTCTCTTTATGTCTGTTCTTTTCTTCTTTGCTATCCCCTCATCCCCAGCCAGTTGCAGCAGATGACTGCCCCTCCCTAAGCCTGGTTCTGCTAGAGTTTTCTTCCTGTTAAATGGGAGTTTTTCCTCTCCACCGTCGCTAAGTGCTTGCTCACAGGGGATCGTCTGATTGCTGGGTCTTTCTGTAATTGTGGGGTTTTCCCTGCATTTGGTAGTGCTATGAGATAACTTTTGTTGTGATATGGCGCTATATAAATAAAGCTGAATTGAATTGAATGAACCGCCTTTTTAAGGACATGCCACAGCATCTCAATAGGATTCAGGTCAAGGCTTTGACTAGGCCACTCCAAAGTCTTTATTTTGGTTTTCTTAAGCCATTCAGAGGTGGACTTGCTGGTGTGTTTTGGACATTGTCCTGCTGCAGAACCCAAGTCTGCTTCAGCTTGAGGTCACAAACAGATGGCTGGGCGTTCTCCTTCAGGATTTTTTGGCAGACAGCAGAATTCATGGTTCCATTTACCACAGCAAGTCTTCCACGTCCTGAAGCAGCAATACAGCCTCAGACATAACACTACCACCACCATATTTTACTGTTGGTATGATGTTTCCTTTTCTGAAATGCCATGTTACTTTTACACTGGATGTAATGGGACACACACCTTCCAAAAAGTTCAGCTTTTGTCTCATCAGTCCACAGAGTATTTTCCCAAAGGTCTTGGGGATCATCAAGATGTTTTCTGGCAAAACTGAGACGAGCTTTTATGTTCTTTTTGCTCAGCAGTGGTTTTCATCTTGGAACTCTGCCATGCAGGCCGTTTTTGTCGAGTCTCTTTCTTATGGTGGAGTCACGAACACTGACCTTAACTGAGGCAAGTGAGGCCTGCAGTTCTTTGGATGTTGTTGTGGGGTCTTTTGTGACCTCTTGGAGGTCTTGTGGAGTCTTGTGGAGTCTTGAGTCGTCGCTGCGCTCTTGGGGGAATTTTGGTCAGCCGGCCACTCCTGGGAAGGTTCACCACTGTTCCATGTTTTCACCATTTGTGCATCATGGCTGTCACTGTGGTTTGCTGGAGTCCCAAAGCTTTAGAAATGGCTTTATAACCTTTTCCAGACTGATAGATCGCAATTACTTTGTTTCTCATTTGTTCCTGAATTTCATTGGATCGCAGCATGGTGTCTAGCTTTTGAGTGTCTTCTGGTCTACTTCACTTTGTCAGACAGGTCCTATTTAAGTGATTTCTTTATTGAGAACAGGTGTGGCAGTAATCAGGCCTGGGTGTGGCTAGAGAAATTGAACTCAGCTTTCCAAAGATCTGATAAACCACAGTTATGTTTTAACGGGGGGCAGTCACTTTTTCACACAGGACCATGTAGGTTTGGATTTTTTTTCCCCCTTAATAATAAACACCTTCATTTAAAAACTGCATTTTGTGTTTACTTGTGTTATCTTTGTCTAATATTTAAATTTGTTTGATGATCTGAAACATTTAAGTGTGACAAACATACAAAAAATGAAAAATCAGGAAGGGGGCAAACACTTTTTCACACCACTGTACTTGAACACACGTGAGGAAATACCAGACTCCTCCCTTGATACGCCTCCATTTGAATATGCAATTAGATGCAAACAGATGTGCAAATAGATATATACAAGCACTACACATTCAATTCTCCTGTATCCATGATAAAAAATAATGGGTTTCATGGAATTTCACAGACTGTGAGTTGGAGGTGCTCCTGAATGAGGTAGAGGCACGTAAAAACATTTTGTTTGGCACGCTGTCCTCTGGCACTAGCGCTGGATACAGGTAGCCTGCTCACAGCCCTATAAGATTAGTTTATTGTTTTCCTCGAGCCGCTTGGCGGCCCAGCCTACCTCCTGGGGTGGATGCCTGGCTGTCCTGGGGCTTGTTGGCCTTGGGACATTTGTACTCTGTGGGAGTTGGTGGTGCTATCCTGCTTGCTCAGGGTTTCCAGGGGGGAAGGGGAGGTTGCTGTGACCGGCCACTTTCTTTGTATGTTTCCTGGCAAACCACTCACATGCACACACTTATTTTGCTCGCACTCTTATACACAAGTACACGTATGCACACACATGTCTCTCCTTTAAGAGGTGCAGATACCAGACTCGTGTTGAGACCTTTTCAGTAGAACAAAGAGTCTGTCTTCTGTTTGTTTCAGTTGTGTTAGTCTGTTTGTCTTCTTTGTCTGTTCCTCTCCCTTTTTTTCCCCCTTCCCATCCCTCCTTTCCCCATTCCCCCCCACTCTGTCCGGTCCTTCATGGGTAAAACAATTTAAAAAAAGTATTAAAAGTAATACAGGAGGAGTTTATAAACAATATACAGTACACATATATGTACTGTATAAAGCTCCTTTTGGCAAAGTAAATCTGTTTGGCACATTAAGGGAAGCAGATTTCTTTTCTGCTCACCTAGCTGCTTGACAGGACAAGGGGAATAAAAGAAAAAAAATGTTTACAGATTTCCTTTATTCAGACAGGGATGAGAAGGAGATGTTTAGTTAACCTTGACATGTTTCTACGGACATCTGCAGTTGTCTTCAGAAGCGTCAGCTGATCGCTGTGATTTGTGACCAGCCGGGTGAATCAGCTCGTTGAATAAAGGAAAAACAGTAATGAAAAAGAAGACAATATGAACCTATTTAGTGCGTAGCCATGGTCACCTGTCAGTTGAAAGCAGATCATATTAGACTCGACAAGTACATATTTTATGTCCAAAATGCAAATCTCATCCTTTATAGTTATATACAACTTACATGGATTACACACACTACTAAATGAATGAAGTGGAAAGGTGAAAGGGTGAGACTGTTGCATTTCAAAGTTTACTCATGTGTTTATTGACATAACTACTGTACACACAGAGGCAATAGGGGGCTTGGTAGAATGCTGTGAAAATGTAGTTTAATCAGCAAAAAAAGGAAGTCACTTTCTCAAACCACTGACTTGTAATGAAGCCTTGAAGACTTTGGGGATGCACAGGCGAGTTGCGCATGAGGTGGGTTATCATTAGGACAATTACATGAATTTACTCACCAAGAAACCAACCATCCGCACACTGCCAGCTTGTAGTTTGTTCCCAACAATGCTGTTCATTAGAATCATTAGGAAAACCAGCTGTCGCTGCAAATTGTGCTTTGATGTTGGCCTGTTCAACTGCATTGTATGGGAATATGATGTACCTGGGTGACAGGCGGATAATGCCATCCCACACAGCTGGAATAGCTCGGCTCAGGCTTGACTGGGAAATTCTCGACTGGTCTGCCAGCTCCCTCTGGAATGAGCCTGTTGCCAGAAACCCCAGTGTTGTCAGCACCTGCACTGGGACTGGCAGTGCACGGCTTCTCACCGTATCGGACTCCAAGAGCAGCTGTAGCTCTGAGCACAGTTCTACAAAGATTGCCCTGGAAACCTAAACCGGCTGAAAAGCCAGTCATCATCCTGAGCCAGAAAATCTTCTGTCTCTAAATACCCTTTCTCTTCTCACTGCGCGATTTGCAATACCCTCTAATAATGCTAACGCCATTGTTGTTAGAGGCATTTTCTGCACTTCTTTGCGCTTGTTTTTATAGCCACTCATCTAATTGCGCACACTTGGATGTCTGTTCATCATGTGTCTCTGGTGTGTACAATAATTTTCACATCATTATCAGTCTCCCAGCATCACCTCTAAGTGTCGCCAATGGACCAATAACAGTAGAAACGTACAGTATGTACGCCAGCCATGAAGTTGGCATGGGGCTGCACATATTTCCATGGTCATTTCATTCTTAATACATCTGAAATTTTCTGTGGAAAAGGGTGTACACCATGTTTTTGTGCATAAGTACCCTTGTACATGAGGCCCCAGGAGTCTGATGGTCTGTGGGTAGAAGCTGTGTGGGATTTCACGCTCCTGTAGTGCCTTCCTGATGGTAGGAGTGTGAACAGACTGTGTTGTGGATGCGTATAGTCCTTGATGATGTTGTAGGCCCTCTTGAAGAATCTGGTGGTGCAGTCAAAAGGTAGCAGAATCAGAATCAGATTTATTGCCATTGTTCATGTAGTACACAAACTAGGAATTTGTCTCGGTGCCATGCTGCAACATTAAAAACATGATGAGATAAAGAGATAAACTAAAAAACTAAAGGACTAAAAACGTGCAATAAGTGTAGAAAAATAAGTAATAATAATAATAGTAATAATGAGTAATACTAGTCAAGGCAGTTTTAAATAAATTAGCAAGTAGCAGATAATATGGGGTACCACAGTGCAGTTGATAATGCAACAGAAAAACAGTGATGAATGACATGAGTCTGGTTGAGCTGCTGTACATAGTGCACGAGAGTCAATAAGTCACTTAATGTTCAGCAGTCTGATGGCAGAGGGGAAAAAGCTATTCATGTGCCGGGAGGTTTTAGTCCGAATGGACCGAATTCTTCTACCTGAGGGGAGGGGGGCAAACAGTACGTGACCAGGGTGTGAAGGATCGGCTATGATCCGGCCAACACGCCTCCGGGTCCTGGAGATGTACAGGTCCTGGAGAGATGGGAGCTTGCAGCCGATCACCTTCTCAGCAGTGCGCACGACGTGCTGCAGCCTTAGTCTGTCCCTGGCAGTGGCTCCTGCATACCACACAGTTATGGAGGAGGTGAGGATGGACTCGATGATGGCCGTGTAGAACTGCACTAACATCTTGGTGGGTAGCTTGAGCTTCCTCAGCTGCCGCAGAAAGAACATCCTCTGCTGGGCCTTTTTGATGAGGGAGCTGATGGTTGGCTCCCATTTGAGGTCCCGGGTGATGGTGGTGCCCAAGAAGCGGAAGGAATCTGCAATGGTGATGGGAGAGCCTGTGATGGTGAGGGGGGGCAGGGGGGTTGTGACTTTCCTGAAGTCTACAATCATCTCCGCTGTCTTCAGAGCGTTCAGCTGCAGGTTGTTATGGCTGCACCAGGACACCAGCTGGGCCACCTCTTTCCTGTAGACGGACTCGTCGCCGTTGGAGATGAGCCCGATGAGGGTGGTGTCATCCGCAAACTTAATCAGCTTAACAGACTGGTGGGAGGAGGTGCAGGAGTTGGTATAAAGGGAGAAGAGTAGGGGGGAAAGTACACAGCCCTGGGGTGATCCAATGCTGATGCTAACAGCATTGGAAACCATTAGCAACCAGCGGAAAGGGGAGGTCTTCATTTGCAGAGTTCTTGTATTTACTTTATGCTAATTTATCACATTGTAGTGCTATTCAGACACCAATGGAAAGACATGTTGGAGGTTACTAAGGCTTTATGAGAGTGGAGAAGGGCTGGGTGGGCTAAAAATAAAATCCTCAAGTTTTTTCATGCCACATTCGATTTTTCGATTTGATCAATTTTTTTTTTTTTCCACAATATCTTTATTGAACCTTTTTTTTTTTTAAACAAACATGATACAAACAATCAAACACTAACACTAAAGTACTACAAAAAAAATGCACTAAAAAACACCAACAACCACCAACAAAATCAAATCTTCAACAATGCTCCTCTGTTTAGTCTAGACAATCCAACACATAAGTATACATATTATGTTCACCAGTTTGGAATTTACAAGGTCCGCACATATCATTCACCTTCTTCTTCAAGAGTTATGTTTAAATTTTTTACATAATCAATAAAAGGTCTCCATATATTCTCAAACGCAATTTCCTTTGATTTCAGTATATATGTTATTCTTTCTAATGGAAGGTTTGTTAACATCTGTCTTAACCACTGAGTCACATCTGGTCTATAGGTCTTTTTCCATAATAGTGCAATACATTTTTTGGCATTAAGCAAACTGAGGTCTATGAATGTTCTTTCACTTTTATTAAAATTATGCTTTTCTGGGTACAGACCCAACAAAAACAGTTTAGGATTCAATATGATTTGTTTTGAGATTATTTTTTCAATTGTTACCCTCACCTCTTCCCAAAACATTCTTATTAATCTACATTCCCATACACAATGAAATAGAGTTCCTTTACTTTCCATACATTTTGTGCACGTATCTGGTATATTTTTGTTATATCTATTTAACTCCTCCGGTGTAACATACATCCGCATTAACCATTTGAAATGTATCAATTTAAGGCGTACATTTATTGATTTGGTTTGAGCTTCTGTACAAGCCAATTCCCATTGTTCCTCTGGAATTTCAGTTTGCAGATCTTCTTTCCAGTAGTTTAATCTTTTCAGTGAATTTTCACTTGAAAATAGTGTCAATGAGTTATAAAACTCTGAAATAATACCCTTTCTTTTACTATCTTTCATCAACATTTTTTCCAAGGATGAATAGATAGGTCGAGTGAGAGCTTTATTTTGATTTGATCGAATAAAGTTTCTAAGTTGAAGATATTTAAAAAAATGTGTTCTATTGAGATTAAATTTGATCCTCAACTCTTCAAAAGACATGTTTTCTGCACATGGCAAATATAAATCCTGAATCTTTTGTATCCCTTTTAAATTCCATACTTTAAATACAGCGTCCGCTCTCCCTGGTTTAAAATATTGATTACCCCATATTGGACTAAATTGTGACAATAACTGTGGTTCTTTTAAATAGTTTTTAGCTTCACACCATATTTTGATCATATGCTTTACAAATGGATTTTTAACTTGTTTTTGTAATTTTTTTGCCGAATCTGAGTATATGAATATGGGAAGAGGTAAAGGTAAATTGTATGATTCCATTTCAGTCCAGTGAGGGAGATCATTTGATGAAAAATAATATGTCATAGACCTCAGTTGTGCCGACCAATAATACAACATAAAATTTGGACATTTCAGACCTCCACGATCAAATGGTAAATATAATAAAGACAGACGTAATCTAGCCCTCCTGTTGTTCCATATAAATTCCACTAACTTTTTTTTAATTCTTGAGAATAAATCTAAAGGTGGTGGTAAGGGAATGTATTGAAATAAATAAAGTATTTTAGGTAAGATATTACTTTTAAGTATATTAATTCTCCCGATCATCGACATTGGTAGTGACATCCATCTCTGAAGTAACTCATCAATATCTGTCATTAAGGCTTCATAATTGACACTGGCGACTGATTCTAGCTTAGGCACAATTTGGATTCCTAAATATTTGAACTGATTTACAACATTGAATTGATTTACCTCAGGGGCTGGGTAATTTCTCTGGGTCTCATTTAGCATTAATATTGAAGATTTAGTTTTATTTATTTTATATCCTGATATTTCCCCGAAATTCTTTATTAAATTCAACAAGGTCGGAATTGATTTTTTAAGATTCGACATAAACAAAATTATGTCATCGGCATACAGGGAGATTTTATGTTCTGTTGGTCCAACTTTAATTCCATATATTTGTGACTGTAGACGTATCGCCATCGCTAAAGGTTCAATTGCCATAGTAAACAGTAAAGGTGAAAGTGGACAGCCTTGTCGACATCCTCTATTGATTTTTATTGATTTTGAAATATTGTTATTTGTTAGAATTTCTGCAGTAGCATTATTATATATTATCTGAACCCATTTTATAAAATTATTTCCAAGTCCAAACCTTTGTAAGACTTCAAAAAGAAAGGGCCATTCAACTCTATCAAAGGCTTTTTCGGCATCCAGTGATAAGAGAGCTGTATCCGGTGCTTCTTTATTAGAATAAATAATATTAAATAGTCTTCTTACATTATGGAAGCCTTGTCTTCCCTTTATAAAGCCATTCTGATCTCGATTAATAATATTTGGTAAAATTTCTTGTATTTGTCTTGCTAAAATTTTACAAATTATCTTAAGGTCGGCATTTAATAGGCTTATTGGTCTCATATTTTCACATTTATTAGAGGGCTTACCTGGTTTTGGCAACAGTATAATTAAGGCATTATTCATATATGATGGTAAATTACTATTTTGAAATGCTTCTAAAACCATTTCCAAAAAAGGTTTTGTTAATTTATTCTTAAATTTTTTATAAAGGTCAACTGGAAGACCATCTGGTCCTGCACTTTTTCCTGATTTCATATTATCAATGGCTAGTCCAACTTCTTCTTGACTAATTTTAGACTCCAGTATCTCCCTATTTTCATTTGGAATACACGGTATAAATAGTTCATTCAAAAACCCATGTAGTTTTGTTAAGTCAGATTCATTTTTGGTATCATATAATTTTTCATAGTAATCTCTAAAGGCTCTATTAATTTCTGAAGGATCTATAACTACCTGTCCATTACTTATAATACTGGTAATTGGTGTTTTAGATTCTAATTGTTTAATCTGCCATGCCAATAACTTTCCTGATTTTTCACCTTGTTCATAAAAAGATTGTTTCAATCTTAGAAGACTCGAAGCAGCTCTATTCGCTGATTTTTTGTCATATTCAGCTCTCAAAATCAGTAATTCGTTCTCCAACCTTGGATCTCTTCCTGCATATACTCTTTCTTGAAGAATTTTTATTTTATGTTCCAATTGGACTCTCTCCTCTCGAGTCTTCTTAGATTTTGAACCTGTATAACTAATAATATGTCCCCTAATAAAAGCTTTGAAAGCCTCCCACTTTACACATGCTGATGTTTGTGTAGTATTGATATCAAAGAACTCATCTATCTGTTTTTCTATATACTTAACAAATTCCTCATCCTGAAGCCATTTATGCTGAAATTGCCATCTACCTGGTTCCTTTGTCAATTTCTTATCTACATACATTAGACAGCAGGGTGCATGATCAGAGATCACGATGTTATCATAAAAACAGTTTTGAATCTTGGACCTTAATTCTGTGGAGATCAAAAAATAATCTATACGTGAGAATGTCTTGTAGGTATTGGAATAACAAGAGTATGCTTTAACTTGTGGTTTCATTTCTCTCCATATATCTATCAATTTCAATTCTTTCATAAAATGATTAATGGTCATCCTACATCCATTGTGCGTACAGTCCAGTCCTGTTGATCTATCTATACTGGGATTCAATGTACAATTAAAATCCCCTGCTATTATATGTTGCCCTGTAAGTGATGATAAGATAAGAAATAAATTGGCAAAGAACTTTTGATCATCTATATTGGGACCATATAAGTTCACCAAATTTATGTTTTCTATTAGCAAAGATCCTTGAATGATTACATATCTTCCAAATTTGTCTCCAATTACATTTTTCACTTGAAATGGGACTGATTTATGTATGAGAGTCATAACTCCCCTGGCTCGGGATGAAAATGATGAGGTGAAAACATTTCCTTGCCATCTACTCCTAATTCTTTTTACATCTTGCTCTATTAGATGAGTTTCTTGTAAAAACACAATTTTTGAACCCATGTCTTTTATTTTATTCATAACTTGTTTAAGTTTTTTTAAATTTTGTAGACCTCTGCAATTCCATGAAGTTAAATTAAGATTAACGCTTTGATTTATAATCAATAGGGAGTTTGGGATTACCTTGCAGTGTAAACATGCTCAAACAGAAAAGCAAAAAAATGAGTGGTTGAACATTCACCCTACAAACTACACACAAACAAATTCCCCCTTCCCACATTTGTGGCAATCCCCCCAAAAGCAAAAGAAAAATTCCGTCTCCCAATATAGCCATCGACCGTTCCACACCCACGAGGAACAGCCAAAGCCACTCCTTCTTCATCCTCCCAATCACCCTAACTCTACTGCTTTTAATAACGTAACATTAACTCTCTTCTGTAATTTTCCAATTTAACTCCAAATTTTTTTTTAGCAATTTTGTACTTTTTTTTTTTTTTTTAATATGTAATACATTCTATATTTTGTAATCTTGTTATATGCTTCTAATCAGTTAAATGCTCAAATATTCTACCCTATATTCTGTTCATGCTTAGCTCCCACCAGTCTCTTCCTGG
Source organism: Pholidichthys leucotaenia (assembly GCA_020510985.1). Classification (NCBI taxonomy): domain Eukaryota; kingdom Metazoa; phylum Chordata; class Actinopteri; order Cichliformes; family Pholidichthyidae; genus Pholidichthys; species Pholidichthys leucotaenia. The sequence continues at coordinate 59,666,892 of CM035840.1, read as the reverse complement.
ATCTTCTTGATGAGCTCCTGCGCCTCCTCGGGGGTCTTGAAGATGCGTGTTCTGCCCTCATATGTGACCAGAAGTCTTGCAGGGTGAATCACTCCATGACGAATCTCAAGGTTGCGCAGTTCTTTGCGGATGGGGTCAAACTGCTTCCTTAATTGTTGGATTCCTGAGGCCAGATCTGGGTAGAACCGCACCTGCTGATCTTGGTATTTAATTTCTCCTTTGGCCCGCACCGCGTTGGAGATCGTCATCCTGTCTCTGTAGCTGAGAAACTTCATAATTAGCGTCCTCGGTGCTGCCTTGTTACCTCTCGGTGGGCCAATTCGGTGGGAGCTTTCCAAGACGACTGATGATTTTAGCTCCGCGTTGTTCAGCGCCTCCGGGATCCACCCCTCCAAAAAGGAGCATGAATCACGACCTTCGGCTCCCTCCGGTAGACCCACCAGCCTCAGGTTGTTCCTTCTGGACCGAGATTCCAAGTCCAGAGCGCTATTTTCCAGATCTTTATTTTTTTTTTCCAAAGTGCGCACCTTTATTTGAAGTCCGCTAATTTCATCCTCCGCACTTGAAACACGAAGCTCCGCCTGCGTCACTCGCTCCACGCAGTCACCCAACTCCTTTCTCATTGCATCCAACGCTGCCATAATCCCATCAAGTTTAGCGGAAAAGTCTGCTCTCATTGAGCTAATGGCAGCCAGCACTGCACCTGTGCCGCCATCGTCAGCAGCAGCAGTTACCGCACCACCGCTAGTTTCATCCGCCATATCCGCAGCTTTTTCTACTGCGCCACAAACTTTAAAGTCCGTTAATTTGGACTGCTTCGGCGATTCAATTTTTCCCCCTCCTGATTTCCCAGCCTTAGTCTTCACCGGCATATCCTCACCCAAACGCTGGGAAAAGTTCTGTTCCAAATGAGAGAGTTATTTGCCGAATTTTTATTTCCAAGGGTAGAGCAGAGTGATACGTGTCCTTCTAGGCGGCCGCCATAACTGGAAGTCGATCAATTTTTTTTTTAAAATTTATATTTCAAATAGTTTTTTTTTTTATATGATTCTGTATCAGGAATAAAGTGCAAACTTGGTTTTAAACAAAACCTTTCTTATAATAAAGGTTTGATCAATCAAAGATAAATCCAAACATTTCTGATTAATAAAGTGCCAACTTTATTGAGACCATTGACATCTTACAAGTACCTGGGGTACCTGAACAATAAACTGGACTGGTCACACAACACCAACACACTCTACAACAAGGGGCAGCTCAGGCTGCTCCTACTGAGGAGACTCAGGTCTTTTGGAGTCTGGGGGGCACTCCTGAAGACCTTCTATGATTCTGTGGTGGCGTCAGCCTTTAAGTATGGAGTGGTCTGCTGGGGCAGCGGCATCACGACAGCCGACAGGAAGAGACTGAACAGGCTGATCAAAAAAGCCAGCTCTGTTCTGGGGTGGCGCCTCGACCCAGTGGAGGAGATAGGAGAGAGGAAGATGGTGGTTAAGTTGTCATCTCTGTGGGAGTCCGAGTTCCACCCCTTGCGGGACACGGTGAACACACTGAGGAGCCCATTTAGCTGTAGGCTGTGCCATCCTAAATGCTCAAGGGAGAGGTTCCACAGGTCCTTCCTACCTACGGCTGTCAGACTGTATAATCTAAATACTGCTCGTATTACAGGTCACAACTTTGCACAATAGAGATCATCCCCTCCAATATACAACTTATACAAATACAATTATTATTGAGGGTAGCAACAACACTGTTCATTTAAATGTGAAATATACTGTCTGGGTCCATTTTTTTTTCTGGGTAATTTAACCAACTGTAATGCTGTTGATACCATCTAGCTGTAATGCTCCTGCACTGTGTTTATAACTGTGTACATATGTATATTTATTTACTGCTTTGGTTAACCAATTCTTATCTTATTTACTATTGCTCTGAGTGCTGCTATCCCTTTGCTGCTGCAATCCTGTAATTTCCCCATTGTGGGACTAAACTGAACTAAACTGAACTGAACTAAACTGAACTAAAAACTAAACTGATGTGGTTTTCAAATTTTAGGAAGAGTCCACAAATTTTTCCCACAGTGTCCACTTTTGAGGGAAATGAAATTGAGGTGGTTCACTCGTACAAGTATCTTGGTATCTTGCTTGATGACGCTCTGACTTTTAAGCCCCATGTTGAAAATCTTGTGAAAAAACTTAAACAGAAACTGTTTTTTTTAATTTCGAAATAAATGTTTTTCTTTTGAGGTTAAAAAGCGTCTTGTTACTGCAACTTTTTTATCTATTTTAGATTATGGAGACCTCTTGTATATGAACGCTTCAGCTCAGTGTCTGAGTAAGATTGACTCTGTATATCATGCTGTTTTGAGGTTTGTTACAAACTGTAGAGCCTTGACCCATCACTGTGAACTGTATTCTAGAGTGGGATGACCCTCTTTGTCCACCAGGAGGTTGACTCACTGGTACTTTTTTATTTACAAGGCCATGCTTGGACTGTTTCCCCCTTACATTTGTAATTTGATCACACTGAGAAGTGTTGATTCTTACGGTTTGCGTTCTAATGATCATTTGTTGCTTTCTGTTCCATTTGCCCGTACTGAGCTGGGAAAAAGAGCTTTCATGTTCTCAGCCCCCTCTACATGGAACATGTTGCAAAAAGACTGGAAACTAACGGAACTTGTTTCATTGAACGACTTTAAATCCAGATTGAGAACACTTGAGACAGCCTCACTAATTTGTAACTGTTTTATATGATTTGTATGTCATTGTAAGTGCATTTGTGATTTTTTGGCTGCCTCTTGGCCAGGACTCCCTTGAAAAAGAGGTTTTTAATCTCAACGGGTTTTTTTCCTAGTTAAATAAAGGTAAATAAATAAATAATAAATAATAAAGGCTTATCTAATCTTATCTTATCTTATCGGAAACCTGTACTGGTCATTATAACAACATTAATCCTGCTTTAGGTATTACTTACAAACCAAAAATGTATTTTTTCAGTAAAAATAACCCCCTAGAGTCAGTATACTGAATAATTTTATCCCATGAAAACCGTTCGGACAAAACCAGTGGGGAGCAGCCATTGCCGGCCGGAAGTGACGTACAATCGTTGTTTCTGGCTTTACCGCGGACGAGTAAACATGTTCAGCAGATGCTCAGTGGATCGAGATCCAAGTTGAAAATGGCGCAAAATCTGCACGGATATATGCTGCACAGACCGTCCTTGGAAATGGCCTTCACTGACAGTGTGATCTGCAGTTACCTCCGGGGACCAGCAGCTGAAGGGGACCTGACGAACAGGCAAGTTCCCAGTCAAGTAACTTCAGAACACGTTGAATAAATCTTGATATACTAGAATTTTATTTCATTAAATTATATGCTGCAAGATTTGCTTGTACTATTCATGGTTGTAAAAAATTACATAAAATTCTGATGTTAAGACTTTGTTGACTGCTATACTGCAGCCCACTCAATCGCACAAAGCAATGACAGTGCGTCACTACCGTGCTGAAACTGGCCATGGAAGAGGCAAGATGTCTCTGACCATGACTGACTGACTTGAAACTTGTGCGTATTTGAGAAGGAATCATGACCAAAATTACTGGACAAAACCACTAGTATCATATTTGATCCTTTGAAATGTCTTCTGATTAAAATTCACTACAGGTACCTTTTAACTTAACTTTTAGAAAATTTAAGGGTAAAATGGGAAAATCAGTTTTCACAATATTCATTTTTTTGACACCAAGTGGAAATGTTTTGACTCAAAGAACGATGTGAAGGAGTCAAGAGACTTCCAGTTTTAATTTATACAAATGAAAGAAAACTGAAGAGGGAGAAAGTCAAAAAAGTTGGCAAATGGGGTGGTAGTCATTGGTTTCTTTTAAAATCTTCTAAAATTTGTAACAGAGTAGATCCCCCATCTGTTCTAAAGATACTTGAGAATGACTGAACTAATCTCAACCCTATACATATAAAATAAGCTCATTTAAATAGGGATAAACACAGCCTCCCACCAACCCATTTCATTTTCACTTCATTTAAGTGACAAAAGCCCTCCACAAGTCCCATAAATTAGCTCCAGTGTTCTGCTTCCTTTTGCAATTTGTAACTTTGGCAAGGAAGCTCTGATCAGAAGCTTGGCCTCTCACAGATAAGACACATGTGCAAGAGGTAGACAGGAGGAAGGAGGAGGGGTTAACAAATTACCCAAATGAAGGGATGAAATTAAAAATCAAAGAGTCAAAGGTCTTCTGGGCTGATTCTTGAGAAGATCCAGATACCAAGCAAGAGGGATTGTTGTCTTCCAGACACAGGACTTCAATTAGAGACTTCTAGGCCGGGGAAGGAGATGTTAAACAGTTTCATGCATGACGGATTATTCTGAGGCATTCCTTGAAGCTTTGTTTGTTGTTTTAGCATGTGAAGCTCTGGGTATAAGGTAATAGAAGATTATGGAAGCACTACTGTACTGGATAGATTACTTAGTAGCCCTTGGTTGCTGTGGATTATGTGCTGTGATGATAAAATTTGTTTTTAACAAAGCAAAAGTGTACACAATACGTTTATCTCTATCCACAGCACATCCTGCAGCAATTAAGAGTGCATCGTCTTTTTTTTCTTTTTTCTTTTGGTCATGTGACCGCTCGGAGTGGTGTTTTTCTGTGTTTCTATAACTTTGTTTTGACTGCTTGTCTTGGTGAAAGACCATCATTTGGAGGTTTTCTCATCATCTGTTTGATATTAGTGGTGAGGAACACATGGCCATTCAAAGGCAAAACTCTGTGTGACATCATAGACCACAAGGCAAAGCAGGGATCATCAAGACCCCAGACTGAGGGCTCAGAGCACTACCTGACTGCCTCAATCTGTCCGCTGTTATTGTCTAAAACATTGACCAGCGCTGGAGAGGAGTTCACATCTTTTTCAAAATATCTTCAGCCACACGGAAGTAAATTGGATTTAAAATAAACCACTTAAAGGTAAAGTTTGGCTGTAAAAATAAAAAAGCAAGACAGATTTCAGAGTTTTGATGTGACTCTCCAAAACCTATGAGAAAAATAACATTTCCTATTGGCATTCACAAACTACCACTGAAAGCTTGCAAATATCTTTAGATTCAAAGATAGCGCAGTGAAGGATTAACTATTTATATGAGCAGACAAGACACTAGCCTGGGGAGTTATGACGCCTAATTTGGCGCTGACACCTGTTTATGTTGGACTGGGGCACCAAGCAGGGCTCGTAAAATATGAACAAGGTTGATACTTACTGGGTGACGCCCTGAGGCCTCACAGCTACATTAAGGACACCATCAGCACTTAAGAATAAAATGAGTCCAACCTCAGGCCTGTTGGATATGTTTGCGTGCGCTACACTTAATTTATTAGATTTATTTGCTTGCACTTTGAGTGGGGTTTTTTTTGCTGCTTTTAGTGGTGTATGTTAGAGAAGACAGACACATCCCTCTGGGAAGTGGGTTTCTACACCAACACATTCAGTGCATTTTGAAGACAGCCCACATGTGCTTTTGTGCTGCCCAGTGTCCAGTGGTTGGTTGGGCCACGGCTTCTCCTTGAGGTTATTTTTCTCCTCATGTTTATGGTTTTATGAAGTGAGGTTGGGGTTCTAAAAGCAGTCTCCACCTTGGGGGAAAGGGAAAAAAAACCTAAAAGAACCTTTCAGGGACACGTTTTAGCCCTCTAACTCTCGCATTTACCTTTTACCTTATACTGAGGTGCAATATTTCTATGGACGTAGATCACATTCCGACAGCTAATTGTTCAGAAATGTATTTTTCTAAATGGAATTTGGCATATCAATTAAGTGCTGCAAATAATGAACTAAACTGACTGGAGTTACAACAAATTAACTTGGTCCAAACCACAGAACCCAAAAGGGCTCCAACTGCTGCTCTCCAAATGATCTGTTCTGATAAAACAACATCAATATGCTACACAGCTGAGACCACAGAACTTGAAACTCCACAGCTGCCGCGCGTAAAATTTTGGTCTCCACGGCACCAAACAACTGCACAAAAAAAAAAAAAAATCCTTGAAAACTGCACACCTTGAGAGCTTCATTTCAAAGCCCATTGAGATGGTTGGTTTGCTACTGTAAATCAACAGGAATGTGGCAGCAACAAGTCTATTACTGTGTTTCTCTGCTAAACAGCCGCAACTTGGAGTAAGTTCCAGAGGATAATTCAGGAGCAGCTAACCCCAGTCCACAGCCAGAGCCAGTGGGATTCTGTGCCAGTGTATCATCCTTCCCTGTCTAGCCTGTGGAAAGAGCAGTGGTGGAGGTGAAGAGGTTCCATGATGTGGGTCATATACGTGGAAAGTTTTGCTGAATCAATTGCTTTTCCATAGGGATGGAAGGTCACCGAAACAACACACAAACAGCACCAGCTCACCATGTACTGTAACTACGTACATCTGCTGCAAGAAACACTGGGCCCTGTTGTTCAAGCAAATTATCTTATGACATTTAATGTCTTTTTCAGCTGTGCGAACCCAACAAGTGCTGTGGATGTAAGTGTTCCTGGCAGATAATTACGAGTAAGATGTTGACAACGTTTGCTCAACGCAAGTGAACTTGTCCATCTCCCGCTCAGTGAATTGACGGCTAACTCCATCTGTCAGCAAAGTGCACCGCAGAGAAAACAACATCAGAGAAACTGGTTGCCCGGCACTTGTATATTTCTATCTCCATCTGTGTCATGGGCTGGAAGTGGGCTAGTGTACATGCCTTTGAATATGTAGGGCATTGGACACCAGCTCCCTGTGGTTTGGGAGAAGTTAAAGGCTGGTTGGGGCATTAATCCAGCAACCCTCCTCCCAGTTTTCCCCTCTTTTTCTTGTTTCTGTGGGTCTCATTTCCCCCTTCAGATCCCCATTTACCACACGGGCCCATCAGCACCCCAGGTCCCAAAGACCGTCATCTCCTCACCATATCCACTGAACTTTAACTTCTCCGCAGTCCTGACATGCAAATGGCTGATGGGTGCACCAAGGTCACATTGATGATCTAGAGAAGACTTTGGTCCATCACCACGCCTTTTGATGAATATACTTAACCCTTACCTTCAAAGAACCCCCCTCAGCGGATGAGAGTGTGGGAAGATTGAGTTACACAGTGCTGGGTTGAGGGCAGGCTGACATCTCTTTGGTAACACATGTCTTTGTTTAAGGCAAGACTCTAGCACTGACAGTCTTTTTTCAGGGTGCAAGTGCCCTTAATCCGTTTTTTTTTTTTTTTTTAAATATCCAACTGAAGTAAGAAAGGAGCAAATTTTGTGTATAAGAAAATGCATAATTGTAATTAAAGAATCTTAGTGAGCAAGCTCACATACCCCACACATCTGCATATCAGTGACCCCTAAAGAGAATTATTATACTCAACATAGAATTGCGGAGAAAAAAAAGTCCCCCTCCCACAAAATGCAATCCCTCATTTCAGTCAAAGTTTCTGTATAAATAGGAAGTCAATCAGATCAGAAATGTAGATGCTATAGTGAAGACAATATAAAAGGACCCCTCCCCAAAATACATGGAACAGCTCACCAGATGTGTCTGAAAGTCAAATGCATCCAAGGTATTGATGAGTTAAAGCTTCTGTACAAAGAAGCTTCTACATCAGAAATGTAGAAGCTAGAGTGGCAACATGTTGTCAAACAAACGGATGAGTCAAAAACATTATACCCATGCAACAAAATTACATGCGTTCATAATAATATATAATGATAAACTAAACACATTGATAAACCAATAAAATGTTGATAGTAAAGTCTATAGAGATTATTTAAACTATCTTACATAAAGCCTCACCGTGGTTCAGCATGAAGATAATAGAAAATCTTGAGTAGCTCTTCAGGATACCAAAGTTATTTACTGCATACCTCAGTGCACTCAATGATCTGTAGTTTTGAATGGAACACTGTACACTTCTCACACTCAGTGGTCTCCATCTTTCCAACTGGCAGATAGTAAAGGTCCTCCAGACAACTTTCAGACAGTGGGAGAAGAATCTGCATCAGGCTCAGTTATAATGCCAAATAAAACCTAATTGAAAGTGTTGCTGTGCATAAATTCAGTGAACTTAATCTTGACTGCAAAAAGACTGGATCAGACTACACATTTTTTTTTCTTGTCTTTGACGATGTCCCGTGTTTCCATCCAAGGATACGAAGTCGCTCATGGAAACGCATTCAAACTTTTAAATGCGCATTAAAAACTTATACACTTAGAAGGGATAGATTAAGTCATGAATCACTTAAGATGGAACCAAATATAAGTGGATGGAAACAGAAAAGGTGCATAAATGATGAGGCTGTGGCTGTGCAGGGCAGGTTACCATGTTTACCGCCCGACACAAAAGCATGGCTGCTGAAGACAATGGTGGTTGGGAGCTTGGTCCCAGGGTAGCATGCAATTCTTCAGCAGTTCCTCTGGATGACACGCATTTATCCACACCTGTGATTTCATTTATGCTTTTATTTAGGGACTTGATCCATCTTGTATTTTCCTGTCGACATTTTATTGTGTAGAAAATTGCATAAATTGACTTTACATACCAACATAGGCGCCCTCCTGGATAATTCACTTAAAAGATTGATGGAAACAGACACTACTTTAGGTGAAGTGTACAATAAAAGTTTTTTTTTAAGTTGGATGTGAAGCAGTTTTCAGAAAGGTTAATTTTTTTCAGACCAAACACATAAAGTTACGGCAGCTGATAAGAGCACTGATCAAGAAAAAGGGACACAGTTTTAAAACTGAAATATGGCCCATAATCTCTGCCAGGTCACGGATCCATTACAATTCAGAGCCGCAATGTGGTTACAAAACGATTCTTGATGTATCTTTTCCCTATTTAGGATTTCTTTTTTCTCACTGTGTGACTATTTGATGCTTTCACAGCAAAGTATTTGTACTGATCCATAATTAATTTATTTCCAGTATTTTTTGTTAAAGACACACTCCGGTGGATATCCCCGATAAAAACAAATCTACATTGTCTAAAATGGTATCTTATGCCCTTATATTCTACAAAAAAATCTTTCATTGTCTTACAGTTTTGTGTCAGAATTCTTTCACTTTCTGTCCTCCTTCTAGCGCCAGGATCTGTGAATAGGCCCACTCACATCCCAAAAGGCTAATGGTGGCTAGCACTACGTTAAACAGAATAAATCCTGTGATAAAAGGACTTACTGGTTGAAGGACATGCGCAGTTGTATACACAGTGGCCCAGCATAATAACTGAAACTGCATCGGTCCTTAAAAGCAGTTTAATGGTAAAACTCATCTTAATTTGGGAGCCTTTCTGTGTGGAGTCGGTATCTTCTCCCTGTTTGGCTGTGGGCCACATCAAACATGCAGTCTGACCCATGCTTTCTTGGAAGCCTTGGTGTGTCTACAGTTCAGAGCTGACTGGTACCAGTGTATAAACTGGGATGCACTACCTACTTTTAATAGATTTCACAAAGGTCCCCTCATGCGCAGAAATGACACCCACAAATTCACATTTCTTCATATCTTTACTTTAAGATGGCCTAAACATAATCTTGGTGTCTAAATCTACATTTTTCAGGTCACAGAATTCATTTGTGACATTATTGAGAGTCTAATGTAACCATTTCCATCTTACCTGAGAGGACTCCCATAAAAATGGATTATAACCATAATTCATTGTCTTTACTTGGGACATTTTTTTTTGTCACAATAAAGTTTTGTATACTTTGTAATTCATGTTGTACCCCCTGGCAGATAGAGTGTTATAATAATCCACCTGTCCCTGGTGGGATTTGTTGGTGGAGTTTTGACTAAACACACATACTGTACATGTGCTCTATCGGTATTTAGTTGCTCCTACTGATTCTGGTTGATGTTCATCCTGTAGCTAAGTTCATCCTCATAATGGGTAAACACATTTTGATTATCAAGGTCATTACCATATCTTTATTTTCAGGTCTTATAATCATTCTAGTAAAATGAATTTGCATTGCAGCCTCAGTAGAGAGGGAAAGTTTTCTTGCATTTGTTTTAGTTTTCGGTGCATTTTGGAGCCAACGGCTAGTTAAGTATGATCATTTTTACTTCAGTCCAATCCAGAAACTAGTTTTACTTAGACTAATTAACTAGTGATAAATTCATACTGTACCTCACAAAAGTGAGTACACCTCTCACTTTTTTGTAAATATTTTATCTTTTCATGGGACAACACTGAAGATATGACACTTTGATACAATGTAGTCAGTGTACAACTTGTATAACAGTGTAAATTTGCTGTCCCCTCAAAATAACTCAACACACAGCCATTAATCTGTAAACCACTGGCAACAAAAGTGAATACAGTACACCTCTAAGTGAAAATTTCCAAATTGTGGCCAAAGTGTCAATATTTTGTGTGGCCACCATTATTTCCAGCATTGCCTTAACTCTCTTGGGCATGGAATTCACTAGAGCTTCACAGATTACCATTGGAATCCTCTTCCACTTCTCCATGACGACATCACGGAGCTGGTGGATGTTGGAGACCTTGTGCTCCTCCTCCTTGTGTTTGAGGATGCCCCACAGATGCTCAATAGGGTTTAGGTTTATAGACATGATTGGCCAGTCCATTACCTTTACTCTCAGTTTCTTTAGCAAGGCAGTGGTCGTCTTGGAGGTGTGTTTGGGGTCGTTATGTTGGAATACTGCCCTGCGGCCCACTTTCCGAAGGGAGGGTATCATGCTCTGCTTCAGTATGTCACAGTACATGTTGGCATTCATTGTTCCCTCAGTGAATTCCCCAGTGCTGGCAGCACTCATGTAGCCCCAAACAATGGCATTCCCACCACCATGCTTGACTGTAGGCAAGACACACTTGTCTTTGTACTCCTCAGATGGTTGCCACCACACATGCTTGACACCCTCTGAAGCAACTAAGTTTATCTTGGTCTCATCAGACCACAGGACATGGTTCCAATAATCCATGTCCTTAGTCTGCTTGTCTTCAGCGAACTGTTTGCGGGCTTTCTTGTACATCATCTCTAAAAGGGGCTTCCTTCTGGGTCGACAGCCATGCAGACCAATTTGATGCAGTGTGCGGCGTATGGTCTGAGCACTGACAGGCTGACCCCCCCACCCCTTCAACCTCTGCAGCAATGCTGGCAGCACTCATACGTCTATTTTCAAAAGACAATCTTTGGATATGACGTTGAGCACATGCACTCAACTTCTTTGGTTGACCATGGCGAGACCTGTTCTTAGTGGAGCCTGTCCTGTTAAACCGCTGTATGGTCTTGGCCACCATGCTGCAGCTCAGTTTCAGGGTGTTGGCAATCTTCTTATAGCCTAGGCCATCTTTATATAGAGCAACAATTCTTTTTTTTTTTTCAGATTCTCAGAGTTCTTTGCCATGAGGTGCCATGTTGAACTTCCAGTGACCAGTATGAGAGAGTGTGAGAGTGAGAACACCAAATTTAACACCTGCTCCCCATTCACACCTGAAACCTTATAACACTAACGAGTCACATGACACCGGGGAGGGAAAATGGCTAATTGGGCACAATTTTGACATTTTCCCTTAGGGGTGCACTCACTTTTGTTGCCAGCAGTTTAGACATTAGACATTAATGGCTGTGTGTTGAGTTATTTTGAGGGGACGGCAAATTTACACTGTTATACAAGCTGTACACTGACTACTTTACATTGTATTAAAGTATCATATCTTCAGTGTTGTCCCATGAAAAGATATAATAAAATATTTACAAAAATGTGAGGGGTGTACTCACTTTTGTGAGACAATGTACTAGCAAACCAATTAAGATAGCTATTCAGAACATTGTCTGAAATGGCATCACTTTGACTAGCTTTGGAAAAACATTCATTCATGTAAGTACTTACCAGTGTTCTCATACTTCCACAGAGTGAGCAGAGATGTGTCTGCGGCTGGCGGATCACAGGCGTCCAGGGTGGATCTCCCTTCAAAATTACACAAAGACAGTGTAGCGGTTGCAGCAAAGGAATATCCAACATGTATTGTTCATACATCAGGACTGAAGAAAGATAAATAAGGACCACTCAAATTGCTCTCACTCCAAGATAATGTGGAAACAATTCTGTCAAAACTTTATAAGATCAAGTCTCAAATGCTAGCAGAACCACCAAATTCCCCACATTGAATGAAGAAGGACATGATTCCTGATGTTCTAGCACCAAACCATGGGTATCACCATGCATGTTACAAGCGCTTAACAATGAATTTGAGCCATCTCTACAAATCTGATGATACCCGTACAACATTACAACCTTCCAGAATGTTTGCCAATAATGCACTATTTACACCCGACTGTATCTGTTGCAATACGGCTTATCAGAAGAAAGATAAAGGGGTCTTGGACAACTGAAGGATTGAGTCTCTTTGAATATGGAGACTGGCAGAATCTTGAGGAAATTGCCATCCAGAAAGGGATGAGAAATTGCTGACATGGATCCGAGGGAAGAACCTTTTTTCATGTGGGGTAAAATATTGTTCGTGCAGAAGGCAGTATTATACTGTATATCAGATCCAAACAAATGGTGCAGTAAGAATACTGAGAGCAGACATACAAAAGAGGCTAGAGAAGGTCCACACATTTGTCTTTGACAACGTTTGCAAAGTCATTGATATGACACAATCAGTCAATCAATCAAAGCTTTATTTATCTAGCACTTTTCATACAAAAGTTGTATCACAAAGTGCTTCACACATTAAAATAAAACACAATTAACCTACCTATACACATACACGCACACACATGCATACACATACGCACATACACACACAACTTTTGTCTATGTGAGACTTACGACTGGGCACCGAGGATCCAAGTGAGGAAGCATCGTCACTAGGGAGCCATCACCAGCAGGGAAAGGGCTGAGTCCACAGCTACAGGGACACGACCTCTGAGACCACCCAAGTCCAGTCTGAGGGGTTGACACTGCAGGTGTGGTGCCGCAGAGCACAATCCCCTCGGCCGGGTAGACCAGGGCAATCATAGGCCAGCATCCTGCATCCAGAAAACAGACAATTTCTTGTGGGAGGGCTCCTTATGAGGGAACGCTGGAGCTTGGACAGGTTGATTAAAAAAATAAAACAATCTCTGATAAATAATAATAAGATAATTTGTTGGTAAACAGGCTAGACAGTTAAGATAACTTAATGAATGAAACAACACTTAAATACAAACAGACATAAGTTCAAACTTATTAATTATTAGTAGTAAAACAAATAATTGTGACCAGAACATCATAAAGTAGGTTTAAAATCATAAATTAAGGGTGTTTTCACACCTAAATTCATTTAATTTGGTCCGAATCAGTTGAAAGTTTGTTACTTTGTATCATTTTCTCCTTGGTTCGGTCCCCTTTCACACAGGCAAAAATTCAAGCAGACCAAACTGTCACGTTAAATCCCATGAGACTTACTTCAGAATGTTCTCTGTTCTTATTGGTCAGATTTTTTTGCCGCGAAAACAGGAAAGGTAAATTACAAGAAGTAGGATGACTACTGTGTATTTATACATTTCTGGGGAGAAAATACAAATCATAGCGTAATCTACGGAGGGCTTTCATCGCCCTGGTTATCGTTTATTACAAATGTGCATATACCACTTTTGGCAAATTGTACAGTTTGAAAATGGAGCGCTGCTACGGATGGGAAATAACATGTTAATGTTAATCTTCCAGAACCATGACGTGCTCAGCCACAGATATTTTCAAAGATCCTATCAGATATATACAATGACATAAAATATTTTACTGTTTGCCGCTGGTCCTGTTTTAGTGCAGTCACTTTCTCACCTTCTCACCATCGAGCCAAAACCATCTCTTTCAGGTGGTCTCGGTACGGTTGTTTTGGTACGCACTTGAGTGCGATTACCGTGTTCTCACCAGACAAAACAAACTGCACTAACGGAGAAAACAAACTTGAGTTCGATTGAAACGAACTAAAGCCTGTAGGTGTGAAAGCACCCTTAGACAATTAAAATAGGAAACTAATCAAATGCTAAATTAAAATAGTAGGTCTTGAGCTTGCTTTTAAAAAAAATGAACATTCCCGGCAGCCCTGATGTTCTCTGGCAGGTTGCTCCACAGATGTGGGCTGTAGTAACTAAAAGCAGCCTCACTGTGGGTATGTGTTCTGACAGCAGGATAATTAAAAGGTCAGTGCCAGAGGACCTCAGGGGCCGTGGGGGCTCATATGTTAAAAGTAGTTCTGATAAATAAGAAGGCCCAAGATTGTGCAGACATTTATAAACAGTAAAAGAACCTTCAAATCAATATTGAAGCACATGGGGAGCCAATGCAGGGACTTTAAAACCGGCGTGATGTGAGCCTGTCTTCTGGTCTTCGTCAGAACACGTGCAGCGGAATTCTGTAATAACTGCAGATTTGAAATTGTGTTTTTGGGAAGACCAGAGAGCAGGGCATTGCAGTAATCAAATGGCTGGTGATAAAAGCATGCATCAGTATCTCCGTGTTTGCTTGAGAGAGAAGTGGGCGGACTATGACTATGTTCTTTAGATGGTAAAATCCTGTTTGAGTTACATTTTTAAGGTGTGGAGTAAAACCAAGCTCACAGTCTAATATAAAGCCCAAATTCTTAACATGTTGAGATGAGGTAAAGGACAGAATATGTAAATGTGGTAAAATTTTCTCTCTCTGAACTTCAGGACTGATGACCAAAACTTCAGTTTTGTCCTGGTTAAGCTGAAGAAAGTTTGCTGCCATCCATGATTTAATTTAATGTCTAAAATTGTGATGATCAGATGAGTGTGCTCCCCCTCCCGCCGTCTTCCAGTGATTGATTAATGACGTTCTCCGGGGCATGGTGAATCAGTTCATCTTCGTTTACCTCAATGGCATACTCATCTTTAACATACGCTGGAGGAGCACACAGTCCGTGTCCGGGCAGTCTTATAACGGCTGCTCGAGAATCAGCTTTTTGTAAAGGCCGAGAAGTGCGAGTTCTCTTCTCATTCCACTTCCTTTTTGGGGTTCATTGTAGCCGAGGATGAACTGAAGCCAGACCCGGCTAATATCAAAGCTGTCCTAGATTGGCCAGTCCCACAGTCCAGTAAGCATCTTCAGCGCTTCCTGGGCTTTGCAATTTTTTTTTTTACCACCGCTTTATTCGCAGTTACAGCAGAGTGGTCCTGCCCTTAACCCAGTTGACCTCAACTAAGGTCCCATTCAAATGGTCTGAAGTGGCGGAGCAGGCCTTCTCCGAGCTTAAAGTGCCTTTTTCTCAGGTGCCCATTCTGTCTCAGATCAATTACAGTTTGTGGTTGAGGTAGACGTGTCTGATTCAGGGGTGGGCGCCATCCTCTCTCAGTGCTCCGTCTCCAATCAGAAATTACATCCTTGCGTGTATTTCTCTCAGTGGCTGTCCCCAGCCGAGAGAAATTACAACATAGGAGACCATGAGCTGCTGGCCATTAAGTTGGCATTAGAGGACTGGAGGCACTGACTAGAGGGAGCCACCCAACCTTTTGTTGTCTGGACAGATCATAAAAATTTAGAGTATTTAAGATCTGCCACAAGATTAAATTCCAGACAAGCCCGTTGGGGTCTGTTTTTGTTAGGTTCAACTTCTCCATTACTTACTGCCCAGGCTCCTGCAAACCTAAGCCTGATGCTCTCTCTCACCAGTTCTCCTCCGACCTTTCTCCATCCTCTTTCCCTCTCATCACTCCTGCTTCTTCTGAGTCTATCCTGCCCTCTACCTGCATTGTTGGAGCCCTCTCTTGGGAAATCAAGCAGAGGGTCCGGCAGGCCCAGTCCTCCGAATTCATCCCTGAGGGAGGCCTAACCAATTGTATGTCCCCTCTAACCTTCGTAGTGAACTAATCCAGTAGGGGACACATCAGTTTCTTTGCCTGTCATCCTGGAATCTCTAGAACTGTCAAACTGCTGCAGTGGGTTTTTTGGTGGGCAACTCTTTGTACAGATATTCGGGACTTTGTTAAGGCCTGCCAGGTCTGTGCCACCAATAAGACTAACTCCTCACCTCCAGCCGGCCTCCTTCATCCCTTACCTGTCCCGAGTTGCCCCGGTTGCATGTGGCTATGGACTTTGTTACGTGCTTCCCTCCATTGTAAGGTAACACCGTCATTCTTACTATTATTGATCGCTTCTCCAAGGCTAGCCATCTGGTGCCCTTGCCTAAGTTGCCCACAGCCACAGAGACTGCCAATTTCCTCACCCGTCACATCATCCACCTTCATGGAATTCCTGTTGACACTGTTTCGGACCAGGGTCCGCAGTTTACCTCGCAGGTGTGGAAGGCCTTCTGTTGCTTCATCGGCACCACTACCAGCCTTACCTCCGGTTACCACCCTCAGAGCAATGGTCAAGTTGAGCATGCCAACCAGTCCCTGGAGGCCACCCTGAGGTGTGTGGCTTCCTGCAACCCCACCACCTGGAGCTCCCATCTGTCCTGGGTGGAGTATGCACACAACACCGCCGTCTCCTCCGCTACTGGCCTGACACCCTTTGAGGCCGCCGTTCAATCTGTGGAGGCCCACGCTTGCTGCTGCCGCCGTCTGTGGAGGTCCACTTGGGCTGCGCTTCTCCGTTCATCCAAGCAAAACTGTCTCTATGCCAACTGCAGACGTACGCTGGTGCCCAGGTACACCGTCGGCCAGATGGTGTGGCTGTCAACCGAACAGGTTCCGTTGAAGACAGAGTCAAGAAAGTTGTCATCACATTTTCTGAGTCCATTCCCCATCTCCCAGATCAGTGACGGCGTCAAGGTCCGTTTCAAATTGCCTCCATCGCTTCACATCCACCCAACCTTCCACATATCCTGGATCAAGCCTCTCTCCTCCAGTCCTCTCTGTCGTCCCCCAAAGCCTCCTCCTCCCCCCAGGGGTCTCGACAGCCACACCACCTACACTGTCCAGAGGATCTTGGACATTCATCGTCGGGGTCGGGGGCTGCAATATCTGGTCCATTGGAAGGGTTATGGACCTGAAGAGAGGTCAAGGATTCCCAGATCATACTTTCACAACAAGGGAATGGTTCAGTCGTTCCATTGGGCTCATCCCAATAAGCCCGAAGGGGCACCAGGGGGTGCCAATTGAGGAGGGGGGGGTACACTGTGATGATCAGGTGAGGAGTTGATTGCGTTCACCTGGGTGATTGCACACACCTGCGGCTGCCTCATCTGCCGGCCTTAAAAGCTCCAGTCTGTGAATGCTTCCTCGCTGGACTGTTGAGTATTGCTGCCATCTCTTTGAGCCAATTGAATTGAATTTTTGATCTTTACCTGTTCATTTACCTTCTCTTTTTCATCCTCTCAGGTTGCTGCCATCTCAGCGGTGTCAAATTACTCTGGGGCTGCACTCACCTGTACCCCCGACCAACTTGTCCAGACACCTCCCTCTCTGCCTGTTTGCCCTGCTGGATAACTCCTTTCAGCTCACCACCCACTCTCCACCTGTTTGTCCAGCGGAATCAACTCCCTTCAGCTCACCTCCCACTGCACGCTGGGTTCCACAGCCAGGCCCTCTGCTTGTAGTAGTAAGCCTCTCTTCTCTTGTCAATCCCTCTTCCTCAAACATTTCCTCATTAACTGTTCTCCTTTTCTCTCCCTGCAGGCTGTGTGCTCTTTTCAGTGGGTTTATTTATTTATTCTTGCTTTTCAATAAACCGTTTGGAGCATTCACCTGTGTCTGTTGTTTCTCTGGTGAATTACGCTCTGCATTTGAGTCTCTGGCACTATTGAATCATGACAAAAATACAGTTATAAAGGGTATTGATTGGTTCCGTGTCATCAGAAGACACAGCGATATACAGTTGGGTGTCATCAGCATAACAATGGAAATTAATGTCATGTCTCCTGATAACATCCCCAAGGGGCAGCATTTACAGATTAAAAAGTACTGGACCTAAAATTAAACCTTGGGGCACACCACAATTTATTTTGTTGACTCACTCACAAGAATGTAATGAATGCAAAAAGGTCCTTCCCCAAACTAGTTAATTAGTCTGTGCATGGGTCAGACTGTGGGTGGGAGGTGCAAGTGAGACCCCCGTGGCCCACAGCCTATGTGCTGTGTATGTTTACTCCAGGGGCTCTAGCTTCCTCTCACAATCCAAAGATGTGCACGTTAGGTTAATTGGTGACTCTAAATTGTCCCAAGGTATCTGTCTCTGATTGGCCCTTAGAATAGAGGGTTAGTGTATCTACTAGTTAAGCACTTTGAGTGGTCTTTGTGACTAGAAAAAGTGTTATATAAGTACATGTCCTTATCCCTTATTTGACTGATTTCGCTCTTGATACATCTTATAAGTCATAAAAAAACATTACAGACATGTTAACAGGGAAAAAAACTCTATTTTTGATGGAGTCTCATTTTAATAAAGCAAATGGAAGAGAGATATGACAAGTCAGCTGGAATGTTACATTTAATCTGCCTATCACCCATCATAGATACTACAGTACCTGGTTACATCCTTTTCAGTTCTAGATGAACTCTGGACATTTGAAAATCAGATCTTTGACATTTGTGCATCGATTCAGAATCATCCACATATAGTGATTCAATGCATCTTAAAAACCTATTAGTGGCATAAATAGTCAACTGAAAAAAAATCATAAAAGTGTAGAAACCTACCAGATATTTTCAGAGAGGATGTGATGGACAGAATTGGAAAATTGGTAGAACAATGCCACCTGAAGATCATCACGCCAATGAGAAGTGAAAAAAAGCCCTTTTTAATGAAGGCCCTGTTATGGATGCTCCTTGCAGGGCATCAATGAGACGGCAGAGACCAACCAGTAAGTTTGCTAGTTTATTTACAAAAGGACAAAATGACAAAATAAACAGCCACGTGGGGCAAAAACACAAACATAAACTAAGACACGAGATAACTGACTCTGAAGATTAACTATGAACGGCAGCGAGGTTGGAGCTTGCGCTGAACAGTAAACACCTACAGGAGGACGAACGAAGATGAATCACAAAGGAGACTGGAGTCGGGGATAGGGGCTCCAGCCGCGTATACGGAGGTGCACGGAGATGTAGGTCGCAGCGAGGAATGAGCCTCAGCTCCTCCCTTAACAGTAGAACACAAACCAATCAAAGAGGGGAAAAGTAATTAGTGAAATGACAAACAGCTGTCACCACACCGACTTGGCTTTGACAGCTGCAAGTCCCGCCGTGACGCTGTCAAAATAAAAGCCCTGGAGAAGGCCACATGACAAGACCCGAAATAAGCTAGAACAGGGAAAATACTGGACAACCCGAGCACGGATGGGATCAGCGCTCAGACCATCACAGACCCTGATAATATTATAGCCTCACTAAACTAGTTCCCCTCCTAATGTGAAGGAGTCTTCCCTAGTTTCGACCTAAAATGTGGTTGCCAACGTGCCCAGAGCTGCAGAAAACACCTCAAAGGGTGAGTAGCATGTTTGCTAATATCTGCAGATTGTGCTGCGTCACATGAAGTTGTTTGGTTTTCTTGGAATAGGAGCAGCATGTGAAAAGGCCCTTAAAGTAAACAGAACAAATACAAAGTATGAGTCTCTATTTAAGTGTATCCAGTATGAAATTCACACTCTAGTGCTTAAATCAATCAAAAGACCCCTCCCCCCAAAACCCTTTTGTGGTTGAATGATATTTAAAAAGCAAAAAACAAAGTGAAAGAGTAAATTAAAGTCAGGTATTATCAACATGGAAGATCTGGTTATTTGGTTTATTTATCACACAAGAGCAGATTGGAGTTCATGGGAGAAACAGACTTACTGTAAGTGCAACTTCACTGTAATTATTCCAGAGATGGAAGTAACTGTGACCCAATAAAAGTTTGAAATGATAATAATGATAAAAAGACAATAACTAGTCTTAATCTGCCAAGGATGTTAACAGTGCATTCAATTTTTATATTTTAGATTTTTAAAATCTTTCACTGCCTCTCTACTGTAAAATATCATATAAAATGTCATATTTGTATTAAATGGTGTTCACTTATATAGCACTTTTTCTCATCTCTGGATGACCAAAGCACTGTACAGATCCTGCTATCCACCCATTCATACACTGATGGCGGAAGAGCTGCCGTAAACAGGTGCTGGCCTGACCCACCAGAAGCAATCGGGGGTTCAGTATCTTGCTCAAGGACACTTCGACATGCAGACTGCAGACAGAGTGAGAATCGAACTCCTGACCCTCCAATCAGTAGTTGGCCACACTACACTACACCTGTGCCACAGCCGTATTGTATTATTTAATGAATACATATGTAGTTAATTCTCATTTGTCGCTATTTGTCAACAATTTTATTTTTGAGTACAGGTGTTCATATCATCTGAATGCCATTTATTTCCAAGCAATGCTGTAAACAACACGACACCCGATGTTTTAATCAGTCTTTTTTGTTATAAATCAAAATAGGCCATAAACTAAACTAAAGTGTTCACTAATGCTGTCTATCAGCTGTAGTGCATTCTATATGAGCAACAAATCAAATTTGTTTTACCACATAATAATCCCCTTGGAAATTGTATTCCCACATTTTGTTTTGTGCTGTAAAACACTAGCCAAATAAATTATTTACTTTAAATTTTCTTCACTGTGATTTTAATCACTTGTTCCCCACGTGTGGAATAAAATGTGGTTTCAAAAAATAGTTCCTCCGTAAGTTCATTTTAGGATCAACTCACCAACCTTTGGATATGTTCTATCAATTATAGTGGGCTTAAAAAGAAAGCAGAGGAAAAATTAATATGGTTCTAATTTTGAGTCTCCTGGTTTCTACACATGGGCTTGAATAGCCTCGTTCCAAAGAAAACTTCTACCCTTATATTTCTCTGTTTTATTGAGCTGAATTGCAGTAAAATGTGATCCACAAATACATAAACGCATTAGACCTCATTGGGAAGTGCTATTAGCAGCAGTGAAATCCATTTTCAACTCCTGCCAGTTTGCTGGCCTGTGACCTGCAGTTACACCTCCCATCTCTCAGACCATTAAAGAATACTGCCTGCTCAACATGGAGCTGAGGTGATGGGGTAGACGCTCTGGCCATTCCCGTTCTATCAGGTCCCAAATGTCTGGTTTGGCCTTTTCCCATGCACACAGGTTGTTGAGGCAACTGCAGCTGTCAGATGGTGGTTGTTGGCAGGGCGTGGTGCCTGACTTGTGGGTCTGACCAGACACTTGTGCTGCAACACTGAGCCATTAGCAGAGAGTTGACCCCAAATCCTGCTTCAGACAGACTACTGGTTGGCATACTGTGGTTGTCAGGGTCCATGACTGCTTGGTTGAAATAACCTAGACTCTGAGTGTGTGCGTGGTCACTTTAGGATTTTGGCTTATTCTGACACAAGATGTCTGACCTTTTTTTTTTTTTTCATGTGTATTCATCTTCCTTTGATTCATCTTTTATAAGCTGCCTAAGTAACTTCACAGCTAAACAAACTGTGATTTGTGACCCACAGTAATCCTGTCCTTGAGTCATAGTCCTTCTTTTCTGTTTCCTAAAATATGCTACTCTCAGAAAGATCTTCTGA
The DNA here is from genome assembly GCA_020510985.1 of Pholidichthys leucotaenia. Classification (NCBI taxonomy): domain Eukaryota; kingdom Metazoa; phylum Chordata; class Actinopteri; order Cichliformes; family Pholidichthyidae; genus Pholidichthys; species Pholidichthys leucotaenia. The sequence continues at coordinate 59,645,353 of CM035840.1, read as the reverse complement.
TCTGGCAGAAGAATAGTGGGCACAGTTGGTTTGAGTGATGACTGTTCCTATGGCAACCCCCTTATGTTTTCAGTTTAAAGCCTACATCAATAGGCCCTCTTGTGTGCTGATATGTGGGGATAGAAAATGTTCATGTATGAGGTGAATTATTAGAAAGTTTGTTAATTACAGTGGGGGCACAGGGTATGCCGTAAATCTTGCAGATTAGAGGCTGGATGTTCAAGCAAAACTATCTGCAAGCTCAACACTTGTTACTTTACAGGCCCCATGATGGCAGAGTCGGACAACCGCAATGCCAGGACATAGCATGGAAGACTCACATAAAAGTCAAGCTGAGTCTGCATGAACTGAAGCTGATGAACAAAGATTTATACTATACATAAAGTCTGGCCACATGAACTGGAACACTACACCGATACAACATTCATTCATGTTTTATAAATGCAAACTGAAAGTGCTCAATTTAAAGACGCACTTCAGTGGATATAAATCCCCTATAAAAACAAATCTTCATTGTCTAACATGGTATCTTATGCCCTTATTTCTACAAACAAAACCTTCAATTGTCTTACAGATTCATGTCAAAATCTTTTCATTTTTCCTCCTCCGTCAAACGCCAGGCTCTGTGATTACTCCAACCGACATCCCACAGGCTAATAGTGGCTCGCACTACATTAATAAACAGAATAAATCCAGTGATAGAAGGACTTACCGGTTGAAGGACATGTCCAGTTGTATGCATGGTGGCCCAGGATAATGACTGAAACTACATCTGTCCTTAAAAGCAGTTTAATGGTAAAACCCATCTTAATTTGGGTCAAGTTTTCAAAGCAGCTGTCCAAAAATGCTAACTGGCCTGGAGGCTAACTTCAGTTAGGCCAGACAGTCCTGACTGGCTAAACACTACGGAAGTGCCAGCACTGTGTATAGTTGTGTTACCAAAAACACTCTGTCTAAACTTGCCTTTTTTCAGGGGGTGGGGCTTAAGTGAAAATTAAAAGCAAAAAACAGAGATGAGACAGCTGAGTGATTTTGCTTGATATGGCTTTTAAGTCATAAAAAACGTGTTACAGACATGTTAACAAGGGAAAAAACTTGATTTTTGGCAGCGTGTCACTTTAAGACAAACGCTAGTTGGCTCAGGGGCAAGGGGTCAACTTGGCCCTGACCGAGTAGCCCCCAGAATCCCCAACAGCACAAATGGAGAACCTCTGTAAAACTGTTAGACTTTTCTCATTCGCCAACAAGCGTAAGGAGTTTTACAGAAATTCTCTGCCCATGCTATAAAAGATCCTGGGCTGACTCGACCCGTATTTGGCACAGGATACATCTGAGCTAAAGGCTAGGAGATAGTCAGCTAATGTTAGCAATACTGGTGTAAGAGGGAGGATGGAGTTGAATCTAGTCTGAAAATTTAAAGTGATATAAACTTAAACAGGCCATTCTCAGAAAGGTTGGAAAAATAAAAAGCAAATTTAATGCAGTAATTAAATACTTAAAGAAAAATTTTAACAGAATATGTCACAAACATGTCAGTGAGACACATGTCAGCTGTTACAATTTAGAAAATAGTGCAGTCAATGACCCCTTTAATCATCTTCTTCTTCTTTCAGCTGCTCCCTTTAGGGGTTGCTACAGTGGATCTTTTGTCTCTATCTCACCCTCTCCTTTGCATCTTCCTCTGTAACACCAACCCTCTCCATGTCCTCCTTCACTACATCCATGAATCTTCTCTCTAGTCTTTCTCTTTTCCTCCTGCCTGGCAGCTCCATCTTCAACATCCTTTGTCCAATATATCCACTATCTGTCCTCTGCACATGTCCAAACCAGCTTTGCCTCGCTTACTTTGTCTCCAAACTGCTCAACCTGAGGTTGCTATCCCTCTGAGAGAGAAATTATCTTTTGATCCTGATCGAATTTTGCCACGAGTTACATATATGATGTTTGTCAATTTAAAAGATTTTTACACATAATTAAAGTTGTTTGCTGTCATATAATAAAAGAGTAGGCTAATATTTATTTTTTGTAAAACCGTTTTATTGGATTACATCGACTTGGCTTGGACTATACATGTCACCAAACACGATTACGGCGGTTCCCCTCTCAAACCTCACCTCATGTTTTCTGAATGATGAAAGAAGGATCCAAAGAGCAGAAAAACAACACAAATGTATCCACCTTATTCCTCGGCCCCATGATGCCTTGCCTGAATTATGGTAGCAACTTCTGGTACTAGTTCAGAACGTATGGTTGTCACTGAAACGGCACACTTTTCCTTGTTAAAAAACAATGACTTCGGCATCAGAAATGTGGGAACACGGCCTTTTGCACCTCAAAAACAGCAATATAATCAAATCACTTCCCACGACTATTGAGGAATGAGAAGATGACCTTAAAAAGTGGGCTGGCAGACTGTAGCTCCGTTTGTTAGCGCCGCTGCTAAGATGCTAACACTGTAAACAAATGACCCGTGTGGGCAAAATGAGTCACTTTGAGGACATTTTCAAAATTGATGTAACGTTATTTCCATATTGTTTCCTCTATGCCATGTGTCAACACAACGGAAATAAGCTATAGACAGCTTGTTCCTTCTGTAATTGATAACGTGGTGGATAGTGTTACAGCTTCTCTGCATCAGACTCTAGACTTGGTGGCCCCCTTAAAAAAGAAAAAGTCTAATCAGAGATTTCTAACTCCTTGGTTCAACACAGAAACTCGTAGCTTAAAACAGAAGACTCGTCAATTAGAAAGAAAATGGCGCTCCACTAATTTAGATGAAATCTATTTAGCTTGGAGAAATCATCTTTTAATTCATAAAAAATTTCTTAGAAAACCTAGAACGAGTTATTATTCTGCATTAATAGAAGAGAACAAGAATAATCCCAGGTTCCTTTTCAGCACTGTAGCCAGGTTGACAAAGAGTCAGGACTCTGTCAATCCTAGCATTCCCTTAGAGCTTACTAGTCAGGACTTTATGAACTTTTTCAATAATAAAATTTCATCCATCAGAGATAAAATCGATCAGATTCTTCCCACAGTTAATTTAAATACTGTGACTACTACAGCAACTTCAATTGATGTCTGCCTTGATGAGTTTACTCCAATCGACCTTTGTGAGTTAGACAAAATAGTTTCCTCATCCAAACCTTCAACTTGTCTTTTAGACCCTATTCCTATCAGGTTATTTAAAGAAGTCTTCCCACTTATTGGTAGCTTTATTCTTCATATAACCAATTCTTCATTAACTTTAGGCCATGTACCGCAGGCTTTTAAAACGGCTGTAATTAAACCCTTACTCAAAAAGCCAACGCTAGATCCAGGAGCTTTAGCTAACTATAGACCAATCTCTAATCTCCCTTTCATTTCAAAAATCTTAGAAAGAGTTGTTGTTACGCAATTATTTGACCACCTGCAGGGAAATGGTTTACTTGAAGAGTTTCAATCTGGGTTTAGAATCCATCATAGTACTGAAACAGCCTTAGTGAAGGTCACTAATGACCTCCTCATCGCATCTGATAATGGACTGGTTTCTGTACTTGTCCTTTTAGACCTTAGTGCAGCTTTTGATACTATCGATCATAATATTCTACTTGATAGATTAGAACACTATGTTGGACTTAATGGAACTTCGTTGCAGTGGTTTAGATCTTATTTATCTGATAGGTTCCAGTTTGTTCATGTAAATAATGAGTTTTCTTTCAACTCAAAGCTTAGTCATGGAGTTCCACAGGGATCTGTGCTAGGCCCTACTCTTTTTAGTTTATATATGCTTCCGTTAGGCAACATTATTAGAAAGCACTGTATACATTTTCATTGTTATGCAGATGACACACAATTATACCTGTCAATGAAGCCAAGTTAGCCAAGTTAGAAGCCTGTCTTAAGGAAATCAAAGCTTGGATGGCTTGTAATTTCCTGCTATTAAATTCAGATAAGACTGAAGTCATTCTTGTTGGTCCAAAAAACCTTAGAAATACCTTTCCAAGTCAAACTTTCAGTTTGGATGCGGTTACTCTTTCTCTTAATAGCTCTGTGAGGAACCTTGGAATTATTTTTGATCAAGATCTGTCTTTCAATTCACATATTAAATTTGTTTCTAAGACTGCCTTCTATCATTTGCGTAATATTGCCAAGATTAGGAGCATCTTGTCTCAGAGTGATGCTGAGAAACTGATCCACGCTTTTGTTAGCTCGAGATTAGATTATTGTAATTCTTTATTATCAGGCTGTCCTAAAACATCTTTAAAAAGTCTTCAGCTGATCCAAAATGCTGCAGCAAGAGTTTTAACAGTTACTAGAAAGAGAGATCATATCTCTCCGGTTCTGGCCTCCCTTCATTGGCTTCCCATAGAGTTTAGAATTAAGTTTAAAATCCTTCTTCTTACTTACAAAGCTCTAAACAATCAGGCTCCTTTTTATTTAAAAGATCTGATACTACCGTATTATCCTAACAGAGCACTACGCTCCCAAAATGCTGCACGGTGGCGCAGTGGTTAGCACTGTGGCAGCACAGTTTGCCCTCGGCTGGGGGATCGCGGGGATCATGAGATCGTGGGTTCGATCCCTGCCCCCGGCCAACAGTGATCTGTGTGGAGTTTGCATGTTCTCCCCGTGTTGCGTGGGTTTACTCCGGGATTTCTCCGGTTTCCTCCCGCATGCCAAAAACATGCAGGTTAGGGATACGGGGCGCTTGTGCACGCAGCGTCCGGCAGCTGGTGGCTTGTCACCAGACTGCAAAACAAATCTACCTCCAGGTACAAAATAAGTAGAAAAAAAAAATGCAGGATTACTTGTAATACCTAGAATCTCCAAAAGTACAATGGGAGGCAGAGCCTTCAGTTATCAAGCTCCTCTCCTGTGGAACCAGCTGCCAATCTGGATTTGGGAGTCAGACTCGATCTCTGTTTTTAAGAATAGGGCTAAAACCTACCTTTTTGATATAGCCTACAATTAGGGAGGGATCATGTGTTTCTGAACCCTCCCTTAGTTATGCTGCTAATAGGTTTAGTCAGCCGGGGGACCTCCAATAATGCACTGGGCCTCACTCCTTTCTTCACTCTCAATGAAATATTTTTTTCTGCTGGTCATTAACATCTGTTTGTTCTCTCCCATAGATTGAGTCCCCATCGTGCTGTTTGCTCTCTACATGTCTGTTCTTTTCATCTTCTCTGTCCCCTCACCCCCCAGCCAGTCGCAGTAGATGACTGCCCCTCCCTGAGCCTGGTTCTGCTGGAGGTTTCTTCCTGTTAAAAGGGAGTTTTTCCTCTCCACCGTCGCCAAGTGCTTGCTCACAGGGGATCACCTGATTGCTGGGGTCTTTCTGCAACTGTGGGGGTTCCCCCTACAGTTGATAGTGCTATGAGATGACTGTTGTTGTGAAATGGCGCTATATAAATAAAGTTGAATTGAATTGAATTGAATATTCTGTATTGAAAGACCTTCAAAATGATATTTAATTTGTAGGAAGTGCGCAAAAATGGACCCAGAAAAGGACGATTTGTTTATATTTTGGCTAGGTTGAAAACTTGCGTTCAATCGGTTGGGAGTTACGTTTTCTGCAAAAACATACACTACCGTTCAAAAGTTTGGGGTCACTTAGAAATTTCCTTATTTTTGAAAGAAAAGCACTGTTTTTTTCAATGAAGATAACTTTAAACTAATCAGAAATACACTCTAATATCTAATATACATTGCTAATGTGGTACAGTGATCCCTCGCTACTTCGCGCTTCACCTTTCGCGCCCTCAGTTCATCGCGGATTTTTCAGAAATATTCATCAAAAATTCAAAATTGAGAAAAAATGGGCGGGCGCTAGCAGAAGGCAGGGAGACTACATTAGAACATCAGGTATCAACACGGAGAGCCGCTCAACTCAAAATCCACCTCTCTGACCACCGCTCCACTCCTCTCCGCCCACCTCTTCACTGCTCGGGAATCTCGCAAGCTGATTGGCCGAGACGTTTTACCTCGCAAGCTGATTGGCCGAGACGTTTTACCCAGCTTCTCTCCCTGCAGAGCGCCCATACCCACCGAAGGAAGACCGCATTCATTGTTCTTTATCGCTAGTCTCGCAGCGTGGAACTTTTTGCTGTTCTCTTGTCCCTTTTTGTGTGAAATAGTCTTCCCGTCGAGCCACTACGCCGCCTCCTGCAGCTGCCCTCGACAATCCTGCGCCTCTAGCACCTGACGATGAGGCGTCACCTGAGGAGCAGTAAAGCTCTCATTAACCTGTGCAGTACGTAAATCATCTTCATCTTGAGTTACGTATCTTGTTATAAAAATAAAAGAGTTCTAAAAACATATTTATGTACACTTTATTTACATCTACGTATGTATGTACACTTACACACACACACACACACACACACACACGTATCATATGAGAGAGAGTGAGAGAATGAACGTATGTGTTATTTATGGGTGACGTCATTAGGGGTGACGCTACTTCGTGGTTTTTCACTTTTCGCGGTCGGTTCTGGAACCCATTAACCGCGATAAGTGAGGGATCACTGTAAATGATTATTCTACCTGCAAATGTCTGGTTTTTGGTGCAATATCTACATAGGTGTATAGAGGCCCATTTCCAGCAACTATCACTCCAGTGTTCTAATGGTACAATGTGTTTGCTCATTACGTCAGAAGGCTAATGGATGATTAGAAAACCCTTGTGCAATCATGTTAGCACAGCTGAAAACAGTTTAGCTGGTTAGAGAAGCTATAAAACTGACCTTCCTTTGAGCAGGTTGAGTATCTGGAAAAAATTATTATTTCAAATACAAATCATTATTTCTAACCTTGTCAATGTCTTGACTATATTTTCTATTCATTTTACAACTCATGGTGGTAAATAAGTGTGACTTTTCATGGAAAACACAAAATAATTGTCTGGGTGACCCCAAACTTTTGAACGGTAGTGTATATGTATTTTTAGAAAGTACGATTTCTTAGCTTTCCAATGATACCAGGCACTCATGGGGGTTTTCCCGGGACTTGCCGCTAGCAAACAAAGGCTATGGTCACACTGCAGGTCTTAATGCTCAATTCCAATTTTTTGCTGAGATTTTTACAATTTTTTGTGTGGGCGTTCACATTATAATTTAAATGCGACCCCCATCAGACTAGAGTATGAACGGTCTACAGCTATGAAGTGACCCGCATGCGCAGAAGAAAATGTAATGTCAGATACACTGCTGTGTTTTGCGGAAGCAAATATGAGCACCGAACGATTAAGTGGGACAGAACTTCACCTTTGATGCAGCGCAGCAAAATAAATGTTAAAAACATTCAGAAATGTTTATGCACAAAATAAATGAGACCAGCTTCATTCCTCTACATGCCAGATTACCACTTTTTTTTTTTAAAAAAAAAGGTGCCGTTACTGTGCGCCTGTAATGTCTGATGGCTTCAGCCCTGAACTCCACCCCCTGCTCGCAATTTTGAAGTTGTGCTGTGGGAGCCGACAAAATTATGATCCAGTGATAAAACAAAGAAGACCGATTAAAAAAGAGAGCACAAATCAGCTGTCTGCCATGCCTGCGGCATCGTCCACAGCAGAATTGTAGCATCTGTCTCTCTTCAATGAGGAAAAAGTTGGCTGACATGTGACACAACCGTTCAGACTGAGGTCGCTTTGGAAAATATCAGATACATATCGGAATTAGGACCACATATGAAAGTGGCCTGGGTCTGGTGTGAAAAAAATCGGATCTGTGCCATTCAGACTGTCATTAAAAAAATCAGATATGGGTCACATTTGTGCAAAAAAATCGGAAGTGAGCAATAAAACCTGCAGTGTGACCGTAGCCAAAGAAAGAGTCATGATTTATGACTTCTCTGCCTGTAGCTCGTAATGATGCAGTGCACATTCCGACTCATTTTGCCAGCATGGGTCACATATATCAATGTCTCCACCGCAATAAAGTCGGCTGCATTTTGTTAAAATATGTTGGACATAATCAGATTTACCTCAGAGCAGATGCAGGATCTAGTCAGAGCCACAAAGAAGCCTCCATTTATACAGTCTATGGCACAACCACGAACACCAGCAACAAGTACCAGAACTATGCCAAAACATTCAAAAAATACAAAAACTACAAGTGCTGAAATTAGCTGCCACCTGAGTGCAAAACACGTATGTAGACTATACATTAAAATGAATTTGAAAAACTTTTAAAAACACTATTTTAAATGCCCCTGCTACTCCACTCTTACTGACTGATTTAACACCATGTCAGCCGAAACCGGAAGCTCCACCCATAATCGTTCCTACAGCGGCACCCCCAGGAATAAGGTGGATTGTTTTGTATTTTGAGAGTTGGAACTGATCCAGAGGACTGTTGGTTACTTCACCCTGGGCACTCTTTGAATTCAATTTATGTATTTTCACAACCTTATTCCTTAACAGTTAGACAGCAACCTACACCGTTATTTACGTGGAAAATTATCTGTTAAATTGACAAACATCATATGTGTAACTCGTGGTAAAATTCGATTGGGATCAAAAGATACTTTCTCTTTTGCCATTCACTTCAATCCACCTTAGGGTAGCATTGCCGTGTGTTTCCGTGTTAATCGCCGCATGGTTGTACTGTCTTTTGAGGGAAAGCTATACTGTCGCCATTTCCCTCAGTGTAGCTGTTGTTTGTGTATATTCGCCGGTTACTTGGACTTTTTGGACTGCTCCTGTTCCATGAGTACTAACTGTTTAGCGTTTCCTCTAGCAGCGGTGCTGCTACGCTTAAGCCCTAGCCTAGTTTCCTTCTCCTGCTACAGTAGAGTGTCCTGGAGTACTCTAAGTCTACCCCGAGCTATTTATGTTATGTTGCATTGTCTGCCATGTTGTCAGTTAGCAAGTATTGTCAGCACTATCACAACGTGTGAGCCACTCTACATAGCCGTGGCTCTGATGCGCCCTTGAAGCGATGTCGGCTCTGGGGCGCAACCGTGGTTAACACGTTTCTCCTCTTACGTTCGCTGGGTGATGTCTGCCCCTGAACGCCAACAATAAGTGTTTTCTTGTGTTTTTGTAAGTCTTCACCTTTTTGGGAACTGTTGTCATCAGTCTTTACGTTCAATAAATGTGTTGTGGTGAACTCTTGCCAGTAAATCCGTTCTTCCTTCCCCTTCTCCATGCGCTGCGTAAAAGCGCATGAAGAGGCTCATGACACTCCCATATATATGCCGGCTTGATGACGTCACCAGCCGGCAGCATCATCATGCCGCATATTACACCAAATCCCTTCACAGCATTCTCCCCCCTCCTTGCTAAACACAGAACACTTACAATTAAACCCTCCCCAATTTGGTATGTATAAGCAAACCCACATTATCAACACATTTTTTTATTGCAACATAAGATAAGATAAGCCTTTATTAGTCCCACAATGGGGAAATTCCAGGATTGCAACAGCACAGGGATAGCAACACTCAGAGCAACAATCAGAAGGCAAGAGAAAAACAAGAGCAGCGAGTATACATACACTACCGTTCAAAAGTTTGGGGTCACCCAGACAATGCGACTCGGTACTGAGTTCTAAAAAGAGTTCTAAAAACATATTTATGTACACTTTATTTACATCTACGTATGTATGTACACTTACACACACACACACACACACACACACGTATCATATGAGAGAGAGTGAGAGAATGAACGTATGTGTTATTTATGGGTGACGTCATTAGGGGTGACGCTACTTCGTGGTTTTTCACTTTTCGCGGTCGGTTCTGGAACCCATTAACCGCGATAAGTGAGGGATCACTGTAAATGATTATTCTACCTGCAAATGTCTGGTTTTTGGTGCAATATCTACATAGGTGTATAGAGGCCCATTTCCAGCAACTATCACTCCAGTGTTCTAATGGTACAATGTGTTTGCTCATTACGTCAGAAGGCTAATGGATGATTAGAAAACCCTTGTGCAATCATGTTAGCACAGCTGAAAACAGTTTAGCTGGTTAGAGAAGCTATAAAACTGACCTTCCTTTGAGCAGGTTGAGTATCTGGAAAAAATTATTATTTCAAATACAAATCATTATTTCTAACCTTGTCAATGTCTTGACTATATTTTCTATTCATTTTACAACTCATGGTGGTAAATAAGTGTGACTTTTCATGGAAAACACAAAATAATTGTCTGGGTGACCCCAAACTTTTGAACGGTAGTGTATATGTATTTTTAGAAAGTACGATTTCTTAGCTTTCCAATGATACCAGGCACTCATGGGGGTTTTCCCGGGACTTGCCGCTAGCAAACAAAGGCTATGGTCACACTGCAGGTCTTAATGCTCAATTCCAATTTTTTGCTGAGATTTTTACAATTTTTTGTGTGGGCGTTCACATTATAATTTAAATGCGACCCCCATCAGACTAGAGTATGAACGGTCTACAGCTATGAAGTGACCCGCATGCGCAGAAGAAAATGTAATGTCAGATACACTGCTGTGTTTTGCGGAAGCAAATATGAGCACCGAACGATTAAGTGGGACAGAACTTCACCTTTGATGCAGCGCAGCAAAATAAATGTTAAAAACATTCAGAAATGTTTATGCACAAAATAAATGAGACCAGCTTCATTCCTCTACATGCCAGATTACCACTTTTTTTTTTTAAAAAAAAAGGTGCCGTTACTGTGCGCCTGTAATGTCTGATGGCTTCAGCCCTGAACTCCACCCCCTGCTCGCAATTTTGAAGTTGTGCTGTGGGAGCCGACAAAATTATGATCCAGTGATAAAACAAAGAAGACTGATTAAAAAAGAGAGCACAAATCAGCTGTCTGCCATGCCTGCGGCATCGTCCACAGCAGAATTGTAGCATCTGTCTCTCTTCAATGAGGAAAAAGTTGGCTGACATGTGACACAACCGTTCAGACTGAGGTCGCTTTGGAAAATATCAGATACATATCGGAATTAGGACCACATATGAAAGTGGCCTGGGTCTGGTGTGAAAAAAATCGGATCTGTGCCATTCAGACTGTCATTAAAAAAATCAGATATGGGTCACATTTGTGCAAAAAAATCGGAAGTGAGCAATAAAACCTGCAGTGTGACCGTAGCCAAAGAAAGAGTCATGATTTATGACTTCTCTGCCTGTAGCTCGTAATGATGCAGTGCACATTCCGACTCATTTTGCCAGCATGGGTCACATATATCAATGTCTCCACCGCAATAAAGTCGGCTGCATTTTGTTAAAATATGTTGGACATAATCAGATTTACCTCAGAGCAGATGCAGGATCTAGTCAGAGCCACAAAGAAGCCTCCATTTATACAGTCTATGGCACAACCACGAACACCAGCAACAAGTACCAGAACTATGCCAAAACATTCAAAAAATACAAAAACTACAAGTGCTGAAATTAGCTGCCACCTGAGTGCAAAACACGTATGTAGACTATACATTAAAATGAATTTGAAAAACTTTTAAAAACACTATTTTAAATGCCCCTGCTACTCCACTCTTACTGACTGATTTAACACCATGTCAGCCGAAACCGGAAGCTCTACCCATAATCGTTCCTACAGCGGCACCCCCAGGAATAAGGTGGATTGTTTTGTATTTTGAGAGTTGGAACTGATCCAGAGGACTGTTGGTTACTTCACCCTGGGCACTCTTTGAATTCAATTTATGTATTTTCACAACCTTATTCCTTAACAGTTAGACAGCAACCTACACCGTTATTTACGTGGAAAATTATCTGTTAAATTGACAAACATCATATGTGTAACTCGTGGTAAAATTCGATTGGGATCAAAAGATACTTTCTCTTTTGCCATTCACTTCAATCCACCTTAGGGTGCCACTGTAGGAACGATTATGGGCGAAGCTTCTGGTTTCGGCTGAAAAAGTGTTAAATCAGTCAGTAAGAGTGGAGTAGCAGGGGCATTTAAAATAGCGTTTTTAAAAGTTTTTCAAATTCATTTTAATGTATAGTCCACATACATTTTTTCCACTCAGGTGGCAGCTTATTTGAGCACTTGTATTTTTTGTATTTTTTGAATGTTTTGGTATAGTTCTGGTACTTGTTGCTGGTGTTTGTGGTTGTGCCATAGACTGTATAAATGGAGGTTTCTTTGTGGCTCTGATTAGATTCTACGTCTGCTCTGAGGTAACTCTGATTATGTCCAACATATTTTAACAAAATGCAGCCAACTTTATTGCAGTGGAGACATTGGACCCGTGCTGGCAAAATGAGTCGGAATGTGCACCGCGTCATTACGAGCTACAGGCAGAGAAGTCATAAATCATGACTCTTTCTTTGTTTGCTAGCGACAAGTGTCTAGAAAACCCCCGTGAATGCCTCGTATCATTGGAAAGCTTAGAAATTGTACTTTCTAAAAATACATATGATTTTACGGAAGCCATAACTCCTGACCAATCAAACGCGAGTTTTCTACCTAGCCAAAATATAAACAAATCGTCTTTTTCCGGGTCCGTTTTTGCGCACTTCCTACATATTAAATATCATTTTGAGGTCTTTCAGTACAGAATATGGAAAAAAATGTTACCTCAGTTTTGACAATTTCCTCAAAGAGGCTCATTTTGCCAGCACGGGTCACAGAGCTTTTATTTGTTTACAGCGTTAGTGTATTAGCAGCAGCGCTAACAACGGAGCTACAGTCTGCCAGGCCACTTTTTAAGGTCATCTCTCTAGCCCTACATAGTCGTGGGAAGTGGTATGATTATATTACTGTTTTTGAGGCACAAAAGGCCGTGTTCCCGCATTTCTGATGCCGAAGTCATTGTTTTTTAACAAGGAAGAGTGTCCAGTTTCAATGACAACCATACGTTCTAAACTAGTACCGGAAGTTGCTACCATAATTCAGGCAAGGCATCATGGGGCCTAGGAATAAGGTGGATAGAAATTTTTTCCCATTTAAAGTCCCATATACGGAAGTAGAGGGGGCGTGGTTTTATGTCCACAAACCTGGCAGTAAAGAGACGGACGAGGATGCTACACTGGAACTGGACTTTATTATAGAACTACAGTGATCCCTCACTTATCGCGGTTAATGGGGTCCAGAACCGACCGCGAAAAGTGAAAAACCGCGAAGTAGCGTCACCCCCCCCCCATTTTTTACATACATTTTTTTTGTGTATATATAATATCAATAAATGTATATTAACCCTATAAATGCATATGTTATCATTAGAACATTAAAGAATAGTTTGAAACATGTAACTAAAATATTAATAATATAAATAATATACATAAAATAATGTATAAATAATATAAATAATACGTACGTTCATTCTCTCACTCTCTCTCTCGACGGGAAGGCGTAGAGGCAGCAGCGATGTCTCGGCCAATCAGCTTGCGAGATTCCCGAGCCGAGCCAACACGAGAACAAAATCTCTTGGGGGGGGGGGATGCTGGCCAGCGAATCAGAGAGGTGGATTTTGAGTTGTGCCGGCTCTCCGTGTAGTCTCCCTGCCTTCTGCTAGTGCGCGGGCAACTTTTTTCTCAATTTTGAATTTTTGATGAATATTTTTGAAAAATCCGCGATGCACTGAGGGTGCGAAAGGTGAGGCGCAAAGTAGTGAGGGATCACTGTATGTCCATGGCATCACATACACTGTACAGTACCGAGTCGCCTGGGCCAGAGCGCCCTATAATGGTGCACTCTCCCATGTCACAAACCGAGCCCATGTTATCCTGTAGGCTCGGTTCTGACCGTTCTCTGTGGCTCAGGCATTGAGTTTATTATGTATTGTTATCTTTTGAGTTCTTGTTGTTTTTATGCCTGTATTCTTTTTCTTTTCCACGCCTGTAGCCGCTGCTCTGGCCGGCAGTGGTTGGGCAGTGGTTGGGCAGCCGTTTTGACCCACTTTCATGTGGGCACTGTCTAACTTTCGCCGATCTGACCACACCCCCTCTCTTTTCAACAGCCAGCTGATTTGCCCCGGTAATTATCTTTCCCTCGCCTCGCCCAGGTGTGTCCAATTTGTGATGCCAGCAGTGTTTGTACTTAGGTGGCTCTTGCCAGTCAAACACTTCTGGACCATTGTGCATTGCCGTGTGTTTCCGTGTTAATCGCCGCATGGTTGTACTGTCTTTTGAGGGAAAGCTATACTGTCGCCATTTCCCTCAGTGTAGCTGTTGTTTGTGTATATTCGCCGGTTACTTGGACTTTTTGGACTGCTCCTGTTCCATGAGTACTAACTGTTTAGCGTTTCCTCTCGCAGCGGTGCTGCTACGCTTAAGCCCTAGCCTAGTATCCTTCTCCTGCTACAGTAGAGTGTCCTGGAGTACTCTTAGTCTACCCCGAGCTATTTATGTTATGTTGCATTGTCTGCCATGTTGTCAGTTAGCAAGTATTGTCAGCACTATCACAACGTGTGAGCCACTCTACATAGCCGTGGCTCTGATGCGCCCTTGAAGCGATGTCGGCTCTGGGGCGCAACCGTGGTTAACACGTTTCTCCTCTTACGTTCGCTGGGTGATGTCTGCCCCTGAACGCCAACAATAAGTGTTTTCTTGTGTTTTTGTAAGTCTTCACCTTTTTGGGAACTGTTGTCATCAGTCTTTACGTTCAATAAATGTGTTGTGGTGAACTCTTGCCAGTAAATCCGTTCTTCCTTCCCCTTCTCCATGCGCTGCGTAAAAGCGCATGAAGAGGCTCATGACACTCCCATATATATGCCGGCTTGATGACGTCACCAGCCGGCAGCATCATCATGCCGCATATTACACCAAATCCCTTCACAGCATTCTCCCCCCTCCTTGCTAAACACAGAACACTTACAATTAAACCCTCCCCAATTTGGTATGTATAAGCAAACCCACATTATCAACACATTTTTTTATTGCAACATAAGATAAGATAAGCTGTCACGCCGCGCCATTCATCAGCGGCGCCACCTGCTCACGCACCTGACAATCATCAGCGGCGAGGGATAAAGGCCGTCTCGCCCGGAGGCTCGGCCTGAAGCCGTCAGACTTCGTCCCTCACCGTTGTGAGCATACTTCCCTTCAGCGTCACCATTTTGGTAAGAAGATCGCTTACCTCTTTTCTTCAGTCTTCTCCCCTGTGCACAGGTGGATTCCCCAGCGGCGGACATCTCCACTCGTCATCGCCCAATCCTCGCTGCTGTACAGAGCTCTCCAGGTGGCTGTCTTCCGGGCTTCGCCCCCTTGTTGTGCCAGCTGTCCTGACCCACCAAGTAAGTCCTTCTCTCGCCATAAATCCCTCCTGTGTTGGTGTATGCCCGTCACCCTCTCCCTGTGCTCTCTCCATAGGGTTGCTCGGCTGTACGGTCACCTGCCTCTGTGCCTGGAGCAGACACCATCACCAACACATTTACATCCCGCAGACACGCACTCACTCACTCCTGCTGTTAATAAACTCTTTGAACTACTCTAAGCCTGTGTGTGTGCGTCTCCTGAGCCGTGCGTTATGTCAGTACGGCTTCAGCAGAGCGGCTCGGCGGACGGCGGGCTCGCACACCGGTTTTCCACTCTCGAGGCTAGAGTGGATCAAATAGCTTATCAACAACAGGTGATCTTTAATCAATTATTGAATTTAACTAACCGGTTGGGCCGCTTGGATCCTCAACAGCCGTTCCCCCCGGCTCGTCAGGGTGGCGCGGCCCCTGCTGTTCCAGCGGCCGTCCAGCCGGCTCCGGTGGCACCGGTTCGGCTCACACCGATTCCGACCCCCGCCCGCTTTAGCGGTAAGCTCGGCGGAGCGCGGGGGTTCATTATGCAGTGTGAGTCCGTGTTCCACCGTGTGCCCGGAGATTTTCCCTCGGATCACAGTCGGATTGGTTACATAGGGAATCTTCTGGAGGGGCGTGCGTTAACTTGGACCTACGCCGTAATGGCGAGGCCCAGTTATGCCACCCTCACCTATGACCAGTTCGTGAGGCGCTTTCTGGAGGTCTTTGACCATTCTCAAACCGAGACGGTCCAGGTCGATCGGCTCCTCGCTCTCCAGCAGGGAGGCCGGTCGGCAGCGGACTACTCGGTCGACTTCCGGGTAGCGGCGGAGGAATTGGGCTGGGAGGAACGCTCCCTCTGTGGCCTGTTCCTCCGCAGCCTCAATAGTGATCTGAGGGATGAACTGGCTGGACGGGATATCCCTGGGACGCTAGCGGAGCTGACATCCTTAGCGATAAGTTTGGATAACAGGCTGCGCGAGCGCTCCTCGGGGCGGAAGTCTTCTTCTTCTCGCCCTCGTGGAGTCTCGCCGCACCTGTTCCAAGCTCGCCCCCTGGCGGCGCCGCCAGCATTGTGCCCCGAGGAGTCGGAGCCGATGGTGACGGGCTGGACCAAGCTTTCCCCTGCGGAGAAACAACGCCGCCGTGAGTTGGGCCTCTGCATGTATTGCGGAGGTGACCAACACACTGTGGAGCGTTGCCCGCGGAAAGCCAGTCGGCGGGGTCCGCGAATCGCTGTAGGGAGCCTCGCGGATCCCAACCGGTTAGACTCTCTCACTCAATTAAAGCTGCCCATCCGTTTTTGCCACAATCCCACTGGGCACCTCACCCACGCACTGGTGGATTCGGGCGCAGAGGGCAGCTTCATTTCACAAGGCCTGGCAACCCGATTGGGCATCCGCTGTCAGGCATTAAAACACCCCATCTCCCTGGTCCATCTCTCCCGTGCCTCCCTTGGGAGAGTTTCTCACCAAACCATGCCTGTCCCAGTCATCATCTCAGGGAACCACCGGGAGGAGATGGTATTTTACGTCCTGCCCAACTCTGTGTCGCCCGTCATCCTGGGGTATCCCTGGCTACGCCTCCACAACCCTGTCCTGGACTGGAGGTCCGCTGGGGTATCGGCATGGAGTACCTTCTGTATGGGCACCTACCTTCAGTCCGCTGCCTGCTCCCCATCCGCGGCTCCCCCTGTGGCGGATACAGCACCTCCGGACCTGTCACTGGTGCCTCCAGAATTTCACGACCTGGGTATGGTATTTAGCAAATCGAAAGCTATGTCTCTTCCCCCGCATCGACCATATGACTGTGCCATCAACCTCCGCCAGGGGGCTCCCCTGCCATCTGGTCGGCTCTACAGCCTGTCGGCGCCGGAGAAGGAGACCATGAATACATACCTGAAGGAATCTCTGAGCGCTGGGATTATTCGCCCATCGTCGTCACCCGTGGGGGCAGGGTTTTTCTTTGTCGGGAAAAAGGACGGATCCCTCCGCCCCTGCATAGACTACCGAGCGCTGAATGACATCACTGAGAGGGACCGTTACACCCTGCCCCTCATGGACACTGCCTTTCACTCCCTCCAGGGGGCGACCTGGTTTACCAAGCTGGATTTACGCAGCGCTTACCACCTCGTCCGGATCCGGGAGGGAGATGAATGGAAGACAGCCTTCCGTACCCCGAACGGCCACTTTGAGTATCTCGTCATGCCGTTCGGGCTGACCAACGCTCCTGCCGTCTTTCAGCGCCTCATTAATGACGTCCTCCGGGATTTCATCGGCCTTTTTGTGTTCGTCTACCTGGATGACATCCTTATCTTCTCCAGGTCCAGGGACGAGCACCAGGTCCATGTGAGGCGGGTCCTCCAAAGACTGCTGGAGAATCGTCTGTACGTGAAGGCTGAGAAATGCGAATTCTACGCTAGGACCACATCCTTCCTGGGATTCATCATCGCTCAAGATCAGGTGCTCCCAGACCCAGAGAAGGTGAAGGCGGTGGTGGAGTGGCCTACTCCCGCATCCCGGAAGCAGGTGCAACAGTTTGTTGGCTTCGCCAATTTTTACCGCCGCTTTGTCCCAAATTTCAGCTCGATCGTCGGACCGCTGACCCGCCTCACGTCCCCGAAGGTCCCGTTCCGGTGGACTGAAGAGGTCGCTGCTGCCTTTAGGGCGCTGAAGGCGGAGTTCTCCTCCTCCCGGGTCCTTCGCCAGGTCGACCCCGCGCTGCAGTGCATTGTGGAGGTGGACGCATCGGACACGGGAGTGGGAGCAGTGTTATCCCAGCGGTCACCTGACGATGGCGCCAAACGGCCGTGCGCCTTCTTCTCCCGGCGCCTGTCCCCGGCGGAGAGGAACTACGATGTGGGGGACAGAGAGCTCCTGGCCATTAAACTCGCCTTACAGGAGTGGCGCCACTGGCTAGAGGGGGCGGACCTGCCGTTTGTGGTCCTGACGGACCACAAGAACTTAGAGTATTTACGATCTGCCAAGCGCCTGAATGCCCGCCAGGCGCGCTGGTCTTTGTTCTTCGCCAGGTTCCGCTTCTCGATCACCTTCAGGCCGGGCTCCAAAAACGGCCTGCCTGACGCCCTCTCTAGGCAGTTCACCCCCGTGGAGGCTGAGGAGACGCCCCACACTATCCTGCCCAGGTCGTGCGTCCTCGGTGCCATCTCTTGGGACATTGAAGACAAGATCCGGAAGGCGCAGGAGGTGGAACCTGATCCTGGCGGCGGACCGGAGGGAAGACTGTTCGTCCCATCTGCGGTCCGAGGAGAGGTCATCCACTGGCTCCACACCTCCCGGCTCACCTGTCATCCCGGCACCTCTCGGATGATCAGCCTCCTCCAACGGTCCTTTTGGTGGCCAGGCCTGCGGAGGGATGCAGCCCGCTACGCCCGGGCTTGCCCAATCTGTGCCACCAGCAAGTCGGGAAATGCCCCCCCAGCGGGTCTGCTCCAGCCTCTGCCCGTCCCCGGCAGGCCCTGGTCGCACATCGCACTGGACTTCGTCACCGGACTCCCCGTTTCCAACTCCTTTGACACCGTCCTGACCATTGTGGACCGTTTCTCCAAGGCTGCACACTTCATTCCCCTGCGAGGTCTCCCTACTGCCCTGGAGACGGCGGGCCTCCTCGTCCAACACGTGGTCAGGCTGCACGGGATTCCGGTGGACGTGGTCTCGGACCGGGGTCCCCAATTTTCATCCGAGGTTTGGAGATCCTTTTGTAACGCCATCGGAGCCAAGGTGAGCCTCTCCTCCGGCCATCACCCCCAGTCTAACGGGCAGTGTGAGAGGACCAATCAGGAGCTGGAGGCTGCGCTCCGCTGTGTTACTAGATCCAAGCCGACGTCCTGGAGCAACCATCTCGCCTGGGTGGAGTATGCCCACAACACCGCCCGCTCTTCTGCAACGGGGATGTCCCCCTTCAAGGCGTCCCTGGGTTACGACCCCCCGCTGTTTCCAGCGCAGGAGAACGAGGTGACTGTCCCCTCTGTTAGGGCGCACCTTAGGCAGTTCCGCTCCACCTGGGCTGCCGCGCGTCATGCGCTTTTACGCACGGCGGAGCGCAACAGGACCGTGGCGGACCGGCACAGAAGACCTGCCCCGGCGTACAGAGTTGGGCAACTCGTGTATGTGTCTACCCAGGACGTCACATTAAAAGGCGAGAGGAGGAAGCTGGCACAGCGATTCATGGGTCCCTTTCCCATCACCCGGATCATCAACCCGGTGGCTGTGCGCGTGGCTATTCCCCCCTCCCTCCGCATCCATTCCACTTTCCATGTGTCGAAGGTGAAACTGGCAGTCACTGACCCCCTTTGCCCTCCTCCTGCGGCGCAACCCGCGCCCCGGATGATTGGTGGCCATCCGGCCTGGTCCGTCTCCTCCATCCTGGACTCCCGGCGCCGAGGTCGTGGGTTGCAATACCTGGTGGACTGGGAGGGCTATGGGCCCGAGCATCGACAATGGGTGCCCCCGTCGTTTGTGTTGGACCCATCGCTCATCGCGGACTTCCACCGAGCGCACCCGGATAAGCCATCGCCAGGAGGCGCTGCTAGAGGGGGGAGTACTGTCACGCCGCGCCATTCATCAGCGGCGCCACCTGCTCACGCACCTGACAATCATCAGCGGCGAGGGATAAAGGCCGTCTCGCCCGGAGGCTCGGCCTGAAGCCGTCAGACTTCGTCCCTCACCGTTGTGAGCATACTTCCCTTCAGCGTCACCATTTTGGTAAGAAGATCGCTTACCTCTTTTCTTCAGTCTTCTCCCCTGTGCACAGGTGGATTCCCCAGCGGCGGACATCTCCACTCCATCGCCCAATCCTCGCTGCTGTACAGAGCTCTCCAGGTGGCTGTCTTCTGGGCTTCGCCCCCTTGTTGTGCCAGCTGTCCTGACCCACCAAGTAAGTCCTCTCGCCATAAATCCCTCCTGTGTTGGTGTATGCCCGTCACCCTCTCCCTGTGCTCTCTCCATAGGGTTGCTCGGCTGTACGGTCACCTGCCTCTGTGCCTGGAGCAGACACCATCACCAACACATTTACATCCCGCAGACACGCACTCACTCACTCCTGCTGTTAATAAACTCTTTGAACTACTCTAAGCCTGTGTGTGTGCGTCTCCTGAGCCGTGCGTTATGTCATAAGCCTTTATTAGTCCCACAATGGGGAAATTCCAGGATTGCAACAGCACAGGGATAGCAACACTCAGAGCAACAATCAGAAGGCAAGAGAAAAACAAGAGCAGCGAGTATACATACACTACCGTTCAAAAGTTTGGGGTCACCCAGACAATTATTTTGTGTTTTCCATGAAAAGTCACGCTTATTTACCACCATGAGTTGTAAAATGAATAGAAAATATAGTCAAGACATTGACAAGGTTAGAAATAATGATTTGTATTTGAAATAATAATTTTTTTCAGGTACTCAACCTGCTCAAAGGGAGGTCAGTTTTATAGCTTCTCTAACCAGCTAAACTGTTTTCAGCTGTGCTAACATGATTGCACAAGGGTTTTCTAATCATCCATTAGCCTTCTGACGCAATGAGCAAACACATTGTACCATTAGAACACTGGAGTGATAGTTGCTGGAAATGGGCCTCTATACACCTATGTAGATATTGCACCAAAAACCAGACATTTGCAGCTAGAATAGTCATTTACCACATTAGCAATGTATATTAGATATTAGAGTGTATTTCTGATTAGTTTAAAGTTATCTTCATTGAAAAAAACAGTGCTTTTCTTTCAAAAATAAGGAAATTTCTAAGTGACCCCAAACTTTTGAACGGTAGTGTATGTACATATAAATATAAATATATATATATAGACACACAGTGCGGAGCATTGTAGCTAGACTGAATGAATATGTAAATATATAAACACACAGTGCGGAGCATTGTAGCTAGATGGAATAAATATATGAGTATATAAACACACAGTGCGGAGTATTGTAGCTAGATGGAATGAATATGTAAATATATAAACACACAGTGCGGAGCATTGTAGCTAGATGGAATAAATATGTAAATATATAAACACACACAGCCTGGAGCATCGTTGCTAGATGGAATAAATATGTAAATATATAAACACACACAGCCTGGAGCATCGTTGCTAGATGGAATAAATACAGTATATAAATGTATAAACATACACAGTGCGGAGCATTGTAGCTAGATGGAATGAAACAGCACATCCGTCTACTTAGTTATCCTACATGGTATGATTATGCACCCATACATATTCTCACCCTCCATAGCGACCGGTATTTTCCTAGTTGTATACCGGAGGGGACCATTGTGTAAGTCTATTGTGACTTTTGCAT
Organism: Pholidichthys leucotaenia; assembly: GCA_020510985.1. Classification (NCBI taxonomy): domain Eukaryota; kingdom Metazoa; phylum Chordata; class Actinopteri; order Cichliformes; family Pholidichthyidae; genus Pholidichthys; species Pholidichthys leucotaenia. Next base: position 59,623,880 of record CM035840.1, on the reverse strand, counting down.
TCAATACTATTAGGTTGTCACGTCTTTTTGCTATCTCTGCGAGCAGCCCTGCTTAGGTTGTACAGTCTGACGGCTGTAGGTAGGAAGGACCTGCGAAACCTCTCGGTTGTGCACCTAGGATGATGTAGTCTGCTGCTAAATGAGCTCCTCAGTGCATTCAGTATGTCCTGCATAGGGTGGAACTCGGACTCCAGCAGAGATGAGATCAGAGAAGGCAAGGACAGCTTCAGGAAGAAGATGGAGGACAAGCTGCAACAGAGCGACATCAGCGGGGTCTGGAGAAACCTCAAAACCATCTCGGGGCTCCAGAATACCTCCCCCCAGGCCACAGGGGGCAGGGAGTGGGTGAACAACCTGAATCTGTTTTTCAATAGATTTGACCAACCGCCCTCCCCCCTGTCTGCACAACAACCACTGCTGCCTCTAAGAAATCAAGTCCTGCTACCCACTCCCCACTCCACCGACACCCCCCCCACTCCCAACACACAGCCCCCCATCCTGACCCTGACCAAGACCCAGGTGAGGACGGAGCTGAGGAAGATCAAGGCGAGGAAGGCGTCGGGACTGGACGGCATCAGCGCAAAGCTCCTCAAGTCCTGTGCAGACCAGCTGTGTGGGATTGTGACATATATCTTCAACATGAGCCTGAAACTGGGGAGGGTACCACAGCTGTGGAAAACATCTTGTGTGGTACCTGTACCAAAAACTTCCCACCCCAAAGACCTGAACAGCTTCAGACCGGTGGCCTTGACGTCCCACTTGATGAAGACCCTGGAGAGACTGCTCCTTGCTCATCTCCGCCCCCTGGTGGAACCAGCGATGGATCCACTCCAGTTCGCCTACCAGCATGGCATTGGGGTGGAGGATGCGGTGATCTTCCTCCTTCACCGTTCTCTGTCCCACCTGGAGAAGCCCGGGAATATGGTGAGGATCATGTTCTTTGACTTCTCCAGTGCTTTCAACACCATCCAACCGATGATCCTGAAGGACAAGCTGCTGCGCGCAGGGGTGGACCAGCACCTGTCATCATGGATCCTGGACTACCTCACGAACCGGCCTCAGTTTGTGAGAACCCGGGACTGTGTTTCCGACACGATCATCAGTAGCACGGGGGCCCCCCAGGGAACGGTGCTGGCTCCCTTCCTGTTCACTCTTTATACTGCGGACTTCTCACACAACGCAACACATTGCCATCTACAGAAGTTCTCTGATGACTCTGCGATCGTTGGTCTCATCTCCAGCGGAGATGAAGCTGAGTACAGAGGGCTTATCCAGGACTTTGTGGACTGGTGCCATCGGAACTGCCTCCAGATCAACGCGAGGAAAACTAAGGAGCTGGTGGTGGACTGCCGCAGGCATGGGCAGCCCCTCACAGCACCAGTAAATATACAGGGAACAGACATCGAGATGGTGACATCCTACAAGTACCTGGGTATTCATCTGAACAATAAACTAGACTGGTCACACAATACTGACGCACTCTACAAGAAGGGACAGCGCAGGCTGTTCCTGCTGAGGAGACTCAGGTCTTTTGGTGTACAAGGGGCGCTGCTGAAGTCATTCTATGACACGGTGGTGGCATCAGCCATCACTTTTGGAGTGGTCTGCTGGGGCAGTGGCATTACTGCAGCCGATAGGAAGAGACTGAACAAACTGATTAAGAAAGCTAGCTCTGTCCTGGGGCAACGCCTTGATCCGATGGAGGAGATAGGAGAGAGAAGGACGGTGGCTAAACTGTCATCTCTGCTGGAGTCCGAGTTCCACCCTATGCAGGACATACTGGATGCACTGAGGAGCTCATTTAGCAGCAGACTACATCATCCCAGGTGCACAACCGAGAGGTTTCGTAGGTCCTTCCTACCAACGGCTGTCAGACTGTACAACCTAAGCAGGGCTGCTCGCAGAGATAGCAAAAAGACGTAACAAACTAATAGTTTGTTTTTTTTTTTTGAATGCAAAAGATGCAATAGACTTACACAATGGTCCTCTCCGGCATACAACTAGGAACATACCGGTCGCTATGGAGGGTGAGAATATGTATGGGCACATAATCATACCATGTAGGATAACTAAATAGACGGTTATGCTGTTTCATCCCACCTAGCAACAATGCTCTGCACTGTGTGTGTTTATATATTTACATATTTATTCCATCTAGCTACAATGCTCTGCACTGGGTGTGTTTATATTTATATATCTATATATTTATTCCATCTAGCTACAATGCTCAGCACTGGGTGTGTTTATATTTATATATCTATATATTTATTCCATCTAGCTACAATGCTCCGCACTGTGTTTTTTATATATCTACATATTATTCCATCTAGCTACATTGCTCCGCACTGTGTGTGTTTATATACTTGCATATTTATTCCACCTAGCTGCAATGCTCCGTACTGTGGGTGTTTATATATTTACATATTTATTCCATCTAGCTACAGTGCTCTGCACTGTGTGTTCATATATTCATATATTTATTCCATCCAGCTACAATGCTCTGCACTGTGTGTCTGTGTGTGTGTGTGTGTATATATATATTTTATAGTAATATGTACATATGTATATTAGCTGCTCTTGCTTGCTTGTTTTTTTTCTTGCCTTCTGATTGTTGCTCTGAGTGTTGCTATCCCTGTGCTGTTGCAATCCTGGAATTTCCCCGTTGTGGGACTAATAAAGGCTTATCTTATCTTATCTTATCTTATCTTATGACAGTTTAGCCACCATCCTTCTCTCTCCCATCTCCTCCACTGGGTCAAGGCGCTGCCCCAGGACAGAGCTAGCTTTCTTATCAGTTTGTTCAGTCTCTTCCTATCGGCTGCTGTAATGCCACTGCCCCAGCAGACCACTCCAAAAGTGATGGCTGATGCCATCACTGTGTCATAGAATGACTTCAGCAGCGCCCCTTATACACCAAAAGACCTGAGTCTCCTCAGTAGGAACAGCCTGCGCTGTCCCTTCTTGTAGAGTGCGTCGGTATTGTGTGACCAGTCTAGTTTATTGTTCAGATGAACACCCAGGTACTTGTAGGATGTCACCATCTCGATGTCTGTTCCCTGTATATTTACTGGTGCTGTGAGGGGTTGTCCTTGCCTGCAGCAGTCCACCACCAGCTCCTTAGTTTTCCTCGTGTTGATCTGGAGGCAGTTCCGATGGCACCAGTCCACAAAGTCCTGGATAAGCCCTCTGTACTCAGCTTCATCTCCGTTGGAGATGAGGCCAACGATCGCAGAGTCGTCAGAGAACTTCTGTAGATGGCAGTGTATCGTGTTGTGTGAGAAGTCCGCAGTATAAAGGGTGAACAGGAAGGGAGCCAAAACCGTTCCCTGGGGGCCCCCGTGCTACCGATGATCGTGTCGGACACACAGTCCCGGGTTCTCACAAACTGAGGCCAGTTTGTGAGGTAGTCCAGGATCCATGATGACAGGTGCTGGTCCACCCCTGCGCACAGCATCTTGTCCTTCAGGATCATCGGTTGGATGGTGTTGAAAGCACTGGAGAAGTCAAAGAACATGATCCTCACCGCATTCCCGGGCTTCTTCAGGTGGGACAGAGAACGGTGAAGGAGGAAGATCACCGCATCCTCCACCCCAATGCCATGCTGGTAGGCGAACTGGAGTGGATCCATCGCTGGTCCCACCAGGGGGCGGAGGTGAGCAAGGAGCAGTCTCTCCAGCTCTCAACATATCCAAAATGACAACTATCCAGAATATTCTCCAGAAAACTCTCAAAAGTATTACTGCATGTGCAACCAGGACTGCCAGGGATGCCAGGGCACGATAACATCACTGAACAACAACCAGCCAGCAGCCACAAAAGGAGCTTGTTCTTTCTCCCATAGCAAATCAATCCATCAATCAACTTTATTTGTAAAGCACTTTAAAAAGCAACACTCACTACGCGAAGTGCTGTACACACAAGGACACACATAAAAACATAAAACCAAGGAGCAGGACACTAGCACAAAAACAATATAAAACCAACAAGACAATATAAAACTCACCACGAGTAGAAACCACAGTTCATAAAATCAATAAAATAAAAGGTAAGAGAAGCAAACATCCATCACTTTTAAGCAGATCAACACAAAACCATGTGTGTCACAACAGACACAATTCCCTTTTAGCAGAAAAATTGCAAACATAAACAAACAACTGTCTTGCTCGTGATGACACCTCACTGTGCTGCAAAAATGGCGGGGGAGTGAATGGATATTACAAACACAGCTTTAGAATTTTTTTGCACTGGTACTCACCAACAGTTGAACCCAAAGCTATGAGGATGAAAACAGGCTAATTTCTGTTCGTGTCAACTGCTGGAAGTCAGCTATAACCTAGCATGTAGCTACTAGCCAGCTAGCTAGCTTCGACAGAAGAACAACAACCCAACATCCACGGAAAGTTTTTGAGGAGGTTGTAACAATTATCCAGGTGAGAGCTCTGACAGATAACGCTGTAAACTTAAATATGACAGCACTTTGGGGATATCCACAGCTGTAATCCAGCTTGTTTGACTATGGCACGCACAGTGTCTGTGGCCACAACGTCTTGTTAACCGCGATCACAAAATTTGTCACCGTTAACAGGGGCAAAGCGTTAACGGGCGATTAACGTGATAACGCCAACACCACTAGTTTAAATACCTGGGGTCAACCATTCCAAATAACTAGTTATTTTAATCGTGCAGTAATTGGTAAAGTAACTCAAAAAGTAAAAGTAACTAAAAAATTAGTTACTGTTTTTTAGTAACTTGCCCCACATTGTTGGAGTCTATAGATAGGCATTATTGTTATTTTTTTTAGAGGACTGAATGAATGAACAGGGGAAAATGGCATGCAGAAGTAACTACATAGGAATATAAAATTAAAATAAATACTGAAGCATATGCCCAAGGGAGATGTGTTCACTCCAAAAGCAGGTCCAGAATGGCAAGAAGCCTCGACAAACACTGATCTTTTTATGAGTGTCGCCTGACGCTGATGTTAGCTGACCTGCACTGAGTATTCATTTTCTTAAGGGTGTTTTCACACCTAAATTTGTGTAATTTGGTCCGAATCAGTTGACAGGTTTGTTACTTTGTATCATTTTCTCCTTAGTTCAGTCCCCTTTCACACAGGCAAAAATTCAAGCGGACCAAACTGCATCAAGTTAAATCCCGTGAGACTTACATCAGAACGTTCTCTGTTTTTATTGGTCAGATTTTTTTGCTGCGAGAACAGGAAAGTTAAATACAGGAAGTAGGATGACTACTGTGTATTTATGCATTTCTGGGGAGAAATTAATACAAATTTGAACGTAATCTACGGGGGGTTTTCATCGCCCTCATAATCGTTTATTACATATGTGCATATACCACTTCGGTAAATCATACAGTTTGAAAATGAAGCGCTGCGACGGATGGGAAATAACTTGTTAACATTCATTAATCCTCCAGAACCGTGACGTGTTCAGCCACAGATATTTTCAGAGATCTATCAAGTATGTACAGTGACATAAAATGTTTTACCGTTTGCTGCTGGTCCTGTTTTAATGCGCTCGCTTTCTCACCTGCAGGACCACACCAGAGTTCGCCATTTGATCTGAACCAAAACTATCTCTTTCAAGTGGTCTCGGTACAGTTGTTTTGGTACACACTTGAGTGCAATTACCGTATTCTCACCAGACAAAACAAACCGAACTAACAGAGAAAATGAACTTGAGTTTGATTGAAACGGACTAAAGCCTGCAGGTGTGAAAGCACCTTTAGTTAACCTAAGTTGGCAACAGCTACATATACACTAGCCTAAGTGGGCGAAAGTTTGTCAACACTGAATGCAATGCTGGCAAATGCTAGCAAAAGCTCGTAAAAGTTGATGTGCGCTGGATTAAAAAAAAAAAAACCTGCACAAGAACGTGATTTCACCAACATTTGGACAAATTTCTCTGATTTTTCAAAACGTCTGTAAAAGTTGGTCCAAACGATATACTGTAGTGTGAACCCAGCTTAAAGGGAGCAGCCGAAAGAAGATTTCAGTCAGATATCAGTTTTGTTCATTTTGAGTCCAGCCCTGTTCTGTCCACGAGTGCTAACCCTCGGTTCCTCCAGGTTCTAGAGGTGTGAATCTTTAGTGGTTTCATGATTACAATTCAGGCTTTAACAATTCGAATGCAAAATGATTCACGATGCATCGCCATGTTGCATCTTTGTTTAATTTTTTTTCGATGTATTTTTAATTTTTTTTTTCAGATTTCAGCATTATTGTAATTTATGAAAGGAAAAACACTGAACTGCTGTGTGGATCGAGTTATGAATATATTATTTTTTTATTCAAACTAAATAAAGTTTAAACCTGTAAGACTGCAGCTCATTTAATGCAAATGTTTTTTCATAGACATTCATAAAGCACTGTATAATAAAATAGAATAAAAAAAGAACTAGGTAGAGACACAATAAAAATAGAAATAAAAACCATCCATCCATCCATTTTCTTAAAGATAGGGTGAGGAGTTCAGTCATCCGGGAGAGGCTCAGAGTAGAACTGCTACTCCTCCACATTGAAAGGAGCCAGCTGAGGTGGTTTGGGCAGCTGATCAGGATGCCTCCTGGACACCTCCCACTTAAGGTGTTCTGGGCACATCCCACTGGGAGGAGACCCCGAGGCAGACCCAGGACATGCTGGAAAGACTACATCTCCCAGCTGGCCTGGGAACGTCTTGGTGTCCTCTCTGAAGAGCTGGAGCAGAAGGGAAGTCTGGCCTTCTCCGCTTGAGCTGCGGAGAAATAAAAACAAAGTTTGCAAAAATACAAAAACCAAGTTAAAACAAAAGATTAAAACTAGGAAAGCACTCGGAGAGCGCAGACCTCCGCCAAGCGCCACAGTTCCCCCCATACAGTGTTTGTGTGTACATTTTCAGATTCCTTGACCATGAAAGCATATGACTAGCAATTGGCTTGACAATGATAGGATTAGTGGTTCAGTAGTTATTCACGAAAATCGCATTTTCCGTAATGGCAGTTTTCTTCTGGACGGTGATTCGGATCACCACCAAAATCTAATCATCTGTAGGATACCCCATTTCTGACAATCTCTGAAAATTTCATGAAAATCCGTCCATAAGTTTTTGAGTTATCTTGCTAACAAACAGACAGACAGACAGATAGACAGACAAACCAACGCTGATGAAAACATAACCTCCTTGGCGGAGGTAATAATTTAAAAATATGAGGCCAATAAAAAACCAGTTGATTTTAAACAATAGAAAGCCTGATTAAGCACAAATGTTTTCAGCTGCTTTTTAAAATATTTCTAACTGAAACAGTTGTGTGCATATGTACTTCAAATTTATAGAGTAGGTAGTGTTATGTCTGGAAAGCAGGGCAGCGGAGGCAGGAGTTGTGCTGAACTTGAACTTTATTACAGACACACAGGATGGTACACGTGTGTATCAAATATCACGCAAGCTAACGTTAAACTGATATAGGCTGCAGTTGTTACGGAGGCAGAGCGCCAAAGACCACGGCTCCCACCAACAGTCCCCTTAAATAGGCACGGCGTGCTGATGTCACCTGTGCTCGCAACGTCATGTCCACGTTGCCTGTCTGCCAATATATCTATATCCAACATCTACCTCCTACTTGGAAAACACCACAACAGTATGAACACAAATCACAGCAGCTCTTTTTTTTAACATCACACTCACAACAGACAGAGAAATAGAACCTGGGCCACCGGGTAGGCTGCCGGTTAATCCTGCAAAATTGTGTGGATTATTCTGCCACTACTGAATTAGTCGTGCTCTGTCTAAACAGTGCAAAGCAGTCGTTTTCAACAGTTCACCTTCAGGGGCCTCAGTTGAGCCTGCGACTGGTGCGCCGCCGGAGGGGCCGGCTGCAGCAGACCTTGGTGCCATCTCGCCTGAGTCATGGCTCGCTCGTCAGTAACGTCTCAACCCGGGTCCCCCACCAGCTGGGTCAGCTCCAGTGCTGCATCCCGATCTGAGGCAGCTGCTCTTACCTTCCACAGACAGCTGGCCTGCCATCTCAAATCATCGGTCATCTGGACGGCGGCTGGCCCCTTTTGTGTGGCGATTCTTTTCTCCGATGACAGGATCGTCTGTGGATCCACACAGTTGGATTGTTGGACCAGAACCCAATCAAGAGGTGCGTGCAGCGATCGGTGTGGCTACACTTGGTGTTGCTGCTCTCCCGTCTCTGATGCTGGTTGCTGCTGTGGCAGCGTGCCATCCACGCCAGTGGCAAGACGTGCCCTTGGTTGGCGTTGCTCTGCTGGGTCCTGCAGGGCAACGAACTCTCCATCCTGCTGTGCTGCAGCGGCTCCCTGAGGCTGATATTCGGTGAGGATGCGGGATGAGTTTGGCTTCTTCTCTCTCTCACCTGGTGCTGGTTGTGGTTGTGGTGATGTGTCGCTGTCGTCAGCGACGGGACACTCGCCGGGTTGCCTTGGGTCACCGGGGTCCCCTTTCTCCACAAACTCCCTCTCCTGCCACTCCACGGTGGCCGCTTGAAGCCCATGCTAAGCGAGGATCACAGGCGAGTCTGGTCTGTGCCCTCTCTCCGTGCTGCATTCACTCTGTGCTGTGTTCTCTGGCTGTACCCACGTCCATGAAATCACACTCTCCCTCCTCTGATGAGGCCGTGGCTTGCAAACATTTGTGCTGTGTTGGGACCGGCTCAGGGTCCCGCATGGCTGTGGACTGGGGCTCTTTTGGCTCCTCCGGTTCTAATGGGTTCTGTTTGGCTTGCAGTGCAAGGTAGGGAGTGGCTGCATCCACGTCTGCGTGGAATGGACCCTGATCACTGTCATTCAGTATGGGGTCTATGATGAAGAGGCCCAGTTCACGGAACAAATCCCACCCCATAACGTTATCACCATGGTGTGTCACCTGGAACCGGAATGCTGGGATTGTTCTATCAGCGTATTGCACTGCAAAAGTGATATTTCTGCTGGTCTTAGAGCATCCTTCGTCCGGCAGTTCCACTGCTTCAGGTCGCCGAGGAGTGAGCCTTCCAACCGTGGCCTTGTTTATCAGGGTCCTTGAGGCAATGGTGGCTACCATCATTGATACACTGACGCTGTCCAGCCTCACTACATGCTACAGTCCCAACCAATTCTCAGGGCCCACAGTGTTGATGCTGTCCATGTCAGGAGGGGGTGGGGGGGTGGGGGTTGACGGGCTCAGCAACCAAGACAACCGTCTGCACCAGCGGTGATGATTGTGGGGAATCGCGGACAGAGGCCCACCAGCCGCGATGCTACCAGGGCCGTCATCTCCAGCTTGGCCGGTAACTCCATTGTGGTTGTCTCCGATAGGAGGTGCAGCATCCCCAACAGTGCCTCCCGTAGCCATTTCATCGTGTCTGCCACTGTCCACCTGTCCGGCTCCTCCCGCACCATGCACTGCATCCACGGATCCACGGCGTACTCCTCCAACTGAGACTGGATCAGCCTATCCTCTGCGTGCCCGAACTCGCACGTGCTAGCCAAATGGCGAAGGGCGTCTACGTACTGTATGAGCGACTCATCCTTTCACTGTTGGTGCTGGTAAAACACAAATCTCTGGGCCATCACGTTCTGTGGGGCAGTTAAATGCTTGGCCATAAAGGCAGCATATTTGCTGAAGGTCTCCGCAGGGCCCAATGCCTCCAACACCCACTGTCCCTCAAAGCCAAGGCAGTACCCTATCACTGCATGTAGATGACTCCCGCTGGCATTAGCTAGGCCCTCAGCCACCACAAATGCCTAAAGCAACTTAAACCAATGGGGCCACGGGATGGGTGGCTCACTTGGGGTGTCGAGGAACCAAGGCAGTGGCGTCAGACACATTTCCATCTTCAGGGTAATAACCAGTTTCCCTCCAGAAGATTAAGTTTACTCCTTGTCACCAATTGTTATGTCTGGAAAGCAGGGCAAAAAAAAAATGGATGCAAACAAACATAGGAGATCAGTGCGGATCAACGAAATGTCTTAAAAAGGGTCACCAAACATTGTTAAATTTCACCCCCTGGTTCTTGACAGAATACCGGATCTTTTCCAGACTCAAACAGGACATGACATCCGACAACCACTGAATATGAGTCGGCAGGGCAGCACCCTTCCATCTTACTAAGATAGCCCATCTGGCCAAGAGAGAGGCAAAGGACGCCATACAACACACTTTAGAGGGAACATTAAGATTCCCTGCGAAACAACCAAATGGAGCTAAAAGAGGGATGGGAATAATCGTTGTACCAGAAACAATAGTGACATGTTTGGCTAGCCCAGGGAACACACACGCAGGCTCGAGTGAGATTTCAGAGTCTATATTAACAAACAGGTGTGAATGAATGCATGAATGTGGGATGTGAATGTCTTGTTGGGGACAGGAGCGTCGAGGACGGACCAGAACACCGTACAGCCAGGCAACCCTAAGGACAAGCAGAGGACAAGGGTGAGATGAACACACACAGGGATATGATGAGTAAAGAGTGTGGCTTACTTGCAGGGATTTGGTGACTGACGCTGGCAAGACCGGCTCACGCCTGGGAGACAGCGCTCTGATCAGCTCCACGAGTCGAGGGTAGGAGAGGTACGGCGATGAGGAAGGAGTGCCGCCGCCAGGAAGGTCCACCTGTGCACAGGGGATGAACTGAGAGAGCAGGTGAGGGGATGACCTTACGTGCCAAGGATGAGAGGAGCGCTGGCCGTAGTAGTAGGCGAACGTAGAACATCACAAGGAGGACAGTTGACGACTCCAGGCCGAAGCCCTGGGCAGAGTTGGCTAAATAGACGCGGCCTGATGAGGTGCAGGTGTGCGCTCAGCTGGGGCGGATGACAGGCGTGAGCGGGCTGTGACAAATAGAAAGAGATTGAAAAACTTCCTGCCAAAATGTTCGAAGACTGGGGCAGGTCCAGAACGAATGAATCAGAGTTGCATCATCAGTGCCGCATTTGTCACACTGAGAGTTCAAGTCAGAATAAATACGAGAGTCTAGCCTTAGACATGTGGGCACGTGGAACAACCTTAAAGTGTAATAAAGAGTGACGAGAACAAAGCGAAGTAGAATGAACAAGCCCCAAAATTGAATCCCAGGTATCATCTGATAATTGCAAGTTCAGGTCCTGTTCCCAGGCTGCCCTGATCTTAGCCATGGAGGTATGATTTAAAGAGGTCAGTTTATTGTAGACTTTTGAAATGAGACCTCTGCCAGATGGCTTAAGGATTAGGATATCTTCTATTAAGGAGCTCTGAGGAAATTGGGAGAAAGCTGGTAACTGACTTTGAAGAAAATGCCTAATTTGTAAATATCTGAAAAAAATGAGTTCTTGGGAGTCCAAATTTATTAGAAAGTTGATCAAAAGAAGCAAAATTTCCATTGATGAATAAATCCTTAAAATATTTAATACCCATAGCCTGCCAGTCCTTAAAGGCATGATCTGTAGATGGAGGAAAAAGGTAGTTAGAAAAAAATAGGGCTCTGAAGGGAAAAAATCACACAGTTTAAAGTGTTTCCTGAACTGAACCCACACTCTGAGAGATTGTCGGACTACTGGGTTAGTTATAGGCAGAGATGTAGAGAGAGGATATGAGGCACCCAAAAAAGCACCAAGAGGGGTATTTTGAGCTGAGCTGACTTCCGTAGCCAACCATGATGCAGAGCTGGTCTGGTTACCATTGGCCCAGTATAACAGAGGGCGGATATTAGCCGCCCAATAGTACAAACAAAATTGGGTAATGCTAGCCCACCGTTTAGCTTAGACTTCTGTAAGTGTATTCTAGAAACCCAAGGGTGTTTGCCTTTCCAAATGTAAGAATTAAGTATTGAATCTAAAGAATCAAAAAAAAAAACCTTTGGGATAAAAACTGGAATAGACTGAAAAAGGTAAAGGAATTTAGGGAGAAGATTCATTTTTACAGCATTAACTCGCCCAGCTAAGGTAATGGATAAGGGTGACCACTTAGACAAGCTTTGCTTAAGCTGATTTAAAAGTTTGAAAAGGTTTTCTTTAAACATTAATTTATGATTTCTTGTAACATTGACTCCAAGATAAGCAAATTGTTCTTTTACTAACCTGAAAGGAAAACAAGAAAGATCCAACTCAAGAGCTTTATTATTTATAGGAAATAATTCACTTTTGTGCAAATTTAAGTTATAACCTGAAAAATGACCAAAATCTGAAAGCAGGGATCAGTGTTTCCTCAGGCTTAAAGACCTTACTATTTATTTCTTTTTAAAGTTTTACACCATAACGTTGCATATGGAACTTACCATTTGAAGTATTGTACAACCGAGGCTTGAATATTTGGCCAGTTGGGATCCCACCCAGACATCCTGTGTTTAGACTTTTTAGTGGTGTTATCCTTCTCTCCTTCCTCTGCCTGAACACTTCCCTCTCCTTGGCTCCTCTCTTCTGTCTCATCTTGCCCTCTCTGAGCTCTGTCTAATTCAGGTTCTCTCTCTGTCTATGATGGTATACAAACAGGTTAGAAAATATCAAGTGTCATGTTTTGTCCTGCAGGATTTTTTTGTCATGGTTTACATAAATGACAAAAATATGTGTATTTTTTGTATTTTTATTCTAGTGGGGTTTTTTTTTCCACTGAGAGAGTAGGGAAGGGAAAGAAACATTCATAATAGTAATGTACTCAAGCATACTTAAATTATATGATCAGGTGGGTATAGTAACCAGAAATTCTACTCACGTGAAAGCACTGCTTTGAAATTAGTAATTAAAAGTAAGCAACCAAAAATTTCTAATTGAGTTAAAGGTACAAAGAGCACCCACTTAAAAACTTGAGTAATGACTTCAGTCTTCAAGGTTTGAGGTTTTTCTCGAAAATTTATAACATTTTTCTTATAGTTTTCTACTTTTCTCTGTAAATCTAAAGTTGAAACCATGTTCCTCAAATTTGTAATTTCCTCTTGTAAAATTGACTTTTCTTGTACATTTGAAACTTTATTATAAATTTGTGGATTATTTTATGACTAATTTTTGTCTGTTTTTAAAATAAAACTTTTTTTTTTTTTTAGATAAATTTGAAATAGACTGTGGTAACTACAGTCAGAACAGAACAATAATTTAACCCCTTGCACTCCGGTCAATTTCCTTAAAAATGCCAAAAAATAATGTGCCCAAAGTAAATCGAAAGCTGTTCTTCAACCCTTTGCAGCATCTTCATGGGGTTGGTCTCATTTAAAAGAAAACAATTTTAATTTTTTGGCAAAACAGTCATAATCTCTCTAAGTGCTCCGGCCACTGAGTTACAGCCATCTAAACATACTGAACTTGAAGAAAATAAATTTGGCCTGGGTGTTTTTTTGGATACAAATGCTTGCAAATAACACACAGCTTCAGATCCGGGCTGGAAAATGCAACAGAAATGTAGAACCAAGTGTTATCCAACTGAGGTCAAAATTTTGTAACAATACCACAAAAAATGAATATATTACACAGCTTTTTCCTCAGGTAGTTCCCAGGCGTTTTGGAACTGTGCCAAATTGTGCCAAATGGCACAGTTTGGAAAAACGTCTGTAACTTTTGAATGATTCAATATAGAAGCTTCATCTTGGCCTCTAATGAAAGGTGACATTCAGGGCTGTGTGTGTGTGTGGGGGGGGGGGGGTTGCCCCCCCCCCGCTACAGAGGACGGACATCGGCCATCGCTACATGACGGAATAGTCATGTGGCGACAGCGGCGCAGTCACCGCGGCTTCCCCCCCACTCGCTACAGAAGAGTAGCGGGGGGGGGGCCTTCACGGTCTGGATGCAGCACACGACCCGTGTACCACGGCACACGAACTTCGGACTTCATGCACCGCACAGTTGTAATTTACCGATCGGTCAAAAGTCATTTTTGATTACAATTTTCAGGGATAAATAATAATTTAGCTTATAACACCTTACCTCTTCACAGCAGCGTCCTGGCGAACTTCTCTTCCTCATTGTCAGACGAACGCGACGCTGGTCCGCTCGTGGTTCTGGTCTCGTGACCCGGTCAAAACATAATTCCATGATTGCGGTTTTGGCGAATGATTTACGACCTTCATCGTCGGCCTCCGTCGGTCTATGATGACCGTGGAAGAGAATCCTAAACGTCTATTCTGCTCGAATTAAAAAAAAAAAAAACGCCTGTGAGTGAAGGGGCCAATGCGCGAATGGCTGTCCCTGACACACAGGTAGCACTTGTGGGTGGTCTCCGTGCTGCTGGGTCTGTGACGGTTCTTCCTGCGGGTCCTTTTTTTATCTGCTGCAGCAGTCTGTCTTCACCCAGCCTTACAAAAAACAGCTCACGAACTTCTCTGCTTCAATTGGCTCGCTGCATTCACAGCTTTGGTAGGCGGGTCCTTCTTGCTAGGTTTTCAGTCATTGGTTCTTCAAGGTTTCAGAAACCCAATTCAAGGCTCTTATTAGTCGAATGAGAGGTCAATCAGATGAACTAATCTGTTTGCGGCTGTGTCTGCAGTGGAAGAACGGAAATGCGGCTTTTATTTTCAGTGCGCACTTGGACGCAGCTCCATCGTGCGTCCTAGAGCGCACGAGAGCGCCCTTGTGCGCTCTGGGACGCAGAGACTTGCCCGCCCGTGGTACAACGGAGTGCAAGAGGTTAACTCTGATTACAAAGAAAAAATATTAATAAAACTGTATTTAATGAAATAAATTAACTTAAATCACCAAGGATGCTGTTATTTCTGTTATATTTCTTTATATTTATAGTTTTTTTTTTTTTTTTGTTTTAGAAATCTCCTCACCACCCAGACAGCAGGAAAAACCTCCTTTATTTTGAAATCAAATGTTGACATGTTTAGTTTGTCTGAAGGATGCTGACAGATTAAAGTCATTGACCGTGAATTTCGGTCATCTTTACCTGCCAAGTACATAATAGGGAACTGTAACGGACTCTAAAGACATAATTCACCACAATATGTGTTCATGTACAGAATGATCTGTTTAGACAGTTATAGTTGCGAAGTGACTACATGGCCGGGAGCTCCTAGTATCACAATATCTGGCCGGGAAGCGCCTACAATTCGATTTTTTTTTTTATTCAATAGTAGAAAATACACACAAATTACAAATATGCTAATAATACAAGTAAATACCTCCTAATTTGGCTATTTGGTTAAAAAAATGCACATATTTATTTTCCATCAGGCACGTCAGAGAGCCCTTTGGGTCCTTCACTCCCTGACAGCTCGGGCACTCGTTTAGCAACGGCCATTGTAGTTGTGCACTCAGGCTTTCTCATCAGGCACCTCTCTAGGCAGCCGCTGAAGGACCTCAGTTTAGAGCTAGCGTTTTTAGCTGTTGCTTTGTCACTGCCGCTGGAGAATAAAAACGGTACGCCTGCTCGTACGAGAAAAGATAGAAATTGCCAGTCTCATAACTTAATATTGTAGTAGCTGGTGAAATATTGTCATAACTCTGGCTCTCACGAGCCAGGAAAGGAGATACGAGGGCGACCAGTGAGTTAGCGTAGTTTATTAACAAAGCACACACTACACAAAATAACGAACAGAAAAGTAAAGAGCCACGTGGGGCTAAAACACACACAGAACTAAGGGAAACATACCACCCAGGGAGAAAGGCTAGAGAGGCGGCGAGGGAAAAATACACGCCGAGTCGCAACACTTACTTTGGGTGAAGCGCCGAGGTAACGGCGGACTGAAGCTAGACGTAGGAGCTAACAGTCGTGGGAACACAAGGAACGTCTTCCCATAGCGAGGTCGCAGCGATGAGTGACTCTCGGCTGCTCGCTTAAATGGAGGAGGAGATTGGAGATAGGAGACAGCTGTCCCAGCGCAGCTGAACTAGACAGCTGGCAATCAGCTGGGCACTGTCAAAGAGCGGGCCATGGAAGACCCGGCACGGACTACCCCGGAGCAGGAGCGACACTGGACAACCTGAACGCAGAGAAAGATGGCATTCAGGTCGTGACAGTACTCCTCCCCCGAGCCGCGCCTCCTGGAGCGGGCTAACCCCCCCCCCTCCCGAGGGAAGACCAGGGAGGGCGGTGGGGGCCAGATCTGGGAGAAGGGAAGGACCAGAAAAAAGGAGACAGGGAAGGAAAAAAAAAAACAAAAAACAAAAAAAAACCTAGGGACAGATACCATAATAATCTCAACCCCAAGAAAAAAACCATCACCCCCTCCTCTGCAGACGCCAGACGGTCTGTGCAGGTGACCACAGGAGGTGGGGAGAAACGACAAGAACAAGATACAAGGGCACAGCGACACAGTCATGGGAAGAAAAAAAAAAAAAACTCACAATAACTTAGGGCGAGGACAAGACAAAAACTCATGTCCTGAAGGACCGAAAACTATAAAACTCTGATGAACATCTGGTTGAAGTAGACTTACACAAGTAAACCCCGACCAAAACAGAATATACAAAGGAAGTAATTCGGGCATAAGACCTAAAAATAGAGCCTGAGGCCGCAAACTGGCATAAAGATACAAAAAACCAACTCCTCAATCACGTATTAACACAACGGAAGTCACAAAACAGTCAGGAGGAGGGCAAAACTCTGAACATATGGTTGAAATAGGCTCTTACACACATAACCCCGGCCAAAACAGAATATACAAAGGATGCAAACCGGGCATAAGATCCAAAAATAGAGCCTGGAACTGCAAATTGGCATGAAGATAAAAATACAAAAGGAACAACTCCTCAAACACGTATTAGCACAAAAGTGTCACTAAACAGTCTGGAGGAGGATATAAATACAGAAAAACAAGACTACTCGGAATGAGGCCAGGCAATGTGAAGCAATTGCTACTTAAGGGAGAAATTAGAATAGGATCATACTGGGATTATAAAACAAAGAAAATAGTCCAAGGAAATTTTAACTGGGATAACCCCACAATAAGGACTCTAGGGCAGAGAGTTCTTTGATGTCCTGAAAAGTATTAAATTAGGGAGGACAATCAAACGCAAGACAACAAACAGTCAGTCAATTCTTCCAGGACGTCAGCAGGTGGAGCGGGGCAGGCGATGACAGCTTGTCCGGCGGGCGGCCCGAACTCCACCAGGCCAGGAACCACAACACCAGTTCGGGTGGCCTACCCGAGTCCCAGGCTAGGAGACACAGTTTCTCCGGAGGCCGACCCAGATCACCGAACCAGCCAGATGGCTTCCCAGGCGGTCGTCCCGTGACCTCAGACCACGGAGAGCTGAGGGAGAAGTCTTGGTGCAGCTTCCTCCCTGAGGGAAAAGGCAGGAGGAAACTGACCCAGGTGAGAAAAACCCCCACAGTAGTAGGGGGAGAAGAGATGGAGGCCAGGGGCAAAGTTAGCCTGCCATCTAATGGCAACAAGGGTAGGGGGAAACTGGCCCGGGTGAGAGGAACCCCAACAGCGGCAGGAGGAGAAATGATGGAGGCAAGGGACGAAGTCAGCCTGACGTCAGACGAACACAATCCTCCAGCTCCCACACTAACCGTTACCCGGACCGGCGCAGCACCCCCGGTGGACCCCGATCGGGCCGGCGCGGCACCCCCGGTGGACCCCGATCGGGCCGGCGCGGCACCCCTGGTGGACCCCGATCGGGCCGGCGCAGCACCCCCGGTGGACCCCGATCGGGCCGGCGCAGCACCCCCGGTGGATCCCAGCTGGACCGGCGAAACACTCCCGGTGGACCCCAGCTGGACCGGCGAAACACTCCCGGTGGACCCCAGCTGGACCGAGACAGCACTCCCGGTGGACCCCAGCTGGACCGAGACAGCACTCCCGGTGGACCCCAGCTGGACCGGCGAAACACTCCCGGTGGACCCCAGCTGGACCGGCGAAACACTCCCGGGCGCAGCATCTGAGGCGAACACCGTGCAGGGAACCGGAACCTCCGAGATGGCACCCAGAGCAGGTTCGTCTCCGGTGACCCTGGGGAGAGGCTCAGAGGGACAAAAGGAACCGGGATCAGGATCACCGGCAGCGGCAGAGCCCGGCGGAACAGGCTCGAGCGCAGCAGACGGCTGCACCCGGCCCGCCCCCCCGAGAGACAGGCAATAATGCTCCAGAATAGAGAAGAGAAAAACAAAATAGAGCACTTGCCTGATCTCGGGTTCTACCGCCATCCAGGACTTCGATGCTCCGGGCTCAGCGTGCAGGACTCCGTCCTCCGGCTCCAACTCGACTGCGAATGGCTCCGCAGCCGGCATGATGGTTTCCACAGTCAAACGACCTCCAAACGCCGAAGACCGCGTCGACAGCCCACCTGGCGTGGGGGCAGGAGATCTGGACTCTGCTGGGCCGAACCATTCCTCCGTGGAGACCCGGGGACGCTTAATCGTCGGCGCTGGCTCCAACAGGCAGTTCGACCTTCTCCGCCCATAACGTGGCTGCGGGGCTGGGGCAAAACCCTCCAGGGCCGCAGGCCGCCTCCTCCTCGCGCAGCGGTGTACACCTGGCACCGGGGCACACTTAAGGGGAAGAGACACAGAGGATGCAGGTTCATATTCAGTTTTTGCAGCGGGAGGAGAGAGCTCAGGGGACTGTGAACCCTGAACTCCTCCCCCAGGAATCAAACAAGGCAATTCACTCATAATGGGAGGAGAATGAAGGGACACTTGCCTGATTCCCGGAGGGCCGGTGGAACCCGCTACAAAGGACTCGAGTCTCTCTTCTCCCAACCGGATAGAAGTGGGGAACCCCCCGGACAGATGAGGCGGTGCTACCCGCACCGGATCGGGACCTGGAACACCTGGAGATGAATTTGCGCTTCTCCCAGCGGCCGGAGTGAATGACGAAGAAGGGGGTGAAACAGCTGAGGAGAGCTGGGGGCCCAAAGCTGACGGGACAGCGGGGAGAGCGGGCCCAGGAGCGGGAGCAGCTGATTCACTTCTTCGGCGAGACACGGGAGCAACAGCAGGCTGGGAGGCGGAATTCGTGTGGTTTCCTGGAGCGGGATCCGGACGGGACTCTCGCTGAGATGAGTGGGGAATTTGGGAGCGACGTCTTCTGAACGTGAGGTCGGGAAAACGCCGCTCCTGTGCAATGAGCGAAGCCAACAGGTCAGAGTATTCCGGATAATCGTTCAGCTCCGGGTTCTTCTCGACCAGCCTGACCGCCGCAATCACGTTCTTCATGGCTACGGGGGGAACGGCGGCGGAAGAAGCGGCTGCCACTCGATCCGCAATGCGCATTGCTGTCATTCTCATCTTCTCCGGGGGAAACCCGGTTGACGTCACTCTATCCTGGGGATTACCCCTGGGTGAGGCGAACTCCTGGACTGGACCGGCGGCAGGAGCGGGATTCCGAAGCGAGGAGCAAAGGCGTCCTGTCCTCGGCTTCCTGCCGGAGTTCTCCTCCAGCCTACGGAGCCTCTCCCAGGCCACAGAGATGTCTGCCCTCCTCGCCTTAACCTCGGGGAGAAGAAAGTAGCGAGAAAAGCAGTTAAGCATACCCTCGGCGAGCTCCAGGCGCCAGCGTATCTCGCTGGGGGCATCGTAGAGGTCCGTGGTGAACAACGTTCCGTCCACAAGGTCCAGAGTCTCCGAGAGATCGTGGCCTGGGTGCCGCATGAGTCTCTTGGAAGGGAACATGATACTGGCTCGCCCGTACCCAGAGGAAGAGAAAAAAAAAGGCGTCGAGTCCTTACAGCCAACTCACGGTCGCGGCCGTCTCACTATGGCTGCGACCTACTGTCATAACTCTGGCTCTCACGAGCCAGGAAAGGAGATACGAGGGCGACCAGTGAGTTAGCGTAGTTTATTAACAAAGCACACACTACACAAAATAACGAACAGAAAAGTAAAGAGCCACGTGGGGCTAAAACACACACAGAACTAAGGGAAACATACCACCCAGGGAGAAAGGCTAGAGAGGCGGCGAGGGAAAAATACATGCCGAGTCGCAACACTTACTTTGGGTGAAGCGCCGAGGTAACGGCGGACTGAAGCTAGACGTAGGAGCTAACAGTCGTGGGAACACAAGGAACGTCTTCCCATAGCGAGGTCGCAGCGACGAGTGACTCTCGGCTGCTCGCTTAAATGGAGGAGGAGATTGGAGATAGGAGACAGCTGTCCCAGCGCAGCTGAACTAGACAGCTGGCAATCAGCTGGGCGCTGTCAAAGAGCGGGCCATGGAAGACCCGGCACGGACTACCCCGGAGCAGGAGCGACACTGGACAACCTGAACGCAGAGAAAGATGGCATTCAGGTCGTGACAAATATATCCTCAGCAAGCCGGCTGCATTTGAATTCTAACCACATCTCTTAGTTAAGCGACTCTTCTATTTTGGCTCCCGTTTCCAGCGGGTTAAAACCATGATAAATGCCAGTGCTTACATACCTCTTATGATTTTTTCCGCGTTTAAAGTACTTTAATAAACTCATGTTTCTGTCGGACAGTCACGCTTAGCGAGACACTGTTTGCTGACTGACTGGAAAACTCGTGTGAGCGGAGCGCTTCTAAACTCCGCGTGGATGACGGCCACGCGCGCTCTTTGTGTGTGCGCTTGCGGAAAGTCATTGCTTCATATATTTTTAGATAAAATCATATCGGCTTGGCGTGGCAGTACGATTTCTGGCGAGGCGGGCCGCCACGGAGAAATGTTACCAGAGGAAACCCTGTAGGGATAATATGGAGGGAAGTGTGGAAGAAGGATTTGAGATGAAGAGCAATAAATCATCGGCGTATAGTGCCAGCTTATGTTCGATGTGATACCTATG
Source organism: Pholidichthys leucotaenia (assembly GCA_020510985.1). Lineage (NCBI taxonomy): Eukaryota > Metazoa > Chordata > Actinopteri > Cichliformes > Pholidichthyidae > Pholidichthys > Pholidichthys leucotaenia. The sequence continues at coordinate 59,603,235 of CM035840.1, read as the reverse complement.
GATACCGGAAATAGAAGGGCTATTACGAAGTGATATCGCAAGTGGTTCAATAGCTATATCAAACAGCAGGGGACTTAGGGGGCAGCCTTGGCGCGTACCTTTCTGTAAATAAATGGGTTTGGATTTTTGCTGATTGGTAAGAACGCAAGCGGTAGGACAAAGATAAAGCAATTTTATCCATGATCTAAAATTGGAGCCAAAGCCAAATTTCTCTAAAGATTTAAACAAATAGGGCCACTCGACATGGTCAAAGGCTTTTTCCGCATCGAGGGAAAGAATACATTCTGGTACAGTATTTGGGGAAATATAAATAATGTTTAGTAAATGGCGTATATTAAAAAAGGAAAGGTGATTTTTTACAAAACCTGTTTGGTCTTTACAAATTATTGAAGGTAGGTGCTTTTCCAATCTGCGGGCTAGAATTTTAGTTAAAATTTTAAAATCAACGTTTAATAAGGAAATTGGCCTGTAAGATGAACATTCTAATGGATCCTTCTCCTTCTTAGGAATAACAGTAATGGATGCTTCGTACCATGAAGAAGGAAGTTTACCTTTACTGAGTGACTCCAATAAAACAGTATGTAAGTTAAGTATTAGCAGAGTGGAAAAGGACTTGAAAAATTCCACCAGAAAACCATCTGGACCAGGTGACTTCCCAGATTGTAGAGATGAAATAGCAGCAGCAATTTCTGCCTGGGATATTGGGCCATCTAACTCATTTTTTGTGACCTCAGAGAGAGTGGGAAAATCTAACCCGTCTAGGAACTGTTCCATTGTAGAATTGTTGTTGGAAAATTCTGACATGTACAGTAATGAAAAATAATTCCTGAAAGAGGTACTTATTTTCCCAGGGTCTGAAGTGTTTTCTGTGTCCGAGTTGATTGCCTTAGATATCCGTAACTGGTTGGCCAACAACTTTCCAGCCTTGTCTCCATGTACATAAAAATTTGCCTTGCTTCTTTAAAGCAACATGAGTTGATAGGAGGTCAAACTGGGTTTGAAGTTTAACATGTCTTTGATATGTTTCAGAATTTTTTTGTGTGGGCATATTGATGATCTAATTCTTTAATCTTTTTTGATAACTCTAATCTTTCCTTACAGTTCTTCCTTTTCATATTGGCTGTATAAGAGATAATTTGGTCCCGGATATAGGCCTTCATGGTGTCCCAGATTAAAAGGCTAGAAACATCTGGTGTGGAGTTTATCTGCCAAAATAAGGTTATCTGTTCTTTAATGAATTCCAAAAAATTTGGATTTGAAAGCAAGGCAACATTGAGTCGCCAAATTCGATCCACCATTGGTGAATCAGGCATAGATAAAGTGAGTATCAGAGGAGCATGATCCAAAATCACAATACTCCGATACTCACAGGAGGTGGTAAATGCAGCTAGCTGGCTATCAATGAAGAAATTGTCTAATCGTGAAAATGAGTGATGTACATGTGAAAAAAATGAATACTCTCTCAGATTTGGATGGAGTTGGTGCCAAATATCTATGATACCCAATTTAGTCGAGAAAGAATGAACAAGTGAGGCAGATTTACTCACAGGAGCTGGTTTAGAAGAGGAACAATCTAAGACAGGATCCAGCCAGCAGTTAAAATCCCCCCCAAGTATGAGTGCGTGTGAGCTCAGATCAGGTAGTTGAGAGAAAAAATGCTCAAAAAAGCTTGGGTCATCTGTATTTGGGCCATACAAGTTAGCCAATACAACATTAGTATTAAAGGGTCTATATCATGCTATTTTAAGCCTTTCAGAATAAACTATATGCATGTATGTGATAGTATATTACCTTTGGTACACCGGAGAATAAATTTCTTATGAAATATGAATTATTTTCGCGAGCTACTTTTCCAACCCGGAAGTAAGATGCCTCGATCTCTGAGGCTCCACCTCTCCTTCTTGTGGCTGCTGCCCATTTCATGACGTAACCCCTGAGCCGGCTGCTGCAGCGTGTCGCTGGGTTCTGCCCACGAAAACTTAGAAGACATTGTCTTATGTAAAAAAGCAAACAGTTGTTGTCACTGAGCAGATTAGGTGCGAGAGGAACTACTTCTTCACATCGTCAATGCTAAAGTGAAAGAGTTTTGCCGATCACCGCTCCGTTAGCTGCGCGGAGAAAGTGGGTGTGTGCGTTAGTCTGGGGGCAGTGCTGGCAGCACAGGCACTTCCTGGAGTGGGCGGCATATGAACGTGGGGACCCAGTCATTATCAGGGACAGGGCGGAGCAGCTCAGAGAGCAGGGTTGAGGAGGAATACTCAGAGATGCGTGAATGGAGCAAAATACCACTTTGGGGGTGTTTTTGGTGAGGAATTAACATTATAACTGTTATGACCCGAGCGCCGATCTCGTCTGCGCTCGGGCCATGCATCATCTCTGCCGGCTTTGACAGCAGTGGATTACATTCTGGCTCCCCGGGCTCTTATTGTGACAGCGCTCGGTGGGGCTTCCTGCTGTCAAAGCCGATCAGCTGTTCTGCATCACTGCTCGGTAGCTGCCGGCTTTATTAGCGGGCGCTGACAGCAGGTTGATGCAGCAGTATCGTCAAACACCGTCAAACATCCTGAGAGATTCCTGGTGTGTTATCACGTTCATGTCAAGGTTCGTGTCTTTATTCAAGTCTATGTTCTCGTTAAGATCGTAGGTGGCTGGGTGTAGCCATACGATCCCATACATCTTGTAGTGAGTGTTTTTGCCACAGCGGCTCATAGTTTTGTGTTTGTGTCTTGTGTGATAGAAGGTGAAAGGCTGCAAGCTCCCATCTCTCCAGGACCTGTACATCTCCAGGACCCGGAGGCGTGCTGGCCAGATCATAGCCGATCCTTCACATCCTGGTCACGTGCTGTTTGCCCCCCTCCCCTCAGGTAGAAGGCTTCGGTCCATTCGGACTAAAACCTCCCGGCACATGAACAGCTTTTTCCCCTCTGCCATCAGACTGCTGAACACTAAGTGACTTTTGACTCTCGTGCACTATGTACAGCAGCTCAACCAGACTCATGTCAATCATCACTGTTTTTCTGTTGCATTATTGACTGCACTATGTGGTACTTCACATTATCTGCTACATGCTAATTTTTTAAAACTGCCTTGACTAGTACTACTCATTATTACTAGTATTATTATTATTATTACTTATTATTACTTATTTTTCTACACTTATTGCACGTTTCTAGTCCTTTAGTTTTTTAGTTTATCCCTTTTTCTCATTATGTTTTTAATGTTGCAGCATGGCACTGAGACAGATTCCTAGTTTGTGTATCACATGAACAATGGCAATAAATCTGATTCTGATTCTGATTCTGATTCTGTGTTCTTGTTAATAAAACATCAATGCAAAACTCACTGGCGACTTTTGGCGTCTTATGGTGGCTCGCGAGGGTTACCGCGTGACAGTATACTGCTGCCTTGACGTCTAAACAGAGACGCCACACTGAGACACCGTCCTGGTGAGTTTTTGCTTAAAGTGGACAATTGTTCTTCCCTGTCTGGGAGTCATTTGCTGGGAGAATGCTGTCATCCAGGGGCCGCGGTCGGCGCCTGGGCAAGGAGCTAGCGGAGGCTCTGGAGTATGTGGATGGAACTCTGTTCACCGCTACGCTATGTGACACTCCCAGCGACATACGCCGGCACCTGGACTACGCTGAGGTTCTTCTGGACAACCTTCCTCTCTACTATGACGACCACCCGGAGGTGATGACGAGGAGGGCTGAGCTCGCCGCACAGCGCGAGATACTCCGTGGACTGGAGGTGGACTACGGCAGGAAGCAGAGGAGGAGGCATCCTCGCTCCCCGCGTTGGGAAACCGTTCCTGCCCCTGATCCGGTCCAGGAGTTCGCGCCATCTGGGGGCCATTGAATACGTCGGCCCCACGGCCAAGGTGAACCTCAGCAGAATCCCCGGCTGGACCCGCTGCCGGCGAAGCTCGTCAGTGGACCTTTGAGAGTGGCTCCTCCTCGTCCTTCCAGGGGGCCCTCTGTCACCATCCAGCGGGGAGAGGGAGGAACTACAGCAGGCACCATCCTCCCTCCGGGAGAAAGGCAAGTGCAAGTTCATTCTTTACATGATAATTGTGATCTGCCTTGTCTGACTCCTGGGGGCGGAGTTCGGGGTTCGCAGTCCCCCGAGCTCCTACCACCTGCTGTAGTTGTAATAACCAAACCTGCTGCCTCTGTGTCTCCCTCCGCTGAGCGGTCCACAATGCCAGGCCTACGTCGCCGGACGAGGGGGGGGCCTGCGGTTCTGGAGAGCCTGGATCCAGCCCCACAGCCACGCCGTGGACAGAGGAGAAGAGCGGACTGTGGCCTGGAGCCTGTGCCGACGGTGAAGCGTCCCCGGGTCTCCTCGCAGAGGCGGTCCGAGCCAGTGGGTCAAGGGTCCCCTGCCCCAATGCCATAAGGGTCATCGGCGTGGACGTCAGCATCAGAGGAGCCTCAGGCTGCGGAAACCATCATGCCAGCTATGGAGCCCGACGTAGCTGAGTGGTAGCCTGTGGACGAACGTCTTCGCCCTGAACCTGGATCAACGAAGTCCTGGACGGAGACAGAACCCGAGTGCAGACAAGTGCTCTCTCTTGTGTCTCTTTCTCCTGTCTTGGAGCACTTTTTCCTGCCTGTTGGGGAGGCGAGTCAGGGGCAGCCGCCTGCTGTGCCCAAGCTCGTCTCACTGGGCTCTGTCGCTGCCGGTGATGCTGATCCCGGTTCTTCTCAGTTTTCTGAGCTTTGTTGCAGTGTCACCGGCACGGAGCCAGTCGTGGTCGCTGTGTTGGAGGTTCCAGGTTTGGGGGCGGAGGTCGTCAGCGGTGCTGCGCCGACCCAATCAGGGTCCTTTGTGGAAGCTGGTGTGGCCCAATCGGGGTCCGACGTGGGTGTGCCCGAGGCCCAATCGGGGTCCATCGCGGGAGCTGCTTTGGCCCAATTGGGGTCCGACGTGGGTGCGCCCGAGGCCCAATCGGGGTCCACCACAGGTGCTGCTCTGGCTCAATCGGGGTCCGACGTGGGTGCAGCCGGGACCCAATCGGGGTCCAGCAGAGGTGCAGCGCCGGTGTGGTCCAAGGATGGTGGAGGAGCTGCAGACCCTTCGCCGCCTGACTTGGTACGGGCTCATTTTCACCTTCTTTCCCCTCTTCGGAGTCATTGCCCCTGCTCATCATCGCCGGGGGCCGTGGGGGTCCCTCTTCGCTCGCCCCGGCTATCCCATGTTCTGTCCTTGCCAGGGAGGCCGCCGCAGGCTGTTTCCCCCAGGTTCTGGTGGCTGAGGGACGCGGGTCGGCCGCCCGAGGAACTGCTTCGCCAGTTCGGAGCCTTGGGTTGGCCACCCGACATGTTGTGTGTTATTGGGCGACCTGGTTCGGCCACTGGAGGAGTGGACTTTCCGGGCCTGGGACTATGGTAAGCCGCCTGGTCATGTTCCGCCCCCCATGACCACCCGTCGGCCGTTGGACGCAGGGAGACCGCCTGAACTGTTCCCAAGGTGTTTGGTCTCCTCCGGTCGTCATGAACTGTCGGGGGTAGAGGTCACTCGTGGTGGTAGTCTGGTCCTGTAATTGTTCTGTTCTTTTTGCTGTCCTGTGATTTGTTTCTTGTAGTTGCCTTTTGTGTATTTTGGGAGTTTGTGATTTGTGTTCTGCAGTTGCCTCATTTGTCCTGTCATCATCATGTTTTGTGCTGTAGGGAGTGTTATTTTTTTCTGTTATTTCATGCCTGTGTAACTGTTTCATATATTTTTGAGGCTTTTTTTTTTTCCCTCTGACTGTCTGTGCTCTGGTTCTCGTTCTGTGGTTTGATCCTCTCCCGCTGGGCCTGCCCCCATCCGCCCACCCTGGAGGGGATGGGGGGTGGGGGGCTTGGATGTCTATGGGCGTTCTGAGCCCGCCCTTGGAGGGAGGGTACTGTTATGACCCAAGCGCCGATCTCGTCCGCGCTTGGGCTATGCATCATCTCTGCCGGCTTTGACAGCAGTAGATTACATTCTGGCTCCCCGGGCTCTTATTGTGACAGCGCTCGGTGGGGCTTCCTGCTGTCAAAGCCGATCAGCTGTTCTGCATCACTGCTCGGTAGCTGCCGGCTTTATTAGTGGGCGCTGACAGCAGGTTGATGCAGCAGTATCGTCAAACACCGTCAAACATCCTGAGAGATTCCTGGTGTGTTATCACGTTCATGTCAAGGTTCGTGTCTTTATTCATGTCTATGTTCTCGTTAAGATCGTAGGTGGCTGGGTGTAGCCATACGATCCCATACATCTTGTAGTGAGTGTTTTTCCCACAGCGGCTCATAGTTTTGTGTTATTGTCTTGTGTTCTTGTTAATAAAACATCAATGCAAAACTCACTGGAGACTTTTGGCGTCTTATGGTGGCCTGCGAGGGTCACCGCGTGACAATAACATGCTTAAAAGCTCAAAAAAGTCGATTTTGCATGATATAGGCCCTTTAAGCAACCTTCCAGAGACAATAACAAAACGACTGTACTTATCTGACCGTACTTATCTGACATAATGTTCTGGGGCACAAATGCTATATTAGAACTGATAAGAATAGAGACCCCCTGGCCTTGGCCTCAAAATGATGAATGAAAGTGCTGCCCTACCCATCTCGTCATAAGTCTGGAGCTCTCAGAGGCCTGGATATGCGTTTCTTGTAAAAAAAAAACAATCAAAGCATTTTCCTGTCTAATATGTGCAAAAACTTTCCTTTGCTTAATGGGATGATTAAGGCCCTTGACATTCCAGCCAAGAATATTCAATGAATTACTCATGAAAGACGATTACAGAAAGGAAGATTAAGCAGGTTGCCACATTCTGCAAAAATAACACCAGGCTATTACTAAGGAATGAGTAAGAATTGATGAAACCAAAAACAAACAAAAAAAGAAACCAAATTTATCCACCCACCCCAAAAAACCAAACAGCTGTCTACAAACATGACAGCAAACTTTTACCCAAACAACTCTCTCCCTATCAAGATTTCTCTTCCGCATTCTAACTCATAATCAGGCTCCATAATAAGAATAGATAAAGAAAAGACAGAGAAACATTAAACACTCAGAATAAAAAAGAAAAAGGACTAAATATTAGCCAAAACCCTAACACAAATGGTGTAAACATTGAAATAACAACAATGCTATAAGTCTCTCTTATATTGAAATTAAGCTACATTTTTAAGAAATGTCCCAAAGAAAGCGGCAGAGTCTATATAATAATGAGGAGTGGAGGTACTCACTGAAACTAAACACTCGTTACTACTCCACAAGGCTACCCATAGATGGCAAAAACGTAAAGAATGAAACTGTTTACCCCGTCAGGATGGAAACACAGCCTTTACGATGCATGAGGCGAGGGTGGATGAGCCTCAATGAATTTCCAAGCGTGCTCCACTGAGTGCAACTACTTCTTTTCCCCGCTGGTGAGAGTGATGCAAAGCCTTGCTGGGAAGAGGAGTGAAGGTCTCGCCCATCACCTCCCTGTATTCGGCTCTTTGGGTTAATACCTCGGGGCAGTAATCATCCACCACCCGAATCTGTTGATCGCGGTAGTTGAGGTTTCCTCTCCGGCGGGCTTCCCTGATGAGCAAATCTTTGATCTGGTAGCGATGTAAATGGATAATGACAGGCCGCAGCCGCTGGCCCGGTTTCGGCTTAGCTGCTAGCGAGCGGTGGGCTCTGTCAAGCTCTGGAGGAGTTGGGAGTATGTCCCTATCACACGGAGCACCAGCAAAAAACTCTGTTATTTGCCCACCTTCCATAAATTCTGGCAGCCCCAGTATGCGCAAGTTGTTCCTCCTGCTGCGGCCCTCCAGGTTGACCACCTTAGCAGTTAGCTTAGTATTGCTGTCTCGAAAGTTAGAGCAAAGGTTCTCCAGCTCCTCAACACGCTGACTCAGGTCATCAGCCGCAAGTTCGAGAGAACCCAGACGTTGACCATGATCTCCCACAGTTACCTGCACTTGGTCAAATTTTGTCTCCATAATGCTGAATGCAGCTTTAAACTTGGCGGACAGCGAGCTGCGGTGCTCCTCCAGGAGGTTCGAAATAGTGTCAAGGGTGAGGCCCGCAGGTGAGTCTTCTTTTTTTGCACCTTTACCACCCTTAGAGCTCATTATGGCAGTGGCACAGATTCAATACAGGTAAAAAACCAACCACCATACCCAAAGTTATGACACTGAAGAAAAGTGAGTGTTTTAGAATGTAAAAAGTATCAGAAGCCTCTCTGCAGCTACTCCAGCGTCATGAAGTCACCCGGAATGCGGAAGTCCCTCTCATCTGACTCTTAAGCATCTGGAACATCCAAAGGCCTATGCTCGGATTTTATTTATTGATTTCAGTTCAGCTTTTAACACTTTGCAGCCTCATCTGCTTTTACATAAAATGACCCAGATGAAGGTTATTCCTTTTATTATTAAATGGTTTTATTCTTTAACAGAGAGAACTCAAAATGTCAGGACCAATAACACACTTTCTGACTCCAGACTCATCATCACAGGTGGACCTCAGGGCTGTATGAGCTTTCCAGTCCTTTTACCCTGTACACTAATGACTGTGTTATGGCCTTTTTCCACTAGTACCTACTCAGCCCTACTAGCCTCGACTCTACTCGGTTTGTAGGGTTTTCCATTAGTACCTGGTACCTACTTTTTTGGGATCTACTTCAGTGAGGTTCCAACCATGCTGAGTCGAGCTGAAAATGTGACGTAAACGGATTGCAGGCCACTGATTGACCAGGGCGTAATGTCAGTGGATGAGAGCAACGTCTTCACAAGATTCAAAACCGCCATTTGTAAATTTGGCCGTGCGCTTTTATTATTTCTGTGATAATCAACAAAATAAAATGGCTACACACAAATCAACATGTCACAAAACACTCACCATCTTCCCCATGAACAGCCATCAGCTCGGAGACCTCCTGGTATTTCATTTCGGAATGCTCCGCCGACACTGGGGCTGAAAAATTCATAGGCTGAAAAGTTCATATAGTGGTCAAATTTGATCAGATGTGGTTATTTTTCAACAGTGTCCCCGTCGATGCACACAGTTCTTCCATCGGTGTTGCAGCGCTTGGATCCCTGCGCTTGAAAAATAAACTACATTTGGTCAAATTTGACAACTACTGTATGAACTTTTCAGCCCCATCGGCCCTGTTGCGGTGGAGCGACCCGAAATGAAAAAGTATACCAGGAGGTCTCTGAGCTGATGGCTGCTCACGGGGAAGATGGTGAGTGTTTTATGATTTTAAGCATCTTTTATTTATCAGTGAAAACATCAGCATGTAAACAACATAACGGGATAACGGGCTGCCTTCCTGTAATAAAGCCAACCCCACCTACTTGAGGTGGTACTCAGTTGAAATGGAAAACCAACCACACTGTGTTGAGCCGAGTAGAGTCAAGCAGAGTTGAGGCGAGTTGGGCTGAGTAGGTACTAGTGGAAAAGGGGCTATAGTCATTATCCAGGTAACCTGTTTTTTAAATTTTCTGATGACACTGCCATCCTTAGCCTGTTATATCAAGACACTGACACCTCCTTGTATTTCACTGAGGTCAGTGGCTTTGCAAAGTGGTGTGATGAACATTTCTTGGTCATCAACACAAAAAAATAAGGAGATGGTGGTGGACCCTCGGTCAGTGGGAGACCACACTCCACTGTCTATTAACAGTGTGGAAATTCAACAGATCATCTCCTGCAGGTATCTGGGCATCCACCTGGATAACCTCTTTACCTGGAATGACTATGTTGAGCTTGTGTGCTCTTGTCTACAGCAAAGGCTGTATTTTCTCCGTTGGCTGAGGGTGTTTGGAGTCAGTGATAAAATAATGTTTTTATTTTACCAGGCGGTGCTGGAGAGCATCATAAGGTATGGGATGTTTGTGTGGTTTGGTAATATTTCTGTGCAGACAAAATCTAAGTTGCAGTGTCTGGTCCAGGCTGCCGTGAAGGTGATGGGGAGAACTGAAAAGCTCTCCCTTAAGGCCATTTATGAGCAGTGTGTGTGCAGGCAGACACAGAGAGTTCTGCAGGACCCATCATACATCCTCCATTCTGAGTTTGAGCTCTTGTCTTCTGGTAGAAGATACAGAGTACCAAAATGCAGGTTGAACCGTTTTAAAAACTCATTTGTATCTGCTTCTATTAGGTTCCTAAATTGGTCCTAGGATTGTACAGCAGCATGGTGAGCTTAACCTGTATTTACATGTTCTGTTTATTTGTTTATGTTTTAGATTGGCTTTTATAATATGTGCAATAGGGATAGTGTGCAATATACTGTGTGTGAGCAGATGTCATGTTGTAATGTGATGCCTTGTGGTTTGATAGGAAGCAGGTTTGTTTCAGCACCGTGGGTTCACAGTAAATTTCCCTAAGGGGACAATAGAGTGTGTTCTATTCTATTCTAATTAATATGAATCTTTTTTTCCTTCATTCTTGTGGCCCCCCTCAAGAATGCTACCCTGGGCAACTGCCCATAAGGCCCATATCTAAAACCTCCACTGACTGACTCGTTTTGTTCCTGCATTAAGCAACATGCAGACATGAATGGGTTTGTTAGTGGAGCACCATGCCCACCACATCCTGTCTAGCTGTGAATCTAAGCTGTGGCACAAAGAGAAAGATCTGCTGAATAAGTTCGTAAACCCACACACCCTTCTGATTTTCTTCTTTTCTCATAGCAAAGTATAGCAGTAACAAGTCAAGCAACAAAATGTATTTTGGGGCTGTGATCACCTGCAAGAAACAGCGCAGCTCAGCTCAGTACACATAAGACGCTCGTCTCATGCTGGTGGTGTGAATATTGCAACCTGTTAACATGAATGCCAGTATTTTAAAAAAAACAGCCATCACTCGTCTTATTTTTGTTCTGATGTGCTTTAAGTTTGACCAGCATCAGTCACAGCTGTTCCTTGGTATAATGAGATAAGATAAGATAAGATAAGCCTTTATTAGTCCCACAGTGGGGAAATTCCAGGATTGCAACAGCACAGGGATAGCAACACTCAGAGCAACAATCAGAAGGCAAGAAAAAACAAGAGCAGCGAGTATACATATATACATATTACTATAAATATATATATATATATATATATATATATATATATATATATATATATATATATATATATATATATATATATATATATATACACTACCGTTCAAAAGTTTGGGGTCACTTAGAAATTTCCTTATTTTTCAAAGAAAAGCACTTTTTTCAATGAAGATAACTTTAAACTAATCAGAAATACACTCTATACATTGCTAAAGTGGTAAATGACTATTCTAGCTGCAAATGTCTGGTTTTTGGTGTAATATCTACATAGGTGTATAGAGGCCCATTTCCAGCAACTATCACTCCAGTGTTCTAATGCTACAATGTGTTTGCTCATTGCGTCAGAAGGCTAATGGATGATTAGAAAACCCTTGTGCAATCATGTTAGGTCTGCAATGCTGTAATTGCTGCAAATGGAGGATTCTTTGATGAAAGCAAAGTTTGAAGGAAAAAATTATTATTTCAAATACAAATCATTATTTCTAACCTTGTCAATGTCTTGACTATATTTTCTATTCATTTTACAACTCATGGTGGTAAATAAGTGTGACTTTTCATGGAAAACACAAAATAATTGTCTGGGTGACCCCAAACTTTTGAACGGTAGTGTATATATATATACAGTATATATATATATATATATATATATATATATACGTATATATATATATATATATATATATATATATATATATATATATATATATATATATATATATATATATAGACACACAGTGCGGTGCATTGTGGTTGGTGGACGTGCAGCAGAAACCCTAAGCTCTCTCTCCGCGGATGTGGCGGGCCAGCTGGATGTCTTTGGGCATGATGGTGACCCTCTTGGCGTGGATGGCGCACAGGTTGGTGTCCTCGAAGAGACCCACCAGGTAGGCCTCGCTGGTCTCCTGCAGAGCCATGACGGCGGAGCTCTGGAAGCGCAGGTGGGTCTTGAAGTCCTGAGCGATCTCCCTCACCAGGCGCTGGAAGAGCAGCTTACGGATGAGCAGCTCCGTGGATTTCTGGTAGCGACGGATCACTCTCAGAGCCACGGTACCGGGCCTGTAACGGTGAGGCTTCTTCACTCCGCCGGTGGCCGGAGCGCTTTTCCAAGCAGCCTTGGTGGCCAGCTGCTTCCTGGGAGCTTTTCCTCCAGTAGATTTACGGGCGGTCTGCTTGGTTCTTGCCATCGCTCTTTATTATTCTGTCTTATATTTCTTGCACGCCGCCTAAACTCCAGCCCGGCACCCGCGTCGTTTTCGTTTCAGTTCTCCCGTTATGTCGAGTTTCTCCGTTAGCACCGGGTGGCGGTTGAGTGCTAGCTAGCTCTTCCCTGCTGTATCGTCTCCTGCTGTAAACAGAGGCTCCGTCCGCCGACTCGGGAGACCTTTGGGGCGATCTGTGTGTTTGTGATATATATAGAGTGAAAGGTGTAGAAAGAAGAAGGAAGATAAAAAAAAAAAAAATCCATGTGCATGTCCACAGTGTGCAGCAATACAGATATTCTTTGGCTGAAAAATACATAGTTAAAGTAAAATATTGCCTGACGTTTACCCAAAGTGGTATGAAGAATTTTAAGATAGTAAAGTTTTAGTATTTCTGCAGTCCTGACTCTCTGCTCAGTCTTTAAAAGGGTGGGAGGACAGGTGGAGAACCCACTACTAGAGCTAATTCAGTGCTAGTAATTTACATAACCTTACTTTAAAAAACTGAATTATTTGTTTCTCAGTTTTTTTATGCCAAGACTTTGTTTGCACCGTTTTATTGTCCTTGGAAGGCCATGCGGCTCTGAGCCTAGTCGCGAAATACTCCTCAAATATATTGTACTCGTATGTTTACATGGACCAAATGTTTCTTGCCAGGACAAGAAACATTCTTCCATTATGCCCAGTATAGTTACCGTATCTTAGAACGGGCCCAATGACCACATCGTAACATTCGTTTTTAACTTCCAAAATAAAACCCAAAATGTATGCACACAACAAACACAAACATTCCAAGTGGGTGAGAGCAGGATAGCCTGGGTAATGAGAGTGGGTCAGGAGGGAGACAGGTCTAGAGGTTGGCGCATTCATGCACAATGGGCCATGAGAGGCTCTTTTCTCTCCTGTGGCAGGCCCTTTCACGGGTTTCTCCTCCCCGACCCTGAAAAAGACCCCACAGGAGTCCTTACTACCCCGTCAGTGCACTTACTTTTCCCATCATTTCCCAACAGCTGTTTCTGTGTGGCGTCGTGCCTTATTTGGACTTATTTACAGCCCTCCTGCGTGTGAAGAGATTGGTTTTGAGAGTCGCTGTGGTAGTTTGTTCATATTTGAGTTTACAATATATTTCATTTCAATTGTTTATGGTTTGGCTGTTGACAAGCATTGGTTAGTGTTGGCCTAACTTGGGTGTTCAAAAAAAAGGATCCAATAAACAATAAAAATCTATGTACATTTTCCAAATGTGACATCCTTTCTTTCAGAGATACTGTTATGACATTGTATGAATGGTTTCCTTTAACCATAATTTAATGTTGCTGACACAAATTGTATAAAAGAAATATTTCCTAATTATGACTGGGGAACATAATCTGTGATCAGATATCAAACACAACCAATGAGCCATGTTTTTGTGTGGAGAGCAATATTCCACTCTGCAATTTTGGTGAAGCTATGAGATATCTCAGATACTTACTGACACCTCAGTCTGACTTGAAAAAACAAGAAATCATCTACCACAGTAGCTCTGACATTTTTTCTTCTTTTTCTTTTTTTGTTGCTTTCAATAAACAGGTGCACAACCAAGACTAATGGAAAGAGTCTTCAACTAACCCTCCATCACTCTCAATCCACATAAAGTCCTTGTGGATTGTGCAGGAAGACAGTGGTAGATATATTACGTGGAAAAGAGATATGGCATACAGTTATGGTTCCATGCCAGAGGAGCTCTGAGAGCCACGTGTGGCCAAAGTGGTGAGGGGAGACCTCACAGTGTTGGCAGGCATGTGCTAGACTTTACCAGATGCTGCTACCACCATCATTTGTGTAAATCAGACTGCAAACTTTCAGTACCAGGGCTTGACATTAATTTTTTTGCTCACCGGCCACTGTGGTTAGTGATTTTCCAAAGTTACTAGCCATTTAGCCGTTTCACTGGCCACAATTTGTAGTTGGAAAATTATGTTTAATATGGTAAAATCTGACTATTGCAAGCTAAAATTTAGTTGAATTAAATGTACAACCTTTTTAAATCTAATGACCCGTATACATACAGTACATAAAAACAGCAAGAGAAACACTGTTTAAGTAGTTATTAACAGCAGTAAATACTGTAGAACAGTCGAGAAAAATATTTGCAGTGTGAGAATGAAGTTCAGGTAGATTTGAGGTCCGTCCCAATTCTCATTTCTACCCCTTCCCCTTGGCCCTTGAAATCAAGGGCCCCTTGTTCTCATCAGAAAAAAGAAGAAAAAAAGAAAACTGATGAGAAAAAAATGTCTCAAATTTACACAAGCTGGTCTAATCAGTAGAAAAAGTCAAAAAATTTACTAGAAATAAATCTGTAAATTCACAGAGACAAATGTATGGCCTGTAACAATACATGGCCTGCGGGCCATACATTTGCCACCCCTGGACCAGCCCAGCCCGTTAAAAACACATATTTAGAGGATTTACTTCCATGAAATAGCTGCATATCACAACAGCATGTAAATGAATAAGATAAAATAAGATAGAAAGCACAGATAAATGAAGATTCACCTTAGAAGAAGCTTCCTTTGTTCTTTACAGCAACAAATCAAAGTACAGTCACTTTTTCTCTGTGTGGTAAGAATACTTACATTTACACAACTGCGGGCATTAAATGCAAGCTTCTTGCTCTGAAAATACTCATGTGTAACCACAGAGGTAGGAGCTGATGTTGGGGGCTACTCACCACTTGGACAATGGGTGATCAGCTGTCCCGATGATCTGACCACTGAGAGCGGGGACAGGTGTGTTCTGCCGACTGCTGTCCGTTCATCCCCGGCAAGTTCTCTTTGGAACCAGTCTGGAGAAATGGCAACGGAGTCTGGCTCTGCTCTGGGCTCAATATGAGAAGTCGTCACCCACCACGGCATTTCTTCCCATCGGGCTGCGGTGTGAACTCGGGCAGGACAGGAAACCAACCCGCGGAGCAGACTGTTCTCGGCTTTACAGGGGTCCAGCCTGAATTTGTCCACGGTGACAGTGGCCCAAAGAGCACACACTGTGAGCCAAATAGGGCTTCTGGGAGTTGTAGTTTTGTAGTCTCATGTTGTGGATAGGTTTTATTTTATTTATTTTTAGATGCCATCTAAGAAAACTACGACCTGCCAAAGCGGCTAGTGGGAGTCACTGTCTGACCTGCCACTGCCGAAGTCTACCTGCCAGTGGAGGGTGGGCTGGTGTTAATGTCAAGCCCTGTTCAGTACCGAGTAAAAATAAGTATTTTTTTTTTCCCAATTTCAATTCAATTCAATTCAGCTTTATTTATATAGCGCCATTTCACAACAACAGTCATCTCATAGCACTATCAACTGTAGGGGGGACCCCCACAGTTGCAGAAAGACCCCAGCAATCAGGCGATCCCCTGTGAGCAAGCACTTGGCGACGGTGGAGAGGAAAAACTCCCTTTTAACAGGAAGAAACCTCCAGCAGAACCAGGCTCAGGGAGGGGCAGTCATCTGCTGCGACTGGCTGGGGGGTGAGGGGATAGAGAAGAAGAAAAGAACAGACATGTAGAGAGCAAACAGCACGATGGGGACTCAATCTATGGGAGAGAACAAACAAATGTTAATGACCAGCAAAAAAAAAAAAATTTCATAGAGAGTGAGGAAAGGAGTGAGGCCCAGTGCATTACTGGAGGTCCCCCGGCTGACTAAACCTATTAGCAGCATAACTAAGGGAGGGTTCAGAAACACATGATCCCTCCCTAATTGTAGGCTATATCAAAAAGGTAGGTTTTAGCCCTATTCTTAAAAACAGAGATCGAGTCTGACTCCCGAATCCAGATTGGCAGCTGATTCCACAGGAGAGGAGCTTGATAACTGAAGGCTCTGCCACCCATTGTACTTTTGGAGATTCTAGGTATTACAAGTAATCCTGCATTTTGGGAGCGTAGTGCTCTGTTAGGATGATACGGTAGTATCAGATCTTTTAAATAAAAAGGAGCCTGATTGTTTAGAGCTTTGTAAGTAAGAAGAAGGATTTTAAACTTAATTCTAAACTCTATGGGAAGCCAATGAAGGGAGGCCAGAACCGGAGAGATATGATCTCTCTTTCTAGTACCTGTTAAAACTCTTGCTGCAGCATTTTGGATCAGCTGAAGACTTTTTAAAGATGTTTTAGGACAGCCTGATAATAAAGAATTACAATAATCTAATCTCGAGCTAACAAAAGCGTGGATCAGCTTCTCAGCATCACTCTGAGACAAGATGCTCCTAATCTTGGCAATATTACGCAAATGATAGAAGGCAGTCTTAGAAACAAATTTAATATGTGAATTGAAGGACAAATCCTGATCAAAAATAACTCCAAGGTTCCTCACAGAGCTATTAAGAGAAAGAGTAACTGCATCCAAACTGAAAGTTTGATTTGGAAAGGAATTTCTAAGGTTTTTTGGACCAACAAGAATGACTTCAGTCTTATCTGAATTTAATAGCAGGAAATTACAAGTCATCCAAGCTTTGATTTCCTTAAGACAGGCTTCTAACTTGGCTAATTGATTAGTATCATCTGGCTTCATTGACAGGTATAATTGTGTGTCATCTGCATAACAATGAAAATGTATACAGTGCTTTCTAATAATGTTGCCTAAAGGAAGCATATATAAACTAAAAAGAGTAGGGCCTAGCACAGATCCCTGTGGAACTCCATGACTAAGCTTTGAGCTGAAAGAAAACTCATCATTTACATGAACAAACTGGAACCTATCAGATAAATAAGATCTAAACCACTGCAACAAAGTTCCATTAAGTCCAACATAGTGTTCTAATCTATCAAGTAGAATATTATGATCAATAGTATCAAAAGCTGCACTAAGATCTAAAAGGACAAGTACAGAAACTAGTCCATTATCAGATGCAATGAGGAGGTCGTTAGTGACCTTCGCTAAGGCTGTTTCAGTACTATGATGGATTCTAAACCCAGATTGAAACTCTTCAAGTAAACCATTTCCCTGCAGGTGGTCAAATAATTGCGTAGCAACAACTCTTTCTAAGATTTTTGAAATGAAAGGGAGATTAGAGATTGGTCTATAGTTAGCTAAAGCTCCTGGATCTAGCGTTGGCTTTTTGAGTAAGGGTTTAATTACAGCCGTTTTAAAAGCCTGCGGTACATGGCCTAAAGTCAATGAAGAATTGATTATATGAAGAATAAAGCTCCCAATAAGTGGGAAGACTTCTTTAAATAACCTGGAAGGAATAGGGTCTAAAAGACAAGTTGAAGGTTTGGATGAGGAAACTATTTTGTCTAACTCACAAAGGTCGATTGGAGTAAACTCATCAAGACAGACATCAATAGAAGGAGTTGTAGTAGTTACAGTATTTAAGTCAACTGTGGGAAGAATCTGATTGATTTTATCTCTGATGGATGAAATTTTATTATTGAGAAAGTTCATAAAGTCCTGACTAGTAAGCTCTAAGGGGATGCTAGGATTGACAGAGTCCTGACTCTTTGTCAACCTGGCTACAGTACTGAAAAGAAACCTGGGATTATTCTTGTTCTCTTCTATTAATGCAGAGTAATAACTCGTTCTAGCTTTTCTAAGAGATTTTTTATAAATTAAAAGATGATTTCTCCAAGCTAAATAGATTTCATCTAAATTAGTAGAGCGCCATTTTCTTTCTAATTGACGAGTCTTCTGTTTTAAGCTACGAGTTTCTGTGTTGAACCAAGGAGTTAAAAATCTCTGATTAGACTTTTTCTTTTTTAAGGGGGCCACCAAGTCTAGAGCCTGATGCAGAGAAGCTGAAACACTATCCACCATGTTATCAATTACAGAAGGAGCAAGCTGTCTATAGCTTATTTCTGTTGTGTTGACACATGGCATAGAGGAAACAATCTGCATAAATTTGGAGACAGCATCATCTGAGAGGCATCTACTGTGATAATATTTTTCTTTAGGAGCCAAATAGTCAGAAATAGTAAAATCAAAGGTTAACAGACAATGGTCTGACAGTACAGGGTTATGAGGAGACACTACAAGATTTTCTATTTCTATGCCATATGTCAGAACAAGGTCCAATGTATGGTGGAGGTAATGAGTAGAATTTCCTACTTTCTGAGAAAACCCATTCGAGTCTAATTTAAGTTTTCTCTTTAATTACTTAAAAGTCCTCCAACTAAGTAAAAATAGATTTTATGTTTTTGACCCCAGAATAGACTGTATGTACTATTTCAAAGATGTCACACTTATGCTGAATTATAGTATTTTCCATAATTGAGCTCATGCATAACATTATGACCACTTGCCTAATATTGTGTTGGTCCCCCTTTTGCTTCCAAAACAGCCCTGGCCCACCGAGGCACGGACTCCACTAGACCTCTGAAGGTCTGCTGTGGTATCAGGCACCAAGATGTTAGCAACAGATCCTTTAAGTCCTATAAGTTGTGAGGTGGGGCCTCCATGGATTTGTTTGTCCAGCACAGATGATCAACTGGATTGCAATCTGAGGAACACCTCAAAATCAATGTTGTGCTCTTCAAACCATTCCTGGACCATTTTTGCTTTGTGGCACAGTGCATCATCCTGCTGAAAGAGGCCACAGCCATCAGCGAATACTGTTTCCATGAAAGAGTGTACGGTAAAACCTGCTAACATCTTGGTGCCAGACACCACAGCACACCTTCAAGGGACTAGTAACATCCATGCCTCGATGGGTCAAGGCTGCTTTGACAGCCAAACGAGGACTAACGCAATATTAGGTAGGTGGTCATAAATGTTATACCTGATTGTAGGGCTGTGTGATATGAACAAAATTTCCTATCCCGATATAAGTAGTCTTTTATCCCAATAACGATATAAATCCCAATATACATTTTCTGTAAATTCTAGTTAGATATTATGACCACATAAAAAGGACCGTCTCTTTTATTTTACATTTTAAATTACATATGAAAAAAAATCAGTTGTACAAATTCAGCTGTCATTAGTTTTATGCAACTTTTCCCCTCATAATTTTGCAGTGGTTTTATAAAATTGTATTTTTACTATACATTTGAGACTTGATTCTCATAAATTTAACGTTTTTCTTCTAAATCACATCATATGAATAAAAAGTAAACATCAATAGGCTGAATATTTCATGGGCCACAGAAAAGCAATAACTTGAAAAAAAATGTCAGTCTGAAAATGAAAACATTACCTATCACTCCCATCTATATAAATGAGCTGTTAGCTTACATTGGTGCAGTTATCTTTATGACAGGGTTTACTGGCTTAGACCCAAGAGCAACAAGGATGGAGTTGGTAAGTAAAATGACAATCTTTATTTCAATAATTGTGCAATAATGGTGATGAATACTGTATGTGCGGTGAGAATCTGGCAACCCTGTAGGGGAGAGCAGAGACGAGGATGAGTAACACTAAATGGAAAAATGAGGAGAATGTGATACTAATTATGCTTACAGGGTCATCCGGGGAAAACTGCCGGAACAGAGTGAGGAGTCTCCAGGCTGGGGAGCTGGTTGTCAGTGGTGAGAGTGCATAGGTGTTTATTTATCTTTTGTTCTTATAATGAACTTATTTGACCTACTACGTGCATAGGTGTTGTGGGGAAGTGCCGGTGACAGGCTGGCCAGGCCTGAATGAAGAGGAGATGGTGCAGGGAGTTGTGATATATACACAGTGGTAAGTCGACTTACTTGTGGGGAGTGATGATGTGCACAAATCTAAGAATGCCCAAATCCAAGTCCGTAGTCCAAAGTCCAAAAGCAGGCTGGGGTCAAAACACAGCTGTAGGGTAACAGGTGAGCAGAGGCACAGAGGCAGAAGGCAGGTGGCAGGTAGTGATGTTATGCTCGACACTGCCCACTTGACACTGACTCGAGCAATATAATGCAGAAGTGTCGTGAGCAGTGTGTCAAGCGCTGTGTCAACATGCCCACAGTCACATGACCGTAGCAAGCGAGGCCTCGTTATGTCGGTCACATCACGTGATTTGAGGGCTCGTGGGAAGTTTGACAGAGAATTAGTTGTTTTTTTTGTTTGCTTTATACTGTTTGTTCCTGCCATCCAATTTTGAATAGACCTCGGATGGCCAAATGCTCAAAAAAAAGTATTGAGGTTTTTTTCATTTTTCTACTCAGATGTAGTTCTGACAGTCAGTCACCAGATGGCAGTCTTTATTAAATGTTTCACAACACTGTGTTGCTCATGAAGCAACTGTCTCAGAGTTGCTCATTATTTCATGAGACCTCAGTTTTAACATCAATAGGGGCAGGGTTTAGGGCAGACTAGAGGTCAAACACAACAGGCAAGACAGAGTACAATAATGTTTGGACAGAGCAAGGCTACAGATGGGTGCAGAATCTGACGTGACCAGACAGAACAGTGGGAGAGTCTCCTAAAGGCTCCTCTGATTAGCAACAGGTAATGATCAGGGCTGCGGGGAGAATGATAATTAGCAGGGAGAGAAGGAGGCAAACACAGCAGAGCAGACAAGGATCCTTACACTTTAAGCATCATGCCTGCAAAAATATCAATAAATAAAAAAGTAATTGAAACAAATCTATAAAAATTAAGTGTAGCTCTATAGCCTGAAGACTGCCATTCTGGCCTGATTTGAATCTGTGGAGGTTTTCTTCACATCTGCTGGAGTTTGCTTCTTTGTAAAAATATTTCAGATTGTCCATGATCTGAAAATCAAAGGCACAAAAGGTAATATAAAAAAATACAAGTGATAACTTCAACTTTATTCATTATTGCTACTTGACTAATTAAAGTAATTAGAAGTGAATTACATTGAGCCACTTTGCTCCTTTGACACATTTTTATTATTTATTTTGAGTGTGTATGCCAATATCACACACTTTACAGCTTTAATATAATTTTTTCAGACAAAACTAAGAAACTCAGCAGTAATTTAAAGCAAAGAAACGGTGGTCTGATACATTAATAATGTTTCACATTAGCAACAACTTAGCATCGTCATTTAGCATTTGCTGTTTTATAGTGATAGGCGTGAGATGGTGTTAACGTGACTTACATTCAGTTAAAACGGGGTTAGAGGACTATCCTGTCTCATGCAGCATGTGAAAACAGTCCCACATCCCTGGCAAACAGAAGTAGCGGCTATTTGACCCAACTATTAGTTTGTTTTGGAGTTAGCTGCTGTGCTGTCTGCCAGAGAGGAGCCCAGCAACCAACACACCTGTGGGGGAGAGGGCGCTGACAGATAGTGTGTAAGGAGCTTTGGTGAAGAATTATTCTTTCAAAAATCCCAATATAAATGATAGAATTTTATATGAATAGATGTTTTTATCTTGTCATCCAATATACGTATATTGTAACAATGCACAGCCCTACCTGATTATTGCATTATTGAAATGAAATGACTGCATCTGTGTTCATAATTTTGCATGTTGCTAGTAGATCACTGGCAAAAATTGGCCACTCCCTGAGGCACACTGTCTAATTTGCACACTTGCTAATTTGCACTGCCTTAGTAAATCTGCCACATAGTCTCTCCAGCACGTCTTGGGTCTGCCCCATAGCCTAATCGCAGTGGGATGTGCCTGAAACACCTCATGTGTGAGGGCTCCATTAGGCATCCTGGTCAGATGCCCAAACAACCAACTGGTTCCTTTTGATATGGAGGAGCAGCAGCTCTACTCTGAGCCTCTCTCTCTCTGAGCTCCTCACCCTATCTCTAAAGGTGAATCCAGCAACCCTACAGAGAAAGCTCATTTCAGCCACTTGTATCTGTGATCTCATTCTTTCGGTCAATACCTAAAGTTCATGACCATAGGTGAAGGTAGGAATGTAGATTGAACTTTAGAGCTCAGCTCCCTCTTCATGACAGACTGGTACAACATCCGCATCACTGCAGATCTGCTCTGATCTGTCTGTCAATCTCCCACTCCATTTTCCCCTCACTCATGAATAAGACATCTAGATACTTAAACTCCTCCACTTGGGGTAGGAGCTTGTCCCTAACCCAGAGAGGACAAGCCACCTTTTTCTGGCTGAGCACCATAGACTTGGGCTTGGAGGTGCTGATTATCATCCTGGCTGCATCACACTTAGTAGCAAACCGCTCCAGTAAGACCTGCAGGTCATTGTTCGATGAAGCCAGCAGGACCATATCATCTGCAAACAGCAGAGATGAGATCCTGTAGTCCCCGAACATGACAACCTCTGTTCCTTGGCTGCGCCTAGAAATCCTGCCCATAAATATTATGAACAGGGTCGGTGACAAAGGGCAGCGCTGGCGGAGTCCAACTCTGACTGGGGATGAGCTTTGCTGGTAGATTTTAAATCTAATTTAGATTTAGCATGTATTTTTAATATTCTATATTTTCTTCTTATATTTATGATTTATGTTCTCTGAGCTGTTGCAATATCTTCCTCTGTCTTGTTGTGCGTCATTTCCTGTTTTTTTTTTCCCAAAGCTCCTTACTTTGCACTTGCTACACTGCTTATCTGTCACACAAAATGAGGCAACGCTGCTGTGTATTCATCAGTTGGATTTACTACTGTGTGTGTGTATAATGCCTTCAAAAAAGAAAGACAGCTGGAGTTGTAGATAAGGAGCTGATAAGGAACTTCAATTAAGATCTGAGTAAGCGCATGCTAACCACAGGAAAACAGATGCTGGGATAACTCTAGCTAGCCTTAGCCCTGATGGTTGGCTTTCAGTTTGGATTAAATGTCATTTTGACATGACATAACATGCTTGCCACTGGTTATGAGGCTGATGGGATGCTAACAAGAAGGTACTAAACTCAAGTCTTCATGCAGTAAGGAAAAGTAAATACAACACATATAGAAGTACATGTTCAAGGTAGTACATATACCATCCATCCATCCATCTTCTACCGCTTAATCCTTTTCGGGTCGCGGGGGGGCTGGAGCCTATCCCAGCATCTTTGGGCGAGAGGCAGGGTACACCCTGGACAGATCGCCAGTCCATCGCAGGGCCAACACAGAGAGACAGACAACCATTCACTCTCACAGGCATACCTAAGGACAATTTAGAATCCCCAGTTTATGCCAATTAACCTCACCTGCATGTCTTTGGCATGTGGGAGGAAACCGGAGTACCCGGAGTAAACCCACGCAGACACCGGGAGAATATGCAAACTCCACACAGAAGGGTCACCGATGGTCTGGGGCTGGGATCGAACCCCCGATGGTCAAGGGTAGAATCGATCCCATGACCTTCTTGCTGTGCTGCCACTGTGCTAACCACTGCGCCACCGTGCTGCCCAGTACAAATACCAATCTTCACAATTCTTTGAGTCGCAGCTACCAGACAACAATTTGCACATGACTCACACTATACACTTGGCCAGGGGTGTCCAATCATGTGCCATGGAGGGCCAAGACCCCGCAGGTTTTCTCTACCCAGTCTCTTCAGCAGGTGTTTTCACTTATCAGTAATCAGTGGGAAGAAATTCATTGCAATCTGCTCTTGAAGACACTGGTTGGAGGTAAAGCCTGCAGGGTCTTGGCCCTCCACGGCACATGGTTGGACACCCCTGCACTAGGAAAAACACTGAAAATAATATAATAATAAATGTAGAATTGTGGCAGAAGGACAGGCTTGCCTGCCTCATTAGTGGCCATGAGGCCTGGATCACAACAGTCACTCTACTCAACGGTCACTATGGTCCAGTTGTTAATGATTCTGTTCCTTGTGTTGACACTAAGTGGCGAGCCGGGTCAAACAGCCTTTTAGAAGAATTCCACCTCGGACATTCCAATGCTGCCGCTGCCTCAGGTTCACACCGCGGAGGCTGCGAGGGAAAAAAAGGTCAAACAATGTGATCTGGAATCTGGGAGGGAGGTTACCGCTACTTGTTCACAGCTTCTGAGATATGAGTTAAACATGCGGAATGTTAATCTGTCAATGTGTGGTCATGGTGCGTTTTTGTAAGCGATTGTGATTTGAATCACGAGGCCCTGCGGTTGTGCTCGAGCCCTCTCTGCCTATCAGGAGCGATTAGCGGTAACTGGTTCTGACACTCTGATGGCCATGAGAGACATCCCTTGCTCACCAACAAAGCCACATGTCACACACGGCCATCTTGTTTTCTCCCAGCAGGCCTCTGGAATGTAGTTCATCTCAATAAGGCCATTCTACAAATTCAGGGGTGAGATGCTATTGAATCTTAACTCTTCAGAGTGATGGATGCAAAGTAGCTCTCAGCATGTGAAACTATGTAGAACGAATGCATTTTTGAACCCTTTATCTGTTTTTCAATAGACTGTCTTGATACACACAGGCACTCTGAAGCCCGTCTCAGTAAACTCATCCCCAAAATGAAAAGGTGAAACAGTGGAGAAGACATATGTGATCATCAAATTGAGCTCTAGGCATCAGAACAATATTCCCTCACTGGGAACGCAGAATTTTTGGACTGACAAAAAGAGGCAATGTATTTCAAAAATAATTTCAATGATGTGTATCTTCATTTCCAAACCAGGAGTGTACCAATCATATCCTTTTTCTGGTTTCTCATTCAAAGTAAGTGAAAAATGCATTTTTTTAATCTCAGTATGCAGGGATAAATCCATGCCATGTTGGAAAAACATTTGCACCACAGCTCTGGTTTGTGGCTGGCTATTGTACAGGGAGTGGTATTTCACTTATGAAGTGATTCCGTTACAGCTGTCCCCTCAACCGTTCCCCTTTGCACGCACTCACTCCCATTCAACCACACGCACGCGTGCACACACACAATTCTCTATAAACAGTGTTGGAAAGTTTTACTGTTCCAGGTTTTATTGTTAGTAAGTAACATAATTAACTTGTCTAAAGTACCGTAACTTTATGGCAGTTGATTGCTTCTTTACTGTTCTACTAATGTTTTAATCTTCACAAAATATTTTCTCATTAGATGGTAAGTACATGGAGTTTTGTAAACAGGTTTGTCCCTATAATGTTGGAAAGAAAAGAAAAAAATCAGAATATATTTTCAAAATGAATGAAAGCACTTTTAGTGAGCAAGCTCACATACTCCACACATCTGCATATAAAAGGCCCCTAATGAGAACTGTGATCAATATAAAATGGAAAGAAATAAGTCCCACTCCCCCAAAATGGAACCCCTCAGCAAGAATACGAAGACTGCTTGATCTGGCAACTCTGCTCACGGCAACGTCGAACTGGCCATGGCTGAAGAAATCTGTTGTGCAGAAAACACCAACGCGCTGTAAAGACTGGCCCTATGACTTATTCCCCTTGCCAATTTTGAGCCATATGACATCATAAAGACACATTAGTCTAGGCATCGTGAGTGACGTCTATATGACATCATAAAGACACATGCTATGTCTATATGATGTCATATAGACATCATGTCTTTATGACGGCCAGACACACACACACACACACACACACACACACACACACACACACACACACACACACAGAGATTTCTTGCAACACATGGTCTATATGACATCATTAAGACACATTTGTCTATGTGTCCTATGATGCCTAAGTTCATAGGACATCCTATGACGTTCAGGCAGTGATCATAGGCTGTCCTATGATGTCCTATGAACGTGACAGACACACACACACAGACAGACAGACAGACACACACACACAGATTTCTTGCTTTTATAGAGTGAAGTGATGTACGTTTGTGTGTACAAGATGCGTGAGAGTAAGTGTGAGTGTGGCTGCCCCATCGTGCCTGTGATGCTGGTGAGTACTGGTGTGGTCCTAGGATGCATGCCTTTTGGCCCTGAGATGGGATCTGAGGGCAGTGGGTGGCCATTTAGGGTTTTGGGGTGGGGATGTGCCGTACTGTGTCGGTGAAGAGGATCCCTCTGTCTACTGTGCCGTGGGGCCGCCCTCACCTCAATTTTAATTGCACTGTAGACAGTGAGGGCTTGGGGGAATGGGAGCTCCGCTGCCCATAGCAGTGGGTAGCAATGCATTATTATACTACCCCCCCCCCCCATTTTAACTGCACTTTGGTAGTTCACACACGCACCCAATCACACCACACAGCTAACACTCACCCATTATGATTCGTGCATGCCCTTCTTCTGCCGGGGGCTTGGGGCCTGGCTGGTGTCCTAGGGCCTGTCATGTTGTCGTCATCCCCGGGCATGCTGCCAAATGAATAGGTGCAAGCAAGGGAGTGAGCGGGTGAGTAAATGAGAGTGAGGAAGTGATGAGTGGCGATGGTGGTGGGTCAGATTTGTGTGGCGCTTTGCATGTCGGGTGGCATCTCAGGGTGCTTGCGGTGGTCTGTTGATCAGTCGCTCCAGGTGGGTGTTGGCTTTGGTGGTCTGCTTCTGTAGCTGCAGCCCCAGGGCAGGATGGCAGGGCTGTGGCCGCTGGTCCATGCCGCCGGACTCTCCGGCTGCTGCCGGGTGTTGGTGTGCGTTCATGCTCGCTCCATCTGTGCCGCAGCTGCCTCAAGTGTTAAGGGTTATTGAGTGTGGGGGAGTTTGTGGGGGAGAGCATGAGCGGCTTCTCCCCAGTGAAGCTGGGGAGAAGCTGAGCACGTGTATGGAAATAACTGACTGGGACATGTTTAAAGGAGCCACGCATGATCTGGATGAGTACACGGACACTGTGAACTCATATATCCACTTTTGTGAGGAGAGCATTCTTCCATCGCGCACCAGGGTGAGGTACTCTAATGATAAGCCCTGGTTCACTGCTAAGCTCAGACAGATCAGGAAGGAGAAGGAAGCAGCGTTGAAAAGTGGAGACAAGGACTGCTACAGGGAGGTCAAATATCGGTTTAGCAGAGAGCTGAGGAGAGCTAAATCTGTGTATTCTGAAAGACTCCAGCAGCAGTTCACTGCTAACGACTCTGCTTCTGTGTGGAGAGGACTGAGGCAAATCACCAACTATCGGCCTCAGGCTTCTAAAGGTCAGGATGACAAAGCCCTTTGTCAAAGACTGTCCCAACATTATGCCCGTTTTGACACCTCGTCAACTGTGCCCATCTCCCCCCCTCCCCCCAGCGCCACTGCCTCCACGGTCCCCACTTCATCAAAGGCGCCCCCCCCACCTCCTCCCCCCCTGCCCTTGTCATCAGTGAGCAGGACGTGCACAGACAGTTCTCCAGACTGAACCCGCGCAAGGCCCCCGGTCCGGACGGCGTGTCTCCCACCACCCTGAGACACTGTGCGAAAGAGCTGACTCCTGTCTTCACAGACATTTTTAACACCTCCCTGAAGTTATGCCACGTGCCGACCTGCCTCAAAACCTCCACCATCATCCCTGTCCCCAAGAAGCCACGGATCACTGGACTTAACGACTACAGACCTGTAGCGCTCACCTCTGTAGTCATGAAGTCCTTTGAGCGCCTGGTCCTGCCCCACCTCAAGTCCATCACCACTCCCCTCCTGGACCCGCTGCAGTTTGCCTACTGAGCCAACAGGTCTGTGGACGACGCAGTCAACCTGGCCCTCCACTCCATCCTGCAGCACCTGGACTCCCTGGGAACCTACGCCAGGATCCTGTTTGTGGACTTCAGCTCTGCATTCAACACCATCCGGCCCGCTCTGCTACGGGACAAGCTGTCCCTGCTCAACGTGCCTGACTCCCTCTGCAGGTGGATCACCGACTTCCTGACGGACCGGAGGTAGCATGTGCGGCTGGGAAAGACTGTCTCAGACTCTGTTAGCATCAGCACCGGATCACCCCAGGGCTGTGTACTTTCCCCCCTTCTCTTCTCCCTTTATACCAACTCCTGCACCTCCAGCCACCAGTCTGTCAAGCTGATCAAGTTTGCAGACGACACCACCCTCATCGGGCTCATCTCCAATGGCGACGAGTCCGTCTACAGGAGAGAGGTGGCCCAGCTGGCGTCCTGGTGCAGCCACAACAACCTGCAGCTGAACGCTCTGAAGACAGTGGAGATGATCGTGGACTTCAGGAAAGTCACAACCCCTCTGCCCCCCCTCACCCTCACAGGCTCTCCCATCACCACTGCAGATTCCTTCCACTTCCTGGGCACCACTATCACCCGGGACCTCAAGTGGGAGCCGGCCATCAGCTCCCTCATCAAAAAGGCCCAGCAGAGGATGTTCTTCCTGCGGCAGCTGAGGAAGCTCAAGCTACCCACCAAGATGTTGGTGCAGTTCTACACGGCCATCATCGAGTCCATCCTCACCACCTCCATAACCGTGTGGTACGCAGGAGCCACTGCCAGGGACAGACTAAGGCTGCAGCGCGTCGTGCACGCTGCTGAGAAGGTGATCGGCTGCAAGCTCCCATCCCTCCAGGACCTGTACATCTCCAGGACCCGAAGGCGTGCAGGCCGGATCATAGCCGATCCTTCACACCCTGGTCACGTACTGTTTGCCCCCCTCCCCTCAGGTAGAAGACTTCGGTCCATTCAGACTAAAACCTCCCGTCATATGAACAGCTTCTTCCCCTCTGCCATCAGACTGCTGAACACTAAATGACTTATTGACTCTCGTGCACTATGTACAGCAGCTCAACCAGACTCATGTCAATCATCACTGTTTTCTTTTTGCATTACCGACTGTACTATGTGGTTCTCCACAATATCTGCTGCTCGCTAATATATTTAAAAATTGCTTTGACTAGTATTACTCATTCATATTCTACATTTTATTGCATGTATAGTTTTTTATTTCTCTCTTTTATTTTTATCATGTTTAATGTTGCAGCATTGCACCGAGACAAATTCCTAGTTTGTGTACTACATGAACAATGGCAATAAATCTGATTCTGATTCTGGCTGTGAGTAAGTCACATCTACTGGGTGAGCGTAAGTGGAGGGAGGTGTGTGTGGATGCGGGTGATTGTGAGGGTGAGTGGGAGTGGCAGCGAAACTGAGTGGGTATGGGAGTGGGTAAGAGTGGGTGGGTCTGGGTGTGGGAGTGCAAGTTTGGTATTGTGTGGGGGAGAGGTGAGTGGGAGTAAGATTGAGTAAGTGAGTGTGAGTGTGTGGGTGTGAGTGGGTGCGTGTGAGAGCATGAGGGTTTGAGTGCATGGGAATGGGTGTGTGTGCTGGACTGAGGTGGTGGCACCTCCTGGCCACATGGGCTCCCTTTGACTGGGGGGCTGCCCCTCCCCCCCGTGGGGTTCCCTGAGCCTTGCTGCCATCTTCTTTGGGCGTAGGAGCCTGGGGGCTCCTGGGGTGGGTGTTGGGGGTGCTGGGATGGGCGTGGGCCCACTCTGGGAGTGGGGGGTGTTTGGGGGCGCGCTGGCCTTCCGGTGCCTGGGGCCCAGGGGTTGGGGTTGGCCCCACCAGGGGGTGCAGGGACTGGCCTGTCGGAGCGGAGTGGTCGGGGCGGAGGTGTACTGTGCCGGTTGCTTGGCGGCCTGGCCTCCCTCAGCTGTTCCTCCTGGGGCAGATGCCTGGTTGTCCTGGGGCTTATTGGCTTCTGGACATTTGTGCCCTGTGTGTGGGGGGTGATGGTATGGTCTTGCCTGCTTGGGGTTTCCTGGGGGAATGGGAGTGTTGCTGTGATCTGTCACCCTCGTATATTTCCTGGCAAACCACTCACACGGACACATATGTCTCTCTGTTCTTTAACAGGTGCAGATACCAGACTTGTGATGAGACCTTTTCAGTGGAAGAAACAGTTTATCTTCTGTTTGTTTCAGTTGCATCAGTCTGATGTTTTAGTTTGTTCTTCTTTCTTTCTTTTTCCCTCTCCCCACCCATCCCTTCCCCATTCCCCCGCTGTCGGGTCCTTCATGGGTAAAGCAATTTAAATAATTAATAGTTATTACAAGAGGAATCTATAAATAATATATATATATATATATATATATATATATATATATATATATATATATATATATATATATATATATATATATATATATATACACACACTACCGTTCAAAAGTTTGGGGTCACCTCAGACAATTTTGTGTTTTCCATGAAAAGTCACACTTTTATTTACCACCATGAGTTGTAAAATGAATAGAAAATATAGTCAAGACATTGACAAGGTTAGAAATAATGATTTGTATTTGAAATAATAATTTTTTTCCTTCAAACTTTGCTTTCGTCAAAGAATCCTCCATTTGCAGCAATTACAGCATTGCAGACCTAACATGATTGCACAAGGGTTTCCTAATCATCCATTAGCCTTCTGACGCAATGAGCAAACACATTGTACCATTAGAACACTGGAGTGATAGTTGCTGGAAATGGGCCTCTATACACCTATGTAGATATTGCACCAAAAACCAGACATTTGCAGCTAGAATAGTCATTTACCACATTAGCAATGTATAGAGTGTATTTCTGATTAGTTTAACGTTATCTTCATTGAAAAAAGTGCTTTTCTTTCAAAAATAAGGAAATTTCTAAGTGACCCCAAACTTTTGAACGGTAGTATATATATATATATACGTATATATATACTGTATGTATGTATATATATATATATATATACAGTATATATATATATATGTGTGTGTGTGTGTGTGTGTGTGTGTGTGTGTGTGTGTGCGTATTGTATAAAGCTCCTTTTGGCAAAATAAATCTGTTTGGCACAATAAGGGAAGCAGATTTCTGTTCTGCTTACCTAGCTGCTTGACAGGACAAGGGGAAAAACAGGTGGAGGGGTTTTACTATATGTTAAAAACACCTTAAAATGTAATTAGACTGAATGGTCAAAACATATAAGTCTAGAATGTGTAGGAGTTAACAGTAAGTTGTCAGCCAATATGACCTTCTCTGTTATTTGTTTATACCACAAACCCTCCTCTAAGGCAGATTTTTATGACCAATTCAAAGCGCTTCTTAATCAATGCAATCCTAAAAATTAATTAATCATATTGGATGATTTTAATATAAACTGGGACGACAAATAAGAAAAAATCTTAAAACCATTACAGATCACTATAACTTAACTCAACTAATAGATAAACCAACCAGAGTCACAAGCCAGTCAAAAACCAAAGTTGATTTACTTTTTACAAATAGATCTGAAAGAATCTCTCAGACTTATAACCTTTTAACAGGACTGATCACAATATATTAGCAACAAGAAAACTTCCATGGAAACAGCTTTCAAATCCATTTAAGCAGTCATCAGTTAACACAGTAAATTATATAATTCCCCCCAAAAAACAATAACAAAATATAACAAATATAACAATGGAAATAAACAAAACTGAATGGAAGGAAATTACCTCCTCAAATGACATAAATCACAACAATGAATTTTTTACAACAAAAATCAAAGAGGTTATCGTGGCATTTAAAAAAAAAAAAAAGAAATAACAGAAGAAGAATCACCTTACTAAGGCTCAACTCCGAATGTCTCCAACTAATGAAGACCAGAGATCACCTTCTTAAAATAGCTCTAAAATCAGGTTTAACAACAGACAGACAAAAATTTACATCTGCTAGAAATAAGGTAACACAAACTCTGAGGAAGGTGAAGGCGAACTTAATATTAATAACAAATTGTTACAGAATCCCATGGTCATTGCTACAGAGTTTAACAACTTTTTCATAACCTCTGTGTTAGAAATATCCCATTCATTTAATCCACCTGATCATAATTCTAGTCTATTAACCCCTCACAACCAGTTTTTAATATGTTAGAAATAACTGCTCCATGATTGGCTGAATAATTCATGTCTCCCACTAAACACTAAAAAACTGTTTGCATGATGTTTACCAAACAACCATTAAATATTACAAACTCAAACATTTTCTTAAAAGGGGAGGAAATACAACTAGTTGAGGAATTTAAGTACCTCCGCGTGATTTTATACTCCTCATTAACCTTTAAAAAACATTAAAAAAATCTCAAACATAATCAAATTCAATCTGAGAAATTTTAAACAAAGCAATGGTCCAATCCACCGCTGACAGTCAGCACATGATCTTCTCACACATCGATTACTGTTTTACTAACTGGTCTCTCACAGGTGTAACCATAATCAAACCCACTGAATCTTTATACAAAAAAGCCATAAAAATCTTTGATAAGAAAGATCCCACATATCACTGTTGTCACATCTACAAGAAATTCAATTTTCTGTCTTTTGAAAATTATAAAGCTTTCAAATTTGCCTGTTCAATTTATAAACTATTAAATGGCTATGCACCACCACTCCTGGGAGAAAATGTTAAACTGAGAACTGTCACCAGTACAACCACCAGAGCAATCACTAGAGGAGACTGTGAGGTCCCCCACAGATGCACCACATTTGCTCAGTCTGTGCCATCAGTGAGGGGCACCACGATCTGGAATAATATACCACCTGCAATCAGAGACCACACCACACTAAACACTTTTAAGACTCATTGTAAAAATTGGCTTTTAAACAACCAAAACTGTACCCATAACTTGTTTGCTCTGCGGCATGTGCATGTATGTGCCCGTGCATCACACACATATGCCCCGCCTCTTGTTTGTTGCTGCTGTTTGTTGTTGCTGTGAGGTGCTTGGGTGCATGTGTGTGTACGCATGCACAGCACTTCACTCGTGTGACATTTGAATGTTTTGTAGCACCTTAACTCTTGCACTTTTGCATATCCACTTTGTACAGTTTATTGGAGATTTTCTTCTCATGTATGATTGTTTGTTTGTTTTTGTGATCCGCCGGGGAGCTACAGATGCATATTAGCAGTATTGCTAAATCTGGCATACTTACATTTGCATTAATGTTCATTAGTATGTAATGTGACGGGGCTGCCCTTTGTCACCGATCCTGTTCATAATTTTTATGGACAGGATATCTAGGCACAGCCAAGGATTGTCATGCTTGGTGACCACAGGATTTCATTTCTGCTGTTTGTGGATGATGTTGTCCTGTTGGCTTCATCAAGCAATGACCTACAGGCCTTGCTGGGACAGTTTGCTACTGAGTGGGAAGTGGCTGGGATGAGAATCAGCACCTCCAAGTCCGAGTCCATGGTCCTCAGCCAGAAAAAGGTGGATTGTCCTCTCCGTGTTGGGGACAAGCTCCTGCCCCAAGTGGAGGAGTTTAAGTATCTCGGGGTCTTATTCATGAGTGAGGGGAGAATGGAGTGCAAGACTGACAGACGGAGCAGAGCCGCCTCTGCAGTGATGCAGACATGGTACCAGCCTGTTGTGGTGAAGAGGGAGCTGAACACTAAAGCAAAGCTGTCGATTTACTGGTCAGTCTACGTTCCTACCCTCACCTATAGTCATGAGCTTTGAGTAATGACCGAAAGAATGAGATCACGGATACAAGCGGCTGAAATGAGCTTTCTCCGTAGGATTGCTGGACTCACCCTTACAGATAGGGTGAGGAGCTCAGTCATCCAGGAGAGGCTCAGAGTAGAACTGCTGCTCCTCCACATAGAAAGTTGCCAGTTGAGGTGGTTTGGGCATCTGATCAGGATGCCTCCTGGACGCCTCCCACTTGAGGTGTTTCGGACACGCCCAACAGGGAGGAGACCCTGGGGCAGACCCAGGACATGCTGGGAAGATTATGTCTCCCAGCTGGCCTGGGAACGTCTTGGTATCCTCTCTGAAGAGCTGGAGCAGGTGGCTGGGGAGAGGGAAGTCTGGGCTTCTCTGCTTGAGCTGGTGCCTCTGTGACCCGGGTCTCTGGAGAAGCGGTAGAAGATGGATGGATGGATAGTATATAATGTCCCTTTCAAATAAACATTAAACAAAAAAACTAAAACTGCATATTGTTGTGAAGAACTTTCTCTGAGGTGGTCAAGTGCAAGTGTGTGTGTTGAACGGGGAGAGAAAAAGAGAGTGATGAGTTAATTGCAGCACACAGCGGGGCAATGAGGAATTAATAGTAATCTTATCAATCAATCAAACTTTATTTGTATAGCACTTTTTAAACATTAGATGCTGCGCAAAGTGCTTTTTATAGATAAAAACAGTAGACACATTTAGCTACATATTTTACAAGACACATCCCCACCCGGGCAGTGCGGTGGCGGAGTGGTTAGCACTGCGGCAGCACAGTAACTCACCCTTGGCCGGGGGATCCTGGGTTTGATCCCAGCCCCCGACCAACAGTGATCTGTGTGGAGTTTGCATGTTCTCCCCGTGTCTGCGTGGGTTTACTCCGGGATTTCTCCGGTTTCCTCCCACATGCCAAAAACATGCAAGTTAGGTTAATTGGCATCAAACTGGGGATTCTAAATTGTCCTTAGGTATGGATGTGAGAGTGAATGGTTGTCTGTCTCTCTGTGTTGGCCCTGCGATGGACTGGCGATCTGTCCAGGGTGTACCCTGCCTCTCGCCCAAAGATGCTGGGATAGGCTCTAGCCCCCCCGCGACCTGAAAAGGATTAAGCGGTAGAAGATGAATGAATGACTGAATGAATTAACATCCCCACCCCTTCCAACCCTTCCATAAACATACCCACAAACACAACACACACACAGGCACATACATCACCCCCTACTTTTCTTACACACATATAAAATAAAAGAGACATTGCTCGGCACCGAGGCACCATGTGAAGGAGCAACCATCCTGTGGAGCCCCCCACGCTGGGAGATCACGCAGCCCGTAACCACAGAAGGTGCCACAAAGGCTGCCCCACCCAGGACAGGCTGGGGCCCACACCACAGCTGTAGGCAATGGTATAAAGCCCCCTCCCACCCAAGCTAGAGCGACCCACGAGACCAGCACCCCTGCAGATGGGCCAGGCAGCATCCGGCATGAGGGGCCCCACTGAGGAAACACTGGAGCTAAAACACAAAAAATACAAGATAAAACTAAGAACACATAGAACAAAGGGAACTAAAGACCCATACTTAGAAACTTAGCTAAGAACACATCAAAATAAGAAAATCTAAAAGCAAATGGAGCTAAGAAGAATGTAAAACAATGCAACATAAATTACTACTTCAATAATAGTTAAGTGGCTTGTTAAAAGCCAAAATTTAAAAAGGTACAAAAAGAAACTAAGAACACATAAAAACAGGAACTAAAAACGCATACTTAAAAACTGAACTAAGCACATCAATAAGAAGATGAGAAAATCTAAGAACAAATGGCGCCAAGAAGAACATAAAACAATGGAACATAAATGACTGCTTCAGTAAGAGTTAAACATGTTTATGAAAAGCCAAATTAAAAAGGTGGGTCTTGAGAATGTTCTTAAAAACATCTATTGACTCTGTGACCCTGAGGCTCTCTGGCAGGCTGTTCCACAGACGAGGACCATAATAGTGAAAGGAAGCTTCACCAAAGGTCTTGGCTTGACTTTGGGAACCATTAAAAGGCCAGTACCAGAGGACCTCAGGGTCCGCGAGGGCTCATAAGATAAAAGCAGCTCAGATAAATAAGAAGGCCCAAGACCATTGAGGCATTTAAAAACTACTAAAAGAACCTTAAAATTGATCCTAAAACGCACGGGGAGCCAATGCAGCAATTCTAAAACTGGTGAAATATGCACCCGCCCCCTGGTCCTCGTCAACACTCGTGCTGCTGAATTTTGGAGCAGATGGAGATGTGATATTCTTTTTTGAAGAAGACCAGAGAGCAGAGCATTACAATAGTCTATACGATTAGTAATAAAAGCATGCATCAAGACCTCCGTGCTGGTAAGAGAGAAAAGAGCGGACTCTGGCTATATTCCTAAAATGGTAAAATCCGATTTGTTACATTTTTAATGTGTGAAATAAAATTAAAGTAAGAGTCTAAAAGAACACCCAGGTTCTTGACACAATGTGTAGGTTTTAGACCTAGCAATTTTGGTAGAAGTTTCTCTCTCTTGTCTTCAGGACCAATGATTAAAACTTCTGTTTTGCCCTGGTTGAGCTGTAGGAAGTTCTCTGCCATCCATGAATTTAAGATAAGATAAGATAAGATAAGCCTTTATTAGTCCCACATCGGGGAAATTCCAGGATTGCAACAGCACAGGGATAGCAACACTCAGAGCAACAATCAGAAGCCAAGGAAAAAAAAAAAGCAAGCAAGCAAGAGCAGCTAATATACATATGTACATATTACTATAAATATATATATATATACACACAGACACACAGTGTAGAGCATTGTAGCTGGATGGGATAAATATATGAGTATATAAACACACAGTACGGAGCATTGCAGCTAGGTGGAAAAAATATGTAAATATATAAACACACAGTGCGGAGCAATGTAGCTAGATGGAATAATATGTAGATATATAAACACACAGTGCGGAGCATTGTAGCTAGATGGAATGAATATATAGATATATAAATATAAACATAAACATAAACACACCCAGTGCGGAGCATTGTAGCTAGATGGAATAAATATGTAAATGTATAAACACACACAGTGCAGAGCATTGTTGCTAGATGGGATGAAACAGCACAACCGTCTACTTAGTTATCCTACATGGTATGATTATGTGCCCATACATATTCTCACCCTCCGTAGCTACCGGTATTTTCCTAGTTGTATGCCGGAGGGGACCATTGTGTAAGTCTATATTGCATCTTTTGCATTCAAAAAACTATTAGGTTGTTACGTCTTTTTACTATCTCTGCGAACAGCCTTGCTTAGGTTGTACAGTCTGACAGCCGTTGGTAGGAAGGACCTGCGAAACCTCTCGGTTGTGCACCTGGGATGATGTAGTCTGCTGCTAAATGAGCTCCTCAGTGCATTCAGTATGTCCTGCATAGGGTGGAACTCGGACTCCAGCAGAGATGACAGTTTAGCCACCGTCCTTCTCTCTCCTATCTCCTCCACCGGATCAAGGCGCTGCCCCAGGACGGAGCTAGCTTTCTTGATCAGTTTGTTCAGTCTCTTCCTATCGGCTGCAGTAATGCCACTGCCCCAGCAGACCACTCCAAAAGTGATAGCTGATGCCACCACCGTGTCATAGAATGTCTTCAGCAGCGCCCCTTGTACACCAAAAGACCTGAGTCTCCTCAATAGGAACAGCCTGCGCTGTCCCTTCTTGTAGAGTGCATCAGTATTGTGTGACCAGTCTAGTTTATTGTTCAGATGAACACCCAAGTACTTGTAGGATGTCACCATCTCAATGTCTGTTCCCTGTATATTTACTGGTGCTGTGAGGGGTTGTCCTTGCCTGCAGCAGTCCACCACCAGCTCCTTAGTTTTCCTCGCGTTGATCTGGAGGCAGTTCCGATGGCACCAGTCCACGAAGTCCTGGATAAGCCCTCTGTACTCAGCTTCATCTCCATTGGAGATGAGGCCAACAATCGCAGAGTCATCAGAGAACTTCTGTAGATGGCAGTGTGTTGTGTTGTGTGAGAAGTCCGCAGTATAAAGAGTGAACAGGAAGGGAGCCAACACCGTTCCCTGGGGGGCCCCCGTGCTACTGATGATCGTGTCGGACACACAGTCCCGGGTTCTCACAAACTGAGGCCGGTTCGTGAGGTAGTCCAGGATCCATGATGACAGGTGCTGGTCCACCCCTGCGCGCAGCAGCTTGTCCTTCAGGATCATCGGTTGGATGGTGTTGAAAGCACTGGAGAAGTCAAAGAACATGATCCTCACCACATTCCCGGGCTTCTCCAGGTGGGACAGAGAACGGTGAAGGAGGAAGATCACCGCATCCTCCACCCCAATGCCATGCTGGTAGGCGAACTGGAGTGGATCCATCGCTGGTTCCACCAGGGGGCAGAGGTGAGCAAGGAGCAGTCTCTCCAGGGTCTTCATCAAGTGGGACGTCAAGGCCACCGGTCTGTAGCTGTTCAGGTCTTTGGGGTGGGAAGTTTTTGGTACAGGTACCACACAAGATGTTTTCCACAGCTGTGGTACCCTCCCCAGCTTCAGGCTCATGTTGAAGATGTACGTCACAATCCCACACAGCTGGTCTGCACAGGACTTGAGGAGCTTTGCGCTGATGCCATCCGGTCCCGACGCCTTCCTCGCCTTGATCTTCCTCAGCTCCGTCCTCACCTGGGTCCAGGTCAGGGTCAGGATGGGGGGCTGTGTGTTGGGAGTGGGGGGGTGTTGGTGGAGTGGGGAGTGGGCAGCAGGACTTGATGTCTTTACAGGCAGCAGTGGTTGTTGTGCAGTCAGGGGGGAGGGCGGTTGGTCAAACCTATTGAAAAACAAATTCAGATTGTTCGCCCACTCCCTGCCCCCCGTGGCCTGGGGGGAGGTATTCTGGAGCCCAGAGATGGTTTTGAGGTTTCTCCAGACCCCGCTGATGTCGCTCTGATGCAGCTTGTCCTCCATCTTCCTCCTGAAGCTATCCTTGCCTTCTCTGATCTTTCTCCTCAGCTCCCTCTGTACGGACTTCAGCATCTCCCTGTTCCCCGACCTGAAGATCTTCTTCTTCTCTCTCAGAAGTGTTTAATCTCAGGGTTGATCCAGGGTTTGTTGTTTGAGCAACACCGTTTGGTCTTGGTGGGAACGGATTTGTCCGCACAGAAGCTGAGGTAGCCCGTGAAGGTGTGAATGAGGCCATCGATGTCCTCACCATGTGGATCGCAGAGCTGCTTCCAGGCGGTGGCTTCAAAACAGCCCTTTAGAGTGTCCATTGCCTTCTCAGACCATAACATCACTGTGCGCATGGCCGGGGGTTGTCTGTGTACTAGGGGTTTGTACACCGGCCGGAGATGAACCAAGTTGTGATCCGATCTCTCGAGTTGGGGGAGTTGTGATGAGGTGTACGCCTCCTTAGTGTTTGCGTAGAATAAGTCCAGTGTTTTATTGTCTCTAGTGTGGCATGTGACATACTGGGTAAACGTGGGTAGAATGGGAGACAGTGAAACATGGTTGAAATCGCCTGAGATGAGGAGAAGAGCATCTGGGTGTTCTGTCTGCAGCCTGCTGGTTACTGAATGGATGACGTCACGTGCTGTCCCAGCGTTCGCTGTCGGATTTGCATAAACAACAATGCAGATCACGTGTGAGTGTTCTCTCGGGAGATATGTAGGCCGCATTTATAATTTATATCTAAAATACAGTTCAAAAGGGCATTAATTGGTTTTGTGTCATCAGGAGACGCGGCAATGTACAGTTGAGTATCATCAATATAGCTATGAAAATTGATGCCATGTCTCCTGATAACAACCCCAAGTGGAAACATGTAAAGATTAAAAAGTATTGGCCCTATATGAGATAGGAATGAAACCATTCAAGAACAGTGCCTGAGAGGCCCATCAGGTGTTTGTCTGCTTAATAAAATGTGGTGATCTACTGTATCAAAGACAGTGCTGAGATCCAGCAGCACCTGGACTGGCAGCTGGTGGGAGTCCATATTAAACCTGATATTGTTAACAATCTTTAAAAGGGCTGTCTCAGTACTGTGGTTTGTCCTAAAAGCAGATTGAAATTTCTCAAAAATGTTGTGGTCAATAAGAAAATTGTTTAACTGGAAGAATACCATTTTTTCTAAAACTTTACTTCAAAACGGTAAGTTGGATATAGGCCCATAGTTACTGAGAATATCAGGATCTAAATTACTCTTCTTCAAAAGGGGCTTCACCACAGCCGTTTTAAAGGCAGCAAGGAAAACACCAGTCTGAAGAGAGCAATTTACAATGTTTAAAATCTCATGTTCAAAGAATCCATAAAATGTTTTAAAAAGTGATGTGAGAATCGGCTGTAAAAGGCAGGAGGACAAGTTTACCTGGGAGAAAACTCTACCAAGCATCTTAGCATCAACCAGGGCAAAACAGTCCAGTGTTTCCTCAGCTAAAGGTGAGTCCAAGATTCCATTAAAAGCAGTCTTCTGGTCAGATAAAATGTTGGATCTAATAGAATCAACCTTGCACCTGAAGTGGTCTGCAAAACTCTCACATAGAGAGTTGGATGGCAGGTTTGTGTTTTTATTAAAATCTGGGTCGATTAAGTGATCAGTGGCTGCAAAAAGGACTTTAGGGTTACTGTTATGTGTTGAGATTATGTTGGCAACATACTCTGTTCTCAATGTCTTGACTGCATTATTGTATATTTTTAATTTATTCTGTGGTATTTTGTAATTGAGAACTAATTTGTTTTTCCTCCATTTCCTCTCAGCCTTCCTGCACTCTCTTTTCAGGTTTTGGATTTGGTTATTTCTCCATGGTGTCATGAGTCTGCACTCCTATTTTCCCCTCTGAGTGCAGACTCAAGTTATTTCTGAGTTTTGTTGATCTGTCATTATTATTGTTGTCAGTTTTCTGTATTTTCTCCTTGTGTTCCTGTTTCACCTGTAATTATTCTTTAGTCAGTATTTGGTTCTGTTTATGTTTATTCTTGAGCTGACAGCTGGGAGGTGACACCCCTGGGTTTGTGTTGGTGCGGCCTGCCAGGCTGACAGCCGCTCCTCCCTCACCTCTGATTACTGTCAGGTGATTCCAATCATTAATTGTTGTTCCCTTCTCCTGCTCGAGCTGACCCACACACCTGTTATCACTTGTCTTGTCTTCACCTCACTTACTATTTAAGCCCTGTCATTTCACTCTGCCATTGCCACTGCATTGTGAGAGTAATGCGATCCACTGAGTGTTTCTCAGAGCATTCATCTCATCTCTTTGTTCCTCGCCTCCTCCTGAGCAGACAGCTCAGGATCGTATTGTTCTGTAAGTTTTCCTGTCTGCATTTTGGATTTGTGAATTTTTGGACTTAAGTTGTTTTCTTTATTAAATGTGCAAATTATCATCCAGCACTTGGGTTTGCATTTATTGCTGTGCACCTCGCAGAGGCGCACATGACACATGGAGGCTTTGGTTTATTCCTAACTGTCCTTGTGATTATTGGAGCAACTCTGTCAATGTTTGAGCTTAATTTACTGTTAAAATTATCAACAATAAAATCACACGATGCAGATGAAATAACTGAGGGAGTGCTGTGTAAGAGTTTGAAATCAGCAGCCACTTCAGGTGCGCCTCCTCACAGGTCTCCCATTGCATAAAACCAGTGGTGTTAAAAAACACACAGTAATGGTCAGATACAGCCAAGTCAACAACAGAGGACACACTCGTGGGCAGGCCATGGCTAATGACAAGATCCAGAGTGCGTCCCCTGTTGTGAGTCGGCTGCATGACATGTTGAGTAAAATTCATGGATGTGAGCGGGTCATTAAAATCTTCTGACATATGGTCGCCCTGATTATCAGTGTGTAGATTAAAATCACTGGAAATGAGAATAAAATTATCTGAGGAGTGGATTATTGATAAAAACTCAGAGAACTCATTAATAAAAATAGGGCAGTATTTGGGTGGTGTGTAAACTGTGACGCATAAAATTGTGGGGTTACTAAAGACAAAAGCGTGGTGCTCAAATATGGTATATTGATCGAGTAAGATTTACTTTACTGCAAGTGAGGAAGAAAAAATACAAGTGGGACCCCCACCCTTCCTGCCCTTTCTTATAGAAAAAACTGAACTAAAATTTAGTGGGGAGGCCTCAGTGAGAACCGCTGGTGCATCCGTGCCAAGCCACGTCTCCGTTAACAATAGACAGTCGATCTTATTATCTAAAATCAGGTCATTGATGATAAAAGTCTTTTTGGCAAGAGAATGTATGTTTAAAAGAGCCATATTTAGGGTTGGTGGTGAGTTATTTATGGATGGGTTGTTTGTTTTCTGTGGATTATTGTTAGGAGACTGATCCACAGAACGTAGGCAGCGTGGGCCTGAGTTCTTGTGAACTGTATGTTTTATGGATGGAGGTCTGTCCGTGATCAATGTCCTAATGAGGAAGGTGGGCAGTGAATGAATTTCCAGACCAGACGGTGGGGGCTGACAAAAACAGGACTGGTGCTGGATAGTCTTACTGGGGGTCAGAGATGTGAGTGAATCCGGAGGGGAGGGGTCCTGGGATGTAAATAGTCAATTGCATGTTGTGGTTTGAATGATATGCATCAGGTTTGTCGCTAAAAGCTGGCTACCTGATGCATTTAAATGTATGTTGTCAGATTTATATAGAGTGTGGTGGCCCCAAAACAAGTTAAAATTGTCAATAAAATTAATGTTGTTGCTGCTGCAGGCGGACTTGAGCCAAGTTCAGAGGGCAAGAACACGACTGAAGCGGTCTGATTCACGGCACAGTGTGGGAATGGGGCCAGAAATAAAAACAGCCTTTCTGCTGTTTGATAAAATATTAAAAAGTTTGCAGAAGTCATTTTTAGTGATTTCAGACTGTCTGCGGGTGGTGTCGTTAGTCCCTACGGGAATAATAATCCGTGTGATGGAGGGAGGTTGTGACTGCAGCAGATCCGGGAGCTTTTCTAACAGGATGGGGACAGTAGCTCCTGGGAAACAGTGAGTGATAGAGTTAAAATACCTGATGTGCCTGATGATGGAGTCACCGACGATCATCGTGGTTGGAGGAAAAAGCGGGCGGGATGTTGGTGGTTGCAGGGTCCCTCAGCGAGAGTCAGTGCGGTGAGGTGGCGGCAGAGTGGGGGTCCCGTCGTTGGGACAGGTAAGGCCCTTTATCTCACCAGACAACAAGCAGGGCAGCGAAATGGTGCCAGAACCAGAGGAGGGATTCCCCGACTGCTCCGTGCAGTGTGGCCTCCCGGAGTGCCAGCGAACAGCCTCTCTCAGGATCATACATCGGGCACAGGACTCTCCAGAACAGGGCCAGAGCCGCTGTGGCTCGACTGTGGCCACGCCAGCCACCCCATTGCTGTCAGCCCTCAGTGGAGGAAAGGCCGCCGGGTCTTCCAGCGAAGGGATGGGTGCGACGTCAGCAGGGGGCTGCGCGTCGAGCGGAGCCCGGGCGAACTGGAACCGGTGAAGCTGGGGCATCGGTGGAAGGTGGATTTTCAGCCGTAGCCTGAGCCTCATAGCGGTTGGAGATGGGCAGAGGAGGGCTGGTGATTGACACCTCTGAGGCCCTTTTCCTGCCCCGGACCACCACCTCAGACCAGGACATCTGATTTGACATTGAGCAGGAAGAGGGCCGTGGACAGGCGGAGGGGTCCCAGGCGACTGTGTCTCGGAGGGCTGAGTCACTCAAGGCCGTTTTTTTTTACTATTGGGCTGCTAAAAGACTCATCGTCTCTGACAGCAGAGGAAGACATAAGGTGAAGTTGGAGAGGAGCATGTTTTTCTGCTGCAGTTCATCAGAGAGTCGTCGGATAGCCTCCTCCAGGTCAGCAGTTTTCTTTTGGGCTTTCTGCAATGGAATTTTATCACCCCCAGGCACCGTCATGTCCATTTTTGACTTTAAAAACATAAATGGTCCAGCCGTTGGGAGTTGTATGATCAATATAGCCGATCAATAAAGTTCTATCCCCAGCTTAAAAAGTTAATATTGTGGGGCACATATGTGGGTTTCATATGCTTCATATGTATATTACTGTATGCTTCACGTCTCAGATGAACAAAAGGACTGATCCTCCTAGAGATAACAGGAGGATGTGAGATGTGGCCTTTGGTATGCAAAGAGATGGCCTGGGGGATTTCCTGGCCGCCAGTGGCTTTAGGTGGAGATGATAAGACCTGAAAGAAGATGCATTGTGACTTGGGATTAAAATACAATGTGACTGTGTGCTTTGATGTCCTGGGGTATAAAAGGACGAATGTATGGGGGTTTCATTCTCTTTTCTGTGTTGGATGATGTTGGAGAATGTGAATAAACCTGACTCGTGAGATAAACTCAGCCTCGTCATTTCTACATTCTCCACACTGGTGACCCTAAGACGTATCATGAGTGGAAGAGATTCCCCCGAACCAGCCGAAACAGGAGCTCCCAGCCAGGTGTATGCCGCTACCGTCCAGCTACCGGACTTTTGGCGAGACAACCCGTGCTCCTGGTTCCTCTTGGTTGAAGCACAGTTCGCCCTCCGGGGGATAACGGTAGATGAGATGAAATTCTACCATGTAATCGCCAAGCTCGACAACCGCATGGCTCGACATGTGCAGAGCCTTTTGCTGAAGCCACCGGCCGACGACAAATAAGGCGCTTTGAAGGCTGCGCTCATCCAGCGCTTTACTATCTCAGCTCAGGAGAGAGCGGAGAGACTACTGGCTCTGAACGACTTGGGAGACGGCACGCCCGTCAACCTGATGGAGGACATGCTGAGGTTGAGGGGCTCAGATGGCGACGACTTCCTCTTCACCCACATATTCCTGAGAACCCTACCGTCAGAGACGAGAGCGACCCTGGCTGGTTCGCTGTTGTTGGCCCAGCGGGACTTCCACGCACTGGCCCAGGAGGCGCACCGGATTCTCAACGCCAGCAAACGGCGCGCTTCCACCGCAGCAGCGATGGAGTGCGGCGCGACGGCCGGAGACGGCGAGGGGCCAGAGACG
The DNA here is from genome assembly GCA_020510985.1 of Pholidichthys leucotaenia. Classification (NCBI taxonomy): domain Eukaryota; kingdom Metazoa; phylum Chordata; class Actinopteri; order Cichliformes; family Pholidichthyidae; genus Pholidichthys; species Pholidichthys leucotaenia. The sequence continues at coordinate 59,558,907 of CM035840.1, read as the reverse complement.
GCGGTAGCAGACCCACCGACGACGGCAGCGGCGGGGGCCAAGGATCGCGGAGGAGACACCCTCTGTTTCTACCATCGTCGCTTTGCAGAGAAGGCACGCAAATGTATACCACCGTGCCATTTCAAGCGTTCGGGAAATGCCAAGACCGGGGGTCGGTAGCAGCTGCGGACCTCGGAGAGGAGAACAAGCTGCTCTACTTGAAGGATGCGCGCTCGGGGAGGCATTTCCTCGTGGACACAGGCTCCCAGCTGAGTTTCATCACACCTTCCTCTGCTGACCGGCTGGCGCCTTCCGGTGGTCCCGGGGTGTCAGCAGCGAACGGCTCGGCGATTAAGACCTTTGGTGAGAGGACTCTGCTTCTGTCCCTACACGGCCGTACGTTTGAATGGACTTTTGTTATAGCTTCAGTCAATTTCAATATGTTAGGGGCTGATTTTCTGTGCTCACATGGTTTGTTGGTTGATCTCGCTAACAGGCGCCTGGTTAATGCACTCTCTTTTTATTCTATTCCCTGTACAGCTCGAGTGGCCCCGCCAACAGCACAAGCCAACGTCACAGCTGCAAGTGGTAAGTTCCACACACTGCTCACTCAGTTCCCAGCACTCACGGTCCCAACATTCTCGGCGACCGTGGCTAAACACGGGGTGGAACATTTTGTTACTACCACTGGACCGCCCGTTTTTGCAAAAGCTCGGCGCTTGGATCCAGCTAAACTGACCATAGCGCGCGAGGAGTTCACCAACCTGGAAAAGTTGGGCATCATCAGGCGTTCAAAAAGCCCATGGGCTTCGCCGCTCCACATGGTCCCGAAAGCTGATGGCTCGTGGCGACCTTGCGGTGATTTCCGCAGGTTGAATAATGCTACGGCGCACGACCGCTACCCAATCCCGCATATCCAAGATTTTTCAATTCATTTGGCGGGGGTGTGCGTTTTTTCTAAGATAGACTTGGTACGCGGTTACCACCAGGTCGCAGTGCGCGCTGAGGACATACCTAAAACAGCGGTAATAACTCCATTCGGGCTATTCGAGTTTTTGCGCATGCCGTTTGGGCTTAAAGGCGCAGCGCAGACATTCCAACGCATGATGGACGCGGTGTTGCGCGATCTCCCCTTCGTGTTCATCTACCTGGACGACATATTGGTAGCCAGCGCCGCCGAAGACGAACACAAAAAACACCTCACAGCAGTTTTCCGGAGGTTGGGAGAGCACGGGTTAATAATCAACCCAGCGAAGTGTCAGTTCGGGGCGATGCAGATTGATTTTTTGGGGCATTGCGTCTCTCCAGAAGGAGCGGTTCCTCTGCCTGACAAAGTGCGCGCAGTAACAAATTTTCCCCAGCCACAAACGGTCAAAGCGTTACAGGAGTTTTTGGGAATGGTGAATTTTTATAACCGTTTCCTCCCCCGCACAGTGCAGCTCATGCAACCATTGTATGCTGCACTAAAAAAACAAAAACCCACAAATAAAATCGAATGGTCTCCGGAGCGAGAGCGCGCATTCTCGGAAGTCAAAACAGCCCTGGCAAACGCTGCGTTATTAGCACATCCGGTCCCAACGGCCCGCATAGCGCTCACTACTGACGCGTCAGATGTGGCCATAGGAGCGGTTGTGGAGCAGTATGTAGCAGGAGCTTGGCAACCACTCGCCTTTTTCAGCAGGACCTTGCGCGATAGTGAACGAAAATACAGCGCATTCGACAGGGAGTTGTTAGCTCTCCACTTGGCCATTCGCCACTTCCAGTTCTGGCTGGAGGGACGCCGTTTCACCGCGTTCGTTGACCACAAGCCGCTGACTTTCGCGATGGCCAAGGTTTCTGAACCGTGGTCGGGCCGGCAGCAAAGACAGCTGGCCACGATCTCAGAGTTTACCACCGATATACAGCATGTGGCGGGTAACCTTAATGTAGTGGCAGACTGCCTCTCGCGCGCCGTGGCGGCTCCGGCCCACGTAGGGGTAGATTTTGCAGCCATGGCCGTGGACCGGGTTAGCGACGTGGAAGTGCGCGCGCTCCAGTCTGGACCAACAGGGTTAAGGCTGGGGAACAGGGTGCTGCAAGACGGTATGCCCCCCCAATCTGCGATGTCTCCACTGGGCGACCTCGTCCTGTGGTTCTGGCCGCGTGGTGCCGCCGCGTTTTCGACTCGATCCATTCTCTGGCGCACCCGGGAGTGCGCGCGTTGGTCAAAATAGTGGGAGAGAAATTTGTATGGCCGAGCCTGCGCAAACAAGTTAGAGAGTGGGCGGCAGCCTGCATGGCTTGTCAACGAGCCAAGGTACACAGACACACGAAAGCTCCCCTGGAGCCATTTCACATCCCGGCTAAGAGGTTTGATCACGTTCACGTGGCCTTCGTAGGCCCCCTCCCGCCCTCACAGGGGTGCACACATCTTCTGACAATGGTTGACCGCACCACGCGCTGGCCGGAAGTGGTCCCACTGTCATCAACCACAGCCGAGGAGGTGGCGCGCACGTTTTTAACGGCATGGGTAGCGCGTTTTGGGAGTTCCGTCGGACATTAGGTCCGACAGAGGTCCTCATTTTGTCTCCGAACTTTGGTCAGCGATGGCCCGCAGCCTGGGGGCAACGATCCACCGCATGACCGCGTACAACCCGCAGGCTAACGGGTTATGCGAGTGTTTTCACAGGTCATTGAAGGCAGCCCTCAGAGCGTCGCTTACGGATGCAAATTGGGTGGACAGGCTACCATGGGTTTTATTGGGGTTGCGTTCTGCACCTAAAGAGGATTTAGAAGCCTCCCCGGCTGAACTAGTTTTCGCACAGCCACTTCGGCTGCCCGGGGAATTTCTTCCAGATAATCCTGCGCCAGAGTGCTCCCCAGCTCGGCGGTTGCAGAGTAGCACGGAAGCGAGCACGCTGCCTGGCCCCATTCACCACAGTTTTCCACGTGTTTTTGTGCCTAAGGCTTTAAAAAATGTGGAGTTTGTTTTTGTCAGACATGACGCCCATCGCCCACCTTTGCGACCACCTTATGATGGACCATTTAGAGTGCTGGAGACAGGAGATAAGCACTTTTTGCTAGATTTGGGGGGCAGAAAGGAAATGATTGGCATAAACAGGCTTAAACCCGCTTTTGTGGTGGCTGACGAAGATGTGCAGTTGGCTAGGGCTCCTCGGCGCAGCAGACCCCCTAGGGAGCATTCCCCAGAGCCCCCACAGGGATTGACTAACAGTTCTCATCCTCAGACAGCAGTTCCCCAGCAGGAGGGTGCCGCCGGGGTGGTAAAGCCCGCTTACAGCAGATACGGGAGAAGACTGAGATCCAAACAGCATGTGGGCTGATGTGTGTGATTTTACCGTGACATGCAGACTGTTATTATGTTGTTCCATCTTAGACGTTTGGGGGGGGGTCATGTGGGGCACATACGTGGGTTTCATATGCTTCATATGTATATTACTGTATGCTTCACGTCTCAGATGATCAAAAGGACTGATCCTCCTAGAGATAACAGGAGGATGTGAGATATGGCCTTTGGTATGCAAAGGCAATTTTAAAAAAATACAGTACATACAAAAATACATACAAAATACAAAAAAATACAGTCTTTTAAATTGGGATAGTCTTCATACATTTGCAAATTTAAATTTGATTTATAAAGTACTGCATGATTTGGCTCCAGATCCTCTGGCAGAGTTCATCAGCCAAAGAAACAGCTCTGAGCGTGTCACTCGAGGCTCTGTCAGAGGTGACTGTTTCATTCCTCTGCGCAGGAGCACTTTCAGTAAGTTGGCCTGGTCAGTGAGGAGCGCTAGTGAGTGGAACTCAGTACCTGAGGAGGTTAAACTGCTCACAACATTCAAGGCCTTCACAAAAAAATTAAAAATGTGGCTTATAAACACCTACAGCTGCCAATACTAAAAGATAAGTCTGCTGTGATGTTTGATGTTGTGTTTAAATGTACGGTTTGTTATGTATATGTTATTTGTTACATTAGTGCCCTCTTAAATGCCCTCTTAAATTGAAAAGCGCTATATAAGTGCAGGTTAGTTAGTTAGTTAGTTAAATGTCTAACCATGTTTTTTTTTCTTGTAGATGCATTTTACTGTCTTTTTACATCTTGGCCAGGGGACTACAGATGAAAACTAGCCTTTTGGCTAATTCTGGCTTTTTTAACCATGTGTAATCATGTGTTTTATGAAATTGCATTGTCCCTTTTCAAATAAACTAAACTAAAAAAAACAAAAACAAAAACAAACAAAAAAAAAAACTAAAGATGGCCTGGGGGATTTCCTGGCCGCCAGTGGCTTTAGGTGGAGATGATAAGACCTGAAAGAAGATGCATTGTGACTTGGGATTAAAATACAATGTGACTGTGTGCTTTGATGTCCTGGGGTATAAAAGGACGAATGTATGGGGGTTTCATTCTCTTTTCTGTGTTGGATGATGTTGGAGAATGTGAATAAACCTGACTCGTGAGATAAACTCAGCCTCATCATTTCTACATTCTCCACAATATCACTAAATAGAAAGTTAATATCAATAAGAGAGATAAAAATTTAAAACAGAGTAGGTAAATAACCAGTACATATAAGAGTGACCAAAGTTTCAAACAGATGCCAACACATGCGCACATGCACCGGAGATCACGCAACCACGAAAGAATCGGAGCGCTGGGCGGCTGGGAGAGAACTAACAGTGGCCCACGTCCTCTCCAGGTTGCTGTGGTCCCACGAAGGTGAAGGAGGTACTGGTGCAGATATATACAGTGCTCTGTGCAGGGAGGATACCCTCAGCCGAGGAGTGAAGGGACACAGTTCAGCCTGATTAGTTATGTGCACTTACAGGATGATGGCAAGAGTGAGGGGGCTCCGGCTCCTGGGGGTTGTATCCAGGTCCGCCACGAGGAAGGGTGCCGGCCCGCCAGGGAGAAGGTCCACCTGTGCACAGGTAAGTCCAAGACAAATGGAGGATAATGCAGGGGTGAGGTTCAATGGAGTGGTAGCTTACTGAGTGCCGAGTCTGAGACGGGGGTTGTAGCTGGAGAGAGGAGAGGCAGCACACAACGTAGGGGAGCTCTCTGGACTGCATGCATGCGTAGACGTCTCCGTGCAGGAGTGGAGGACCCCTCTCAATTTAAAGGCTGCTAATTAGGAAGCACAGGTGTGGGTGAAACCGCAGCTGTGGAAAATAAGCAATGACAGAAGAGGAAAAACAGCTCAGATCACCACAGCGATATGTATCGTATATCACAATACAGAGAAATAATATAATGTACTGTTTTTTAAGCTATATCGCCAAGTCCTGGAATAGATGCACAAATGAATGAAACACACAAATGGATGGACAGGCAGTGGCATCAACTTCATTGCAGGGGGAATAAAAATACTAAGTACACCATCATCATGGTCAGTAATTTAAATTAAAGCACCATGTCATAATCCTGAAAATTTAAAACAAAAAGCCTTGACATAATGTGTGATAAATATAGAAACTATGAAAGTTAGATTTTGGTGAATTGAAATATTAAAAAATAACTTTTTCCACAATATTCTAATTTTTGAGATACACTAGTGTATCAAGAAAGAAGGAAAGAAAATTCCATTGTATTTAGAGAGAGGAAGCAAACAATTTCAGAAGAGTACATAAGAATGTCAGGGTGCTTTCACACCTAACCAGTGTGGTCCAGACTTTCACTTTTCAGTTTGATTTGGACCAAAATTTTTGGAGTCAAACCTCCCCCGAACCACAGTCCAGATCAAACTGAATCTTGGTCCAATTAGTTTAGAGTGTGAAAGCTTTTTCGAAGATTTTTGGACCGAACAGGAAGCTACAGCAACCAAAAAGAGGGAAAATGAGGTGCAGTATATCTTGGGGAGCTAAAGACCCAGTTTTTAATTGAAATCAAATGTGAGAAAAAATGTTTTGAGAGGATGAGACAAGAGTATATGAAGGCTAGGAAGAGCAATGCCACCTGAAGATCATCATGGCTGATGAGATGGAAAAACAGCTTTCTTAATGAAGACCTGGATAGTATTAAAGCCTCAGTAGTTCACCTCGTAATGTGATGGAGGATTCTTCTAGTTTCCACTTAAAATGCAGTTGCTGATGTTCCCAGAGCTGTAGAAAACACCTCACAGGGTGAGTACCATATTGCTAACTGTTGCAATGTTTGCTAACAGCCCAAACGTCATCATTACAACAGGACATAGGTAAGTTACGCAAAGTTGTATGGTTTTCCTGGATATGGAGCAGTATGAAACCAGACCTAACCGGACCAAATGTAAACAATAGAACAAACACATGAACCTTAGTCTGGACCTTGGTGTGAACTATCAGGTGTGAAAACACCCTAAAAGACAGGTATAACAAAAACACAAAGAAAGACACAAGGAATTAGAAGCATGTTCAGACATTTCTTCTGTGGTGTATGCAAAATGGCATGATGCACTGCACTGCGGGAGCACGCACGCACTGGTGATGTCAGTGCACCTCAGGGTATATTAGGCGACTGCCTAGAGTCAGTCAGCCTCTTTCTGCTCTTCCTGCTTCCGGCCACACCCTGTACTGTGTACTGCTTGCTGGTCACACTCAATAAAGCTAACCTCAACACATGGTCATGTTCGCCTATATTTCCAGACATAACATTGGCGACGAGGATAATGGAGACTTTGCTGACACCACGACCACTGTTCCTTGCTCTGCCTGGTGAGCCACCTGGTCCTTGGTCCCGTTGGTATGAACTGTTTGAGATGTTCATATCCGCCATCGACCTAGCTAAAGCTAGCAAAGCTAGGCTTCAAGCTATGCTAATTTATATCCTTGGCAGCGAAGGACAACACGTTTTTCAAATGCTTGGACCTACAGACACCTATGATGACTGTGTTGCTTTATTGACCGGACATCGCTGACCTCCGCTGGTTGACTAGTACATGCAAGTTTGGACACTTGGAAAATGAGGTGGTGTGAGATCAGTTTGCGGAATCTGAAGCTGCGAGAGAAGCTGCTAATGGCACCGGACGACTTACCACTGGCCAGAGTGGTGGAAATGGCGTTCCAGCTAGAGACAGCGGATCAGGTAGCAACACAGCTAGTGGCCTCCAGCTCGTGCCCTCCACATTCAGCTCCGCTAACACAGGCTGTTATCCCAGATGCTTAGCCTGCCAACCCCACGTCTCCTCACAAAGACCCCAAGGTGAACATCGAAGCATGACAAGGTGCTACAGCACGCCGACCATGTGGTAACTGTGGCTTGTTCTCACACCGTATATGCACATCTGCCTGCCCAGCCACAGGACAGAGGTGCCAATGCTGCAGTAAGCAAAACCACTTCATCAGAGTGTGTTCCTCGGTTCCTGCAAGTTTGCCATCTCGCTCGCCCAGTCGGCCCAGTCCGACCACCATTCATTCTGTGGACTCCAGTAACACGCCGTATAAGTGGTGCACAGTGGAATTGGATGGCGTCAGTCTACCGCTGCTAGTGGACACTGTTGCTACGAGGTCCCTGATGAATAAAGCCACGGTTAGGAAGCTTTTTCCCCTGCAACCAATTGAGCCAGACGTGATGGAGCTGTTCGGCTATGGACACATGAAGATTGGCATGGTAGGAACTGTTACCTTTTCAGTTAACTACAGGTCAAGAATCCAATAAGATTCACATTTCAAGTGTCACACAATGGTGACAACATCCTGGAGTATGATTTGTTCCATGAACTGGGCTTTTCCATTACAGACCACATGGGATTCTGTTTGACCAACAACGGCCCAAGTCCACTACATTCAGACGTGGACGCAGCCATACCCTGCTTTGCGCCTCACAATGAACAGGACACTGGAGACCTGGAGCCAATCCTCACATGGCGTGAGCCTCCCCGAGTCGCTGCCTCACTGCAGGAGCTCCGGTCCACTTTCCCGCAGGACCCAGAAGAAGATAGGGCTTACCGCACCAGCGACAAGACCAGCCCGCCTTTACGTTCTTCTCCGGATCGCTCACGTCTTCCGCCAGATGATGCCTTGGCAATGGCGCCCTTCTCTGGCAGCAGGACGAAGGAACAGCAGCACACCGTGAAGTGGAAGCAACCCTTGCTCACAGTTTTCGACTGGGTCTGGATCCAGTGACCCAGCTGCTCACACGAGCTGCAGTTATTCTGATCTACGCTGATGCAAATCACTCCTCAGTTTGGCCCAGCCACTTTCATGTAGGCTGATGGGTCACGATAGCATGCTAGCTGTCTCAGAAGGATAACACCACCTCTCGCTCTGGCTCAAGAGACCACGACCAAGCCGGCCCACCCAGACTGGAACTTTGCAGATGAACTGTCTGCAGCTCCAGCGGGTGTCCGGCTGGAACCACCCAAGCCGGCTCAGCTTGAGCCCCACTTAGCACGATTTTGATGGAGGCCTCTTCATCTTGAGGACTATGTTACTGACTTTAAATACATTGGTAGTCAACGTATGGTCTGTTCAGTGGCAGAATAACCCACATGACCATGCAGGTACATTGGCAGTCTACCCAGCTGCCCAATTTGTAATGTTGTGGTTAAAGTGTTTTAAGTGGTTCTTTATACAGGCCTGTTTAAGATAAGATAAGATAAGATAAGATAAGCCTTTATTAGTCCCACAACGGGGAAATTCCAGGATTGCAACAGCACAGGGATAGCAACACTCAGAGCAACAATCAGAAGGCAAGAAAAAAACAAGCAAGCAAGAGCGGCTAATATACATATGTACATATTACTATAAAATAAATATATACACACACACACAGACACACAGTGCAGAGCATTGTAGCTGGATGGAATAAATATATGAGTATATGAACACACAGTGCAGGGAAAAGCCAGTGTGAACACACAGTGCAGAGCATTGTAGCTAGATGGAATAAATATGTAAATATATAAACACCCACAGTACGGAGCATTGCAGCTAGGTGGAATAAATATGCAAGTATATAAACACACACAGTGCGGAGCAATGTAGCTAGATGGAATAATATGTAGATATATAAAAACACAGTGCGGAGCATTGTAGCTAGATGGAATAAATATGTAAATATATAAACACACACAGTGCAGAGCATTGTTGCTAGATGGAATGAAACAGCATAACCGTCTACTTAGTTATCCTACATGGTATGATTATGTTTGGTATGATTATGTTTGGCCCAGTCACGTATATGTTCAGTTTACATTAACCAATATGCTAACAAGTATGTTCTTATGCCAGCACGTTCCTGCTAAGCTAACTAAGCGAGTTAATATTCTGAGCTTCTCGGGAAGGGGGGAGGGTAAATGTGGTGTATGTAAAACGGCGTGACACACTACACTGCAGAAGCACGTACACATGGGTGACGTCAGTGCGCCTCAGGGTATATTACATGTACTGTCGCCCAGCACATGTTGTATATTCATGTGCTTGTCAGTTACATTGTATTAGAACAAAATTAATAATACAGTTAGTGAAACATCGAAGACTATATACTGTGGCATTCATACGAAGATTGCACTGGATAATTTTGGTGATGTCAGTCATTATGTTTTCAGCCTCATGAGGTTGTGATCCTGCAGTTGTGATCAAAAGAATGAGAAGGCATATGTATTTACTGTAAGCAGCTACGATTAGACTACTCAACAAACACTTGTTCCCCAAGTGTTTGTCGAGTAGTCTGAAGTAGACTATACCAAGACAGACCCTGAATTCACTGAAAGGATAATGTATCTCATCTTGTTTGTGAACACCTTGAAATCCCCCCATGTTGCAGAGGAAAAAAACTGCAGTATCCTTGTTGGGCCTGCTACAAATGGGACAATTCTGGATACTTACAAAACAATGGACGAAATAAATGTAAATGACTACTGTCTATTAACACATAAAAATCAGTTCTAAAGGAGGCTCCAGCAAAATTCAGACATTAAAACCCAGACAAAAAAAAACCCCTCTGTATTTTCTAAATTATATATTGCTGTATGCCAAGCTGCACATCTGCAGTGAGATCCTGCCAAGCTACCATGTGAGACAGAATCTAATGCTGGTTTGCGCAATTCCTATGAATGGTATTCCTAAAGACTTAGCTGCTGAAAAATCCATTTCACTTAAGTCCTCCTATAGCTTGACTCTTTGGTTAGTTGGGAGGAAACTAATCATGAAAGGATTATTCTATTTACGTTTGTTAGAGAGGTCCTGGCATGCAGGATTGATAGTTGTGGATTTTGTGGTCATGTGTTTATTGCTGAATCTTTGCATTTATCCTTAATTAATACTATGCTGATGAGTTCTGTCACAGACACCACTGGACAGCAGTTGGATCTCACGCAATGCGCAGATGATTTCCTCCCCACATTCAAGGCACTGGAGGGGAGCAAAACACTTCCTTCAGCTTGTCTCTTTGAGCCAAAGCAGGAAGACAGATGCTCTATAAAAACACACAAAAAACCCAAAGACTGTCAATCTGTGTTTGCGCTATTCCTCAAGTGCATGTCTTTTATGGAAGCAAAATACAGTTCAAAGACTCGCTATTCGGATTCACAGTTGCTCCACATGTTTCCCAGGATGAATTCTTGGGATCCATGTGAAGATCAGTCACATAGGTCACTGCAAGGTCTCTCTGTTCCCTGTGTGGCTACTTCATCTAACAAATCTGTCATAGTATTGTTTCCAAATGATCTGCTCATTGACAAATGATGTGTGACCAATTTTGAAATAATGCAAGTTGTCTCCCCTAAAAAAAGAAACTGAGATTTTGTACAGTTGGAAGCTAATTCAATATAATGAAATTAAATATCTGGCATTAATACTGATTAATGTTTCACAGTGCATTAGCCTTTCTTGTGTAATGAAATGCATGGCACTCAAGTTAATAACTGTGATTAATATCCCCTTTACCTCTCACTGGTTTAGATGTTAGTTATGAATATTTGATAAGGGATGAACCCTAAACCTTAAAAGCACTGTATAGTTGCAAAGGAAGTAAGACAACTATCTTTTTTAATATTCAAGTAAAAAAAGACACAAAACTGGGACACAGTACTATTCTAAAAGCTGATAAAACTCAATAAAATCATATAAGTAAAAAAAAAAAGAAAACAAGCAACTCAAGCAACAATAGAAGCATCTGGCACAAGAAATGAAAACTTGAGCTGAGGCTAAACAGACCAGTGAAGACTAGGACAATAATGGGGCTCTAGAAACAACACTGGGTGAATGTAATTATAATGGACTCACACATAAGCAAACTTATATCCAGAAAATGCAACCATACCATAAGTTGGTGTGCTTTACAATGTAACAGTTTTTTTTCACTGTACTTACCAAAACTTGATAGATGAAAACAGCATAGGTGCTGATGCCTCAGTGCTTGTGGCATTATTACACTGCAAGTCCACTGACTGTGTAAAAATGTTTTAGATTTATTTTTGTGGGTGCTTCACAGGCACCCTTAAAAAAAGGGTCTTTGCCCTGTATCCTAGCAACCAACCACTTGACCTGATACTCAAAGTGTGCCTTTGGCATTTCAAACATTTTGCTCTGAAGCTGTCTATTAACTGCACTAAACCACATCAAACTGGTAAGAAAACACACATCCTTCAGAGCTTTCGCTGTTAACTATAGATCATGGTATACTCTTAGCCTGATTCTGACTGGCTGGCTACAGAGGTGTGCCGCTGATAAGTGCTGCAGTGCTCCAAAAGTTGGACTTTTTTCATTCAACTTTCAGCACCTCGAATGCAGCAACAAAATATCACGTGAAATTTATATAAAATTTTGCGAGAGCTCGAGACACACAGAGACAGACCGAGGAGGACCGATCGCAATCACATGATCACAACAAGGAAGCGTGACGTGCCAGCTGTCCATCTCGAGTCAGTGGAAATTAGGGGTTATCTTGACAACAAAGCCTTATCTCAAAATTCTGGCAAATTAAAAGTTGTGAAAACATGGCGATACTTTCATACAAGCCTTGATTTTGACTGGGCGAGCTTAAAACCTAGTAACAGACAGACAGACACTGACACACTACCATGTGCCTAGGTTACGCACGCGCACTGAGGCATAAAAATCCAATAATAAAAAGTTGAAAAAGTTCCAAAACTCCAAGCACAAAACCAAAAATTTGACCCTCTTCACCACTGTTCTGTTGTCCAGCTGTGGACCAGTTCTACTAATTGTATTTTTTGATCAGCCTCTTGTGATCTCTTGCTTGTCTCTTGCACATGTTCATCTCTGATATTTTTTTTTCTTCTGGGAAGGAGGACAAAATCACTTTTTTACAGTGCCATTGGAAAGTGAATGATTGTTTTAATAATTTCTGATAGCTTGAATCAAATGCCTAAACTAAGAGGCGCTCCTTGTTGAAGTTCTGAAACAATATGAAGGTTCTGCCTTGGAGTTAGTGGTACGGGTACACAATTTACATATGACACATTTGCAGATAAACATCAATCTGAATGTGCTTTGTATAGTCCTAGTGTAAATATCTCCAGTTATCTCTGTCTAGATCTTTTTGTACAGCATATTTTATACATTATATATTGTCCAAAGACCTGTAAATCATATTCTTATTTCACTCCAGTTTTCAGGGGAAAAAAAATGTTAAAGGCATATGTGGTCTGTTCCCTCAAGCATTGGTGACTCGTTTCTGGATATGCTGAGTCACCCTAAGTATACTTTTCTCTATTTAGGTTCAAGCATTTAACATGTCATGGCTGCTCTACCCTATAGAAGAAAACACAACTATGCTTTCATTTTCAGGAGTCAGGATTTCCCCTGGGGAGAGAGTGGATGGTTTCCTCTACCCGCCGTATCAGCGGGGCTCTCCCGACACGTATAATCTGTAATGCATAGCTGCCTTTTTACGGCATACGCCTGTTATACAACTGAGGCCTGACAGTGCCAAGGCCTGTGGTGGCCTGGGCGTTGCAAGTCTGAGGTTGTTTTTGGTCTTGTTCTTGTGTTTGGCAACAGTAATCTTTTTGACCATCTGAGGACAGGAGCGCTTATCTTCAGGATTTATTAATAAGTGGAGGAAAAGTAGTCTATAAAGGTCTTTGAAGCTTTGTTTAAAAAAAAAAGCTATCTAACTGAAGCTTCTGGGGTCCTGAGTTGTGGAGGCGGCAGTTTAAACAAAAATATCCAGGGTTCTCAATCCCCCAACCACAACCTTAAGTTCATAATGACGCATTCCCCAGCGGAAGGACACAGGGCCTCATTACAACGATATAGTCAAAAGTGCATTGTATAAAGTGCAAAACTCATGTATGGGCATGTCCAAGTCCATTTTACTGTTTTTGTTGTGGTGGTGGGGGGGACTAGATTCTGCATCAGCAAATAGTGCTAAAGGGTTATCCTAACTCTCTTAATTATTCAGAACTGTGTTTTGGGTGTAGCATGCAATAACCCAATAAAAATGACACCTCTCCTCACCTTAAACAGACAATTGTGCTTGATTGAAGGCATATTGCTATTATAATGGCATTTACCTGTCAGGGCAGATCTGTTTTGTGCAGGTGAAACTGACATGCTGTGAAACGTGTGAAGTAAAAATGTGTTTAAGATCCATCTAAATTAAGGGTCTGATCTAGTAAGACTCCAAAGAGTGGGCAGTAAATTGTGCAAGCAGCCTCGAAAATTTTGTTTCCTTATTGAGAATTTTGTAAGTAAGTTACTTAGGAAAAACTGCATGGTTGATCACAAGTGCAAAACCTTAATAGGACCCATTATCTCTCTAGTATGTCCTTGGTCTTCACCGACATCTCCGCCCGGTGGGACATGCTTGAGCCCCCTATTTGGTATTTTGATGCCTGAACCACTTTAGCTTGCTTCTTTCAAAGTGGAGGACCAATAGTTCTATTCTGAACCTCACCAGAATGCCTGAGTTCCTCATGGGTTCCTCACACAAGGGAGAGCAGGTTAGCCCTACAGTGAACATGCATTTTGACTGTACTGTATCTACAAGCTTGTGATTTCGGTCCCTATCCAAAACAGTCAGTGATGGGAGGAATACAGATTAACAAGTTAATTGATAGCTTCACTTTCAAGTTCAACTCTTTCTTTGCCACATTGCTGGAAATTTTGCACCGCTCTGCTTGTGAAGCAGATCCTAAGACACTTGAACAACTCCACTTTAAGCAGGACCCTGTCCAACAGGAGCAAGCCACCCTTTTACGACTGAGAACGACTCAGAGTTGGAGGTTATGATTCTCATCACACTTAACCACAAACCCCCTCAGAACAAGATCATTGGTCTTTTGGACCAACAGGACATTGTCTGCAAAAAGCAGGGAAGGGAGTCCACTTTTACTATTATTATCATACAGACAGGGACAAAATATTGAAAATGACCATATTACACCATAGTATGATATGCACTTAATAGTCATAGTGAGTGGAGGGGCTATACCACAAGACACAAAAAAAATCTCACTTAAAAGCGCAGCTGAGAATGTATTCAGCATCTAGCAGAATATTTGTGGATATATTTGCACATGCCTTAAAGGCACGCTTGCAGGGCAGTGTTGATAGACTGATTCTTTATTGACATGTGGTGAGGTATAGAACCTGGAAACCAATCAGTTCTACTCAGATCAAGCCAGAGTAAACAATTCCAAAACAGACCAAGTTCAAAACAATCTAAAATGAAGAAGAAAAATCTGAAATTGATATTGCCAGCCCAAGTACACTGCCTGAAAGACATCTTAACTTAAATGTATTTTCTTCACATGCCTTCATTTTCTTATATTTGAACTGATCATCAATGTTACTATCCAATGCAGCCAGGTAGATGCAGCAAGTTGATGAGACAATAAATCTGTTTTTATTTGCATGAAGAGGAAAGAGCATCTTTCATCACTTCTTCCACAGGACCCTAGGCAGCTTCCTTCTCTGCGGTGTGGCCAGCACCCATCCAGCCACACAGGAAGCAGCTTCCACTGCTCCCCCTCTTTCTCCTCTCTCCTCCTTTCCCTCGTTTTCTCTCTTCTTCTCCTCACCCACCCATGGTGCAAACTCTAACAGGGTAGGATTCCATGGAGCAGTGTGACTAGGCTATCATTCACACAGCTTTCATTTGCTCTTTCACGCCCAGTTCAGTAATCCTCAGCACAGCTCAATATAGCTGGAGGGAGCCTTGCTGCCCTCTGTTTTTAAACATCTGCAGCCACAGGATAACGATTTTCCCTGATACACGGATGGTGAAAATGCGTAAGACGTGACCTTTTTTCATGGGCCTTGGTGTGTCACAGGCAGGGGTGACACGGGAAGGAAAATGTGATGGCCAGCTGACTGTGAAACTGTTTGTTTTTAAGTGTTAAAAGAAGGAGCAATGTAAAGACCCAAAAATGAAATGGACAGCTCTGAGTGTATAGAAGCAAAATACTCAGACATATTTTCTTTCCAAGAAAAAAGACAACTTTAAAATTATTCTCCATCTTCGTCTGAACTGTCTCCAGGGTAAATGTGGTCAAACAGTGAATAGATTGGAAACTGTTTCCAATGATGAACTTTTGCATCAATCAATCTGCATTATGTGTATGGAAGAGTGTTAAAGGCAGAGTTGGTCACAACAGTCTTTCTTCTGGCATGTAAAGGACAAGCAAAGCCCGGATCAGTCCGTAACAATTTCATTGTTCATCATGCATAGCTTGGTCAATGATGAACATAGACTGATTATTCTTGGCTTGTTCTTTCCAGAATAATGTTCTTTTAGTATTTTCAAAGCCTTTCTGCCATCATTTGTCCCTTCATATCTTTTCAGCAACAGGCTTTTATCATCAGTCTTATAAGCTCAGCATAGCAATCAGCATTTTTCCCTCCGTCTTCAGCTAGTTGCTCTTCACTATTGGTCTCTTGTAAATTAGTCTCTTTTAACTTCAGAGTGTGTAAGTAGCATAGGGATCTTGTCTCACAAAGGTCAAACTTTTCTGCTAACGTGCTGTAGCTGCTAATTGCCTATCGTGTTAGCTTCACCAGCTTGTGCGTTATAGGCCACGTACAAAACTGTTCAGTTAAGTTCATCTAGTTCCTCGCATAATATACTGCACACAGAGCTTCTTCACTCTGGGCCTGTAAACTGTCAAAGGCAGAGTTGGTTACAGCGGTCGTTCTTCTGGTGTATAGAGGATAAGCAAGGCTTGGAACCTCTTTTCTCTTTAGCAGTACTGGCTCGTGGGTGATCCCACTGAGGAGGCAAATTAATCATGAACAGACACACGCTTATATTTGTGAGGACACCGAGTCTTTAGCTCCACAGATATTAAGTGCAGCTCTTGCAAAGCCTCAAGAAAACATCACCGAACACAACACCAGCCTCACTCAGCATGATAAAATCTGACCAAGAAAAGATGAGGACACATCCTCACCCCAGCACCAACAATGAATGGAACCAGACGGGACACACACACAAAAAAAAATAAAATAATGACATCAAATTAAAAGGAATGCATTGCAAGTATTTATAAAAGTGTTTCAAGTAGTTGTAAAAGTGTCCGGTTTGTTGACTTGATGTTGCTTGGTCCTGATCGATATGATTTAATGTGTTATTAAGAGTTGTGTGTCTCATTAGTTACAAGAATGGCCATTTGTTGTTGAATATTAACATAAAAATTATTTGATTTTTTGGGGGGAGGGCTTGGAGGGCTTTTGGTGTGAAAAAATGATTTCATTCATTACTGGTCCTGTTAGTCAAACAGAGCACCAATGAAAACTATTCCCTACGATCATTTAAAGAGTTGAATGAATGAATGAATGAATGAATGAATTTAAAGAGTTGAAAATAAAACAGCATACAGATTTTAGAGAAACAGATTTTAACTCACTGGTTACTATGTCTTTACATGGATCTGGATAAAGCTTCCTATCATCAAATCCAGTTTTAAATAGTGGTTGCAAAATGCTAAGCCAATGCTAGCGCTAGCGGAACATTGCTAAATGGGTTAGCGCCACTGCTCCATGTCTCCTGAGTGCCATCCTGCTGCATCCTGACTTCTTTATAATGTTCAGTTTTGGGGAAGGCTTTGGACTGTTTTTAGAATAGAATAGAATAGGCTTTATTGTCATTGTACAGTAGTACAGTACAATGAAATTGTGGGTGCTTCACCAGGCTAGTGTGCAATAAAGTAAGGGAGAGGGATCAGATAAAACACGGTTACAGAGCACATGATTAAATCCATGACTGAAATAAAAATAAATGAAAATAAAAATAAAATAAAAATGGCCCAGGATTATGGAAATATACACAAAGGTTTGGCAGTGGCTACATGGGTGGAACTATGTACATAAGAGTGCAGACACACAATTGAACACACAGCTGAGTAAAACGGCCCAAGGATTATGGAAAATATACACAGTGGTGGTTTCACGGATGGGTCAATTAACATGAAAGTGAGGAGTGCAAAGACAGGTGAGTTATTGTGATAATTAAAAAGGTCCTCAGTTCTGAGCACGTGAGCGTGTGGAGGGAGGGGGGTGGGGCCTTTGACTGTTTGCAGTTTGGATAGCCCAGGGGGAGAAACTGTCAGTCTGGAAGTGTGAGAACTGATTGATCTGAACCATTGTCCAGAGGGGAGCAGGTCGAACAGGTGGTGGGCGGGATGTGAGGGGTCTCCTGTGATGGCCTTGATCCTTCTGAGACAGGAGGGTCTGGAGATGTCTTCTAGGGAGGGCCGAGGGCTGCCGATAATTTTTTGGACGGTGTTGATGACTCTCTGCACAGCCTTTTTGTTCTCATCCATGAAGCCGGCGTACCACACATCCAGACAGCAGGTGAGCACACTCTCCACTGAGCGGTGCTTCTGGTCCAGGTTGTTCTTCCTCAGGACATAGAGGAAGTGCAGTCGCTGCTGGGCTTTCTTCACCAGGGCCTTGGTGTTGACTGTCCAGGAAAGGTCAGAGGAGATGTGGGTACTCAGGAACCTGAAGGTGGGGACGTTTTCCACATGGTTGCCATTTATGGGGGGGGGGGGGTATCCAGAACTGGTGTTGAAATTGTACTTTCCTAAAAGTAAATAGTACTGCTGAATATGAACATCTGTTGTATTCAGCACGTTGAAAACATCATAAGGAGACGTCAAAAGACAGACTGTGATTGGTTACAGGTTAGCCTCCTTCTGCTTTGTTTTTCCCAATGCAAAGAGATAGTGAATTTGCCATAGCAACAAATATAAACTGATTTCTGATGGGCTAAATAATTTCAGAAAGGATTCTCACCTCCTTAGTTGCAAAAACAAACTAATTTCTGATTGGCTGGTTATGTTCCCACAGTGGCAAACCCGTTTTTAACTCCTGCAAACTTCTGACAGGATTCTGATTACATGTTCCACAACAATATTAAATATATTTATTATCACAATGTTTGAATCATTTCTTCTCCTTTTCTTCTCAAATTTCTGAGGAAGCTCTGCCTCCCTTGCCTCCTCCCACAAGCCGCTACTGTGCTTTAGTCAGCTGGCACATCTATCTATAAATGCAGAGAATCTCTGTCTGTATGTGTCTGTTCCTCGCATATCTCTTGAACCATTTGTCAGACTGACCTAAGATGTTATAAGTGCTTTGCTGAGGTTGCGAGGGTGTGCATCCCTGAGTATGGAGTTGTTCAGTCAAAATATGTAATTTTTATCAATAAAAGTTTAGTCATTGCTCTCTCCTCATGCTCTGGCTTCTGGAGGTGTGGGCGGGGTTTTGCATTGACTCCATACTGACTGGATAATGCACGGCATCACGGCATCAATAACCACAGCGCTCCATGAGCAAAACACGGAAGCCAAAAGCAACAAATTTGACTAGAAAAAGATAATTCTGAAGATTTAATACTTAAAAAATTATACCATAAAGTTGTCGTGATTGCGTAGGTCTAAAGGATAATTTGGCATATGTGGAGAACATGAGGTGCATGAGCAGACTGGGCGGAGCGTCAGTGGGGACCCGGGTCTGACAAAGAACACCAGTGTATCCAACACAGGAGATGCTGGAAGAAGCAGTGGCCCGACCGGGCAGACGACAGTCCTCTGCGGGAAGGCACGCCCAGCCTGCCCAGTCAGTGGTAGACGGGAGTCCCGGCTGCTGCTTCACCTGTGTGGTACCACTGTACTTTGCAGGACCACGAGACCCCCTCCCGCACGAGTATCTAAAAATTAAAAACTTAATAATAATGCCGCCATGATTGTGGAGCGGAATGACTGGAATGACTTAATGACCAAACAGGACATAAAAATTCCCAAATAACGTAATAAATCATTTTTAGTTAAATATTTACTGAGAAATGGGCAACACTGATGCAGCGGTTGCAGTCAAGCGGGTCCTTCTGCTATGTATAATAATGGGTGCTTTGTAGTTAATTCGGTTGATTACAGTTTAAAGAAACCTTTTAATAACAAAATATTGCTAAAATATAAAATGATGCACTACAATGGGTCTCAAATATCCATAAACATGTTCTGTTATAGTACTGCATGAGTTTATTGATGGTACACAGAAGAAATTTAATATTACACTGAACTCCATCGTTGAACAGTGATATAAACTAAAATAATTATAATGGTGACTGAACAACTCCCATTCCCCAAAGTGTAAGATACACTATTATGAATATAAGTGATAAGAGATCACACAAATAAGTGATCTGACAAGCAAATAAACAAGGGATCTGAAACAGTCAGTAATATTGGATGTCCCATTCATTTTCAATAATTAGGTATTCTGTAATTAACATTCACACAAGCAAATAAATCTTAGACAAATATAAAAGGGACTAAATGGTACTAAGTCTAACATGTGATTGCCTACATCTCTTTGTATTCCACTTTCAAACACAGCCTACATTTGGGCCTGTAAAGCCTGATTGGGATCCCTGTTTCAGACAGGAATACTTGCGTTCAGCGGGCATGCATTAGTTTATAGAACACAACATGTGGAGTGGAGCAGACAGGTCACATCCTCTGCTGCTTTTCACAACACACAGCTCGGGCGTAATGGAAAAGAAGAGCCCTCAGTAAGGGCAGAAAAACTAGGAATTTGAATACGTGATGACATCACACTCTGACGTACTACCCCCATGACAACAACACAAATACAATGGAGCAAGGATGTAAATGGACAAATCTCAACAAGGAGAAAGTAAAAGTGTGCATTAGGCATTCCTAAGGTATATCTTTCCTGATGGTGATGCAGCTTCTAAAAATGATGCAGTGTTGTGCAGTTTGTCTTCTCACTCCTAATCTCTCTGCCAGCCTCATCATCCTCTTCTCCTCCTCCTTCTTCTGCCCAGTCTGCTGAAAAGCTGTCATTGATGAGAAAACTGTGAAGGGGTGAGAGGTGCTCGGGTCCCATGGTCTTGTGTAGCAGCTTCACAGAAAGGCTTCTATTTAAACACACACCTGTTAACAAACAGCAACAATGGGTTGCATGGCTGCCAGCTCAGTAAGCTCCATACTCTTCACCCCACTCCCACCTCACACCCCCTGGAGGATATTAAAAAGCCTCTATTTACCCGCACTGGCACACAGTGCAAATGCCCCACAAGGGCTGACCCGCTCAGAGTGTCCTCAATCCACTATTGTCTGTAACTGAGAACAAGGCGGATTGATAGGAAGGAATGCTGAGGTAAAACAGAGTACCAGATGGGCGTTTTCTTAAGATTTGTGTGCAATTAAGTCAATGGCTTTCCTGTCTGTCTGCACTTGTGTTGTGCTGTATGGATTTTATGCCTTTAATGATAAAAATGCTATACATGTATCTGTTGGTTTCAGATTAGACTTTTTGGGTTTAGTGAAATCACAGATGATTTGCCTGCAGTGTAGTGAATTTGTTTCACTGATGCCTAATGATTTTTCCTATAATTGTTTAAACGATGTACAGAGACATGATTTGTTCACTTGAATGCAAGCAGGTGGAAACTCATAAGTCAACACATTGATGAGCTATCATTTTCTGTTAGGCCACTCTATAAAGCAAGAGGTTTTTTCTCCAAAGAATATTATACCTTATAATGTGTAGATGGCCATCTTATATATTATGAATTTCAATGTTTGTGTTTTCCTGAAACACCAGAGAGCCGAAATTTGGTCCGGCAAAAACAGGGGGCCTTGGTCCGGATCAAAACTGAACCTTGGTCTGTCTGGTTTGTTTAGAGTGTCAAAGCAATTTTTAGAAAGGTTCAGACTTTTAGACCAAACACAAGACAATAAGGCAGCTGATAAGAAGGAAAATGAGCCGTGGTAGCACTAGGAGAGAGGAAATATGGCCCTTAGAAACACAGTCTCTTGAAAAAAATCATAAAAATGCAAAAACTTACCAGATATTTTCGGAACGGATGCGAAAGAATTTTTGAAAAAAATGGATGAGCAATGATGCCTGAAAATTATCACATCCTTTTTAATGAAAACCTGAATAATATTTGAGCCTCACAAAACTAGTTCCCCACTTTCGTCTTTAAATTGCAATTTACTGATGTGTCCAGAGCTGCAGAAAACACCTTGGAGGGTGAATACTATGTTTGCTAACTAGCCGTCTGTGCTAATAACACAAATGTCATGACAACAGGGCATCGTCATGACAGCAAGATATAGGTGCCGACATGTAAAGTTATTTAATTCACTTGGAAAAAGAGCAGTGTGAAACCCAACCAAATTGAACTAAATGTAGACAACAAAAGGAACAAAAATGTAAACCTTGATTTGGACCTTGGCGTCCACTTCCATGTGTCAAAATGCCCTTAGTCTAACATTTTATCAGTTTTTGTATATCAAAATATATCATTACTGAGACCAGCATTAACATTATCAGTAATATTCTGATGATGGCCCTGTGCTCCAGATCAGCTTGGACTTCTTTTTTGTTCACTGGGAGGTGGGATGGCATTCAACCCCTGTGGGAGAGATAATAGTCCTGTTGGCTTGATCACCATTCAGTCTCCACCACCACTCCATCCTTCCATAAAATTCCACAATATAATTGTGCTCCCTGGAAGCCACTAGGAAAAAAGGAGAAAAAAAATGGTTGAACAAAAAGAAGGAACTCTATAGTGGGGAGGCTGTATTCATCTTGGGCCTATGCATAGCAAACAACAAACCGTGAACCAGAGTCTACTAAGAAAGAACCATAATTGTCTAAAGCAGTGAAGGACTGGCCCACCAGTCTCCCAATTCAGTGGGCCCTGGCTTCTTCAGTAACTAAATGAGTTCACAATTAAACCCTGCTTGCTCGTAACACAAGTCTTCTTAGAGGCTCAATTGCCATTTGTGGGAGACAGGGCTACTGTTGTGTCCTGGGGATTAAAGCAGGCAGGGGGAATCAAAAGCCATTTTACAATACAGTAATCAGCATGTTTTCCCTCTGAAAGGCCCTCCACTCCCTCATTTAGAAAACAGAGCATTAGATTATTTCTGTTCCCTACAAAACCCATTCAGCGACATGCTTTATTATATGGATTAGTCCTATGTGTTGTTGGGGTTGTGGGGTGCTGCAAAGAAGGCGGGTGGAGTTGAAGAAGTGTCCACTCCAGACTGGATGGTGAGGACAAGGACAACCATGACCTGGTCAAGTAATACTTTTACAGAGACTTTGTACTGTAAGGAACATGTGTGATGAGTCTCACTTGCTGTGGAAAGCTTGCAACCATCCATCCATCCATCCATCCATCTTCTTCCACTTAATCCTTTTTGGGTTGCGGGGGGGCTGGAGCCTATCCCAGCATCTTTGGGCGAGAGGCAGGGTACACCCTGGACAGATCACCAGTCCATCGCAGGGCCAACACAGAGAGACAGACAACCATTCACTCTCACAGTCATACCTAAGGACAATTTAGAATCCCCAGTTTTGATGCCAATTAACCTAACTTGCATGTTTTTGGCATGTGGGAGGAAACCAGAGAAATTCTGGAGTAAACTCACACAGACACGGGGAGAACATGCAAACTCCACACAGATCACTGTTGGTTGGGGGCTGGGATCGAACCCAGGATCCCCTGGCCAAGGGTGAGTTGCTGTGCTGCCGCAGTGCTAACCACTCCGCCACCGCCCAGTGTAAGAAATATCTGCAGCTATTGTGCAGTGCATATCTCCTATAGTTAACAAGGTGCCATACAGTGTTTAGGTTTCAGTGTAACTAAGGGCCCTATTATGATGATCTAGTTAACAGTCTATTGTCTAAGGCTCAGAGTGCATTTATGGGTGTGTCCAAGTCCATTTCGCTATTACAGCAGTGCAGAAACGAATTCTGCACCTGGCAGATCACACAATGAGGCTATCCTAATGCTCTTAAGTAGGCAGGATGTGTGTCATGATTGCTTACTGAAGACCCAAGTGCGAGAGCAACCACAAGAGGGAGACAGAGACCAAGTATCGCTTGAACAAGGCTTAAGGATTTGACAAAATTTCAACAGTAATTCCTGAGCGCTCACCCTCATCACCAGGGAATTGAAGGAAAGAGTAAGTTTGGACACAGAGAACACTATGGGCAATTTTGGCTGGGAAAGAGTTGCTTACTGTTAGCAAGCAGTACCCAGCAGGTGAGGAGGAAGAGGGGCTACCCTCCTCCTGAAGACCAATGGTGGGCAGGATAGAGCTCTGGGATTTCCCAGACTTGGCATCCATGTGGACAGAGTCCTCTCCGTGGTTGCCGAGAGGGACAAAAGCGGATATGCAGGAGGTCCACGCAGACGGTGAGGGTGGTGTGGACAGGTGAGCGTGCACATCCGGGGTGTCCTCACTGACAGGCAGGAATCAGGCAGCTTTGCCTGAGGTAGAATGAAAGGTTATCCAAAGACAAAACAGATCTCAAAAGCAGATTTCTCCAGAGCTCGACTTAGTTCAGCAGCTTTACCAAATCGGTCCTGCGCCGAACTGCTCTCCACCGCTCCTACTTATACTCCAGGCAAAACTGAAGCAGGTGGAGGCAATTAACACAGGTGTCAGTGATGAGATCACCCCACTATGCAATGACAGAGAAATGTTAGAGTTGGCTTACTTGCGCCACCAGAGGGCTCGCTCGCCAAACACCACAGTGCCCCCCTCTCAAGAGGTGCCTCCTAGCATTCCCTTAGGCTTGTCAAGGTGGCTGCGATGAAAGGCTTGGACCATTCCGTGATCATAGATGTGGGATAAGGGGATCCACAACTGTTCCTCTGGGCCGTATCCTTCCCAATCCACAAGATACTGAAGGCCGTGAACGCGGTGCTGAATATCCAAGATCCTGCTGACAGTGTATATATTGAACCCATCAATCATTTTGGGGGAGGTGGGGGTTTGGAGAGGGGACAAAGAGGGCTAGATGAAACTGGCTTGACCTGAGAGACATGAAAAACTGGATGGATCTTCAACGAACTGGGGAGCTTTAATCTGACCGAGACATTGTTGACAATCTCTTTTTTCCCCCTTGACCTCTCAGGCAGCTAGGTGAACAGAACAGAATCTGCTACCCCTATTCTGCCAAACAGATTTACTTTGCCAAAAGGAGCTTTATACAGTACCTATATAGTATGTACGGTATACTGTTGTAAACTCCACTTGTAATAACTTTAATACTTTATTTAAATTATTTTACCCATGAAGGACCTGACAGGATGGGGAATGGGGAAAGGAGGTGTGGGGAGGGGGAAAGAAAAGGGAGTGGAACAGACAAAGAAGACAAACAAACCAACAACTAGAACAAACAGAAGACAGACTGCTTCTTCCACCGAAGAGGTCTCATCACGGGTGTGGTATCCACACCTGTTAAAGGAGAGACATTTGTGTGTGTGCATTCGTTTGCATGTGTATGAGAGCACATGCAAAATAAGTGTGTGCATGTGAGTGGTTTGCCAGGAAACAAACGAAGAAGGTGGCTGGTTGCAGCAACTCCCCCCCCCCCACCAAAAAAAAACAAAAAAAAACAAACGAGCAAGCAGAACAATGCCACCAACTCCCAGAGAGCACAAATGTCCGAGGCCAACAAGCCCCAGGAAAGCCAGGCATCCGCCCCAGGAGGGACAGCTGAGGGAGGCCAGGCCGCCAGGTGGCCAGCGTGGCAGGGCCATGCCCCCGGATCCACCAACTCCCCGCCCCCCCCAACAGCGCAAGGTTGCCTCCAAGGACTGGTTGGCACGCTCACATTGCCTGTTGCTTTCGGGGTGGTAACCAGAAGAGAAACTCATAGAGGTTCCCAGAGATCTGCAAAAGGCATGCCACACCTGTGACATGAGCTGTGGCCCACTGTCTGACATGATGTCCATCGGGATCCCATGTAACCGGAAGATGTGGAGCACCGGGAGGTCAGCAGTCTCAGAGGCAGAGGGGAGCTTAGACAGGGGGACAAAATGCATGGCTTTAGAGAAATGGTCAATAATGGTTAGGATTGTATTGTTACCGTTTGAGAGAGGCAGTCCAGTGACAAAGCCCATAGTAATGTGGGACAATGGATGGCTAGGAATGGGTAGTGGATGAAGCAGGCCTGCAGGGAAGAAGATGAGGATTTGTTAGCACAGCAGATTTCACATGACTTGACAGACTCTCTAACGTCTTTATTCAGAGTTGGCCACCAAAAGGCCTGTTGAATCAATTTAATAGTCCTCTTTTCCCCCAGATGACAAGCAAATTTTGAGGTGTGCCCCAATGGATGACTTCTCTCAGTTTTGTGGGAACATAGAGGTGATTGTTGGGACTCTCCCCCGGTCTGGGTCAGAGGACTGTGCTTGTCTAACCTTTTGTTCAATATCCCACATGAGAGTTTCCAACACACACTCCGTAGGAATAATGGTCTCCTCCGGTGGGGGCTCAGTGTCAGATGAAAACTGACATGATAACGTGTCAGGCTTGACGTTGCAGGATCCTGGCCTGTAGGTGATCACAAATGAGAACCGGACAAAAAAAATAAGGACCATCGGGCCTGGCGCGCACTCAGCCTTTTAGCCGACCGGAGGTATTCCAAGTTTTTGTGATCGGTCCAGACAGTAAACGGCTGTTTAGCACCTTCAAGCCAGTGTCTCCACTCCTCCAGGGCTAGTTTAATGGCCAGTAACTCTCGGTCTCCCACACTGTAATTCCTCTCGGCGGGGCTCAGGCCCCACAGTGGGGTGGGGGGGGGTGGTCTACCTCCACCACAAAGTGGGCCTCTGGATCGACCTGCACCAGTACCTGGGTATCTGAGAACTGCCCCTTGAGAGTGGTAAATGTGTCCTGGGCTGACTCTTGCCTCTGGATCGACCTGCGCCAGTACCATGGTATCTGAAAACTGCCCCTTGAGGGTAGTAAATGTGTCCTGGGCTGACTCGGACCAGGAGAAATGGACCTTTGTGGATGTTAATTGAGTGAGGGGTGAGGCGATCTTGCTATAGTTCCTTACAGACCAGCGGTAGAAATTAACAATCCCCAGGAAGCGTTGAAGCTGCTTGCAGGTCTGAGGAGTAGGCCAGTCAATCACCACCTTAATCTTCTCTGGGTCTGTCTTTAATTGACCCCCCGAAACAATGAAGCCCAGAAAGGTTGTAGTATCCAAGAATAATTCGCATTTCTCTGCTTTCACAAAAAGCTGATTCTCGAGAAGGCGTTGGAGAATGGCTCTAACATGAATAGTGTGTTCCTCAGGGGTGTGTGAAAAAATAAGGATGTCATCCAAATAAACAAAAACATAAACACCAATCATGTCTCTGAGGATGTAACTGATCATGTGCTGGAAAACGGCTGGCGCGCTTGTGAGACCAAAAGGCATAACCAAATACTCGAAATGTCCCAAATGTGTTTTAAAAGCCATTTTCCATTCATGTCCCTGACAGATTCGGATGAGATGGTATGCGTTGCGTAGGTCCACTTTGGTGAATACTGTGGCCTTTTGAAGTAGCTCGAAGGCTAAGTTCATGAGTGGGAGCAGGTACTTATCCTTAACAGTAATGTTGTTCAACTCTCTGTAATCAATACATGGGAGTAAGGAGCCGTCCTTTTTCCCAACAAAGAAGAACCTGGCTCCTGTTGGTGAGAACGAGGCCTGGATTATGCCTGGACTTAACCCCTTAACGCCTGAATTTATTTCCAATTATGAAAAAAAAATTTCACTTGTATTTTTGCTTTCAAGTAGATGGTAAATTAAGTTGTGAAAGTTAATTTGACTATAGCACATTAAATAGATATAATTTTAGGTATGATGCAAATTAGCGACAACAGGCATCTATGGTAAAAAAAAGGTAAAAAAGCACCTGTTCCCATCTCAAGTATGAAGAGTCTTTTATTTATGCAACAAAGTTATTTTCAGTATTTTCAACTCTCATGACTGCCAAACTATAACCCTAACCCTAACCCTAAACCTAACCCTAACCCTAGCAATCAGGAAATGGATGGTGCTCCGTCTCTGACCGTTCCTACGAGAAACTAATGCTTGCAAAAGGTTCCTAGGTATGTGTTGGAAGTGCTCCAACCGGAAGTGGAGGAATACAGACGGTATTTTGGTTGCATTTGGAGCGGAAGCGGTTTGATGCGAATTCGCGACAACAGGCATCGGGGGGTTAAGGATTCCTTAATGCACTTCTTCATCACCTCTCTCTCCGGCCCGGATAAACTGTAAAGGTGGCTTGATGGAAGCCATGTGCCTGGAAGAAGGTCCACAGCACAGTCCTTGGGCCGATGAGGAGGTAACGCTAGGACCTTCGATTTGCTGAACACTTCCGCCAAATCATGAAGCACCTTGGGCACATGGCTAAGATAGGGCTTCTCGGCCAGGGAAGGAGCGAGGCAGTGACTAGGCGAGTAAGCAGCAGAGCATAAGTGGGAGGTTAAACAAAAGTTGCTCCAAGCAGAGATACTGTGATTGGCCCAACCAAAGGTGGGGTTATGGAACAGTAACCACGAGTACCCTAATATGACCAGAAAAGAGGAATCAGGGAGACCATAGAAATGGAGCTCTTCCCGATGATTACCCGACAGTAAAATGGATACGGGAGTGGTTTGAGCCAAAACCAAAGCTGAGGAATGGCCTGCCAAGGTTACCAACTTTAACGGAGATGAAAGGGCGAGGGTAGGAATACCCAGTTGGGTCACCACAGCTTGGGAGAGGAAGTTTTGTTCTGCTGCTGAGTTGATTAATGCGCCTACCGATAACTCTGAGTGGGAAACCTGAATAAGCGCAAAACCATAAAATATTTAGAGGGGTTATGCACCATTATCACCTGTCAGACCCCATAAAGTCACTGTTGGGCTTGCTCTTTTGGCAACTTGGGGCAGGAAGAGTGAAAATAGCCCATGGCGCCACAATAGAAACATTCGCTCGCCTCACTCCGGTGGCGGCATTCCTCCGGGGTGAGGTGAGCCTGGCCCAAAACCATCGGTTCAGAGGACGGTTGGGACGATGGTGTAGAAGAAGAGCTAGAGCATAATGGCAACAAGGAGCTAGGTACTAGCATATTTTTCCTTCCTGGGCTTGTTTTCAAATTCAATTGTCTAGACAAATTGTGAGTAAAATGAAGCCATCTAGTGATGTCGGCTCCTCTCGGGTAGCTAATTCATCCCGAAGGTGAGAATTAACCCATTTTCTGTCTATGGCGCAGCAGTGCTTCCGTCAGCTCACCTCCCTCTGGCGGTCAAGATTTTTTTCAAGAAAATATTCAGTTTAGATATGGCAAATTCCAAAGGCTCTACCTTGAATGTGGTAAGAGATAATGGATTACTGTCAATTAGAAAGATATAGAATATGATCCAAAGTTTGAGATAGGAGTAAACTTATGCATCTAATTTGCATAGTGCGACGGCAGCCGTATCAAATTATATAACTTTTTTTTACCGGTATGGTTACGGTTTGGTGCCCACTTAGCTCTATGGCTAACTTCTCCGCTGCCTCAAGCTGGAATGCAAACTCTATTGTGTTATTGTCATGTTGTTTGGTGCCGTTAGTATCTTAGCTCATAGGCTCAAGTTGCACGTGTGCTCAGCTAACTGGTCCCGCACCATCTCATCTTCACACAGTGCAAAACGGCACAAGCTAGCCAAATGTCTCAGGTCAGCGACGAATTATTGATCTGACTCACCAACTCTCTGTCGTCTCTGGCGAAAATGAATTTGTTGTGCTATCACATTGTCTGGTGTAGCAAAGTAGCTAGCAAGCAGTTCGACAGCATCCACATACGACTCCATCAGACCCAACGTGGAAAATTCTCTGGCCTTCTATGCCGAGGTTGTGGACAAGAAGTGCTCATTTCCTTACTTTGTCGAGTTTTCCCAGGTCCAACGCTGCATCGTAGGTCTCAAATGCATCCAGCCATTGTGGCCACGGAATGCTTGGTTCACCCGGGGACTCCAGAAAGGGCCGTAGCGGTCTCAAGCACTAAATTAAAGAGATTAAACCTCCATGGTTTAATCTCTCATCGCCAAATGTTATGTCCACAAACCTGGCAATGACGACTGACGAGGATGCTGCCATTGAACTGAACTTTATTACAGAAGTAGTAAAAGTACAAAGCACGTGTATAGTGTGTCTCAGTATAGCCAGTTGCCAACTCACTCTCATCAGACCTCATATCAGACTGCCCTGAGATGGTGGACCACCCAAATATATAGTGAAGTGGTGATGTCAGCCGCAGGCCGAGCACCACTCCCAATATGCCTATATTTATACACCACCAATGACTGATTGCATTTTGTACACATATAAAAACAGAAATCTAAAAGTCAAAGAATATATTACAAATATGACCCAGTTCAGCAACACTGCTACTTTTTTTATTTTAAACTTTGCAACACTGGCAGCATTTCACTGGTCAGCACTATGCAAACATGCATTTTGAAGTTTTAAATGTGTTTATATAAACTTTGAAGCTGAGCATTTAAGTAAACATTCAGATGAAATTCAAAGTGCAACTTTATGCATGATGTAAAAAATGCTGTAGATCTGAAAATAAAGGAACTAACCCTTTAAGTTGTATTTTTGCCATCCATTATTATTATTATTATTATAAGTATTCTCCTGGTCCTTGGTTTATTTAGTAGTGTTTATGATATTATTCTCTGTCCATTCTTAGATTTTAGGTTTGCTCTTATTTTGAAGTCATTCCTGTTCCATTTGATGTTCATATAGCCTTGCACCCTCTGGGATAATAAAGTGTACAAAATACACACAAAATACAAAAAAAAAATCTATTTATGTTTCTGTCACCTGCCTCTCAACTGTAAAACTGTAACCCGAAAGGTACTGGTTTTTACTTTGTTTAGTTTATTTTAAATTTCACTTTTAGCGTGCGCCTCCTGAGCTGGAAAAGCAGCAGCTGCTGCGTGACACACGTCCTTCTGCTCGGTTCTTGACAAAATTCAGCATACTCCTTTGCCGTGATACTTTTGCAAGTGTTTTGTCAAGTTGGTGGTGTAAAATTGTAAATGCTGGTACCACACAGCAACATACTGAGGTGCGTCCCACAGACAGGCTCCAGTGAGGTGACACTTGTTGCCTCTGATTATAGAAGCCATGCTGCGTGCGGCTAAGAATATAGTCGCGGCATCATTTTATTATTATTAATATATCGGATAGGTAAATTACTTTTATTCCTTACCAATACTGATCCAGCCATTTTGCCTGGATCAAACCCGATGTCAAGTAAGTGATGTAAGTGACCTTAATGTCAAGTAAAATTCCTCGTATGTGTAAAAACATGCTTGGCAATAAAGTTCATTCTGATTCTGATTCTGATACCGATACGGCAGATCGGATCGGCTCATCCCTAGTCAAAATAAGGGACGCTGAGAAATTCTAGCCCTGATGTAGGAAACAGGCATGTGTGCACACTCACACCTTTTAAAATCACTACTGAAATAGCAGTTGATAATGCGCTGCTGACTTTAGACCTGCTTTTTGCAAATCAAAAGTGCATTGGAGGAAAATGCACCTTCTCTTAAAATGCACCTTCTCTCGGCGCCACACCAGTCGGCTGCCTTTTGCAACAGCGGCTCGATTCCGAGTTTTTTTTTTTCCCCTTCCTCTCTCTTTTGATCACTTTTTTTTTTTCACCCCACTTATATCACGGACACACAGATCGTCCCAAATGTCTCCTGAGCCGGTGGACGGAGCCACTGTTTATAGCAGGATTCGATACAACAGGGAAGAGCTGCTAGCATTTAACCGCCACCCCGGTCCCACTGGAAAAACTCGACATACCGAGAGAACTGAGGCGAAAACGCCGCGGCTGCCGGGCTGGAGTAAGGCGGAGGACAAAAAATATAAGGTACAGACCCTCCCTTCCATCTGTTGTCATGGGAAATGTACGGTCGATACTGGGAAAGTTAGATGAGCTAGCGGCTATCTCCCGTTATGATAGCACTTACCGGGAGTGCTCTCTCCTTTTGTTTACTGAGACGTGGCTAACTGAACTAGCAGCAGATGCTAACATTGAGCTGGAGGGTTTTCACATGATACGAGCTGACCGAACACCAGAGAGTGGCAAAACTAGGGGCGGTGGAGTGATAATGTATGTTAACAACAACTGGTGTAGACCGGGACATATCACTATTAAACAACGACACTGCAGCAAAGACAATGAGTTGCTAGCTGTTAGCATGAGGCCTACATATCTCCCGAGAGAACACTCACACGTGATCTGCATTGTTGTTTATGCAAATCCGACGGCGAACGCTGGGACAGCGCGTGACGTCATCCATTCAGTAACCAGCAGGCTGCAGACAGAACACCCAGATGCTCTTCTCCTCATCTCAGGCGATTTCAACCACGTTTCACTGTCTCCCATTCTGCCCACTTTCACCCAGTATGTCACATGCCACACTAGAGACAATAAAACACTGGATTTGTTCTACGCAAACACTAAGGAGGCGTACACCTCATCACAACTCCCCCCACTTGGGAGATCGGATCACAACTTGGTTCATCTCCGACCGGTGTACAAACCCCTAGTGCACAGACAACCTCCGGCCATGCACACTGTGGAGTTATGGTCTGAGGAGACAATGGACACTCTAAAGGACTGTTTTGAAGCCACTGCCTGGAAGCAGCTCTGCGATCCACATGGTGAGGACATCGATAGCCTCATTCACACCTTCACGGGCTACCTCAGCTTCTGTGTGGACAAATCTGTTCCCACCAAGACCATACGGCGTCACTCAAACAACAAACCCTGGATCAACCCTGAGATAAAAACACTTCTGAGAGAGAAGAAGAGGATCTTCAGGTCGGGGAACAGGGAGATGCTGAAGTCCGTACAGAGGGAGCTGAGGAGAAAGATCAGAGAAGGCAAGGACAGCTTCAGGAAGAAGATGGAGGACAAGCTGCAACAGAGCGACATCAGCGGGGTCTGGAGAAACCTCAAAACCATCTCGGGGCTCCAGAATACCTCCCCCCAGGCCACGGGGGGCAGGGAGTGGGCGAACAACCTGAATCTGTTTTTCAATAGATTTGACCAACCGCCCTCCCCCCTGTCTGCACAACAACCACTGCTGCCCCTAAGAAATCAAGTCCTGCTACCCACTCCCCACTCCACCGACACCCCCCCCACTCCCAACACACAGCCCCCCATCCTGACCCTGACCAAGACCCAGGTGAGGACGGAGCTGAGGAAGATCAAGGCGAGGAAGGCGTCGGGACCGGACGGCATCAGCGCAAAGCTCCTCAAGTCCTGTGCAGACCAGCTGTGTGGGATTGTGACATATATCTTCAACATGAGCCTGAAACTGGGGAGGGTACCACAGCTGTGGAAAACATCTTGTGTGGTACCTGTACCAAAAACTTCCCACCCCAAAGACCTGAACAGCTTCAGACCGGTGGCCTTGACGTCCCACTTGATGAAGACCCTGGAGAGACTGCTCCTTGCTCATCTCCGCCCCCTGGTGGAACCAGCGATGGATCCACTCCAGTTTGCCTACCAGCATGGCATTGGGGTGGAGGATGCGGTGATCTTCCTCCTTCACCGTTCTCTGTCCCACCTGGAGAAGCCCGGGAATATGGTGAGGATCATGTTCTTTGACTTCTCCAGTGCTTTCAACACCATCCAACCGATGATCCTGAAGGACAAGCTGCTGCGCGCAGGGGTGGACCAGCACCTGTCATCATGGATCCTGGACTACCTCACGAACCGGCCTCAGTTTGTGAGAACCCGGGACTGTGTTTCCGACACGATCATCAGTAGCACGGGGGCCCCCCAGGGAACGGTGCTGGCTCCCTTCCTGTTCACTCTTTATACTGCGGACTTCTCACACAACACAACACATTGCCATCTACAGAAGTTCTCTGATGACTCTGCGATCATTGGTCTCATCTCCAGCGGAGATGAAGCTGAGTACAGAGGGCTTATCCAGAACTTTGTGGACTGGTGCCATCGGAACTGCCTCCAGATCAACGCGAGGAAAACTAAGGAGCTGGTGGTGGACTGCCGCAGGCATGGGCAGCCCCTCACAGCACCAGTAAATATACAGGGAACAGACATCGAGATGGTGACATCCTACAAGTACCTGGGTATTCATCTGAACAATAAACTAGACTGGTCACACAATACTGACGCACTCTACAAGAAGGGACAGCGCAGGCTGTTCCTGCTGAGGAGACTCAGGTCTTTTGGTGTACAAGGGGCGCTGCTGAAGTCATTCTATGACACGGTGGTGGCATCAGCCATCACTTTTGGAGTGGTCTGCTGGGGCAGTGGCATTACTGCAGCCGATAGGAAGAGACTGAACAAACTGATTAAGAAAGCTAGCTCTGTCCTGGGGCAACGCCTGGATCCGATGGAGGAGATAGGAGAGAGAAGGACGGTGGCTAAACTGTCATCTCTGCTGGAGTCCGAGTTCCACCCTATGCAGGACATACTGGATGCACTGAGGAGCTCATTTAGCAGCAGACTACATCATCCCAGGTGCACAACCGAGAGGTTTCGTAGGTCCTTCCTACCAACGGCTGTCAGACTGTACAACCTAAGCAGGGCTGCTCGCAGAGATAGCAAAAAGACGTAACAAACTAATAGTTTTTTTTGAATGCAAAAGATGCCTATAGACTTACACAATGGTCCTCTCCGGCATACAACTAGGAACATACCGGTCGCTATGGAGGGTGAGAATATGTATGGGCACATAATCATACCATGTAGGATAACTAAATAGACGGTTATGCTGTTTCATCCCACCTAGCAACAATGCTCTGCACTGTGTGTGTTTATATATTTACATATTTATTCCATCTAGCTACAATGCTCTGCACTGGGTGTGTTTATATTTATATATCTATATATTTATTCCATCTAGCTACAATGCTCAGCACTGGGTGTGTTTATATTTATATATCTATATATTTATTCCATCTAGCTACAATGCTCCGCACTGTGTTTTTATATATCTACATATTATTCCATCTAGCTACATTGCTCCGCACTGTGTGTGTTTATATACTTGCATATTTATTTCACCTAGCTGCAATGCTCCGTACTGTGGGTGTTTATATATTTACATATTTATTCCATCTAGCTACAATGCTCTGCACTGTGTGTTCATATATTCATTTATTTATTCCATCCAGCTACAATGCTCTGCACTGTGTGTCTGTGTGTGTGTGTGTGTATATATATATTTTATAGTAATATGTACATATGTATATTAGCTGCTCTTGCTTGCTTGTTTTTTTTTTTTCTTGCCTTCTGATTGTTGCTCTGAGTGTTGCTATCCCTGTGCTGTTGCAATCCTGGAATTTCCCCGTTGTGGGACTAATAAAGGCTTATCTTATCTTATCTTATCTTAATAAGAATGTGCTGAACTTTGCACCAAGCCTCACACACTTTAAATCAGTCCTCTCCTACCAGCGCAAGTCGTGCGGACAGTCATTTCCTAATTAGGTGGCAAGGGCACACAGCGGAAAACCACACAATGCCCTAACAGAAACTAACAAAGGCAGCGGAGCAAGGCGCAAAGCGTGGCACAAATGCCCACTTCAGACTGTTGTAATAGGGCCCTAAATGTTGCATGCTAAATGCTCATTCCATTTAAGATAGAAAAAAAAGTGTAACACAGGTACAGAATGTGTACTATTTACAGTCATTTCAGTATTTTCTTTAAAAATCTAATAAATAGATCAATAAATAATGGATGCATAAATAGATAAATAACCCCTTAGAATTAAATAGTTCTCATTTATTTTGTTAATCTAATGTTGTTAGTAACTTTATTTGGACTTTTATTTCTTTAAAACTAAAATTCATGATAAGTTTATCACAAGTAGAAGTATGGCTAAGCTCCACCCCTTTGTGGAACTTCCATTGCTGCAGTCTGGAGGGAAGAGAGAGGACGAACGTTGGCGGCAGAAGGCCAGAGTGTTCTGAGAGAGTGGTCAGTGGTAACTGCCAACAGTCATCCACCTGAATCCACCCAACGTGTCTGATAGTTGGTCAGAGCTTACGGAACAATTGAGGAGAGAAAGGATTCTGCAACCTGCTGACTGTGAGAGGCTGTATGACAGGGGTGTCCAATCATGTGCCATGAAGGGCCAAGACCCAACAGACTTTACCTCCAACCAGTGTCTTCAACAGAAGATTTCATTGAATTTCTTCCCACTGATTGCTGATAAAAGAAAACATCTGCTGAAGAGACTGAGTAGAAGAGAAAACCTGCAGTGTCTTGGCCCTCCATGGCACATGATTGGACACCCCTGCTGTATGAGCTCGCTTGCCTCCTTTCTCTTCATTTTCATCCTTGACTACGTCCTCTGGGTCTCAATCAATGTCAACAATGATAAGGACTTGTTGATCAAGCCGCGGTTGAGTTGCAGGCACCCAGCCCAGTACATCACTGATTTTGATTTTGCAGATGACATTGCTATTTATACTAGCTTGGTAGTCGATGCTGAGGCACTCCTCCATGCCCTGGAAGGCGATGTTGAGTGTGTAGGATTGAAATGCAATTCCTCCAAAACAGAGTTCATTTCCAGTGAACCAAATACCGCCTTGACCTCCAAATCTGGGGCCTGTCTAAAGCAAGTTGACGATTTCAAGTATCTCAGCTGCTGGATCATGGACTCTGGAAAAGACTTTGTTACCCGGAAAGCCCAAGTCTGGAAGGCTTGTAACAAAATGGATGGCATCTGGCGCTCTAACCTGCCAAAATCGCTAAAGCTTAACCTCTTGAGGTGTACCATCGAGCCTATTTTAATGTACAGTTCAGAAACTTGGACCCTCACTATCCACCTTCAAAAGCACCTTGATGGTTACTATACAAACCTTCTACGAAGGGTTCAGGGTATTTCCTGGAGACCTCATTCTACCCTATGGTTCGCTACCAAGACTGAGCATCCACCTAAGCTAGCGGTGCACACAGTTTGCAGGACACTTCCTCCCACATGCCAAAAACATGCAAGTTAGGTTAATTGGCATCAAAACTGGGGATTCTAAATTGTCCTTAGGTATGACTGTGAGAGTGAATGGTTGTCTGTCTCTCTGTGTTGGCCCTGCGATGGACTGGCGATCTGTCCAGGGTGTACCCTGCCTCTCGCCCAAAGATGCTGGGATAGGCTCCAGCCCCCCCGCAACCCGAAAAGGATTAAGCGGAAGAAGATGAATGAATGAATGAATGAATGTTTCCGCGCCAAGAGCGAACTAATATCAAGACTTCTCCTATGGAAACAGTCAAACAAAGGTTGCCTGACCTATCCCCTGGTTATCTCACGGGACATCAGAATCAGAATCAGAATCAGAATCAGGTTTATTGCCATTGTTCATGTAGTACACAAACTAGGAATTTGTCTCGGTACAGTGCTGCAACATTAAACATGATAAGATAAGAGAAATAAACTATACATGTAATAAAGTGTAGGATAAGATTAAGTGATACTGGTCAACAGTTAAAATATATATTAGCCAGCAGCAGATACTGTGGAGAACTATATAGTGCAGTCGGTAATGCAGGAAGAAAACAGTGATGATTAACATGAGTCTGGTTGAGCTGCTGTACATGGTGCACGAGAGTCAATAAGTCACTTAGTGTTCAGCAGTCTAATGGCAGAGGGGAAGAAGCTGTTCATGTGACGGGAGGTTTTAGTCTGGATGGACCGAAGTCTTCTACCAGAGGGGAGGGGGGCAAACAGTACGTGACCAGGGTGTGAGGGATCGGCTATGATCCGGCCAGCACGCCTCCGGGTCCTGGAGATGTACAGATCCTGGAGAGATGGGAGCTTGCAGCCGATCACCTTCTCAGCAGTGCGCACGACGCGCTGCAGCCTTAGTCTGTCCCTGGCAGTGGCTCCTGCGTACCACACGGTTATGGAGGTGGTGAGGATGGACTCGATGATGGCTGTGTAGAACTGCACTAACATCTTGGTGGGTAGCTTGAGCTTCCTCAGCTGCCGCAGGAAGAACATCCTCTGCTGGGCTTTTTTGATGAGTGAGCTGATGGTCAGCTCCCATTTGAGGTCCCTGGTGATGGTAGTGCCTAGGAAGCGGAAGGAATCAGCAGTGGTGATGGGAGAGCCTGAGAGGGTGAGGGGGGGCAGAGGGGTTGTGACTTTCCTGAAGTCTACAATCATCTCCACTGTCTTCAGAGCGTTCAGCTGCAGGTTGTTATTGTTGCACCAGGACGCCAGCTGGGCCACCTCTCTCCTGTAGGCGGACTCGTCGCCGTTGGAGATGAGCCCGATGAGGGTGGTGTCGTCCGCAAACTTGATCAACTTGACAGACTGGTGGCTGGAGGTGCAGGAGTTGGTGTAAAGGGAGAAGAGTAGGGGGGAAAGTACACAGCCCTGGGGTGATCCGGTGCTGATGCTAGTATAGTCTGAGACAGTCTTTCCCAGCCGCACATGCTGCCTCCGGTCCGTCAGGAAGTCGATGATCCACCTGCAGAGGGAGTCAGGCACGTTGAGCAGGGACAGCTTGTCCCGGAGCAGAGCGGGGCGGATGGTGTTGAATGCGGAGCTGAAGTCCACAAACAGGATCCTGGCGTAGGTTCCCGGGGAGTCCAGGTGCTGCAGGATGGAGTGGAGGGCCAGGTTGACTGCATCGTCTACAGACCTGTTGGCTCAGTAGGCAAACTGCAGCGGGTCCAGGAGAGGGGTGGTGATGGACTTGAGGTGGGACAGGACCAGGCGCTCAAAGGACTTCATGACTACAGAGGTGAGCGCTACAGGTCTGTAGTCATTAAGTCCAGTGATCCGTGGCTTCTTGGGGACAGGGATGATGGTGGAGGATTTGAGGCAGGACGGCACGTGGCATAACTTAAGGGAGGTGTTAAAAATGTCTGTGAATACAGGAGCCAGCTGTTTCGCACAGAGTCTCAGGGTGGAGGGAGACACGCCGTCTGGGCCGGGGGCCTTGCGCGGGTTCAGTCTGGAGAACTGTTTGAGCACATCCTGCTCACTGATGATAAGGGGAGGGGGGGAGGAGGGGGGGGTGCCTTAAATGAAGTAGGGAATGTGGAGGCTGTGGAGCTGGAGGGAGGGGGGGAGTTGGACACAGATGACGAGGTGTCAAAACGGGCATAGTGTTGGGACAGTCTTTGACAAAGGGCTTTGTCATCCTGACCTTTAGGAGCCTTAGGTCGATAGTTGGTGATTTGCCTCAGTCCTCTCCACACGGAAGCCGAATCATTAGCAGTGAACTGCTGCTGGAGTCTCTCTGAGTATAGAGATTTAGCCCTCTTCAGCTCTCTGTTAAACCGGTATTTAACCTCCCTGTAGCAGTCCCTGTCTCCACTTTTCAGCGCTGCTTCCTTCTCCTTCCTGATCTGTCTGAGCTTAGCTGTGAACCAGGGTTTGTCATTAGAGTAACTCACCCTGGTGCGTGATGGAAGAATGTTCTCTTCACAAAAGTGGATATATGAGTTCACAGTGTCCGTGTACTCATCCAGATCATGCGTGGCTCCTTTAAGAATGCCCCAGTCAGATATTTCCATGCACGTTTCCAGCTTCTCCTCAGCATCACTGGTCCGTATCTTCGTAGTGCTCACAACAGGTTTAGTGAGCTTCAATCTCTGTCTGTATGTGGGAATGAGGTGAACCATCACGTGATCAGATAATCCTAGCGCAGCGCGAGGAACAGCGCGATATGCGTCTTTCACTGTGGTGTAACAGTGATCCAGTGTGTTTAATCCTCTGGTGGGGCATTTAATAAACTGTTTGTAGCGGAGGAGATCGTGGCTCAGATTGCACTGATTAAAGTCGCCAGCCACAATAATCAGCGAGTCTGGAAAACTCCGCTCTGTGTGTTGAATGTGATCCGCGAGCACGCGCTGAGCTTCGCGCGTGTCCGCGTCGGGAGGGGCGTACACAGCGATGAGTATGAAAGAAGCAAACTCCCGCGGGGAATAGAAGGGCTTGCAATTGATAACAAGAAATTCCAAGGCAGGAGAACAGTGTTTGGAAATTACTGTTACATCAGAGCACCAGCTGCAGTTGATGTAGAAGCAGACACCGCCTCCTGTGGTCTTGCCGGAAAGCTCTGTGTCACGATCAGCACGGAAGAGCTGAAAGCCGTTGAGGCGCAGCGCGCTGTCCGGTATATTTTCCCGGAGCCAGGTCTCAGTAAAGCAGAGGGCAGCTGAGGAGGCGAGGTCCTTAAAACGCATCAGCAGTCTCAGTTCATCCACCTTGTTAGAGAGAGAGTTGGTATTGGACAGAAATATGCCAGGCAGCGCCGTTCGCGAGCCTCTCCTGCGAAGTCGTACGAGAGCGCCCGCTCGTCTTCCTCTCTTCCGCCGTCTCACTTTCCGAGCCAAACAATAAACCAGATCGGCGGCAGGGGCTAGAAAAACTGGGAGGAGGTCCGTGGGGGTCAAAGTCCTGATATTTAGAAGTTCTTCACGGGTATAAGTGCAAGCAGACACACAATTGACAAACAAAAACAAACAAAGAGCGCAGCGAAGCACCATGTCGACCGCTGTGGGCGCCATCTTGAATCGGTGTCCATGACATGGGAATAATACCATCAGAACTAGGCAATGCCATGGCAGACCCGGACTCCTGGTGAGAGTGTGTCATCTTGGCCAAGGCCGCAACATGATGATGATGATAAGTTCCACATTGGTGAGGTAGCTTGTAGGCCTGTCGTGGTTAGTTAGCTTTGTGGTTGACATGAGTGCTATGTCCACAAACCTGGCAATGATGACCGACAAGGATGCTGCCGTTTAGGTGAACTTTATTACAAACAAAGCGTGGAAGATACAGGCACGTGTTCAGGGCTAACTGCCTATCACTGGATACCATAACCATACGGCTCTATGTCTCGCAGTACAACTCCACATGAAATGGCGGGTCGCCCAATATATATGGCGTGGTGACATCACGCGTAAGGTGCCGAACCACTCCCTGTAAACTAAGGCATCCCTACACCACATTCTCCTCCCCCCTTGCAAAATTAGAGAACACTGTGATTATCATTATGATTAATATTAGCAGCTGTGCCCCCCCAAAATTATAAGCAAATCCCATTAATCAAACACACAATAATTGTAGCTTATCTCTATGATTGTTAACAAACATACTGTATGAGACTGTACAAATGTGATGAAAATTCACTCAAAAGTATAAGTGGCTGATTCAGGTGGATGACAGTTCAAACTTAAAATTGCATTAGGCACACACACTTCAAGTATTAGTTATGTAAACGTATTAACTAAGCTTATATAAACCTATTATCAAAACACACAGTTTTTAGTTCACAGAACATTCCCAGTGTTTTGGGTTTTTTTTTCAGAACATGAGCACCAACTTGACCAAAACCTAACAACTAGGATCTACAGGTAGACCACTGCAAGACCCAATGCGGCTGAGTGGGTTATTCTGCCACCGTGAGAGCTGCGCTCCTATCTGAACTGTCTTTTTGCGGAGAGTCTTCCACAGGGTGAGCAGTTCTGCCTGAGGGGCCTTGTGGTGGGCCCGTGGCGGCCTCATCCCCAGAACTGTCAGACCCCCAGGGCCAGAGCCAATGTTCATGACGCTGGGCCCTGGATCCCACACTGCGGTATCCGGCTCCTGCAAAGCCTCGCCGTCTGGACCAGCCACCTGGACACGCTGTAGTTAGCGTGCTGAAACGAACCATCTGTCAGCCTGAAGCACGCTGTTTCCAGGTTTGCCACATTCCTCAGCGGTGCCTGGTGTTTTGTTGGCTGTGGCCTGGTCTGTCGTCATCCTGGTCTCTCACCGGTGTGGACCCAAACCCAGTGCATGATCTGGAGCGGTACCTTGCTTAGTTTGATGCGTTGCTGTGCCCCCGGTGGCTCTGCATGCTGCGGTGGTTCGGTGGTTACCGTGCTCACTGTGGACCCTTCACCCGTTGTCTCTGTGGTGAAGTGAGGCTCATCATGGGTGCAGAAGGTGTTCGGAGCCTCTCCAGTGTCGGTTGCTGAGGCGGACTCTTCACCCATCGGCTCGGTCGTGGTTCTTTGAGCGAGGGTACGGAAGTCGTTTAGTTGCTCCTGTCCTCCATCCGAG
The DNA here is from genome assembly GCA_020510985.1 of Pholidichthys leucotaenia. Taxonomy (NCBI): domain Eukaryota; kingdom Metazoa; phylum Chordata; class Actinopteri; order Cichliformes; family Pholidichthyidae; genus Pholidichthys; species Pholidichthys leucotaenia. The sequence goes on along the minus strand of CM035840.1, from coordinate 59,517,618 downwards.
GAGCTCTGCTGTGTCGTGTTGGGAGCGCCGTTCATGGTTGCTGTCGTTGTGCTTTGGGGTTCTCTGCACACTCGGGCTTCCATCCCTCCAGCTCCGGTTCTGGTTCTGATTCTGGTTGAGCGAGGGGCAAAGGTCAATCCAGTTGCCCCCCTTCCGGGCAGCTCTCCTCCTGAGAAGACGCTTTGGTATCGGTGCCGCTTGTGAGTGCTTCGTCCCACACCACGTCATTATCCTCCCGGTCTGCTGTGCCCCAGCTGCCGTATCCAGACCATTTGAACCCCACGCCGTCCTTAATGGTGAAGCCAAGTCTGTAGAAGAGGTTGCATCCCATGATGTTGTCACCGTGTGCTGCCACTTGGAACGAGAAGTCATACACAATTTTAGACTTGTAATAAACAGTCATTTTAACCGTTCCGACATTGCACAGTCTGTGATCCCCATAGCCATACAGTGGGGTCGAGTTCTTCTGAATTTTGTGGTTGGGGAAAAACTTCTTCACCGTGGCCCAGTTTAACATTGAGTGCACCACCGCCGTGTCGAGCAGAAGTGGTATGGCTAACCCGTCTAGCTCAACCATGCTATATGAATAACTGTTGATGTCGGGGCTTGCCGCATGGATGGTCGTTGTTGGCGGGCGAACTGGCTTGCTTGGCGGGCCCCACGGTGCCTGCAACCGGCACACTCTGGCAAAATGGTTCAGGCGCCCACACTTAATACATTGTTGTCCGCTTGCCGGGCAAGAAAGTGCTCTGTCCTGGTGCGTTGGGAACCCACAGCTCCCGCATGATCGAGCCTCTTGGAGCGGACCTTCGGCTAAGCGCATTTGTCTCAATTTCGTCTGCCGAGTCCTCTTCTCCCTCCGGGCACACTGTGTTGACTAACATCATCTGGGGTAGCTTCTGTGCTTGGTGCCCATTTAGCTCCGAGGTTAACCTTTCTGTTGCCTCCAGCTGGAATGCTAGCTCGATAGTGCTAGCTAGCGTCATGTCGTTTGGTGCCGTTAGCATCTTAGCTCTTAGCCTAGCATTACTTGTGTGCTCAGCTAACTGGTCCTGCACCATTTCATCTTCGAGAAGTCCAAAACGGCATATGCCTCAAATCAGCAATGAACTGTTGTATCAACTCACCGACCCTTTGGTATCTCTGATGAAACCGGATTTGTTGTGCAATCATGTTGTCAGGAGTGGCAAAGTAGCTAGCTAGTAGCTCGACAGCATCCACATAGGACTCAGTCGGTCCTAGCATGTGGAAAATTCACTGGCCTTCTATGCCGAGGTTGGTTGGGCACTCAAGGAAAGGCCGAAGTGGTCGCAAACACACTTCCATGGTTTACTCTCTCATTGCCAAATATTATGTCCACAAACCTGGCAATGATGACCGACAAGGATGCTGCCGTTTAGATGAAATTTATTACAAACAAAGCGTGGAAGATACAGGCATGTGTTCAGGGCTAACTGCCTATCATTGGATACCATAACCATATGGCTCTATGTCTCGCAGTACAACTTCACATGAAATGGCAGGTCTCCCAATATATATGGCATGGTGAAGTCACGTGTAAGGTGGCATACCACTCCCTGTAAACTAAGGTATCCCTACACCACAATGAGGTTTAGCAGAACATATGTCATGACTGTGCATTAGCTTGCTAAGTTGTAGCTTGATAGAATGCTGTTACTGTTATAGGCCTTTTAAACTTGCATTGACAGATTAAGGTGAAGGTTTACTAATTTTCTATATGTTGATGTTGTTATATGGGGACAGATCAACACATGCACAACCATTGAAGGTTAGACAGTGCTCTGCTTTACTTTCTTATGCCATGCACACTCACAACGCACGCACACTTGCGTCACATAACCACACCTCTGAAAGGCAAACCTAGACACAACAGATGTTACATTTATTTTTATTTTTCCACTTTTGGTTATTTTATTTGAATGTGCAGCTGTTTAACTGCTCAAAAAGAATGTGGAGCCTTAATTTTGAAGCACCAAGTGTGTTGTATATAAAACATTTGTGTTTGTGGATGTAGGATGTCAGTTCATGGTTGGGCTGAATTACACATATAGAGAAGATCAATCATAGTTCATGATTAATGTTAGAGATGTATGGGGGGTTGGGGGCTCTACAGTATTGAATGTGAGATGCAGAGGAATTCATTATTGTTTTGTAATGACAGTATTGCTGTTCATTTGAGATTGTTGATATACTGTATTTTTACGGCCATGGAGTGAGTGTGTGTGAGGATCTCTATGGTGGTAGCTTGTTTCATGCAGGCTGGGTTTTTTTGAAGAGGCCCGGAGCACTGTGATGGAAGGCTGGAGCCTGGTTTCTCCTCGGCGGGGGAGATGGCGAGCCATCCTTGGCACCACCACCTCCTTTTCCCTTGGAGGTTTTGCCCTGGATGCATCTAGAGGAGGATCCTGTCCACCTCTTCGTCCCTGCCGGTGCACTCGTGGGGTGGGATTTTGACAGATTTAAGGCCCTGTCACACCTAGATGATTTAGGCAGCGTTTTCCAAATGTGAAAAATTTGGAGAATACGCTGGTGTACATGGAATCAGTTATGGGTAAGTTTTGTTTAAGTTAAGAGCACACTGAAGAATGCAGAAGCATGCTGGTATATGGCATTATACGCGGAGCTCCTTGTATCCAGCATATGGCTGAAATGTCCCACAAATGCGGAGGGGAAGTGAACTTATGACTGAAGGGAAGTTATGCATTTGTTCACACGTTACTTGTAAGCAATTGGGAGGTGGCACATGAACATGCAGCAGCCTCCCTTCTCTCTTCGTGTTTTGTGCCATTTAGTGTTGTTTAAATTATGCCTAAGTGTATATTCACGTGTTTAATGCCCACATAAGCTGCTGCGCACAAGTTAAGTCACCACAGCCTTCTGGAGATAAGGAATATGACAAAACATTTTGTCTTGGACCAGAGCATTACAGAGGAACTCCGTGACCTAGGACTTCTCCACCTGACTTCCACACCCCTGGACTCAACTGGTGTGCCTCATCCCAAATGGAGACACTGTAGCATACATAGCTAAATGCATTGATGATGCCACTCACTGCAAAATGGTCACTGTTTGTGCTAACCAGAAGCCAAGGATGACAGCAGAGGTTCACAGGCTACTGAGGGCTTGGGACGCAGCCTTCAGGGCTGGTGATACTGCAGGACTAACAACAGTTAGGGCCAACCTGCCCCAAGGCATCAAGGAAGCAAAACGGCAGTACAGCAAGAAAATATCCAGCCACTTCAGCAACACCAGAGATACACGTTCTCTCTGGCGTGGCATACAGACCATTACCAACTACAAACCTCTACCTCAGACCTCTGCAAGTGACATCACACTGCTGAACAACCGAAATGACTTCTTTGGCTGCTCTGAAGCACAAAACAGCACATCAGCACAGAAGACCACTCCTCCTCCAGATGAGCAGGCGATAAGTCTGGATCCGGCTAGCATGAAAAGGACCCTCTTCAGGATCAATCCACACAAGGCAGCTGGTCCAGACAACGTACCAGGTCGCGTTCTGAAGGACTGTGTGGAGGAGCTCAAGAATTTCCTCACCAACATATTAAACATTTCCCTGAGTCAAGCTGTGTCCCCACGTGTTTCAAAACTGCCACCGAAATACCAGTCCCAAAGAAGCCTGTCCCATCCAGCTACAACGATTACTGGCCAGTAGTACTGACCTCCGTTATAATGAAGTGCTTCGAGCGGCTGGTCATGCAGAACATTAAGTCCACCCTCCCTACCTCCCTCGCTCCCATGACCCATCTCAGTTCGCATATAGGTCAAACAGATCCACAGATGCCATCTCTGCTGCTCTCCATTCAGCCCTCAACCACCTGGACTCCTATGTGTGAATGCTGTTCTTGGACTTAAGCTCAGCATTCAACACAATCATCCCCCAGCACCCAATACAAAAACTCAGACACTTGGGACTCAAAACCTCTCTCTGTAACTGGGTGCTGGACTTTCTTACAGGGAGGCTACAGAATGTGCAGATTGGCAGCAACACATCCAAGACCATCACACTGAGTACAGGGGCCCCACAAGGGTGCGTGCTTAGCCCACTGCTCTTCACCCTGCTGACCCATGACTGCGTACCAGCCTACAGCACCAACCACATCATCAAATTTGTGGACGACACGACAATGGTGAGCCTCATCACCAACAATGAAGAGGCCAACTACAGAAATGAGGTGAGCAAACTGGTCCAGTGGTGTAAAGACAATAATCTCTTCCTGAATCTGGGAAAACCCAAGGAGATCGTGGTTGACTTCAGGAGAGGCCATACACAGCATCCCCCTTTGATCATCGATGGAGCAGCTGTGGAGAGGGTGAGCAGCACCAAGTTCCTGGGGATGCACATCTCCGAGGATCTCTCCTGGTCTAACTACCACATCACTGGCCAAGAAGGCTCAAACTCACCTCTGTTTTCTCTGCAAACTGAGGAGAGCACAAGTCCCACCTCCCATTATGTGCTCATTCTACCAGAGTTTGAAAGCATCCTTCATCCATCATTGGGAGCATCATCATCAGCTACATCACGGTGTGGTACAGATGCTGCACTGCCTCCTGCCAGAAGACTCTACAACGCACATTGAAAGCAGCCAGCAAGATCATTGGTGCCCTTCTTCCCTCCCTCTCGGACATCTACCACACCCGCAGAACCATCAACATTGCAGGCGACACCTCTCACACTCTGTCTTCAGCTCTCTGCCCTCAGGGAGAAGGTACCGGAGTCTCCAGGCTTGCTCCACAAAGCTGCTAAACAGTTTTGTTCACCAGGCCATCAAGACCCTGGACCCCCCCCCCCCCCCACACACACACACACACACAAATCCCTGGACTGAAACACACTCACCCACACAATAACTACCTCAGCTGTTTGCACAGATAAACTTGGCACACCAACAGTAATACATCTGCTGCTGCATGTCTCTGTACCTTACTGCAACCATTTGCACAAATGCCATACCTGTCACGAACCGAGCTGATATTGTCCTTTAGTTCTCTGTGGCTCAGGCATCGGGTTATTTTTGTAGGTATTATTTTCGTGGGTGCAGCGTTGGCCCGGTTGGGGTCCACTGAGGGTGTAGCGTTGGCCCGGTCGAGGTCCACCGTGGGTGCAGCATTGGTCCAGTCGGGGCCCACCGTGGGTGCAGCTGTGTCCCAAACCGGGACCACCGAGGGCACTGCAGGTCAGCCTGAGGACGCCGTAGCCTCCTTCTCCTCCCTGTCCAACGCCGTGGGGGTTCCCTCCCTACGGTCCGGTCACCCACCAGTGAGCCTCCCGGTGGGCAGGCCACCTCCTGCTTCACCCCTTCGGTCCAGGTAGCTTAACAATGCTGGCCAGCCGCCGGAGGGACTGAGTCTCTGGGCCAGGTGGCCCATGTTTTCCGGCCACCAGACTCTGTTTGCCAGACTGCCTGGGACTCTGGGCGGCCCACTGAGCCTCCACGCCCTTGGGCTTGGGGGGGGGGGGGGATAATTGTGGGCCCTGGGTAGGGTGTATTGTGTTCCCTCCTTTCCTGTTCCCCCTACCTAACACCCGGGTTCGTGTTGTGGTTCCTGTTGGGGGTGGTTGGGGGGGTAGTTCCTTTCCTTATGATGTTGCCGTGGGTGTCTGGAATCCACCCCTAGAAGGGGGGGCTCTGTCACGAACCGAGCCGATGTTGTCCTTTAGGCTCGGTTCTGACCATTCTCTGTGGCTCAGGTATCGGGTAATTTATGTATTGTGTTATCTTTTGAGTTCTTGTTGTTTTTATGTCTTTGTTCCTTTTTTTTCCGTGCCTGTAGACACCACTCTGGCTGGTGGCTGTTAGGCAGCCTCTTTGACCTACATTCGTGCAGGCGTTGTCTAATACTCACCGGTCCGACCACGCCCCCTTTCTCTTGACAACCAGCTGATTCCACTCCGGTAATTGTCTTTCCCATGCCTCACCCAGGTGTGCCCAATGTGTTGTCCAGCAGTGCTTGTACTTAGGCGGCCTTTGCCAGTCAAGCATTGCTGGACCATTGTGCTTAATCACATGGTTGTGAATCGTCATATGAATGTACTGTCTTATGAGGGAGTCAGAAGCTACACTGTTGCTCTTCCCCTCAGTGTGGTTTCTGGTTGTGTGTGTTCGCGGAATATACTTGGACTTTTCGGACTGCTCCTGTGCTGTGAGTACAAACTGTTAGCATTTCCCCTTGCAGCAGTGCTGCTACGCTTTGGCACTTGCCCAGTTTCTTCCTCCCGTTTCAGTAGAGCATCCTAGAGGGCTCTAAGTTAACCCGAGCTATTTATGTTATTTTGTACTGTCTGTTTTGTGGCCACGGTACACTGTGGTCCATCGCTGCCGACGTCCCTAATAACCTGGTTTCTTCTCCTGCTCCTGAGTTTCCTTCTAGGGTTGCTGGAGAGGAGCCATCATCACCAGGGGTCTCCTTGGAACCGGGCTCGCCGCCTGACAACGTCATGGGTCTAGCTTCCCTGCTGCCTGACGCCGTCGTGTGGGTCCCTCCACAGGCTGTATCTCCATGGGTGTGGCATGCTGGCTTGTCTGTTTTGTTGCCAAGGTACACTGTGGTCTGCCCACTGCACGTATCGTGTGAGTCCCTTTAGTGTACACCGTAGCCTTTTTGTAAGTCTTTATTTTTGGAACTGTTGTCCTTTGTGTTAAATGTGTTTGTGGTGTAACCAGCATTTAAATCCATTCTTCCTTCCCCTCCTCCGTGCACTGCGTAAAAGTGTATGAGGAGGCTCATGACAATACCTGCTACTGTCCGTTATTGCAAGTACTGATCATGTGCAGTCCAATCTGTCACTGTCTGCACCCACACTACCGCATTGAACTTGCAATTATAGGTATTACGGCTCTACTTTTTTTCTGTATGGTTTAGGTGATAACAATGGTTCATGAGGGTATTTCTCTTCCTGCTTACTGCATGTCTCTGTAGATGTAGAGCAAGACATTTGTTAAATCTAAACTCTGAAACACAGCAACTACGGAAAACTGCATAGAACAGGTGAGTTGCATGGGGCAGATTTGACTTATAATAGGCAATCTGGGTAATTCCGTTTCATTTTATGTATTTGCATGCTCTTTACAGTGAGCTCATTAATGGTTCTTTAAAGGAAATGGGGAAAAAAATCTGTTGTGGTAAACCACTAAATTGATTTTCACAAGAGTGGGGAAGATGCTAATATTTGACTTGAACCCTCTAATTTATTTTCACCATGCCACATTCAACTGATGTGGCATGGTGGTTAGCAGTCACCCCATAGCTAGAATTCTTCTGTTTTGAATCCTTTCTGTTATTTTGTGCATCCTCTGTAGCCACTGGATTTCCTTCAAGTGCTGATTGTTGCAATATTTTAATTAGTGATCTGAAATTTTCAGTGTCTCAGTTAAAGAGATCAAGTAATCAGAATAAAGAACTTACTAAATAGAGCTTCATTAAGACTAGAAAATTGCTATGAAACAATTTGATATTTACAATGTACGTACTTGCAACTCAAAGTCAGATCTGAACACAATAGGAGAAAGTACTGTAAGTAGGTTTACTGTCAAAAAAATATGACATTAGCAACTCCACGCAGCTCAAAGCAAGAAACATCTGGAGGAAAAGAAAGATATACCCATATGTGAGGCAGCAGTGGAAAAGAAATACAGTGATTTATTTCTTAATAATGCTGTCAAAGCGTCTATTGTTTGGCCTTTTTCCATTGTGCCAGAACATATTGTATTACAAAAGGCGAGATTTAAGTATGACAAAGGAGAAAGGAAGTATTCTATGTTGCTCTCCATCCGCTTCTTGATCAAAACCACACACGCCTTCAATTAGGTTTATCCTGTGTCATCCACAGTTGTTCAATTCTATAATTTTTCTGTGAGAAGAATGCACTTACCACGGGTTTATTACTTTTAACTGCAATTCAACTTGGGAAGGTTAAGAATCAACTGTTAGTAATGGGATATTTTTCATTTCACACCATAGTGCAAATAACCTCAGAGTGACATCATCATAGCAGTCTGTCAGGGGCGAAAATGACTCTTTCATTTAGGTCTGATCAGATTCCTCCACACAGCTCTGTCCTTCGCCCTCCGCTGCCAGGAACTCCTGACCTTGTTAACCCGGGTGACGTCCGAGCCGGTATGAGTTGCTTTCTGACTGACCTTTTCATGAAACTGCTTGCAAAGTATTTGAGTACCGCTAGCTTTTGCTGGACTAGTGGCACATTTTTGGCAGATAGAGGTATTATCAGTGGCAAGGACAGGCCAAGACAAACTGACTCCAGTATCTGTTGCAGTGACTGACCAGAAGATACTCTGTTTATCTCTGCTCTTTGTGTAGTGCATGTCACGATGCACCGGCTGGCAAAAGTCCACCACAGACCTTGCAACAGATGTGCTTATCTGCCAGAATGTCCAGTCTCACCCCGTGTAACTGGGAGTGGTCCACCACAGACCTGTGACAGATAGTGTTTTTAGTTCTGCCAGGATGCCCAGTTTCACCCTCCACACCCTCGGAAGGGTGGGGTTGCCGGTTGAGTCACCGACGGCACGACCCATGAGACAGGTAGTACTGGTTTTCATGGTTATCCGGTAGCAAGCAAACCAAAGCCTGACCTGATATGTGATTTAATTGAAGTCTATAGATTAGGCATTAATGTAGGATTTTTTTAGGGGAATGAATGCCAAACTATAAACAGGGTGTTCCTGGATCTTAAGATAAATTACACATCTTTTGTTTATTGGTTTTGTGAGTGAGGTACGCTGTTCTAATTTCAAGTCTGAAATGGGTGACTGTTGAAGTTGCCTGGTAGAATCACTGGAAACTGAATGTTTTAGATAGTATTAAATGTGCTTTCCTCTTGAACATTGGTAAATTCCTTATTCCTTACTCAAGAATATAAGAGATGGATTACAAAAGAATTTGCCACAATTTCAAACCCCAGACAGAAATGTCAGATTGACGATTTGGCCATTTTGATTTTTTTAGTGCAAGAACAAGACTCATGTTAGCCCTTAGATGCATAAGTGGGTCAAAAATGACCTGGTAAGGTTGTTTTTCTTTGTAATGAAAAGCTGTTCACTTTATATTCCAGCTATTGCTCAAAAACATGTTATTGCTATAATGCCATTTAAATTTTGAACTTTTATACATTTTAAGAAATTGTAAGTGTTGGACTACTACCTCAAGCTTCCATAAGTGGATCAACAATGACCCACATTCATTTCCTATGGAATTTCATGGGAACCTTTGCTTGCTATCAGCTGTGACTGTAAGGAATATATATTTTGTGGACCCCTTAAGACTATTTTATAGGGATGGGCAATACCAGCATTTTTCCTTTCGATACGATACCATTAATTTATGGGACTTTTTCTTCAATACTGATACTGATATCAATACTTTTTGCCCCAAATCACATGATTACAGTTTCATTAACAACTTTATTGCAAGGGCAATATGAAATATGAGTAAAACTCATGAACATAAATACTTGAAAGAAACGCTTATAAAATGATAATAAAATAGAACAATGAGCAAAGTAAATAAAAATAAAATGATTTTTTTTTCAATTATAATAAAAATAATTAAGACTTAAAATGAATGCAAAATTAATTCAGTTTCTTAATTTGGTGAAGATTCTCAACTGGATTCAAGTATTTTTTTTTAAATTCTGAAATGTTTCACCATTCATCCAAATTCTATGGTAATACCAAAGAGCATATGTGTATTTTTTTTTTTTTTACAATGCAACGTTTTTTTTAAAAATTTTTATTGTATATTTATTTATTTTAGATAGATAGATAGATAGATCTTTAATTGTCATTGTCACAGGTACAACGAAATTCAAAGTGCTCTCCAGTCAGTGCCCCATTTATAAAAACATTGCCCCATTATAAAAAACATAAAAATCAGATAAAATAATAATTTAAAAGAATAAATAACAAGCCACATTCACACAGACATCAACACAGGACATCATGCACACACAGTCATTGCAAGGAGCATTCAACAACATACAATCATGTCCATTTAGCACATTACTTCCTCATTTTATTCAGAATGGTTATTGCTGTTGGATAGAAGCTGTGTTTGAGTCTGTTTGTCCTTGTGTTCATTTGTCTATATCGTTTCCCAGATGGCAGTAGTTCAAACAATGAGTGTCCAGGATGTGAAGTATCCTTTAAAATATTTTGAGCCTTCTTCTGGCAACGGGAGCGGTGTAGGTCTTCCAACGTGAGGAGAGGGCAGCCAATGATCTTCTGGCCGGTGTCAATGACCCTCTGGAGTGCTTTCCTCTGAGCTACTGTACAACTACTGTACCAGATGCATATACAGTATATTAATATGCTTTCAATAGGAGCTCGATAAAAGGACACCAGCAGTCTCTGTGTGATGTTCTCCTTCCTGAGAATCCTCAGAAGTATAGTCTCTGCTGGGCCTTTTTCACCAGCTCAGAGGTGTTCACACTCCAGGACAGGTTCTCCTCTATGTGGACTCCCAGGAAACGGAAGTCAGCTACCCTCTCTACACAGTCCCCGTTGATGATGAGAGGGGAAATCTCTGTATTCTTCCTCCTGTAGTCTAATATCAATTCTTTAGTCTTAGAGGTGTTCAGGAGAAGGTTATTCTCTTTACACCATGACGACAGCCGCACCACCTCATCTCTGTAGACAGACTTGTCCCCCCCCCCCCCCCCGAAATGAGACCCATCACTGTAGTGTCATCTGCAAACTTCACGATGGTGTTATTGTGATGGGTGGGGGTGCAGTCGTGTGTATACAGACAGTAGAGCAGGGGACTCAGCACACGGCCCTGGGGGGATCCGGTACTGAGGCTTAGGGCCGTAGATGTATGATGGCCCACCCTGACTCTCTGTCTGCGACCAGAGAGGAAGCTGCTGATCCAGTTTATTTTCTGATTTATTTTTACACTATTATTTTACAAACTTAAATGGTGCTTATTTTGTTTACTTTTCAAATTTTATGCTGCTTGGTAGCACCATAGAATTTGGATGAATGGTGTAACATTTCAGAAGTAATATTTCTTCTGCCACCCCCGAAGCTGCTGAGCTCACTCTGCATGGGAGTGAGTGCTTGGCTGCACAGTGCAGTGAGTCTTTTGGCTCTGACATCTGATAGGCTGCCATAATCATGTTACATGACAGACCATCTCTAAAATGTGCTTGGGCTGGTTATGCCTCAGTGAAACGGAGAGGCATACGGTAATCAGTTAATGCGTCTGTGTGTGTGTGGTTGTATCTGTCCATCTGTCTGTCTGTCTGTCCAATGTCTCCATCAGGACATGAGGGAGAGACTACGTCTCCCAGATGGCCTGGGAACATCTTGGTATCCTCTCTGAAGAGCTGGAGCAGGTGGCCAGGGAGAGGGAAGTCTGGGCTTCTCTGCTTGAGCTACTGCCTCCGAATCTGGACCTCCGGAAAAGCAGTAGAAACTGGATGGATGGATGGATGGATGGATGGATGGATGGATGGATGGATGGGCCCAAGGATTATGGAAAATATACATAGTAGTGGTTTCACGGTTGGGTCAATATACATGAAAGTGCAGAATGCAAAGAAAGGTGTATTATTGTGATAATTGAAAAGGTCCTCAGTTATGTACATGTGAGTGTTCGGAGGGAGGGGGGGTGAGGCCTCTGACTGTTTGCCGTTCAGATGGCCCAGGAGAAGAAACTGTCATTCTGGAGATGTGGGACCTGACTGATCTGAACCACTGTCCAGAGGGAAACAGATCAAACAGGTGGTGGGAGGGATGTGAGGGGTCTCCTGTGATGCCCTTGATCTTTCTGTGACAGGAGGCTCTGGAGATGTATTCCAAGGAGGGCAGAGGGCTGTTGATTATTTTTTGGGTGGTGTTGATGACCCTCTGCACAGCCTTCCTGTTCTTGGCTGTGGAGCCGGCGTACCACACACCCAGACAGTAGGTGAGCACGCTGTCCACTGAGCAGCGGTAGAAGGCTAGCAGCAGCTTCTGGTCCAGGTTGTTCTTCCTCAGGAAACAGAGGAAGTGCAGTCACTGCTGGGCTTTCTTCACCAGGACCTTGGTGTTGACAGTCCAGCAGAGGTCAGAGGAGATGTGGGTGCTCAGGAACCTGAAGGTAGGGATGGTTTCCACACGGTCACCATTTATGAGGGGGTGGTGGTGGTCCGGTCTGTTCTTTCTGAAGTCCAGTATGAGTTCTTTGGGTTTTTTGGACATTCAGTTTCAGGTTGTTTGCTTGGCACCACAGCAGCAGATTCTCTACCTCTGCCCTGTATGCCTTCTCATCATCATCGGTGAGGCCGACCAAGGTGGTATCGTCCGTGTACTTCATGATGGCAGTGGTTGGGTCCATCCATCCATCTTCTACTGTTTATCAGGGGTCCAGGTCAAAGGGGCAGCAGTCTGTGCAGAGAAGCCCAGATTGCAGCCCGTTTCACATAGCACCATGATCCCTACGATGCCCATTGGAGGGTGGACCCATGTGGTTCCCTTGGATACACTGGGTCCTTGATGTAACTATTTTCATCGGGTCTATTGGACTGATCTTGGTCTGGCTCTTTACCCCGTCTTAGGCGACCAGACCAGAGGCAGGATTAGACTCAGAATCTGAAATAGACAATGAGGACACAGACTAGATATCCAAATGAACAGGATCATATGAACACAGAAGATTTTTTTCTTGTGAGTTCTCTGGATAAGTAAGTGGAATCCAAATAACATCCAGCTGAATGAGTCTTAAGGGCTCTTACTGGACTAAATAACCTCTCGCCCAGGGCAGAACACCAAGCCAAATATAAAAATGTTAAAAATGTTTAAAAAGTATATCATAAATACACTACCGTTCAAAAGTTTGGGGTCACTTAGAAATTTCCTTATTTTTGAAAGAAAAGCACTGTTTTTTCAATGAAGATAACTTTAAACTAATCAAAAATACACTCTAATATCTAATATACATGGCTAATGTGATAAATGACTATTCTAGCTGCAAATGTCTGGTTTTTGGTGCAATATCTACATAGGTGTATAGAGGCCCATTTCCAGCAACTATCACTCCAGTGTTCTAATGGTACAGTGTGTGCTCATTGCGTCAGAAGCCTAATGGATGATTAGAAAACCCTTGTGCAATCATGTTAGCACAGCTGAAAACAGTTTAGCTGGTTAGAGAAGCTATAAAACTGACCTTCCTTTGAGCAGGTTGAGTATCTGGAAAAAATTATTATTTCAAATACAAATCATTATTTCTAACCTTGTCAATGTCTTGACTATATTTTCTATTCATTTTACAACTCATGGTGGTAAATAAGTGTGACTTTTCATAGAAAACACAAAATAATTGTCTGGGTGACCCCAAACTTTTGAACGGTAGTGTATAAACTCATTATATACTTATTATATAGCAAATATATACTTGCGCGCGCGCACACACACACACACAACTTTTGTCTATGTGAGACTTACTACTGGGCACCGAGGATCCAACTGAGGAAGCACCATCACTAGGGAGCCATAATGAAAATACAATGGTTTGAGAAATTGTTTTCCCCCTTCCTGATTTCTCATTTTTTGTATGTTTGTCACACTTAAATGTTTCAGATCATCAAACAAATTTAAATATTAGACAAAGATAACACAAGTAACACAAAATGCAGTTTTCAAATGAAGGCATTTATTATTAAGGGAAAATAAAATCCAAACCTTCATTGCCCTGTGTGAAAAAGTGATTGCCCCCTAAACCTAATAATTAGTTGGGCCACCCTTAGCAGAAACAACTGCAATCAAGCATTTGCAATAACTGGTAATGAGTCTTTGACAGTGCTGTGGAGGAATTTTGTCCCACTCATCTTTGCAGAATTCTTGTAATTCAGCCACATTGGAGGGTTTTCAAGCATGGGCCACCTTTTTAAGGACATGCCACAGCATCTCAATCAGATTTTGGTCAGGACTTTGACTAGGCCACCCCAAAGTCTCTATTTTGTTTTTCTTAAGCCATTCAGAGGTGGACTTGCTGGTGTGTTTTGGATCATTGTCCTGCTGCAGAACCCAAGTCTGCTTCAGCTTGAGGTCACGAACAGATGGTCGGACATTCTACTTCAGGATTTTTTGGTAGACATCAGAATTCATGGTTCCATTTACCACAGCAAGTCTTCCAAGTCCTGAAGCAGCAAAACAGCCCCAGACCATCACACTACCACCACATTTTACTGTTGGTATGATGTTCTTTTTCTGAAATGCCGTGTTACTTTAACACCAGATGTAATGGGACACACACCTTCCAAAAAGTTTAACTTTTGTCTCATCAGTCCACAGAGTATTTTCAGAAAAGTCTTGGGGATCATCAAGGTGTCTGGCAAAACTAAGATAAGCCTTTATGTTCTTTTTGCTCAGCAGTGGTTTTTGTCTTGGACCTGTGCCATGCAGGCCATTATTGCCCAGTCTCTTTCTTTTGTTTTTTTCTTGTAGATGCATTTTACTGCTTTTTTACATCTTGGCCAGGGGACTACAGATGAAAACTAGCCTTTTGGCTAATTCTGGGTTTTTTAACCATGTGTAATCATGTGTTTTATGAAATTGCATTGTCCCTTTTCAAATAAACTAAACTAAACTTAAGGTGGAGTCATGAACACTGACCTTAACTGACGCAAGTGAGGCCTGCAGTTCTTTAGATGTTGTTGAGGGGTCTTTTGTGACCTCTTGGATGAGTCGTTGCTGCGCTCTTGGGGTAATTTTGGTCGATCGGCCGGCCACTCCTGGGAAGGTTCACCACTGTTCTGTGTTTTCACCATTTGTGGATAATGGCTCTCACTGTGGTTCGCTGGAGTTCCAAAGCTTTAGAAATGGCTTTATAACCTTTTCCAGACTGATAGATCTCACTTACTTTGCTTCTCATTTGTTCCTGAATTTCTCTGGATCGTAGCATAATGTCTAGTTTTTCAGGATCTTTTGGTCTACTTCACTTTGTCAGGCAGGTCCTATTTAAGTAATTTCTTGATTAAGAACAGGTGTGGCAGTAATCAGGCCTGGGTGTGGCTAGAAAAATTGAACTCAGCTTTCCAAAGATGCCATAAACCACAGTTAATCTATGTTTTAACGGGGGGGGTGTCACTTTTTCATACAGGGCCATGTAGGTTTGGATTTTTTTTACCCTTAATAACAAACACCTTCATTTAAAAACTGCATTTTTTGTTTACTTGTGTTATCTTTGTCTAATATTTAAATTTGTTTGATGATATGAAACATTTAACTGTGACAAACATACAAAAAAAAAAGAGAAATGAGGATGGGGGCAAACACTTTTTCCACACCACTGTATTTCAAACATGAAATCATTCTTGCGTGGACCAAAATGTAATACAAATGATTATTTTCAACCAAAATGACAAAAGTGGCAACCCCCCCCCCCCCCAAAAAAAAACAACCCCACATTGATTATAACAAGGGTCACTTTTGACCCTCTTACGGAAGAGTGTAAGGTCCAGCCACTCGTGCATCTAAGGGTTAGGCAATTGCATCTGCTCTGGATCTACAGTATCATGTTTAAAAAGCACTGGCCAGAGTGATTCAAGGAGTAAACTCTCTGCATTAGTTCTCTGCCTTATATAAACATTGATATTATTTAGCATCTAAAGCTTTGCACACCGGTCTGGACTGCTGGAGGTCTTTATCAGCATGTTGAAACATGCCACAAAGCCCCCATAAAGTCATCAGTCTCACACACTTGCATCTTTATCCACATTCCTTCATATTCCTGACCAGTCTACCCACCACAATGTTTTCTGTAGCATTACACACATCCTCTGGGTTTAATCAAGAAAAAAGCCCAAGGACTAATATATAGGTCATCGTCAAGTGCTTTTAAGTGATAGGAAGGATGATAAGATAAGATAAGATAAGATAAGATAAGCCTTTATTAGTCCCACAACGGGGAAATTCCAGGATTGCAACAGCACAGGGATAGCAACACTCAGAGCAACAATCAGAAGGCAAGAAAAAAAAAACAAGCAAGCAAGAGCAGCTAATATACATATGTACTACATATTACTATAAAATATATATATACACACACACAGACACACAGTGCAGAGCATTGTAGCTGGATGGAATAAATATATGAATATATAAACACACAGTGCAGAGCATGATGTAAGACAGTCCAGTGTCTTCGGGCAAGTTCTGTGTGGCACAGTCTGTTACGACACACTGTCAGTCCGCAGACGTCTCATGTCTCTTTTTTTGGGAACTTCTTTCATAAGGAATGTACATTGTTATTGGAGGGGGTGAGTATTTGCAAGCATATGCTGGTAGAAATAAAGAGATGGTCGTGGAAAGACGGGAGGGGAGGATGGAGATGGACAAGAAAGTGCAAATGATGGATACAGGGGTTAAAGCAAAAAAAGTCCTGAGCCTGAACTTTTTTCGGGGAGCAGGGTCACAGGGGTGGAGACACACGTGCATGCACACATACCCATTTTATATATTATATATACACACTACTCAGAAAAAGTTAGGGATACTCGGCTTTCGGATGAAATTTATGGAAAATGTAAAAAGTTCATGCTACAGTGTTATTATATCATGAAAGTAGGGCATGCAAGTAAAAGCATGCAATGGTGATGTCCTCATCTCAAACAATTTATTGAAACAAACCCAACAACAGTGGTGGTTAATACAACAAAAATGTCAATGTCTCAATAACTTGTCATGTGCCCTTGAGCATCAATTACAGCTTGACAACGACGTCTCATGCTGTTCACCAGTCGACTTATTGTCTGCTAAGGCACGGCATTCCACTCTTCTTGAAGGGCGGCCCCCAGGCCATTGAGGTTGTGGGGTGCAGGGTTACGAGCCTCTATACGGCGAATCAGCGGATTCCATAGATTTTCTATGGGATTCAGGTCTGGAGAAAGTGGTACTGTTGATCAATTGTGAGGTGTCATCTTGGTCTCATGATGTCAAAATGTGAACAGCACAATGAAGAGGACTGTTTAAATACCAATTCTAATTGAACCAGAACTTTTATTGGTCGATTCATGGATCAAACACCTGTTGTGAATTTTGCTGTTAAGCACCTTGTTAGAGAACAGTGAGTTATGAAAAAGTACTGAAACACTGAACAGTTGGACATGTGCTTTCAAAAGGTTAGAGAAGGTCAAATTAAGTTCACCTGTAAAGCTTCTAGTGCATTTTAGGTGCATCCTGAAATTTCACCTGAAAGCCGACTATCCCTAACCTTTTTGTGAGTAGCGTGTGTATATATGAAAATGATTTTCCTTGAAACCAGCTAGTAACATATCTGCCATACGCACTGATAAATTTAGGCTAGATTATGTTACGATCCGAGCGATGGGTTCTGTTCGCGCTCGGGCTAAGCTCAACTCGCTGCCGGCCTTGACAGCTGTGGGTTGTATTCTGGCCTCACCGGGCTCTTATTGTGAAGGTGCTCGGTGGGGCTTCCGCCTGTCAAGGCTGGTCAGCTGTGTGTCATTACTGCTCGTTAGTGTTCGCCTTCATAAAGCGGGCACTAGCGACAGTAATGTTGCAGGAATATGGTCAACATATTGTCAGATCGTCAGACTTTGTCTAAACCTCGTTAAGTATTGTCAACGTTCCTTGTCAGTGCGTCGTTTGACCTTCATGTCAGGTTCGTTATCCCTTGTCATGTCACAGTTTAGCTTGTAGTGGCTGGGGGCAGCCCTACGAGCCCAAGTATTGATTTATGTGTGTTTGTGCCGAGAACGGCTCACAGTCTTGTCCTGTCTTGTGTGTTAATAAATCACCATCTTCGCAAAACTCACTGGTGGACTCTTGGCGTCTTATGGTGATCTGCGAGGATCACCGCATGACAGTATACTCCTGCCAGGACGTCTGAACGGAGACGCCACACCAAGACGCCTTTCACCGTGAGTTTTTGCAGTAATTGGACAATTGTTCTTCCCTGTTTGGGTGTCAACGTCTGGGAGAATGCCGTCATCCAGGGGCCGCGGTCGGCGCCTGGGCAAGGAGCTAGCGAGCGCGCTGGAGTGTGTCGACGGGGCGCTCCTCGCCGCTACTTTCGACGTCAACTCCTACTATATGCGCTGGCACCTAGACTGCACTGAGGATCTCCTGGACAATCTTCCCCTCCATTATGACGATCACCCGGAGGTGATTATGAGGAGGGAAGAACTCGCTACGCAGTGCGAGATACTTCGTGGGCTGGAGGAGGAAGAGAGCAGGAAGCAGAGGAGGAGGCATCCTCGCTCCCTGCGTTGGAGTCCCGTTCCCGTCCCGGAGCTGGTCCAGGAGTGCGCGCTGACTGGGGGCCGACGACGACGTCGGCGCAACGGCCCAGGTCACCCTCAGCAGAATCCCCGGCTGGACCTGCTGCCGGCGAAGTCCGTCAGCGAACCGCCGAGAGCGGCCCCACCTCATCCATCCAGGGGGCCCTCTGTCGCCATCCAGCGGGGAGAAGGAGGAACAACGTCCCCTACAGCAGGAACCATCTCTTCCCTGGGAGAAAGGCAAGTGCATGATAATTTGTTACATCTTGATTATAACCTGCCTTGTCTGACTCCTGGGGGCGGAGTTCGGGGTTCGCAGCCCCCCGAGCTTCCTCCACCTGCTGTAGAAAAAATTATTAAACCCGTTGCCTCTGTGTCCCCCCCGATTGAGCAGTCCGTGACGCCAGGCCAACGTCGTCGGATGAAGAGGGGGCTTGCAGTGCTGGAAAGCCTGGATCCGGCCCTGCAGCCACGTCGTGGACGGAGGAGAAGAGTGGACTGCGGCCCGGAGCCTGCGCCGACGATGAAGCGTCCCCAGGTCTCCTTGCCGGAGCAGTCTGAGCCAGTGGGTCGAGGGTCCCCTGGCCCCACGCCTAACAGGTCATCGGCGTGGACAGCAGCGTGGGAGGAACCTCAGGCTGCAAATGACATCCTGCCAGCTGCGGAGCCCGACGCAGCTGAGTTCGAGCCTGCTGACGAGAGTCGCCGCCCTGAACCTGGATCGTCGGAGTCCTGGGTGGCAACAGAACCCGAGTGCAGGCAAGTGCTCCCTCTTTTGTCTCTGTCACCTGTGTTGGAGCATTTTTGCCTGCCTCTCGTGGAGGCGAGTGAGAAGCAGCCGTCTGCTGCGCCCGAGCTCGTCTCGCTGGGTTCTGTTGCTACCGGTGATTCTGATCCCGGTTTTCTTGTTTCTGAGCCTTGTTGCAGTGTCGCCGGCGTGGAACGAGTCGGAGTCACTGAGTTGGAGGTCCCAGGTTCGGGAGTGGAGATCGTCAGCGGAGCTGCACCGACCCAGTCGGGGTCCGTCGTGGAGGCTGCTGTGGCCCAATCGGGGTCCGACGTGGGTGCATCAGAGGCCCAATCGGGGTCCACCGCGGGTGCGGTTCTGGCCCAATCGGGGTCCAACGTTGGTGTACCGGAGGCCCAATCGGGGTCCGCCGCAGGTGCGGTTCTGGCCCAATCGGGGTCTGACGTGGGTGCGTCAGAGGCCCAATCGGGGTCCACCGCGGGTGCGGATCTGGCCCAATCGGGGTCCAACGTGGGTGCACCGGAGGCTCGATTGGGGTCCACTGCGGGTGCGGTTCCGGCCCAATCGGGGCCCGACGTGGGTGCAGCTGGGACCCAATCAGGGTCCAGCGGAGGTGCAGCGCCAGCGTGGTCCGCGGACGGGGGAGGAGCTGCAGACCTTTCACCGCCGAACGGATTACAGGCTCATCCTGTCATCTGTCCCCTCTGAGTCACCGCCCCTGTGCATCATCGCCGGGGGCCGTGGGGGCTCCTGTTCGCTCGCCCCGGCTCTCCCGAGTTTTGTCCTCGTCTGGGAGGCCACCGTGGGCTGTTTTTCCCCGGGACTGGTGGCTGAGGGACACGGGTCAGCCACCTGAAGAACTGTTTCGCCGGTTCGGCGCCTCGGGTCAGCCACCCGACGTGTTGTGTGTGTCTTCGGGTGACCTGGTTTGACCACCGGAGGAGCGGACGTGCTGGGCGTTGGACTCTGGTGAGCCGCCTGGTCATGTTCCGCCTCTTGTGACCACCCGCTGGCTGTCGCGGGGAGACCACCTGAATTGTTCCTGTGGCGCTTGGTCTCCGCCGGTCAGTATAAACTGTCGGGGGGGGGGCAGTGGTTTTTCTGGGTTAATCCGTCACGGTGATTGTGCTGTTTTTTTTTTTTCTTGTCCTTGCTGTTCTGTGTATTTTGTGTTTTGGTTATGTCTTGCAGTTGCCCTAGTATGTGTTTTGTTCTACTGTTGCCTTGTTTTTTTCTCTGTGTATTTTGTCTGATTTTTGAATATTTGTTTTTTTGTCATAGTCTTGTGTTTAATATTTCTGACCCAGTAGTTCTGGTTTTTTGTTTCCACCATGTGCATTTTTTGATTTTGCCTGAGTAGTTACTCTTGTCATTGTCCTGTATGTCGTTTTTTCTTGTCTCTGTTTTGTCTCTGGGTTTGGTCTCTCTCCCTCCGCTCCTAGGGTGGTGCTAGGGCAGGGTGGTCCTTGGGGCGTTCTGATCCCACCCGTGGAGGGAGGGTACTGTTACGATCCGAGCGCTGGGTTCTGTTCGCGCTCGGGCTAAGCTCAACTCGCTGCCGGCCTTGACAGCTGTGGGCTGTATTCTGGCCTCACCGGGCTCTTATTGTGAAGGTGCTCGGTGGGGCTTCCGCCTGTCAAGGCTGGTCAGCTGTGTGTCATTACTGCTCGTTAGTGTTCGCCTTCATAAAGCGGGCACTAGCGACAGTAATGTTGCAGGAGTATGGTCAACATATTGTCAGATCGTCAGACTTTGTCTAAACCTCGTTAAGTACTGTCAACGTTCCTTGTCAGTGCGTCGTTTGACCTTCATGTCAGGTTCGTTATCCCTTGTCATGTCACAGTTTAGCTCGTAGTGGCTGGGGGCAGCCCTGCGAGCCCAAGTATTGATTTATGTGTGTTTGTGCCGAGAACGGCTCACAGTCTTGTCCTGTCTTGTGTGCCAATAAATCACCATCTTCGCAAAACTCACTGGTGGACTCGTGGCGTCTTATGGTGATCCGCAAGGATCACTGCATGACAGATTATTGTGGACTGTTTGAAACAGCAATACCAAGGAAGGTCAGTAGGTGGAAATAGTACTCCATCTCACTCTAATATGGTGCAAACATCTAACATTTAGGATGCTGTTGCTATCAAGTTATATAATTATGTACAGAATGACCTACAATCTATAACATGAAATTTATGAATTTCATGAAATTTATGAATACATTTATGAATGAAACTCAGTCAAGTGAACTGATTCACTGGTAGAATAAGATTTGATTAGCAACCATTCAGTAAAGGGTATATGGAAAAGGCAACTGATTTACCATTTTGTAATGAAATGCACCATTTGCACCATGTATTTTTAATAACAAATTGCAAACAGCAAGAGTGAACTGTATACAATACTCTAAATTGCATTATTTCAAGCACAACATGCAGAAACAAGCTCCTGGTTCTCTAATTTTATTTACACCAGCTTCTAAAAGGCTTACCGTCTCTGCCCATTTCTTCAGTCCACGCCCAGCGCTATTTGTTTTTAAGTTCTTTGTCAATAAGGACATCTTCCCCAGGCCTCAAAAACTTACTCTCCATCCTACAGAATGTATGAAAAACTTTCATTGAAAGATTTTCTGTATTCTCAATGATGAAACACTCGCGTTTACATTGACTCACTCTTGCTGTCACTACAATGAGAAGCGCGCCACTTATATCTATATAAAA
This sequence comes from Pholidichthys leucotaenia, assembly GCA_020510985.1. NCBI lineage: Eukaryota > Metazoa > Chordata > Actinopteri > Cichliformes > Pholidichthyidae > Pholidichthys > Pholidichthys leucotaenia. The sequence goes on along the minus strand of CM035840.1, from coordinate 59,495,879 downwards.
ACTAGATGGATCATTGGCCGCTAGAAGTGAACCCAGCCGGCAGCCATATTAGTACTACCAAAAGGGTTTAGTAGTAAACGGTGCCACTTTTACCTCAATAACTTCCCAAAAAAATAACAGATTTTGAACTTCTTGGCATGGAGACACAACTTATAATCTTGCACAACCGGTGAACTAGAGAAACTGATGGCCACTAAACATGTCAACTCGAGTTCCTCCCTAATATGGCGGCCAGGTGGCTTCACTCAGCTCTGAACTCGCTAATGAGGTGTGAGCTATGTGGAGTGTAGTTATTTATAATATAATGTGAGGCACGGGGTGGTGGCTCCACCTTCCGGTCACGCCACCACCTGTGACTATAAAAGGGCTGCAGGCAGGAGGGGCGGTCTCTTTTGGCCATCCTCTGCCTGGCGGCTGTGTGGGTTGCACCTGTGCTCTCCTTTAATAAACGTATGTTTGGTTCGACACTTGGCCTCGTCCTTGGCTCCATATACAGACGTAATATTTTGGCGACGAGGATGGGATAAGGATTAAGAAGGTATGGAAGCGTGTGGGTCTAGGGTTCAGCTGTTTCTGGAGCTCCCAGGCAGGCCACCTGTTCCCTGGCCAAGGTAGTGCGCTGTCTTCCTGGCTTACATGGTGGCGCTGAACCAGGAGAGAATGGACAGGCTGAGTGTAAGCACGTTGTTGGTGCGCAATTTAGGAACTGGAGGCCAGCGGATACTGAGCACACTTGGTGACTTGGACAGCTTTGAGGATGTGACCAAGCTGATGGCGTGCAATTTTTACGCCCTGCATGACGTCACCGTTTGGACGAGTGGGTTTCAACAGCGCTGCCAACAGCTGGAGTTCCCTGTTACCACCCAAGTAGCAGACCCGGACTGCGATGGGAGCGTGGAAGAAGACGCAGGAGATGCCAACGCTGTGGATTTGAGGTCTGCTCCGGGGAAGCCCATGCGTATGGGCTGTGGGTCTGTGAAGTACCGCTTCAAGGCCAGAGACTGTCCTGCAAGAGCAAGGGCAAGTGTGGTCACCTGCGTCATTTTGCCAGGGTATACCGCATGTTCGAGTGAGGAAGTCTGCAGTATAAATTGGACCCTCCCACCCAGACAGTTGTCCACACTGTGTCCCCGAGCACCAGTGGTTACACATTCTGCGCGATGGAGTTGGATGGTGTGAAGATGCCACTGCTGATCAACACAGGAGTGGTGGGTTTCCTGCTGAATTGGACTACTGTAGCACGATTTTTCCCACACTATAGGATTGGAGGTGGCCCAGCACCGCTTTGTGGATAGGAAGGAGGACAGCTGGCCATGGTGGGAACACTGAGATTGACGGTCCGGTACAAATCGGTGGAGGTGTCTGACCTGGACTTCACCATGACGGCCCGGGACAACAACATAATGGGCTGCGACCTTTTTGATGATTTGGGCTTCGCCATTAAATGCGGTGCTGGAGAGGAGTGGTTGGATTGTGGGACCGACCGACTCTGAGAGTGGAAGATGATGCAGTGTGGGATGAAGAACTGCCTGGCACCCCGGAAAGTGAGCAGGACCAGTATCGCTCAGGGCCATTGCAGGAGGGTCCCTGTGCCGGAGCGCAGGTCGCCTGGAATGAGGGTACTGGAAAGCATGGCGGGACGCCTGCGATGGCGGGCGATGCCAAGGAGCTGGTGTGGAGGAATAAGATCAGGTGAGATGCGACGAGCTGGAAGGTTTTATTTTCCTCCAACATAATGAGACGCACTTGTAACACTGTGCGCTACAGTGGTCTACTGTGTTTTTGAGGCATGTATCGTCAGCTCTTTTATATGTTATACAAACAGAGCGAATGCATGGCACATTAGCATATTGATATACATATCAGTCAATACATATGATTAGCACGACCAACTGGTGCCCGGTCATCCTCTCCTTAATCCAGGGATGCATAAACAATAGTCCATTGTTCTGGTTGTCCCCCAGGGGCTCTCTGTCCGTATGCAAATTGTCCTCTGCTTCCTCTAGACCTGGTGAGTGTGAGGAATGTTCCTGTAGATTGTGGTGGGTCACCACAGGGCTCCCCCCAGAACACTCAGCAGGGGCTGTGATTCCCCCCCCCCCCCCCATCGTTTGGGCTCCAGCTTCGGTAGAACTGTCCTGCTGTAGACGAGTGTCGGATGGCATGTCAGTCCATGGAGGGTGGGGTGGGGTGGAAAGGACAGTATGCTCCGCTCCGAGTTCCAGCACGTTGAACGGCCGTGTACCGTGGGTGCACGGGGCCGGTTCGCATCGTGTGTAATGGAACAAGACGGCGATCTGCCAGCTTTAGGGAGTGAGGTGCGGGAAGAGCGCTGTGGAGGAGGAGGGGGAGGGGGGTGGGAGTAAGTGAGTGCTGGCCCGGGATGTCAAAGGTGTCTGGGCCGTGCAAAAATTGCGTGTGGATCCGCAATGGTGAGGGAATTTCCCGGTAAACCAGGGGCAGTGATCCGCAGCGGCTGTGAAAAAAAATTAAGTTTCTGACTCTTCTCGCGGCTCGGTCCCTCGAGGATGTGGGGAAGGCGAGTGGCCAAATTCCCCAAAGATGCATAGCGGCTGTGAAACAGCTGCAGCTGTGTGAGGGACTTGGCGGTTAGGCTTTAGGAGCAGACGCAGCTCTAAAGCCATCGGGGACAGCAATCGGCTAAACTCCCGGTGTGCGCCGTGGCTGAGAAACCTATACAATGTCCTGTGTGCGGGCTGCACGTCTGCTTCAGGTGCGTGAGCAACCCTGAAGGTTCCGAGGGTGGCGATCGGCCGTGTTTCTCGGACATGTGCAGCAGCGGAAGATCGATACGTATATCAGTATAGACAACAAGGTGCCAGCTGATGTCATGCTAACGATGTGTATTGACTGACAATCATTATGCTAATGTGCCATGCATTCTCTTTGTCTGTACAACATGTATAAAACAGCTTGTTACAGAGACCTCAGCAGCGCAGTAGCTCACATGAGCTACGAAACGTGTTTCTGTATGTTGGAGGAATAAAGCCTTGTTCCCTTCCAGCTCGTTGCCTATCACCTCTTCTATTCCCTCCACATTGGTGACCCTGGAAGTGCATGGAGTGTCTCTCCATTTTACCACGCTGTGGAACCAAGATCGCCTTGCTTCACCGGCAATCTTTTTTCTCCACATTGGTGACCTAATGGGAAATGGACTATCTCCCCCGTTGCCGTGCTGTGGACTCCCTCTTCATCCACACTGGAGCGCTCTTGCCGGAGTGGGCGGCGCTGGGACTGAGACGCACCATGATTGGCGACACGAGCAAACTGACGGAAGCAGCCTCAACAGGGAAAAACGGTGCCGTCTGCATTGATTTCCATTAGCTCCCCAACCCTGACTCACCTCCAGACAGTGGAATTTCAGTGCACAGAAACCCCGTGCACACACTGCAGGATTACAAGGACAGCGCAACTACCAGCTATGTGGTCACTGCGCCACAGCGTGCGTCATGCACCAGGGACAAACTGGCTCCACAGACTCACACACCAGCCTCCGCAACTGCACATGCCCCGGCAACACGGCCGATCGCCATCCTGGGAACCTTTAGGGCTGCTGCCACACCTAAAGCAGACGTGCAGCCTTGCACACAGGACATGTGTTTGTCTCTCAGTCGCTGCGCACAACGGGAATTTAGCCAATTACTTGCCCCGATGCCTTTAGGGCTGCTTCCGCACCTAAAGCAAAACTGCCAAGTCCCTCACACAGCTTCAGTTTTTTCACAGCCGCTATGCGTCCTTGGGAAATTGGCCGTTCGCCTTCCCCACATCCTCGCAGGACTGAGCCGCATGAGGAGTCAGAGACTTAATTTTTTTGCACAGCCGCTGCAGATCACCGTAAGATTTACCGGGAAAGTCCCTCACCCATGGCTGATCTGCATGCAATTTTTGCACAGCCCAGACACTTTTGACGTCCTGGGCTGGCACTTCATTGATTCCCACCCACCTCCCCCTCGTCCTCCACATGACTACGCCCGCACCTCTGTCACAGAGACCTGCCGATTGCCAGCTTTGCTCCATTACACACAACGTGCACCGCCCCTGTGCGCCCACAATCCACAGCCCCTTCTGGGCGTTCAGGGGGGCCTGTGTTGTGACACCAGACACAGCGGGTGGACATCCTCTCACACCCAAAAGCAGGAAGAGGGGCAGAACAATGGACTGAAGGGGGTAGCCCCCCCAAGGAGTAACTAGACAGTACAGCACAGCAGCACAGTAGCGCACAGCGCTACAAGTGCATCTCATTTTGATGGAGGAAATAAAACTCTGCAACCTTCCAGCTCATCTCATCTTGCCTGAACTTATTCCTCCACACTGGTTCCATTTGTTCCCGGAGCTCGGCTGAGGTGGGCAGGTGAACGGGGAGTAACGACGGCGATGGCTGCGGCAGAGCCAAAAAAGGTTGGGGCCAGACAGGTAGGCACGGTGAGGCAATGTGCCACGCAGAGACCCTGCAAGCCGAGCAAAACCCCTCTGGGAGTCACGGACTGGATTCGGGAGGAGGGGCGACCACGGCAGGTATGGGCCGGTCGGCGGTTGGAGGAGCACCAGGGACGGTTACTCACTGTAGCCAGACGGGAGGACGCTCACCTCCAGCTGCCAGGCGGTTCGTGGGGGCACCCAAATGAGCTGCGCTGTGCCTGGGAGGGGACTGAGGGATGTGGGCCTGGACGAGCGGAACAGCCGGTGGTGATGAAGAAGAGGCGCACCAGTGCTGAGGTGACCTGCTGCAGCCCGGGAGGTTGGCTGCCTCCAGGGCCAGACTGATGACAGGGCGGTCCAGGGGGCCCACGGACTTTTCTCCGGCTGTATGTATATAGGTTGATTATTGTGCACGTGTTTGGAATGTTTTATTATGTGTGTATTATAAGTTGATTGTTATGATTGTGTTCAGAATGATTTGTTGTTTATGTATGTAGTTCTAGGGGATTATTTTGTGTATTTAATTTTAGTTTATGAACACGGTGGTCATTTTAATTTGTAGATGGACTTTTGTTTTAGTACAAGCGGCAGAATAATCCGCTTTGCCGTGTGGGGTGGGACGGCAGTCCACCCGTCCCCCCTAGTTTAGTTGTTTTAGTATGAATGTGTTAGGCCACTTATGCTATGTTATTTGTCATTTTAGTGCGTGATTTGGGTCCTAAATTGGGGTGGGTATGAATTGTGTGGGTGTTTTGGACTTCTGTGAAAGGGGGAGGAAATGTAGTGTAGTTATTTATAATATAATGTGAGGCACAGGGTGGTGGCTCTGCCTTCCAGTCACACCATCACCCATGACTATAAAAGGGCTGCAGGAAGGAGGGGCGGACTCTTCTGGCCATCCTCTGCCTGGCGGCTGTGTGGGTTGTACCTGTGCCCTCCTTTAATAAACGTATGTTTGACACTTGGCCTCGTCCTTGGCTCCATATACGGACATAACACTATGGTTGAGATCAGTGGAGCGTACAAGCTTAATACGTTCCGCCATTCTAAGTACTATATTCACTGCTCTAAATATCTTAAAAGAACTCCCAACTATGCAGAACTGACTGTTTATTTTGAGCATTATTCATCCGCCATTGCAGATAGGTTGGACAAAAAGTGTTTCTGCTACAGAAATAGGAAGTAAATTTCCCCACAGCCAAAAAAACCCCCCAAAAAACAGCACATGCCGGAAATCCAGCACGGTGCCGGAAAACTTTAAGCCCTGTGGATAGAGGAAAAAGGAAGAAAAGGATCTTCACTGAGTTTGGAAGACTTCCATGGAGACCATTAGACATGATGGTGTTTTCTGTGTGTGCATGTGAACAATTGCAGGTGCATTGTTTTTTAATTTTTTAGCTTGTGTGTGTGCATGTGGGGGGGGGGTAGTACCTGAAAACACCCTAGTAACACTATAGCCACAAGAGGGGACGGCAAGAATCCAAATTCGATGGGCTGGTCACATAATGCACATGAGTGACAGCCGTATAACCAAAATGGGGCAGCACAATGGAGTAGTGGTTCGCACTATTGCCTCATAGTAAGAAGGTCATGGGTTCAAATCCACCAGCCAGCAACTCTCTGTGTGGAGTTGGCATGATCTCCCTGTGGGCTTGCTCCGGCTTCCTCCCACATTCCAAAAAAAACCCCCATGCAATTAGATTAATTGGAGAGTCTAAAGTGGCCCTAGGTGTGAATGGTGAAGGGATTGGCGCTGCACTATGGTTGCCTTATCCAAGTGGATACCCGTGAACTTCCCTCTGGGATTAATAAAGTCAAGCAAACAAACATACTCTCATGCGGCCAACTATTCTTGTAGAGGTCAATACAAATGTGTACTCAAGGCTACCTCAAATTCATGGATGCATCACCTCTTGTTTCACTATGAAAATGTATACATAAGTTTTGTCTACTATTTAAGGTATCTGTGTTATTTGTCTTTATTTATTTGTTGCACAAAAAATCCCTTCTTTACCTATTTTATCTACATTTTGAATTGGATTTAGCAATTGGGGTTGTCACTGCGCTGGGCACTTCAGGTGATGCAGTGCCTGGCTTGAATTAGCTCTCAGGATCAAGGAGTAATTGAATTGCCAAAAGACAGGCAGCTTATTTGAATTTCTTTAAACTGGTGGAACAGTCGGACAAGGCTTTTGGATGTGGACAGCCCCGTGGAGACAGGTAGCACTGCCAAGGTAGGAGCGCCAACCTGTTGCTAGCAGAGAATAGTGGTGGACAGACTCCTTAATTGCCTTTTTGGCCTCCTGGCTCCATTCTAGTCATGGATTATAAAAGCTACTGAAGACCATAGACTGTATGCTGGAAACATGAAGATGGTTAAAGAAAGAAACGATAAGTTAAGGATATTCTGTGGTTAGTTTATGGGCTGATGCGGAAGCATGAAGTTAAGAGGATTTTTTTTTTCCTCTGCTGGACCTTTGTTGATTATTATTGTGATGCTGGGGTATAATTAATGTTACATACGGTACACTGTGTGTGTGGGGGGGGGCTCATATTTTAGTGTAAAATTATAGTAAACCCCATAAATGTGGGTGTCTTTGTAGTGTGTGACAGAAGTAACTAAATGCTTCAATCTCCTACTGATTAGACAACATAATACTCCCATCAGTGCATCTATCAAAACAATGCTCTGGTTTTTAAAACAGTATTGTTTAGGTTTATTTAATTGGAAAATTTAGCACTTAGGCTACCCAATTTCTTTTTTGTTTTTCTTTGTATGTTTAGTCATTTTTTGTATTGGTACGGTGGTATTTTATCTTATTTTATTTTTTGACAGGGGTGGGGGTGGGGGGTGTCACTGGGACCTTTACCTCCCCCACTGAGCTGTAGGTACGTCAGTCTCCCTGTGTTCTGGGACCTCCAACTTTACAAATTAAACACTGCATCTAACCGCCTTCCGAGAGGCATGCCATGCTTTTGCACAGCACCCACAATCACCATAAGCCCTTCAACATATCTACCCTGACTGCAATAAACACTGTGCTTCATGTGAAGGTCTTGTTAGCCATCGTAGACACAAGCACCCTTCTTTAGCAGCCTGGGAGATTACTGTAGATTAATAGAGAATGACAACTCTGTCCACATATAATGTCTACCATGTTCTGTATAAGCAATAGTCATAATAGATAGATTTGTAATAATTGGATAGCAGCTGACACATTTTCCTTCAGGAAAACTAAAAATGTTTTTGGAGATTGCATTTGTTTGCTACTGTTCTAGTCAAGACCTTGTCAAGACAAGACAAGAGCAGCCAAGTCCAAGATCACTTAGGGGCCAAGACCAGGACCTACATACACAGGCTTGGTCTCGGCCTGGCTTGGCCTTGACTTGGTCTTGACCCCTTAAAGTGTTGGTCTTTCTATACTCCGGTCTCTGTTTAGTTTGGACTGGTCTTGACTACAACACTATTGTTTGGTTAAAGTATGATATAAATTAGTGTTAACAAATCCATCAATGTACTGCTGTTTAGGTGTGAACGCTGGCACTCTCCTCTTTTAAAATACGGGTAAAACTAAGGCCTGCAATTAATATTCTAAGGGTGCACTTGTTAGCATGCATCACCCCCCCCCCCACACACACACACACACACACACGCACACACTCTATCCTCCCTCTCTCCTGCTTGTCCTCAAGAGCTGAAGGGAGATTAGATTCTGGGAGAGGCAATGTTCCCCATTATTACTCCCTTGTTTGGTGGCCCAAAAACAAAATGAAAAACAGTCCTGAGGTCCTGATACTGAAGACACTTAGTACGCTCATATTGTCCTCCCCAAGGTGCACTTCAACTGGCTTACAGCACTGCCATGGTGACCAGTGGCCAAAAAACCATTAGTGGAATTGTGATGAAAGCGTACAATGAGAGCAACAATCACAGATACACTGCTGGAAATTTATACATTTATAGCCACATCCACACAAACATATGGTCCTGGCTTTACTGTGATTACAAAGATAACTCTCCTTTTAGCATGTATGGACTTTCAAGATAAAAACATAGGTGTTTAGTGCAAGAAAAACACTTAGAGGTTAGGTGAAAATCCCCTCGATATAGGATCCCAATGATGAGTGGTGCTAGAAGCCTGGCTCATTGCCAAGAAACCGTTACTAATCCCCTGGCACTGTAAGTATAAGGAGTGTGTGTGTGTGGAGAGGGGTATGAGAGTGAGAATAATCTAGCATGCATGTAACTATGTCAGTGTGTTTGTGAGTTCATTTCCCAGCTCTTGACTAATTTTAAAGGTCTCATTCACTCAAACATGCATGTTTGTGGGTTTTAAACCCTCTAAAATGCATTCTTGGGTCATATGACTACAATAAAAATACTAATACCTCTCTTTACTTAGTAATAATTATATTTCAACATTTAGGCAGAATGGTCAAATGCTGGTTTTGTTCTTCTGAGTTCTTTTTTCCTATATCACTGACAAATGATCCGGTATTGAGTTACAGCCCATCACCGCATTACCTCCAGAGCTAAAAGTGCTACTATGGAGTTAACTTACCAAACAGTTTATATTGTTATTTTCTTTAAATTGCAGTCACCCTAGATATCCCTGTTTCTACATGGTTCACTAATTCTCAGTCAGTAATGTATCTTGCGTCATCCTGGCTCTGTTATGTTTTTGTTGTGATGGTAGATGGACTGTTAGCATGAGCTTGGCTCACAGTCTGTCTGCTATCATTAGCTTAACTATCAGTTATGATAGCTATTTTCAAATAATTCTAACCACCCCACAGGAATATTTGTTTGCACTCCACGCACTATTTTTTCTCTGTGCAGTGAAAAACTCTGTCTACTGTTTCTTCAAATAGCTAAATTGACTGCCCCCCCTTCTTCATTCTGCCTGCTCTGATCAGAGAAGTTCTCAAGAACAAACAGTTGCTGCTCCCAACAGTCTGTGTGGAGTTTGCATGTTCTCTCCGTGTCTGCGTGGGTTTACTCCGGGATTTCTCTGGTTTCCTCCCACATGCCAAAAACATGCAAGTTAGGTTAACTGGCATCAAACTGGGGATTCTAAATTGTCCTTTGGTATGACTGTGAGAGTGAATGGTTGTCTGTCTCTCTGTGTTGGCCCTGCAATGGACTGGTGATCTGTCCAGGGTGTACCCTGTCTCTCGCCCAAAAGATGCTGGGATAGGCTCCAGCCCCCCCGTGACCCGAAAAGAATTAAGCGGAAGAAGATGGATGGATGGACAGTGAAACAGCAGCTGAATTTGTATGTTTTACATTTACCGGGACAAAAAAAAACACACACACACATGCACAAATGGACACAAGATCTAAGGAGATGACTGAGGACACAGATGACAGATTACACTGGTCAACACCAAATTTATTGTCTAAGTTTTTTTTTAGCTGATTTAGGACAATTTTGATGCGCTGAATCCAAAAATCACATTGGTTTTGCTCAGTCTGGTCAACTTTTTGAATTATGGCCACATGTTGTTTTATATCAGTGTGTGAATGTGTGTGTGAATGGGTGGATAGCAGGATCTGTAAAGCGCTCTGGTCATCAAGAGATGAGAATAAAAGCGCTGTATAAGTGAATGCCATTTACCATTTATATGCTTTTGTTTACATGTACAGGTATTTTGCTTTATATGATGTAAAATTCTTTTTTATGTCTTGAAATTCTCTGAATGTTGAACAATGATGACGTAACATTCAATTTACATGTACTTACCTTTATATAAAGGTAAGTACATGCACAGTACTAAATAAGTACAAGTTTTTACTTAGCACCTGATCGAGAGAAACGGATGTCATTTTTGGATTCAGCGGTGCAAAATTGTCTTAAATTGTCTTAAAATTGTCTTCCACTGAGGAGCTCATTTAGCAGTAGGCTACATCATCCTAGGTGCGCGACCGAGAGGTTCCGCAGTTCCTTCCTACCTACGGCCGTCAGACTGTATAACCTAAGCAGGGCTGCTCGCAGAGATAGCAAAAAACGTGACGACCTAATAGTACTGAATGCAAAAGACGCAACAGACTTACACAAATGGTCCCTTCCAGTATACAACTAAGACAACATCAGTCGCTACGGAGGGTGACAATATGTATGGGTACATATTCATACCATGTAGGGTAACTAAATAAACGGTTATGCTGTTTATTCCATCTAGCTACAATGCTCCGCACTGTGTGTATATATATTTATATATTTATGTGTACATATGTATATTCACTGCTCTTATTTTCTTATCTTCTAGATTATTGCTCTGAGTGTTGCTGTCCCTGTGCTGTTGCAATCCTGTAATTTCCCCATTGTGGGACTAATAAAGGCTTATTTTATCTTATCTTACATTTTCCCCTAGCTGTGCAGTCCATCACTTTATTTCGATGCGTTGCAGACCCACAACCCTTGTATAGGGGTTTTCCCGGGGCAGACCTTCGGCTGGCAGCATTGCTTTCCGTAACGTCATTATCCAAGCTATCCTCACTTTCCGAGTCCGCAACATCTGCTGTGGCAGTTGGCTCTGGCGGCCTCCGTGACTGGCGCCAAGTTAGCTCCGAAGCTAGCTTGTCTGTGGTCTCCAGCTGGAGAGCTAGTTCGACAGCTCTGGCTAATGTTAAATCATTGGGCGCCGTCAGTAGCCTAGCCCGCAATATGGTGCTGCACGTGTGCTCCGCAAGCTGGTCACGTACCATTTCATCTTCCAACGGCCCAAAATGGCACTCACTGGCTAGCTGCCTCAAGTTGGCGACCAACTGATGAATAGGCTCACCTACCTGCTGATGTCACTGCCGAAAGAGGATCCTACGGGCAGTCATGCTATCTGGGGTGTGGAAATGGTTGGCTAGCAGCTCCATGACATCCTCAAACGAGGTTGATGTGCCGAGCGTCCGCAGGACCCACTGGCCCTCCACACCCAGGTTATGGATGAGAAGCGCACGTGCCATTAGTTTGTCAAGCTGTCTGAGGTCCAGCACGGTGATGTCGGTCTGATAAGCTTCGAACCAGCATGGCCAAGGCACCAGCGGTTCAACCCTGAAGCTTGAGAAAGGAACGAAATGGTGTGATACACGCCCCCATGAGTTACTCCTCATTCGCCAAATGTTATGTATGGAAAACACCTGAGTGAAGGATGAGGAAAGATGGAGTTGGCCAACACAGCTTTATTGGTGGAACTGAAGTAGTGGTTACACGGCAGACACCTGGCAATGGGCACCGGTCAAAGAGACCACAATATGATTGCCCATCCCTTATATAGGGCAGTGTGGTGATGTGACAGGAAGTGCATGTCACCACACTGCACTTCACAATAAAGTGCCGTTTCCCATATACCACAGCATCACAGACAGACAGACGGATGGATAGAGCCGTGGACAAAATTGTTGGTACTCCTCTGTTAATGAAAGAAAAACCCACAATGGTCACAGAAATAACTTGAATCTGACAAAAGTGGTAATAAATAAAAATTCTATGAAAATTAACCAATGAAAATCAGACAATGCTTTTGAATTGTGGTTCAACAGAATTACTTTAAAAAACAAACTCATGAAACAGGCCTGGACAAAAATGATGCTACCCCTAGAAAAGATTGAAAATAATGTGACCATAGGGACATGTTCAACCAAGATGTGTCCTCTAATTAACATCACAGGTGTCTACAAATTTGTAATCAGTCAGTCGGCCTATTTAAAGGGTGACAAGTAGTGACTGTGCTGTTTGGTGACGTGGTGTTTACCACAGTAAACATGGACCAGAGGAAGCAAAGGAGAGAGTTGTCTCAGGAGATTAGAAAGAAAATTATAGACAAGCATGTTAAAGGTAAAGGCTATAAGACCATCTCAAAGCAGCTTGATGTTCCTGTGACTACAGTTGCACATATTATTCAGAAATTTAAGATCCACGGGACTGTAGCCAACATCCCTGGACGTGGCCGCAGGAGGAGACGGATAATACGAATGGTAACAAAAGAGCCCAGAACAACCTCTAAACACATTCATGGTGAACTCCAAGGTCAAGGTACATCAGTGTCAGATCGCACCATCCGTCGTTGTTTGAGCCAAAGTGGACTTCATGGGAGACGACCAAGGAGGACACCACTGTTGAAAACAAATCATAAAAAAGCCAGACTGGAATTTGCCAAACTGCATGTTGACAAGCCACAAAGCTTCTGGGAGAATGTGCTACAGACAGACAAGACAAAACTGGAACTTTTTGGCAAGGCACATCAGCCCTATGTTCACAGATGCAAAAATGAAGCATACCAAGAAAAGAACACTGTCCCTACTGTGAAACATGGAGGAGGTTCTGTTATGTTGTGGGGCTGCTTTGCTGCATCTGGCACAGGGTGTCTTGAATCTGTGCAGGGTACAATGAAATCTCAAGACTATCAAGGTATTCTAGAGAGAAATGTGCTGCCCAGTGTCAGACAGCTTGTTCTCAGTCGCAGGTCATGGGTCTTGCAACAGGATAATGACCCAAAACACACAGTGAAAAACACCCAAGAATGGCTAAGAGCGAAAGATTGGACTATTCTAAAGTGGCCTTCTATGAGTCCTGATCTAAATCCTATTGAACATCTGTGAAAGGAGCTGAAACATGCCATCTGGAGAAGGCACCCTTCAAACCTGAGACAACTGGAGCAGTTTGCTCATGAGGAGTGGGCCAAAATACCTGCTGAGAGGTGCAGAAGTCTCATTGACAGTTACAGAAATAGTTTGATTGCAGTGATTGCCTCAAAAGGTTGTGCAACAAAATATTAAGTTAAGGGTACCATCATTTTTGTCCAGGCCTGTTTCATGAGTTTGTTTTTTAAAGAAATTCTCTTGAACCACAATTCAATAGCATTGTCTGATTTTGATTGGTTAATTTTCATAGAATTTTTATTTATTACCACTTTTGTCAGATTCAAGTTATTTCTGTGACCATTGTGGGTTTTTCTTTCATTAACAGAGGGGTACCAACAATTTTGTCCACGTGAGTAGATAGATAGACAGATAGATAGATAGACAGACAGACAGACAGACAGACAGACAGACAGATGTACTTTATTGATCCCAAACTGGGAAATTATAATTAAACTGATGGGTAATGATGCACGCTTTAGACTGTTGTAATAGGGCCCTACAAGTCCAAAAACCTAATATGACTGAAGAAAACTGCAATTTTTACATTCATAGAGTGATGAAAGATTTAAAAGCATCTTCATTTAAAGTAAGTTTATTTTCAAATGAAAACTCAATGAAACATGAGTTACTCATCACAAATGTTTATAGAGTTATTATCATTTATGAGTTCCTTGACTACTGCTGGCATGATTACATTTGCGCGGAGAAATATAGTACAAATCTTCTAGTCTCCCTTTTCTTCACAGTCCCAGTGATGGCCATAAATGTGTTTTTTTGAAAACATTACTTTGTTTACCAATTTAATACTGGCGGCGGGTCCATGAACTCTGTCCCACAACCTAGCAAAGCTAAATAAAAACACACTAACCATGTGTTGCTTTGTATAAACGCACAAACGTTTCCCATGCATCTTGGCATTTCAGCCTCCGATAGCCTCGCAGAAACCACAGGAAGATGAATGGACACCCACACACGTGTACACAGATGCACCGCAGCAGAGGAGAAAATGGAGTGCCAACATCAGGCCCGCTGGCATAGCTGAGTTAAAAGGTCACCACTGGACTGCCTTGTGGTTTAATTTGGCATTGGAGCACTAATTCACAACATACTTGTTTGTTACAGTTGAAAGGCTTTGCTAGTCTTTTAAGGAGTGCATAAGTCCGTTTTAAGCCCTAGTTTTTAACAAGATACAGATTGTGCATTAAGCTCATCTGTCCATGATTAGCTCGCCATGTTTTGATCATACTCCAGCTAAATTAAGAGCAGGTGGTTAGATTGTCTTTTGTCATTTCATTTCCTGAAATTCAACCATTCATTACGTTTTCTTCATGAAATAAATCTGCCTTCTCAGAAAGCAAAATATTGCTTCTTTTGTTTGCCAAGAGCATAACATTTGCTTATTTGCTAATCATATATTCAAAACAAAATGCAGAATGCATGTTGACTTCACAGGCTCAACCACAGGCAGGAAAAAAGCATTAATCTACTGAGCATCATAAATGCACCTCACAAGGAGCCAAGGCTAAAACAAACACAAATAATTATGTAAAAGTGAAACCTATTGCTCTGAGCTTGAACTTTCCTATAAAAAACATCCTTATAGAGTCAGGAGGCCATAATACTAAAGAATAAAAATTATGGACACCTTGGCTCTATCTGGCCCATCCATGCTGGTGATACTCAGTTCAACACATTTGGATCTAATGAACAAGTTGGACTAAAACTCTCTGTTGGCATCTGTTCTCTTCGTAGTAAAATGTCTCCTAATTCACTCTCATATTACCACATTTCCACATTACTAAAATTAGTTCACACAAATGCACAGACACCTTCCAGCCTCCTGCAGATGCTCTCATTAACTCTTGCTTATACAGCCGTGGACAAAATTGTTGGTAACCCTCTGTTAATGAAAGAAAAACCCACAATGGTCACAGAAATAACTTGAATCTGACAAAAGTGGTAATAAATAAAAATTCTATGAAAATTAACCAATCAAAATCAGACAATGCTTTTGAACTGTGGTTCAACAGAATTACTTTAAAAAACAAACTCATGAAACAGGCCTGGACAAAAATGATGCTACCCCTAGAAAAGATTGAAAATAATGTGACCATAGGGACATGTTCAACCAAGATGTGTCCTCTAATTAACATCACAGGTGTCTACAAACTTGTAATCAGTCAGTCGGCCTATTTAAAGGGTGACAAGTAGTCACTGTGCTGTTTGGTGACATGGGGTGTACCACAGTAAACATGGACCAGAGGAAGCAAAGGAGAGAGTTGTCTCAGGATAGATTAGAAAGAAAATTATAGACAAGCATGCTAAAGGTAAAGGCTATAAGACCATCTCCAAGCAGCTTGATGTTCCTGTGACTACAGTTGCACATATTATTCAGAAATTTAAGATCCACGGGACTGTAGCCAACCTCCCTGGACGTGACCACAGGAGGAGACGGATAATACGAATGGTAACAAAAGAGCCCAGAACAACCTCTAAACATATTCATGGTGAACTCCAAGGTCAAGGTACATCAGTGTCAGATCGCACTATCCGTCGTTGTTTGAGCCAAAGTGGACTTCATGGGAGACGACCAAGGAGGACACCACTGTTGAAAACAAATCATAAAAAAGCCAGACTGGAATTTGCCAAACTGCATGTTGACAAGCCACAAAGCTTCTGGGAGAATGTCCTATGGACAGACGAGACAAAACTGGAACTTTTTGGCAAGGCACATCAGCTCTATGTTCACAGACGCAAAAATGAAGCATACCAAGCAAAGAACACTGTCCCTACTGTTGTCACGCCTCGCCGCCCATCAGCGGCGCCAGCTGCACGCACACCTGCGCCTCGTCAGCGGCGAGGGATTTAAGCTGCCTCGCCCTGGGCTTCGGCCTGAAGCCGTCTGTCTTCGTTGGCTTCCCTTGCTGCAAGGAATCCCTTTCGTCGAGCAAGAATACACGTAAGAATCACTTACCTTCTCCTTCCAGTCTGCTCCCCTGTGCATAGGTGGATTTCCCGGCGGCGGACTACTTCCTTCTGCCACCGCCTCCTCGCTGCTGCATCGGGCGCTCCAGGTCGCTGTCTACCGGGCTACTCCCTTGCTGTGCCAGCCACCTGCCATAACCAAGTAAGCCTGTGATCATTGTCATATCTCCCGTGTTGGTGTGGTGCCCGTTACCCTTCTCCCTTTGCTTCTCCCATAGGGTTGTCCGGATGTACGGCCTCCTGCCTCCGTGCCTGACGCAGACGCCACCACCAACACATTTACATCTCGCATACACACACTCATACACACTTGTTGTCAATAAAGCTATTAAGTCTACCCTGAGCCTGCGTGTGTGTCTCCTGAGCCGTGCATTATGTCAGTACGGCTTCAGCAGAGCGGCTCGGCAGACGGCGGGCTCGCATGCCGACTTTCCACTCTCGAGGCTCGGGTGGACCTAATAGCCCACCAACAACAGGTGATTTTAAATCAGTTATCCATAATCACTAACCGATTGGACCGCTTGGACCCCCAACAGCCGTTCCCCCCGGCTCGTCAGGGCGGCGCGGCTCCTGCTGCTCCAGCGGCCGTCCAGCCTGCTCCGGCAGCACCGACTCGGCTCACACCCATTCCGACCCCCGCCCGCTTTAACGGTAAGCTCGGCGGAGCGCGGGGGTTTATTATGCAATGTGAGTCCGTGTTCCACCGTGTGCCCGGAGATTTTCCCTCAGACCATAGCCGAATTGGCTACATAGGGAACCTCTTGGAGGGGCGAGCGCTTACCTGGGCTTACGCCGTTATGGCGAAGCCCAGTTACGCCACCCTCACCTATGGCCAATTCGTGAGACTGTTTCTGGAAGTCTTTGATCATTCTCGAACAGAGAGCGTTCAGGTCGATCGGCTTCTCAGCCTTCAGCAGGGAAGCCGGTCGGCAGCTGACTACGCGATCGACTTCCGGGTAGCGGCGGAGGAGGTTGGCTGGGGAGAACGTTCTCTCTGCGGCATCTTCCTTAGCAGTCTCAGTGCTGGTCTGAGGGACGAATTGGCTGGATGGGACATCCCGGAGACGTTAGCGGAGCTAACTTCCCTAGCCATCAGCCTGGATAACAGGTTGCGCGAGCGTGCCTCGGAGCGGAAGTCGTCTTCTTCTCGTCCTCGAGGTGCCTCGTCGTGCCTGTCCCAAGCTCGCCCCCTGGCGTTGCCGTCTCCGTCGTGCTCTGAGGAGTCAGAGCCGATGGTGACAGGCTGGACAAAGCTCCCCCCTGCGGAGAAACAACGCCGCCGTGAGTTGGGTCTCTGCATGTATTGCGGAGACAGCCAACACACGGTGGAGCTTTGTCCACAGAAGCCAAACGGGGAGGTCCGCGAGTCACTGTAGGGGGCCTCGCGGACGCCAATCGGTTAAATCCCCTCTCTCAATTGAAGCTGCCCATCCGGTTTTGTCACAACCCCACTGGGCACCTCACCCATGCACTGGTGGATTCGGGTGCAGAGGGCAGCTTTATTTCACAAAGCCTGGCAACCCGATTGGGCATCCGTTGCCAAGTCCTCAAATCTCCTCTCGCCCTGGTCAACCTCTCCCATGTCTCCCTGGGGAGAGTTACACACCAGACCGTCCCTGTCCCTGTGATCATCTTTGGGAACCACCGGGAGGAAACCTCCTTCTACGTCCTACCCAGCTCTGTGTCACCCGTCATCCTGGGATACCCATGGCTCCACCTCCACAACCCTGTCCTGGACTGGAAGTCCGCCAGGGTGTCAGCGTGGAGTTCCTTTTGCATGAGCACCTGCCTTCAATCCGCTGCCTGCTCCCCGTCCTCTTCTCCTACTCCCAAGGACGCCGCGCCTCCGGATCTCACCCTGGTGCCATCGGAGTTTCATGACCTGGGTATGGTATTCAGCAAGTCCAAGGCGATGTCTCTTCCTCCACACAGGCCTTATGACTGTGCGATAAACATCCGCCAGGGGGCACCCTTACCCTCAGGGCAACTCTACAGCCTGTCTGCGCCAGAGAAGGAGGCCATGAACTCCTATCTCAAGGAATCGCTGAGTGCTGGAATCATCCGTCCCTCGTCATCACCATTAGGCGCTGGATTCTTCTTCGTGGGCAAGAAGGACGGCTCCCTCCGTCCTTGTATTGACTACCGTGCCCTGAATGACATCACGGAGAAGGATCGCTACACCCTGCCACTAATGGACACCGCCTTCCACTCCCTCCAAGGGGCGACTTGGTTCACCAAGCTGGATCTTCGCAGCGCATACCACCTCGTCCGGATCCGGGAGGGAGACGAGTGGAAGACAGCCTTCCGTACCCCGAACGGTCATTTCGAGTACCTGGTGATGCCGTTCGGGTTGACCAATGCTCCAGCCGTCTTTCAGCGCCTTATAAATGACGTCCTCCGGGATTTCATCGGCCTGTTTGTGTTCGTCTACCTGGATGACATCCTCATCTTCTCCAGATCCAGGGATGAGCACCGGGTCCATGTGAGGCGGGTCCTCCAAAGGCTGCTGGAGAACCGGTTGTACGTCAAGGCTGAAAAGTGTGAATTTTACGCTAAGACCACGTCCTTCCTCGGGTTCGTCATCTCCCATGACCAGGTGCTTCCGGATCCAGCGAAGGTGAAAGCGGTGGTGGAATGGCCCACACCTACATCAAGGAAACGGGTGCAACAGTTTATTGGGTTTGCCAACTTCTACCACCGCTTCGTCCTGAACTTTGGTACTGTCGTCGGCCCTCTGACCCGCCTCACGTCCCCTAAGGTCCTGTTCCGGTGGACCGAAGAGGCCGCAGCTGCTTTCCAGGTGCTGAAGGCGGAGTTCTCCTCCTCCCGGGTCCTCAGCCAAGTCAATCCCTCGCTGCAATGCATCGTGGAGGTGGACGCTTCGGACACGGGGGTGGGGGCGGTTCTATCTCAGCGGTCACCTGACGACGGAGTCAAACGGCCCTGCGCCTTCTTCTCCCGGCGCTTGTCCCCGGCGGAACGAAACTACGACGTGGGGGACAGAGAGCTCCTCGCCATCAAGCTTGCGCTGCAGGAGTGGCGTCACTGGCTAGAGGGGGCGGACCTGCCGTTCGTGGTTCTAACTGACCACAAGAACTTGGAGTATTTAAGATCTGCCAAGCGTCTGAACGCCCGCCAGGCGCGATGGTCCTTGTTCTTCGCCAGGTTCCGTTTTAACATCACCTTCAGGCCTGGCTCCAAGAACGGCCTGCCTGATGCCCTCTCTAGGCAATTTGCCCCTGAGGCGTCCAAGGACGCAGTTCACACCATCTTGCCCAGGTCGTGCATCGTGGAAGCCGTCACTTGGGACATTGAAAGTAAGATCCGGAAGGCGCAGGAATCGGAACCTGACCCTGGCGGTGGACCGGAGGGGAGGCTTTTTGTGCCGTCCACAGTCCGGGGGGAGGTCATCCACTGGCTGCACACATCTAAGCTCACCTGCCACCCTGGTTCCTCCCGGATGATCGACCTACTTCAACGGTCCTTCTGGTGGCCGGGCCTGTGGAAGGACGCTGCCCGCTACGCCTGGGCCTGCCCCGTCTGTGCCACCAGTAAATCAGGTAATGCCCCTCCAGTGGGTTTGCTCCAGCCTCTGCCCGTCCCTGGCAGGCCCTGGTCGCATATCGCCCTGGATTTCGTCACCGGTCTCCCAGCCTCTAACACCTTCGACACTGTCCTGACCATCGTTGACCGTTTCTCCAAGGCTGCGCACTTCATCCCATTGTGAGGGCTTCCATCTGCCCTGGAGACGGCGGACCTCCTAATCCAACACGTGGTCAGGCTGCACGGGATTCCGGTGGACGTGGTCTCGGTCCGGGGCCCCCAATTTTCCTCAGAGGTTTGGAGGTCCTTTTGTAACGCCCTGGGAGCCAAGGTAAGCCTCTCCTCCGGCCATCACCCCCAAACCAATGGGCAGTGTGAGCGGACCAATCAGGAGCTGGAGGCTGCACTCCGCTGCGTCACTACATCCAAGCCTGCGTCCTGGAGCAACCATCTCGCCTGGGTTGAGTACGCCCATAACACCGCCCGCTCTTCTGCCACTGGGATGTCTCCATTTAAGGCGTCCCTGGGCTACAACCCCCCTCTGTTCCCAGTGCAGGAGAGTGAGGTAACTGTCCCCTCAGTTCGGGCGCACCTCAGGCGGTGCCGCTCCATTTGGGCGTCGGCGCGCAATGCGCTTTTACGCACGGCGGAGCGCAACAAATCTACGGCGGACCGGCACAGAAGACCTGCCCCAGCCTACCAGGTAGGCCAGCGTGTCTACGTGTCAACCCAGGACGTCATTTTAAAGGGTGAGAGGAGGAAGCTGGCACAGCGTTTCATGGGCCCATATCCCATTACCAGGATTATAAACCCGGTGGCTGTGCGTGTGGCTATTCCCCCCTCCCTCCGCATCCATCCCACCTTCCACGTTTCCAAGGTGAAGCTGGCAGTCTCCGACCCCCTTTGCCCTCCTCCTGCTGCGCAGCCCGCGCTCCGGATGATTGATGGTCATCCGGCCTGGCCTGTCTCTTCCATCCTGGACTCCCGGCGCCGGGGTCGCGGGTTGCAGTACTTGGTGGACTGGGAGGGCTATGGACCTGAACATCGGCAATGGGTACCCTCGTCGTTTGTGTTGGATCCATCCCTCATTACTGAGTTCCACCGAGCGCACCCGGAGAAACCATCGCCAGGAGGCGCTGCTAGAGGGGGGAGTACTGTCATGCCTCGCCGCCCATCAGCGGCGCCAGCTGCACGCACACCTGCGCCTCGTCAGCGGCGAGGGATTTAAGCCGTCTCGCCCTGGGCTTCGGCCTGAAGCCGTCTGTCTTCGTTGGCTTCCCTTGCTGCAAGGAATCCCTTTCATCAATCAAGAATACACGTAAGAATCACTTACCTTCTCCTTCCAGTCTGCTCCCCTGTGCACAGGTGGATTTCCCGGCGGCGGACTACTTCCTTCTGCCACCGCCTCCTCGCTGCTGCATCGGGCGCTCCAGGTCGCTGTCTACCGGGCTACTCCCTTGCTGTGCCAGCCACCTGCCATAACCAAGTAAGCCTGTGATCATTGTCATATCTCCCGTGTTGGTGTGGTGCCCGTTACCCTTCTCCCTTTGCTTCTCCCATAGGGTTGTCCGGCTGTACGGCCTCCTGCCTCCATGCCTGACGCAGACGCCACCACCAACACATTTACATCTCGCATACACACACTCATACACACTTGTTATCAATAAAGCTATTAAGTCTACCCTGAGCCTGCGTGTGTGTCTCCTGAGCCGTGCATTATGTCAACTGTGAAACATGGAGGAGGTTCTGTTATGTTGTGGGGCTGCTTTGAGACAGCTTGGCCTCAGTCGCAGGTCATGGGTCTTGCAACAGGATAATGACCCAAAACACACAGCGAAAAACACCCAAAAATGGCTAAGAGCGAAACATTGGACTATTCTAAAGTGGCCTTCTATGAGCCCTGATCGAAATCCTATTGAACATCTGTGGAAGGAGCTGAAACATGCCATCTGGAGAAGGCACCCTTCAAACCTGAGACAACTGGTGCAGTTTGCTCATGAGGAGTGGGCCAAAATACCTGCTGAGAGGTGCAGAAGTCTCATTGACAGTTACAGAAATCGTTTGATTGCAGTGATTGCCTCAAAACATTGTGCAACAAAATATTAAGGGTACCATCATTTTTGTCCAGGCCTGTTTCATGAGTTTGTTTTTTAAAATAATTCTGCTGAACCACAATTCAAAAGCATTGTCTGATTTTTATTGGTTAATTTTCATAGAATTTTTATTTATTACCACTTTTGTCAGATTCAAGTTATTTCTGTGACCATTGTGGGTTTTTTCTTTCATTAACAGAGGGGTACCAACAATTTTGTCCGTGGCTGTAGATGTGCACTGAAATGTCTGAAATTTTTTACATTTGCCTCAACTTGTAATGATATCTTAATGTACTGGTCACAGTTGATGAGTTATTTACCAGAGTGGCAGGTCAAAGAGGAATACTGTATGTGGTCACCCTTTTATGTTTGAGACCCTAAAACCACCTTTGTGCTTAAATTTCTAAATAATGGCTTTTGGATTTACTCCATTCAGAGTTGTGCGTTTTTTTTACAGGCTGTTCAAACTTGGGTGAAGACCCTGGACAGGACATGCTGGACCATCTGCTGGTTTGGGAAGACCTCAGTGTCTCAGCTGGAGGGAGAGGGAGGTCTGGGCATCTTGGCTTGGACTGCACTTTCCACAAAAAAAATATACAGATTACTGTTTGAGTCTGTCTGGCCACTTCCTCTTGTTTAAGCTCACCTCTTTCCATGATTCTTGTTATTTTTGGTATTTTGTTTGTAATCATTTTATCCTGGCACATCTGGATGACACTTTTGCTTTGTACATTAGTAAAACTGGCCATGTAATAACACTTAAAGAGGTAATTTAACATCAACTAAGCGAATACATGGTCTTCATCTTCAGAATGTTGAAATAACACGTTGAAATAGTGCTGAATCAATACAATAGTTAATATATTACACTACACTGTAGTGTTGTAGTCAAGACCTTATCAAGACCAGACAAGACCAACACCAAGACCTACATCCACAGTGGTCTTGGTCCTGACTTGGTCTCTGCATGGCTTGTCTTGCTCTTGACTTGGTTTCAACCCCTTAAAGTCTTGGTATTTTTACACTCTGGTGTTGGTCCGATCTTGACTACAACACTATTACACTGCATTCAGAAGTGTAATGAAATGTATCACCATGATCCAAATAAAATAAAAGATAAAGTGTAATTTAATTCTACAGTATGAGCGGTCAACCTTAGATCTTTACTCTTTACTTTAACGCATTTTACAATTGGTGCTACTGAAAATAATTCCTTGTCACGAACTGAGCATGGGGGAATTCCACCGGGCTCAATCTTTTTGCCCTTTTTCGTATTTATTAAGTTATTACGTTAAAGTTTATTGCCATTTGTACAAGTAAAAAACAGGTACATTGGAATTCTTGTGCGTGTCTCTCTGAGTCAGTTATAACAGTAATAATAATAAAAAGGTAAAAGGAACAAAGTCAGAATAAACACTGACTTGATAAAAGGTGCAATCATGTAAGAATATACATATACATTATAGTTAAAAAGCTATATAACAGCAATACTAAGAGATAGGAATGTCCTGAGATTTTTAATTTATTGCACATGCGGTAGGTGGTGTAGAGGTAGTTTTGCTATAGCACACAGTAGTGTTGTAGTCAAGACCTCATCAAGACCAGAGTCTCCCAAGACCAAGACCAAGACCAAGACCGAGAAAAAGTTGAGACCAAGACCCACATACAAAGTGGTCTTGACTTGGTCTCAGTCTTGGGATTCTGGTCTTGGTTTGCTCTCGACTACAACTCTATTTCCAAGTAACTAGTTACTTTAATCATGCAGTAATTGGTAAAGTAGCTCAGTTACTTTTGAAAAGAAGTAACTAGTAACTGTAATTAGTTACTATTTTTTAGTAACTTGACCAACACTGGTTATATGAATACTGCATATAAATGTGCATGTCTGCAATACTCGCATATTATTTATGCATTCTTCACAATAAGCGATGGCAATGTTTGCTCCTTTGCTTCCCATAGAGTTATAGTCGAGAGCAAACCAAGACCAGAATCCCAAGACTGAGACCAAGTCAAGATCACTTTGTATGTGGGTCTTGGTCTCAACTTTTTCTCGGTCTTGGTCTTGGTCTTGGTCTTGGGAGACTCTGGTCTTGATGAGGTCTTGACTACAACACTAGCACACAGTATTCTGGAATGGATGGAAAGTTATGTGTATATGTGGGGAATGACAGGAGGACTGTATTGGATGTGTATGTTTGTGAGGGGCGGGTGGACAGTTGTGTGTATGTGAGGGAGGGTCAGTGAAGGGGTAATTGTCCAGCGTATGAATGAGTTATGGATGTTTACTGTCTTTAATGTCCTGTGCCACTAGCCTGACAGCGGGTGGAAAAAAGCTGTTGTAGAAGCGGGCCTTGTGAGTGCTGATGCTCTCAGGTCTGCAGTGCCTGAGGTTGTAACCTGAGTCCACCCACTGAAACAGAGCGTGGGCTGGGTGGTGCTTGTTCCTGAGGATGCTCTGTGCCCTTCTCCTACAGCGCTGTGTGTACATGATATCCATGGAAGGGAGGATGGAGCCAATGAGCCTCTCTGCAGATTTGATGACCCGCTGTAGCTTTTTCCTCTCTGCCAGGGTGGTATTGCCATACCATACTGTGATACCGTCCATTAAAAGGCTGTGTGATGTGTCTAGTGCGTTACAGAAGTGTAGACTTCTGTCCTGCCGCTAGCTAGCCTGCTATTTACAGCAAGCGAAAAGGGAGCCGAGTGCGTAAGTCTCCTCTGCTAGTACATAGCCTCTCCACAGCAAGCCCCATGCGCACCTCCTTGTGGTAATGGATGGAAACTGGGTACCGTGAGGCCCCAGGCTAAAATGCAGGGACTCGGAGGAGATTTGGCCCCCAGACTTGCGGTACTCACGGCCCACCGGCGTGTGGACATGCCCTGATACCCATGAACCAAATCCCCAACTATGGGTTAAATAGTATACGGACTACATAGTCCGTTAGGAAAGTCCCCAACGGTGAGTAGTCTACTACTTCGGCGGATGAGGGCAGTGCCTGGCGGGCAGGTGCTAGAAAGGTGGGCCTTGATAAACAAAGCACCCAGCAGCCCGTTGCAGCCAACTTCATGAAAATCACACACTTCAGCCTGCCGAACCGCGTTGGACATGCTGATGGCCAAGAGCGTGTGCGTGGCCCTCGTGCAGCCACGACCACCTTAAACAAATTCACAAGCGATTGGCCTTCGTCTTCAACTTGGACGATCCCTTCAAGCCCAGTGGCGATGGAACTGCGAGTAACGGGGGCAGGTTTGGTATGACTGGAAGCCTCTAGCTCGCAGCCACACATTGGCGGCGGATCTAAGATGATCGCCTTCCAATGAACTCTGCAGTGACATTGGATTTCGGTAGCTGGATCCGCGACTGGGCTGGCCTATTTAGGACTCCTGCAGCCCACCCCATATGGGGAGGCCCCTAGAAAAGGTGGGGGAAACATCGGACACTGCAGACTTATCTGGCTAGCATGCTGCGGCTGGCAGATTACCCATCACAGCGGTCGACCTACATATCAAAACCATAAAAACTCAAACTCAACCGCTCTCGACCATCGCCTGGATTCTCAACCACCGATTGGATCTCTCATTACAAAACCCTTCATCCTGGGTGCTTGGAACATCCGCACACTGCAGGACACGAGGAGCAGTGAGCGCCCAGAATGTCGTACAGCTCTGGTATGTAAAGAACTTGCATGCTTTAACATCGACATAGCAGCTCTAAGTGAGACTAGACTTGCTGAGGAAGGCAACATCAAGGAAACTGGATCAAACTACACCATTTTCTGGAAGGGAAAGGATACAGAAGATCCTTGTATCCATGGTGTAGGCTTTGCCATCCCATCCCAGCTTGTGGACCAACACAACCTTGTCCCAACTGCAATCAATGAGCGAATAATGACCATCCAAATCCCGCTCACCCAAAAACGTTTCCTCACTCTGATCTCAGTGTATGCACCTACACTTACATCTGAAAGCAAGACCTCCTTCTATGAACAGCTCACAGATACCATTCTGACAGTCCCAGAATCCGACAAGCTTGTTATTCTGGGTGACTTCAATGCCAGAGTTGGCAGTGACCACCAGCTGTGGAAAGGCATCATAGGCCACCATGGTATGGGAAAATGTAATGCAAATGGGGAACTTTTACTGGGCCTTTGTGCCGAACACAATCTTATTGTAACAAACACCCTTTTCCAACTCCCCCATTGCCAGAAGATGACCTGGAAACACCCTCGCTCCAAAAAGTGGCACACCCTCGACTATGTCCTCACAAAAACAAGAGACCGAAATGATGTCCGCATCATGCGATCCATGCCTGGAGCAGATGACTGCTGGACAGATCACTGCCTCATGATCTCCCGAATCAATATTACAATCCGGCGACCACCAAAGCGCATTTTGGCAAACGTTCCTCACCATCGTTTTGACTGTGACAAGCTCCGCAATCCCCAAATGTTGCAGTCCTTTAGAGAGGCCATTGGTAGAAACATGAATGAACTGAGCCTTCCAGACAATGCCTCAATTGAAGACCGATGGACCACTCTCCGTGATGCATTGACTGCTGCCACCAAAGGAATGATTGGTCACAAACACAAGAAAAACCAAGACTGGTTCAACAAGAGTGATGAAACAATCACCAACCTCATAGAGGCTAAACGCCATGCACGTCTTGCGTTTGAAAATGATCCGTCTGCAAAGAATCAACAGAAACACCAGCAAGCAAAAGCGGCATGCCAGAGAGGGATTCGTAAAGCCCAAAACACTTGGTGGCAGCAAAAAGCAGAAGATTTGCAAAAATATGCCAACCAACGGGATATGCGCCGTTTTTATGCTACAACGAAGGAGATCTTTGGCCCCACCAGATCATCTGTGGGCAGCCTAAAAGATGCAAATGGATCCACCATTATCACAGACACCAAGGGGGTCCTTGACCATTGGAAGTCCCACTTTGAGAGTCTATTAAATAGTCACTTTTGCACCCCTAGTGATCTCCTCTGCAAGACCCCACAACACCCCACTCACGAGTGAATGTCTACACCACCTTCACTACATGAGCTAAATAAAGCTATAAAGCACATGAAGACAGGCAAAGCACCAGGACCAGATAACATCCTGCTGGAGTTCTATCTTCATGGAGGTCCCGAGGTGAAAAACTATTTAATGCAGCTTCTACTTAAAATATGGGAAACTAAGACGTTACCAAGTGACTTTAAAAATGCAAATATAGTCACCATTTTCAAGAAGGGAGATAGAGAGAACTGCAGTAACTACCGCGCCATCTCACTACTGAGCATTGCAAGCAAGATCTTTGCTCATATCCTTCTCAACCGTCTTCTTGTAGTAGCTGAGGATGTACTTCCTGAGTCCCAATGTGGCTTTAGACCCTCTCGTGGTACAGTAGATATGATATTCTGTGCTCGACAACTCCAGGAAAAGAGCCAAGAACAATAACAACCACTTATGTTCATCTTCTGGGACCTCAAGAAGGCCTTTGATCGAGTTCCTCGCCCTGCTATGTGGGCTGTTCTTGCTTGTTTTGGATGTCCAGATGATTTCATCGCTCTTGTTCGCGCTCCCCACGATGGCATGGTTGGCAGGGTTTGCCACCAGAATACCCTCTCAGACCCTTTTCCCATCACTAGTGGTCTCAAGCAAGGATGTGTCCTTGCTCCAACCTGCTTTTCATTGTATATGGCTGCAATGCTAAATGAAATGCCACCAACAACCCCTGGTATCAATCTGCGATACTGCTTGGATGGGGGGCTTTTTAATCTTGCTCACTTTCGCGCGAAATCCAAAACCTCAGTCACCAGTGTTCATGAATTGCAGTTTGCAGACGATAATGCCACACCAGCTCAGACTGTTGATGACCTCCAGAGGATAGCTAACATTTATAATGACTCTTATGAGCATTTTGGAATGGAAGTTAACACTGACAAAACCAAAATCCTCAACCAACCAGCACCTGGTCAAACTTCCTCAAGGATCAACTTTAAGATTAACGGAAATCCTGTCGATGAAGTGGAGCATTTCTCTTACCTTGGTAGCATCCTCTCAAAAATACCAACTTGTGCAAAGGACATCGAAAACCACATAAAAGCTGCACACTCCGCATATGGACGCCTTTGTCATCGAGTCTTCAATAATCATGCAATAACCATCCGCACCAAAATCATGTTTTTTCGGGCCGTTGTTCTTTCCACCCTTCTTTACGCCTGTGAAGCCTGGACCTTGTATCGTCGTGATATCAAGCGCCTTGAGAACTTCCAACAGAGAAAGCTCAGACAAATACTTGGCATTCGTTGGGAGGATCGACTTTCAAACAATGAGATTCTCAAGCGTGCTCTGCTGCCTAGTGTGGAAGCTACCATCTTGCAGCACCGCCTTCGATGGAAAGGACATGTCATACGGATGGACCCCACCAGACTACCACGAATCATGCTCCAGGGGGAGCTTGAGACAGGAAAAAGACCACATGGTAGGCCAAAACTGCGCTACAAGGACCAGCTAAAATGTTCCCTGAAGCAAGCCAACATAGACAAAAGATCTTGGGAACAACTTGCCACCGACAGAGCAGCCTGGAGAAGAAGAACTTGGGAAGGCACAGACTCATTTGAGAGGCACAGAAAACAACAGGAGATGATAAACACAAATGAAAACAAGAAAAACAAAACTAACAACGTCCCCCACCCACAATAAAATGTGACTTCTGCCCACGACAGTTCTATCATAGGTTGGGCCTTCAGAGCCACATCCACCATCGACATTGATCACAGATGGCACCGTCCTGAAAACTAAGACGAAACCAATGCTCGGACACGAGCTGGAGCCGACGACGACTGATATCGCTGGTGAGGATGCTTTCAACAAGTCCTCTGTAGGCCTGGGTGAGGGGCCGACATTTAAGTCCAGCCTTCTTCAGCTACCTGATGAAGTACAGCCTCTGCTGAGCTCTTTTCACTGTAGTTGCAGTATTTTTAGCCCAGCTGAGGCTCTCTGTGAGCTGAAGACCAAGAAACTTGTGGCTGTCGGTCTGCTCCACCTCAGTCCCCTTGATGGTGAGCGACTGCAAAGGTGGGCCTCTTTTCCTGAAATCCACAATGAGTTCTTTTGTTTTGCTTATGTTGAGGACAAGGTCGTTGTCCTCTCCACAGACTGTGACCTTTTGAACCAGGTCCCTGTATGATGACTCGTCCCCTTTCCTGATGAAGCCAAGGATGGTTGTGTCATCGGCGTACTTGATGATGATATTGTTGTCATGGGTAGAGGTGCGGTTGTGTGTGTAGAAAGAGAAGAGTTTGGGGCTGAAGCAGCAGCCTTGCGGGGTTCCTGTGCTCACTGTAAGCTCAGCAGAAATCCTCATTTCCCATCCTCACCACCAGTGGTCTGTCTGTGAGGATGTCCAGAATCCAATTCCGGGTGGGTGTTGGTACTCCCAGGCCTGCCAGCTTAGCAGTCAGCTTCATCGGCCTGATCGTATTAAAGGCGGAGCTGTAATCCAGGAACAGTAGCTGTGCATATGTATTGTGAGTGTCCAAATGTTGGAGTGTGAAGTGAAGTGCCAGAGCCACCGCATCATCCACTGACCTGTTGGGGCGGTAGGCAAACTGATGAGGGTCCACTGTGTCTGGAACCATGGAGTTTATGTGCCTTACAACCAGCTTTTCCAGACACTTCATGGCAGCCGGTGTAAGTGCCACGGGTCTAAGATAGTTCATTGTGGAAATGTTTGTTTTTATAGGGACTGGTACTATTATAGAGGACTTAAAGATGTGTGGGACTGTTTCCTGTGAGAGGGAGATGTTGAAGATGTCTGTGTACACCTCTGCCAACTGCTCTGCACATGCCTTCAGGACTCTTGGTGCCACATGGTTGGGTCCCACAGCTTTGCGAGGGTTAACTTGCCTCAGAGCTCTGAGAACCTGTGTGTATGTCACCGAAAGTGCAGTTTCCTCCAGGTTGCAGGGGGCCCTGGAGGGGATGTCTGTGTTGTGTTGATCAAACCTGGCGTAAAAGCTGTTGAGGTTGTCCAGCAAAATGGCATCTCGGATCACAGTTCTGTAAGCATCCTTCCTGTAATTGGTGACTGACTTGATTCCCTGCTACATACTTCTTGTATTATTTTCCCTGTAACAACTTTCAAGTCTTTGGGTATATGTCCTCTTGGCAGCTCTGATGGATTTTTGGAACTCATATCAAGCAAGCCTATACTCTGTGATGTTACCTGACTTGAAAGCTGTGCACCGCATCCTGACCTTGCTGCGTATATCTGCATTGAAACAGGGCTTCTGGTTAGGGAACACGCGAATAGTCCGGGACAAGATGCAGGTGGTAGTGCACCTGTCAATATAGCTGCTAACAGTGTCTGTGTATTCATGTATGTTGTTTGTAGCTTCCTTAAAAATGGTCATATTTGTGGCCTCCAAGCAGCCCTGCAGTTTTTTCAATGCATTGTCAGTCCACTTCATCACAGTCCTAACTGTGACTGGGTCAGCTCTGAGCCTTTTGGTGTAGGTGGGCTGTAGCAGGATGGCAAGGTGGTCACACTTCCCAAAATGTGGCTTGGAGACAGCGGTACTGCATTTCTGATGTTGCTGCAGCATTTGTCCAGAGTGCTGTTTCCCCTAGTTGGGAAGTTAACAAACTGGTAGAAATTGAGAATGCTTTTCCGGAGATCACAGTGGTTAAAATCTCCTAAGATGATAGAAGCAGCATCTGGGTATGAGTTCTGAGGTCTGCTAATTATGTTATGCAGTTCTCTAAGGGCATTTTCCTCATTAGCTGAGGGAGGTACATACACTGTACTAAGTATAATGCACTGCAGTTCTCTGGGTAAGTAGAATGGCCTGCACTTCAGAGTAATATACTCCACATCCTCAGAACATGACTGTGATGTTACCATGTTGTCGGTACTCCGGGATTGTTTGACGAGGATAGCTGTTCCTCCTCCCCGTGATTTACCGCATTCCGTAGCACTGCGGTTGGCCCTGTAAACAGTGTAGCCTGCCGGTGTTATGGCTTCGTCGGGGGTCCTCTGTCCGAGCCACGTTTCACAGAAACATTAAACAGAGCAATCCATTTGTACTGTGTTGTCATTTTGAGTTGCAATTCCTGTTATTTTATCCTTGGTTGATTTGTCACATATTCTGTATTGTTTCTTAGTATGATTTATTTTCCTGTTTACGTTTATTATAGTTTGTTAATTACATTTTTGAGGTTACTTGTCTTTATTTTTGCCATCTCATTATATATTTATTCTGTTGTGTTCTCCCTCTGGGTTGACAGCTGTCAGTGGCGTTTCCAGGTTTTTGCTCTGCATGGGCGTTGCCCCTGTCAGCTGTCAGCTCCGGTCGCTCCCCTCTTATTGCTTCCGGCTGGTCCAAATTATTAATAATTGTTACCTTCTGCCCTCTCATGTGACCCACACCTGTTTCGTTTGTTTCTGGCCCTATTTAAAGGCTGCCGTCTCCACCAGAACCCAGCGTTCGTTCTGGTGCACCAACCTGTAAGTTTGCTGGCTTGTTTGTATTTTTGTTGGGAGTACTGTTTTGGATTTTGTGTTTTGTTGTTTTCAATAAGTCTTACAAACTGCAGTCCAGCACGTGGGTCTCTCCTCTTTGCCCCGAGGGGCAATTCACGACAGAAGACTGTGGCCAGTAAGAGACCCAGCTACTGTAGTTTGTGGGTTTTTGCTTTTTTTCCTTTTGTTTCACACACCTGTTTGTGGAGCTCATCATGTTCCCAGCACGCCAATCTCCAACAAGCAAAGGGAGATCAGCAGTGGGGGGGCCCAAGTGTAGAGGAGCAGTGACCTGCCAAGTTCGTCCAGAGTTCTGTGGATGAAGCTCTCGCCTCTCGCAGCCCAAAAAAGATCTGGGGGAGTGTGGATTCAGCGACCACCATTGTTGAAGTCTGCACGGTGGCGCAGTAGTTAGCACTGTGGCAGCACAGTTTACCCTCGGCCGGGGGATCGCGGGGATCGTGAGATCGTGGGTTCGATCCCTGCCCCCGACCAACAGTGATCTGTGTGGAGTTTGCATGTTCTCCCCGTGTTGCGTGGATTTACTCCGGGATTTCTCCGGTTTCCTCCCACATACCAAAAACATGCAGGTTAGGGACACGGGGCGCTTGCGCACGCAGCGACCGGCAGCTGGTGGCTTGTCACCAGACTGCAAAACAAATCTACCTACGGGTACAAAATAAGTAATAAAAAAAAAAAGTGCACTCAGGGTTATGGAGGCATGCCCAGTTCACGGACTTGTTGGCCACACTCTCCGTTCTGCAGCAATCCTTCCCTGGGCTGACGTGGGGCCCATCTCCAGAGAACCCGGAGCCTACACGGAAGCGCGCTCCACAGAAGATGCCCTGCTTTGTCTCCAATGCGCCCACTCCTGCACCCGCTTCGCCGGCTCCAAGACGCTGTTGGAGGAGGAATACCCCTGCCTCTCAGGCAGTATCTTCCCCGTCACGGAGGTCAATAACTCCCGCAGCAGCTCCCTTGTCTAGTTTTTCTTCTCCGGCTGTCTCATCAGCTTTTCCCTCCACTGCTGCTGCTTCTTCCTCCTCCTTGGCGATTCCTCCCGCTGCTGAGGGGTCAGCCGTTTCCTTCCCTGCTCCGCCCATCACTGTGTCTACAGGGGCGGCTCCTCCACGTTCCACTAAGGGGCCCACAACTGCTGAAGTCACAAAGAGGGCTGATTTCCACCCAGCTGCAGCAGAAAACATTGCAGCCAGGGAATTCAAGCAAATGTTTTTCAACCCTCATTCAATTAAACATGAATTATCTTGCCTGATTCCTGGCGGTGAGGCTCAGATTAGGCAGTCCTCTGAGTCCTCACCATCTGCTGCAGCCATAGACTGCTCACCTGCTCTCTCTGTGTCTCCTCCTTTCCCTCGTTGGTGTCCGCTGGCCCCAGGACTGAGCCACTGGGCTATGGAGGAGCCTGCAGCCCTGGAAGACCTGGTTCCAGCACCGCAGCCATGGTTTGGATGGAGGGAGAGCGCTGAGACCGAGCTGATGCCTACGCCGACGAGTGAGCATCCCCGGGCCTCAACTATGCCGGATCCAGCGCCAGCAGAGAACCGACCTTCTGTTGCCACGCGGGCGAGCCACCTGCATGGGTCACGTTGCTGGGGGGGTCCCAGAACTGCATCGAACACCATGACTGCTGCTGGCGCTGCCACATCAGAGTTTGAGCTGGACTTTCAGAGGGCTGGGTCTGAGAAACCATCATCTGGATCAATGGAGTCCTGGACGGTGGTGGAACTTGAGATCAGGAAAGTGCTCTCCTTTGTCTTTGTTGTATCTATTTTGGAGAGATCTTGCCTGGCTCTTGGTGGGGAGAGCCAAGTGCAGCCGTCAGCTGCACCTGAACTCGCCTCACAGGGCTCCACTGCAGCTGGTGACCCTGACTCTGTTTCTCTGTCTCTCTTGCCTGAGCTTTCTCCCAGGGTCACCAAGGTCCAGCTCTGCTAGAAGCCTCCGTGGATCCAGCCTTGCCTCCCGAGATCACCATGCATCCAGCTCCGTCCCAGCCCGAGACCTCCGTGGGTGCTGCCCCCCTCTGGCTGAGGTCTTCATGGGTGTTCCATCCCAGCCCGGGGCCTCCAAGGGTGCTGCTTCCCCATCTGATGAGGTCGTCGTGGGTGCTCCATCCCAGCCCGGGACATCCGTGAGTGCTGCTCCACTTCCAGCTGAGGTCGTCACGGGTGCTCTGTCCCACCCTGGGACCTCCGTGGGTGCTGCTTCCCCTCCGGATGAGGTCTTTGCAGGTGCTCTGTCCCAGCCCGGGGCCTCCAAGGGTGCTGCTTCCCCATCAGTTGAGGTTGTTGTGGGTGCACCATCCCAGCTGCACCCTCCGTGGGTGCAGCTTTGACCCAGTCTGGGTCCACTGCAGGTACAGTTTTGCTCCAGCTCGGAGACACCGCGGGTGCAGCTAGGTCCCAGTCTAGGACCACTGTGGGTGCTGCAGGCCAGTCCGACGTCGTTGTGGTCCCCCCTCGTCTGCCAGATGCCGTCGTGGTTCCCCCTCCTCCGCCTGACATCGTTGTGGCTCCCCCAATTTCTCCACCCTCCCCACCTCTGGTCGTCCCGGTTGGGCGGCCGCCCCCTGGACCTTGTCTGTGGTGGTGGTGGTGGTTAAAGAACTCTGGCCTACCGCCTGACAGACTGTGCTGTTGGGTTGGGTGGCTCATATTCTCCGGCAGACTACCCAACTCTTACCACCTTGTCATCTGCCAGGCCTGGGACTTCGGCCGGCCACCGGAACAGTCTTGCTCCTTGGTCTAGGTGCCCGGTTCTGTGTGGGTTCTGAGCGGGGCTTTTGTTTTTGTGGTTTCCTCTTAGTCTGGGCTTTGCTGGGATGTTTATTCTGAGAGTTTTTCTTATTTTCTCGGGTTTGGTTCAGTCCCTCCATGCCTGGGTCCCCCTCCTACCATCCTGGGTGGGGTTGTTTTCTTGTTGGGGTGGGGGGAGTTTGTGTGTGTGTGGGGGTTCTTTTCTTTTGATGTTGCTGGGGTGTCTGGTGTCCACTCCTTGGGGGGGGGGGGGCTCTGTCACAATCTGAGCATGGGGGGATTCCACCGGGCTCAGTCTTTTTGCCTTTTTTCATATTTGTACTGTGTTGTCGTTTTGAGTCACAATTCCTGTTGTTTTATCCTTGGTTGATTTGTCACATATTCTGTATTGTTAAGTAGTATGATTTATTTTCCTGTTTACGCTCATTATAGTTTGTTAACTAGAAAAGCACTCGGAGAGCGCAGACCTCCGCCAAGCGCCACAGTTCCCCCTATACAGTGTTTGTGTGTACGTTTTCAGATTCCTTGACCATGAAAACATATGACTAGCAATTGGATTCACAATGATAGGATTAGTGGTTCAGTAGTTATTGACGAAAATGGCATTTTCCGTAATGGCGGTTTAGCGCCACAGTTCCCCCCATACAGTGTTTGTGTGTACATTTTCAGATTCCTTGACCATGAAAACATATGACAAGCAATTGGATTGACAATGATAGGATTAGTGGTTTAGTAGTTATTCACGAAAATGGCATTTTGCGTAATGGCGGTTTTCTTATGGACGGTGATCCGGATCACCACCAAAATCTAATCATCTGTAGAATACCCCATTTCTGACAATCTGTGAAAATTTCATGAAAATCCGTCCATAACTTTTTGAGTTATCTTGCTAACAAACAAACAAACAAACAGACAAAGAAACAGACAAACAGACAAACCAACGCCGATGATCACATAACCTCCTTGGTGGAGGTAATTACATTTTTGAGGTTACTTGTCTTTGTTTTTGCCATCTCATTATATTTTTATTCTGTTGTGTTCTCCCTCTGGGTTGACAGCTGTCAGTGGTGTTTCCAGTTCTTTTGCTCTGTGTCGGCATTGCCCCTGTCAGCTCTCAGCTCCGGTCGCTCCCCTCTTATTGCTTCCAGCTGGTCCAAATTATTAATAATTGTTACCTTCTGCCCGCTCATGTGACCCACACCTGTTTCACTTGTTTCTGGCCCTATTTAAGGGCTGTTATTTTCATTTCTGGTTGCCACAGTCTTAAGTTTCCTTTTCCCATCTCCACCAGAACCCAGCCCTTGTTCTAGTGCACCAACCTGTAAGTTTGCTGGCTTGTTTGTATTTTTGTTGGAGCACTGTTTTGGATTTTGTGTTTTGTTGTTTTCAATAAATCTCACAAACTGCAGTCCAGTGTGTGGGCCTCTTCTCTTTGCCCCAAGGAGCAATTCATGACATTCCTCATGTAGTATTTATTTTCAAATAATTGTTCCATGGTTAAAGTAGCATATTTCTTAAGATGTAATAATTAAAAAAATTGTTGTTCTATTTTATTGTCAAAACTGGGTAGAGCATCCAGAAATCGTATTCAAGTCAAAGTAGTGTCACCCTGTCTTTTTCTCATAAATTAATACAGTGCATCCAGAAAGTATTCACAGTGCTTCACTTTTTCCACATTTTGCTGTGTTACAGCCTTATTCCAAAAGGGATTAAATAATTTTTTTTCCTCAAATTTCTACACACAAATACCCCAGAATGACAATGTGAAAAAAATGTTATGATTTTTTTGCAAAATTATTAAAAATAAAAAACTAGGAAATCACATGTATGTAAGTATTCACAGCCTTTGCTCAGTACGTTGTTGATGCACCTTTGGCAGCAACTGCAGCCTCAAAGATTGCAGTTTTGCCCATTCCTCTTTGCAACACCTCTCAAGCTCCATCAGGTTGGATGGGAAGTGTTGGTGCACAGCCATTTTCAGATCTCTCCAAAGATGTTTAATTGGATTCAAGTCTGGGCTCTGGCTGGGCCACTCAAGGACATTCACAGAGTTGTCCCGAAGCCACTGATATCTGAATGAACTGTTGCCCAAATCTGAGGTCAAGAGTGGTCTGGAGCATGTTTTCATCCAGGATGTCTCTGTACGTTGCTGCATTCATCTTTCCCTCTATCCTGACTAGTCTCCCAGTTCCTGCTGCTGAAAAACATCCCCACAGCATGATGCTGCTACCAACATTGGCATGGTTATGAGCGGTGCCTGGTTTCCTCCAAACATGATGCCAGGTATCCACGCCAAAGAGTTCAATCTCATCAGACCAGAAAATTTTGTTTCTCATGGTCTGAGAGTCCTTCAGGTGCCTTTTGACAAACTCCAGGCGGGTTGCCATGTGCCTTTTACTAAGGAGTGGCTTCCTTCTGACCACTCTACCATACAGGCCTGATTAGTGGATTGCTGCAGAGATGGTTGTCCTTCTGGAAGGTTCTCCTCTCTTCACAGAGCAATGCTGGAGTGCTGACAGAGTGACCATCGGGTTCTTGGTCACTGTTATGTCGGTAAACGAGAACCAAGGATGAGGCTGGATGTAGAACAGAAAATGACTTTATTGTGGACTCACTATCACAATACAGACACTCCCATCAGGCAGAGGGGAGGTCAAAGAGACCGTCCCTCTTCCACACAGCCTTCTCATACTTCAGGTAGCGGCGGAACTGCAAAGGTGGAGCCACCACCCGTGTCACACAATAATACGTCCTACAAACAACACAACACCCCCCCCCCCCCTTCAAAATGGTCCAAAACACACACACAATCAAGACCCTCCCCAATTTGGAACCTGAAACATGTGGCAAACTAAACAGAAACATTAGAAGTTCTAAAACACACACACAAAACAACTAAAACTAGGTAGGGGAACAGGTGGACTACCATTCCACCCCCACACAGCCAGACCGATTATTCTGCCATCTCTACTAAAATATAGTCCATCAAACAGAAAATTGCCATGCACCTAAAAAAAACCCAGCATAAAACACCAAAATAATACCATTAACAAAACCAATTTACAATTTGATTATCCCCCATTCCAACATCATGCAATAAACACATCACCCAACCATTGGTCTGCCCCAGTTGAGGAACCACCCTCCGGAAAACCGTCAGACAGTTCCCCTCCAGTGCACCTTCTTTTCTTCACACCCAGGGATGGCCCACGCTGAAGCCCAAACACCTCCTTCTCTTCTTTGGTGCACCACAGCTCATTGGAATGCCTCCATGAGCCATCAGATAACTGAAGGTAGCCATCCTCCGGAACAGTCACCACCTGCAGCCACCCCTGGTCATCTTGTCATTTGCGTTTGCCTCGAACCCCTCTCGACCGGGCCTCCTCTCTGGGTCAGACTAAATCAGCAACCCACAGAGGAGCCCAACTCGGCTTCCAGTGTCCCTGAGTGGCATGTCGTTTTACCGGACCAGCTGTTCCTGCCCTGCTCGCTTTCATTTTCGACGCTGGAGAAGCCGTTGTGACCCCTTGCTCCTCGGTACCTTCCAGCAGAACTCCAGAAGCAGAATGGGCCATCCACTCGGCTCCACCCACCGTCACGGGCATCCCACTGTGCCGCCCAATCCCCTCAGCTAGGGTTATTTGGGCTCTGGCACCGGCACCTTCCCGTGATGGCCCTTGGTGGAGTAGGTCCTTCTCATCTTCCAGAATACTAGGCTAAGGTTCACTCCATATAGCATCGTCCACCACTCGCAGAACCGGCCGGTCCCACAAACCACTACCTGACCACTCCTCTCAACACCACTGGTGATGGTAAAGCCCTGTCCATAAAAAAGGTCACAGCCCATAATATTCGCACCACAGGCAGTCACTACGAACTTCAGGTTGGACACCTCCACCGACTTGTACTGAGCCGTCAGTTCCACCGATCCCACCATGGTGAATCTTTTTCCAAGATACTCACACAGCGGCGCTGAATGACATCTTACTTGGCAACATGGGAAGAAACTCCTCACGGTGGGCCAATTCAACATGGACCTCACCGCACCCATGTCAATCAGCAGCAGCACCGCCACCCCGTCCAATTCCACCATACAGTATATACGACTATCAGTGCTTGGGGAAACGGTGTGGATGACCGTGAGAGTTGGAGCAGGGGGGTCCACTTTGTGTCGTCGGTTCCCTCACTCAAACCTATTACATGCCCTGGCAAAATGATGCAGAAGTCCACACTTGCTGCAGCGTTTTCCTCTTGCCGGACACTCTCTAACCTTATAACGGTGCTTGGTGGACACACATCCCAAACACCTGGGCGATCCCGGGGTGGACCTTATCTTCACAGCAGTAGCGTACTTCTCCTTATTCTCCACGCTATCATCGCTGTCAGGGTCCACTGCCTGCGTCGTTGATTGTGATTCAAATTGGCAGAGTGTAGCTCTCTAACTAAGGTTTTGTGATAGCTTGTCCACTGTTTCACACTACTGAGCTAACTCAATGGCCATGGCTAACGTCAGCTCGCCCGAGTGTGTGAGGAGCTTCGACCGTGCCACTGAGCAAAGAGTGTGCTCCGCCAACTGGTTGCGGACCATTTCTTCCTCCAATGCTTCAAACTGGCAGTCCCCGGCCAGCTGATGTAGATCTGCAACATACCGCTGCACTGATTTGCTGGTCCGTTGGCGGCGCTGCCAAAACTGAATCCTCAGGACAATGACGTTTTCTGGGGCGCGAAAATGATGCGCCATTAGCTCAACCACATCCTCAAAGCTATCACTATCACCCAAGGTACTAAGGATGCGTTGTCCCTCCATACCCAAGTTATGAAAAACACTGCCCATGCCCATAACTTCTCCAGTATACCAAGGTTCAATGCCACCAAATAGTTCTGGAATGTGGTGAACCACCTCGCGCAAGGGACCGGTGGCTCACCGGGAACCCCCCAAAATGGCCAAATATTAGCAACTCCCGCGTCCATATTTTTATCCTCGTTGCCAAATGTTATATCAATAAACGAGAACCAAGGATGAGTCTGGATGTAGAACAGAATACGACTTTATTGTGGACTCACTATCACAGTACAGATGCTCCCGTCAGGCAGAGGTGAGACCGTCCCTCTTCCGCACAGCCCTCTTATACTCCACCTTTCCGGTTCCGCCACCACCCATGTCACACAATAATACGCTCTACGAACAACACAACAGTCACCTCCCTGAATCAGGCTCTTCCCCACCGATCACTCGGTTTAGACGGCCAGCCAGCTCTAGGAAGAGTCTTGATGGTTCCAAACTTCTTCCATTTATGGATGATGGAGGCCACTGTGCTCATTGGGACCTTCAAAGCAGCAGAAATTTTTCTGTACCCTTCCCCAGATTTGTGCCTCAAGACAATCCTGTCTCAGAGGTCTACAGACAATTCCTTTGACTTCATGCTTGGTTTGTGCTCCGACATGCACTGTCAACTGTGGGACCTTATATAGACAGGTGTGTGTCTTTCCAAATCAGTCCAATCAACTGAATTTACCACAGGTGGACTCCAATGAA
This sequence comes from Pholidichthys leucotaenia, assembly GCA_020510985.1. Taxonomy (NCBI): domain Eukaryota; kingdom Metazoa; phylum Chordata; class Actinopteri; order Cichliformes; family Pholidichthyidae; genus Pholidichthys; species Pholidichthys leucotaenia. Next base: position 59,456,353 of record CM035840.1, on the reverse strand, counting down.
GCTGTAGAAACATCTCAACGATGATCAGTGGAAACAGAAAGCACCTGAGCTCAATTTTGAGCTTCATGGCAAAGGCTGTGAATACTTGTGTTCATGTGATTTCTTAGCTTTTTATTTTTAATAAATTTGCAAAAATATATATATATATATAAAAAAAAAAACTTTTTTCATGTTGTCATTATGGGGTATTGTGTGTAGAATTTTGAGGGAAAAATGAATTTAATCCCTTTTGGAATAAGGCTGTAACAAAACAAAATGTGAAAAAAGTGAAGCGCTGTGAATACTTTTTGGATGCACTGTATATTTGTCATAGTTATTTATGTACCCCCCTCTGCAAGCGCTGAGGCAGCATGTGATGTCATTCACTCAGTCAACAGCAGGCTGCAGACACAGCACCCAAATGCTCTCCTGCTCATCTTTGGTGATTTTAACCATACTTCACTGTCCTCCATTCTGCCCACTTTCATCCAGTATGTCACATGCCACACCAGACAATAAAACACTGGATTTATTTTATGCAAACACCAAGGAGGCTTACACCTCACCACCACTCCCCCACCTCGGAAGATCGGACCACAACTTGGTTCACCTCCTGCCTGTGTACAAACCCCTGGTACACAGACAACCTCCTGTTACCAGCACAGTGAAAATATGGTCTGAGGAGGTGGAGGATGCTCCGAAGGACTGTTTTGAATCCACTGTGTGGGAGCAGCTTTGTGATCCACATGGTGAGGACATCGACGGCCTCACACACACCATCACAGACTACATCATTTTCTGTGTGGAGAACACCATACCCACCAAGACCATACGGTGTTTCTCAAACAACAAACCCTGGATCAACCCTGAGATAAAGTCACTGCTTAAGGAGAAGAAAAGGATCTTCAAGTCGGGAAACAAGGAGGACCTGAAGTCCGTACAGAGGGAGGTAAGGAGGAAGATCAGAGAGGGTAAGGAAAGCTACAGGAAGAAGATGGAGGACAAGCTGCAGTAGAGTAATATCGGCAGTGTCTGGAGAAGCCTCAAAACCATCTCTGGGCACCAGAATATCTCCTCCCAGGCCACGGGGGGTAGGGAGTGGGTGAACAACCTGAACCTGTTTTTAATAGGTTTGACCAACTGCCCTTTTCTCCACCTGCCCACCAATCACTGTTGCCTCCACCTTCATCTAGTCCCGCTGTCCACGCCCCCCCCCTCATACATCCCCCACTGTTTTTCCCCCCCACAGACCCAACACCCACCCCTTCCAGCACACAGCCCCCCTGCCCCAACCTGACCCTCACTAAGACCCTACCACCACTAACTACCCTCTCTAAGACTAAGAGCTGAACTGAAGAAGATCAAGGTGAGGAAGACTGCAGGTCCAGATGGCATCAGCTTGAGGCTCCTCAAGTCCTGCACAGACCACCTGTGCAGGATCGTGGAGTACATCTTCAGCTTGAGCCTGAAGCTGGGGAGGGTACCACAGCTGTGGAAATCATGTTGTGTGGTACCCGTACCAAAGACCTCTCACAAGGACCTGAACAGCTACAGACCAGTGGCCCTCACATCACACCTAATGAAGATCCTGGAGAGGCTGCTCCTTGCCCACCTCCGCCCCCTGGTGGGACCAGCGATGGATCCACTTCAGTTTGCCTACCAGCATGGCATCGGGGTGGAGGATGCAGTGATCTTCTTCCTACATCGTTCCCTGTCCCACCTGGAGAAGCCTGGGAGCACTGTGAGAATCATGTTCTTTGATTTCTCCAGTGCTTTCAACACCATCCAATCAGTGATCCTGAGGGACAAGCTGCTGAGCGCAGGGGTGGCCCAGCACCTGTCATCGTGGATCCTGGACTACCTCACGAACCGACTACACTTTGTGAGAACACAGGATTGTGTGTCTGACACGATCATCGGCAGTACGGTGGACCCCCAAGGAATAGTTCTGGCTCTCTTCCTGTTCACCCTCTACACAGCTGACTTTTCACACAACACACCACACTACCATCTACAGAAGTTCTCTGACGACTCTGCGATCGTCGGCCTCATCTCCAACGGAGATGAAGCTGAGTACAGAGGACTTATCTAGGACTTCGTAGACTGCTGCCATCGGAACTGCCTCCAAATTAATGCGAGAAAAACTAAGGAACTGGTGGTGGACTGCTGCAGGCAAGGACGACCCCTCACAGCACCAGTAAACATCCAGGGAACAGACATTGAGATGGTGATATCCTACAAGTACCTGGGTGTTCATTTGAACAATAAACTAGATTGGTCACACAATACCGATGCACTCTACAAGAAGGGGCAGTGCAGGCTGTTCCTCCTGAGGAGACTCAGGTCTTTTGGAGTGCAAGGGGCACTCCTGAAGACCTTCTACGATTCGGTGGTGGCATCAACCATCACATTTGGAGTGGTCTGCTGGGGCAGTGGCATCACGACAGCCAACAGGAATAGACTGAAGAGGCTGATCAAAAAAACTAGCTCTGTACTGGGGCGACACCTCAACCCAGTGGAGGTGATAGGAGAGAGGAGAATGGTGGCTAAACTGTCATTTCTGCTGGAGTCTGAGTCCCACCCCATTCAGGACACCTATAAACACACTGAGGAGCTCATTTAGTGGTAGGCTGTGCCATCCTAGGTGCACAATGGAGAGGTTCTGCAGGTCCTTCCTACCTACAGCTGTCAGACTTTATAACTTAACCAAGGCTGCTCGTAGAGGTCGTATTAAATGTACTAAACATAACAACTTTGCACAATAGAAATTGTCCCCTCCGATACACAGCTAGGACAATCACAATCATTACTGAGGGTGGCAACAACACTGTTGATTCAAATACGAAATATACTGTCTGGGTACATATTCATATTCTGCAGGGTAATTTAACAAACCGTAATGCTGTTTATTCCATCTAGCTGCAATGCTCCTGCACTGTGTATATATCTGTGTATGTATATTCATCTACTGCTTTGGCTAACCAGTTCTTATTATCTTATTAGCGATTGCTCTGAGTGCTGCTATCCCTTTGCTACTGTAATCCTTGTAATCCTAGAATTTCCCCATTGTGGGACTAATGAAGGCTTATCTTATCTTATCTTATAAATTTTGAACATTTTTGTGATAAATTACCATTTTCACCAAAGTTTTCAACTTTTTACTTGTAATTTGTAACTCTTTTCTGCTTGATTTGTAAATGTGGAACTATTCTGTTGTAAATTTGTGACTATATTATTGTTTATTTGTGAGGGTTTTCTCTTAAATGCGTCAGTCTGAAGAAACAAAAACATTAACCAGCTACAGGTACCCTCTGAAATAATTTAATGCATATAAAGAAGCAGTAATGAATCAAATATTTCCTTAGCCTCAGCACAAGAGCAGTGATTTTTTTTTTCAAATCTGATGAGAATAAAAATTTGATTCACACTCATTCATAATTTGTGAAAAAAAAAACACAACAATGTCACTGTACAGCTTAAATGTACCAACAGGTATGTAGGCATGCTATTCTGACAAAGTATGCTAAACCAATAGCTATATCTATCGGTTTGCCATACGAGTATGGTATTCAGACAAAGTATGGCAAAATGTCAGAACACTGGCCCCTTAACATGCTCCACCTGCTTTCTGTTATAACCTGTGGGGCTGGATAAGAAGGGACCCCACTGTCAATCAAAAATTACTTAATAGAACAGACGTATGCCAATACATTCATTTTCATGGACAGCCTAAGTCCCGCCCCCTCGAGTTCCACAGATGGAATCTAATTTCAGGAAAAAAATCTGCTTTGGAGGGAATGGCAAGAGAAAAATTATTTTTTGATGTTGATCGAATTTTGCCATGAATTACACATATGATGTTTGTCAATTTAAAAGATAATTTTCCACATTAAAAAAACTGCAGGTTGTTGTCTAACTGTTAAAGTATAAGGTTAAGAAAATACAAAAACTGAAAGGCAAGTATTGCATAAGTTACATCATTGTTTTTGAAGACAGCCCAGAAGGAACCGACTAATAGCCCTATGGATCAGCTGCAGCTCTCAAAATGCATTTGTGTTGTTTTTCTCCTCTTCAGATGCTTCTTTCCACAGTCAGATAAAAGGAGCTGAGCTATGAGAGAGTTACATGGCAAAATATCTTTAAAACTGACCAGGACCACCATAGGACTTATGGATCTGAAGCATCTTTCTGAATGACTTGTCAAATTAAATCAGGAGTTCTCATGTGGAAAATGGTACAACACTGATGAGCACTACTGAGTCAGAGAGAAATGGTTCACACTGAAAAGGATTCAATCATTTATGCATGATAGCAGAAGTTAAATGCACTTGCTATGCCACCAATTTAAAATAAATTCATTGATGGATTGGTGGAGTTTGACAAAAAAGTGACTGACAAGTTACCCAGATGAGCAACATACCGCCTTTCTTTTCAAGTGAATGTTATTGGTGAGTCTATTTTACATTATTTGTAAGATAGTTTTGACTGTAGTTAATAATCTTTGGTTTCCCTGCTCTGAAACATTTCTTTAGATGTATTATAAGTGAGCATTAACTGGTTAAGTTTGGTTTTGTAATTCATTACTGTTTAACAGGGCAATGGCAGTTCAGTGAATGTCAGTATCTCAGTCTCTGTTTCTGCTTAGCCTGTTACATTAATGATTGCTTATGATTTGAGGAGGTGCATTTGCATATACATTCATGGAGCAAGTAGTTAGTGTTTGTTGTGTCCCACCAGACTTTCTGTGCCAGAGATGCTACTGATAGTCAGGATCAAGGGTTATCTGTAAAAATTTGTGAGCATATCCACTTTTGTCCTCAGTTTTACCAGCTCTCAGGACTTGTAAAACAGGCATTTGACACACATTTTCAGTCACCAGTGGCAAATGTCTATTCATATTCAAAATTTCCAGAAAGGTATTCATGCAAACCATTAGGATGTCTGTGATAGGCTGCTTTGCCACTGGACCTATTGAATGCAAAAACCTCATAATTCTGTCTGATGAGGCATTTATAGAAATTATAAATGCCTCATCAGTTTATTGAGTTTTTGCCGCCAACAGTTTCTTTGATCTTGACTCCTCGTCTTTAAGCTCTAAGTTAAAGTTTGTGTAAAAGTCAGAATACCTGAAAACTTGCAGAGTGTGCTACAGAGTAGACAAATATGCAAAAAAAGTAAAAGTAAATAAATAAGATAAGATAAGATAAGATAAGCCTTTATTAGTCCCACAATGGGGAAATTCCAGGATTGCAACAGCACAGGGATAGCAACACTCAGAGCAATAATCAGAAGGCAAGAAAAAAAACAAGAGCAGCGAATATACATATGTACATATAAACATAAATGTATAGACACACGATGCAGAGCATTGCAGCTAGATGGAATAAATAAATAGATATAATATAAACACACAGTGCTGAGCATTGTAGCTAGATGGAATGAATATATGAATATATAAACACACAGTGCGGAGCATTGTAGCTAGATGGAATAAGCATGTGAATATATAAACACACACACAGTGTGGAGCGTTGTAGCTAGATGGAATAAATATATGAATATATAAATAAACACACAGTGTGGAGCATTGTAGCTAGATGGAATAAATATGTAAATATATAAACACACACACAGTGCGGAGCATTGTAGCTAGATGGAATAAATATGTAAATATATAAACACACAGTCTGGAGCATTGTCGCTAGATGGAATAAATATATAAACACACACAGTGCGGAGCATTGTAGCTAGATGGAATAAAACAGCATAACCGTCTACTTATCCTACATGGTATGATTATGTACCCATACATATTGTCACCCTCCGTAGCTACCGGTATTTTCCTAGTTGTATACCGGAGGGGACCATTGTGTAAGTCTATTGCATCTTTTGCATTCAATACTGTTAGGCTGTCACGTCTTTTTGCTATCTCTGCGAGCAGCCCTGCTTAGGTTATACAGTCTGACAGCCGTTGGTAGGAAGGACCTGCGAAACCTCTCGGTTGTGCACCTAGGATGATGTAGTCTGCTGCTAAATGAGCTCCTTAGTGCATTCAGTGTGTCCTGCATAGGGTGGAACTCGGACTCCAGCAGAGATGACAGTTTAGCCACCATCCTTCTCTCTCCCATCTCCTCCACTGGGTCAAGGTGCTGCCCCAGGACAGAGCTAGCTTTCTTGATCAGTTTGTTCAGTCTCTTCCTATCGGCTGCTGTAATGCCACTGCCCCAGCAGACCACTCCAAAAGTGATGGCTGATGCCACCACCGTGTCGTAGAATGTCTTCAGCAGCGCCCCTTGTACACCAAAAGACCTGAGTCTCCTCAGTAGGAACAGCCTGCGCTGTCCCTTCTTGTAGAGTGCGTCAGTATTGTGTGACCAGTCTAGTTTATTGTTCAGATGAACACCCAGGTACTTGTAGGATGTCACCATCTCAATGTCTGTTCCCTGGATGTTTACTGGTGCTGTGAGGGGTTGTCCTTGACTGTGGCAGTCCACCACCAGCTCCTTAGTTTTCCTCGCGTTGATCTGGAGGCAGTTCCGATGGCACCAGTCCACAAAGTCCTGGATAAGCCCTCTGTACTCAGCTTCATCTCCGTTGGAGATGAGGCCAACGATCGCAGAGTCGTCAGAGAACTTCTGTAGATGGCAGTGTGTTGTGTTGTGTGAGAAGTCCGCAGTATAAAGGGTGAACAGGAAGGGAGCCAAAAGAGTTCCCTGGGGGGCCCCGTACTGCCGATGATTGTGTCGGACACACAATCCTGGGTTCTCACAAACTGTGGCCGGTTTGTGAGGTAATCCAGGACCCACGATGACAGGTGCTGGTCCACCCCTGCGCACAGCAGCTTGTCCCTCAGGATCACCGATTGGATGGTGTTGAAAGCACTGGAGAAGTCAAAGAACATGATCCTCACTGTGTTCCCAGGCTTCTTCAGGTGGAACAGGGAACGGTGAAGGAGGAAGAATTTTAGCAAAATCCACAACCATCTCTCCTTCCACATTTCTTACCTTAAGACCGTACCTACCCTTATTGTCTACATCCCTCCGTCACCTGATGCAGCGGTGGCCTGTGACGTCATCAGCTCCACTGCGGCCACATTACTGGAGAAGCACCCAGATGCATTCATGGCCATCACAGGTGATTTTAACCATGTCTCAGTGGGAAAAACACTACCAAACTTTCACCAGTTTGTTGACTGTCCCACCAGAGAGAACAAAACACTGGATTTACTGTATGCCAATGTCAGTGATGCATATAGTGCCACAGCTCTACCTCCCCATTGGCAAATCGGATCACTGCATGGTCATGTTAACACCGAAGTATGTCCCCCTTGTGCAAAGGCAGCCTGCTTATACACGGACTGTGAGGAGGTGGACACAGGAGGCTGCTGATGCACTGCAGGACTGCTTCGAGATGGCAGACTGGAGCGTACTCTGTGAACCACATGGGGTGGACATAGACAATATGATCGACTGCATCACAGAATACATCAGATTCTGTGAAGACATGACCATGCCAGCTCAGACTGTACACTGCCTCTCCAAAAACAGACCATGGGTCACCAGTGACCTGAAAGCACTTCTGAACAAAAAGAAGAGAGCTTTTAGGGCTGGAGACAAGGAGAAGCTGAGGGGATTGTAGCATGAGCTAAGAGAGGTGCTGAAGAGGTGCAAAGGCAATTATAGGAGGAAGTTGGAAGAGAAACTCAGACAAAACAACACTAAAGATGTGTGGGAGGAAATGAAACAAATAACTGGGTGCAAGGGGAGAGTCAGGCAGCCATCTGGGAGCCAGGAGAGAGCTGATGAACTGAATCTGTTTTTTAATAGGTTCAACTCATAGTCTGTCACCTGAGCAACACAACCAGACCCCCACGCACCCCTCCCCACCCACCCTCCTGTGCAGAACCTCTCTCCATCTCCCCCACCCTCCTCCTCAATGGGCACCAGGACCCTCCCTCACTTCACGGTGACTACAGATCAGGTGGAGAAACAGCTGGAGAGACTCTGTCAGCAGAAGGCTTCGGGCCCTGATGGCATCTCCGCAAGGACCCTGAGGACCTGTGCCAACCAACTAGCTCCGGTACTGAAACACCTGTACAACCTGAGCCTGATCTGGAGAGAGTACCAGTGCTGTGGAAGACATCCTGCCTGGTTCCTGTCCCCAAGAAGTCATCTCCATCGGATTTGAATGACTACCGACCAGCTGCCCTCATATCTTATGTGATGAAGGTCCTGGAGAGACTGGTCTTAGCCCACCTGAGGCCGCAGGTGAAGACGTGGCTGGACCCTCTGCAGTTTGCATATCAGCCCCATTTAGGAGTTGAAGATGCTGTCATCTACCTGCTGCAACGAGTCCATCTGCACCTGGATGGTGGAGGAGATACTGTGAGAATCACATTTTTTGATTTCTCCAGTGCCTTTAACACCATCAAGCCACTGCTGCTGGGTGAGAAGCTGTGGGTGATGGGGGTTGACAGCTCTGTGATCTCCTGGATTACTGACTACCTGACAGGCAGACCACAATTTGTCCGGCTGGGCAATGTTTTGTCTGGAGTGGTGGCTAGTGATACGGGAGCTCCACAGGGGACTGTGCTCTCGCCTTTTCTTTTTACCTTATACACCACTGACTTTCAGTACAACACTGAGTCATGCCACCTGCAGAAATCTTCTGATGACTGAGGTGTTGTGGGGTGTGTAAGAGGAGGAGAGGAAGGGGAGTACAGGGCACTGGTAGACAGATTTGTGGAGTGGACGCAGCAGAATCACCTGAGGCTGAATGTCAGCAGGACCAGAGAGATGGTGATTGACTTCAGGAAGAGGAAGACTCCTTCTCAGCCACTGCAGATTAGAGGGGAGGATGTGGGAGTGGTTGAGGACTACAAATATCTGGGTGTCAGGATCAGCAGCGGGTTGGACTGGAGATCCAACACCGATGCTGCACACAAGAAGGGGATGAGCAGACTCTACTTTCTGAGAAAGCTGAGATCCTTCAACGTGTGCAGCAGGATGCTGGAGCTTTTCTACCAGACCGTTGTCGCCAGCAACATCTTCTTTGCTGCTGTCTGTTGGGGTAGCAGTATCAGGGCCAGAGATACCAACAGACTTGACAAGATTATCAAGAGGGGTGGCTCTGTAATTGGTCTCAGACCAGAGACCTTTGAGACAGTGGTGGAGAGGAGAACACTAAATAAACTGCAATCCATCATGGACAATCCTGATCACCCCCCTCCACCACACACTGGACAGACAGCGGAGCACTTTCTCCAGTAGACTACTACAGCTTCGCTGTCGAATGGCCAGGTACAGGAAATCTTTCCTGCCACATGCAATTTCACTGTACAATAACTCACTATGATGTTGTATTCTGGTCATAGCTATGCTGCCACACTGCACCTTACAGACTAACTGGCACCTCACATTTCACTCTGCTCCTGATAGTCCTTCTTTGTGCAATGGGATGATTCATGTGTTTATATGGGTCATCATATATTAAGCTATGATGTATATAGGTTTTATAGTCATGCTAGTTTTACTTTCCATTGGTAATCCCTTTGTCTGTCATGTGTGTGTTTCTGTTGTTTGGTTGTCTACTGTCATGCTGCTGTTACACTGTAATTTCCCAGTTTGGGATCAATAAAGTACATCTATCTATCTATCTATCTATCTATCTATCTATCTATCTATCTATCTATCTATCTATCTACCCAGAACCTCCTTGTCACCTCTGTTCCTTTCACCTACATGCCCATTAAAGTCCACTCCGATCACCACTCTCTACCCCCTGCGAACACTCTCACTCACAACTTCATTCAGCTTACTCCAGAATCCCTCTCTCTCTTCTACCTGGCATCCAACTTGTGGGACATATGCACTGACAGCATTCAACATCACACCTTCGACTTCTAACTTCAAACTCATGATTCTGTCTGACTCCCTCTTTACCTACTGAACACTCTTCACATACTCTTCCTTCAAGATTACTCCTACTCCATTTCTCTTCCTATCTGCACCATGGTAGAACAGTTTAAATGCACCTCCAATGCTTCTAGCCTTACTTCCCTTCCATGTGGTTTCTTGAACACACAGTATATCTACCTTTCTTCTGTCCATCATATCAGCCAACTCTCTGCCTTCACCACCTTAACTTGCCATTAAGCCCTTGGTCTGCGAGGTTTTGTAGCCCCCCCCCCCAACAGAATCGCAGTTTAAAAATATGTAATAACTATTATTTTAATAATGGATTGTATTAACAATTTTCATGACACCCAACACTTTACAATGAGTCCATTATTCATTCGCTCCACAGACAATGATAGCGTTTGCTACCTCTGTAGCCACAGCTGCCCTGGGGCAGACTGACAAAAATGTGGCTGCCAATCCATGCCAACTGAACATTTATTCACATTCATTCACCAGTGTCCTGAACCATGAACACACTAGAGGCAAGGTAGGTAAAGTGTCTTGCCCAAGGACACAACAGCAAGGTGGGAGGAGCACGATTCAAACCGCCAACCTTACGGCTATTGGGCAACCTGCTCTACCTCCTGAGCCCCTATGGCCTCATTTTTATTTCTCTTTGAAAAATAATGCAACTGTGAGCTACAAAACACTGCAAAAAGTCAAATATAAGTAAAATGAAATAAATTAAGACTGTTTATGCTTGTCTTTTTGTCTGACAAGATATTTAATCTTGCTGTACAGTTTATGTGTAAGAAAATTTTACATGCATTCAGATAGTTTTAACTTGTTTTAAGCAATTTGATAAGTCAAATTTTCTTGCTCTGTTGGCAGATAATTTTACTTAAACTAAGCAAAAAAATTCTGGCAATAGTTAATTTTAGTTAAAATTAGAAAAAATATCTGCCAACAAAGTAAAATTAATTTTCTTAAAACAAGTAAAAACTATCTTAACGCAAGTAAAATCTTACAGAAATTTTTTTTACAGTGACATATACTACTACCTTCAGCATAAACACAAATTAATCTTCTCTCTCTCTTTCTCTCTCTCTCTCTCTCTCTCTCACACACGCGCGCGCGCGCACACACACACACACACACACACACAGCAACATGGGCTAAACAACACCAGGTAGAGGATGACAGTGATCAACAATTACAGTCTAATGATGACAGCAGAACACAAAGTTATATCAGTCAAGTATTCCTGATTCAAACAATGCACAACAGCAGCAACTAGAAAAGCACTTAGAGAGCGCATACCTCCACCAAGGCTCCTCCTTACAATACATTTAATTTATTTGACTTTTATTTTACCAGGTAAAATGTTTGAGAACCAATTCTCATTTACAAACATGATTGATATAAAAGTACAATGGATAGACATTTTTAACAGCTTTTCCTTATTTGTAAAATATCTGCGTAATTTCAACTAATCTGGATAAAGGGAATGCACAGAAGAGGCATGTTGTACTTGAGAAGAATGACATTTAAGAGGATTTAAACCCAGGTCTCCAGCAAGGTGGATTATTGTTTTAACCACTAGCCTATGACACTACTGTGGGTCATACACTAACTTTCTAACTTTCCATTTACCAGAAAAAGGCTGCTAGACCCTTCATAAATATGACTTTTGGAACATTAACAGAATTGCATGAACTTTGTAGTTTTGCAGATGAATACTATTGTGAAATGTCATCAAGTTTAGGTCACTACACCAGATTGGTCAGAAAATACATGCCAAAGAGAAACTGTACAACTTGACTGGCCTAAACTGATTGATATTCTTAACAACTCATTATCAATACATGTAGGTGATTTCTGTCTAATTCCAAGCAATTTGGATGAATGGCCTAGGAGGAATTCATTTTTGCTTCACTTGCACATTTTTGAAAATATGGTGCAGAAAACTTAATTTTTGGAGTATAAGACCGGCAGAGAAAAGTTGTGGAAGATTTCAGAGAACAGAATGGTGAAAGAATTTTGAGTCTAGGCCCAGCCATTCTCAAGATATGTGCAGAAATGTAAAACTGATTATTATAGCGCTGCAGCGGCATGAAATAAAGCGGCGTTGGTGAAGGTTTTAAGTAGAGTTTATTAAGTCATACCGCCGTCACAGGATCCCCGCTCCGTGCCAAGTGTGAGCAGCCCGGAGTGGGATCCTCAGGCTCTCAGAGAAGAGACACAACGTGTGTGTGTCCAGCAGCAGTTGAAGAGTGAGTGAGAGAGTGAGCATGGATTTCAGTGCAGTATATACACCAAACTCAGACAATACATCAAAGGGATATTCCCAGCAGTTGGTATGATCAAAGACATTGCAGAACAGGCGTGAGACATTTGCATTTGAGAGACATACATAACAATAGGCAGATTGCTAGCCTCTGCTCCAGGTGCAGGGCAAAGAGGTTACAAGGCACATCTACATATTGATCTCAGTCTCTAGGTCACAGTAAGGACAGGACGCATGAACACTATACATGAATGGCACATTACATCACGATACATGAATGGCACATTACATCTCAGTAGTGCAGCGGGAAAAACCAAGAGAAGCGAGCTGACTGTCCTTAATCTGTTGTGGGGTTAACCGAACCGCCACAGCACCACATATGGATGCAGTGCCTTGATTTTTGCTCTCTGAGTTGTGGAGAGAACTTCTGAGCAGACTGTAAAATTTCATGTTTCTAGATACTACTGTTTTTGCTACTCATGCACTTTTAGCAGAGAAAAATAAGAAGAAGAATCAGGAGATGAAGAGAGAATAATCAGGGTGCCATCTGTATGCATGAGTCAAACTGCTTATATATTTTTTATCTTTAATATTTATTTAAATTGTAAAAGAAAATGAACATTTTTAAACAAACAAAACTCTACTTCGCAGTGTTTGTACCAGATACTCCATTCAAAGAGAGCGCTGGCTCATTACAGCGGGACTCTAATCCTTTGGCGGTAACGGCTGGTCTGCTATTTGCATATAAGCCAACTTTCCTCATAGGGACTTACAAACTGAGGCCAGCGCCCTTTTATTGTAGGTTTCATGTCAATACCTCTGTCTTGTCAGCTTAGCTTCAAACATGCCGATCATTTAAGTGGAAGACTGAGCCAGCATTAAGAAAGGATTATAGAATCTTAAAGGTTTAACAGTGCCTGACCCCACACTTTTTTCCCCCCGGGAGAGGAAATGAAAGGGTGATTTCCTCTATTTTTGCAGTGGAATTTTTAATTCAGTCTACCATGTCAATTTCAGCTATGCAGGCTGTTGCCATGATGAATAAAGCTAATCAAAATTCTATTTTTCCTAATAAAAATACAATACATCCAATGATCACACACAGGAAGTTGGTTGATCATAACCCATTTTATCCTGCATTTGAACATTCATTATCATTTTAAATCTCAATAATGGCTCCTCTTAATCTTAAGAACAATTTCTTTTTATGGCTGCTCCCCCTTGATCTCTCACTGTGTCGCTCAGACTGCAGAGCAGGTGTGCAAAACTGTAGGATGTCTGCGTATGGAGCCAAGGACTGAAGTAAGCAGGGTGAGTCATGCTGTAGCTACCGAACATAAACCAGAGGAGCTGTTTCCTGCTGAGCTAAAACCCACAGCTCTCATTAAGTCATTAAGCAATAAGTAGCCTGCATGTTAGCAGATAGGTAACAAGAGACCAGTAGCAGCGGTTGTACTCCTCTTTTTAAGTCTGTTTAAAGAATAAGAGAGGCGTGTTCTGGCTTCTCAGTGTAGTCAGTTGGCCAATAACTGATTGTGTTATTGATCCAGTTGACGTGCTGCAAGTGTCCTCGCTTGGGGCCTGTACTTTCTCAGGCCAGTCAGGTTAAGTTATGGCCACTGCAGGTCATTTTGTGCAGGCATTAGCGTTTGGCTCTCAGACCATATCAGTTTCTGGCACCATGTCCTCTATTCAGGGTGATGAAGAACCACAGTGGGTGTCTGTACCTTAGCAACAGGCAAGCTCATAAATCAGCACCAAAGTGGAAGGGAGATACACAACAAGCCAAAGACAAAGTGGGATTTTTTATTTTTTTTTTTAAAAGAAAGGACTCCCCGTCTCCCTGATGTATTCCTTTCTTCTCCATAGTGCAAACACTGGTCTCCCTGTTTTCATGTGCTACAAAAAAATCCAATAGCTCATGCAAAGCATGCAAGGATATTTATGCAGAATATATTGTTGGCAGTTTAGTTGCAAATGTACAATAAAACTGTTGAATTTATAAGAAAAGGGTGCAAATTTAATACCAAGAGTTTCAAATTTATGAGTGTGTTCGTGTAGCAAAAAGATAAAATTATAACAAAAAGTCGCAAATTTATAGGAAAAAGTACTACATTTATTAGAAAACACAAATTTGCCAGGTAAAATCGCAAATTTATCAGAAAATTTATAAATTTCCTAGAAAAATTTTACATGTTAACAAGAAAAACTTCAAAAATTAGCGAGAAAATGAAAAATTTATGAGGAAAAAAGTTTAAAATTTTATACAAATGTGCAGCTTTTCTTCATGTAAATTTTCAGTTTTTTTCCTTGCAAATTTCTGGCTTATTTTTGAAAATGTTTTTTTCTTCATTCATGAGTTGTTGTTTTTTTCCCCTCACAAATTTATAACTTTTTTTCTTGTAAATTTTGAGCTTAAGGTAAATTTGTGACTTTTGGAATTATAATATAGCATCTTCTATCTATTTTGCACCTACGTATATTCATGGAAATTTGTACTTACTTTACATTTATACATTTGTAGCTTAAGCTAAATTTGTGAATACCCACCACCACTATCCTCCTTGTTACAGAATAACAAATCACCTACTGGTTACAGGATAAATCAAGCAGTCAGGTGTTGTCATTGTTGTTTATGGATAAAAAAAATTGTTTTTGACAGTAAGAGCATAAAGGCAGGTGCTTATCTGACTGCTGTGTGAAACTAGATTTTATGATTAATTGCTCATATGCTGACTCTAAAAGTACAAAGCAATTTTGAAAATTAGTGCTAAGACAGTGTGTGAGGTGGCAAGGGTTAATGTGACAACGTGCATTATTTAAAAAAAAAAAATTCAAGTAAATGGGAATGCATTGTGCTGGGTTTCTCCACTGCTTCCTTTTATATCCTCTACTCACCTGAGACAAAGTGATGACTGAGTGGTTAGTACTAATGCCTTACAGCAAAACTATCCTAGATTCAAAGCGCAGCCAATGGTCCCTCATTGTGGAACTCAGGTCATCAGATCTTACAACTTATGTGTCCATTTGACATTAAGTGTCCTCTTGTGGATGTGCAAATAATGGCATGGGGAAATAAGGCAGAGGGTTGTAGTGGCAAAATGTGTAACCTAACCATTTTTTTTTTTTTTTTTTTACCCTGACCATAACCACCAAATTTGTATTTTGTCAGCCTTCGTCGGTCTATGATGACCATGGAAGAGAATCCTAAACGTCTACTCTGCTGGAACAGCACCGCCTGTGGCTGAACAGGCCAATGCGCACCGGTGTTCTACCTTCCAGCGTTGGGCGTTGGTAGGATTCAAGCCTGGGCAGGAAGATATGGAGGACAAGATGTTACCCATGCAGCATGTCCCCCCTCTCCACATCACTGATGAATCTAAAGGAACAGCAGGGCTGCTATAGTTTGGCACCAGCACCATCGCAGGAGCTGCCAGAACGATGTTGAGCACAACAGAGAACTGCCTTAGGGGCTCCGACTCCAGATTTTTCCTCAGGGTTGACTCCCGAAGCCTTTTCCGTGATCGGGTGTGCCGCAAGGCAGTGGAGGTTTGAAATCAGGGTTTACCTTCCCCTAGATGGGCTACCTTCCCAGGTTGACGAGCCACCATCTACCCGAAGCATCTGGTTTTAAGGCGCCAGAGATCCACCCTCGCCCCTTCTCCTATTAGTAAAAGCAGTTCCGCCGGGCTTAGAGACTAAACCACACGGGCAGGCTAGGAGTTGGACTTAGTTGTCAGAGGCTTTTCGAGACGCACGCCGTAAGGAGCATTTTATGAGCACTGGGAGATTAACCCCAGTGCCGCTCCTGGCTATGACAACCTTGGAACCAAATTTGTATTTAATACCCTCAGAAAGGTAATCGTGAAAATGGAAGTGAGTGGCGAATAATGGTGATATCGTGAAAGATGGTAATGACAAAAAATGAAGACAGGTATGCAAACTGACGACTCCAGGGTGGGAACATTATTACTTTGTTGCATCCACAATCCCCCATCCTCATCCGTACGTTGATTTAATGTCAAAGCGTGGGTTGGGCCCATGTCCTTGCTTTGTTTTATAATTTATATTTTCATGTCTTTGCCTTAGTTTATAGTTTATATATTCTTGTCACCAGGACATGGGCTCCAGCCCACGTCCTCACTCTGACTTTGTATTTTGGGATTTTTTGTGTTTATCATTATTATTATGTTCCTGGGTTGTTTGTATTGTTTATCCCCTGCATTGTTCTTTGTCCTGTATGTTTGTTATCATTGTCGTGGTCCCATGGTCATGTCTCATGTGTTCCTGTTTACTTTTTTGTCTTAGCTCCTCATGTCTCCTGTACCTGTAGCCACTCCCCTGCTGTCTCTGTTTGCCCTTGATTGTTCCCACATGTCCTGCGTTCTGTTGATTGCCCATAGTCTATATACAGTATGTCTGTCTTTGTCTTAGCCCTGTGCAGTGTCCTAATTGTGGTTCGGTGTCTCACCCATGCCTCTGTCTATCCTGTTTTGCCAATCCTGCCTGTAACCCTGTGTCTTAGCCTTGCTGTGTTTTGCTTTTGTTTTCAGCCCACCAGCTGCTTTGTTTTCTGTTCTGTTTTTGCACAATGAATCATGCCACGTAAACATCACGCACGTGAGTTCTCTTCCTTGCCCCAGAGGGGCAATCCTGATATTTAAGTGTTTTTAAAGAGGGAAATGTAATGACATAATCATCTTTGTGACAGTACAAATGCTTGTATTCTGAGTTTGGGAACATGCAATCTGTTTTTACATATTAGTTGGAGGAAGCTTACTATACATTAACTTTGCCTCTCAGGGCTGCCTTATTGTCGTAACTGTGATATTAAATTTAAACTTTGTAATGGCAATATTTAATTTGTGCATATAAATTCAAATATTTATTAGAATGAAAGACAAATCTTGGAGGAAGTTTCTGCAGTATTTAAATAGAAAAAGGTTAGCACTTTCACTTTAAACTTAAACCTAATTTAGGTGCTTCTATTGACCAAGCAGTCTGGAGTCAGACCTCAAAACTGTAACAGTTCCTGTTGCTACACAAGCTCTTTTGATTGAATGACCTTTTCACCCTGCATGGGAAATCCCTAATCGTACCATCAGCAGAACTGCGGTTACTAATGATGGCATGCATCAAAGAACTGGATATTTAGAGGCGCCACGAGCTGTTATGATGTGGTGTTATGATTTGACATGACCTCAGGGGTCATTTGTCACCAATATTAATGTGGTAGCTCTGAGACAGTGTTGATGGTAAAGGACTTCGGGGCCTGGATTTGAACCAGCTACTGGAATGCCAAGATAGCAGCTGCACAAAAAACATGAAGAGCTGATGGCAGGTAAAGCAGGTGCTCCCTTTCAAATTAGGGCTTTTATCAAGACCTAATGACGCAAAGATTATGATTGGCTGGAAAGTTTTATTCATTAATAATTCTGGGAACTTTAATCCTGGTTTGAAAATGAGTGCTGGGGCGTGGGTGATGAAAGAGGGATACAAAGAGCCAAGAAAAGCTGCTGACTAATTGAAGGTATGTCAGCGATCTTGTGAGTTCAAAGGAGAAACCATAAAAAGCTGCTTTTGGTTGGCTCTGGTACATATCTATAACTTTATCTGTCTGTTTGGTTCAAACGTTTGACTGTACAAGAGAGGCACATGCATTGACCAGTAAGCAGTGTTAAAAATGTATTGCGTATAGTAAGTTTAGGCTCCCCAGCAAGCCTTTGGTGTTTCTTTTGTGTGGGCTCGGAGTTCATGGATGTACGGGGAGTCTGTGGGTCTCAGCACCCTTCCTGGAAAGTGACGCACACAGTCCCTGTTCATTTGCTCACTGAGAAAAAATGATTTATTTGATGCCTGATCAATAGGCTTTTCTTCTGTAAATTTGGGCATAAAATTTGGGCTTAAAATTTAAATGTTAATGAAAAAATGCTATTAACTGTCTTATATTAAAAATGATGGGTAACAACAAATGATTATATTATAATTTTCACAACTCTGTCCCTCAAAACAATGGAAAAGGAAAAATTCTTGCACAGGCTCTGAGAGTGTCCTCATGTGTCAGGCCAGAACAATGGATGTGAACCTTTTTTAAAATGCACTGCTTGAATAGCGACTGATAATGCACAACTACTTTTAGATGTGATTTTGTGTTGGTCAAAAGTGCAATGTCAGAAAAATGTACCAACTTTGCACCCAGCCACACCCTTCTTTAAACGAGTTGATGCCTATGAGCGTAAAGTAAGCACGCTGTCAATGGGTATGTGTCCGGGGGTCACCAACTGGCAGACTCTGGTCTGGATCCGGACCCCAAGAGTCTTCTGTCCGGATCCCGAAGCCTTTTGATACAATTTGGGAAAAAGGGAGACTGTTTTGTTTTGATGGGAAAAAAGTGGAACTGAACTGCTGTATTGGTGACCACCAGACAGATTATCACACGAACCCTTGGGCGCTGTCCTGCTGCAGATTTCCCTTCGCTGTCCCACGAATGGCACTCTCACTCTGCGGCTCCAACCGCTCCAGAATATATGCAGCAGGTCACAAAATCACGGTTCACTGTGCCCCTCCCCCTTCTTCCTCCCCCCGACACAAGGCCGACAGCCAGGACATCCACTCTGGACAGACATGCTTCATTTAAGGTCTGTATCTATGAAATGAAGCGCTGTTGTGGAACTGAATGTATTTACCGGAGTACTCCTTCCTTTATTCTGCCTAGAGTAGTCCATGCTGGGATGCAGTGGTGAGGTTGCTGGTTATGGAGGCCCTTTTCTTAGCCTTTAATATCACATAAAAACTCACTAAAAGCTCTGTGTGTTACTGAACATGAAAAATTCCACCTCCCCTTTGCCTGTAATCATGGAGTTACAGCTCCATCTCAGCTCCAACTCTGTAACAGAGCTTACTGTTGACATAAAAAAGAAATGTTGGAGGAATTCTGTAGTACGGAATTATATTTTGTGTCCATTTTTTTTTGTCTTAGTTTGAAACAGTTTTTTTCTACACTGATAATATTGTACAGAGGTGGACTTTTTGTGAAATTTAGTTTTTTAGATATTAATCTTTTTTAATGTAATACAGTTTAGTTTGTGTTGTCCTGGAAAACATTTTTAGGATTTTAGTTGTGGATTTTAGAATTTTAGGCCTATTTATTTGGAGTCAATAAACACATTTAGTGTTCTCCTGTGTTATAAAATTTTAAATTACATATTTTGTTTGAAATTGAACAAAGGATTCATTTTAAATTTTTTGTTTAAAAGTTGATACAGAGCTAAAAACAGCTAAAACAATAGCTTAATAAAATAATGTGTGAAAGCAAGTTAAATGATACTGGCCTGTTTGTAGACAGCTGTGGTCTTCTGAAAGAATGTCCATGAAATGATGGCAGTTTTTAAAAGCACATTTTGAGATAAATTTGTCCATGTGCCAGATTTCTCTTCCATTTATTTTAATGAAAGATGTTGGAAGTAAATTCATAGGTCATTGCAAATACTTTGCTTTAAAAGGACCAAGTTGTCACACAGTGGGAGGGGAAAAATCCTGAATAGAAAAAAAAAATGCAACAAGATGCACTGAGAATGGTTTTAGAATCAAATCAGAGTTCTGAATCATAAGGTGCCTAAAGATTCCCACACCAAGCTTGGACCTCGGCTGGGGAGGAGGACCTACTTATCGGACCTCTTGCAGTTTTAGTTGGTGACCCCTGTTTTTACTGCAATATTTAAACCTTGAACAGTTGTGACCAAAACAAGTCACAAACATTTCAATAACACCTCTGAGAACTTTGTTGACATGTGGAAATATGGCCTAATAGGGGCCCTTTAAAGGCCTATGTGACAATTTATTAATTGACTAAAACTTAGTGGCAACGGCAAGACTAAAATAAAACAAAAAGTGAAAAAAGTTAAGACTAGAACTGAATAAAAACTGGGTGCCAAAAATTTAAAAGGAATATTTTTCCATAGTCATCCATTGGCTTAAATCGATCATTTGGTGGCTAATAACGGTCTGCAAGCAGTTCAGAAAATAATTACCATACTTGCTTTTTTCCTCGAAAATGTAATGTGTGAAATGCACATCATACACTTGTGACAGGCCACAAACAACTCTTTTAGGAGAGTGTAAAAATATGTGCAACAATGCCATCACAGAACCCACAATCACAGTAATACTCACACACATCACAGGACAACCGCAGATTATAGGCCACTTCTTCAGTAATGACTACTGGCCAGGCCTAAGGCATAATCTTGCAATTTCCTCTGTGACGCACAAAGCATGCAACTTATAGACACCCAACTCCTGGGTGCACACATTCCACCAGACCTAAAACACATATTTGTGATTCTTCTGATAAATGATTAGCCATTAGCCACCTGTGCCCATGTTTCACAAATAAACAGGTTTTTTGGGTGTATTTCCCTGTAGCCATGATAAATGTGGAGGAAGGCTATGTGTCAGAATCTGGACATGGGTTTTAGTCCATGTCCATGCTTTATGTCCATTTTAATGTCATTGTGTGTTCCTCGGTCATTATCATTTTGCATTATTGTCTTTTGTGCTGCGTTGTGATTGTCCTCTGTGGTCCCCGGTCCTCAGTCTGTCATGTCGTTATTGTTCTCTGTGTCCCCCTAATCTCCTGCGTAACTTTTCGTGTGTATCTGATAGAAAAATTCCATATTATCTACATTATTTTTGATATTAATAATGTATTATTATATTTGAGAAGTATCATACCTTTCATATGCCTTGTTTAATGTTTATATGTGCATTCCATGTGGAATAAGTTCATATATTCTTGGCATGTTTCTGTGAGCAGTTTCAGAGAGTTCAGACTGAAGATCAGTACAGGATCAGTACATGCGCAAGGAATGATCTAAGCCACTCTTATAGTCTCTTTGACATGTCCTGTTTTGGGTCACAGGAATGCACAGGAACTCCTCAGGCTGTATAGATCAGTGGTAGAGATTAGGTATATAGACATTCTGTTAGTTTTATGGACCTCATGTGCATGTCTCCATGACCCCATGTCTCCAGAGTGTCTGTGACGTTTCCCCAGATAAGCTTTGATTATCAGGACTGTCCCGTTCTGTCCCTTCCCTTATCCTCATCCTCCCTCTCCTTTCTCCTACCTATATATATCAGACCTAAAGAAATGAATCCTTTAGAGATTCTAGGTGTGTCTGAATGCCACGCTTTGTAATCTCTCCCCCAAGTGGCCATTGGGGTGACACCTTATATATTTTTGTAATAAATGTACATAAATTCAACTTTCCGCCTGATTTTTTGACTTTGAATAATTTAAGCTCAAAATTATTCTCACAGTATCCCTTGTATTCACTTACCTATCATTGTCAGTCCCTCGTGTGTTCCATACCCATAGCCACTTTCCCTCATGTGTGCTGCTGTTTAGCCCAATTGTCTCCCAGCTGTCTTGCGTCCATGTAATTATTAGCTATCCTACATATGTTTGTCTGAGTTTGCGTTCTGGTGTGGCGTCATTGTCTATTTTCCCTCTGGCTTCTCGTGTCATGAAAATTATTATAATTGATCCTAGTGAGTGTTTTGCCTTGACTATTTCCTAGTGTGACAGCCCCCGTGCTGTTTGTTCTTTTGTGCTTTTTTGAATTAATAAATTGTGTGTGACGGGAGAACTACCTGCATCTGTGTCCATTCCTCCATGCCTGCCAGAGGTTTGTCATGACATTATGATGCCACCACATAAGGACTCAGCAGGTAACAGGGCTTTCAGTATAAGGATGGGGGGGAGCTGTGTGCCACAGCTATGCAAATTGACCAAATGCTGGCCATGACTCGCTCAGCTCTCACCCCACAGGATGCCCTGTGCTATCTGGAGCACACCAAAGCCATTATCCACCATCATCCTTGGCTGAGGGAGTTCCCCGATGGAGAGGACCTGCTCTTCTACATCACCGACCTGCAGCGTTCTCTCTGAGGGCGGGTGAAAGCTGTTCCATCTCCGGCCAAGCCTACACTGACAACGAGGTGTCGATGGATTTGGAAGCCTGCTCCTCACTGCTCTCCTGTGCCAAAACCAGCGTCCATGTCTGCGGCTCCACCCGCTTCACTCCAAAGCTCCTCGCTGCCTATTCCCCAGCTCTCCTGCACATCTGCTGCTGTGCTCCAGACTGCCTCGCCCGCTGCTGCACCTCAGGCTGCCTCATCTGCTGTTCCGCCACCGTGTCCAGTGGCCATCACGCCCCCTCTAGCAGCGTCCCCAGAGGTCGACACACTGCCAGCTGCAGTCATCACTCCTGAGGTTTCGCCAGCTGCTGCTTCCACGCCGGGGTACTCACCTGCCAAAATGCTGGAGTTAAGGCAAGTCCTCTTCTTTGTCTTTTTAACATCATTATTAGAGAGGGCTTGTCTTGCTCTTTGTGGGGAGACCCAGTTACAGCTTCCATCTGCTTCTGAGCTCTCCCCGCCGAGCTCTCCTGCTGGTGGTTGTGGTATGGATGTGAACCCCATGTGTATTTCTTCTTTCACATCTAAGGTGGCTGCGTTGGGGATGGAGGAGCACACTTCTTCTCCAGCTTTCCCTATGGTGCATGCTCCAACCCCTGTTCTCCCTGAGGCGCATGTACCAGCTCCAGCTGTTTCCATGGTGCACATTGCTGCTCCATCTGTCTCCGAGGTGCATGCAGCTACTCCAGCTGTCTCCGAGGTGCACGCTGCTACTCCAGCTGTCTCCGAGGTGCACGCTGCTACTCCAGCTGTCTCCGAGGTACACGCTGCTACTCCAGCTGTCTCCGAGGTGCATGCTGCTGCTCCAGCTGTCTCCGAGGTGCATGCCGCTGCTCCAGCTGTCTCTGAGGTGCATGCTGCTGCTCCAGCTGTCTCCAAGGTGCACGTACCAGCTCCAGCTGTCTCCGAGGTGCACGTACCAGCTCCAGCTGTCTCTGAGATGCACGTACCAGCTCCTGCTGTCTCTGTGGTTGACGCTCCCCAGTTGCAGTCTGTCTCCATGGTCATCTGAACTGTCCGCTCCACCGTGGTCGCCCGAGCAGTCCACTCCACCATCACCACCTGAGGTTGTCGCCCCTCAGCTGATGTCAGCCCCTGCGTTGAAAACCCCTCAGGTATTGTCCCTAGAGCAAAAGGCTCCTATATTGTTTTCTCCAGGGCAAAATGCCCCTATGTTGTGTAGTGGATTTAAGGGTTTTTATAGGGAATTTAATGTTGGTACACATATTATTGTAAATATGAATGTGAGTAGGAATGAAGATTTACTTTCATTACACTCAAATCCTCATAGGGCACCAGTCCAGATAATGGACAATTTTATTAACAATTCTTTATTTGTACCAATTATGAATCAGTCTCAAAATAACCCTTTTTTGTGAGTTCTTGTCTCGGATGATCAAGAAGATGTACATGAAATCAAAGAATAACTCCCATATGTCTTTCAGTGATTTAATAAGAAATGTCAGAATAGGTTAACATATTTGGATAACTTTAAAACAGAGAGTCCAACATGTATTATGGGCATCATAGATTGAGTTACTTATCAATCAAACATTTGTGGAACCAAATGAAGCATAGTTTAATTTGTCAGTATACTGGAAATTGGAAAACCATAAAATAGCATTGGTTAGGAAAAATTGATGCAATTTTATGAAGAAAATGCTAATTAACTTTATAAAAATTTAGAAAATTTGTTTTACTCTGATAAAGAACATAAATGAATGAAAGATGACTTACATTTTGAAATTCTGATGGTGGTTTGCAAGAAATTAAGTTTAAAGAACTTATACCAGGAATATTCTGAAGAATTAAGTGTAAATTAAATAACAACAGACCATCAGCCAGAATCAGCTCACATCCCTGGTGGCAGCAGGGTCCCCACGTGCCAACTATGGTTCAGCTGGATGTCCGTGGATTCTGTTGATGGAGAGGCTGAGAGACCAATTCTCCCACAAGGCCATGCCCCTAAGATCGCAATCAGGCTGTTGTCAGCAAGCTGGCGAGGTCTTCTAACCGAAGAAGGAATCGGTTTATTGTGCAAAGTTCCATCAGAGAGTCAAAATGAAATGGAAAACGCCACAGACCCACTTCTTCTGATGTATGTGGCTTAAATGAGTTGGTTTAAGCTTAGGAAAATTCAAACAAAATCTTCTTGCACGATGATTTAAAGATAAAGAAGATTAAAATAAGAAAAAAATAATTTTAAAGAAAAGAAACAGGATTTACACAGAGCCTGGGAGACTTTGGGCCTACTTAGAAGAGAGGAGAAACTTGGAGGAGCAGAGATAGCCACAGCTTGACCAACACCCCAAGACAGACTCTGCACAAAGAACAATAAAAATCAAGTTTTCTCTGGTGTTGCAGGGTGGTCCAAACTTCATGAAACCTGAGCTGAACCAATTGCATTTGAGCTTCATTCAGCAAAAGTGATAAACTCGACCTAAAAGAGGAGATGAAGATAGGTGTCAGGAGCCCATTGGTCACTTAAAGTTCCTGAGGTGGGGGTCTTCCCCAGAACAGAGAGAGAGACATTTGATATGAAAAGTGAGACCCCCCTTTAAGACACATGTTGCTGAATAAAGCATAAAGTCCTTAAACTTTAGTGATTAAGATATTCCACTCAATAAAGGAGCATAAAATACATCTACATCACTGTAATTAACTTGTGACAATAAGCATGCAAACATTAATTTCTTCTTGAAAATAAACAGGACATATCAAAATCATATCAAATCATCTCAATAAAAGAATGTGAAACCCATATTGTCCATCCGAGAGTTCAATCACGTCTTCAGGAGCAGGTACTGTCTTAAGAGAAAGAATATGAATTAGTTCATTTGTCCAAAATGGCATAAATTCCACTGCAAAGGAAAAAGTTAAATATTTCTGATTCATCCACCAGGTGGCACTGTGAAACTGGCTGGCTGTATACTGGAAAGTCTTGGCTTCCCCACACGTCTGGACTATGTTGATCATAAAACTGTTAATTAGAACATTCCTTTGCCAAAGAGTCTTGGAGAAAGGGATTAACTTCCACTTTATGGCCGATGGATAGGGTTGCAGCTCTGGTTCTTTGGTGAGAGAAGCAGTCTCAAAAGCCAGACTTTTGAGTTGAAACAATTTTCCTTCAGCATAGAATGATTCTAATAAATTGGAACTCAAGGTCAAGCAACAGTTGTTATCTCCTGAGCAAAAGGCTCCTATGTTATCTCCTGAGCAAAAGGCTCCTACGTTATCTCCTGTGGTTAAAGCTCCTGTGTTGTTGTCTCCAGAGCAAAAAGCTCCTATGTTGTTTTCTCCAGTGCAAAAAGCTCCTACGTTGTTATCTCCTGGGTTTAAAGCTCCCTCGTTGTTATCTCCTGGGTTTAAAGCTCCCTTGTTGTGTTCTCCAGAGTTTAAAGTTTCCTGTCGTCTTCTCCAGAGTTTAAAGTTCCCTTGTCATCTCCAGAGTTCAAAGTTTCCATGTTGTCACCTCCAGAATTCAAAGTTTCCATGTTGTCACCTCCTGAGTTCAAAGTTTCCATGTTGTCATCTCTTGAGTTTAAAGTTTCCATGTTGTCACCTCCTGTGTTTGGAGCTCCCCTGCTGTTGTCTTCTGAGCTCTGCACTCCTGCGGCACCTTGTTCCTCTGTCCGGTGGCCCATGGACTTTGGGAGGCCACCTGACATGCCTTGCCCCTCCATCTGGTGACTTATGAACACTGGTAGGCCACCGAACTTGCCGTGCTCTTTGGTCTGGTGGTCCATGGACTTTGGGAGGACACCCGGCATGCCGTGCTCTTTCGTCTTGTGGTCTATGGACTCTGGAAAGCCACCAGACTCACTGCGTTCCTCCGTGTGGAGGATCCTTGGACTCTGCTTGGCCTTCCCACCTGCCCAGCTCTCCGGTCTGGGGGTCCCTGGACTCTGGTAGGCCCCCCGACCCGTTATGTTTTCAGGGGTCTATGGACTTTGGGACTCTGATCAACCACCCGATGGACAATTTTTTCTTTGTTTTCCTTGTGTTTTTCTGTGTTTGGTTCTTCCCACTGTGCCTGTGCCCCCTCTTCCCTCCCATTACATTAATTCTTTATGTTGTTTTTTGGGGGGTCTGGAATCCACCCTTAGAAGGGGGGATAATGTTAGGATCTGGGCATGGGTTTTAGTCCATGTCCACACTTTATGTCCATTTTGATGCCATCATGTGTTCCTTGGTCATTATCATTTTGCATTATTGTCTTTTGTGCTCCTTTGTGATTGTCCTCTGTGGTCCCTGGTCCTCAGTTTGTCATGTTGTTATTGTTCTCTGTGTCCCCCTAATCTCCTGTGTAAGCTTTTGTATGTATCCCTTGTATTCATTTACTTATCATTCAGTCCCTCGTGTGTTCCATACCCATAGCCACTTTCCCCTCATGTGTGTTGCTGTTTAGCCCCTTATTGTATCCCAGCTGTCTTGCATCCATGTAATTATTAGTTACTCGATATACAGTATATCTGTCTGAGTTTGTGTTCTGGTGTGGAACCATTGTCTATTTTCCCTCTGGTTTCTCGTGTCATGAAGATTATTATGATTGATCCTAGTGAGTGTTTTGCCTTGACCATTTCCTAGTGTGACAACCCCTGTGCTGTTTGTCCTTTTGTGTTCCTTTGAGTTAAGAAATCGTGTGTGATGGGAGAACTACCTGTATCTGAGTCCATTTCTTCCTGCCTGCCAAAGGTTTGTCATGTCACTATGTTACACACCTTCCTGCATGAGTTGATTAAATGTATATTAACCAGTCCTTCCAGGATTTCACGATGTTGCGATCGCGTCAATTCACGCAAAATCAGCCAATCAGTGCAACTATTGTGCAACTTTGCGACTTTGTCCAATCACTGCAACTTTCCTGCAATTTTGGCCAATCCTTATCAATTTCCGTTAATTTCACCAATCAAATTTGTCTGACTGGCGCTCAAACACTCTAACAGTCTAACCAACCAAATACATCGCTGCATCGTGTTCACTTTCGTGTTTACAGTAAGTATTAACGGAACACATCAGGAGAAACAGAGTGTGTGACTAAAAAAAAATCTCACTCACCTGCTAGGTTTCCAACACCGTCTCTTCCTCCATCTCTCCCAGCCTGCCGGTGGACGTCTCACCACATCTCCATCCTGACCACGCGTACAAAGCGCTGGGGTTGTGTTGAAAAACATCCGCCTGCCACAAAAGCACCCCGTCGCTGGAGCGCGCGTGGGGACAAATGCCATAAAAACACAAATAAAACGAGCAATTCTAACACTCCAACAAATGTTTGGTCATCTTATACATCTTCAGAGATAAAATCATTACTACATCTTGTCAATGAGCTTTAAAGCTGTGAATTTCCAGTATGGATGGACAAACGCACCCCCCATTCCCTCTCTCTAATCCCCTGCTGTCCCGCCATAAATGAAAGACGTGTGTCTGAAAAGACAAGTGTGTGTGTGTCAAGACCGGCGTGCGGCAGATAGACAGGTGGGCACGGAAAACAAGAGAATATTCTTTGTAATTTTTTTCTTCAGAAATACACAGACTCCAACAGACAATACATACTAACAGAATAAATTATTTATTTTTTCCTTGCCGCTTGGTACCGAGTGGTTGGCGACCGTAGGAAGTTTTCAAATGAAGATGCTGCTAATAATTTCCAAATCTATATTTTTTAACATGCATCCAGTGCAGTTTAGCTGCTGTAATGATACTGTGTTAAAGTCTGTATTTGCTGTTAGGGTTTTTCTGTACAGCAGAAGTTTCTGCTTAATTTACAAATCACTGTAATAGGAAATTTTTGACAATCCTGTGCTTTTCTTGTATTGTTATATAGAATATCACTGCAGTAAACTGGAAAAAAACAATCTGCTTTAAAATATGTAATTCTTCCCACAACTTTTAGTGCAAAAAACACTATAAACATTACAACTTTTATCATAACTTTTTAAAAAAGCTCTTGCGAATTCAGGCTTTTTGGGCCTCAACAATCATAAAAACATCCCACGAAAGGGACTGATTAACTGAATATTCCTACACGGTCATATGGCCATTTTCCATTGGAGAACAAGTGCCTTTCTGGTGGCTCACCCAGTGAGAGTGGAGGGATTCTTTATGGAATTAAAACAGTTTTCAATTGTAATTTTTTTTATTTAATTGACTTCTGATTTTTTTTGGTCTCATTTCAGTCTCAGTAGTTGCTTTTTATGCATCACACATCTAGTGCAAAATAACTTGATTGTTTCATAGCACAGGATCCAGACAGCTGTGCAAAGTAAATGGGCATTTTTTTACTCTTTGCTTTTCAGCTATACAACCACCACCCCAAAAAAGGCTACAGCAGGTCATCAGTTATTGGCCGATTTTTGACCTTATTGAAACCCTGAGCATTTAAAGTCCTTTTCAGTACCAGTTCAGAAATATATCTTGGCTAGAAGCTATTCTTCACTTGAGAAGTCCTTGCTCTGTATCACCTACCAGAAGGCAACAAGAAAAAAAAAAAAAAAGAAGATGATGTCAGGGCAGGGGTCTTACACAGTGCTGCTTGCTCTACAGAGGCAGTGTAAGCTGAAGATACGCTCCAAGGTGGGCAAGGACAGTCCAGTTATTTTCTCAGGTGTTTTTTTATGATTCTCTAGAGGATTTTCCTGTCCGCTTTTGCACAATTCACACACTGACTTGTGATGCTGTATGTAACTACGCTGTCTATAGAGCAGTGGTAGAAAATTTTCAGCACTGCTGTAGGCAATTTTTCAGAGTTCTTAAAAAGTAGAGCTGCTGCTGAGTCTTCTTTTTACCTGAGCAGTTGAGTTTATTGTCAAGGTCCTGTTTAATTTGTATACAAACAAATGTAAAGCTGGAGAGTCTCTCCACCACCTCTCTATAGAAGGTTAATGTACAGTGGGGAAAAAAAGTATTTAGTCAGCCACCAATTGTGCAAGTTCTCCCACTTAAAAGATGAGAGAGGTCTCCAATTTTCATCATAGGTATACCTCAACGATGAGAGACAAAATGAGAAAAAAAAATATAGAAAATCACATTGAAGAATTTTTAATGAATTAATTGGTAAATTCCTTGGTAAAATAAGTATTTGGTCACCTACAAACAAGCAAGATTTCTGGCTCTCACAGACCTGTAACTTCTTCTTTAAGAGGCTCCTCTGTCCTCCACTCGTTACCTGTATTAATGGCACCTGTTTGAACTCATTATCAGTATAAAAGACACCTGTCCACAACCTCAAACAGTCAGACTCCAAACTCCACTATGGCCAAGACCAAAGAGCTGTCAAAGGACACCAGAAACAAAATTGTAGACCTGCACCAGGCTGGGAAGACTGAATCTGCAATAGGTAAGCAGCTTGGTGTGAAGAAATCAACTGTGGGAGCAATTATTAAAAAATGGAAGACATACAAGACCACTGATAATCTCC
Organism: Pholidichthys leucotaenia; assembly: GCA_020510985.1. Taxonomy (NCBI): domain Eukaryota; kingdom Metazoa; phylum Chordata; class Actinopteri; order Cichliformes; family Pholidichthyidae; genus Pholidichthys; species Pholidichthys leucotaenia. The sequence goes on along the minus strand of CM035840.1, from coordinate 59,426,790 downwards.
CTCGATCTGGGGCTCCACGCAAGATCTCACCCCGTGAGGTCAAAATGATCATGAGAACGGTGAGCAAAAATCCCAGAACCACACTGGGGGACCTAGTGAATGACCTGGAGAGAGCTGGGACCAAAGTAACAAAGGCTACATCAGTAACACACTACGCCGCCAGGGACTCAAATCCTGCAGTGCCAGACATGTCCCCCTGCTTAAGCCAGTACATGTCCAGGCCCGTCTGAAGTTTGCTAGAGAGCATTTGGATGATCCAGAAGAGTATTGGGAGAATGTCATGTGGTCAGATGAAACCAAAATAGAACTTTTTGGTAAAAGCTCAACTTGTCGTGTTTGGAGGAGAAAGAACACCATACCTACTGTGAAGCATGGTGGTGAAAACATTATACTTTGGGGCTGTTTTTCTGCAAAGGGACCAGGACGACTGATCTGTGTAAAGGAAAGAATGAATGGGGCCATGCATCGTGAGATTTTGAGTGAAAACCTCCTTCCATCAGCAAGGGCATTGAAGATGAAACGTGGCTGGGTCTTTCAGCATGACAATGATCCCAAACACACTGCCTGGGCAACGAAGGAGTGGCTTCGTAAGAAGCATTTCAAGGTCCTGGAGTGGCCTAGCCAGTCTCCAGATCTCAACCACATAGAAAATCTTTGGAGGGAGTTGAAAGTCCGTGTTGCCCAGCGACAGCCCCAAAACATCACTGCTCTAGAGGAGATCTGCATGGAGGAATGGGCCAAAATACCAGCAACAGTGTGTGAAAATCTTGTGAAGACTTACAGAAAACGTTTGACCTCTGTCATTGCCAACAAAGGGTATATAACAAAGTACTGAGATGAACTTTTGTTATTGACCAAATACTTATTTTACCTAGGAATTTACCAATTAATTCATTAAAAATCCTTCAATGTGATTTTCTGGAATTTTTTTTTCTCATTTTATCTCTCATAGTTGAGGTATACCTATGATGAAAATTGGAGACCTCTCTCATCTTTTAAGTGGGAGAACTTGCACAATTGGTGGCTGACTAAATACTTTTCTTCCCCACTGTATGTCTCCTAAAATAAATGACAAGCTCCTTGGTTTTCTTGTTGTTAATGGTTAAATTATTCTTTGCTCACCACTCTGTCAGTCTGCAGATTTCATTCCAGTAAGCTGTCTCATCTCTTTTAGTAATCGGACACAGTTGTGCCATCTGCAAATATAATGATGGTGTTTCAGAATCAGAATCAGAATCAGAATAAGCTTTATTGCCAAGCATGTAAAAAAACACACGAGGAATTTGACTTGACATTGGCACGCGTGTAAGCGCAACACAACGACACGGCAGCCGTAAACAAGGCGCCTCATCAAAAACAGTGAGGGATAAGAGGGGGAGGGGCCGCAGGGAATGACACATTAGGCGAGAGAAAAAAAACTTCGTTATCAGAATACAGCTTATAGTTGTGTAAGCAGATTATGATTACAATGAAAAAAACCTCTCAATGGCACAGAGCAGACATCAACCTCACATAACAGAGACAGCAGAGAGAACAGTGGATGTGTGAAGATGAGTGAGGAGTGTGTGAAGATGCAGTCCGATGTATACAGTGAATAGCAGAGGGCACATAACCTTGCAGAGGAACTGAAAAAGAACTTTGTTCCAGCCAGATGGGATTCTAATACTAAAAACAATACTTGGGGGGGGGGGGGTCATGTGATCAAGATGGTAGCTTAGTGGGGAGGCTCCGAAAACTGTGTGAAATTTTCTTTAAAAAAAAAACCCTTACAGACTGTCAGTATCTTGTAATAAGGACACAATACTGGTATGTCAAAGTCTTTGGCAGTGAAACAGTGCGAAATTTTTACTCTCAGATGCAAGACTTGCACTAAAACAACTGCCGAGTCCACAGGATAGCACAGACGCTAATGCTAGCATGGCTAGCATAGCAGAAGTGATGAACAAGCTGAAAGCACTGCGGTCAGACTTTGGAGTAAAGCTGGATAATATCGAGACAAGACTGACTGGAATTGCAAATGCTTTGACTGCACTGGAAAGTAGACTATTGGAGACAAAACAAGAAGTCATGACCAACGCAGCTCACATCAATGAAGCTAAAGCTCGTATCAATAGGATGGTGGAGGCCCTTGAAAAGGCTAAAACGGCTTTGGAAACAGCCACTAAATGAATCGCTTTCCTCGAGGAAAAAACAGAAGACCTCAAAAACCGGGGAAGGAGAAAGAACCTGCACATCTACGGAATATGAGAGGGAACAGAAGGGAGACAACCACTATTCGACTTTATCACCGACATGCTACCGAGATGGCTGGGGATACCTCCCCAATAGTCATTTACCCTGGAGTGGGTTCACCGCGCGCTACCCTCGGGGAGACCAAACCAAAACAGAGCGGTGCTGGTCTGCTTCTTAAAATTACAGGAGGAGTTTGTCTACAGGGAAGCAAGAAATTACACATGATGGGGTTAAGATTACTTTTGCACAGGACCTCTTGGCAGAGACGGTCCACATCTGACGGGGATTTCACCCTGTCATCAAGCTGTCAGTCGACATCGGTGCCTTCCATGGATTCCTACACAACCCGTGCAGGATCAGGGCGTGCATGGAAACAAGAATTTCTCTCTTCTCAACACCACGGGAAGCTGAAGAGTTCTACAAAAATCTTCCACAAGCAGCAGCAAAAACCCGAGATGAGTGCGCTATGAAGGACATGCTCCCATTACGATGAAGAACGATAAGAGGACACTTTATAGGACTGCATCTGCACAATGGATAATTAGCAGGTGATATTCAGAATGTGTGAATAGAAGTTCAAAGAATGCAGTCAAAGCATTTAGCTATCTATATACAGTATATTGTGTTGATCAAAGTGTCTACACGGTTCAAGTTCAGTTTGAGATGATTTCTAATGTATGCTGGCAGCGAACCATTAAAAATAAGTTACTATTCTTGATAAGGGTTAAAGTATTTAAGTTAAAACACGGTTGATGGATCTTAGTGGTTATAGAGGGCTACCGGTGAGGTGACGATGACTAGTTGCTCCTCAGTGTTGTGGATAAGCGTCCTCCAAATCCAATTAGTTTTAAGGGGAGGGGCAAGCATTTTATAATAAAAGGGAATGCTAATGTTTAGTGAGGGATTGTTCAAAACAGGTTCTGTGATGAATGTGTGGGTGTATGTGTAAACCTGCAGCTTTATTATAATGTCAAACTTATTTTAATTTACATGATCCCAAAATTTATCTGAGCAAAATATAAGGAAAGGATAAAATAGGATAACAATTTGAATGTCAGTGTTACAAGCTGGAATGTCAGGGGAACGAGGAAACTAGCAAAAATTAAACGAATACTAAACAGAATTAAATATTTAAAATCTAAGATCATCTTCATACAAGAAACACATTTGGATATGTCAGACATACAATTGTTGACTAAAAGATGACCAGGTCAGGTATTTCATGCCTCCTTTACAGGAGTACAGATGCACTTTATTGATCCCAAAATGGGAAATTACAGTGTAACAGCAGCAAAACGGTAGACAACCAAATGACAGAAACACACGCATGACAGACAAAGGGATTACCCATCCATCCATCCATCCATCCATCTTCTTCCGCTTAATCCTTTTCGGGTCGCGGGGGGGCTGGAGCCTATCCCAGCATCTTTGGGCGAGAGGCAGGGTACACCCTGGACAGATCGCCAGTCCATCACAGGGCCAACACAGAGAGACAGACAACCATTCACTCTCACAGTCATACCTAAGGACAATTTAGAATCCCCATGGAAAGTAAAACTAACACTACTATAAAACCTGTGTACATCATAGCTGAATATATGGTGACCCATATAAACACATGAATCATACCCACTGCACAATGCAGGACTGTCAAGAGTAGAGTGAAATGTGAGGTACCAGTTAGAATGTAAGGTGCAGTATAGCAGCATAGTTCTGACCAGAATACAACATCATAGTGAGTTATTGTACAGTGAAATGGAATGCTGCAGGAAAGATTTCCTGTACCTGGCCGTTCAACAGCAAAGCTGTAGTAGTCTACTGGAGAAAGTGCTCCGCTGTCTGTCCAGTGTGTGGTGGAGGGGGTGATCAGGATTGTCCATGATGGATCGCAGTTTTAGTGTTCTCCTCTCCATCAGTGTCTCAAAGGTCTCAGGCCTGAGACCTTAACCACCTCACCCCCCCCCCCCCCCAATCTGCAGTGGCTGTGAAGGCATCCTCTTCTTCCTGAAGCCAATCACCATTTCTCTGGTCTTGTTGACATTCAGCCTCAGGTGATTCTGCTCTGTCCACTCCACAAATCTGTCTACCAGTGCCCTGTACTCCCCCTCCTCTCCCCCTCTTATACACCCCACAACAGCTGAGTCATTAGAGAATTTCTGCAGGTGGCATGACTCAGTGTCGTACTGAAAATCAGTGGTGTATAAGGTGAAGAGAAAAGGAGACAGCACAGTCCCCTGTGGAGCTCCTGTATCACTAACCACCATGCCAGACAAGACACTGCCCAGCTGGACAAACTGTGGCCTGCCTCTCAGGTAGTAAGTAATCCAGGAGATCACAGAGCTGTCGGCCTCCATCACTCGCAGCTTCTCACACAGCAGCAGTGGCTGGATGGTGTTAAAGGCACTAGAGAAATCAAAAAATGTGATTCTTACAGTGTCTCCTCCGCCATCCAGGTGCAGATGGGCTCGTTGCAGCAGATGGATGACAACGTCTTCAACTCCTAACTGGGGCTGATATGCAAACTGCAGAGGGTCCAGCCACGTCTTCACCTGCAGCCTCAGGTGGACTAAGACCAGTCTCTCCAGGATCTTCATCACATGAGATGTGAGGGCAACTGGTCGATAGTCATTCAGGTCTGATGGAGATGACTTCTTGGGGACAGGAACCAGGCAGGATGTCTTTCACAGCACTGGTACTCTCTCCAGACTCAGGCTCAGGTTGTACAGGTGTTTCAGTGCTGCAGCTAGCTGGTTGGCACAGGTCCTTAGGATCCGGGTGGAAATGCCATCAGGGCCCGCCGCCTTCCGCTGATGGAGTCTCTCCAGCTGTTTCTTAACCTGGTCTGTAGTCACAGTGATATGAGGGAGGGGGCTGGTGTCCCCCGAGGAGGAGGAGGGGGGTGAGGGGGGAGATGGAGAGAGGTGCTGCACAGGAGGCCGGTGGGGAGGGGTGTGTGGGGGTCTGGCTGTGTTGTTGGGGTGACAGACTGTGAGTTGAACCTATTAAAAAACAGATTCAGTTCATCAGCTTTCTCCTGGCTCCCATATGTCTGCTTGACTCTCCCCTTGCACCCAGTTATTTGTTTCATTCCCATCCACACATCTTTAGCGTTGTTTTGCCTGAGTTTATTCTCCAACTTCCTCATATAATTGTCCTTGCACCTTCTCAGCATCTCTCTCAGCTCATGCTGCACTCCCCTCAGCTTCTCCTTTTTTTTTTTTTTTTTTTTTTTGTTACTTATTTGTACCCGTAGCTAGACTTGGTTTGCAGTCTGGTGGCAAGCCACCGGCTGCTGGTCGCTGCGTGCGCGAGCGCCCTAAACCTACATGTTTTTGGTGTGCGGGAGGAAACCGGAGAAATCCCGGAGTAAACCCACGCAACACGGGGAGAACATGCAAACTCCACACAGCTCACTGTTGGTCGGGGGCTGGGATCGAACCCACAATCTCATGATCCCCGCGATCCCCCGGCCGAGGGTAAAACTGTGCTGCCACAGTGCTAAACCACTGCGCCACTTGTCTCCAGACGTAAAAGCTCTCTTTTTGTTCAGAAGTGTTTTCAGGTCACTCGTGACCCATGGTCTGTTGTTGGAGAAGCAGTGTATGATCCGAACTGGCACGGTCGTGTCTTCACAGAATCTGATGTATTCTGTGATGCAGTTGGTCATATTGTCTATGTCCACCCCATGTGGTTCACAGAGTACGCCCCAGTCCGTCATCTAAAAGCAGTCCTGCAGTGTATCAGCAGCCTCCTGTGTCCACCTCCTCACAGTCTGTGTATAAGCAGGCTGCCTTTGCACAAGGGGAACGTAGTTGGGTGATAACAGGATCATGCTGTGATCCGATTTGCCAATGGGGGTTAGAGCTGTGGCACTATATGCATCTCTGACATTGGCATCCAGTAAATCCAGTGTTTTGTTTTGTCTGGTGGGACAGTCAACAAATTGGTGAAAGTCTGGTAATGTTTTTCCCAGTGAGACATGATTAAAATTACCCATGATGGCCATAAATACACCCGGGTGCTTCTCCAGTAATGTGGCCACAGTGAAACTGATGATGTCACAGGCCAGCACTGTGGCAGCTGACGGAGAGATGTAGATGATAATAATTAAGGCACACTTCATTTCTAGTGGCATATAATAAGGTTGCATACTTACAGCCAGCAGTTCAATGTCCGGGCTGCAGCACCCTTCTTTCACATAAATGTGTCCAGGATTACACCACCTTTCATTCACAAGAAGTGCCAATCCTCCTCCCCTCTTTTTCCTGCTACTTATCACATCTCTGTCCCCCCGTATAGTCTTGATGCCAGGTATCACTATGTTAACATCCGGGATCTGTGAGTGTAACCACGTCTCTGTGAAACACATGATACTATACTCACGATATTCCTTTTGTGTCCTGACCAGCGCTGTAAGCTCATCTGTTTTGTTTTCTAGCGATCGCACGTTACTGGTGATGGCCATCGGTACACCGGCTTATGCTTCCTCTTCCTCCTCCTCATCTTAGTTCCAGCCCTTCACCCGTGGCGTCTCCTCTTTAGCTCATTTGGGATGAGGGGCTTCGCTCCGGGGAGCAGCGCTGGCTTCCTCAGTGCAATCAGCTAGTCACGCATGTAAACAATGCGTCCCCCCCGATCTCCATTGCCCGAGGTAGAGAAAAAACTAAGAGAAAGACCAGGCTAAAATAGAAAATACTTGGTCCAGTCTTAATCTGAATCTTCCTACTGAGCCCTGGTTAATAAGAGACACACTATATACAGGAATAAGGAGATAGAAACACAAAGACACAAGAGAGTTGCTGCTGGTATGGCCGCCCTGAATCTAGCGCCATTAAAAATAAATAAATAAATAAATTAATTAATTAATAGGCAGGCGAGAGGGGTTGTTGTTCTGATACATAAATCAATACCATTTCAAACCTCAAAACTCATTAAAGACCCATATGGGAGATATATTATAGTTCAAGGTAATATTCTGTCACAAAAAGTAAACTTTATAAATGTATACAGTCCCAATGATGATAACCTGTCTTTTTTTGAAAAACTATTCTTGACTGTGTCTACTTTAGAGGGGCCTTTAGATTATAGGAGGGGACATTAACTGTACCTTGCACCCAGTCATGGACAGATCTACTCAAACTAACAACACTCATACAAAAAACAGAAAAATACTCCACAATTATGTAAAAGATCTAAGAATAAATGACTTCTGGAGGGAAAAAACCCAACAGTAAAGAATATTCATGTTACTCAAGTTCATATAAAGGCCATTCATGCATTGACTATTTTCTAATATCTGTGGCATTACAACCTCAGGTTAAAAACTGCTGGTATAATAGTATTGTAATTAGTGATCATGCAGCAGTCTCTATGGGAATTCAACTTGGTAAGGTAGAGCATTGTCCAAAAAGATGGAGACTTCAGACATTCCTGTTAAAAGATGCAGCCTTCGTCAAATTTGTAGAAAACGGCATAGAAAAATATTTTTAACTAAACAGAGGCAAAATAATGGCCAGCACAAGATGGGAAGCTTTTAAAGCTTATATAAGAGGAGAAATCATCAGTTATACCAGTGCCAAAAATAAACAGTGCAATCAAGAAATACAGTCACTAGAAAAACAAATTAAAATTGATGAAAATGAATATTATCATAGTAACAACCCCCAAAAGTTAAACAATCTAAATATCTTGAGAGCCAAATATGATAAATTAACAACTGAAAAAAGTGGCTAAAAATTTTAATGCGGACCAAACAAACATTTTATGATCAAGGAGAAAAAGCAAGTAAATTATTGGCTTCGGGAATTAAGAAAATACAGACTGATAGAACAATTCGGAGTATAAAGTCAGCATTGGGTAACCTAACTACTGACCCCTCAGAAATAAATTAAAACTTTGAAGAGTTTTATAAACAATTATACAAATCAGAATACAATGGAAATGAGGGAGCACAGAATACATTTCTCAGTTAAAATTCCAGACACTATCAGAGGAAGATAAATCAACACTTGATAGTCCATTAACAATAAAAGAATTATTAGAAGACATAGGAGACATGAATAGTGGTAAAGCACCAGGACCGGATGGACTGCCAGCAGAATTCTATAAAACATTTAAAAATTACTTAGTACAGCCACTTATCGACATGTATAGGGAATCATATGAACAAGGAACAATTCCAGATTCATTGAGATTAACTACAACAACCCTCCTATTAAAATCAAATAAGCCTCCAACTGAATGTGCCTCCTACAGGGGAATTAGTCTCATGGGATGTGACACAAAGTTATTATGTAAGGCACTCTCGAGGAGATTAGACAAATATATACCCAAACTAATAATTGATGACCAGCAAGGTTTTGTTAGAAAAAGACAGGGTTATCATAATATCAGATGGGTCCTAAACATACTACATGAGAAATACAATACAAATACATGCACGGTGGCGCAGTGGTTAGCACTGCGGCAGCACAGTTTACCCTCAGCCGGGGGATTGCGGGGATCATGAGATCGTGGGTTCGATCCCTGCCCCCGGCCAACAGTGATCTGTGTGGAGTTTGCATGTTCTCCTTGTGTTGCGTGGGTTTACTCCGGGATTTCTCCGGTTTCCTCCCACATGCCAAAAACATGCAGGTTAGGGATATGGGGCGCTTGCGCACGCAGCGGCCGGCAGCTGGTGGCTTGTCACCGGACTGCAGAACAAATCTACCTACAGGTACAAAATAAGTCCAAATAAAAAATAAAAATAAATAAAGATACAGCAATGTTAGCACTTGATACATGCCAAGCATTTGATAGAATAGAGTGGAAGTATCTTTTGGAATTACTCCCAAGATATGGATTTGGTAAAACATTCCTCCAATGGATTCAACTACTGTACACAAATCCTATTGCACAAATTCTAACTAAAGACAATATTTCAGAATCCTTCAGTCTGCAGCAATCAGCCAGACAGGCTTGTCCTCTGTCACCACTACTTTTTACATTAGCAATAGAACTTTTAGCCACAGTAACAAGAGCATACATTGGGATATCGGGTATCAGAATTGGAGGAAGAGATCATCTCATTTCCTTATTTGCAGATGATATTATATTCTTCCTGTCAGATTTAAGAAATAGTATTCACAATTTGATCAGATTAATAAAAGATTTTGGAGAGTTGTCAAGATATAAAATTAATAATTCTAAATGAGTATTAATGTTTCTTAATGAGGATGAGAGAAAAAAAATCCCACTATATACACCCCATTTACAACAACTGTTGAAGGTTTTAAATATTTAGGTGTCAAAATTACCCCAGAACTTAAGATCATCTCAGCAAACTGTGACCCCCTGGTAGACGAAGTTACAGAAGCACTGAACAGATGGTCTAATTTACCCATATCTATGATGGGATGAATAAATATTGTAAAAATGACATATTTTACCCATATTTTTGTACCTTTTTCAAACTCTTCCACTGCCATTACCAGCTTTGTTTTATGACAGATTGGACCAATTGTTTAGTCAATTCATTTGGAATAATGGGAGAGTAAGGCTCCATCTAAAATTACTATATCAGCCTTATGAAAGAGGAGGACTTCAGTTTCCTAATCTTAGATGATATTATATGGCTGCCCAGCTAACATCAGCAACATATTATTTTTGTACAATTTCACCTCCAACCTGGGTAAACGCAGAACAAGAATCTACTTCAGATTTACCTTTACATAGTTACTTGTATTCTTCAGATATCAAAACACTAAAAAAGTGTACAAGAAATCCCTTTCTGAAAAATACAATTTCAGTATGGTACACTGCACATAAACATGTAGGGGACCTTCCAACATTATTGCAATTTACCCCTATCTGGGGTAATGAACAGTTTAAACCCGGTACAAAAGATGGAGGGTTTAGAACATGGAAGATGAAGGGCATCCAGAAAGTAAAAGATCTGTACATGGATGGAATCTTGCTTACCTTTGATCAGTTATGAGAAAAATATCAAGTTCCTTCAAAACATTTCTTTAAATACTTAGTTAAAACATTATATGACATCCAAATCCAGGCAGATTATGTGTATTCCACCGTTAACAAAAGTAGAAGTCTCTCTTAGACACTTGGAAGGGAAAGGTTTACTTTCTACATATTATGATCTATTATTGTCTACGTCTAAAGACTCAGCAATAGACAGATTAGATGCTTGGAGAGGTGATACTCAGAAAACAGATGAAATAGACTGGAATAAGGCTTGTTTAAAGGCACAAACAATAAATACAAGGTTTAAGTTACTTCAATACTGTCACGCCGCGCCATTCATCAGCGGCGCCACCTGCTCCCGCACCTGCTCGTCATCAACGGCGAGGGATAAGAGCCATGTCGCCCTGAGCTTCGGCCTGAAGCCGTCAGACTTCGTTCCTCACCGTTGTGAGTCATCTACAATCTTCAGCGCAATTGTTTGGGTAAGAAGCCTTACCTTCTCTCTCCAGTCTGCTCCCCTGTGCACAGGTGGATTTCCCGGCGGCGGACGTCTTCTCTCCAACGCCCATTCCTCGCTGTTGCACCGAGCTCTCCAGGTGGCTGTCTCCCGGGTTTCGTCCCTTGCTGTGCCAGCTATCCTGTCATCCAAGTAAGTCCTTCTCTTGCCATAATCCCTCCTGTGTTGGTGTATGCCCGTCACCCTCTCCCTGTGCTTTCTCCATAGGGTTGCCCGGCTGTACGGTCACCTGCCTCTGTGTCTGAAGCGGACGCCGCCACCAACACATTTACACCCCGCAGACACGCACTCATTCACGCCTGTTGTTAATAAACTATTTGAACTACTCTGAGCCTGTGTGTGTGCGTCTCCTGAGCCGTGCGTTATGTCAGTACGGCTTCAGCAGAGCGGCTCGGCAGACGGCGGGCTCGCACACCGTCTTATCACTCTCGAGGTTCGAGTGGATCAAATCGCTTATCAACAACAGGTGATCCTGAACCAATTAGTAGCAATAACAAACCGATTGGACCGTCTGGACCCCCAGCAGCCGTTCCCCCCGGCTCCCCAGGGTGGCGCAGCTCCTGCTGTTCCTGCGGCCGTTCAGCCAGCTCCGGTGGCACCGGCCCGTCTCACACCAATTCCGACCCCCGCTCGCTTTAGCGGAAAGCTCGGCGGAGCGCGGGGGTTTGTGATGCAGTGTGAGTCCGTGTTCGACCGTGTGCCCGGGGACTTTCCCTCAGATCACAGCCGAATCGGCTACATAGGTAACCTCCTGGAGGGGCGCGCTTTAACCTGGGCCTACGCTATAATGGCGAGACCCAGTTATGCCACCCTCACCTATGCCGAGTTCGTGAGGCGCTTCCTGGAGGTGTTCGACCATTCTCGCACCGAGACGGTCCAGGTCGATCGGCTTCTCGCTCTCCAGCAGGGAAGCCGGTCAGCCGCGGACTATGCTATCGACTACCGGGTAGCAGCGGAGGAATTGGGCTGGGACGAACGTTCCCTCTGTGGCCTGTTCCTCCGCAGCCTCAATGACGATCTGAGGGATGAACTGGCTGGACGGGATGTCCCCGAAACGCTAGCGGAGCTAACCTCACTAGCCATTAGCTTGGACAACAGGCTGCGCGAGCGCTCCTCAGGACGGAAGTCGTCTACTTCTCGCCCTCGGGGAGCCTCGCTGCGCCTGCCCCAAGCTCGCCCCCTGGCGACGCCGCCACCATCGCGCCCCGAGGAGTCGGAGCCGATGGTGACGGGCTGGACAAAGCTCTCCCCGGCAGAGAGACAACGCCGCCGTGAGTTGGGTCTCTGCATGTATTGCGGAGACAGTCAGCACACGGTGGAGCTTTGTCCACAGAAGCCAAACGGCGGGGTCCGCGAGTCACTGTAGGGGGCCTCACGGACGTCAATCGGCAAAATCCCCTCACCCAATTGAAACTGCCCATCCGTTTCTGCCACAACCCCACTGGGCATCTCACCCACGCACTGGTGGATTCGGGCGCAGAAGGCAGCTTCATTTCACAAAGCCTGGCAACCCGATTGGGCATCCGCTGTCAGGCACTGAGAAACCCCATCTCCCTGGTCAATCTCTCTCGTGCCTCCCTTGGGAGAGTCTCACATCAGACCGTCCCCGTCCCGGTCATCATCTCAGGGAACCACCGGGAGGAGATGGTTTTCTACGTCCTGCCCAACTCTGTGTCGCCCGTCATCCTGGGGTATCCCTGGCTACGCCTCCACAACCCTGTCCTGGACTGGAAGTCAGCTGGGGTATCGGCATGGAGCACGTTTTGTATGGGCACCTGCCTTCAGTCCGCTGCCTGCTCCCCGTCCGCTTCCCCCCCTGTGGCGGACGCAGCACCTCCGGACCTGTCTCTGGTGCCTCCGGAATTTCACGACCTGGGTATGGTGTTCAGCAAGGCGAAAGCTATGTCTCTTCCCCCTCATCGGCCCTATGACTGTGCCATCAACCTCCGCCAGGGGGCCCCCTTACCTTCTGGTCGGCTCTACAGCCTGTCTGCGCCAGAGAAGGAGACAATGAACACCTACCTGAAGGAATCACTGAGCGCTGGGATAATTCGCCCATCGTCGTCACCCGTGGGGGCAGGGTTCTTCTTCGTCGGGAAAAAGGACGGGTCCCTCCGCCCCTGCATAGACTACCGTGCGCTCAACGACATCACTGAGAGGGACCGTTACACCCTGCCCCTCATGGACACTGCCTTCCACTCCCTCCAGGGGGCGACCTGGTTTACCAAGCTGGATCTACGCAGCGCTTACCACCTCGTCAGGATCCGGGAGGGAGATGAATGGAAGACAGCCTTCCGTACCCCGAACGGCCACTTTGAATACCTAGTCATGCCGTTCGGGTTAACCAACGCTCCTGCCGTCTTTCAGCGCCTCATCAACGATGTCCTCCGGGATTTCATCGGCCTCTTCGTGTTCGTCTACCTGGACGACATCCTTATCTTCTCCAGGTCCAGGGACGAGCACCAGGTCCATGTGAGGCGGGTCCTCCAAAGACTGCTGGAGAATCGGCTCTACGTGAAGGCTGAGAAGTGCGAATTCTACGCTAGGACCACATCCTTCCTGGGATTCATCATCTCTCAAGACCAGGTGCTTCCAGACCCAGAGAAGGTGAAGACGGTGGTGGAGTGGCCTACTCCCGCATCCCGGAAGCAGGTGCAACAATTTGTTGGCTTCGCCAATTTCTACCGCCGCTTTGTGCCCAACTTCAGCTCGATCGTCGGACCGCTGACCCGCCTCACATCCCCGAAGGTCCCTTTCCAGTGGACAGAAGAGGTCGCTGCTGCCTTTAAGGCGCTGAAGGCGGAATTCTCTTCCTCCCGGGTTCTTCGCCAGGTCGACCCCGCGCTGCAGTGCATAGTGGAGGTGGATGCCTCGGACACGGGAGTGGGAGCAGTTCTATCCCAGCGGTCACCGGACGATGGCGCCAAACGACCCTGTGCCTTCTTCTCCCAGCGCTTGTCCCCGGTGGAGAGGAACTACGATGTGGGGGACAGAGAGCTCCTGGCCATCAAACTCGCCTTACAGGAGTGGCGCCACTGGCTAGAGGGGGCGGACCTGCCGTTTGTGGTCCTGACGGACCACAAGAACTTAGAATATTTACGATCTGCCAAGCGCCTGAACGCCCGCCAGGCGCGCTGGTCTTTGTTCTTCGCCAGGTTCCATTTTACCATCACCTTCAGGCCAGGCTCCAAGAACGGCCTGCCTGACGCCCTCTCTAGGCAGTTTACCCCCGTGGGGGCTGAGGAGACGCCCCACACCATCCTGCCCAGGTCGTGCGTCGTGGGTGCCATCTCTTGGGACATCAAGAGCAAGATCCGGAAGGCGCAGGAGGTGGAACCTGATCCTGGCGGCGGACCGGAAGGAAGACTGTTCGTGCCATCTGCGGTCCGAGGAGAGGTCATCCACTGGCTCCACACCTCCCGGCTCACCTGTCATCCCGGCACCTCCCGGATGATCAACCTCCTCCAACAGTCCTTTTGGTGGCCAGGCCTGCGGAGGGACGCAGCCCGCTACGCCCGGGCCTGCCCTATCTGTGCCACCAGCAAGTCGGGAAATGCCCCTCCAGCGGGTCTGCTCCAGCCCCTGCCCGTTCCTGGCAGGCCCTGGTCGCACATCGCGTTGGATTTCGTCACCGGTCTCCCCGTTTCCAACTCCTTTGACTCCATCCTGACCATCGTGGACCGTTTCTCCAAGGCGGCGCACTTCGTCCCCCTGCGAGGTCTCCCTACAGCCCTGGAGACGGCGGATCTCCTTGTCCAACACGTGGTCAGGCTGCACGGGATTCCGGTGGACGTGGTCTCGGACCGGGGCCCCCAATTTTCATCCGAGGTTTGGAGGTCGTTCTGTAACGCCATCGGAGCCAAGGTGAGCCTCTCCTCCGGCCATCACCCCCAGTCCAACGGGCAGTGTGAGCGGACCAACCAGGAGCTGGAGGCTGCGCTCCGCTGTGTGACCTCATCTAAACCAACGTCCTGGAGCAACCATCTCGCCTGGGTCGAGTATGCTCATAATACCGCTCGCTCTTCTGCTACGGGGATGTCTCCATTCAAGGCGTCCCTGGGTTACGACCCCCCGCTGTTTCCGGAGCAGGAGAGTGAGGTAACCGTCCCCTCAGTTAGAGCACATCTCAGGCAGTTCCGCTCCATCTGGGCTGCCGCGCGTAATGCGCTTTTACGCACAGCGGAGCGCAACAGGACTGTGGCGGACCGGCATAGAAGACCTGCCCCGGCGTACAGAGTTGGGCAGCGTGTCTACGTTTCCACCCAGGACGTCACCCTAAAAGGCGAGAGGAGAAAGCTGGCACAGCGCTTCATGGGTCCCTATCCCATCACCCGGATCATCAACCCGGTGGCTGTGTGCGTGGCTATTCCCCCCTCCCTCCGCATCCATCCCACCTTCCACGTGTCGAAGGTGAAGCTGGCAGTCACCGACCCCCTTTGCCCCCCTCCTGCTGCACAACCCGCGCCCCGGATGATTGATGGCCATCCGGCCTGGTCTGTCGCCTCCATCCTGGACTCTCGACGCCGGGGTCGTGGGTTGCAGTACTTGGTGGACTGGGAGGGCTATGGGCCCGAGCATCGACAGTGGGTACCCTCGTCGTTTGTGTTGGACCCATCGCTCATCGCGGACTTCCACCGAGCGCACCCAGATAAGCCATCGCCAGGAGGCGCTGCTAGAGGGGGGAGTACTGTCACGCCGCGCCATTCATCAGCGGCGCCACCTGCTCCCGCACCTGCTCGTCATCAACGGCGAGGGATAAGAGCCATGTCGCCCTGAGCTTCGGCCTGAAGCCGTCAGACTTCGTTCCTCACCGTTGTGAGTCATCTACAATCTTCAGCGCAATTGTTTGGGTAAGAAGCCTTACCTTCTCTCTCCAGTCTGCTCCCCTGTGCACAGGTGGATTTCCCGGCGGCGGACGTCTTCTCTCCAACGCCCATTCCTCGCTGTTGCACCGAGCTCTCCAGGTGGCTGTCTCCCGGGTTTCGTCCCTTGCTGTGCCAGCTATCCTGTCATCCAAGTAAGTCCTTCTCTTGCCATAATCCCTCCTGTGTTGGTGTATGCCCGTCACCCTCTCCCTGTGCTTTCTCCATAGGGTTGCCCGGCTGTACGGTCACCTGCCTCTGTGTCTGAAGCGGACGCCGCCACCAACACATTTACACCCCGCAGACACGCACTCATTCACGCCTGTTGTTAATAAACTATTTGAACTACTCTGAGCCTGTGTGTGTGCGTCTCCTGAGCCGTGCGTTATGTCAAATACAAGTGATTGATGAGGATGTACATAAACCCTATCAAGCTTCATCATATGTCGAGCACCATTCCAGACACATGTACTAAATGTTTGAATGAAAAAAAAAAACTCCTTCACTGTCTATGGGAATGCCCAAAGACCCAGAATTTCTGGAAAGAGATCATTAAATGTTTGACAGAAGTATTTAATGTCAGCATCCTTTCAAATGTCAAATTATGTGTACTTGGAATTTATTCAATGGGCTTCATACAAACACAGAAACTTACCAAACTGCTGGACTTGGGACTTCTATAAGCCAGAAGAGTCATTGCACTATGTTGGAAGAGTATGGAGGCTCCTTCTATGAAACAGTGGATAAAGCAACTTTCACAATGTATTGGTCTAGAAAGATTAACATATATTGTCAAAGGAAAATGGAAGGAATTTATAAATCTCTGGGAACCATATATGAGCATCATAGAAGCTGGAAAAGAGATTGTATTTGTTAAAAAGTGGGACCAACTTCACTTTTCATTTTACATTTATGCATTTTATTTATCTCTGATTTATTTTTGCAGGTTTAGTGTGTGTGTGTGTGTGTGTGTGTGCGCGTGTTTGCATTCTGGGACTTATGTTTATGCGATCCAACTGTTCATTTATATTTTGTTGTTTTTGCAACTGTTAATAACAAAATCAATAAAAATGTTGAAAAAAAAACTTGTGGCAAGAGGAAGAAACAAACAGGAGACGAAGGTGGGTTTTTATCTTTACTCCTCAACTGCCAACAAACAAGTGACTATAACCACGCCGGGGCTCCAACACCGGGAAACACACACCACACACCCCCAACCCCAAGTCCCACTGGGTGAGAGGTACCTCTTCAGTCTGTCACACAGCCCCTCTCCTTCTCGCCCCCGAACACCCAGAGGAGACTCCCAAAGTCAAAATCAGTCTCTCACTGGGGGCCTGATGAGCCTGCCATAACAGCTGCACCGGCCTCCAACCGGAGCCACCGGAGAAACCTGTCGTGCGGGTCATCCTCATAGACGATGGGCAGGTGAAACACAGTCCATAGCAGGCTAGAAGCCAGAAAACTCATCTAGTGCAGACCTAGCCAGGGTCTTAGAAGGGGGCCGACCCTGACGGGGGACCTGGGCCAGAATCGTAAGCTCACTTGCCATAATGTGCACCAGCTTAAGCCTATCTAACATGAGCCTCTCTTTACGCCCACCCATCTCTAGCACAAAACTCTTACGGCCTGTCTCCAGAACCCGAAATGGACTGTCGTAAGGGGGTTGGAGAGACGAGTGGTGCATGTCATGTCGCACAAAAATGAAACGGGCTGCACTGAGCTCAGTAGGCACAAACGATCGCAGAAAACAGTAGTGAGCAGAGCTCAGAGCCAGTGTGCCATTGGATGAAAAAGTGTAGATGGTGGGGCCGGCCTGCGGGGTGGAACTTTTGGGCAAAAAGTCTCCCGGAACGCGGAGTGGTTGACCGAAAACCAGTTCAGCAGGCGAAGCATCGAGATCTTTCTTAGGAGCTGAACGCAAGCACGCAGCGGCACTTTCAGCAACCAGTGAAAATGTTCACCCAAGCCATTAGCCTGAGGGTGGTATGCTGTAGTATGGTGTACCTGCGCTCCCAAGGACCTTGCAAGCGCCGACCAGCGCTCCGACACGAACTGGCGGCCCCTATTGGAGGTAATAGCTGATGGGATGCTGAAACGCGCAACCCAGGAAGAAAAAAAATGCGTGTGCCATGTCCGCGGCCGAAGTGGAGGACAGAGGGACCGCCTCTGGCCACCTAGTGGTCCAATCCACTATGGTGAGCAGGTGCGTAAAACCCTGTGAAGGTCCACCAGGTTCACATGCGTGTGGTCAAAACGTTTAGCCGGAATCCGAAGCAGTTCTAGGGGTGCCTTGGTGTGCTGGTGGACTTTAGCGCGTTGACACCCCAAGCATGCGGCTGCACACCCTTTGACATCCCTGCAGAGGCTGGGCCAGACAAACTTGGCTCCGACCAGTTTTACTGACGCTTGAACTCCAGGGTGAGAGGGGAAGTGAACTGAGTTGAAAACTCGATGGCGCCAGGTCGCAGGGACAACAGGGCAGGGGCGGCCAGTGGAGACATCGCAGAGGAGAGTAGGACCGCCCTCCTGCATCACCACCTCCTTGAGTTTGAGGGCTGTACCTGTAGACCGAAGGGCTAGGATGTCCGGGTTGTTGGGCTGCTCAGTGGCCATGGCAGAAAAATCCATCCCGAGGTCCAATGGACACACCAGCACATGTGACAGGCAATCAGCAATGGGGTTGGACTTGCCAGCCACATGCTGAACATCTGTTGTGAACTTGAAGGTGGCCGCCAAATGGCATTCACGAGCAGATCACAGCTCAGCCACCTTGGACATAGTGAACGTCAGTGGTTTATGATCTACATAAGCCATGAAAGAACGACCCTCCAATAAGAAATGGAAATGGCGGGTCACCAGGTACAGTGCCAGCAACTCCTGGTCAAAAACGCTGTACTTGCACTCGCCATCACGCAGGTTGCAACTGAAAAACGCAAGGGGCTGCCATGCCCCTGCCACGCGCTGCTCGACTACTGCCCCACGGGTATGTTGGAGGCATCTGTTGTCAAAACTATGGGCGCTGTGGGCACAGGGTGAGCGAGTAGTGCTGTGTTCACAAGGGAAGACTTAGCTCCGTCAAAAGCTCGGACCCATTCGGGAGTCCAGGTGACAGGGTCGTTAGCTTTTTTTAGCCTCAGAGACTCATAAAGCGGCTGCAGGAGGTGGGCAGCATGAGGGAGGAAGCGACTGTAAAAATTTACCATGCCCCCAAATTCCTGCAGTGCCTTAACGGAGTCTGGACGGGGAAATTCTGCCACCGCTCGAACCTTAGAAGGCAATGGAATCGTGCCTTGCAACGAAATGCAGTGGCCTAAAGGTGTGTTCACACCAAACGCGAACCGACAAATTTTTCATGAGGCACAATGACATTATAACTCATTTAGACACACGAACATATATGAAGTCCCCTTCTGAGTGAGATGCAGACAGGTGAAGTTGCCTTTAAAACTTATGCAGCCGTGTTCAACCTGCTGTGGAAATTCCCAAAATAACGTCACGCTTATGTTTACATTATCCGACCGGGGGCTCACCTGAAAATGTTATCTTAAGCCTCCAAAACTTCACAGATGATGGGTGTTTATGTTGCTAGCTTGCTAGGACGTCCGTAGCCAGAAACCGTGGATAAACAACTCCGAAATCCCAATTCAATGCTGAAGAGCTCCCGGTCCTCATGTCTCCAAGTGAGTAAGTTTCATTTTCAAACTAGTTTACTCTGCAATGGTGATACTTTTACTCCAGTGATGGCAGAATCTCAAAGCTAGCAGCTAGCTAGGTAGTAATGCACAGACGCGAATGCGTGAATGCGCAATTTCATGTGTACTTGGGTCTTTCCATTGACTTTGTATGGATTTGCGCTGCCCATTCGTGTTTGGTGTGAACGCACCTTAAGAAGTCAATAACTGGCAGCCTGAACTGACACTTAGCCGGGTTGACGATCAGGCCGCATTCTTCAAGGCACCCAAAAACTTGTTTGAGGTGAAACAGATGCTCTTCAGCTGACAGTCTGGCCACTAATATGTCGTTGAGGTAGACAAACACAAATGAGAGGTCGCATAACACCGAGTCCATCAACCTCTGAAATGTTTGGACCACGGCTTTAAGTTCCAAACGGCATCCGCAGGAATTCAAAAAGCCTGAATGGGGTAATTACCGTGGCCTTGGGGACGTCCTCTGCACGCACGGGAACCTGGTGATAACCGTGCACCTGATCCACCTTTGAAAAAGTGGCAGAGCCCACCAAACGCACAGAAAAATCTTGGATGTGCCAAGAACACATCCAAGATTGTTCCGCATATAGTATAGTAAAGAACACCTCACGATACCCAAATGTTCCATAGTGGTGAGCTCCTCTTTCACCATGGATAAGGGATAAGGGGATAAGGACCTGTACTTATATAGCGCTTTTCTAGTCTCAAAGACCACCCAAAGCGCTTCGCTAGCACTAACCCTCTACTCGAAGGGCCTATAGGAGACAGCTATCTAGGGACAATTTAGAACAACCAATTACCCTAACATGCATGTCTTTGGAATGTGGGAGGAAACCAGAGCCCCCGGAGAAAACCCACATAGCACAGGAAGAACATGCAAACTCCACACAGAAAGGTTCCTACCCCTGCCAGCCTGGGGATTCGAACCTGGAACCTTCTAGCTGTAAGGCAACAGTGCTAACCACTGCACCACCGTGCATGACCAACTTAACTGTGTCAAGGTGTCGCACATGCAAAAACCAGCAGTCCCGCGGTGGGGATGAAATGTTCCACCCCATGCTTAGTAGCCGCGGTGGAAAAACCAGGCGTTGTAAATTTGTCAGCAAACGCAGAAAAACATTATCCAACGCTAAAAAGTTAGCGTGTAACAACAGCCCAGCTCCCACAGCTTCACACAGAAACATGGCAAAAGACACAGCATCAATCAGCACAGTGGCTAGTAAAATCAACAAGCAAACCATCTGCACACAGAAAATCCGCATCAACAATAGGTACTGTAATGGAAGCAATTACAAAGTTCCACTCAAAACTGTGCCACTGGAAACAAACAGTCCCAGACCTTGTACCAAATATCTCAATGGAAGAAGCATTAGCTGCACTCAAACGTAGGCTGTTGCCTGCCGCCTGTCTGTCCGCACTGGTTGGTGGGAGTAGGCTCTTCTGTGAGCCAGAGCACACTATGAAATGTCTCCCTGACAGAGAGTCTTTAATGAAGAGCAGCTCACCTCACCTGCCAGCGCCCACAGCTGCTACTGAGCACTGGCTCTGAAGTTTTCCCATCGTCTCAAACGTACATGGAGGAACGCAGTGCTTAGCCTTGCTGCCAAACCGCAGGTGGAAGAAACACAGACCTTTCCTGTGTCGTCTCTGGGCCACTACTCCAGCTGCTGCCGCCAGATCCGTGTCCTCCGTCGTGGGTTGCCAGATACCCGATGCCATGCTTTGCGCAGCAAACTGCTTGGTAGCCAGCAGGACCTGATCAGCTTCCTCGGCTAAAGCTTGGTAGTCACCGGTAGCCAAATGCGGGGAGTTAGCCAAAACCACGCACACAGGTGGCAGGAGCTGGCGCAGGAATATGTATGGAACCAGGAAACCACCTTCGTCCGCTCCAAGCAGCGATAGTATTCTGTCCATAAGGTCCACAGCCGTGCCGTCACCCAAACCTGACAAGGAGAGGATTTTATCCGCTCTTTCCGTGGCCGATAGACTATACCTCCGGAGCAGGAACTGTCTGATGGCGGTGTATTTACCAAGCTGTGGGGGCACGCGAAGTAACTGCATGACACGCCATGTGGACTGCTGATCCAGAGCAGCAACGACCAAGTAACACCTGGTTTCATCTGCAGTGATTCCTCGCAGGTGGAACAGTGCTTCGATATGCTGGAACCGTGAAGGCGGGTCGCTCTGCCAAAACTCCGGAAGCTTCACAGCTGCAGTGCAAGCGGCTGGCTGTGAGGGTCAGGGGGACATGGCTGATGAGGAAACGCAGTTTTCTTCTGTGTCGGACATGCTTGAATCGGGGTCACCAATGTGGCAAGAGGACGAAACACACAGGTGATGAAGGTGGGTTTTTTTCTTTACTCCTCAACTGCGACCAAACACCTGATTATAGCCACTCCCGGGCTCCAACACTGGGAAACACAAACCCCGCCCCCAACCCCAAGTCCCACTGGGTGAGAGGTACCTCTTCAGTCTGCCACACAATACTAATAGCAGTCAAAACTATGGGTCTTGTAGAGGAGCTTGAAATAACGAGGCAATGTGATTCATAAACCAAAGTTTATTATCAGCTCCTCTAACAAGTCTCATCTAGGTGCAGTAGCAGAAGAAGTAAGAGAGCGAACACCTTCGGCTCTACGAACTTATACTCGCACATAACAAAAGACATGCATATCAAAAGCTGACATCCCTCATTATCTTAATCCCCCCATTGTCTTTGTACTCCTCCGCCTGGCCCTGGGGGGTCAGGGCAACCCATCCGGTCTCCACCGCAGTGCCTCGGACGCTCTTTGATCTTCACTGGCGGTTGAGACTCTTTGTCCTGTTCTGAGGTGTGAAGTCGCCTTACATATGTAATCACCAAACATTCTCACATGCTTAAACATATGTAGGTTATGGAATATATGATTCATATAGACCACAGGTCTGAGAAATAATCATTTTTCCAATATAGCTCGATGCAGACGTGAACAATTCTGAATCAATGCAAAAATGTCAAGATTCCGATTATTAAGTAATATTAATAACGTAATTAATTTGGCCGTGATGAAAAAGTCGGCCGCTGGAACGAAAAAGTCAGCCGCCGGTACCTGCTCAGATTCTTTATGGCGTGACACAAAAGAAACAAAATGGCGGCGCCCTCTTCATTAAAAGCAAACGTATCAGTACTTTGGTTTTTATGAAGACGAAGGGAAAAAAGACTTTGACAAAACCCACACCATATGTAAGCTCTGTCAGACTAAACTAAAATATTTTGGAAACACGACAAACATGCAAAACCATGTCGCATGTTTCCAGCCAGCAGCCTTAGACAAAAAATCCTCCACTTGTAGCTGCTACTGCCCACAAGAGGACCATTTAGTAAGCAATGTCGAAACTTCCACACAACTCGGAAAGGGCAAAGCAAATTACAAAATATATTGCCGCTTTTATTGCCAAGGATTTACGCCTGTATTCCATTGTCAAAAAAAAAGATGCACTGAGAATTGTAATTGGCTCAAATCACTGTGCCTAAAGAGTCCCACCCCTCGCCAAAACATTGTAGTTATTTGGGAGCACTGAGCTACTGCGTCTGAAGCAAGAGCCGACCTGCATCTGTATCACAATTACAAGTTGAATAGACTTCTTCACTGTCTTCTTAAAAAAGAAGACAGTGAAGGGAATATGACATGAAGGGATGAGAGGAAAGGAGGTGAATTTAGTCAAGTCTGAAAGGTCAGACAGCATTATCTTGGTAATATTCTATACAGCTTTCCTCTGCTTTTGGTCCTCTTCCTTTTCTTCTTTTTTGGGGGTGCACAGCATCTGCCTCCATCTCACCCTATCCCTTGCATCTTGCACTGTAACACCAACCTTCTCCATGTCCACCGTCAATAAGCCCATGAATCTTCTCTGTGGTCGTCCTCTTTTCCTCCTTCCTGGCAGCTCCATCTTCAGCATCCTTTGTCTAATATATCCTTATCCGTCCTCTGCACATGTCCAAACCATCTCAGCCTTGCCCCTCTTACTTTGTCTCCAAACCACTCAACCTGAGCTGTCCCTCTGATACAGTCATTTCTAATCCTGTCCCTCCTAGTCACTCCCAATGAGAATCTTAGCATCTCTGCCACCTTCAGCTCTGCCACCTGTGTTTTTGTCAGCGCCACTGTCTCCAAACCATACATCATAGCAGGTCTCACTACCATCTTGTAAATCTTCCCTTTCATTCTAGCTGCTATCCTTCTATCATAAATCACCCCTGACACTCATCTCTACCCTGTCTGCACTCTCTTCTTCATCTCTCATGGGCATTTTCCATTGCTTTGGACAGGTAATCCCAGGTATTTAAACTCATCTACCTTCACTACCTTTACTCCTTGCATCTTTACCACTATACCTGCCTCCCTCTCATTTACACATGTTTTGCTTCTACTTTCATTCCTCTTCTCTCTAGTACATACCTCCACCTTCTGCTTTTAGGCCTGTACTATACATTTATTGTGGTGTCTACTTATGAAGATGTTCCATAAAGGTTGAGGTGCTCGCTGTACTTGATTAATAAAACTGTGTCTTTTGTGCTTATTTAGGCCAATCAGCAGGCACTTTAATTTGCAATGATTTACTCATCATAACAGTACAAAAGCAAATAGGTCATGATAGTACTCGGCGCCACACCAGTAGGCTGCCTTTTGCAACAGCGGCTCGATTCCGAGTTTTTTTCCCTTCCTCTCTTTTTGATCACTTTTTTTTTTTTCACCCCACTTATATCACGGACACACAGATCGTCCCAAATGTCTCCTGAGCCGGTGGACGGAGCCACTGTTTATAGCAGGATACGATACAACAGGGAAGAGCTGCTAGCATTTAACCGCCACCCGGTCCCACTGGAAAAACTCGACATACCGAGAGAATTGAGGCGAAAGCGTCGCGGCTGCCGGGCTGGAGTAAGGCGGAGGACAAAAAATGTAAGGTACAGACCCTCCCTTCCATCTGTTGTCATGGGAAATGTACGGTCGATACTGGGAAAGTTAGATGAGCTAGCGGCTATCTCCCGTTATGATAGCACTTACCGGGAGTGCTCTCTCCTTTTGTTTACTGAGACGTGGCTAACTGAACTAGCAGCAGATGCTAACATTGAGCTGGAGGGTTTTCACATGATACGAGCTGACCGAACACCAGAGAGTGGCAAAGCAAGGGGCGGTGGAGTGATAATGTATGTTAACAACAACTGGTGCAGACCGGGACATATCACTGTTAAACAACGACACTGCAGCAAAGACATTGAGTTGCTAGCTGTTAGCATGAGGCCTACATATCTCCCGAGAGAACACTCACACGTGATCTGCATTGTTGTTTATGCAAATCCGACGGCGAACGCTGGGACAGCGCGTGACGTCATCCATTCAGTAACCAGCAGGCTGCAGACAGAACACCCAGATGCTCTTCTCCTCATCTCAGGCGATTTCAACCACGTTTCACTGTCTCCCATTCTGCCCACTTTCACCCAGTATGTCACATGCCACACTAGAGACAATAAAACACTGGATTTATTCTACGCAAACACTAAGGAGGCGTACACCTCATCACAACTCCCCCCACTTGGGAGATCGGATCACAACTTGGTTCATCTCCGGCCGGTGTACAAACCCCTAGTGCACAGACAACCTCCGGCCATGCACACTGTGGAGTTATGGTCTGAGGAGACAATGGACACTCTAAAGGACTGTTTTGAAGCCACTGCCTGGAAGCAGCTCTGCGATCCACATGGTGAGGACATCGATGGCCTCATTCACACCTTCACGGGCTACCTCAGCTTCTGTGTGGACAAATCTGTTCCCACCAAGACCATACGGCGTCACTCAAACAACAAACCCTGGATCAACCCTGAGATAAAAACACTTCTGAGAGAGAAGAAGAGGATCTTCAGGTGGGGGAACAGGGAGATGCTTAAGTCCGTACAGAGGGAGCTGAGGAGAAAGATCAGAGAAGGCAAGGACAGCTTCAGGAAGAAGATGGAGGACAAGCTGCAACAGAGTGACATCAGCGGGGTCTGGAGAAACCTCAAAACCATCTCGGGGCTCCAGAATACCTCCCCCCAGGCCACGGGGGGCAGGGAGTGGGCGAACAACCTGAATCTGTTTTTCAATAGATTTGACCAACCGCCCTCCCCCCTGTCTGCACAACAACCACTGCTGCCTCTAAGAAATCAAGTCCTGCTGCCCACTCCCCACTCCACCGACACCCCCCCCCCCCCACTCCCAACACACAGCCCCCCATCCTGACCCTGACCAAGACCCAGGTGAGGACGGAGCTGAGGAAGATCAAGGCGAGGAAGGCGTCGGGACCGGACGGCATCAGCGCAAAGCTCCTCAAGTCCTGTGCAGACCAGCTGTGTGGGATTGTGACGTATATCTTCAACATGAGCCTGAAACTGGGGAGGGTACCACAGCTGTGGAAAACATCTTGTGTGGTACCTGTACCAAAAACTTCCCACCCCAAAGACCTGAACAGCTACAGACCGGTGGCCTTGACGCCCCACTTGATGAAGACCCTGGAGAGACTGCTCCTTGCTCATCTCCGCCCCCTGGTGGAACCAGCGATGGATCCACTCCAGTTCGCCTACCAGCATGGCATTGGGGTGGAGGATGCAGTGATCTTCCTCCTTCACCGTTCTCTGTCCCACCTGGAGAAGCCCGGGAATATGGTGAGGATCATGTTCTTTGACTTCTCCAGTGCTTTCAACACCATCCAACCGATGATCCTGAAGGACAAGCTGCTGCGCGCAGGGGTGGACCAGCACCTGTCATCATGGATCCTGGACTACCTCACGAACCGGCCTCAGTTTGTGAGAACCCGGGACTGTGTTTCCGACACGATCATCAGTAGCACGGGGGCCCCCCAGGGAACGGTGCTGGCTCCCTTCCTGTTCACTCTTTATACTGCGGACTTCTCACACAACACAACACATTGCCATCTACAGAAGTTCTCTGATGACTCTGCGATCGTTGGTCTCATCTCCAACGGAGATGAAGCTGAGTACAGAGGGCTTATCCAGGACTTCGTGGACTGGTGCCATCGGAACTGCCTCCAGATCAACGCGAGGAAAACTAAGGAGCTGGTGGTGGACTGCCGCAGGCATGGGCAGCCCCTCACAGCACCAGTAAATATACAGGGAACAGACATCGAGATGGTGACATCCTATAAGTACCTGGGTATTCATCTGAACAATAAACTAGACTGGTCACACAATACTGACGCACTCTACAAGAAGGGACAGCGCAGGCTGTTCCTGCTGAGGAGACTCAGGTCTTTTGGTGTACAAGGGGCGCTGCTGAAGTCATTCTATGACACGGTGGTGGCATCAGCCATCACTTTTGGAGTGGTCTGCTGGGGCAGTGGCATTACTGCAGCCGATAGGAAGAGACTGAACAAACTGATCAAGAAAGCTAGCTCTGTCCTGGGGCAGCGCCTTGATCCGATGGAGGAGATAGGAGAGAGAAGGACGGTGGCTAAACTGTCATCTCTGCTGGAGTCCGAGTTCCACCCTATGCAGGACATACTGGATGCACTGAGGAGCTCATTTAGCAGCAGACTACATCATCCCAGGTGCACAACCGAGAGGTTTCGTAGGTCCTTCCTACCAACGGCTGTCAGACTGTACAACCTAAGCAGGGCTGCTCGCAGAGATAGCAAAAAGACGTAACAAACTAATAGTTTTTTTTTGAATGCAAAAGATGCAATAGACTTACACAATGGTCCCCTCCGGCATACAACTAGGAACATACCGGTCGCTATGGAGGGTGAGAATATGTATGGGCACATAATCATACCATGTAGGATAACTAAGTAGACGGTTATGCTGTTTCATCCCACCTAGCAACAATGCTCTGCACTGTGTGTGTTTATATATTTACATATTTATTCCATCTAGCTACAATGCTCCGCACTGTGTTTTTATATATCTACATATTATTCCATCTAGCTACATTGCTCCGCACTGTGTGTGTTTATATACTTACATATTTATTCCACCTAGCTGCAATGCTCCGTACTGTGGGTGTTTATATATTTACATATTTATTCCATCTAGCTACAATGCTCTGCACTGTATGTTCATATATTCATATATTTATTCCATCCAGCTACAATGCTCTGCACTGTGTGTCTGTGTGTGTGTGTGTGTGTATATATATATTTTATAGTAATATGTACATATGTATATTAGCTGCTCTTGCTTGCTTGTTTTTTTTTCTTGCCTTCTGATTGTTGCTCTGAGTGTTGCTATCCCTGTGCTGTTGCAATCCTGGAATTTCCCCGTTGTGGGACTAATAAAGGCTTATCTTATCTTATCTTATCTTATCTTATATATTTTCTATTTGTTGGGTGTTGAATTGAATGTGCACCAGTTGCATTAATCTATTGTAACGTTGGGGCCATGTTAAGTGAATTTCCCAGCATGCTTTGCCAGATGAAAACGTTATGTGTGTGTAACCGTGATGTAAACAGAGGTCTGGGAGAATGACCTCCCCTCCTGCCTGTGCCCAGAGGGTGTGTGAAAAATAAATCAGGTTGATCACAGCCATCTGCTCCATTGTCTTTGTGTGAACCCTGCAAACGTCAGAAGTGGGCATGGAGCAAATGGAAGCTAGGATCAGAATGGAGATCCAGCAGCTGGAGCAGGCCATTGCTCAGCTGATGATGGACGATGAGACCGAGACACCACCACCGGGAGCCCGGAGCTGGGACGAACGAAGCGGCGGACCTGACGGGGCCAGCGCACCCCGCCTCCTGTCTTTTTCAAGACAGAGCGGGCAGAACAGAGCAAACGCCCCACCCTTCTCAGGACAGCATGGGCTGGCGACCCCACGGCGATCAAGGGTGGCGATCGATCAGGAAACGACCACCCCACCTGTTCGACAGCGGGCCAAGATTCCCCGTTTCAACGGCGAAGCCACACTGGATGACTACCTGACACAGGTCGAGCTGACTGCGGCGCTGAACGGCTGGTCGCCAGAGGAAACCGCCGTACAGGTCGCGCTGGCCTTGGAAGGGAAAGCCCTCTGCACGCTCTCTGATCTCCGGCCCGAGGAGCACCACAGCTGGCCAGCACTACAAGGGGCGCTCCAGAGACGATTTGGGAGAATAGCGGATGCTGATCACGCCCAAGAACAACTGACTCGCCGCCGCCGGAACCACCAGGAAAAACTAGGAGCCTATGCTGCAGACATATGGCTGTTAACCCGGCGTAGCTACCCGGATTTCGCGCCGGAGGCAGTAGAGAAGCTCGCCCTCCGGAGTTTCATCCAAGGTCTCCGCCCGGCCCAGCTCCAGAGCCACGTATGGCTCCACGCCACGAGCGACTGGAGGACTGCAGTGGCAGAAGCAGAGCGGGCTGAGCCGCTAATAAATCGCACCACTGAAGCAGCAACGCACAGCCGAAGAACCTACCAGGCTACGATGGAGAGCGAGGGGGAGGAGGAGGAATTACGGCAGACCACGGCGGCGCGTCCACGGAGAAGATGGCCTCGGCGGCGCGAGGAAGGGTGCTTCCGCTGCGGAGAGATGGGACACATCGCGCGATACTGCCTCGCACCCACCCCACGACAAACCGGCCCCTCGCCGGCGTTAAACTAGAGCGAGGTGGCGTGAACGGGGACAGGCCACCTCCAGCAGATGTTTCCCCCGAGGAGCTGGCACTGCGCGTGGGCCGAGTCGGACACTCTCCAGGGAGAGTGCAGCTTGTACAGTGCAGCTTGGGGAAGACGTCGATCCGGGCCCTGATTGACACCGGCTCTACAATCTCCTTGGTTCGACCCGGTGTGCTGCCGGGCACAAGCAAGACGGCTCCGCGGGGGTGGGAACCCACCGAGCGCTGCGTCACCACAGCTACCGGTGAGCGCGCCCGACTGAAGGGGCGGAGAGTGCTGGTGGTGGGGGTGGCCGGTCAGAACATAAGACACCCATTCTGGCTGGCTGACATCCAAGACCCCTGTATTATTGGACTAGACCTGCTCACAGCCTGGCGTGCCAAGATCGACACCGCCGGACCTTCCCTCCAGCTGGGAAACCGGACCATCACGCTCCACAGCAGAAGCCAGGGAAGGGACACGGGGGCACGCACAATCGAGGGATCGCCAAGACAGACCGGACCAGGCAGGCCACCGCGAGGACTGGACACGATGACGTCACCAGCGCGGACAGAGGGAGCACGAGCACACACAGGGACAGCAAGGGGAGGGATCAACGTGTCAGCAGAGACGCAGCAGGCGGTGGAGGAATTATTTCAGCGGAGCTGCAGCGGGCTGGACCCGGAACAGAGACGCCAGCTGCGGGAGCTATTGGACTATTACGTGGGTGTTTTCGCCGCGAAGGATGAGGAATGCGGCCGGACTGGGTTGGTGCAGCACGAGATCGACACCGGTGAGGCCAGGCCGATTCGACTCCACCCACGCCGGCTGCCCTTTTCAAGGCGGGCAGCGGCGGAACAAAAAGTGCGAGAAATGCTGGAGGCAGATGTTATTGAGCCCTCCAGCAGCCCCTGGGCGGCGCCTGTGGTGCTGGTCAAGAAGAAGGACGGGTCGTGGTGGTTCTGTGTGGATTACCGACGCCTGAACGACGCCACCAGGAAAGATTCCTACCCCCTGCCCCGCATCGATGACGCACTGGACCACATCGCCGGCTCCAGCTGGTTCAGCTCGCTGGATCTACGCAGCGGCTATTGGCAGGTAGAGCTGTCACCCGAGGCCCGCCAAAAAACAGCCTTCTCCATCGGGCAGGGACTGTACCAGTTTAAAGTGATGCCGTTTGGACTCTGCAACGCTCCGGCCACCTTTGAGCGCTTGATGGAGCGAGTGCTGGCTCACGTGCCCCGGAGTCGCTGCGTTGTTTACCTGGATGACCTGCTGGTGCATGTAGCTGATTTTGACAGCGCCCTGTCAAATCTCCGAGAGGTGCTGGGAGCCATCCAGCGGCGGGGCTACGGTTACACCCTAAGAAATGCCACCTGTTCCGGCGGGAGACCACCTTTTTGGGCCACGTCGTCAGCGCAGCGGGGGTCGCCACCGACCTGGAAAAAGTGGCAACACTGAGAGACTGGCCAGTGCCGCGGAACGTTGGAGAACTGAGGAGTTTTCTTGGATTGGCCTCCTATTATAGGAGGTTTGTGAAAGACTTCGCCACCATCGCCAGCCCACTGCATCAGCTGACGCAGAAAGGACGCATGTTCCAGTGGAGTGACAGCTGTGCTGCTGCTTTCTCCCAGCTTCGCGCAGTGCTCATCAGAGCCCCCGTCCTGCAGTATCCCGACCCGAACCGCCCTTTCATCGTGGACACGGACGCCAGCAACCAGGGCATCGGGGCGGTGCTATCCCAGGAGGGACAGCATGGAGAGCAGGCAGTCGCTTACTTCAGCCGCACTCTCAGCAGAGCCGAGAGAAATTACTGTGTGACTCGCAGAGAGCTGCTGGCTGTCATTCAAGGACTGCGTCACTTCCGCCCGTATGTGTACGGTGGGAGGTTCCAGCTCAGGACGGACCACGCTTCCCTGACCTGGTTGTTAAATTTCAAAGAACCGGATGGACAGTTGGCGAGGTGGCTGGAGGCACTGCAGGATTATAATTTCCAGATTGTGCATCGGGCAGGCCGCCTCCATGCCAACGCTGACGCGCTGTCTCAGCGCCCCTGCGCGACAGAGGAGTGTCGTCACTGTCAACGGGCTGAAGATCGGGACCAAACCGCCCCACGGGCTGCCGCTCTCCGAGCCGCTGCGAGCAGGAATAACGCAGCGACGCACAGCCCCTCCTCAGATTATCAGGCAGTTCTCCCCAGCGATGACGTCACAGAGGTTCTTGGCACGCAGCAGCTGCAGAGCGAGCAGGACAGAGACCCGGTCATTTTGCGGGTTCGGCAGTGGCTGGACGCAGGACAGCGGCCCGCCTGGGAGGTTGTGTCACCGCTGCACCCAGAGACTAAGGCCCTGCACTCCCAGTGGGCCAACCTCCGCTGCTACGAGGGCATGGTGTATCGACAGTGGCACACTCCAGCTGGGCAGCGGCACGTCTGGCAACTGCTGGTTCCTCGTCGACTCCGGCCCAAAGTACTCCAGCTGGTTCATGGGGCGGTAGGAGCGGGCCACTTCGGAGTGACAAAGACGCTGCAGCGCCTTCGGGCCCGGTTCTACTGGCCCGGTTGTCATCAGGACGTGGAGCTCCACGTTCATCGCTGCGACATATGCACAGCTCAGAAGGGACCAACTCAGCGATCCCACGCTCCCCTGCAGCAGTACCGGGTGGGAGCACCGATGGAGCGAGTGGGAGTGGACATCCTGGGCCCTTTCCCGACCACAGACCGGGGGAACCGCTACGTGCTGGTCGCGATGGATTATTTCACTAAGTGGCCAGAGGCGTACGCGGTCCCGGATCAGAGCGCCGCTACGACGGCATCAAAGCTGGTGGATGAAATGTTCTGTCGGTTTGGCGCACCGGAGGAGCTGCACAGCGATCAGGGTCGGAACTTCCACCGGAGGTCTTCAGAGAAGTCTGCAAACGGCTGGGCATCCGGAAGACCCGGACCACCCCACTGCATCCACAGAGCGACGGCCTGGTCGAACGATTCAACCGGACCCTCACCACCCAGCTCGCTATCCTAGTGGACCAGCGACAGCGAGACTGGGACCTGCACCTGCCTTTTGTTTTGTGGGCGTACCGGACGGCAGCTCAGGAATCTACCCGGTGCACCCCTGCGGCGTTCATGTTTGGACGCGAGCTGCGCACACCGGTGGATTTGGTATTCGGTTGCCCCCCTGAGCCGGAGGTGGAGGGAAAACCCGGATTGGATTATTTTTTTTGTTTGAAAGAACGTCTCCACACGGTGCACGAGCTGGCTCGAGAGGCCCTGGCGGCAGCAGGGGGTCGGCAGAAGCGAGCGTACGACTCCCGCTGTCAGGGGAGGGACTTTGCACCGGGAGATCGAGTCTGGGTTTTCTGCCCTGAGAGGAACAGAGGACGATCACTGAAGCTGGCGAGCCATTGGTCGGGGCCATGCGTGGTCCTGGAGAGACTGTCAGATGTGGTGTACAGGGTGAGGCTTAGAAAAAGGGACCGGGTTGTGGTCCTTCATCGTGACCGTCTCGCCCCGTATCGGCCATCTGCACCACTGGTGGACGAACCGGAGCTTCCATCCTGGCCCGATACCCCGACTGAGACCCAGATGGACACTAGGGGGCCTGTACGTGTTGGCCGCTGGCGCCGAAGACCGCCCCGACACCTGGATGAGTTTGTATTGGACTTTTAAATTGGACTTTAATTTTTCTGGGGACAGAAACCAGTCCAGGGGGGGGGGGCAGTGTAACGTTGGGGCCATGTTAAGTGAATTTCCCAGCATGCTTTGCCAGATGAAAACGTTATGTGTGTGTAACCGTGATGTAAACAGAGGTCTGGGAGAATGACCTCCCCTCCTGCCTGTGCCCAGAGGGTGTGTGAAAAATAAATCAGGTTGATCACAGCCATCTGCTGCATTGTCTTTGTGTGAACCCTGCAAACGTCACACTATAAATGAGTTAGAAATTTAGTTTTAAATAAGTGATTTGCTTTTTAAGAGGTGTTTCATAAAACTCGGACAAGCCTAATTGATAAATTAATCAGCCAACACTGAACTTCAAACGCTTTACTGCCAAGTTTTATTGTAGATTTTTTTGTAGTATGAGGGACTTTCAGTACGAGGCAATGAAGAGTCATACCAGTGCCATGCAACCATCCAATTTTCCCCTAACAAGATCTGCAATAGTGATTTTTTACATTCAGAGCATTTTTGACTAATATCCTGTCTCTGTCTTTTAATGAGTGGTTAAATGAGGGAATTTCAAAGCCAGTAATGAAGAAGGAAAGTTAGCTGCCGCCACCGGGAGAGCTAGACACAACACTGACACCTAGTGTCAAGGCAAGCAGCATAAAGAGGAACTCGCACAGGTCTGTCTCATAGTTTATTCTTAGCGTGCCGAAGTGACACAAGACAGTACCTGCAAGGGATGCTTTAAGAAGATTCATGTAGGTATGAAAAACACAAAGAGGTAAGAGTTTACTGTCATGTTTGTGTTTCCCACACTAAATTGTCAAAACACATGAGGCTCTAACCAAAATAAGAATTAGGGAAGAGGTGAAGTATGCTGATACAGTTGAATATGACATTGTTCCCCAAACCGCAGAAAGACAAATACATATGCTATCTTACACATCCACATTACTAGCACACAGGCACCATGAGCCTTTTAGAGCCATGGAGCAGAGAGTGATAATTATGCGTGTGAATTCCAGGAGGCCTCTCAGCAGCTCTGGAGGATGGTGTTGAGAGCTGCGTCCTACTGGCCCAGCTAACCCACATGCAACAAGCTGTCACTGCCTCCAGCCCATATTGTACACTTTCACCGCATCGCTGACGTTTTGGCACAGTGTATAAACATGCTAATGGTGTTTTTGCTTGAGCTAAAAGAATACTTTAAGAGAGCAGACCGAGATATGCATACCTCTGCCAAGACGGAAAATCTTCTCCCTACCATGCATGATCTACAGACAGATATCTGAAGCTGAACTAGGTGGAGATATTTAATCAAGAAAATCAAGGTAATGCCTCACAGTTGTTATTATAGGGAAGATTTGTTTTGAAATGGCCAATTTTAAAGGTGAAAAGGACAGTATTTTCATGAAAACCATTTAAAAGAAAATAACACATCAACAAAAATTTTAGAAAGGTGCAGAATTAAAGTCTATATTCTTCAAAAAATATATTGATGAAAAGTACTTTAAAAATTTTAAGGGTCCAAAACAATCATAATATTTACATCTGAACAGCTGGATAACTGACTATAGAGAACCCAAGTTACACCCCCTCTACTTCTGCACATGGGACCTTAAATCAGAAAAATTCTCCATTGAAATGAATGGCAAGAGCGAAATTATCTTTTGATCCCAATTGAATTTTGCCACAAGTTACACATATGATGTTTGTCAATTTAAAAGATAATCTTCCATGTAAATAACAGTGTAGGTTGTTGTCTAACTGTTAGACTGTTAGGTGTAAGGTTATGAAAATACGTAAATTAAAAGACTACAAACACAGAGGCACGTACCTGACATCACGTGTTTAAAGCGTGCCCAGGGTGAAGCAACTAACAGTCCTCTGGTTCAGCTCCAGCCCTCAAAATACAAAACGATACCTTTGTGTTGTTTTTCTCCTCTTTGGATCCTTCTTTCATCGGTCAGGAAACAGGAGGTGAGGTTTTAGTAATCTCCCGCCATGATTGTGTTTGGTGATGTGGGATGATGGGAGTTGTTGTCCACTAATCGTTTTCACAAACGCAAATCCACCTTATTCCTAGCCCCCATGATGCCTTGCATGAATTATGTGCGCAACTTCCGGTACTAGTTTAGAAAGTTGTCACAGAAACGGGACACTTTTCCTTGTTAAAAAACAATGACTTTGACATCAAAAATGCAGGAACGCAGCCTTTTGCACCTCAAAAAGAGTAATATAATCGTACCACTTCCCATGACTATTGAGGGATGGGAAGATGACCTTAAAAAGTGGCCTGGCAGACAGCAGCACCGTTAGTTAGCTCCGCTGCTAAAATACTAATGCTATAAACAAATAAAAGCTCTGAGATATATCAACGTCTCCACTGCTATAAAGTCGGTTGCATTTTGTTAAAATATGTTGGACATAATCAAATTTACCTCAAAGCAGACGTAGAATCTAGTCAGAGACACAAAGAACCATCCATCCATCTTCTACCGCTTATCCAGGGATCTGGGTCGCGGGGGCATCAGTCCAGGCAGAGTAGCCCAATAGCACCATGATTCCCATGATCCCTCCTGCAGGTGGTGACCACAAAGGGTAAATACAGACAGATGAAGCTGTTTGCTTTACCCCGAAATTAAAATGCTCATGCTGCTGTCATGCTATGAATGCTTGTTATCTAACTTAACACGTACAGACCTTTTCTGACAATTGTTCAAAATTTTATTGATCTATGTTTTGTGATGATTTAAAAATTAATGCATGCTGAAGCTGCTAATATTAAGTCCATGTCCTTCCAATGCAGTGCAACGAATACAACAAAAACACCTATTTAATATCTTTATCAAATCGTTAAGCCTTAGGAAACAAACTGTTACTATTTTTGCATTTATTATTTTTACTTCATCCAGCCTTGCATCTGGTGACATATATGACGCATAAACGTCAGATTTGTGACATTCATACAAGTGAAAACATACCTGCTGCTGTTGTGTCTGTACCACCGATCACATGAACAGTCCTTTCTAGTTTTCGGTGCATGAGCTACTCATTGCTGTTGAAGCCAGCACAGAATTAGCTGAGGTTTAGGAGCCTCACACCACGAACAGCAGCAAGTACCAGAACTACGCAAAAACATTCAAAAATACAAAAACTGCAAGTGCTGAAATTATCTGCCACTTGACTGCAAAACAGGTATGTGGACTATACATTAAAACAAATTTAAAACACTTTTAAAAATGCTATTAAATGTCCCACTACTCCACTCTTGCTGACTGATTTAACACTACTTCAGTCGAAACCGGAAGTTGCACCATAATCGTTTCTACAGCAGCGCCCTCAGGAATAAGGTGAATAAATAAAACACGAAATGCCATTCATTTCAACTGAGAAATTTTCCAATTTAAGGTCCCATGGAAGTAGAGGGAGCGTGACTTAGGCTCTCTATGGTGGCCAGTTTATTTTATTTAGCGAATGCAAAGTCCTTAAGCCAAGCAGTTGCCTCCTGGTTTGCTGTATGGAGGGTGTGTAATCCTCCTTCCAGTCTTTGGAGCGGGCAAGCCTCTATGATGTGTTCCATAGTTTGCTCCTCTCCACATGCGCACAGTGGGCTAAGGCTACTGCCCCATCTGTGAAGGCTGGCCAAGCAGGGGCCATGTCCAGTCCTGAAGCGATTGAGTGTAGACCACTGTCTCCTTGGGAGGTTGGTGCCCGGGACCTGTTGGTTGGGGTTTATCACCAGCTGTTTGTTTGGGACCTCCTTGGTCTCCCATTCCTCTTGCCAAGCTGTCTGGATGGTAAAGTCAGCTGGGGGAGGGTTTTTCCAAATCGGCCGTCTGGATGAAAGTCGGGCAGTGGGTGGGGTGTAGATATCTGCATGGATTGGTAAGTGAGGAAAATCTTTAACTTTTTGGAGCATCCTTTGAGTTAATGCTGCTCGCCGGATGTGTGGAGGGGCTATGTTTGACAGTACAGAGAGCCAGGGGAGTGGTGTTGAGCGGATTGTTCCAGTTATAGTTCTCATGGTTGAGTTGAGCTGGGTGTCTACATGGTGTGTGTAAGATGACCTGGACCAGACAGGGGCACAATATTCTGCTACAGAGTATGAAAGGGCCAGTGCTGAGGTGCGCAGGGTGGAGACTGCCGCCCCCCATTTTGCACCAGCGAGCTTGCAGAGCAGGTTATTTCGTACTTTCACCTTAGCAGCCGTCCCCTTTAGATGTTCCTTGAAGGATAAGGTCCTATCAAGGGTCACTCCAAGATAAGGTGGATTTGGGGCATGCTTAAGCTTGAGTCCGCTCAGGTGGATGTTTAGTTCTCTGGCAGCTTTTGCATTGTGGAGATGAAATACACTGGAGACGGTTTTTGCTGGGCTTGGTTTTAGGCGCCAGATTTTGCAGAACTGGTCCAGTTTAGCAAGATCTTCCGTGAGCACCCGTTCCAGTGGTTCAAAGTCTGGTGCTTGGAATGCCAAACAGATGTCGTCTGCATAGATGAATTTGCGGGATTTTGTAGTAGGCAGGTCGTTTATGTAGAGGTTGAACAGAATTGGAGCTAGAACTGAGCCTTGTGGGAGTCCGTTTTTCTGCATTCTCCATGCACTTGTGTTCTGACTGAGGTGGACTCTGAACCTTCGGTTGGTCAGCAGGGTTTTTATAATTGCTGTTGCCCAAGCAGGGATCGCCTTTATAAGTTTCAGGAGGAGGCCTTTGTGCCAGACCGTATCATAGGCGGCTGTAAGATAGAGAAACACAGCCCCTGTCTTCAGTCTGCTCTCGAAGCCATTTTCAATGAAGGTGGTTAGGGCCAGTACTTGTTCTCCTGTACTGCGGTCCTTGCGGAAACCTGCTTGATCCACACTTAGAATATCCTCTATTTCTGGGGAAATGCGTTGCAGTATTAGGCGCTCCATGATTTTGTAAGGAACGCTGAGTAGGGAGATTGGGCGGTAGCTTGCTGGTAGTTTGTGGTCTTTGCCAGGTTTTGGGATGGCAATGACCTTTGCTGTCCGCCATTTCTTTGGGATCGAGTTCGTTTGTGTGATCCTTGTGTAGAATTGTGTCAACCAGGTTAGGGCTCGGGGGCCAAGATTTTTCATGAATTCTGGGAAGATGTTATCGTATCCTGCTGCCTTTCCACATTTCAGGCCCTGTAGGACTTTCTCCAGTTCAGCAGCCTCGAAAGGTTCAGGGTTCGTTTCCTCTACAGGCATTTTTTGGTGGTTTTTTTAGCTCAGTTGTAACTGCTCTTCTGGTGTCTTTGTCTTGGGGTGCTTTGGCGATAGTCAGTAGGTGGGATGCAACTTGGTTGGGTGTGACGGATGCTCGGCTTTGGCTAGGGGGCTTCTGTGCAGCTCCTAGGCGACGGATGAGGCTCCAACATTTCCTGCTAGAGTGGGTAAAGCTCCGGTCAGCAACTGTCTCCTCCCATTTCTTTCGCCGGGCTGTATTTAGCGATTCAATGAGATGGTCTGCTATCTCTGGGTCCCCTGATGTTTGATAGGATTGTAGGAGGGCAGCACTTTCTCCGTCCAAACATGGGACATAGAGGGGTCGGTAGCCTCGTGGGATTGCAGTATGGGCAGCCTTGAAGATTGCGCTGCAGAAGCGGTTGTATGCTTCATCTACAGTGATGGTGTGGAGTGGGATGGTAACAACGCTCCGGTCCAGAGTTTCACTGAATTTCTTCCAGTTGGCTTTGCGGAAGTTCCAGCGCATCTTCCTTGGGCTGTATATGACTGGAAGTTGTAGGCCAATGTGTACAAGCAGGGGCCGGTGTTGGCTGTGTGGAAAATCATCAAGAATGAGGATCTGTGTAGGATATGGCTCCCCATTCAAAGAGCTGACCCAACACAGGTCAGGAGAATAGTCCTTCTTCCACCTAGCAGAGTGGAAGGTTCCTCTTTGTTTGGGGTCGTATATCAAAGCGAGGTCATTTCTGGATGCCCAGTCTGAAAGTGCCTCCCCATCACTGTCCACTGCTGGGTACCCCCAGTCAGGGTGATGGCTGTTAAAGTCCCCCACATAGATGGCAGGGTGGGGTAGGGTGGGTAAGACCTGCAGATCCCAGTTGGCATTAGGGGGCTTGTACACATTGACAATATGGAAGCCACCAATGATTATGGTGTCTGAGAAATGTGTTGTTATCAGGTGATTTGCTTCAACTATGTCAGAACGCAAAAACATTCAAAAATACAAAAACTGCAAGTGCTGAAATTATCTGCCACTTGACTGCAAAACAGGTATGTGGACTATACATTAAAACAAATTTAAAACACTTTTAAAAATGCTATTAAATGTCCCACTACTCCACTCTTGCTGACTGATTTAACACTACTTCAGTCGAAACCGGAAGTTGCACCATAATCGTTTCTACAGCAGCGCCCTCAGGAATAAGGTGAATAAATAAAACACGAAATGCCATTCATTTCAACTGAGAAATTTTCCAATTTAAGGTCCCATGGAAGTAGAGGGAGCGTGACTTAGGCTCTCTATGGTGGCCAGTGACATAGATGTATACAAACACTAGATACAACATGGCTAACATTTTCATTGCAAATAGAGGCGCAATATTCTGTAGGTAATTATAATGGCTGGTGGCACCTGCAGCATTGTAATTACAGCATACACAAACAATTATTCATTGTGTTTATTGTAATCATTTAAGTTAGGTATGGAATGTGACTAGCCTAGTGGCTAGCCATGTCCTGTCTAGTGTTAATATATCTATGATCAGTAAGGCCATCACAGCCAGCAGCACAACTGGGATTTTAATTTATTTTTTTATTTTATTTAGCCTTTATTTAACCAGGAAGAAAAACTTGAGATTAAAAATCTCTTTTACCAAAACAGAAGCACAGGTATAATCTTAAAATCATGAGGTAAGAACAATGATCATGATGGTCATGATCATGGTCATGATGGTCATGATCATGATCCATCATACATGAAACCACATCTGAAATAAGTATATACAACAAATAAAAATTAATAAAACAACACATACAGTGGTGTGAAAAAGTGTTTGCCCCTCCTGGTTTCCTCATTTTTTTGTACGTTGGTCACACTTAAATGTTTCAAATCAAACAGATTTAAATATTAGACAAAGATAACACAAGTAAATACAAAATGCAGTTTTTAAATTAAAGTGTTTATTATTAAGGGGGGAAAAAATCCAAACCTACATGGCCCTGTGTGAAAAAGTGATTGCCCCCTAAACCTAATAACTGGTTGAGCCACCCTTAGCAGCAACAACTGCAATCAAGCATTAACTGACAATGAGTCTTTTACAGTACTGTGGAGGAATTTTGGCCCACTCATCTTTGCAGAATTGTTGTAATTCAGCCCCATCGGAGGGTTTTTGAGCATGAGCCACCTTTTTAAGGTCATGCCACAGCAATCAATCAGATTTAGGTCAGGACTTTGACTAGGCCACTCCAAAGTCTTCATTTTGTTTTTTTAAGCCATTCAGAGGTGGACTTGCTGGTGTGTTTTGGATCATTGTCTTGCTGCAGAACTCAAGTGTGCGCCAGCTTGAGGTCACAAACAGATAGTCGGACATTCTCCTTCAGGATTTTTTGGTAGACAGCAGAATTCATGGTTCCATTTACCACAGCAAGTCTTCCAGGTCCTGAAGCAGCAAAACAACCCCAGACTACCACACTACCACTACCACATTTTACTGTTGGTATGATGTTCCTTTTCTGAAATGCTGTGTTACTTTTTCACTAGATGTAATGGGACACACACCTTCCAAAAAGTTTAACTTTTGTCTCATCAGTCCACAGAGTATTTTCTCAAAAGTCTTGGAGATCATCAAGATGTTTTGTGGCAAAACCGAGACAAGCCTTTATGTTCTTTTTGCTCAGCAGTGGTTTTCGTCTTGGAACTCTGCCATGCAGGCCATTTTTGTCCAGTCTCTTTCTTATGGTGGAGTCATGAACACTGACCTTAACTGAGGCAAGTGAGGCCTGCAGTTCTTTGAATGTTGTTGTGGGGTCTTTTGTGACCTCTTGGATGAGTTGTCGCTGCACTCTTGGGGTAATTTTGGTCGGCCGGCCAGCCACCGCTGGGGAGGTTCACCACTGTTCCATGTTTTCGTCATTTGTGGATAATGGCTCTCAATGTGGCTCGCTGGAGTCCCAAAGCTTTAGAAATGGCTTTATAACCTTTTCCAGACTGATAGATCTCAGTTACTTTGTTTCTCATTTGTTCCTGAATTTCTTTGAATCACAACATGATGTCTAGCTTTTGAGGATCTTTTGGTCTACTGCACTTTGTCAGGCAGGTTCTATTTAAGTGATTTCTTGATTGAGAACAGGTGCGGCAGTCATCAGGCCGGGGTGTGGCTAGAGAAACTGAGCTCAGCTTTCCAGAGATGTAATAAACCACAGTTAATTTATGTTTTAATGGGGGGGGGGGTCACTTTTTCACACGGGGCGATGTAGGTTTGGATTTTTTTTTACCCTTAATAAACACCTTCATTTAAAATCTGCATTTTGTCTTTACTTGTGTTATCTTTGTCTAATATTTAAATTTGTTTGATCTGAAACATTTAAGTGTGACAAACATACACAGTAAACACACAGTATAATAGACAAAGGAATTACCCAGGGAAGTAAAACTGCCTAGATAACTTGATATACATCGCAGATGATGACCTGTAAAGATAGATACATTGTACTTGCTGTACAATGCAGGATTATCAGGCGCAAGGTGCAATGTGGGGTACCAATTACACTGCAAGTTGCAGTATGGCAGCATTGTTATGACCAGAATTCAGCATTAGAGTGAGTTATCGTACAGTGAAATGGCATGTGGCAGGAAAGATTTCCTGTACCAGATCGTTCGGCAGCAAAGCTGTAGCAGTCTGCTGAAGAAAGTACTCTGCTGTCTGTCCAGTGTGTGATGTAGGGGGTGATCAGGGTTGTCCATGATGGATAACAGTTTGTTCAGTGTCCTCCCCTCCACCACATTCTCAAAGTTCTCCAGCCTGAGACCAATTACAGAGCTTGATAATCTTATCAAGTCTGTAGATGTTGCTGGCTTTGATACTGCTACCCCAACAGACAGCAACAAAGAAAATGGAACTGGCAAAAACAGCCTGTAGAAAAGCTCCAGCATCTTGCTGCACACGTTGAATGATCTTAAGGCACTTTTCCACTAGCCCAGCACACCTCGGCACGTCTCTATTCACTTCGACACGGTTCGGCTCGCTTTTGTCTCCATTACAACCGTGTTAAGCTGGGGTGGGTGGGATTTCTATAACAGCGAGGCGGTGCCACACTCCCGTGACGTAAAACACACGACACAAGCAAAACATAAACACATGCGGCTGTATAAGGCGTCTCCTCGGTCTGTAGCTTTTTTCACCGTAAATGCCAAAAAAGGACTGCCAGACAAGGGTACAGGCAGCGAGATGAAACACTCTGGAATAGTTCTGCAGCTTCTGGGAGAGCCAAAGACGTGAGGATACAAACTAGGTCATATATGATGGTAAGCTAATGTTGCTAATGCTAGTTTGCTATAAGTACGTCGTACTACACTGTAATGTCTGCAAGTTATCGCTGTTAGGTACTAAAATATGTATGCTGTGTGTGTTTCAGATGGCT
The DNA here is from genome assembly GCA_020510985.1 of Pholidichthys leucotaenia. Taxonomy (NCBI): domain Eukaryota; kingdom Metazoa; phylum Chordata; class Actinopteri; order Cichliformes; family Pholidichthyidae; genus Pholidichthys; species Pholidichthys leucotaenia. Next base: position 59,384,637 of record CM035840.1, on the reverse strand, counting down.
CTGTTGTGGGGAAATTACTGCTTCAGTCGGTCTGGGCGTTCAACACAGCCTGTCACTGATGTCAGCACAGCTTCACAAACGATCAGTGGTTATAGAGCTTAAGAATGTCTGTAGAAACATTTATTTCCTGTACAACAAATTGCTCTGATCTGCTTGAAAATCATGGAGAGACTGTTGAGACATCATGGACGTACCTGCTTCTGCAGAACTGAGTCTGAGGTGGTGTTATAGAAAAAATGATCAGCTGACACAACTTGATCGCCATGTTAATGACTATATTAGCCACAAAATATATATTCAAAAAGTAAACAGTACTGAGTTAGGTATAATAAGATATATTTGACAGTTATCATGCATTTTAGGCCAAAACAAACTTGATCTAGGATTAAAAGCAATTAAAATAATGCAGTCATAAGGTTACATGGAAAATACTTGATTTACTAGATACATGTACTGCAGAAATATATATTCTCTGCATCAACAATGTACTAGACATGCATTCCTGTAGTATTGCACTGGGAATTGCACTGACAATAAACCTCTGAAGTTTTTGCAGATGTCTCTTTTTTTTATATGTGAAGGTTACCACCATGTGGCATAAATTAAATACTGAAAGATTGGAAAAGCTAAGAATAATCCAGCAGTTTGAGAAATCACTTTTGGTTTGGTGTAAGTCTGTCAACAGAATTATGAACCATAAAGCAGTTTGTGTTAAAATGTTAAATCCCATTAAACCTAATCCGGGGGCTTCCAATCATGTGTCATGGGGGGCCAAGACCCTGCAGGTTCTCTCTTCTACCCAGTCTCTTCAGCAGGTGTTCTCACTGATCAGTCAGTGGAAGAAGTTCAGTGGAATCTGCTGTTGAAGACACTGGTTGGAGGTAAAGCCTGCAGGGTCTTGGCCCTCCATGGCACATGATTAGACACCCCCGCCCAAACCCATTATGATGAAGAGCAGATGCTAATATGACCCAGAATTCCTCCATATACTGGTACTGTCACTAAAGTATGCAGGGTCTTCTGCAGTGGCACATCCAACAATACAGTCTTCAGTTAATAAAATAATTGTTTTGGTTACTTTTTTCTTAAAAATGAGCCATTATTTTCAAGGTCACCAATAAATCCTTTGTACAGTTGACTCTTTTCCCACCGGTGTCTTAACAGACAAAATAGAAAATCATGATGCAAACACATAAGTCACTAAATTGTTTATTACAATCAGCAGCAAATTCCAGATTATTCAGAATGTGCAAAATTCAAACTGTAAAAAAAAAAACTGGAATGGTCACACACGGCAGCCACGCTGCCTCACTGAGAAGCAACTGGATCGGCCCCTCGTACTGGTCCTGGTTCAGCAGATCTTCAGCCTGCATCTCTGTAAATAGTGAGGCAAGGTCCAGTTGGGGTGGACAGTTTCCCTCTTGCCTAGACAAAAGACAAATGGGTGGTGGTTAATTAAAGCAAGTTTAAAACATATTTGTGAAATACACTTGTTGTTCGAAGCCAGTGGTGGAATGTGAATTAATGAATGAATCTTTATTGCGGATTGATTAAAAGTAAAGATTAAAAGAAAATAGAATAATATAACAAAGGGGAAAAAAATCTAACAAGGTCAAATTAAATAATAACTCCTCTGATTATACAGTTCAACATAGGTTATCTGAAATGGGTGATGGCTGAAGCTGCAGCTTATATTGCCCACCATATTTCATCCAAGAATTCAAAAGAAAAACAAAACAGGAGGGATTACAGTTTGAATGTGACAATAAAGTACTTTGTTGTTGTATTTAACCACAATTTTCATGTAGCTGCGCTTCGGTAGATTTTACAAGGGCTGTGTTACATTTAAAATCATCTGTTTTTACTGTGGCCTCAGCAATCAGAATGAATTAATGCATTCACTTGAATGGAATATAGTACTTTAACTGAAGGTGTGCATCACCGAGTATGGAGTCGCTCAGTCAAAATATGAAGTTTTTATCAATAAAAGTTTGTCTTGTCTGTAAAAGTGTCTCTTGTTGCCCTGGCTTCATGTGTGGGCGGTGTTTTGTACTAGCATTGCTAAAATATAAAAGGAAGCACTACAATGGGTCTCGAATATTTGTAATGTGTCCTGTTACTGCATGAGTTTATTGATGATAGACTATAAACTACACATATAAAGTAAATTATATTGACGACTGAACATCTCACATTCGCCAAAACATACAGTTATGAACATAACTCACAAAGGATCACACAAGTGATCTGACAAAAAAATAAATACATTAACAAGCGGTTTATTTTACAGTTGATGTGCCATATTCACACAATCAAATAAATCTCATTTCAGTCCCTTTTATATTAAGTGGAAATTGTGCTACTTTGGTTTTGACACTTTACCTATAAAAGCAAAGGATTTCAGTACTTTCCACAGTGGCGAGGTAGGTTGTGGGGAGGCTGATTTCCTCTTGCCTAGATGAACGACAGAAATGGATGGTGGTTAGTTTCAAGCAAGTTCAACACATATACAGGCACATCTCAAAAATTAGAATACCATGAAAAAATTCAATATTTTTTTCACTCATTTCAGAAAGTGAAACCCATATATAGATTCATTACAGGGACAGTGATATATTGCAAGTGTTTATTTTAATATTGATGATTACGGCTACAGCCCATATTAACCAGGACCTCAGTGGCCAACATTTGTATTTAAAAACTATTTTTTAAAGTTAATTTTATGTAATATTCTAATTTTTTGCCAAATTGAATTTGGGGTTTTCAGGGGCTGTAAGCCATAATCATCCATCCATCCATCCATCCATTTTCTACCGCTTTTCCGGAGGTCCGGGTCGCGGAGGCAGCAGTTCAAGCAGAGAAGCCCAGACTTCCCTCTCCCCAGCCACCTGCTCCAGCTCTTCAGAGGGAATACCAAGGCATTCCCAGACCAGCTGGGAGACATAGTCTCTCCACCGAGTCCTGGGTCTGCCCCGGGGTCTCCTCCCAGTGGGACGTGCCTGAAACACCTCAAGTGGGAGGCGTCCAGGAGGCATCCTAATCAGATGCCCATACCACCTCAACTGACTCCTTTCAATGTGGAGGAGCAGCGGTTCTACTCTGAGCCTCTCCCGGATAACTCGGATAGTTATCCGGGAGAGGCCATAATCATCAAAATTAAAATAAATAAACGCTTGAAATATACCACTGTCTGTGTAATGAATTGATATACGGATTTCTCTTTCTGAAATGAGTGACAAAAAATATTGAAGTTTTTCATGACATTCTAATTTTTGGAGATGTAACTGTATTAGGGAAATACACCTGTGAAAGTCAGTGGTGGGATGTGACAAAAATGCTTCGTTTCCCTGACAAGCACTGCAGGATCCACAGAATAGATGTGTGGGTCTATTCTGATGCTTTAGAAAATTATATGAATGACTTTATAAATCACTGGTTTGAAAAAGCAATTTTAATATGACGAGATTTCGGCTCCTGTGGTCCATTTCACCAGTATCCACAATATAAACAGGGAGGCTAACCCCTGGCATGTGGAAACACATTCTAGCATTAAATTGCACACAATTTAATGCGCAGCACCAAAGTGCAATATGTACACAAACCAGGACTTTAACCAGGATTAGCATATTTCATCGTTTTGCTCTCACAAGCGAATATTTAGGAGAAAACAAGCGCGAATCAGCAGTTGGTACTAGCTAGCTACTAGCTAAAACTCGTTAGCTAAAACTCGTTAGCCAGCACAGAACAGCGCTGTATGGCTCAAAAAAAGTGAGCTTATCACCAACAGGATAAATAAGCGAACAGATGCACATTATTACAAATCACTCACCATCGATGGTTCTCTCATGTTCGTCTTCAGCTTGTCCGTAGTCCGGTTCTTTGCTGGGCTGCCATCTGTATCGGTCCGGGTCACTCCTCACTGTGGATCTGCCACCGAGCAGAGAAAACTCCGCACCTCTTCGTTGGACCACGGTGTAGAGTTCTGCAAAACCTACAACGCTGTCTGTATTAATATCGTATTTACTCCGTGACCGAGTTAGTCTGTGAAATATTGCAAATGGCGGTCGTGTGTAGATTCATCAGAAGATGGTTGCTTTCGTGACGTTACGACCTGACCAATCAGCGGCGACCAGTCTTTTGACGTCGCAACACGGCACGACTCAGCACGGTTGTACCCTGCCCTCGAGCGGGGACGAAAATTGCGGCTGTTAAACCGTGTTGGGGCTAGTGGAAAGAGTTACAAAGCGTGCTGAGCTGTCCCGTGTTGGGCTAAGCGGGGCTAATGGAAAAGGCCCTTTAGAGAGGTGCCAAAATCACATACATCAAACTACTGTCTCAGCACAGGTGCCAATTGAATCTACTCAATCACTTCCTCAGAAAGTAGTCTGCTCATTCCCTTCTTGTATGCAGCATCGGTGTTAGATTTCCAGTCCAGTCCATTGCTGATCATGACACCCAGGTATTTGTAGTCCTCCACTACCTCCACTTCCTCCCCTCTAATCTGCAATGGCTGTGAAGGCATCCTCTTCTTCCTGAAGTCAATCACCATCTCTCTGGTCTTGCTGACGTTCAGTCTCAGGTGATTCTGCTCGGTCCACTCCACAAATTTGTCTACCAGTGCCCTGTACTTCCCTTCCTCTCCCCCTCTTATACATCCAACTACAGCCGAGTCATCAGAATTTCTGCAGATGGCATGACTCGGTGTTGTACTGAAAGTCAGTGGTGTACAAGGTGAAGAGAAAAGGAGAAAGCACAGTCCTCCTGTGGAGCTCCTGTGTCACTAACCACCACATCAGACAAGACACTGCCCAGCCGGACAAACTGTGGTCTGCCTGTCAGGTAGTCAGTAATCCAGGAGATCACAGAGCTGTCAACTCCCATCCCCCGCAGCTTCTCACCCAACAGCAGTGGCTGGATGGTGTTAAATGCACTGGAGAAATCAAAGAACGTGATTCTCACAGTGTCTCCTCCGCCATCCAGGTGCAGATGGACTTGTTGCAGCAGGTAGATGACAGCGTCTTCAACTCCTAAAGGGTTAATCCCCCTTCCACAGCATGTGGGACACCGTGTGTTGTATAGGGGTGGTGCCTATCTCCATTTCTTTGACCTTAGGCCACACAGCTACTGTAAGTAGTGAAAGCTACAGTGGGGGGGGGGGGGGGTCAGTCCTCTGGTAGCTCTGTGCATTAACTTTCCTTTTTCCATTCTAATATACAGTATATAATAGCATAAGTGGAAAGTACCATTTTTATAAGGTCTTTGGTATGACCTGCCCAGGATTTGAACCCACAACCTCCCGGTTGTGGGCGGATGCTCTACCAACTAGGCCACCACTCTGGTTAACTCTCAAAGGGGCTGATATGCAAACTGCAGAGGGTCCAGCCACATCTTCACTTGCGGCCTCAGGTGAGCTAAAACCAGTCTCTCCGGGACCTTCATCACATGAGATGTAAGGGGAACTGGTCCATAGTCATTCAGTCATTTAAAACAACTAGAGTAGAATCAGGATTTCTAGGATGGTTTAATAGGCACTATGCCATTAAATTATAGTTATTCATATTCTGCTAAGAATATCCAGGGCCATGAAGATGGTGTCTTCCTTGATGAGAAAATTTTAATGCAAACATTTGTTTTTAAGAATACTCCCTTTCTGAAAACCCTTTGGACATTTCTGAGAAATGTGGCCCAGACAGAATGAGGGGTATCTTGTAACGTACATATTGCCTAAACTTTCCTTCACTCTGGCAAAATGTTGCATCACATCAAAACTATTGTAGCGAAACAATAAAACTGAGATGTGTGACGCTTTTGAGACCTTTTCACATCTTGGCCACTGACGCAATGTTTTCATTTATTGCACATATCATATCTAATACCATCTCTCCGTTTGCTTACTTTAAATCATTTCAACAGAGAGCTTATTCAGTTTTTTTTATTCTTTAATTACCTCACCGTTTTAAGACTTTAGTCAGTTGTATTACATTTGAAAAGAGAAGCTGTCCACTGATAAGAACTTGTGTGCTGCTCAGGGAACAAGTGAGCTGATAAAACCAGTAGAAAAGATAAAAAAAATGAGTTACAGCATGAAACCAGAGACATCCATGCATTCATTAATAGCGACAACATTCACGAGGTGTCATGAACAGTTTCAGAGACAGTTTAATTCTCTTGATCATCCTCGTCCCATGTGGACTAGATAGTGCTTTGAACAATTAAGTTAAGGTAAGATAATGGAATGCTGTTTAAGGTGCAATGACTCAGATGGATGCCATGTGAATGTAGGAATGTACTAGTCTGTTATAAATATTGAATATCAGGTCAGATGTGACTGAAATCACTGGATTATATTGGAAATCTAGCCGTCAATCCCGCATGTAATCCATTCAATTTCAGCTCTGCTCTGTGTTGCTAACATTTAGTTGGCTGTCTCCATTGTCATGCAATGTGGATGACCCCCTGTACAACACTGACTATAAATGTAATGACAGAAAAAATACAGGTATAGAGACAAGGTAAGCCTTTTTACTTATTGAGAATATAAAATTGCAGTTCTGTATTAACGGAATGGAGTTTTGTGTGAAACGAAACAGGTGGTTGCTTTGAAAATTGTTTATAAAATACAAGAGCTGTTCATTAAGGATTTCACCTGACTCATTTCATATAGACTGAAAGGAACCAAACTTGGCAGTTATCAAAGATTAGAAAAAAAAAAAATTCTCAATCCTTCTATACGTACAGGACATACAGGAGAATTGAAATGCAGTTTCTCTCTCTCTTAGTGGTGTGCGTGTTATGACCCGAGCGCCGGTTCTGATCGCGCTCGGGCTAAGTTATTCTCGCTGCCGGCCTTGACAGCTGCGGGCTGTATTCTGGCCTCACCGGGCTCTTATTGTGAAAGGACTCGGTGGGGCTTCCGCCTGTCAACGGCCGGTCAGCTGATTGTCATTACCGTCGTTAGTGCTTCACCCTTTTAAGCCCGGCACTGACGACGGTAAGACGCAGGAGTATCAGTCGACATTGAGTCAACGTTACGTGAGGATTGCTTGTGTGTCTTCATCCTGCCAAGCCCTGGGTCTGTGCCTCGTCATACTTGTGAGTGCCGCAGACCTTCATGTCAGGTTCATCATCATAGTTTTGTCACAGTTAGCTCGTAGCGGCTGGGTTAGCCCTACGAGCCCAAGTCTCAGTTATGTGTGTGTTTTGCCCTATAGGGGTTCATAGTTGTGTTTGTCACGCCTCTATGTCACAATTAGCTCGTAACGGCTGGGTTAGCCCTACGAGCCCAAGTCTCGTTCTTGTGTGTGTTTGCCCTTATGGGTTCATAGTTGTGTTTTGTCACGTCTGGAAATAAATAACATCTGAGCCAAACTCTTTGGTGAACTCTGTGGCGTCTCTTGGTGATCCGCGAGGATCGCCACATGACAGTGCGCAATATATAAGAAAAGAAGGAATAAGGATGAAAAACAACAACCGCAGTCTCCTGGAGTCTGCAGCAGCTCTGACCATCTATGGCTGCGGTTGAGGCGAGATCAGCTCGTCCTGGAACAAAAGCTGTGGGAGGGGGGAAGATGGCGGCTTAGGAGACGGTCAGCTTTTGTGGAGCTCCATAAACGCCTAAATAAATTCAACATTCTCACTGAAGATACGGCTTTTTCCTTGCAAGCCAATGTAATGTTATGACTCTCGAGCAGTACTGGACAAGACAACATAAAGCAATGCCGTCATCGAAAGGTAAGAACAGCAATAAGCCACGACAACAAAACACTGAGAACACAGCTACGCCATTAGTCCAACACGGCTGCGAACACGATCAAGATGAAGATCAGATGGAATTGGACCCTAGGCTCACTAAAGCATTTGAGCTCATGACCAGTAAGATAATGAAGGCTACTGACGATAAACTGGAACCGTTAGCCATGACTGTTCTTTCTCATGCCAACGAGCTGAAAGCAGTCGTTAACCGGCTGGACGAGTTAGAGGCTAGGACGCTACAGATGGAAATGGCTAACGAGCCATTGGCTAACATGGTCCCAGCTTTGGAGAAGAAAATAAAATCCATCTCTGAACATATAGATGACCTGGAGAACAGAGGGCGGCGAAAGAATATACGCATCGTCAATTTGCCAGAGAACATGGAAGGCGGGAATGCTTTGGGCTTCTTTGAGCATTGGCTTCCAGATTTTCTTAATATGGACACGAAGGATGGCCGGGTTAAGCTAGAGAGGGCTCACCGCTCCCTTGCACCGGCACCCGGCTCTAATCAGCGACGTCGCCCAGTCATCATCAGAGTCCACTCGTTTCCTGACAAGCAGAGAGTGATGGCGGCAGCGCGATGTAAAGCAGGCAACGGCGACATTACCTTGAACGAGAGAAAAATATCCTTCTATCACGATCTCTCTGCTGACGTTCTTCGTAGACGAAAGGAGTTTAATGAAGCCAAGCAGCGCCTGAGAGGAACTGGAGCAGAATATTCTATGCTGTTCCCCGCAAGGCTGCAAGTATCCTTTAACGACACTAAGAAAACTTTTCTCTCCCCGACTGAAGTAATGTCTTTTGTATCCAGTGTGACAAATCAGGGAAGATGAGAAAGTGGACCTTAAGGTTGGACAGTGTATTTATTATTATCCATCTCTGTGCCTTATTACGACTCTCTGTGTGTGATATGTGGTTTAAATAATACACAATTCTTTGTGTTTAATACATATGTTAATCCGCTAATCCAACTATCTAAGGAGAAAACTCTATCGAATATGACTTAAACCTAAGTTTAAATGCATTGCTTGTTCTTAATATTAAGGGATGTTTCAGTAGCTCCCTGCCAACTGGATTATCACTTACCCCCTCTTCCCTTTTTTTTTTTTCGTTTTTTTTTTTTTTTTTTTTTTTTTTTTTTGGCACTCGTGTAAAGGAGTTTTTTTTTTGCGTTGCGTTTTTTTTTTTTTTTTTTTTTTTGTATTGCCCCCACCTCTTCTTGCTTTTCTTGTGAAGCGTTTTGGCCTTTAGTAAGTGCCTCGAAGAATAGCAATCCCCATGCGATCTGGGGAAGGAGCCTATTTATTATCTACTGGTTTTGTGTATTTTTTTGTTTTGGGTTTGTTTTTGGGTGCATGTTTTATGCTCAGCAGTTGTCTACTGTATCAATATTTATATTATTTGTACATTACATTATGCCAAATACATAAGAGTTTTACATGTACAAAATGGGGCGCTGGAGGCATATTTATTAGTCTCTATAGGGTACATAAATCCTACATAAATCCTAATGTCTTCTTCCAGTAGGATTAAACTTTGTTCTTGCAACGTGAGGGGCTTGAAGGGGAATGTGAAGCAAAGAAAGGTTTATGCTTTATTGAAAAGGGAGAGAGTGGAGATAGCTCTGTTATAGGAAACACACCTGGACGATAATGGACATCATAAACTTAAATATGGTTGAGTTGGCCAGGTTTATTCCTCTTCTTTTACCACCAGCAGCAGGGGCATAGTTATATTAATACATAAAAATCTCCCATTTCAGCTGGTGAAGTGCGTTAAAGATACACATGGAAGATATGTGATTATTAAAGGGGTTTTATATGGTGAACAGATTGCTATTATGGATCTTTATTGTCCACCTAATTATTCACCTAGCTTCTTGGTTAAGGCCTTTTCTGAATTTGCAGAGCTTTCCCCAGCAATAGCTTTAGTGGGAGGAGACTTTAACTGCCTACTTAACCCCCTGCTTGATAGACACCCTCCTCGGAATGTATCTTTAACAACTCAGGCTGATGCTCTTCATGCTATCTATGAAGAAATGAATTTAGTAGATGCATGGCAAACTCTCCACCCATCTGCTAAAGAATTTACTTTTTATTCCCCCCCCCCCCATAAATGTCATACGAGGACTGATTACTTTTTTATTTCTAAACTCTTGGTACAATCGGTGTCTTCGTGTACAATAGGCAACATCATTGTTAGTGACCATGCAACAGTATTAATAGATTTATCTGTTGGTTTAGGGCAGGTTAAGAGTAGACGATGGCGATTTGATACATGCCTTCTAAAAGATGAAAAGTTTACTACTTACTTGAGAGATAATTTTAAAATATTTTTTGCTATCAACTCTCAATCTACTAATGACTCATCCTTATTATGGGAAACCTCTAAAGTCAATATCAGAGGCCTAATCATTGCATATTTAGCCTCAAAAAAACGAAAGCAAAAAAGAACAGCATTCTAAACTTGAAAAGGAACTGGAAGAAATTAAGAGAGTACTTGGTTCATCATCATTATCAGATCCTATATTATTGCAGAGAAAGTGTGCCACACAAGCTGCATTAGATGCATTATTAACTCAACAAGCTAAGCGTGCTTTTTTTTTTTTTTTTTCAAAACAGGTTATATGAATTTGGAGACAAATCTAGTAAGTATTTGTCTTGTTTAACAAAAATCAGAACAAATTCCCAACTGATTCCTTCAGTTGTAGGTCTAAATGGAACTCGTTATTTTGATAACAAAAATATTAATAATACCTTTAAGCAGTTTTATATTCAGCTATATACAGAAGACCAGACAGCAGGGGCCTCATATAAGATGGACTCTTTCTTGGACAGCCTAGCGCTTCCTACTATTTCTGATACTCAGAGACATGATTTAAATTCTCCCATCTCTAGAGAAGAGGCTATATTAGCGATTAACAGTTTACAATCAGGTAAAGCACCGGGGCCAGATGGCATGGGCAGCGAATTTTACAAAGAATTTCAGGATATACTTGTGGATCCATTTTTGGAGATGATAGAACACTCCTTTACCTCTGAGAGTTTACCTCAGTCATTAAGAGAAGCTGACATCTCTCTAATTCTTAAAAAAGGCAAGTGTCCTGAAGATTGCTCAGGATATAGACCTATTGCTCTTTTAAATCAAGATGTTAAACTGTTATCTAAGATCCTGGCTCTGCGATTAGAGAAGGTTTTGCCTCTTATCATTAAGGAGGACCAGACAGGTTTTATTAAAGGCAGAAGCTGTAGTCACAACATTAGGAGGCTTTTAAATATTGTTCATTTCTGTCAATCACAACAAAACGACACTGTAATCATCTCATTGGATGCAGAGAAAGCCTTCGACCGAGTTGAGTGGCCTTATCTATTTAAAGTATTACAAAAATTTAATCTGGGGGATAACTTTATCAAATGGATCAAACTTTTGTATAATAAACCCTTGGCATCAGTCATAACAAATGGTTATAGATCGGATAATTTCCCAATTTATCGCTCAACACGTCAAGGCTGCCCCTTAAGCCCTGCTCTTTTTGCCCTTGTGGTAGAACCTTTAGCTGAAGCCATTAGACAGGATCCAGCTGTCAGGGGTATAGATGTAGGGGAGATGCAACATAAAATTTCCCTTTATGCGGATGACATTTTGTTGTACGTAGCAGAGCCTGCTACCTCTGTTCCGCGACTGGTTGATATCATTAATTATTTCGGGTGTTTTTCTGGTTACAAAATTAATTTCTCTAAATCTTTAGCTATGCCCATGGGAAGCCTCAGAAATAGAATGAACTCCCTTATATCATTTCCATTTTGCTGGTCTATGTCAGGTTTTGTGTACTTGGGTATTCAGATTACTCCTATGTTCCATCAGATGTTTAAAGCCAATTTTAACCCTCTCCTAGACACTATAAAGAAGGATTTAAACAGGTGGTGTTCACTTCCCTTATCATTACTCGGCAGAGTGTCTATTATTAAAATGAGTATCCTGCCTAGATTATTGTACCCCCTACAGACGGTTCCAATATTTATAACTAATAAGGTTTTGAAGTTATTGAATGGTTGGTTGAGTGATTTTATTTGGAGCAAAAGGAAGCCAAGATTAAAAATGGTAAAACTACAACTTCCAAGTTCAATGGGAGGTTTGGATGTTCCTAACATTAAATGGTACCAAATAGCATCTCAACTAAGGTTTATAGCAGAATGGGTTAAAAATGATCCTACTTCTGTTTGGTTGGGCCTTGAAAAGTCACAGGCCTCTTGGTCACTGTTGGGCCTTTTGTCATGTAAGAATTTAAAGTCAGTTAGAAATCTCTGTGATAATAACCCCATAATTTGCAATACTTTAAAGGCCTGGTTTATGACACGAAAGCTTGAAGGAAGATCAGATTTAACTACTTTATTAATTCCTATTCAAGGCAATCCGGATTTTGTTCCTGGTATGATGGACAGTGGTTATAATATATGGACAGTTAAAGGGTTAAAGAAAATCTATGACCTTTTTGATGGTGCATTGTTATCATTTGAGCAGCTTCAGGAGAAATTTGGTCTTTCTAAACAGAATTTTTTTAGATACCTTCAGATCGAGATTTCATAATTAGAAAGACCACACTCAATGTAAATGCCACAGTGTCTGCAGTTGAGCGGTTACTTCTTTTGGGCCCAACCAAAAAATTTATAACTCGCTGTTATAGTGACTTAAGTCAGTCAGATGTGAAATGTATGTCAGTTATGCAGGATCTTAAACAGAAATGGCAAAGTGAACTTGGTGTAAATATTTGTGAGGATTCATGGGATACAATCTGGGAGTGTGCCAAGAAGATTTCAATATGCAATTGTGCAAGATTATTGCAATACAAAATTTTACATCGCTTACAAATCTCTCCCAGTAAAAGATCCAACATGAATCCCCAGCTTTCACCCATGTGTCTGAAATGCAAAATTTCTGTTGGTACCTATACTCATTGTGTTTGGTCTTGTCCTAAAATCCAAGTATACTGGCTAGACGTTGTACAAGACATGAATCAAATATTTGGTGTGAATGTAGACATGGATCCTCGCTCTCTGCTACTGGGACACCAAACCAGGACTTACTTTTTGGAAGCTCTGCAAGACTGTACAATATCCTTGCATACGGCAAGAAGGAATATGTTTTTGTCATGGATATATGACAAGCCACCAACTAAAACAAACTGGCATAAAATCACCATGGAGTGTTTTCCTTTGGAATATTTAACATGTTTACTTCACTCAACAAAGAGATATTTTATGAAAATATGGACCCCATATCTCAAATTCTCTAACCTTACGGTGTCCTCGATTCTTGGGAGCGTTAACTTGGATTAAATATACTTTTTTTTTTTTTTTTTTGACCTTGTTTGTGGTGCCATGATGGTTACGCTCCTCTGTGCTGGTTTATGTGGTTTATGTGCTGGTTTATGTGTGTACATGTATGAGTTTCTAGCTAAGTATATCTTCCTTTTTTTTTAATTTCAATCTTTAATTTTGTGTAGATGTGGCGGCACGGTGACGGAGTGATTAGCACTGCCGCAGCACAGCAACTCACCCTTGGCTGGGGGATCCTGGGTTCGATCCAAGCCCCCGACCAACAGTGATCTGTGTGGAGTTTGCATGTTCTCCCCGTGTCTGCGTGGGTTTACTCTGGGATTTCTCCGGTTTCCTCCCACATGCCAAAAATACACAAGTTAGGTTAATTGGCATCAAACTGGGGATTCTAAATTGTCCTTGGGTATGACTGTGAGAGTGAATGGTTGTCTGTCTCTCTGTGTTGGCCCTGCGATGGACTGGCGATCTGTCCAGGGTGTACCCTGCCTCTCGCCCAAAGATGCTGGGATAGGCTCCAGCCCCCCCGCGACCCGAAAAGGATTAAGCGGAAGAAGATAAATGAATTTTGTGTAGATTAATTTTGTGCTGAGCTGTTTTTCATGTTTTGATTGTTGGGGGGGGGGGTTCTGTGTGTGTGTGCAAAACAAAAAAAAAATTTCAATAAATACAATTTGAAGAAAAAAAAATAAAAAAATTCTCAATCCTCCAATGTTTCTCAAAGTGCGGCCCCCGTGCCAATGGCGGCCCGCGAAAACATTTCTGGCGGCCCGCGGCCAATCTGTTAACGTCTTAAAGGCCTCGGCCGGACGAAATTACAATATCGCTAAATCATATCTTAAATTTGTGTGTGAGACGAGCTAATTTGAACCGCACATGTTTTGGTGTCAACAAATGTTGCATAAGGTGACAATGCGCTATTGAAGTATGATTTCCTTGAGAGCTGTCTGTCTGCCAAGCGATCAGCGGCTAAAATGGCCACTGACTGTGTGACGTCAGGTCAGGGAGCGACCTGAGTAGGAGGAGGAGCACACTGAGGAGCACGCGGTGAGTGTTTAGGAACTTCCCCTGCCTGGGAAAATCAGAACCCCATGGGTGAATTTCGTTCAGAAAACGCTAAAAAATTGGAATTATGTCGCAAAATCACCCAACATGTGCATTAGACATTTTGTTGACAGCGATTTTGAGAATAAGATGCAATTTGAAATGAAATTAGCAAAAAGATTGCTGATAAAAAAAATCGGCTGTTCCAACTATATATCCGTTCACTTCAAAGTCCCACTCTCAGACAGTGTCAGTGAAGTGGCGTGAAAAGCAAGGGTGATCTACCGATGCGATCTTTCTGACACCTCCTGCTTAAAACCCAAAAAATCAGAAGGATCGTGAGGCCCCGCTTTCACGGTCTGTATTCATACTGAAAATCAAGATCAAGCGAGCTTTTGCCCTTCTGCTCCACGGGAGGTTTCTGTCCTCCCTGAGCTCGCCTTAGGACACCTGCGTTACAGTTTGACAGGTGTACCGCCCCAGTCAAACTCCCCACCTGCCACTGTCCCCGGAGCGGGTCACGCCCGGCATCAGGTCGTTTACGAGTTATTTAGCACCGGGTTCTCCACGAACACGCGTCCGTGAGCGGGGAGGGGCGGCCGCCTTCCGGCCGTCCCCCGGCCCGGTCGCGAGAGCCCTTCCAGCACCGGCCGGGGCCGGCTATCCTAGGCCAACCTGGGATATCCTGATCTTTCTGATCAACCTTAAGTAAACAGTAAGTAAACAGGGTAATTTTTCTTTTTTAAATATTCACTGCCAATATTTACTAAAATTATTTACAAGCAATGAATTTCATTGCCTTAACAACTTATCAAATATTAGAATTTTAGGGTATTCATACTAATCAAGTATGAAATATTCAGTGCTGTATAGGGAGGTGGTTGTGCCTGTTTGCTCAAGTTATATTTCTATATATGTAATCCAATTTGACACCTCTGGAATGAAATTATGTTGATCTACTGTTTTTGCAGATGTTATCCACTGTCACTCAACCTTCAAATACTGTGGATTTTTTTTTTGAATTTGATTATTCAGCAATTGTCCTCATTGCAGTCATCCATGTGAGGTAACAAGTCACACTAAAGGCTCTCTGTTGGTGATCAAACAACATTGTCCACATTGTGTTGAGGATCGATCCTGGCACAGCCAGCAGATGATCAGGGACATCCCAGCTGGTAACATACAGCTTTCATCCGCCATTCTCTTCACTGGTGCGTCATATGTCAAGGTCCTCAGAGTTCTAAATGCAGTCGGTATCGTTGGAATTTCCACGACCACTTACAAGGAGCTTTCGATTTCTAATTTTTATTAAATTAATTTTATTTCAGAATATGTGGATGATCTGATGAATACTCTTTTCGACAAAACCTTGGTTGATCCAACCCACTTATTGGAGCAGTGGCACTCTGTACAAGCCAGAGTTCCAGCAACATTGAGTGCCAAATTTCAGCGTCCCATCAAAGCTGATGCTGTTGAGCAACATGTATCTAGATTTTCAAAATCAAACATGTAAAAGTAGAATAAATTTCCAATTAGCAATGAAAGTTCAGCTTTCAATTGTTAGGGAAGCAACATATTTTGCTAAGACAAAAAAATATAAGCCTAAGATTTTTAGAGAAATGTGCTTTTAAAAATTACACACAAATTTTACACCATAAAATGGTAGAAAAATTACTCTAATGTATATGAGATCCGACTTTGATGAATGCTGAAATATTAGAATTATAAAATTGACATGCACATTAATAAACTCAATATATGATTTTAAAAAACTTTATTTAAATAACATTGATCACAAATCTAATCTTGGTAGGCAAAATCCCTTGTTGTGATCAGATGGGAATGTTTCTCTGATGAGGCTCACAGCACAGGCAGGCAACATAACCCTCACTTCTTCACCTTCAGTACCTCCTGGCAGCACCGAGATTCAGTTGATGTTGGCATAATGTTGCATTTCTCACAAGTGCACCTGTTAAAAAAAATGGTATAATCAGATGCTTATAATAAACTAATGGCTCGTGGGAGTGCTATATAAATTGGTCTATGAAGTTTGATTAGAAAATATTTAAAACATGTAAAAAATTTTGAGCAGAAAGAGAATGTTTATAAGTCGCCAAGTAAGGCAGCGAGGGAAAAATTGGCAGTTTTATTTTGATAATTAAGTGTGTGACCATGCATATCGCCTAAAAAAAAATAAAAAAATTTCAAAGCATATTTTACCAATATAAATCGGCGAGCCTCTCGTTCTTGCCTCTCGTTCTGCTCCGGTCGCTGTTTCGTCCACGTCTTCCTCCGCACCCTCGGGCTCGAACAAATACGGCTGAATAACCCCATCAGCACCACCCAAAACTACTTCATCATCAGATTCGTCAGTTTCAATATCATCACTTATATTGCGGTCGTCATACTCGATAAAATAATCGCTGTCCGAATCACTCTGCTATCGTTCAGCCATTTCTGCAGGCCAGTGATCATCCATTTCCTGCAGCCATTTCCTGTTTCTCCCTGACCTGACGTCACTGCTGCACACCCCTATCGAGAGATGGCGGTACTGCAGCATCACTAAGTGAAATATGGGCTATTAACAAATAAAGTCATTTATGGAGGCTGGTGACACATTTTAAATCATGGGAATGGCCAGAATGGAATATTTTCATACAATCAGTTTATTGGTTCAATAAAAAAATGTCACCGTCCGAGGCCTTTAACCAATATATGATCTGAACTAATTGCTTTGGAAAAATTCCGATACACATCTACGTTTAGTGGTCTTTGGCGCCATCTGTAGGCACAAGCTGTAATTACATGTGTTGGCGACCTTGCGATCACTTCATTGCAGCAGCTAGTCCAATTGTATTATGGGAGATGGAACGTTCAGCGCACAGTGCAGAAGTGTTGGTTGGCAACGGTTTTGGAGCACCATTTTGAGTCAGAAGAAGAATAAGAAATAAATATTAGTGCTTGTGGAAGTCGAAGTGTGGAAATAAAGATGGATCAGCGAGAGAAAGAGGCAGAGATGGAGACCGCTCACTCGAGGAAACCAAGAACTGTCAGCGAGGAAAAAAGGCAGTTTCAGGGAAAATGGACTTTGGACTACTTCGTTGAACCTCACGGGTCAGATAAAGTTGTATGCCTCATCTGCAGACAGGTAATCGCAGTGCGAAAAGACTTTAACATCAGGCGCCATTACGAAACAAAACACAAAAATTATGAAAAATTCAGTGGCAAGGATCGCACCACAAAGATGGAACAACTTAAAAGGGGCTACACAGCACAACAGTCAGTCTTCACGCAATTTTCAAAAACCAGCGAAGCAGTAACAGAGGCTAGCTATGTGGTAGCTCATGAAATAGCTAAACGGGGCAAGCCGTTTAGTGACGGAGAATTTGTTCGAGACTGTATGCTAAAAGTGGCAGAGCGTGTATGCCCAGACCAAAAAACAAAGTTCCGTGACGTAAGTTTGTCGAATGACACAGTCACAAGACGAATCGAAGATCTGGTAAATGATTTGAAGGACCAACTGGCGATACGTGTGGAGGGGCTAGAAAAGGGAGCGTTTTCCATCGCACTGGATGAAAGCACGGATATTTCCGACACTGCCCAACTGTTGATTTTCATCCGAACTGTCACTGAGAATTTTGACGTCGGTGAGGAGCTACTGAGTATGGAGAGTATGAAAGACACAACGAAGGGAGTGGATATTTGCGAAGCAGTGTATCGCAGTCTGGACACACACAATGTTAACCTGGCATCCTTGGTCGGTGTCACGACAGACGGAGCACCAGCAATGATTGGGAGTAGGACAGGTGCAGTGTCGCTGCTGGCTGAGAAAGTGGTGAACAGCGGTGGTAAAAAACCAGTCAGCTACCACTGCATAATTCACCAAGAAGCCCTCGCTGCTCAGACACTAGAAATGAAACACGTCATGGCCGTAGTTGTGAAGACAGTTAATTACCTGAAGTCCAGAGGTCTGAACCATCGCCAATTTAAAACCTTTTTGGCGCAGTCAGAGGCAGATTTTGGAGACGTCATTTACTTCACTGCCGTCCGGTGGCTGAGCAGAGGTGCCACACTGAAACGTTTTTTTAACCTGAGAAAAGAAATTTGCGAGTTCATGCAGGCAAAAGGACAAGACGTGACTGAGTTAACGGACAGCAAATGGCTCTGTGACCTAGCCTTCCTCGCCGACCTGAATAATTGTCTGAGCGATCTCAATCTGAAGCTGCAAGGCCATGGAAAACTCATTTCCACACTTTTTGACAACGTGAAAGCTTTTCAGCGAAAACTCCAACTGCTCCAGGGACAGCTCAGAGAAGGAGATCTCGCTCATTTCCCTGCCTGCAGGGCGCTGGTAGATGACCCAGACACGGACGGGAGTGAAGTTTTGCGTCACCTGCGTTCAGAGAAGAACCATGGCCTCATCGAAAAGCTTTGAGACGAGTTCGACCACCGATTCTCTGACTTCAGGGACCACGTGGGTGATTTCAACCTTTTCCAAAATCCCTTCTCATGTGTGCCCGAGGCAGTGCCTGCAGACATGCAGTTTGAGCTCATCGACCTACAGGAAAGCTCCGAGGCCAGAGCTGCATATCGTGACAAGAGTCTGATCGAGTTCTACAAAGGACTTTCCCCATCCACATTCCCTGCTCTTCGTCAACATGCTGTCAGAATGGTGTCTTTATTCGGAAGCACCTACATCTGTGAAAAGACCTTCTCCACCATGGCCATCAACAAATCTAAGCTGAGATCCAGGATGACAGATGTCCACCTACATGCAGTCCTTCACATCGCGACGACGGAGATGGAGCCAGACTTCAGAGGACTCGTGGCCAACCGAAAACAGCACCACAAATCACACTGCAGTTAAAAGGTATATGTTGACACTAAAATTGTATTTTCATCAGTCCCAATTTCTTACTGTTAATATGACTTTACCCAAACTAATTAAATCTGATAATTAAAAGGATTACAAATGGAATTGAATTTTCAGTCTTTTTTTTTTTTTGCCTCCGTCCCTTTGGTGGCCCTCGGTTCAACTTTGGATTCCCAAATTGGCCCTCACCCATCAAAACTTTGAGAACCCCTGTTCTATACGTACAGGACATACAGGAGAATTGAAATGCAGTTTCTCTCTCTCTCTTAGTGGTGTGCGCAATATATAAGAAAAGAAGGAATAAGGATGAAAAACAACAACAGCAGTCTATGTACAGTAATACTACCTGTAGTTAATTTCTTCACATTTCTACACCCTTTCTCTACATAGGTACCACCAAAGGTCACACACTTCTCCTATCACTTTATGCAGCTGTGGAGACCTCACCTCTAGAAGTCTGCAGTTTGTGTCTGAAGCCACGACTTGACCTGGGAAATCAGTGTTTCATTGTCTTGGAAGTGCTTGCCCTTCAAAACAGTGTGTGTGGGAGGGATTTCATAGCTGCAGGACCGTGCTTCCATCTGGGCAACATGCAAGTTGTGAATCAGGGCATTGTCTTGCACGAGGTGGATACCTCATGCCATACCTCTTGGTTTTGATGGCCATCTGCAATTTTAGCAGGAGTGAAGCGTGGTAAGTCCCGGTAATTGTCATATCCATTGCCAGGAAAACCGTCATCAATACTCCATGCTGGTTCCGAAAGACCATGAGCATGACCTTGCCCATCAAGGGTTGGACATATGCCTTCTTTGTAGGGGTGGGACAAAAGATCAATTCAGTGATGGACCACGATACTTGACACTAACGATGATGCATGGATCCCGAAACACATGGATTGATCATTTATTAATTATATATACAGTGGATATAAAAAGTCTACACACCAGTTTGTCACAAGCCTCCCCGTGCGGAAAGACAATTACCGGGGAGGAATCAGCTGGCTGTCAAGAGAGAGGGGGCGTGGTCGGACCAGCGAGTGCTAGACAATGCCCACACGAATGTAGGTTAAAGAGGCTGCTTAACAGCCGCTGGCCAGAGCGGTGGCTACAGGCATGGAAAAGAAAAGGAACAGAGACATAAAAACAAGAACTCAAAAGATAATACATAAATCACCTGATACCTTAGCCACAGAGAATGGTCAGAACCGAGATTACGAGACAACACTGGCTCGGTTCGTGACAGAGCCCCCCCCTTCTAGGGGTGGATTCCAGACACCCACAGTAACATCATAAGGAAGGAACCCCCCCCCCCCCCCCAGCAGGAAGAACAGCCACGAACCCAGGTGGGAGGTAGGGGGAACAGGCAAGGAGGGAACACAATACACCCCGCCCAGGGCCCACAATTAACCCCCCCAAGTCCAAAGGCTTGGAGGCTTGGGAGGCCACCCAGAGTCTCAGGCCCAGCAGGCAGTCTGGTGAACAGAGTCCAGTGGCCTGCCGGACAACACGGGTCATCTGACCCAGAGACTCAGTCCCTCCAGCAGTCGGCAAACGCTGTAGAGCCATCAGGACCGGAGGGGTAGTGCAGGAGGCGGCCTTCCCACCGGGAGGCTGACTGGTGGGTGACTGGACCGTAGGGAGGGAACCCCCATGGCGTTTAACAAGAAGAGGGAGGAGACCACGGCGTCTTCACTCTGACCCGCAGCCCCCTCGGTAGTCCCAGCTTGGGACACAGCTGCACCCATGGTGGACCCCGACTGGGCCAACCCTGCACCTGTGGTGGACCCTGACCGGACTAATGCTGCACCCTCGATGGACCCCGACTGGGCCAATGCTGCACCCACGGTGAGCGGGCCAACCCACAGGAGCACCAAGCTGAGGAGACGGTCAATCAGAGGCGCCCTGATGATTGCGGTGGGGGGAGCAGGACCCACGACATCACGGAGACCCCTGGTGATGGTGACTCTCCTCCGGCGGCCCTAAGAGGAAGCTCAGGAACAACAGAAGGAGAAACGTGGTTGGTCACCAGCAGCGGCGGAGCCTGGCGAGGGGAGTTCAGATGCAGCTGAGGGCTGCACCCGACTCTCCTCCCCTAGAGCCAGGCAAGATCTCTCTAATACTGACATTAGAAAAAACAAGAAAGATAACATGCCTGAGCTCGAGCTTCACCGCCATCCAGGACTCCATCGATCCAGACGATGAAGACTCAGGCCCGGCCTCCAAGAGGTCCAACTCCGGCTCCCATTCCGCTGCAACCGTCTCTGCAGCTGGCAAGATCGTGTAAGCAGTCCTATTGTCCTCAGGTGAAATAACCCCAGCTGGAGATGAATCCAGTGAGGAGGCTGAGGGCTGGCTCCGTGCAGGCTCAGGAACAGGATCCTCCAGGGCCTCAGGCTCCTCCATCATCCAGTGGCCAGGTTTCAGGGCCAGCGGACACTCAGGGAAAATTGGAGGAGACATGGAGAGGGGAAAAAAAGAATTAGTTTGCAGCTGGAGGAGAGAACCCAGCAGACTGCTGAAACTGGGCCTCTCCCTCGGAAGACAGGCAAGATTCAGTGTTATTAGATAGTATAGAATGAAAAAATACTTGCCTGTCATCCCGGTCTTTGATGTTGGCAGCTGCAGCAGACAAACAGTCATCCCTGTCCGTGTCTATGGTGATCTGGCTCCTTTCCATGGATTGTGGAGTAGCCGTTTACAAGGCTACGTAGGTGGGCGTTCCCGGGGCAGCCCTAGCAGGCCTCACGACAGCTGTAGGGGAGATGATGGCTGCCGGAGATGAGGAGGGCCTCTCCCGGCATCTCTTCGTGGGATGACACTGCCTCTGGGCGGCCGACGCTGATGGCGAGGCGGGTGAGAGAACGGCAGCAGGCTGTGGAGCGTGTCCCCGCTTGGGCTCCACGAGGAACGCCGCTCTCCCCACACCAGAAAACATGCGCTGGAGCTTGTAGACTGAGGAGATCAGGTCTGCGTACTGTGGGTAATCCCCGAAACCAGGATGCACTTCCAGGATTCCCTCTGCTGTGTCCAGGCTGCTCCACTTCGCCTTTGGTCCGCGGGCTTTATGGGCCTCATCCATAAAGTCCTGAATGAAGGTTGCCGCCCATTCTTCCTCCACCGTGGGATGCCTCACAGCTAGTCTCCACCGGCCGGCATGAGAGCAGCGCGTCGAAGGCATGGTGGGGCAAAAAACAGGTGGGAGAGGAAGAGTTTCAAAAAGAAAAAGTGATGTGTGGTGTAAAGCGCTAAATCCTTTTTTTGGCTGGACCATTCTGTCACAAGCCTCCCCATGCGCTTTTACGCAGCGCACAGAGGAGTGAAGAGGTAAGGCGGATTTACTCGCAGGGTTACACCACAAGCACATTTATTAACAGAAAAGCACACAGTTCCAAAATAGCAACATACAAAAAGGGAACAGGGAACACTAAAGGGCTTACACACCAAGCGTGCAGTGGGCAGACCACAGTGTGCAGTGGCCACAAAAACAAACAGTTCAAAACACAAAACTGACACTCAAAAAGGAGACATACTGTATGTCCACTTACAGCTCACACGCGACATGCAGCGGGCAGACCACAGTGGACCGTGGCCAAATGTTCCTCAGTGACAAACACACACATGACTATGTACAGAGGTCCAGCAATGCTTGACTGGCAAAGGCCGCCTAAGTACAAGCATTGCTGGCACCACAAATTGGGCACACCTGGGCAAGGCGCAGGAAAGACAATTACCAGGGAGGAATCAGCTGGCCGTCAAGAGAGAGAGGGCGTGGTCAGACCGGCGAATGTTAGACAACGCCCACATTAATGTAGGTCAAAGAGGCTGCCTAACAGCTGCCGGCCAGAGCAGTGGCTACAGGCATGGAAAAGAAAAGGAACAGAGACATTAAAACAACAAGAACTCGAAAGATAACACAATACATAAGTCAACTGATACAGCCGTGGACAAAATTGTTGGTACCCCTCTGTTAATGAAAGAAAAACCCACAATGGTCACAGAAATAACTTGAATCTGACAAAAGGGATAATAAATAAAAATTCTATGAAAATTAACCAATGAAAATCAGATAATGCTTTTGAATTGTGGTTCAACAGAATTATTTAAAAAAAACAAACTCATGAAACAGGCCTGGACAAAAATGATGGTACCCTTAACTTAATATTTTGTTGCACAACCTTTTGAGGCAATCGCTGCAATCAAACGATTTCTGTAACTGTCAATGAGACTTCTGCACCTCTCAGCAGGTATTTTGGCCCACTCCTCATGGGCAAACTGCTCCAGTTGTTTCAGGTTTGAAGGGTGCCTTCTCCAGACGGCATGTTTCAGCTCCTTCCACAGATGTTCAATAGGATTTCGATCAGGGCTCATAGAAGGCCACTTTAGAATAGTCCAATGTTTTGCTCTTAGCCATTCTTGGGTGTTTTTAGCTGTGTGTTTTAGGTCATTATCCTGTTGCAAGACTCATGACCTGCAACTGAGACCAAGCTGTCTGACACTGGGCAGCACATTTCTCTCTAGAATACCTTGATAGTCTTGAGATTTCATTGTACCCTGCACAGATTCAAGACACCCTGTGCCAGATGCAGCAAAGCAGCCCCAGAACATAACAGAACCTCCTCCATGTTTCACAGTAGGGACAATGTTCTTTTCTTGGTATGCTTCATTTTTGCGTCTGTGAACATAGCGCTGATGTGCCTTGCCAAAAAGTTCCAGTTTTGTCTCGTCTGTCCATAGGACATTCTCCCAGAAGCTTTTTGGCTTGTCAACATGCAGTTTGGCAAATTCCAGTCTGGCTTTTTTATGATTTGTTTTCAACAGTGGTGTCCTCCTTGGTCGTCTCCCATGAAGTCCACTTTGGCTCAAACAACGACGGTTAGTGCGATCTGACACTGATGTACCTTGACCTTGGAGTTCACCATGAATGTATTTAGAGGTTGTTCTGGGTTCTTTTAGTTACCATTCTTCATCAAGTTTCCTCCTGCAGCCACGTCCAGGGAGGTTGGCTACAGTCCGGTGGATCTTAAATTTCTGAATAATATGTGCAACTGTAGTCACAGGAACTTCAAGCTGCTTAGAGATGGTCTTATAGCCTTTACCTTTAACATGCTTGTCTATAATTTTCTTTCTAATCTCCTGAGACAACTCTCTCCTTTGCTTCCTCTGGTCCATGTTTTGCGTGGTACACACCATGTCACCAAACAGCACAGTGACTACTTGTCACCCTTTAAATAGGCCGACTGACTGATTACAAGTTTGTAGACACCTGTGATGTTAATTAGAGGACACATCTTGGTTGAACATGTCCCTATGGTCACATTATTTTCATTTTTTTCTAGGGGTACCATCATTTTTGTCCTGGCCTGTTTCATGAGTTTGTTTTTTTTAAAATAATTCTGTTGAACTCACAATTCAAAAGCATTGTCTGATTTTCATTGGTTGATTTTCATTGAATTTTTATTTATTACCACTTTTGTCAGATTCAAGTTATTTCTGTGACCATTGTGGGTTTTTCTTTCATTAACAGAGGGGTACCAACAATTTTGTCCACGGCTGTACCTGAGCCATAGAGAACAGTCAGAACTGAGCCTACAGGACAACACCAGCTCAGTTTGTGACACCTGTTCAAATACCAGGTTTTTGTGATGTTAAAAAACTAGACCAAGATAAATCATTTCAAAACTTTTTCCTTATGTGACCTATAACCTGTACAACCCAATTGAAAAACAAACTGAAATCTTTTAAGGGGAAAAAAAAAAAAAAAAAAAAAAAAAACTTACAATAACCTTTTTGCATAAATATTCACACCCTGTTACAACTGGGGATGTGGCTGTGTTCAGAATTAATCACATTCAAACTGACGTTAAATGGGAGTCAGCACACACCTGCCACCATTTAAAGTGCCTCTGATTAACCCCAAATAAAGTTCAGCTGTTCTACTAGGCTTTTCCTGAAATTTTTGTTGTGACATCTTATAGCACAAGCCATGGTCCGCAGAGAGTTTTCAAAGCATCAGAGGGATCTCATTGTTCAAAGGTGTCAGTCAGGAGAAGGGTACAAAAGAATTTGCAAGGCATTAAATATACCATGGAACACAATGAAGACAGTCATCATTAAGTGGAGAAAATATAGCACAACACTAGCCATGTTTACATGGACACAAGTAACTGGATTAAAAGCCTGATCGGAATAAAAATGCTTCATGTAAACACGTCAATCTGAAGATTCTGACCCGATCACACTCCTTCAGATCAAAATTTCTTTCCGATCGAGACGGGTGGGTTATGCCAATTGTTGATCTGATTGGTGTGCATATAAACACTTATTCAAACGTCTGGGTAGAAAATATGTTTACTGTGCATGTCTGTACATCAGCCACACATGTCGATGTAATGTATGTCTGCCTTTACAGCAGCTAGCGGAAGACATGGTGGGAGTATGCAATTGGGGTGAAACAAGTATTGTCCTGCTGTCTCCCTCTGTTCATATGCACAAGTATGTACTGCTGGGCTTGTAGCTTCACTACATAGACCAGCAGAAGAAAAAGTACAGTCTGAATAACACAATACAGGTCCATTTCAAAAAGAGAAGCACACAAAGCGGGCTTGTTTACATCGGAAGTTGCTTCTTCTGCTATCTCTGGAATGTCAGACAATTCTGCGCATGTCAAAATGATTTAGTCCGTTCAAACGTGTCATGCATGTAAACGCACATCATAATCAGATCAACTTTTTCAGGGTCCATGTAAACAGTAAAGTTCTGATCTGAACTGTAATCAGATTGAAGAAATTTTGTGCGTGTAAACATGGCTAGTGACATTACCAAGAACTGGACGTCCCTCCAAAATTGATGAAAAAGCGAGAAGAAAACTGGTCAAGGAGGCTGCCAAGAGGCTGACAGCAACACTGATGGAACTGCAGGAATTTCTGGCAAGTACTGGCTATTTAGGTTCAGGTTCAGGTTTTTGGTTGCCGATTAAGAACGTCCTGGATCCTCTCCGAATGGAGATGGCGAGCCTGACCCGAGACCTGAACCGAGACTGAACCGAGATCTGAACCAAGATCTCGGTTGAAGAACATCCTTCCTCTCTCCAGTGCCCAAAATTCAAAGTGGTAACAACTCAAGCCGCCTCTTTAAAAGAGGAAAAGAAACCTGAGTCTGGAAATACAAGATATCTTGACTGGTCAAACGACTAAAACAAAAAGACAAACAAACACTGAGCTCAGTAGGACATTTTTGGGGTTTTATTTCATGCCGGCCGTTGTTATATTTGTAAATTGTTTGTATATTTTGTTCCTTTTATCTTTAATAATAACAGATATGAATTGCTCATTCCTTGCCTCCAGCTATTTCATTCCACACTCATTTTAATTCCCTATTGTAACCCTTAAGAACGTAGCAACTGGTCTACTCTTAATAATTTCCCTTACCTAATTAACATAAGGCAAGGGTTACAATAAAAAGTACATGTGACAACAATTTCCCGTCTAGGGTGGCAAGACAGAAGCCTTATCTTACAAAGAAAAACACCCAAGCCTAACTACATTTTGCAAAAATACATTTGAAATCTCACAAACACATGTGGGAAAATGTGTTATGGTCCAATTAATCCAAGGTTGAACTTTTTGCCATAATTTCAAAAGGTATATTTGGTGCAAACACAACACTGCTCATCACCAAAAGAACACCATACCTACAGTAAAGCATGGTGGTGGCAGCATCATGATTTGGTTCTGTTTTTCTTCAGCTGGAACTGGGGCCTTAGTCAAGGTGGAGGGAATTATGAACAGTTGCAAATACCAGGCAGTGTTGACACAACCTTCAGACTTCTGCTAGAAACCTGAAGAAGAAGAGGAACTTAAGCTTTCAGCACAACAGAGACCCAAAGCACACATCCAAATCAACAAAAGAATGGCTTCACCAGAAGAAGATTAAGGTTTTGGAATGGCCCAGGCAGAGTCCAGACCTGAATCAGATCGAACATCTCTGGGGTGATCTGAAGAGGACTGTGCACAGAAGATGCCCTCACAATCTCACAGATTTGGAGCGTTTTTGCAAAGAACAGTGGGCAAATATTGCTACATCAAGATGTGCCACACTGATAAGACTACTACCCCAAAAGATTGAATGCTTTAATAAAAGCCAAAGGTACTGCAACAAAGTATTAGTTTAAGGGTGTGGGTCTGAACACAGCCACGTCCCCAGGGTGTGCATATTTGTGCAAACAGGTTATTGTAAGTTTTTTTTTTATTTTTCCCTTTAAAAGATTTCAGTTTGTTTTTCATTCATTCATTCATCCATTCATTTGGGTTGTACAGATTATAGGTCACATTAATGGTGGAAAAAGCTTTGAAATGATTTATCTTGGTCTCATTTTTTTACATCACAAAAACCTGGCATTTGAAAAGGGGTGTGTAGACTTTTTATATCCACTGTATGTGTAAGCATTGCATACTCTCTCAACCAATGCATAATCTCTTCAACCAATTGTGTTTTCAGTCCATTAGAGGGCGCAAAGCAAGCACCCAGTCAAGTGAAATCATATCTTGTCTTGTGAGATTTGCAGCCAGCTTTAAAAGTCAGGAAGCAGTGAGCTCAAAGTTAGCTCAAATGTCGGGCTTTTTTATTTTTTTTTTATTTTATAACAAAGATGGAAGGAAAGACCTTGATATGACACACAACCCGCTGCATGAAAAAAAACAACACGCGGGCCAGCATACGTCACGGAGCCTCATTAGCAATGGCTAAGCTAAAAACACACCGGCATGATGCTTGCGAGCAGTGCTCGGAGAAAAACTAAGTTCATTTATGAAGCGCTTTTCAGAGACATATCATCACAAAGCTCTCTACAATAAAATGGAATGAAAGGAATTTGATGGATTAAAAATTGTTTTAAAAATACAAAAATTACAACACAAGATGAAAATAATTTAAAAATATCAGACTTACCATTAAAAAGCAGTTGAAACTCAACAGAAAGCCTCCTTAAACAAAAAAGTTTTCAGCTGCTTTTTAAAAAAGTCCAGAGTCAGCTAACCGTACCTGGAGTGGGAATCTACTCCAAACACCGCCATCCATTGCCCTCCTTGTGTGCAGAGATGTGTCTCTGTGGAAAATGAAAACCCAAGAATACTTTATTATATGAAAGAGATGTCACCAGTTTTATTTTAGGACATGATTCGTGGTTGAATAAGATGAAAAAAATGTGAACGCTATGGTGCTTCAGTACTCTATCTCGCAATTATTGTTGAATCGTGATAGGACCGTTTCGTGACCTAAGTATCGTGACCTAAGTATCATGATCCGAATCGAATCATGAGGTTCCTTGCGATTCCCACCCCTACTTCTTCATCAGTGGTGAGTCATAATGCTTCCATTGGCTAAACTAGGCTTTAGCCTCTGGATCATAGTGGTGGACCCATGGTTCATCCAGCATGATTAATCTGTTGAACAAGTCCTACTAGTTTTCTTGGCACATGGCTAAAAGAGCCAGGGAGCACATGACTTGTCCCTGCTTCTGGAAAGGTGTGAGCAACCAGGGAAGCCATGGTGCAGACAACTTCTGCATGTCCAAATGGTCTCTTGATGCCAGTGTTTGACTATGTCATACAACACAGCATCCTCCCCATAAGTGTCTTTCATCTCATCAAATGTCTCCTGTGGTGTGCGGCCTCAAGTACAGAAACCTGATGACCACTCTGCATTCAACCTTACTCCATCTTAGCACCAGTAAAAGAAAAACTCTTAGGAGTTCAGAGCTGCAAATTATCACATAACCTACAGAGATATACCGCCGGAGTGGTGGCCTAGTTGGTAGAACAACCACCCCACAACCGGGAGGCCGGGGTTCAAATCCCGGCCAGGTCATACCAAAGACCATATAAAAATGGTACTTTCTGCCTTCTAGCTTGGTGCACAGCACAATGGAATGGGGAAAGGAAAGTTAAACCATAGAGCTACCAGAGGACTAACCCCCCCACTGTAGCTTTCACTACTCACAGTAGCAGTGTGGCCTAGGGTCAGTGAAATGAAGATAGGCGCCACACCATATGGTGTTGAAGGGATTAACTACAGAGATATGCATTATTATACAGACGTGGACAAAATTGTTGGTACCCCACTGTTAATGAAAGAAAAAACCACAATGGTCACAGAAATAACTTGAATCTGACAAAAGTGGTAATAAATAAAAATTCTATGAAAATTAACCAATAAAAATCAGACAATGCTTTTGAATTGTGGTTCAACAGAATTATTTTAACCTGTTGCACTTCTGTGTACAGCGGGCGGGCACGTCTCTGCGTCCTAGAGCGCACGAGGGCGCACGAGGGCGCACGAGTGACAGACACAGCCGCAAACAGAAAGCCAAAGGAGTGCTTTGATTGGTTTAGATGTGATTGACCTCTCATTCGACTAATAAGAGCCTTGAATTGGGTTTCTGAAACCTTGAAGAACCAATGACTGAAAACCTAGCAAGAAGGACCCGCCTACCAACGGCTGCGAATGCAGCGAGCCAGTTGAAGCACAGAAGTTCAAAAGCTGTTTTTTGTAAGGCTGGGTGAAGAGAGACTGACTGCTGCAGCAGATGAAAAAAGAACCCGCAGGAAGAACCGCCACAGACCCAGCAGCACGGAGACCACCCACAAGTGCGACCTGTGTGACAGGGACTGCCATTCGCGCATCGGCCTGTTCAGCCACAGGCGGTGCTGTCCCAGCAGAGTAGACATTTAGGATTCTCTTCCATGGTCATCATAGACCGTCCACATGCTGTTGTGAACAGGTAAGTGTTATAAGCTAAATTATTCTTTATCCCTGAAAATTGTAATCAAAAATTACTTTTGACCGATCGGTAAATTACAACTGTGCGGCGCACGAAGTCCAAAGTCCGTGCGCCGCGTCCGGACCGTGAACGCAGCCCCCACCCCGCTACTCTTCTGTAGCGGGGGGGGGGGGGGGGCCGCGGGGACTGGGCGCCGCGGTACACAGTTTGTGTGCCGCGTCCTGACCGTGAACGCACCCCCCCCACTACTCTTCTGTAGCGAGGGGGGGGGGGGACCGCGGGGACTGTGCGCCGCGGTCGCCACATCGCCACATGACTGTTCCGTCATGTAGCGATGGCCGATGTCCGTCCTCTGTAGCGGGGGTGTGTGGGGGTGGTGGGAGTTGTTATCTTCTACATTACAAATATTTTAGAATAATTTTTAGTGTACTGTAGGTTATTTTTTCTTGTTAAAAAAAAAAGCCACACATTTTTTACGTGGCATGCTTCTTTGTGTGTGGGGGCTTGTTTGTTCATTCATTTATGAATGAATGAATAAACAACCCCCCCCCATACACACACACAGCCCTGAGTGTCACCTTTCATTAGAGCCCAAGATGAAGCTTCTATATTGAACCATTCAAAAGTTACAGACGTTTTTCCAAACTGTGCCATTTGGCACAATTTGGCACAGTTCAAAAACGCCTGGGAACTACCTGAGAACAAAGCTGTGTAATATATTCATTTTTTGTGGTATTGTTACAAAATTTTGACCTCAGCTGGATAACGCTTGGTTCTACATTTCTGTTCCAGCCCGGATCTGAAGCTGTGTGTTATCTGCAAGCATTTGTATCCAAAAAAACACCCAGGCGAAATTTATTTTCTTCAAGTACACTATGTTTAGATGACTGTTACTCAGTGGCCGGAGCACTTAGAGAGGTTATGACTGTTTTGCCAAAAAATTCAAAGTGTTTTCTTTTAAATGAGACCAACCCCATGAAGATGCTGCAAAGGGTTGAAGAACAGCTTTTGATTTACTTTGGGCACGTTATTTTTTGGTGTTTTTAGGGAAATTGACCAGAGTGCAAGGGGTTAAAAAACAAACTCATGAAACAGGCCTGGACAAAAATGATGGTACCCTTAATATTTTGTTGCACAACCTATTGAGGCAATCACTGCAATCAAACGATTTCTGTAATTGTCAGTGAGACTTCTGCACCTCTCAGCAGGTATTTTGGCCCACTCCTCATGAGCAAACTGCTCCAGTTGTTTCAAGTTTGAAGGGTGCCTTCTCCAGACGGCATGTTTCAGCTCCTTCCACAGATGTTCAATAGGATTTCGATCAGGGCTCATAGAAGGCCACTTTAGAATAGTCCAATGTTTTGCTCTTAGCCATTCTTGGGTGTTTTTAGCTGTGTGTTTTGGGTCATTATCCTGTTGCAAGACCCATGACCTGCGACTGAGACCAAGCTGTCTGACACTGGGCAGCACATTTCTCTCTAGAATACCTTGATAGTCTTGAGATTTCATTGTACCCTGCACAGATTCAAGACACCCTGTGCCAGATGCAGCAAAGCAGCCCCAGAACATAACAGAACCTCCTCCATGTTTCACAGTAGGGACAGTGTTCTTTTCTTGGTGTGCTTCATTTTTGCGTCTGTGAACATAGTGCTGATGTGCCTTGCCAAAAAGTTCCAGTTTTGTCTCGTCTGTCCATAGGACATTCTCCCAGAAGCTTTGTGGCTTGTCAGCATGCAGTTTGGCAAATTCCAGTCTGTTTTTTTATGATTTGTTTTCAACAGCGGTGTCCTCCTTGGTCGTCTCCCATGAAGTCCACTTTGGCTCAAACAACGACAGATGGTGCGATCTGACACTGATGTACCTTGACCTTGGAGTTCACCATGAATGTGTTTAGAGGTTGTTCTGGGCTCTTTTGTTACCATTCATATTATCCGTCTCCTCCTGCGGCCATGTCCAGGGAGGTTGGCTGCAGTCCCGTGGATCTTAAATTTCTGAATAATATGTGCAACTGTAGTCACAGAAACATCAAGCTGCTTGGAGATGGTCTTATAGCCTTTTCCTTTAACATGCTTGTCTATAATTTTCTTTCTAATTTCCTGAGACAACTCTCTCCTTTGCTTCCTCTGGTCCATGTTCAGTGTGGTACACACCGTGTCAACAAACGGCACAGTGACTACTTGTCACCCTTTAAATAGGCCGACTGATTGATTACAAGTTTGTAAACACCTGTGATGTTAATTAGAGGACACATCTTGGTTGAACATGTCCCTATGGTCACATTATTTTCAATCTTTTCTAGGGGTACCATCATTTTTGTCCAGGCCTGTTTCATGAGTTTATTTTTTAAAATAATTCTGTTGAACCACAATTCAAAAGCATTGTCTGATTTTCATTGGTTAGTTTTCATAGAATTTTTATTTATTACCACTTTTATCAGATTCAAGTTATTTCTGTGACCATTGTGGGTTTTTCTTTCATTAACAGAGGGGTACCAACAATTTTGTCCACGTCTGTACGTGTGCAATACACAATAACCAGAAGTAGGTCAGGGGAATCTTTAATGAACAGCGCTCGCTCCACATACATTTGTTTATTTTGTATCATATATTACAAAGTTAGAATTTATATTATCTCTTCCCCACCATAAGAAGCAATTTAACCTACTAAATTTACACTGGTATTGGATCAGCTTAGCATCAGTATGGGCAGATATCAGAGCTAAGACATTGTAGTGGATCACTAGCCACAAAAATGTGGATCGCTGCATCCCTGGTAAATGGAGCACTGCTCAGACACGGCCCACAGTCTGGGCTGCTGTGCCTCCTACTTAGCTGTTGAGCAAATCTTGCGTGACAAACATCAGCCTGAATTCACATCTGCATCTGAAGGCAGGGTGTCTGGGATGCTGAAAAGAAGGCGATTTATTGAACACAGCCTATGTCTAGCTGGGCAGATGGCAATCACATAATGAAACTATTTTAGCATCGCAGTGGCAGGCAGGAATCAGCTGGTTTAGTCTGGGGAAGTGACTAAGAGGCACAAAAAGGGAAGGGATAGACAACTCCAGGGACACTGGCCTGGACTTAACTGGCCGAGACCAAGCTGCTGTCGTGAAAAAAGGTGGATGACAGAGAGGGCAAAGTGGCGGAGAGGAGAGGAGGGTGGTGGTGATGTGGGTATCTGGGGGATGCTTCCTGTTACATCATCTGTGGCTGACAGACAGTGTGGCAGACTTATCTGTCTGTGGTCTCCAGTGGCATTTGTCTGGACAAGCAGTGAGTCACACTTTCTGTTTACCTCAACATGAACCCATCACCGAAACTTCTCATTCGCAATTCGGTGGCCACAGGAGGGCCGGTAGCATGGTGGCTTCCACCAGTGGGTTGGCATGCAATGCAGAGAATGTGCCATGCCCACACCTTGGCCAACCGTGACACCTTTCCTGTGGTGTAGGAGCTCCATTCTTTGAAAAAAAAAAACCTCTCAGCTGGAAACGGTAGCCACATTTTCACTGGAGCAGATGTAGGGCAGAGTCTATAAAATTTGGTTCAGCTCTTACATTTGCCTGCTGAGGTGCCAAATAAGATTTGCCAGAAGAGATCACAGTTGAACCCAGAGTTGCTTAGATGAGCACAGGGAAGTGCTTGGATTAACGTTTATTGATTTTCAGTTTCAGCTTAACAGACTATCTGTGTAGCATGGATGAGAATGGATGGCATTTGATGCTGTCACCACGGTCACTTTTAATTTGCAGTACAGCAGGCTAGGCCAGTGTTTTTCAACCTTTTTTAAGCCAAGGAGCCCTTTTCACATTGAAAAAAAAATCACACAGGACACCACCAACCAAAAATGTTACACCCCGGTACGCAGGGGTGGAGATCATTGAGAGATCGCTGAGAGAGCTGGCCAATTTTTGATCTATGAATGATCTTCATTGATCTCCACATTTGTCACGGTCTCCTCAAAGTTTTGACTCAGTCCAAAACAGACAAGGATCTCCCAAACAATCCCAAACATCAAAAATTGGCACAATCTCTCAACAATCTCTGTGCTATGTAAAGAGGCCCTTACAATGTGACACAATGTAGCCTATGACAGTATATGTAATGATAACACAGGGTTACAAAAATAATTTTTTTGTAAGTTGTCTGTGTTTTTTCAACTGATTTAAGACAATTTTGCACCGCTGAATCTGAAAATGACATCCGTTTCTCTTGATCAGGTGCTAAGTAAAAACTTGTTCTTACTTAGTACTTACTTAGCACTGTGCATGTACTTACCTTTATGTAAAGGCAAGTACATGTAAATTGAATGTTACGTCATCATTGTTCAAAATTCAGAGAATTTCAAGACATAAAAAAGAATTTTGCATCATATAAAGCAAAAATACCCGTACATGTAAACAAAAATGTATAAAACATCTTGATCAACAATTAGCTTACGCTCACTCAGTGTGAAACTTGGGCCTGGTTAGATGAACACAAAGCTGATATCCTGACAGGAACTGAAGAACAGCAGATGGATATTTCATTTTGAGATGACATTTAAACTTGCATGAGACCATGACACTGTTGGATAGATTTTCCCCACACACCAAGCATAACGAACTTGGTGCACTGGATCCCAGTGAACGTAAATCCAAATGAAAGAGAGTTTGTCTTCACCGTCTTAGCTTTCTTTTGACAGGGCCCAGTTCAGAGTCTGAATTGTTCCTCTTCAAATATTTATCCACTGCTGTTTTTCATCTAATCACTGCAACCTCTATAACATTTAACAAGGTCATTAACCTCCGTAAAACACATGAAGATAGTAGCCAGATTATTGAGCTCATACTGCCACCTACTGACATGGAAGAGCCACTACAGGCACCCATGCACAACGGCAAATTATTTGCAATTTTCTTGGATCAATTAAGAAGTGAAGTGAAACAATTTCCCAGTGACCCCTGAGCATTGTCTCAAAGACTGTGGGGTCCTAGGACCCCTGGCTGAAAAACACTAGGCTAGGCTATAGTGTATGTACCTGCAGTGTTTTTTCAGAGCAGACACTTCTGCCTTAGTATCACAAATGTTGAGCTAAAAGTCCAAAGCACAGTTGTCTTTGTGAATGTTGTTTGAGCTTGGAATCATACTCCTGTACCAGTGTCTACTTACTGTTCTGTAAGAAAGCACAGCTGTTTACTCACATTTTCAGTCTTTTCCGCTGTGTAAAGCTATACTCTCTGGTCCAGCTACTTATTTTCCATCCAGACATGTGAGGTACTTGTTCTCAAGGTTGGCTCCATGGTAGTTTTTCAAAATTTCAGAGGAATCAGAGTTCCCCAAATGGATGCATCAAAGCATGAAAAATGGGTAAACATAAGCCATTTGATATGGGTGAAACAATGAGGCTGGACAAATGGGGCAAGTACATCTCCAGAAGACATTTAAGATTTTTGGCATTTACATTTGTTGAACAGGCACAGGAGGAAAAAACAAGCAGTGGACTTGAAACACAGAATCCCTTCTTCTTTTTCTTTTAGCTGCTCCCTTTAGGAGTCGCCACAGTGAATCATCTGCCTCCATCTCACCCTCTCCCTTGCATCCATGAATCTTCTCTGTGGTCTTAGGCTTTTTCTCCTGCCTGGCAGCTCCATCTTCAACATCCTTTGTCCAATATATCCACTATCCCTCCTCTGCACATGTCCAAACCCTCTTAGTCTTGCTTCTCTTATGTTGTCTCCAAACTGCTCAACCTGAGCTGTCCCTCTGATATACTCATTTGCTCATTTCCTGTCCCTCCTAGTCACTCCCAATGAAAATTTTAGTATCTTCAACTCTGCCACCTCCATCTCCAGCTCCTGTCTTTTTGTCAGCACCACCATCTCCAAACCATACATCATAGCAGGTCTCACTACCCTCTTGTAAATCTTCCCTTTCACTCTTGCTGCTATCCTTCTGTCACAAATCACCCCTGACACTTGTCTCCACCCACTCCACCCTACCTGCACTCTCTTCTTCACATCTCTTGTGCATTTTCCATTGTTTTGGATAGTTAACCCCAGGTATTTAAACTCATCTACTTTCACTACCTCTACTCCTTCCATCTTCACTGTTACACCAGCCTCCCTCTCATTCACACTCATGTATTCCATCTTGTTTTTACTGACTTTCATTCCTCTTTTCTCCAGAGCATACCTCCACCTCTCCAGGTTCTCTTCTACCTGCTCCCTGCTCTCACTACAGATCACAATGTCATCTGCAAACATCATGGTCCATGGAGACTCCTGCCTGACGTCGTCTGTCAGCCTGTCCATCACCATGGCAAACAAGAAGGGGCTCAGAGCCAATCCCTGATGTAATCCCACCCCCACCTTGAACCCATCCATCACTCCTACAGCGCACCTCACCACTGTCTTGCTGTCCTTGTACATGTCCTGCACCACCTTCACATACTTCTCTGCCACTCCTGACTTTTTCATACAGTACCACACTTCCTCTCTTGGCACCTTATCATATGCTTTCTCTAGATCCACAAAGACACAGTGCAGCTCCTTCTGACCTTCTCTATACTTCTCCATCAGCACTCTTAGAGCAAACAATGCATCTGTAGTACTCTTTCTTGGCATGAAATGCAGAATCACTTATCAGCTGAAAATAGGTGATGTTAGAGCATTCTATGTTGCAGTACTGCTTGTTGCACCTCCACAAAGGTGCCCACAGAAGATGCATGATGCATGAGAACTAACAGTGGATCACTGAATATTGAATGGCTGGCAGGTATGATAAAAGCCTCAGCAGGTGAATTAATTACCTCTGGAGGTAAGCAAGATACACTTTAAGCAGAAGGCAACCTGAAAAAGGCAACATGGTTCTCTGGGAAATCATGCTTGGATTTTTCATTGACCATTGTTAAAGTATTGATGATACTGGCTAGCAGGGAAAAAAAAAATCAGGTTCACCACAAGTTCAGAATTGACTTGGCCTGTAAAATCCATATTTCCCAGTATACTCATTTGTCATGTGTTCTGAGACTCCACCCTCACAACATGGGGAAACTTGGCTGGTTTGTTGCTAGTGTCTTGGGGCCCAATAGCAGGACTACTTCAGAAGTTTTGTTGAGTTCATAAATACTAACTGATGCATTTGAAAAAGAAAATCACCACTCCCCGGGCTAATGTCTTATTTTTTTTTATCACAAACTTACTGTGTCTTCTCTTCCTTGACTGCAGCAGTTGCTGGGAAGTAGCTCCAGTCACACATATGAATTTCAGCAGCAACAATAACATCTTCACCTTTTCAGCAAATACAACTGATGGAATAAAATGCCGATTAAAGCTCATCCCAAGTCAAAATAGTCTCTGTCATTCTGCTTTAGGTTTCATCCCCAGAAGGAGGAGCTTTAAAGGGGTCATTGATTGCCCCTTTCCCCTCATTTTAACAGCTCACACACGTCTCAAAGTGACACTCCGCCAAAAATTTAGTTTTTTCTTGTTAACATGTCTGTAATATGTTTTTATGACTTACAAGACATATCAAGAGCAAAATCACTCACGTGTCTTTTCTTTTTTGCTTTAAAGTTTCAGTTAAGCCCCGCCCTTGTTAGAACGTTTTTGATGTAACTATAGCAGGTCTGTAGTGTTGAGCCAACCAGGACTCTCTGGCTTAACTTAAGTTTCCGTCCAGGGCCAGGTAGCATTTTTGGAAAGCTGCTTTGAAAGCTTGACCCAAATTAAGATGGGTTTTACCATTAAACTGCTTTTAAGGACCAATGCAGTTTCAGTCATTATCCTGGGCCACCGTGCATACAACTGGACATGTCCTTCAACCAGCAAACCTTTTAATCACATGATTTATTCTGTTTAATGTAGCACTAGCCATTGTTAGCCTTGTGGGATGTGGGTAGGATTATTCACAGATCCTGGTGTTTGAAGGAGGAGAAAAAAGATTTTGGTACAAAACTGTAAGGCAATGAAAGTTTTTTTTTTTTTTTGTAGAAAAAACATAAGATACCATTTTAGACAATATATATTTATTTTTATAGGGGATTTATATCCACTAGAATGCCTCTTTAATGAAATGTTTGTGACCTATTTTGGTCAAATTTTCTTTAATTATTTAATTATTGCTGAATACTTTGTGAATCATCTTTTGCAGCCTTTCTGAGAAGGCCTGGTTTCAGTTCATGTCTCTTTAAATCTGTCAGACCACATTCACCTCCACTCTCCCTCTTACGTTACTATTGCTAGCATTAGCTGGCTAGCTTGGATCTAGCCTGAGCCAACTAGCATAAATTTGTCTAAATGAATGACTGAAATAAAGCATCAGTGGTGGGCAGGGGTGTGTGGTTTATAGTACAGAAATTGTAAATGTGATATAATTCTACTGTGCGTGCTTTGCTGTATGTCAGTTACAGGACAACAAGGTTTCCTGGCTTTCTTAGCTCTACTCTGCCAGACAAGTGGTCCACCCCAGTCCTCATCCAGCATGTTCCAGTCACATGGACAAGTGCACTAACCAAGATTTATTTTTTTAAATAGGCCAGACTTTTAAATGTTCCATTGATGCATAAATTACAGGCAATGAGGGGTTATGAACAGTACAGAAAACAGCTTTTCACCAAATTATGAGAATCCCCTATCCAACAGCCTCACTTCTCATGTTCTCTGATTCTCTGCTGCACCACGTCCAAGTCTGAGGTGGATCAGATGGACCGTTGTTAAGCTTGGCAGAAAGCTGATGGTGAGACTGACAGAGATATCGATCTGTCTAATTATTAATCACTCTGGGGACAACAGTAAGGGCAGTGTTGAATTGAAAGCCAGTGTGTTAGGATAGCTTTCCCTTCTTTTTATAGTGAAATGAATCTGACATTAAATAAGTGGGAGAACAGAAATGAACAAGGAATCAGAGTAAGACTGAAAGCAAGATTTGAATCTTTGCCCCGGTAGTCATTGAGATATGTATTACTATTGGTTTCTTATCTGTCTGTCTTCGCTCGCACAAGAGAAAATGTGATGCCATTACATTATGATGTCACTGAACTTTGACAAAATGCTTTTGCGAGATGAGCAGGCTATGAGGGAGAAATCTTTATGCGTGATGTGACAGCTTTATGAGGACTGATTTTGTTTGAGTTGTGTGGTGAACCCTCCAGTGGGGTATCACTAACACGAGTCTGGCAGTGCAACCGATATTGCTTAATCTGATGCTAAATTATGAGCTCTGAGGCTGGCGTCGCTGTGTACTACTGGAGATTGTTGCGTTTGCAATCAAATGCAATAGTTTATGTAGACTATAACCTGCACAACTCTACCACGAACAAAGCAAACACTGTATGCATGACTGCACATGTGTCATAGAAGATAGCAGGTATATACATGCTATGACTAAAAGGGATGCATATCATATATGATTATACCCAGTTTACACAGAGGTGGAGATCTTTCAGTGATCTCTCAGCGATCACCAAGATCTCTCTTTAGTGATCTCCACGGTCACTAACGTTTTGACTCATTCCAGAACAATCTCTGTGATTACCAACTGTGGCCTCCCTGGAGATCACTGGAATTGGAGAGATCATTGAGAGATCTTTGAAGTTGCTGACAGATCATTGAAAGATCTGGCCACTTTTTCATCTTTCATTGATCTCTCAAAGATCTCCAACTCAGTGTAAAGGGGTAGAAAAGAACTCAACACCTCTCAAATATGTATATATATATTAATGGTGTTGGCATTATCACGTTAATCGCCCGTTAGCACTTTGCCCCCCTTAACGGTGACAAATTTTGTGATCGCAGTTAACAGCAGTTAACGGCAGTTAGCAGCAGAAAGCGCAACCAGTACTTTTTGGCCTAGCAGCTCTTCATACCAAAGCCGTTCTGGCCACAGACACTGTGCGCGCCATGCAGACATTGCTAAGTCAAACAAGCTGGATTATAGCCATGGGTATCCCGAAAATGCTGTCATGTTTAAGTTTACAACAATATCTGTCGGAGCTCAAACCTGGATAATTGTTACAGCCCCCTGCAAAACTTTGCCTGGATGTTGGGTTATTCTTCTTCTGTGGAAGTTGGCAAGCTAGTAGCTACTAGCTACATGCTAGGTTATAGCTGACCTCCAGCAGCTGATATGGACAGAAATTCACCTGTTTTCATCCTCATTGCTTTGCGCCTAACTGTTGGTGAGTACCAGTCTAAAAAAATTATCAAGCTGTGTTCGTAATGTCCATTCACTCCCCCACCGTTTTTGCAGCACGGTGGGGATGTCATCATGGGTGAGATAGTTGTTTGTTTATGTTTGCAATTTTTCTGCTAAGAGGGAAATTGTGTCTGTTGTTACACACAGGGTTTTGTGTTGATATCCTTAAAAGTGGTGGATGGTTGCTTCTCTTACCTTTTATTTTATTGATACTATTGACTGTAGTTTCTACTCGTGCTACGTTTATGTTGTTGGTTTTATATTGTTTATGTGCTAGTGTCCTGCTCCTTGCTTTTATGTTTTTACGTGTGTCCTTGTTGTACAGCACTTTGTGTAGCGAGTGTTGGTTTTTAAAGTGCATTATAAATAAAGCTGCTTGAGTGATTTGCTATGGGAGAAAGAGCAAGCTGCTTTTGTGGCTGCTGGTTGTTGTTCAGTGATGTTACTGAGCCCTGGCATTCCGTTGTTTGCACATATGCTGAAAGCTTTAATAAACCTGCAGGTGAAGACAGCAAGCATATTTGTCCACTCCCATGTTCATAACAGTATGACAAACTTGAAAAAATACTGACTTAAGGTACACTGTATCTGTATGGAAAAACGCGATTAACGCATCATTAATTGTGATTAACTCAACATTCCAAAAGATTAATCGCGATTAAAAAATTTTAATCGTCCAACACCACTATTATATATACCTCTTTGGTTGCCCAACAAACTCTCAGTGATCTCTCAGCGATCTCTTCTGGACTTTCAAAGCTCTCTATCAATCACCATGAAAATCATACAGTGATCTCCCAAACATTTACACAGAAATGGCTTTTTTGAGGCTTTAGGAGATCATTGAGAGATCAGGTCAGTTTTTGACCTCTCAATGGTCACCCAACGATCTCCATCTGTGAAAATGGAGTAAAAGAAACTGATTAATTTCAGTATTAGTCAAGTTGTAATTATGGTTTAGTTCATAATTTAGAAGCAATCAGACACAGATGTAGATGATTAATGATTCCAGTTCACAACCTAAGAGTATCTGGAATGTGAAAGTTTACCAGTTTCCACTAAAACATAAGAAAATGAGAGATTCCACTTCCAGGAAAAGGGCAGAGCCCAGTGGAGATAGCTGCTAATCTGAGCATGAAGCAGAAACCCAAACAGAGGGCGGCCACAGGGCAGGCCACCCGAGCACATCGGCCAAATGCATCAGACACCTTTGGGTGATACCAAACCGCAGGACACACAAGAACCCTGGGAGCGACAGCAACAACAGTGAAGTTGCAACCCAGCAGTGAAATAATCGACTACACAGAGAACGTCAGTGTTAGGGACAAAGATCATTATGATGCCTTATAACACATTGTACTGTGTGATATAATGTTGCATAGGCCAAGCATTCCAATATTTTTCTGCACATATGGAAACTTAAATAATACCAAAGCAGCCATACAAATTTGGGCAATAGCATGCATTATTAAAGGTCTGTTTGCCAGTTGAGATGGAGCGTTTCGGAAGGAAACCACACTGTATTGTGTAAGAATCTGTGGTACTACAGGCCATCATTAACATTTTGTCACTGGGTATATTGTTGGGATTAGATGTTTAAGGATATTTGAGGGCGAAAATGTGAGGACTTATGCCTGAAAATGGATATAAGTCACTGAACATTAAATTGTCTGGTGTCTGCCACTTCTCTACAGCATATAAAAGAACCTCAGAAACAACAATGGTGACAATCTTGTTTTCCACTTTCTTTTTTCATAGATTCTGACTGAACTTCCATTGTATCATATTCCATTGGGTTTTTTTTTCCAACGTTCTCTGTTATTTGTCAAAACTCACTGACCTGCTGTTGGACAGTGGTTTGAAAGCGTGACTGACTTGAAATAAAATGTAAAACCAGTGGCTTTGGAATGTGTATGGATTGTTGTTTTCCCCAGCTATCTGTCTTCAAACTACTGAATGAGTCGTACATAAAATGTAAACCCAGCTGCCTACTTTTCTAGTGTCCTTTCCTTGAAACTAGTGCCCTGAATGTGTATATATATAGTCAGTACTAATACAAGGGAGCAATAATAATAATAATAAGTTTATTTATAGAGCACCTTTCACAGACAGAGTCACAAAGTGCTTAACATGGTAAAAAACAAAATAAAAACACAGGCACATAAAACAGTAAAACAAAGTAGACAATAAAAGCACATAAAAATGCAATCGGCACATAGTTAAAAAGCCAGGCTAAAAAGGTGGGTCTTTAGTTGCTTCTTAAAAACACCAATGGAAGGTGCAGATCTAAGTTCAAAAGGCAAGGAGTTCCACAGTCTGGGAGCAACAGCAGCAAAGGCTCTGTCGCCTTTGGTTTTGAGCCTAGTACTAGGAACTACCAATAGATTCTGATGAGAAGACCTGAGAGACCTGCTGGGCTGGTGTAGAGAGAGCAGGTCACTAATATAAAAAGGTGCCTCTTCATGAATGGCTTTGTAAGTAAGAACAAGAACTTTAAAATAGTGTCTTCCAGTTCCCAACAAAGTGGAGGAGACCTTCCAGGGCTTCCAAACCTTCTAACCTCCATCTGCTGTAGAACTCTGAATCCCGTGCAGCATCGTTCTGTTGCAGATTTGACATAATTTGGAGCCAGAGTGTGTGCAGTAGCAACGACAACCATGGTTATAAAAGTACATCTCATCTCAATATTTCTATGCTAGTAGTCAAGAAAGAATACACAGCTACTCACAGACAACAGCCGTCAATCAGAGCTGTCAATCACATGCCTTATCGTCACATAACTAAATAAAGCCGAACTGATCTGAAAAGCAACCACTTAAACATCAATCAGAGCGACAAGAACTACCTACCATCTTGAAGAAGAATTTCTTTGCAGAATGTCTGTAGTTTTAATTTTTGAAATTTGCTGCACAGAATAATGGGAGCAGGAGAGGCTTATCGTCATACTTCAGCCTATCAAGATCAGTCTATGGGGTCACCGTGGTTGCCATGACAGCACAGTTAGCATACCTTCAGTGTTGTTTACTACTCCTATTAAACATTTACCATTCGAAACCAGGCTGTGTGGCTTTAGTGATCATGTGAAATACACCAAAACACATCTTATTGCCAGCTGTAATCTGTCTTGTTCAATTATTAATTTATCTGTACAGTGTCCTGTGGTTATCACTGTTAGCCCAGTTAGCATTACTTACTTAACTTAATCCTTGCGTGGCCACTTAAGTGACCGTTGTGGCCAATCGTCTGAAGGCAGGGCGGTCTTGGGGTAGAGCAATGAGGTCAGCCAGAGGTCTTATTGTTGCGGCCTGGGCCCTCCAGGACAGTCTGGGCTGATG
Source organism: Pholidichthys leucotaenia (assembly GCA_020510985.1). Taxonomy (NCBI): domain Eukaryota; kingdom Metazoa; phylum Chordata; class Actinopteri; order Cichliformes; family Pholidichthyidae; genus Pholidichthys; species Pholidichthys leucotaenia. The sequence continues at coordinate 59,341,346 of CM035840.1, read as the reverse complement.
TCGGGGGCAATGCCAGCCCTGGGGGGGGGGGGGGGGGGCTGACAAGCACTGGCGGAGAGCGCCTTCTTGGGTGGTGTCCCATCATCCAACCTGGTCACATGGCCGAGGAGCCGCAGCCTCCCTCTTCTGATGATGGTGGAGATGGGGGTGGAGCAGCCAGCCCTTCTGTAGACCTCATTGTTTGTGGTGCGGTGGAACCATCGGATGCCAAGGATGTTACGGAGGCAGGTCCGGTGGAATGTATCCAACTGGCAGGTGGTTGTGGTGGAGAGGATCCAGGTCTCAGACCTGTAAAGGAGGACAGGGATCACACAGGTGTTAAATATTCACAACTTTGTGGATGTGCAGATCTTCCCGCTCCGCCAGACTCTCTGGAGGTGGCTGAAAGCACTGCGAGACAGTTGCAGGCGGCGAGTAATCTCTGGGTCTGATGAGCAGGAGCTGGTGATCTTAGATCTGAGGTAAACATAGTCGTTGACAATCTCAAGTGACTCATTAGCTTAGCATTACTAGACTGCTATTAGCTACGTTCTGATCCACAGTGTACTTCAATTGTATTCCCTACTCCTTATTCTGTTCTCAAGTCAGTTAACTGCCCTTCACAAAATTTCGCCATTTGAAACACCCTGCAACCATTGCCCGCCGCCCCCTCTCCGGGCATTACCATGGTAACCATGGACATATACTGATACTACAATGATAATTTATATTTCTTAAAATATTAATACAAACATATTTTTGTTACTATCAATTGATATAAACAATAACCTACATCAGGTTAGCTTCTTAATAGCATTAGCAACAATAGTTTTACTCATATTTGAGGTGCAGTACCTTAAGGGTAATCTTCTTGTCAACTTCCGGCGAAGTGATGTATGGTTGTTCACTTCTTCCCTACTCAGTTCTCAGTTAACTTTGAACTGAAGACCGTTCGCTCCCTTCAATTTGGAATCTTAATTAATATGGTGGAATACCCTGTGAATTTTCCTTTGGAGTATACCATCAGGCGATCGGAACGCTTTACAAGGAACCGTGTGGAACATCTCAACTGTAGATTTTGATGACTGTCTCTTCTCAGACAGCTCCACATTATGGAAAAGAAGGTGCAGCTTCCACCATGGTATGTTTAAGCAATATTACACAAGAGCGAGTGCGGTATCAATGAATATCTTAACTGGCAGTAATTTGTCGGATGCCTGATGCATGATACCACAACAAGTTCAATATTGCTTTTATACCATAGTTTGTTACAACCCACTTACTGGGCCAAGGCCAGAATTGCCTATTTCAGCCTGGGATCTCCAAGTCAACCATTACGTCAAGGTGGACTGACCTAGTCGTTTTCACCCTTAGGCAAGGCAGACATACACCTACATCCCCGGCTGGGATTTGAACCCGTGATACCATGATCTCAAAATCTCTTCCTTTACCACTGAGCCAAAGAGGAATTCCTCAAGTACATTTTATTAAATGACAGCAATACTGGACATGGACATAATATGATTTGTTTGTTTAATCAGTTATTTTGCACAGCTGAGAAAAAAATGGTCCCTTCTAAACATAGCTAATAACTTGCTAAACATCTCAATCAGCATTAAGATGTCTATTGTCATTTCATACACATGTAAATGAATTAAATATTGTCAAGTGCAAAAGTCAGAGTTTAAAATACATACTGGTCACCTTTTGAGTTGGTACTGCACAAGGGCTGAGATTGAAAAGCGACCAATGCCAGTGGCTAGTTAGCTTGGTAGCGATTTGGCTTCGGCACATTTTGCTCGCTTTTTCTTGGCATTTTCAGATTTGAAAAAGAGTCCATCACCACAAAGGTATTGTGGTTTGTTACTTGAGACAATAAATAGCTTAACAATGTTTATACAAGGGCAGACGTTGTAAAGTCAAAAGTTTTTTTTTTCAAAAGGGTGGGACTTCTGGTTCACAGAGGTATAATTTCTTTTCAAACGGTGCCTCACTGTGGGAATTAAGGTATCCAACACAGTGTTGCAATTCTCAAGTCTGCAGACCTGACAGTAAATTACTGTTAGTAATTAACGATTACTAAAACACCTTTGAAGTGGAGTCATACAGATCCAGTGAAACAGAGTGCAATTATCGTGGAATATAGTAACTCCTGGGATATCCCTATTGTCCAATCAAATTGCTTGGTCAGAACTAATTGTTGTATAACCACGTTTATGTCTGAAGTGAAGCGTTATGGGCACTCTGGAAATGGAATGGATGTCAACCATCAGCACTCTGAGAAGGCCTACTGTCCAATCAAATTGCTCCACTAGAGCTCACTGTTGTATGATATTAGTCAGACAAACTGTTCGTGGAAATGTAACCCACTGAGCATCCTAGAAACTGTCATCCTCTCTGAACATGAATTACAAAAGTACTGAAGTAACACAAGAAGTAACACCCTAACCCTAACCTGTGCAGAGGAAACACATGCAAATTCAGACTGCAATAAGCTTTTTTATGCAGTAATAAAACATGCTTAGTATTTAGTTATACAAGTCTCAAGTTGGTATACATGATGCATTTAATGCTTTGTGGTAAAATGAAATGCTTTGTTGCATAAAATAATGAAAAGTTACAGGGCATCTGTGGTATATTTATTGAAAACCCTGAAGTACGTATCTAATGTCAAATAGATTTTTATGAGTCTGTGGTACTTTGCTATTATCAAGTTTTAAGTTTAATGCTAAAAGTCCACCCCAATACTATGGAAAGCTACAAAAGAAATAGTAAAGTATGACAGTGTTATGAGGACTCCTATCACAAAAATGGGATGATTTCAGATACTGTATCTTCTCATGCTGCTAATTCATATAGATGGGAAAACAGTAACACCCTGGCTGCTCCACAAACAAGTGGAAAACACGAATTTGGGCTTTCCCCATATTTTTGTTTGTGGAAAAGCCTGTTTGTCCTCAATATGTCACATTCTTCGCCACCAGTGGCACAGCACGCCACAATGCCTTGACCTAATGATGTGGGTTTCCTCATAGGAGTAGTCCAGCATATGTGGCAAACACACAGTTCACACACATGTTGCACAGAATTTTTGTGAGCTCTTTTTTTTGGATGGAAAGTTCAGTTGTTAGAATTAATAACAAATGGGTATCAGGATTAATTCATAGAGAAATCAGGCTTTCATGCACAAGAACACAAAAATGCAGCCAAACATCTGATTGGCCTGTAAAGAGAAAGTGAGCACCACATAAGAAAAAAAAAATACTATAAACAGGAAACATGGGCGTAAAAAATGCATCTAGCAGTTCAAACCCCAGTCTGTCCTCGGCACTGCATTTATTTTTGGTAAAGACTGTGAAAACAGTCAGTAAACGAAGGGGAAAAAACTTGGTTTTGGAGTGAAATAATATTTTATTACATGGTCAAATAAATAACAAGTGTAACATGAGACAGTTGATATGTAAATGTGATGCTTTGAACAGTAAAATCTATAAGGCGACCAGTTTTCCACTATATTGTGTACAGATGTCTTGCTGGATCAGTGGCATACACTGTAGATCGGCTAGTAGGCAACTTTTTCTTTTTTCTGTGCTGACCTGGTGTTTTGCCAGCTTTTGCTTTACACTGTTATCTACTCTTTATGTGTCAGTGAGTGGCCTTATACTTGTAATGAATAGGCAACTCTTTATCATTAAAATAATACCCTCATCAAGTCTGCACATCGTTGGCCTCCGTCGGTCTATGATGACCATGGAAGAGAATCCTAAATGTCTACTCTGCTGGAACAGCAACGCCTGTGGCTGAACAGGCCAATGAGCGAATGGCAGTCCCTGTCACACAGGTCGCACTTGTGGACGGTCTCCGTGCTACTGGGTCTGTGGCGGTTCTTCCTGCGGGTCCTTTTTTCATCTGCTGCAGCAGTCAGTTTCTCTTCACCCACCTTGAGCTGTCTGGTCAGGGTGCCTCTCCATTTGGAGCGGTCCATTGCGAGGTCCTCCCAGCACTCTGTGTTGATCTCCAGGGCCTTCATATCTCTCTTGCAGACGTCTCTGAAGCGCAGCTGTGGACGGCCAGCGTCTCTCCTGCCAATCGCCAGTTCTCCGTAGAGGACGTCTTTGGGGATTCTGCCATCCTCCATATGGTGAACATGGCCTAGCCAACGGAGCCTGCGCTGCCTGAGTAGAGTGAACATGGAGGGAAGGCCGGCGCGGGACAGGACTTCTGTGTTGGGCACTTTGTCCTGCCAGGATACGTCCAGGATGCAGCAAATGCAGCGCAAGTGGAAGGAATTCAGTCTCTTTTCCTGCCAGGCGTATGTTGTCCACTTCTCACTCCCATAGAGCAGTGTGCTGATGACGCAGGCATTGTATACTGCCATCTTCGTCTTGACAGAGAGTTTAGGATTCTCCCACACTCGTGTGGTGAGACGAGCGAGTATGGAGGTTGATTTTCCAATCCTCTTGTCGATCTCTGTATCAAGGGAGAGGTTGCTGCTAATCGTGGACCCCAGGTACGTGAACTGATTCACGACCTCCAGCTCGTAGTCGTCGATGGTGATGGTTGGTGGTGCTTTCATGCCTTGCGCCAAGACATTAGTCTTCTTCAGGCTGATGGTAAGCCCGAAGTCCATGCATGCCTGGGAGAAACGGTCCATCAGGGTCTGAAGCTCCTGGTGTGTGTGGGTCGCGACTGCAGCATCGTCTGCGAACAGCATATCTCTGATTAGAGCCTCACGTACTTTGGTTCTGGCTTTCAGGCAGGCGAGGTTGAAAAGCCTGCCGTCAGATCTTGTATGCAGATAGATTCCCTCTGTTGCTGTGCTGAAGGCATGCCTCAGGAGCATGGTAAATGGTAAATGGCACTCACTTATATAGCACTTTTATTCTCATCTCTTGATGACCAAAGCGCTTTACAGATCCTGCTATCCACCCATTCACACACACATTCACACACTGATGGTGTATAGCAAAGAAGATCCCAAAGAGGGTTGGCACAAGTACACAGCCCTGTTTCACTCCGCTGTGTATATTGAATGGCTCTGAAATGTTGCCGTCGTACTGCACCATCCCCTGCATGTTGGTGTGAAACGATTCGATGAGGCTTTGCAACTTTGGTGGGCATCCTATCTTTGGCAGGATCTTGAAAAGGCCCTCTCTGCTGACCAGATCGAATGCTTTAGTGAGGTCGATGAAGGCGACGTACAGGGGCATGTTCTGTTCTCTGCACTTCTCCTGAAGTTGACGGATGGAGTATATCATGTCCATCGTCGATTGCCCAGCGCGGAAGCCACACTGAGACTCGGGGTAGACACGTTCGGCAAGCTTCTGTAGACAAACGAGGACAACTCGTGCGTAGACTTTGCCAACAATGCTGAGGAGGAAGATGCCCCTGTAGTTGTTGCAGTCGCTTCTCTCCCCTTTGTTTTTGTAGACGGTGATGATCTTGGCATCCCTCATGTCCCGTGGTACGGCACCTTCCTTCCAGCACTGGCAGAGAACGTCATGCAATAGCAGCAGTAGGGCGGTCTTGCAGTGCTTGATCAGGTCGGGGGGTATGCCGTCGTTGCTGGGAGCCTTGCCAGCGGCCAAGATATCAATGGCCTTGCTGAGTTCGTCGATGGTTGGCTCGGCGTCAAGTTCATCCATGGATGGCAGGCAATCGATGGCATCAAGGGCTGACGGTGTCACGGTGTTCTGTCTGGAGTAGAGGTCGGAGTAGTGCTCCACCCATCTCTCCATCTGCTTGTTCTTTTCTGTGATCATCTCCCCAGTGGAGGATTTGAGGGGGGCCGGCTTGCTCTGAGCCAGACCAAGTGCTTTCTTGATGCCATCGTACATACCACGGATGTTCCCTGTTATGGCAGCGGTTTGAATGTCTTGGCTGAGCTGACTCCAGTACTCGTTGGCGGAGCGCCGAGCAGTCTGCTGAACTTTGCTTCTCGCAGCCCTGAGAATCTGGAGATTCTTCTTGTTTGGGTACTTCTTATACTCAGCAAGTGCTGAGCGCTTGGCTTCAATGACGGGGGTCATCACTTGGCATCAAACCAGTCCTGTGACTTCGAGGTCTTCCTCCCAAAGGTAGCCAAGGCTGTGCGGTGGATGGTGTTTCACAGCTCTTCCCACTTCTGCTTAGCAGACTCTCCTTCTTGTGGTTCACCAAGTTCCTTCACAAAGGTGGAGGCAAACTGCTCAACAAGTTCTGGTTGGGCCATCTTGCTGGTGTCAATCCGTGCCTTTCCAGGCTGTCTGGCGCGGTGAAATTTCTTCAGCTGCAGCTTGACCTTGCAACACACCAATGAATGGTCTGTGTCGCAATCTGCACTCTGGAACGAGCAGGTGATTAGCACATTCTTCAGTGAGGTGCGCCTGGTCAGGATCAAGTCCAGCTGGTGCCAGTGCTTTGAGCACGGATGTCGCCAGGAAACCTTGTGTTGGGGCTTGGTCTTGAAGAACGAGTTTGTGATGCACAGATCATGATGTGTGCAGAACTCGAGCAGCCGCTGTCTGTTGTCGTTCATTCTGCCCACGCCACATGGTCCAAGACAGGAGGGCCAGGAGTCATGGTCAGCACCCACTCTGGCATTGAAGTCTCCAAGGAGAATGAGTTGTTCAGAGTTGGGGATGATCCTGACAGTTGTTGCGAGATTCTCGTAGAACTTGTCTTTTGCCTCTGGTGTGGCTGTCAGTGTTGGGGCATACACACTGACGAGGGTGACTGGGCCTTGAATGGTGTTAAAGCGGAGGGTGAGGAGTCGTGCAGAGCCATTGCTTCTCGGTTCCACCATCTTCAGCAAGGTGTTCTTCACTGCAAAGCCCACTCTGTGTTCCCTGTGTTCGTCACTGCTCTTTCCCTGCCAGTAGAACATGTAGTCCTTCTCTCTCAGTGTGCCTGTGTCAGCCAGCCATGTTTCCTGGAGAGTGGCGATATCCACTTCCAGTCTCTTCAGCTCATTATTGATGATGGCAGTCTTCCTGGTGTCGCTGATGTCCTTGAGGTTAGCAGCGAGTCCTGTCATCATAGTGCGGACGTTCCAAGTTCCCAGTTTTAGAGTTGGTCTCTTTTGTTTTGTTGTCTTGCCTGGTGCAAAGGTTCTCAGCCTGCCGTTCGGACTTCACCTCATCCCCATGCACCCAATGAGGAAAGCAGGCTGTGGCGGGACAACACCTTATTGGCTGGGGGCTGCCCAGCTTGAGGCGGGCGGTAGCTGTCCAGTGAGATCAGATGATCCCTCCCACCGTCGGGAACAACCCCTGGCGCCACGCTCTGCGCCAATTGAGCGGTGGTTTATAACCAGTAACTGTCATTCCCTGTGTTTTATCTACGCCGAAGGCGAAGCTGGAGTGTCCTCTCCAGTGATCCGGTGTTCTACCTTCCAGCGTTGGGTGTTGGTAGGATTCAAGCCTGGGCAGAAAGGTATGGAAGACAAGATGTTGCCCATACAGCATGTCCCCCCTCTCCACGTCACTGATGGATCCAAAGGAACAGCAAGGCTGCTACAGTTTGGCACCAGCGCCGTCGCAGGAGCTGCCAGAACGATGTTGAGCACAACAGAGAGCTGCCTTAGGGACTCCGACTCCAGATTTTTCCTCAGGTTTGACTCCCGAAGCCTTTCCCGTGACCGGGTATGCCGCAAGGCAGCGGCGGTTTGAAATCAGGGTTTACCTTCCCCTAGATGGGCTACCTTCCCAGGTTAACGGGCCACCATCTACCCGAAGCATCTGGTTTTAAGGAGCCAGAAATCCGCCCTCGCCCCTTCTCCTATTAGTAAAAGCAGTTCCACCGGGCTTAGAAACTAAACCACACGGGCAGGCTAGGAGTTGGACTTAGTTGTCAGAGGCTTTTTGAGACACACGCCATAAGGAGCATTTTATAAGCACTGGGAGCATAACCCCAGTGCCGCTCCTGGCTATGACAACCTTGGAACCGCAGTATAGTCCGCACAGTTGCATCACTGCCCAATAAGCATCATGCTCCACAACTCACATAATGCTGTCTAAAACCTTGTTTTTCAATCAGGGGTCCTAGGACCCCAGGGGATCCTTGAAAGAATGTTCAGGGGTCCTCTGGAAATTGTGTATTTCACTTAACGGGTCCAAAAAATTCCAAATAATTTTCCCACTGTTGTGCATGGGTGCCTGTAGTGGCTCTTTCATGTCAGTATGAAAGCAATAATAATGGCTACCCTCATCTTCTTCATGGGTTAATGACCTTGTTAAAATGTGCTTAGAGCAGAGTTGCCAAGTCACACACCACTGATGGGTGTCACCCTCTTTTGGCATCTATCACCCCTCCAACCAACCACCCACTCAAATTTGACACCACATATGACCTTAACACACTCACTTTACTACAAAACACCTGCCTTTTCATCAACTGTTGAGTACAGCACAAAACAATTAGATGGTGGGCCAAGTGGCTCCATCTGCTTTAGTTTTTGAGATGATCAATCCCCATCCAGAGAGTAGCTGATTTTCACAGATATGCTAACACATATTTTTCAAAACATGAATCTGTTTGTGGGTAGGCTAAGTATGTGCATTTTTTTCATGAAAATTAAACTTTAGTTATGAAACCTGATAAGGCAACTCTGAGGCATCACTAAGGACCGCTATATGCTTAACCAATCAAAACAGCGCTCCATGGTCACCTGACTTTAATGAGCTGTGTCATTGTCGGAGGTAAATGTGAACGAAAAATGGGCTGACAAGGCTGCTAGGTAAGCATAATAAAGCTATATTTATGTCCCTGTATTTTCTTTTCGTGTTATAGATCTCCATAGTTAATATTAGAACCAAATACATGCTCCCCATTGTCCCTTGTCTTGTATAGCATATCACTAAATAAAGTAATTACACGTCATTGGCATTGTCCTGCTGATATGAAAGAATACCTGCTGAAAAAACAGCATACACCTGCATCAGACCAGCACCAAAACTGTTCTGTGTTTTAGGTTTTGGAGCAGCGTTGTTTTTCCATATTGTTTGTCTTTTTCTGATTTAGTTCTTGTTTTTATAAGCTTAGCAAACAATGTGTATCTACTATAACAATCTAGCATTTATTACAGATGTGGTGCTCTTAGGTAGACTGGAACCTCTTTTTATTAAGCAGAGACCCCGGTTTGGTTGGGGATTTGTATCTGAAGTATGTGTGACAGGTCTGTCTTGAGAATGAGACCTTGTGTCTCAATGAGACTACCTGTATAAATAAAGGTTGATGATGATGATGATAATAATAATAAATCAATCAATCAATCTTTATTTTGGATAGATTAAAAGTACAGATTAAAAGAAACAGAATAATATAACAAAGGGGGAAAGAAAATCCAACAAGGTCATATTAGACAATAACTCCTCTGATTATACAGTTCAACATAAGCTATCCGAAATGGGTGATGGCTGAAGCCGCAGCTTATATTGCCCACCCATATTCCATCCAAGAATTCAAAAGAAAAACAAACAAGAGCGATTACAATTCAGAACAAAGCTAAAACAAAATGTGACAAAAAAACAAAAAAACCAAAAAAAAACTAAGCAACAACACAACGCAGACTGGATATGACGATCCTTATGTGATTTTATATGTCATCTTGTATATATGTTTGGAGTATTTCTTCCTTTAGTTTTTGTTTAAATTGTCCAAGCGTTGTACATGATTTTAATTCAGGTCCAAAATCGTTCCACAATCTGACTCCTTGCACTGAAACACAGTGTTGCTTGGTGGTACTTCTCACTGAAGGTTTTTGAAATATACATGTTCCTCTGAAATGATATTGTTTCTCTCTTATTTGGAACAGCTTTTGGATATTTGCGGGCAGTGATAGATTCTTCACTTTAAACATTATTACTGCAGTTTTAAAGTCAACCAGATCTTTCAACTTGAGAGCTTTTAATTTAAGAAAAAGTGGGTTTGTTGGTTCCCTGTAAGCTGCTTTGTTTATTATTCTAATAGCTCTCTTCTGAAGCATAAAGAGTGGATATATGTTTGTTTTATATGTATTTCCCCATACTTCAGCACAATATGTCATGTATGGGAGTATTAATGAATGATACAAGGTATATAGTGTGGGTTGATTCAGCAAATATTTCACTCTGTGTAGTATTGCAATTGATTTGGATATTTTACCTTTAATATAATTAATATGTGACTTCCAACACAGTTTATTATCAATTATTACATCAAGAAATTTAGTTTCGGATACCCTTTCAATCTCTACACCATTTACACTGAGTTTAGATACGATAGATATGTAGATATGTTCCAAATTGCTTCCACTGCATAATAAATTCCTCGGATTCAGGAGGAGCAATGTGGTTTTCGTCCTGGCCGTGGCACATCGGACCAGCTCTTTACCCTCTCGAGAATTCTTGAGGGTTCGTGGGAGTTTGCCCAACCAGTTTACATGTGTTTTGTGGACTTGGAGAAGGCATTTGACCGCGTCCCTCGTGGATTTTTGTGGGGGGTGCTTCGGGAGTATGGGGTATCGGGCTTGTTGTTACGAGCTATTCGGTCTCTGTACGACCGTTGTGAGAGTTTAGTTCGTATTGCCAACACTCAGTCGGAGTCATTCCCAGTGAGAGTTGGACTCTGCCAGGGCTGCCCTTTGTCACCGATCCTGTTCATAATTTTTATGGACAGGATTTCTAGGCGCAGCCTGGGAACGGAGGGTGTCATGCTTGGTGACCACAGGATCTCATCTCTGTTGTTTGCAGATGATGTTGTCCTGTTGGCTTCATCCAGCAATGACCTACAGCTCTTGCTGGGACGGTTTGCCGCTGAGTGTGAAGCGGCTGGGATGAGAATCAGCACCTCCAAGTCCGAGTCCATGGTCCTCAGCCGGAAAAAGGTGGATTGTCCTCTCCGGGTTGGGGACAGGCTTCTGCCCCAAGTGGAGGAGTTTAAGTATCTTGGGGTCTTGTTCACGAGTGAGGGGAAAATGGAGCGAGAGATCGACAGACGGATTGGAGCAGCATCCGCAGTGATGCGGACGTTGTACCGGTCTGTTGTGGTGAAGAGGGAGCTTAGTTCTAAGGCAAAGCTGTCAATTTACCAGTCAATCTACGTTCCTACTCTCACCTATGGTCACGAGCTTTGGGTAATGACCGAAAGAACGAGATTGCGGATACAAGCGGCTGAAATGAGCTTTCTCCGTAGGATTGCTGGACTCACCCTCAGAGATAGGGTGAGGAGCTCAGTCATCCGGGAGAGGCTCAGAGTAGAACCGCTGCTCCTCCACATTGAAAGGAGTCAGTTGAGGTGGTATGGGCATCTGATTAGGATGCCTCCTGGACGCCTCCCACTTGAGGTGTTTCAGGCACGTCCCACTGGGAGGAGACCCCGGGGCAGACCCAGGACTCGGTGGAGAGACTATGTCTCCCAGCTGGTCTGGGAACGCCTTGGTATCCCCTCTGAAGAGCTGGAGCAGGTGGCTGGGGAGAGGGAAGTCTGGGCTTCTCTGCTTGAACTGCTGCCTCCGCGACCCGGACCTCTGGAAAAGTGGTAGAAGATGGATGGATGGATGGATGGATGCATAATAAATTAGTGTCATAGGCAAACAATATTAAGTGCATTTTTTCTGAAACTTTACATATATCATTTATATACATATTGAATAACAATGGCCCCAAAACTGAACCCTGTGGGGCTCCACAAGTAGCCTTCAGTAACTGTGAGTTTTTGTTACCAACACATGCATACTGATATCTGATGACTATTCTCCTGACCTGTGTTGGGTCAGCTCTTTGAATGGGGAGCCATATCCTACACAGATCCTCATTCTTGATGATTTTCCACACAGCCAACACCGGCCCCTGCTTGTACACATTGGCCTACAACTTCCAGTCATATACAGCCCAAGGAAGATGCGCTGGAACTTCCGCAAAGCCAACTGGAAGAAATTCAATGAAACTCTGGACCGGAGCGTTGTTACCATCCCACTCCACACCATCACTGTAGATGAAGCATACAACCGCTTCTGCAGCGCAGTCTTCAAGGCTGCCCATACTGCAATCCCACGAGGCTACCGACCCCTCTATGTCCCATGTTTGGACAGAGAAAGTGCTGCCCTCCTACAATCCTATCAAACATCAGGGGACCCAGAGATAGCAGACCATCTCATTGAATCGCTAAATACAGCCCGGCGAAAGAAATGGGAGGAGACAGTTGCTGACCGGAGCTTTACCCACTCTAGCAGGAAATGTTGGAGCCTCATCCGTCGCCTAGGAGCTGCACAGAAGCCCCCTAGCCAAAGCCGAGCATCCGTCACACCCAACCAAGTTGCATCCCACCTACTGACTATCGCCAAAGCACCCCAAGACAAAGACACCAGAAGAGCAGTTACAACTGAGCTAAAAAAAACACCAAAAAATGCCTGTAGAGGAAACGAACCCTGAACCCTTCGAGGCTGCTGAACTGGAGAAAGTCCTACAGGGCCTGAAATGCGGAAAGGCAGCAGGATACGATAACATCTTCCCAGAATTCATGAAAAATCTTGGCCCCCGAGCCCTAACCTGGTTGACACAATTCTACACAAGGATCAGACAAACGAACTCGATCCCAAAGAAATGGTGGACAGCAAAGGTCATTGCCATCCCAAAACCTGGCAAAGACCACAAACTACCAGCAAGCTACCGCCCAGTCTCCCTACTCAGCGTTCCTTACAAAATCATGGAGCGCCTAATACTGCAACGCATTTTCCCAGAAATAGAGGATATTCTAAGTGTGGATCAAGCAGGTTTCCGCAAGGACCGCAGTACAGGAGAACAAGTACTGGCCCTAACCACCTTCATTGAAAATGGCTTCGAGAGCAGACTGAAGACAGGGGCTGTGTTTCTCGATCTTACAGCCGCCTATGATACGGTCTGGCACAAAGGCCTCCTCCTGAAACTTATAAAGGCGATCCCTGCTTGGGCAACAGCAATTATAAAAACCCTGCTGACCAACCGAAGGTTCAGAGTCCACCTCAGTCAGAACACAAGTGCATGGAGAATGCAGAAAAACGGACTCCCACAAGGCTCAGTTCTAGCTCCAACTCTGTTCAACCTCTACATAAACGACCTGCCTACTACAAAATCCCACAAATTCATCTATGCAGACGACATCTGTTTGGCATTCCAAGCACCAGACTTTGAACCACTGGAACGGGTGCTCACGGAAGATCTTGCTAAACTGGACCAGTTCTGCAAAATCTAGCGCCTAAAACCAAGCCCAGCAAAAACCGTCTCCAGTGTATTTCATCTCCACAATGCAAAAGCTGCCAGAGAACTAAACATCCACCTGAGCGGACTCAAGCTTAAGCATGCCCCAAATCCAACTTATCTTGGAGTGACCCTTGATAGGACCTTATCCTTCAAGGAACATCTAAAGGGGACGGCTGCTAAGGTGAAAGTACGAAACAACCTGCTCTGCAAGCTCGCTGGTGCAAAATGGGGGGCGGCAGTCTCCACCCTGCGCACCTCAGCACTGGCCCTTCCATACTCTGTAGCAGAATATTGTGCCCCTGTCTGGTCCAGGTCATCTTACACACATCATGTAGACACCCAGCTCAACTCAACCATGAGAACTATAACTGGAACAATCCGCTCAACACCACTCCCCTGGCTCTCTGTACTGTCAAACATAGCCCCTCCACACATCCGGCGAGCAGCATTAACTCAAAGGATGCTCCAAAAAGTTAAAGATTTTCCTCACTTACCAATCCATGCAGATATCTACACCCCACCCACTGCCCGACTTTCATCCAGACGGCCGATTTGGAAAAACCCTCCCCCAGCTGACTTTACCATCCAGACAGCTTGGCAAGAGGAATGGGAGACCAAGGAGGTCCCAAACAAACAGCTGGTGATAAACCCCAACCAACAGGTCCCGGGCACCAACCTCCCAAGGAGACAGTGGTCTACACTCAATCGCTTCAGGACTGGACATGGCCCCTGCTTGGCCAGCCTTCACAGATGGGGCAGTAGCCCTAGCCCACTGTGCGCATGTGGAGAGGAGCAAACTATGGAACACATCATAGAGGCTTGCCCGCTCCAAAGACTGGAAGGAGGATTACACACCCTCCATACAGCAAACCAGGAGGCAACTGCTTGGCTTAAGGACTTTGCATTCGCTAAATAAATAAACTGTGAGTTTTTGTTACCAACACATACATACTGATATCTATTCTTTAAGTAACTACATAACCAGGACAGTGCTACTCCCCTAATACCACAATTTTGTAGTTTCTTTAACAATAAGTTATGATCCACTGTATCAAATGCTTTTTTAAGATCCAGGAATACCCCAACTGAATACTCTTCATTTTCAACGGCAGTTGATATTTTTTCTATAAATTCCATTAGAGCAAATGCAGTTGTCCTCTTGTGTCTGAACCCATATTGCTGCTCACACAATAAATTATTCTTCAGTATGAAGTTGTCAATTCTCTCATAGAATATTTTTTCAAGTATCTTGGAAAATTGCGGCAATAATGAAATTGGTCTATAGTTTGAAAGTTCCCCTCTGTCACCCGTCTTGTATATCGGAATTACTTTAGCTATTTTCATTGCATTGGGAAATATACCTGTTTGGAGAGACAGGTTACAGATATACATCAGTGGTTTCACAAAGCATTCAATAATAGTTTTGACTAAGAGCATGTCAATACCATCACAGTCCGTAGATGTTTTACTTTTAAACGATTTAACAATTTCAATGACCTCCTTCTCGTCTGTGTTCTTTATGAAAATGGAGTCTTTTATAGCAGTGTTTTTGCTTATTGTATCACCTGTGGGTGCCGTAATGGGTATTTCTCGAGCCAAATTAGGACCATTGTTAACAAAAAAGTTATTAAATTCATCTGCAGGTGAAGCTGCATTCACACTCTGAGTCGTTTTATTATTTTTTGAAAAATTGGTTGGGTAGCTTGTATTTCTGTTTTTATTTCCAAGAATATTGATAAGTATTGTCCATGTATTTTTAATATTGTCTCTGTTTTTCTCCAGTTCTTTACTGTAATAGTCTCTTTTACTACATCTTATTATATATGTTAACTTATTTTTGAATGTTTTATACCGCTGCTCTGCTTCTTTTGTCCTTTTCTTTAGAAAAGCTTTATATAATAAATTTTTCTTTTTACACGCCTTTTGTAATCCTTTGGTTAACCATGGCTTATCGGCAAATTTATGTTTAAGCTTTTTCTTTACTAATGGACAATTTTTTTCATAAAGAGTGGTTACAATGTTTATAAATGTGTCATAGGCTTCATTTACATCTGATACATAGACTTTTGTCCAGTCCTGCTTCAGCAAGTCCTCTTTAAAAGAACTGATTGCATTTTGTGATTTGTATCTAAACGATTTTAAATTTTTTTCTGTATTGGCCCCCGTGTGGCCATGGATAAGTGCAAAGGTTGGCAAATGGTCACTTATATTATTTATCAATAATCCACTTTATATTTTCTTATCAATAATATTAACAAACAGGTTGTCAATAAGTGTAGCAGTGTGAACTGTGATTCTACTGGGATGTGTTATTGTGGGATATAGACTTATGCTGTACAAAGAATTCATGAACTCTGTAATTACATTTTGTTGATATGGATTTAGTAGATCAATATTGAAATCTCCACAAATTACTACCATTTTCTTACTAGTAATATTATTGTACAGCTCGACTAATTTATCTCTGAATGTCTCAATGCAGGTTCCCGGCGTTCTATATATACAACTTATAATCAGATTTTTTGTTTTATCTTGGTCAATCTCAACAGTAACACATTCCAAAATCCCTGGTAGTGCAAAGGACATTCCATTTACAAGCTTACACCTATACAGGTCATCAATATACAGTGCAACACCACCACCCTTTTTTTGAGATCTGTTAATATGAAACATCTGATATCCCTCTATTGCCATCAGGGGAGCCTGCTCTTCATTAAGCCAAGTTTCAGAGACTGTGATAGCTGTAAATTTTCTGTCTAGCTGTTTTAAATAGTCCTGAACCTGTGGAAAGTTTTTGTTAAGACTTCTGCTGTTGAAGTGTATTATTGATAGTTTACCATCTAGTTACACTTGACTTTTGAATTGCTTTTCGGTGTAATATTCACAATGATTATGAATATTATTGAAAAAGTGGTTATCAGGATCAATATCATTTTCCATCTCTTGTGTTTATGTTCAGCATAATGGCATATTTTCAGAGTTTGAATTTCCTCACTCTGTGTCAAATGACTTCCTCCAACTGGGGATAGTTGATGTCTACTCAAGTCAGTCATAAGTTTTTTTGTTTGTTTTGTTTTTTATTTTAAAGTACATTGACATGGTATGTCAAAAGAACTATTCTTGCCGTGTGTGTGGATATGGATTTTTATAGTCTCTTAATTTTCTTACTCAGTGTTCATCTGTATTTATTTAAGTCAGTAACATCCCTGATTATTATACTCTTTGCTTCCTCAGGTGTTCCATTTAGTTTGATCCAAACTCTACAATTTCTTGTCCATGTTGCCTGTATCTTATTTTGTCTTTTCAGCATCCGTGCTTGCCGTGCTATTTCAGCATTAGTTTTTGTTAGATGTTCATTTAGGTAAACTTCTGTTCCCCGTAGTTTTCTGGCCTGCCTCAGTATGTCATTCTTTACCCTTCTGTTCACAAAGCGCATCACAATTGATTTCTTTGTTTTATTATCTTTTCTGGGTAAAGCATGACAGGCTGAAATTGCATTTGCTTCGACCTTTATATTTCTACTATCAAGGAACTGAAGCACCTGGTTTTCAAGGGAGACTGATTCACTCAGGGGAGCATCCTCTCCTCTCAATCCTGCTGTAGCATGAGCATATGATTGATATGTAATGTCTAGTCCACTTATAATTACATCATCCATACGAGAATATTGTTCAAGATCCTCGACGCGTCGCTCCAAGTCTGCAATTTTTTTGTCTTTTTCCTTAATTGTTAATTTTAATTCTCGGACATCTTCCATTAGCTCTATTATTTTAGCCTGCTGACTAACCACTTTGGTCAGTTCTTCTGACAAGAAGTTCAGAGATTTCTTGATCTCTTCCATTTCCTCCTTCTTTGGTGGCATTTTTACTGACCTGTGGATAGTAAAACAATCTCTGCTGGTGTCGCCGGTATCCGATCCGACCGACCTCGAATCCCTCTGGGCCTCAGCTAGCCCCCTCCGCTGCTGGTCCCGCTGCTTACCGCCGCCGTAACCGAGCTCCTGTCCAGCCGGGGCACCGGAAGCTCCTCCACCGAGTCCCGCCGCCCACCGCCACTGCAGCCAAGCTCCGATCCTGCTTCTGTCCAGCTGGGGTCCCGGTAGACCCTCCGCTGAGCCCCGCCACCTACCACCGTCTGCCTCAGTAGTTCCTCCGCTGAGGCCCGCCGATGCAGCTGGACTCCGACCCCGGCTGGGGCCCCGGTGGTCCTCCACTGGTCCCCGTCTCTCACCACCGCTGCAGTTGAACTCCGATCCGGCTCCCGTCCAACTGCTGCCTCGGCTTGTTCCTCCGGCGAGCCCCAATCACCAGTGACAAAGTCGCTTCTCCGTGTCGGTGCTAGGTGCTACGACTAGCTATGGTGTTAGCTATAGCATTAGCCTAGCAAACGCTTCGGGTTAAGCGTAGCAGCAAACCATGAAGAGAAACACCAATCAGTTCACTCACGAATGAGAGCAGTCCCAAAAGTCCAATTCTCACAGCGAGCGCAAAACAACTCTTAAAAACAGAGATCGAGTCTGACCCCCGAATCCAGACCGGCTGAACCACAACTAAAAAAATTGATTTAAGCTGCAAGAGCCTGCAAGACTGAGACCACTCACTCCGCCATCTTGAAAAACTAAGTTACTAATAATAAGCTAATAAGCTACTAAAAATAATAATGTGATTGTTCATCTAAAATATTGTAAAAGAGGGTAAATTGGGTGGGAAGCTTAACTGTGGACAACTACACTGTATGAAAGCTCAGTTAAGTCAACTGGATTCATTTTTTTTTTAAACTCTGAAATGTTTCACCATTCATCCAATTCACCATTCAGAGTAAAAAAAATCCTTGAAATCCTTGATTCCAGTTGACTAGACTGAGCTTTCATACAGTATACTGAACCTCCAGGATGACTGAGAATCTTCAAATTGAGGACTATGTCACGACTGTCACCACTCGCCGCTCTCAGGCATCCACCTCAGCTGCGCACACACCTGCACCTCGTTAGCGCTGAGCTATTTATTCCGCCTCGCCCTGAGCATCGGTCTGGAGCCGTCTGTCTTACAACGCGCTCAATCCCTCAGCAGAATCCTTTCTTCAGGCCTGCAATTCATCGCTACGACACGTAAGCTGTCTTATTACTTACCTCTTCTCTCAGCCTTCCCCTGTGCACAGGTGGATTCCCTGGCGGCGGAAATCCTCACCTTCGCCATCATCTCCTCCCCGCATCTCCACACCTCGTTGTGTGCGCAGCAGGGTGCTGTCTCCCAGGCCTGGAATCCTCGCCAACGCCAGCCACCAATATCTCTGCAAGTAAGCACATCTCTGTATCACTCTCCTGTGTGGTTTTGCCCAGCTCACTCCCTGTTTGTGTCCCTTCCATAGGGTTGCCTGGCCACACGGCGTGCTGCTCTGCTCCTGTCCTCATCTTCCACCCACAATACATTACCATATCACATACACGCATCCAAACACGTTTTCCTGGTTGAATAAAGCTTTCAAATCTACCTGAGCCTGCGTGCGTGTTTCCTGGGCTGAGAATTATGTCAGTAATTGCTCCAGCAAAGCGACCCAGCGGACAGCGGGCTCGCACGCCGTTTTTCCACCCTCGAGACTCGGGTGGATATGATAGCGCATCAACAACAGGTCATCTTCAGCCAGTTAACTATAATTACTCACCGGTTAGACCGTCTTGACCCCCAACAGGCGTTCCCCCCGGCTCATCAAGGAGGCTCGGCTTCGGCCGCTTACACGGCTAGCCAACCTAACTCGGGAACGCCGACCCGGCTCACACCGATCCCAACCCCCGCTCGCTTCAACGGGAAGCTCGGTGGGGCACGGGGGTTTATTTTACAATGTGAGTCGGTGTTCCTGTGCGTTCCCGGGGATTTCCCCTCAGACCACAGCCGTATCGGCTACATGGCTAATCTCCTGGAGGGGCGAGCGTTAGCTTGGGCTTACGCCGTCATGTCGAATCCCAGCTACACGAACCTCTCCTATGACTGGTTCGTGCAAGACTTCCTTGAGGTGTTTGATCACTCGTGTCGTGACAGCGTCCTTGCCGAGCGGCTCCTTAGCCTTCAACAGGGAAGCCGGTCAGCGGCGGATCACGCTGTTGACTTCCGGGTGGCAGTGGAGGAGGTTGGTTGGGGAGAGGCTTCTCTCTGCAGCATCTTCCTCCATAGCCTCAATTCAGGTCTGCGGGACGAATTGACCAGTCGGGATCTCCCAGGGCGGCTGTCCGAGCTAATCTCCCTAACAATTAGTTTGGACAACAGGCTGCGAGAGCGGGCCGCGGAGCGGAAGTCAGTCAGCCGCTCGCGCGGATCTTCCACCTGCTCTCCTCAGTCTCGCCCCCTGGCGTTACCTGCTCCGGAGTCCGCCGATGAGTCAGAGGCCATGTCGATCGGGCGCACCAGGCTCCCTCTTGCGGAGAGACAACGCCGGCGGGAACTGGGTCTCTGCATATATTGCGGAGACGACCAGCATAGCGTGGAGCAGTGCCCGGTCAAGCCAAACGGGGGGGTCCGCGAGTCACTGTAGGGGGCCTCGCGGACTCTAACCGGTCAAATCCCCTCTCTAGTTGCACACTGCCCATCAGATTCTGCCATAATTCCATCGGGCACCTCACTCATGCACTGGTGGACTCGGGGGCAGAGCAAAATTTCATTTCCAAGAGCCTGGCAACCCGTTTGGGCATACCCTGTCAGCCATTGTCAACTCCCCTTAATCTGGTCACCTTCTCTCGCTCTCCCCTGGGGGTAGTGACGCATCGCACCAAGCTGGTGCCCATAATAATCTCAGGCAACCACCGTGAGGACCTAACCCTATACGTCTTGTCTTCCTCTTCAGACCGTGTCATTCTGGGCTACCCATGGCTGCCCCTGCACAATCCCGTCCTCAATTGGAGGTCTGGTAATGTCCTTTCGTGGAGCTCCTTCTGCCTGAACACCTGTCTCCAGTCTGCGGCTTGTGCTCCATCCTCTCCTCCGCCCGCGCCGGTCTCCGAGCCTCCGAGCCTCCGGACCTCACCCTGGTGCCCCAGGAGTTTCACGACTTGGGGATGGCATTCAGCAAGTCCAAAGCCATGTCTCTTCCCCCTCACCGGCCGTATGACTGCGCCATTAACCTCCGCCCGGGGGCACCCTTACCATCCGGCCGCCTTTACAGCCTTTCAGCTCCTGAACGCAAGACAATGGATTCTTACATCAGGGAGTCGCTCAGTGCTGGGATCATCCGCCCCTCCTCGTCTCCACTCGGTGCTGGCTTCTTCTTTGTCTCCAAGAAGGATGGGTCCCTTCTCCCCTGCATTGATTTCAGGGCTCTCAATGACATCACGGTTAAGGACCGCTACACCCTGCCTCTGATGGACACCGTCTTCCACTCCCTCCAGGGGGCGACCTGGTTCACTAAATTAGATCTCCGTAGTGCTTACCACCTCGTTTGGATCCGGGAAGGCGATGAGTGGAAGACAGCCTTTAGGACGCCCAGCGGCCACTTCGAGTACTTAGTGATGCCGTTTGGGCTCACCAACGCACCTGCTGTCTTTCAGCGACTCATTACTGACGTCCTACGAGATTTCCTGGGGGTCTTTGTCTTCGTCTACCTGGATGATATACTCATCTTCTCCAGGTCACGGGAGGAGCACCAGGCTCATGTGAGGCGGGTCCTGCAGTGGTTGTTGGAGAACAGGCTCTACATCAAGGCGGAGAAATGTGAATTCTACGCCAAGACCACCTCTTTCCTGGGATTTGTCATCTCTCACAATCAGATCCTCCCTGACCCCGCTAAGGTTAAAGCGGTGGTCGAGTGGCCAACGCCTACCTCCAGGAAACAGGTGCAACAGTTCATTGGCTTTGCCAATTTCTACCGTCGCTTTGTCCCCAACTTCGGCGCCATTGTTACTCCCCTGACTCGCCTCACTTCTTCTAAGGTGCCCTTCCAGTGGTCCGAGGAGGCAGCAACCGCTTTCAAGACCCTCAAGACCGAGTTCTCATCCTCCCGGGTCCTAACCCAGGTTGATCCCACGCTGCAGTGCTTGGTGGAGGTTGATGCGTCTGACACAGGGGTGGGGGCGGTGCTCTCCCAGCGTTCACCAGTGGATGGAGTCAAGCGGTCCTGCGCCTTCTTCTCTCGACGGTTGTCAGCAGCCGAGCAAAATTATGACGTTGGCGACAGGGAACTCCTTGCTGTCAAGCTCGCGCTGCAGGAGTGGCGTCACTGGCTGGAGGGGGCAGCTCAGCCCTTTGTGGTCTGGATGGACCACAAGAATCTTGAGTATTTGAGGTCAGTGCGACGTCTGAATGCCCGCCAGGCGCGCTGGTCTCTATTCTTCGCTTGATTCCAGTTTACCATCACCTACCGTCCGGGCTCAAAGAATGGGTTGCCCGACGCCTTGTCAAGACAGTTCGCTCCTGATGCCCCGGAGGAGTTGGACCACACCATCCTTCCCAGCTTGTGCGTCGTGGGGGCGGTCTTCTGGTCCATCAGGGACAAGATCCGAAAGGCGCATGAGGTGGAACCGGACCCTGGCGGTGGTCCGGAGGGCAGGCTCTTCGTTCCTTCAGCTGTTTGGGGGGAGGTTATTCACTGGGCCCACACGTCCAGGCTCGCTTGTCACCCTGGCATCTCCCAACTGGTGGACCTTCTTCAACGCTCCTTCTGGTGGCCGGGTTTCCAAAAGGATGTTGCCAACTACGTCCAGGCCTGCCCCCAGTGTGCCACTGGCAAGTCTCAGAACTCTCTACCTGTGGGTCTACTCCAGCCCCTGCCGGTCCCAGGCAGGCCCTGGTCGCACATCGCTCTTGACTTCGTCACTGGTCTCCCTGTCTCTAACACCTACGACACGGTTTTGACGATTGTGGATCGGTTCTCTAAGGCCGCCCACTTTGTGCCGCTTCGGGGTCTTCCTTCGGCACGTGAGACAGCTGATCTCCTTGTCCAACATGTGGTCAGACTGCACGGGATTCCTTTGGACGTCGTATCGGATCATGGGCCTCAGTTTGTATCCCAAGTGTGGAGGTGCTTCTGTAACGCCCTGGGGGCTACGGTGAGTCTTTCCTCTGGTCATCATCCCCAGTCCAACAGACAGTGTGAACGTACCAATCAGGAGCTGGAGGGTGCCCTGCGCTGCGTGACCTCCTCCAACCCATCCTCCTGGAGCTCCTACTTGGCCTGGGTGGAGTACGCCCACAACACGGCACGGTCTTCGGCCACTGGTATGTCCCCCTTCAAGGCGTCGTTGGGGTACGATCCCCCCTTGTTCCCCAAACAGGAGGGTGAGTTGGCTGTTCCCTCCATTCAGGCACATGTGAGATGCTGCCGGAGTTTGTGGACCAGGGCGAGAGAGGCGCTTTTACGCACGGCGGCGCGCAACAGCACCACTGCCAATCGCCACAGGAGGCTGGCTCCTAGTTATCAGGTGGGTCAACGGGTCTGGCTTTCTTCACAGGACATCAATCTCAAGGCCGAGAAGAGGAAGTCGGCTCCACGGTTTCTCGGTCCCTTCGCTATTACCAAGATTGTCAACCCGATGGCTGTGCGTTTGTCCCTCCCCCCCTCCCTCCGTGTGTGTCCCACTTTCCATGTTTCCAAAGTCAAGCCTGTTGTCTCCGACCCACTCTGTCCTCCTCCTAGGGCGCCGCCCGCTTCCATGATGATTGACGATCACCCGGCGTGGGGTGTTGCTTCCATCCTGGACTCCCGGCGCCGAGGTCGTGGGTTGCAGTACTTGGTGGATTGGGAGGGATATGGCCCAGAGTGGAGATCCTGGGTGCGCTCTTCTTGGGTGCTGGATCGAGATCTCGTCACGGAGTTCCACCGGGCGCACCCGGATAAGCCAGCACCAGGAGGCGCTGATAGTGGGGGGAGTACTGTCACCACTCGCCGCTCTCAGGCATCCACCTCAGCTGCGCGCACACCTCGAGCTATTTATTCCGCCTCGCCCTGAGCATCGGTCTGGAGCACATCTCTGTATCACTCTCCCATGTGGTTTTGCCCAGCTCACTCCCTGTTTGTGTCTCTTCCATAGGGTTGCCTGGCCGCACGGCGTGCTGCTCTGCTCCTGTCCTCATCTTCCACCCACAATACATTACCATATCACATACACACATCCAAACACGTTTTCCTGGTTGAATAAAGCTTTCAAATCTACCTGAGCCTGCGTGTGTTTCCTGGGCCGAGAATTATGTCAACGACTGCTTAAATGTTTACTCTAAAGATAACTCGCTACATTGTGTTAACATTTTCTCTTCTGGTCTACAGGTAAATCCAGATGACAGAGACATTCCTGACATCTCTTGGATCTGTCTGGATCACCATCTCTTTGTCATGGTTGTCTTAAATTGATTATTAATGTTTACAGTCATTAATGTACAGTGATGTAAAAAAGTGTCTGCCCCCTTCCTGATTTCTCATTTTTTTGTATGTTTGTCACACTTAAATGTTTCAGATCATCAAACAAATTTAAATATTAGACAAAGATAACACAAGTAAACACAAAATGCAGTTTTTAACCTGTTGCACTTCGGTGTACCGCGGGCGGGCACGTCTCTGCGTCCTAGAGCGCACGAGGGCGCCCTAGGATGCACAGTGTGCATCCTAGGGCGCACTGAAGAAAAAAACCCCCTGCATTTCCGTTCTTCCACTACAGACACAGCCGCGAACAGAAAGCCAAAGGAGTGCTTTGATTGGTTTAGATGTGATTGACCTCTCATTCGACTAATAAGAGCCTTGAATTGGGTTTCTGAAACCTTGAAGAACCAATGACTGAAAACCTAGCAAGAAGGGCCCACCTACCAACGGCTGCGAATGCAGCGAGCCAATTGAAGCACAGAAGTTCGAAAGCTGTTTTGTGTAAGGCTGGGTGAAGAGAGACTGACTGCTGCAGCAGATGAAAAAAGGACCCGCAGGAAGAACCGCCACAGACCCAGCAGCACGGAGACCACCCACAAGTGCAACCTGTGTGACAGGGACTGCCATTCGTGCATCGGCCTGTTCAGCCACAGGTGGTGCTGTCCCAGCAGAGTAGACGTTTAGGATTCTCTTCCATGGTCATCATAGACCGTCCACATGCTGTTGTGGACAGGTAAGTGTTATAAGCTAAATTATACTTTATCCCTAAAAATTGTAATCAAAAATGACTTTTGACCGATCAGTAAATTACAACTGTGCGTAGTAGACACGGCGCACGGACTTCGGACTTCGTGCGCCGTGGTACGTGGTTCGTGCACCGCGTCCGGACCGTGAACGCCCCCCCCCCCCACTACTCTCCTGTAGTGGGGGGGGGCGGGGACCGCGGGGACTGTGCGCCGCGGTCGCCACATCGCCACATGACTGTTCCGTCATGTAGCGATGGCCGATGGCCGTCCTCTGTAGCGGGGGTGGGGGGAGTTGTTATCTTCTACATGACAAATATTTTTGTTCATTCATTCATGAATGAATGAATAAACAACCCCCCCCACACACACAGCCCTGAGTGTCACCTTTCATTAGAGCCCAAGATGAAGCTTCTATATTGAATCATTCAAAAGTTACAGACGTTTTTCCAAACTGTGCCATTTGGCACAATTTGGCACAGTTCAAAAACGCCTGGGAACAACCTGAGGAAAAAGCTGTGTAATATATTCATTTTTTGTGGTATTGTTACAAAATTTTGACCTCAGCTGGATAACACTTGGTTCTACATTTCTGTTGCATTTTCCAGCCCGGATCTGAAGCTGTGTGTTATTTGCAAGCATTTGTATCCAAAAAAAACACCTAGGCGAAATTTATTTTCTTCAAGTTCAGTATGTTTAGATGACTGTTACTCAGTGGCAGGAGCACTTAGAGAGATTATGACTGTTTTGCCAAACAATTCAAAGTGTTTTCTTTTAAATGAGACCAACCCCATGAAGATGCTGCAAAGGGTTGAAGAACAGCTTTTGATTTACTTAGGGTACGTTATTTTTTGGTGTTTTTAGGGAAATTGACCAGAGTGCAAGGGGTTAAATGAAGGTGTTTATTATTAAGGGTAAAAATAAAATCCAAACCTACATGACCCTGTGTGAAAAAATGATTGCCTCCCCCATGTTAAAACATGAATAAACTAAATTTCTCTAGCCACACCCAGATCTGATTACTGCCACACCTGTTCTCAATCAAGAAATCACTTAAATAGGACCTGCCGGACAAAGTGAAGTAGACCAAAAGACCCTCAAAAGCTAGACATCATGTTGCGATCCAAAGAAATTCAGGAATAAATGAGAAACAAAGTAATTGAGATCTATCAGTGTGGAAAAGGTTATTAAGCTTATTAAGAAAATATCTCATTATGCTGATCACAAACTACAAGAGATAGACAATGATATTGATCCTGATAACCACTTCTTCAATAATATTCAGAATCACTGTGAATATTACACTGAAAAGCAATTCAAAAGTCAAGTGCAAGTAGATGGTAAATTATCAATAATACACTTTAACAGCAGAAGTCTTAACAAAAACTTTCCACAGATTCAGGACTATACAAAACATATACTATACTATACTCTATACTATACTATACTATACTATACTCGATACTATACTAAACAGCTAGGTAAAAAATTTACAGCTATCGCACTCTCTGGAACTTGGCTCAATGAAGAGCAGGCTTCTTTGATGGCAATAGAGGGATATCAGATGTTTCATATTAACAGATCTTAAAAAAAGGTGGTGGTGTTGCATTGTATATTGATTCTTCTTTGACTTGGCACAGAGGCGTCGTCTCTTCGACTCTTCTTCAAAGAAGAATCCTAGTCACAGTCCTAAAGCCGAAAGCAAACAGCCCCGAGAGCACTCTGTGGTAGGATCTGCCCTTCGCATATTACAACTAAACGTTGAGGGCCTATCTGCAGCCAAGCGAAGCCTTATCGAAGTCCTCGCCTTCCAACATTTGATTGATATAATCTGCCTCCAAGAGACTCATACTGGCACAGAGGAAGCTGGCCGCTACACCATCAAAGGCTTTGACCTCCTGCGCCATGTTCCACATGCTAAACATGGACATGCCACCTATGTGCGTTCTGACATAGTTGAAGCAAATCACCTGATAACAACACATTTCTCAGACACCATAACCATTGGTGGCTTCCATATTGTTAATGTGTACAAGCCCCCTAGTGCCAACTGGGATCTGCAGGTCTTACCCACCCTACCCCACCCTGCCATCTATGTGGGGGACTTTAACAGCCATCACCCTGACTGGGGGTACCCAGCAGTGGACAGTGATGGGGAGGCACTTTCAGACTGGGCATCTAGAAATGACCTTGCTTTGATATACGACCCCAAACAAAGAGGAACACTCCACTCTGCTAGGTGGAAGAAGGACTATTCTCCTGACCTGTGCTGGGTCAGCTCTTTGAACGGGGCGCCATATCCTACACAGATCCTCATTCTTGATGATTTTCCACACAGCCAACACCGGCCCCAGCTTGTACACATTGGCCTACAACTTCCAGTCATAAACAGCCCAAGGAAGATGCGCTGGAAATTCCGCAAAGCCAACTGGAAGAAATTCAGTGAAACTCTGGACCGGAGCGTTGTTACCATCCCACTCCACACCATCACTGTAGATGAAGCATCCAACCGCTTCTGCAGCGCGATCTTCAAGGCTGCCCATACTGCAATCCCACGAGGCTACCGACCCCTCTATGTCCCATGTTTGGACGGAGAAAGCACTGCCCTCCTACAATCCTATCAAACATCAGGGGACCCAGAGATAGCAGACCATCTCATTGAATCGCTAAATACAGCCCGGTGAAAGAAATGGGAAGAGACAGTTGCTGACCGGAGCTTTACCCACTCTAGCAGGAAATGTTGGAGCCTCATCCGTCGCCTAGGAGCTGCACAGAAGCCCCCTAACCAAAGCCGAGCATCTGTCACACCCAACCAAGTTGCATCCCACCTACTGACTATCGCCAAAGCACCCCAAGACAAAGTCACCAGAAGAGCAGTCACAACTGAGCTAAAAAAGCACCAAAAAATGCCTGCAGAGGAAACGAACTCTGAACCCTTCGAGGCTGCTGAACTGGAGAAAGTCCTACAGGGCCTGAAATGTGGAAAGGCAGCAGGATACGATAACATCTTCCCAGAATTCATGAAAAATCTTGGCCCCCGAGCCCTAACCTGGTTGACACAATTCTACACAAGGATCACACAAACAAACTCGATCCCAAAGAAATGGCGGACAGCAAAGGTCATTGCCATTCCAAAACCTGGCAAAGACCACAAACTACCAGCAAGCTACCACCCAATCTCCCTACTCAGCGTTCCTTACAAAATCATGGAGCGCCTAACACTGCAACGTATTTCCCCAGGAATAGAGGAAATTCTATGTGTGGATCAAACAGGTTTCCGCAAGGACTGCAGTACAGGAGAACAAGTACTGGCCCTAACCACCTTCATCGAAAATGGCTTCGAGAGCAGACTGAAGACAGGGGCTGTGTTTCTCGATCTTACAGCCGCCTATGATACGGTCTGGCACAAAGGCCTCCTCCTGAAACTTATAAAGGAGATCCCTGCTTGGGCAACAGCAATTATTAAAACCTTGCTGACCAACCGAAGGTTCAGAGTCCACCTCGGTCAGAACACAAGTGCATGGAGAACGCAGAAAAACGGACTCCCACAAGGCTCAGTTCTAGCTCTAACTCTGCTCAACCTCTACATAAACAACCTGCCCACTACAAAATCCCACAAATTCATCTATGCAGACGACATCTGTTTGGCACTCCAAGCACCAGACTTTGAGCCACTGGAATGGGTGCTCACGGAAGATCTTGCCAAACTGGACCAGTTCTGCAAAATCTGGTGCCTAAAACCAAGCCCAGCAAAAACCGTCTCCAGTGTATTCCATCTCCACAATGTAAAAGCTGCCAGAGAACTAAACATCCACCTGAGCGGACTCGAGCTTAAGCATGCCCCGAATCCAACCTACCTTGGAGTGACCCTTGATAGGACCCTATCGTTCAAGGAATATCTAAAGGGGACGGCTGCTAAGGTGAAGGTACGAAACAACCTGCTCTGCAAGCTCACTGGTGCAAAATGGGGGGCGGCAGCCTCCACCCTGCGCACCTCAGCACTGGCCCTTTCATACTCTGTAGCAGAATATTATGCCCCTGTCTGGTCCAGGTCATCTTAGACACACCACGTAGACACCCAGCTCAACACAACCATGAGAACTATAACTGGAACAATCTGCTCAACACCACTCCCCTGGCTCCCTGTACTGTCAAACATAGCCCCTCCACACATCCGGCGAGCAGCATTAACTCAAAGGATGCTCCAAAAAGTTAAAGATTCTCCTAACTTACCAATCCATGCAGATATCTATACCCCACCCACTGCCCGACTTTCATTCAGACGGCCGATTTGGAAAAACCCTCCCCCAGCTGACTTTACCATCCAGACAGCTTGGCAAGAGGAATGGGAGACCAAGGAGGTCCCAAACAAACACCTGGTGACAAACCCCAACCAACAGGTCCCGGGCACCAACCTCCCAAGGAGACAGTGGACTACACTTAATCGCTTCAGGACTGGACATGGCCCCTGCTTGGCCAGCCTTCACAGATGGGGCAGTTACCCCAGCCCACTGTGCACATGTGGAGACGAGCAAACAGTGGAACACATCATAGAGGCTTGCCCGCTCCAAAGACTGGAAGGAGGATTACACACCCTCTATACAGCAAACCAGGAGGCAACTGCTTGGCTTAAGGACTTTGCATTCGCTAAATAAATAATTGCATATGGATGAACTGTATAGGTGTAAACTTGTAAATAGAATGTCCTTTGCACTACCAGGGATTCTGGAATGTGTTACTGTTGAGATTGACCAAGATAAAACAAAAAATCTAATTATAAGTTGTATATATAGAATGCCGGGAACTTGTGTTGAGACATTCAGAGAGAAGTTAGTCGAGCTGTACAATAACATAACTAATAAGAAAATGGTTGTAATCTGTGGAGACTTCAATATTGATTTACTAATCAATAGCTAGCTACAATGCGCCGCACTGTGTTTTTATATATCTACATATTATTCCATCTAGCTACAATGCTCCGCACTGTGTGTGTTTATAGATTTACATATTTATTCCATCTAGCTACAATGCTCCGTACTGTGTGTTTATATATCTACATATTTATTCCATCTAGCTACAATGCTCTGCACTGTGTGTCTATATATATATATATGTATACTTGCTGCTCTTGTTTCTTCTTTTATCTCTTGCCTTCTGATTGTTGCTCTGAGTGTTGCTATCCCTGTGCTGTTGCAATCCTGGAATTTCTCCATTGTGGGACTAATAAAGGCTTATCTTATCTTATCTTATCTTAAATCCATTTCAACAAAATGTAATTACAGAGTTCATGAATTCTATGTACAGTATGAGTCTATATCCCACAATAACACATCCCAGTAGAATCACAGTCCACACTGCTACACTTATTGACAACCTGTTTGTTAATATTATTGATAAGAAAATAGAAAGTGGATTATTGATAAATGACATAAGTGACCATCTGACAGTCTTTGCAATTATTCATGGCCACATGGGGGCCAATACAGAAAAACTTTAAAATCTTTCAGATACAAATCACAAAATGCAATCAATTCTTTTAAAGAAGACCTGCTGAAGCAAGACTGGACAAAAGTCTTTGTATCAGATGTAAATGAAGCCTACAATATATTCATGAATATTGTAACTGCTCTTTATGAAAAAAAATTGTCCATTAGTAAAGAAAAGCTTAAGCAGAAATTTGTCGACAAGCCATGGTTAACCAAGGGATTACAAAAAGCGTGTAAAAAGAAAAATTTACAGTATAAAGTTTTTCTAAAGAAAAGGACAAAAGAAGCAGAGCAGCGGTATAAAACATACAAAAATAAGTTCATATATATAATGAGATGTAGTAAAAGAGACTATTACAGTAAAGAACTGGAGAAAAACAGAGACAACACTAAAAAATACATGGACAATGCTTGACAATATTCTTGGAAATAAAAACAGAAATACAAGCTACCCAACCAATCTTTCCAAAAAAAAAAAGACTCAGAGTGTGAAAACAGTCTCACCTGCAGATGAATTTAATAAATTTTTTGTTAACATTGGTCCTAATTTGGCACGAGAAATACCCATGACGGCACCTATAGGTGATACAATAAGCAAAAACATTGCTATAAAAGACTCCATCTTCATAAAGAATACAGATGAGAAAGAGGTCATTGAAATTGTTAAATCATTAAAAAGTAAAACATCTATGGATTGTGATGGTATTGACACGATTTTAGTCAAAACTATCATTGAATGCTTAGTGAAGCCACTGACTTATATCTGTAACCTGTCTCTCCAAACAGGTATATTTCCCAATGCAATGAAAATAGCCAAAGTAATTCCGATATACAAGACGGGTGACAGAGAGGAATTTTCAAACTATAGGCCTATTTCACTATTGCCGCAATTTTCTAAGATACTTGAAAAAATATTCTGTGAGAGAATTAACAACTTTATAATGAAGAATAATTTATTGTGTGAGCAACAATATGGGCTCAGACACAAGAGGACAACTGCATTTTCTCTAATGGAATTTATTGAAAAATATCAACTGCTGTAGAAAATAAAGAGCATTCAGTTGGAGTATTCCTGGATCTTAAAAAAGCATTTGATACAGTGGATCATAACTTATTATTAAAGAAACTACAAAATTTATGTCTGTGTGTATATATATATATATATACTTATAGTAATATGTACATATGTATATTAGCTGCTCTTGCTTTTTTTTTCTTGCCTTCTGATTGTTGCTGTGACTGTTGCTATCCCTGTGCTGTTGCAATCCTGGAATTTCCTCGTTGTGGGACTAATAAAGGCTTATCTTATCTTATCTTATCTTAAAATTGTGGTATTAGGGGAGTATCAGTATGTATGTATTGGTAGCAAAAACTCACAGTTACTGAAGGTTCAGTTTTGGGGCCATTGTTTTTCACTATGTATATAAATGATATATGTAAAGTTCCAGGGGAAAATGGATTTAATACTGTTTGCAGATGACACTAATTTATTATGCAGTGGAAACAATTTGGAACAACTTTTGGATATACTCGGAAATGAATTAGGAAAGCTTAAACTGTGGTTTGATTCAAACAATTTAACGCTCAATTTAAGTAAGACAAAATTTATAATTTTTAACAACCATCATAACAACTCAGTATCTAAACTCAGTGTAAATGGTGTAGAGATTGAAAGGGTATCCAAAATTAAATTCCTTGGAGTAATAATTGATAATAAACTGTGCTGGAAGTCACATATTAATTATATTAAAGGTAAAATATCCAAATCAACTGCAATACTACACAGAGTGAAATATTTGTTGAATCAACCCAAACTATATACTGTACTTTGGATCATTCATTAATACTCCCATACATGACATATTGTACTGAAGTATGGGGAAATACATATAAAACAAACATATATCCAGTCTTTATGCTTCGGAAGAGAGCTATTAGAACAATAATCAAAGCTGCTTACAGGGAACCAACAAAGCCACTTTTTCTTAAATTAAAAGGTCTCAAGTTGAAAGATCTGGTTGATTTTAAAACTGCAGTAATAATGTTTAAAGCGAAGAATCTATCACTGCCCGCAGATATCCAAAAGTTGTTCCAAATAAGGGAGAAACAATATCATTTCAGAGGAACATTTATATTTCAAAAACATTCAGTGAGAACTACCACCAAGCAACACTGTATCTCAGTGCAGACAGTCAGACTGTGGAACACTTTTGGACCTGAATTAAAATCATGTACAACGCTTGGACAATTTAAACAAAAACTAAAGGAAGAAATGCTCCAAACATATATACAAAACGACCGGTTGTCCCCAAAAGCTCCTTGCAATCATCTCCTCCTTCCTCATGAACATGCATAGTACTGTTTGCTTTGATGGAGCCACCTCAGATGCCTTCCCAGTCAGCAGTGGAGTGAAGCAGGGTTGCATTCTAGCACCGACTCTCTTTGTGATTTTTTTCTCAATGCTTCTCCACTAAGCTTTCGCCGACTGTCCTGAAGGTGTCTACGTCTGCACGAGATCAGATGGAAGACTCCTCAACTTCGCAAGACTTTGTGCTAAAACCAAGTCTATGAGGTCCTCATACGCAAGCTGCTGTTTGCAGACAACGCTGCTCTAGCATCACACAGTGAAGAGGGCCTGCAGCACCTGGTCGACAAACTGTCCCATGCCTGCAAGGAGTTTGGGCTCATGATCAGCCTTAAGAAAACCAATATCATGGCGCAAGATGCTGTCTCCTCTCCTGTCATTACCACTGACAACACACAGCTGGAGGTTGTGGACACCTTCACCTACCTAGGGTCCACTGTTTCAGACACACTCTTGCTGGACACCGAGATCAGCTCCAGAATTGCCAAAGCAGCTGCTGTCATGGCCAAACTCAACAAGCATGTGTGGAACAACAATCTGCTAAGTTTGAAGACCAAGTTACTTGTATACCAAGCTTGCGTCCTGTCCACTGTCCTGTACAGCAGCGAGTCCTGGACAGCCTATGCCAGGCAGGAGAAGTGGTTAAATGGGTTCCACCTCCGCTGTCTTTGGCGCCTTATGCACATCAAGTGGCAGGACAGAGTCCCCAACACCGAGGTCCTTGACCGCGCTGACTTGCCAAGCATCCCTGCATTTCTCAGCCAGAGATAACTCCGATGGCTCGGCCATGTGCACCACATGGAGCCTGGCCATCTGCTGAGAGAAATCCCTTATGGAGAGCTGCAGGTGGGTGTCCGCTGTGTGGGCTGACCGCTGTTGCGTTTTAAAGATGTCTGCAAATGCAACATGCCGTGTGTACAGATCAACGCCAATAACTGGGAGGTTATTGCCAAAGATCGAGCCACCTGGCGCCACAGTGTCAAAGAGGGTGTTCTCAAGATGGAAGCGAACACAAAAGTCCAGATGGCGATGAAGCGTGCGGTGAGGAAAAAACGCGCAGCATCAGCACGTGCACCATCAATCTTCATCTGCGCCAACTGCTCCAAAGACTGCCATTCAAGGATTGGGCTGTATAGTCATTCCAGGCACTGCTCCAACCCTTGACGTGCTAACCATCACCTCTTCGAGACGAGGATGTCAGAGAGAGACTTTTACTCATTTATTTAACTTATTTTTTTCCCCAATCTACTAAGAAAACCAACTATTTTCCCAGCTCTCTACACTCTCACTACTTCATTGGCTGTGCATTGCATTATGGGATATATTGGCTAATGTAGTGACCATCCGTAGTAAACTACTTTTCAAAATGCATTGTGGGATATTTTGAGTGAACTACTGTATATAGTGAATGAAATTTTCAGTTAAGATTTTGAACAGCACTACAAAATGGATGATTCTCTATATAGTACACTATATGGGGAACAAGTGAACATTTCGAACACAGCACTACTATACTTTACCCTCGGGATCCTGATTAAGTTGAACGTGACTGGCGTTTGCAGTCACCTGGGGACAAAACCGCAACCTCATTGGTGCTCATTGCTGCTCTGAAAGATGCCGGAGAGGACTGTGTGATGTTGTATTATTGTGGCTTTTATTATGAATTGCGGTGTAGTGGCCGTCATTTCCTCTTCCAACACTGCACCACCCTCTAAATACCAGGGGCATCCATTTCACGGCCTCTTTGCTGATGCCCCTACCTGGTGGCTGTTCTATACCAAGTGCTGTCAATAAAGTTGAGTTTGCACATTCACCTGGCCTCATCATTTCTAAAGGTATTTACAGACATAACATTTTGGCGACGAGGACAAACTATGGAAGCGTGCATTACACCACTTCGCCACTTCCTGGAGCTCCCAGGCAAGCCGCCTGTGCCCTGGCCAAAATGGTTTGCAGCTTTCCAAAATTACATTGTTGCGCTCAACCTGGGTGAGCTAAACAAGCTAAGAGGTACATAATTTGGGAATTGAGGGCCAGCGTATCCTGCACACACTCGGGACTTCGGACACATTTGAGGGTGTGGTCGAGTTGCTAGCAAGCTATTCTCATACCCCGGATAGCGTGACTGTCCGGAGGATTCGGTTCCAGCAATGACATCAATGTGCGGGTGAGCCTGTCTGCCAGTTTATCACTGACTTGAGGCTGCTAGCTAGCGAGTGTCATTTTGGGCCATTGGAGGAAGAAAGGTTATGTGACCAGCTGGCGGAGCTGGTGCTCCGACTTATTTTTAAAGTGGCCAGAGGTGCTGCCAAGAAACTTGGTCACAATAGAGGTGATCACGAGTTTCCTTTCGTCCCTGTTCGTGAGGTGGGGAATACCAAGCACAATCACAATGGACAATGGCCCACAGTTCACCTCTGGGGCGTTCGAGGAGTTCTTCAGCGGTAAGGGTGTGGAGCACATCAAGACTGCGTTTTACCATCCTCAGGCCAATGGGGCCGTCAAGCGGTTTAACAAAACGCTGAAGAATGGACAGAGAGCTCATTTGGCGGATGGCTTTGCATTCCCGGATGCCCTACAGAGCACGCTGCTCCACTACAGGGCGACAGCCCACGCCACAATGGGCTGTTCTCTGGCATCTCTCATGCTGGGGCGGGAAATGCTTCTGCCTGTGGATTGACTGAGGCCACCCATGACTCTCCCACCAAGAAGTGCAGACTCTATGCGGGACCACGTCACAGAGCAGCAACAGAAAATGAAATGTCGCTTTGATAGGAAGCACAGAGCCCAAGGACTGAAGGTGTCAAACCGGGTGTGGATCAGATACCCTAATCGCACCCATAAGCTATAGCCACTATGGACAGGGTCCCTGTGAATCGTGAGGCAGTGGGGCCAGGACACATTTGAGCTCACAGACGGATCACGGTGGCACTCCAACAGACTTAGGAGGTCACCACTGGAGCAGAAGACTGGAGCTGCAGCGGGGCGGTCTGATGTGAGCTGGGACTGGGGGGTCTGGGATAGTGAGGGCTCCCAGTTGAGGCCGACGGTGCCTGGTGCAGAGTCACCTCCTAAGGGATGCCTGGCTAGAGCTCATCAGAGGCCCAGGTACCTGGAGTACTATGTGTTGAGGACTGCAATATTTGACGCCTGTTGGGACGAAGCGGTAGAATAATCTGCTCCAACAAGGTGGGGGTGTTCTGGCAGTCTACCCAGACACTCGTTTAATTGACCTGGTTAGAGTTATATATATGTTTAAAAAAAAAGTTGATGGGGATGTTTATGTTATTGATAATATATATGTTTAAAAAAAAAGTTGATGGGGATGTTTACGTTATTGATAATGTGTTGTATCGCGGATACAAGCGGCTGAAATGAGCTTTCTCCGTAGGATTGCTGGACTCACCCTCAGAGATAGGGTGAGGAGCTCATTCATCCGGGAGAGGCTCAGAGTAGAACCGCTGCTCCTCCACATTGAAAGGAGTCAGTTGAGGTGGTATGGGCATCTGATTAGGATGCCTCCTGGACGCCTCCCACTTGAGGTGTTTCAGGCACGTCCCACTGGGAGGAAACCCTGGGGCAGACCCAGGACTCGGTGGAGAGACTATGTCTCCCAGCTGGTCTGGAAACGCCTTGGTATCCCCTCTGAAGAGCTGGAGCAGGTGGCTGGGGAGAGGGAAGTCTGGGCTTCTCTGCTTGAACTGCTGCCTCCGCGACCCGGACCTCCGGAAAAGCGGTAGAAGATGGATGGATGGATAATGTGTTCATTGGTTCATTCGGGGGGGAGGGGGTCTGGACTTTGTGAAGGGGGGAATGTTGCATATGAGAACTGTGTCTTGGGGTTTGCCGTAGCCCAGCTGAGGGGTTGGGGCGATGACATTAGTCGGGCTACGGCTGGAGTATATATTGTCTTGTGTGCGTGAATAAAAGAGAGTTCACTGTTCAGCAGAGAGAAGCTCTCGCCTCACTTATTTCAGACATAACAGAATGTCACTCTGCATTGTGCAAGAGATCCATTGCAGTATATTTACAGTAATTTACAATACAATATTGCATTACTGAATTTTTTTACTGAGCTATGTTTAAGTAAATATACTGTTACGCGTGGTCATTTTAGCTAATACTATACCTACATTCTAAGCATATAATGGTTTAACCTGAACAGTGTTGTGGGTAGTTACTCAAAAAAGTAACCCATTACCAATTACTACTTACTTTTTAAAAATGTAATCCCTTACTTTACTTAATTACTCATTGTCAAAAGTAATCAATTACAGATTACTTTTGGATTACTTTCAGATAGCGTCAGTGAAATGTACCACATAAGTTAAACTGTGTACAGCATCAAGCAGAAATATAGTTACCAGATTAAGATAAGATAAGATAAGATAAGCCTTTATTAGTCCCACAATGGGGAAATTACAGGATTGCAACAGCACAGGGACAGCAACACTCAGAGCAACAATCAAAAAGACAAGAAAAACAAGAGCAGCGAATATACATACTGTATGTACACATAAATATATAAATATATACACACAGTGCGGAGCATTGTAGCTAGATGGAATAAACAGCATAACCGTCTACTTAGTTATCCTACATAGTATGAATACGTACCCATACATATTGTCACCCTCCGTAGCGACTGATATTGTCCTAGTTGTATACTGGAGGGGACCACTGTGTAAGTCTATTGCGTCTTTTGCATTCAATACCATTAGGTCATCACGTTTTTTTTGCTATCTCTGCAAGCAGCCCTGCTTAGGTTATACAGTCTGACAGCCGTAGGTAGGAAGGACCTGCAAAACCTCTCGGTTGCGCACCTAGGATGATGTAGTCTGCTGCTAAATGAGCTCCTCAGTGCGTTCAGTATGTCCTGCATAGGGTGGGACTCGGACTCCAGCAGAGATGACAGTTTAGCCACCGTCCTTCTCTCTCCTATCTCCTCCACTGGGTCAAGGCGCTGCCCCGGGACAGAGCTAGCTTTCTTGATCAGTTTGTTCAGTCTCTTCCTATCGGCCTGCTGTAATGCCACTGCCCCAGCAGACCACTCCAAAAGTGATGGCTGATGCCACCACCGTGTCGTAGAATGTCTTCAGCAGCGCCCCTTGTACACCAAAAGACCTGAGTCTCCTCAGTAGGAACAGCCTGCGCTGTCCCTTCTTGTAGAGTGCATCGGTATTGTGTGACCAGTCTAGTTTATTGTTCAGATGAACACCCAGGTACTTGTAGGATGTCACCATCTGGTCGACGTTACAGATCACTGAAGGTCAAAACCACCCGTCACAGGAACAGTTTCTTTCCTCAAGCCATCACTCTGATGAACTCCTAACATTCACCTAGTCCTACCTGTTGCTGTACTCATGACTTTTCATCCATTCTTACATTGCACATAACTCTCACACTGCATTTTACTTCATTCACATTATATCGCTGAATCTGAGTTCACATTGAAATACTGTATGGCTGTATATTTTTTCATATATTTCTGCAAAGTGTCGATAGTCTGAGTAAATAACTGCATATATTCCTGTATATATTTGCATCCTTTTATAGAAACATGGACAGACTGTAATTTACTGTACATACTCTGTTGTCATTGAATCCTTATTTAAATCTTATTTAAATCTTACACCTGAACAACGAGAGCAAGTTTTAACCAAAGTCAAATTCCATGTATGTGTTGTGCATACTTGGCCAATAAAGCTGATTCTGATTCTGATTCTGATCTCAATGTCTGTTCCCTGTATGTTTACTGGTGCTATGAGGGGTTGTCCTTGCCTGCGGCAGTCCACCACCAGCTCCTTAGTTTTCCTCGCGTTGATCTGGAGGCAGTTCCGATGGCACCAATCCACGAAGTCCTGGATAAGTCCTCTGTACTCAGCTTCATCTCCGTTGGAGATGAGGCCGACGATCGCAGAGTCATCAGAGAACTTCTGTAGATGGCAGTGTGTTGTGTTGTGTGAGAGGTCCGCAGTATAAAGGGTGAACAAGAAGGGAGCCAAAACCGTTCCCTGGGGGGCCCCCATGCTACCAATGATCGTGTTGGACACACAGTCCCGGGTTCTCACAAACTGTGGCCAGTTAGTGAGGTAGTCCAGGATCCATGATGACAGGGGCTGGTCCACCCCTGCGCACAGCAGCTTGTCCTTCAGGATCATTGGTTGGATGGTGTTGAAAGCACTGGAGAAGTCAAAGAACATGATCCTTACCGCATTCCCGGGCTTCTCCAGGTGGGACAGAGAACGGTGAAGGAGGAAGATCACTGCATCCTCCACCCCAATGCCATGCTGGTAGGCGAACTGGAGTGGATCCATCGCTGGTCCCACCAGGGGGCGGAGGTGAGCATTCTTACCTGATACTGCCGTGGCTCACTTTAAAGAATTAATCCCTTCAGCACTTACTCTATTACCATGTCTCAGTATAGCAGGGGACAGCACTGACTGCTTGAATCCATCACAACTAGACCTCTTAGTTGATAGTACTGCAGCCTCACTGTGGACAACACTTGACTCCATAGCCCCTCTTAAAAAGAAAACTATTAAAAATAGGAGATTAGCTCCATGGTACAACTCCCACACTCGTGAGTTAAAACAGAAAGTCAGATTCTGTGAAAGGCTTTGGTGTGCAAATAAGACAGAAGAATTATGTTCAGCCTGGAATGCCAGCCTTATCACCTATAAGAAATCGCTCCATAGTGCTAGGCGACAGTACTATTCTTCATCCTTGATAGAAGAAAATAAAAACAACCATAGATTTCTTTTTAAAACTGTAGCTCAGTAAACCAAGAGCCACAATGCCAGAGACCCCTACATTCCTCCAACTCCTAGTGCTGACGACTTTTTGAATTTTTTTAATGATAAAATTGTCAGTATCAGGAATAATATTCCAAAAAATAGCCCCTTTAAAAATACCAAGCCTCTGCCTAACACTGCTGTGTCCACAGGCTCAGAACTCCGCTTTTCTGAATTTTCTCGTATTAGTCATTCTGATCTAGCCTTAATAGTCTCAGCCTCTAAACCAACTACCTGTCTCTTAAACCCAATCCCTGCTAGACTGCTGAAGGAGTCACTATCTCTGATTAGTCCAGTTTTTGAACATAATTAATGTGTCCCTATTGACAGGACATGTACCGCAGTCTTCTAAAGTGGTAGTAATTAAAGTTCTGCTTAAAAAACCTTCACTTGATTCTGGGATTTTGGCCAATTATAGACCAATATCTAACCTCCCCTACCTTTCCAAGATCCTCGAAAAAGTAGTTGCCAATCAACTGTGCACTTTTTTAGAAAATAATTCTTTATTTGAGAAATGTCAGTCAGGTTTTAGGAAACAGCACAGAGACAACCTTAGTGAAAGTTACTGATGACCTCCTTATGGCATTTGACAAAGGACTTGTCTCTGTCCTTTTTTATTGGACCTTAGTGCTGCCTTTGACACCACTGCCCACCATATTCTGCTAGAGAGACTTGAACAGCTAATTGGTTTGAAAGGAACAACACTAAGATGGTTCCAGTCTTATTTATCAGACCGTTCCCAGTTTGTCTATGTCCATAGCAAGTCCTCTATCCAGACGACAGTTAGCTATGGAGTTCCGCAGGGATCGGTACTTGGACCAGTACTGTTTACATTATACATGCTGCCTTTGGGAGACATTATGAGGAAGCATTCTATTCATTTTCATTGTTACACTGACAACACTCATTTATATTTATCCATCAATCCAGATGATCCCAGCCATTTGGGTTCACTCCAGGAGTATCTTAAGGATATTAAAACCTGGATGAACTACAACTTTCTATTGCTGAATACAGATAAAACTGAAGTCATTGTTCTTGGCCCCAAACATGCTAGAAGTACTCTTTCTAGTAAGATAACAACACTAGATAGCATTGCACTGGCTTCTAAGTTTTCTGTTAGGAATCTTGTAGTAGTAGTAGATTAGTTTATTTGACAGGGACAGTGCAATAAACATAGACAATTAATCAAAGACAATCTGATGTGTTGCACATAGAGTGTATAGCTATTAGCTAATTTGCAACTCTTGTCCCTGGATGGGCTTTAGAAAAAAGAATCAAGATAAAAAATATACACAATAACCACATACATCAATGCAGAAAAATTATAAATACACTGATGGAGTGTATTGGAGTTGTCTTTGACCAATATATGTCTTTAAACTCTCATATACAGCAAACCATTAAAATTGCCTTCTTCCATCTGCGTAATATTTCTAAAATTAGGTCCATCCTGTCCCATAAAGATGCAGAGAAACTTGCCCACGCCTTTATCACCTCTAGGCTAG
This sequence comes from Pholidichthys leucotaenia, assembly GCA_020510985.1. Taxonomy (NCBI): domain Eukaryota; kingdom Metazoa; phylum Chordata; class Actinopteri; order Cichliformes; family Pholidichthyidae; genus Pholidichthys; species Pholidichthys leucotaenia. Next base: position 59,300,940 of record CM035840.1, on the reverse strand, counting down.
ACTATTGTAATTCACTTTTATCAGGTTGTCCTAATAAGTCCATAAAGTTTCTCCAGCTCATTCAGAAAGCAGCTGCACGTATCCTAATGAGAACAGGGAGAAGAGATCACATTACCCCAGTTTTAACTTCTTTACATTGGCTCCCAACAAAATATAGAATTGAATTCAAGATATTACTCCTAACTTATAAAGCCCTTAATGGTATGGCTCCTTCTTACCTGCAAGAACTCATAGTTCTCTATCATCCAACCAGAGCTCTGCGCTCCCAAAAATCCAGACTACTGGTGGTCCCCCAGGGCTCCAGAAGTAGATTGGGAGGTAGAGGTTTCAATCATCAAGCTCCCCTCCTGTGGAACCATCTTCCCAGTTCAGTTCGAGAGGCAGACGCTCTCGCTTTATTCAAGAGTAAGTTGAAATCTTTTCTCTTTTATAAGGCCTATAGTTAAAAATGTTGCCGCTGCCAGGCCTTCACTCACATGTGAAGCCTAACTTGGCTTGATACTGGAATGTCTGGCTGTGTATCTTAATGTTGAATTGTATTTGTTACATTTGTTTTGAATGTAGCTACTGCCAGGCCTCCTACTTTTTACCACTTTTTTCAACCCAGCCGGTCGAGGCAGATGGCCATCCTCTATGAGCTATGGTTCTGCTCGAGGTTTCTGCCCATTAAAGGGAAGTTTTTCCTCACCTGTGTCGCTGCAGTGCTTGCTCTTAGGGGTCTTTGCTGGGTTTTATAAATTTGAGAGCATGGCCTAAACCCACTCTTTTTTTTTTTTTTGGAAAGTGCCTTGAGATAACCTGTGTTGTGATTTGGCGTTATATAAATAAAACTGAATTGAATTGAATTGTTTATGGCCAAACTATACATTTTTATAGCCTATACTAACAAATAAGACAAAGAAAAAAGCTTTTTTACTCTTCTGTCTTTAATATAGAATTAAAATCTCGCTGATGGCACGTAGCAGAAATGTAAAACAGTACTGGGAGTATGATCCAGTGGCTGGTCATGCCTAAATAGCTTTTATTGTGGCTAGTTCAAATGTTAACGGTTGTTGACACATACTCCAAGCTCTCGAATGTTTTCTTTAGCTCAGTGCTCATCTTAATATAACACTCGTCTAGGTAGTTCGATAAAGTTTTCCTGTCCAAAGGCGGGAGGCTGTTTCTTCTCACAGGTATTTTACTTAGTATATTTCTGAAAGATGGTGATTCAACAGTCGAAACAGGCAACATTTCCTCCATAATGTACACTGCAACAAGCCTATTTCTCTTCGCTTTTGTCCATACCTGTTGTTGAAAATCAAGCCGTGGCTGCTTGACTGGTGGAACCTCGTTTTTTCCTCAGTCAGCAGGTGCTCCCTGCTCGCTAGCGGCCACCTACAGCCAAGATACAGCCACCCAGGTAAAAGAGGCCGGACTTACGTGCCCGCTGATTTTTATACGAGCGTAGTGGCGGCAACAGAAGTGTGCTTCTTCTTCTACTGTTTATTGGCAGCGCAGTTGTTTTCCCGTTTTGTAAGTCATTAAAAAGAAACGCTAGAAACACAATCTTTATCGCATTAGTAACTTTAACGGGATTACTACATTTATCAGACGAACACATTACATTACTGCGTTACACCGAACAGTAATCAGATTACTGTAACGCGTTACTTTGTAATGCGTGAACCTGAATAACAATTAATTTTGTCAGACTGTTTTGATTGGCCCTCATGGACCGTAACCTTATCGTGGTGGGGGGTTTGCATGCCCTGGTGATTCCAGGAGCTATGTTGTCCAGGGCAATTTGCCTCTGGTAGGGTCACCCAAGACAAACTGGTCCTGGGTGAAGGGCCAGACTAAGAACGATTCAACAGACTCTCATGATAAATACTAGAACAAGGATTCAGTGTACCCCGCCCAGGATGGGGTTACCAGGGCCCCACACTGGAGCCAGGCCTGGGGGAGGGGCTCGATGGCTAGTGTCTGGTGGCCGGGTTTCCACCCATGGGACCCGGCCAGGTTCAGCCCAAAGGAGTTACATGGGTCCGCCCTCCAGTGGGCTCACCACCTGCAGGAGGGATCATGGGGGTCCGGTGCTATGTGTTTCAGGTGGCAGTCAAATGCAGAGACCTTGGCGGTCTGATCCCAAGCTTCCTAAACTGGCTTTTGGGACATGGAATGTCACCTCTCTGGTGGGGAAGGAGACTGAGCTGGTGCATGAGGTTGAGAGATACCAGCTAGATATAGTCGGCCTCACCTCAACACACAGTTCCAGAACCAGTCTCCTGGAGAGGGGCTGGAGCTTGGCCTACTCTGGAGTTGCCCCGGGTGAGAGGCGATGAGCAGGGGTGGGTATTCTTGTATCCCCCCACCTTGCTGCCTCTATATTGGAGTTTTCCCCGGTGGATGAAAGGGTTGTTTCCCTGCACCTTTGGGTTGGGAAATGGGTCCTGACCATCATTTGTGCCTATGCACCAAATGAGGTTTCAAAGTACCCACCTTTTTTGGAGTCTCTACTGGGGTGCTAGAGAGTGCTTCTCTTGGAGACTCCATTGTCCTACTGGGGGACTTCAATGTGCACGTGGGCAACGGAAGTGAAACCTGGAAGGGAGTGACTGGGAGGAATAGCCTGCCCGATCTGAACCCAAGTGATGTTCAGTTATTGGACTTCAGTGCTAACCACAGTTTGTCCATAACGAACACCATGTTCAAGCATAAGGGTGTCCATATGTGCACCTGGCACTAGGACACCCTAGGTTGCAGGTCAATGATCAATTTTGTTATCGTGTCGTCAGACCTGTGACCGTATGTCTTGGACACTCGGGTAAAGAGAGGTGTAGAGCTGTCAACTGATCACCACCTGGTGGTGAGTTGGATCCGATGGCAGGGAAGGATGCCATTCTGACCTGGTAAACCCAAACGTATAGTGAGGGTGTGCTGGGAATGTCTGGCTGAGGCCCCTGTCCAGGAGGTCTTCAACTACCACCTCCGGAAGAACTTCAACCACATTCTGAGGGAGTCTGGAGATATGGAGTCTGAATGGGCCGTGTTCTCCACCTCCATTGTTGAAGCAGTGGCCCAGAGCTGCGGCTGCAAGTTTGTCGGTGCATCTCGTGGTGACAACTCCCGAACCAAGTGGTGGACACCAGTGATGGGGGGGGGGGGGCATTAAGCTGAAGAAGGAGTCCTTTCAGGCTTGGTTGGCTTGTGGGACTCCTGAAGCAGCTGAGGTGTACCGGCAGGCCAAGCGAAGTGCAGTTCGGCTGGTTGCTGAAGCAAAAACTCGGGTATGGGAGGAGTTCGGTGAGGCCATGGAACAAGACTTTTGGTCAGCCTCGAAGAGATTCTGGCAAACTGTCCTGCAGCTCAGGAGGGGAAAGCAGCTCTCTGACAACACTGTGTATGGTGGGGATGGGGCACTGGTGACTTCAAATGGGGATATCGTTGGTCGGTGGAAGGAATACTTCGAGGATCTCCTCAATCCCACTGATACGCCTTGCATGGAAGAAGCAGGGCTTGTGGACGAGGGGGACGACTCGCCTATCACAGGAGCTGAGGTCGCCAAGGTGGTTAAAAATCTCCTTGGTGGCCAGGCCCCGGGGGTGGACGAGATTCGCCCTGAGTACCTTAAGGCCCTGGATGTTGTTGGGCTGTCATGGTTGACACGCCTCTGCAACATTGCGTGGAGGTTGGGGGCAGTGCCTTTGGCATGGCAAACCGGGGTGGTGGTTCCTCTCTTCAAAAAAGGGGACCGGAAGGTGTGCTACAACTTTAGAGGGATCACACTCCTCAGCCTCCCTGGGAAGGTCTATGCCAAGGTACTGGAGAGGAGAATCCAGCCGTTGGTCGAACCTCGGATTCAGGAGGAGAAATGTGGTTTTCGTCCTGGCCGTGGCACATCGGACCAGCTCTTTACCCTCTCGAGAATCCTCGAGGGTTCGTGGGAGTTTGCCCAGCCAGTTTACATGTTTTGTGGACTTGAAGAAGGCATTCGACTGCGTCCCTCGTGGTTTTTTGTGGAGGGTCCTTCGGGAGTATGGGGTGTCGGGCTTGTTGTTACGATCTATTTGGTCTCTATACGACCATTGTGAGAGTTTGGTTCATATTGCCAACACTCGATCGGACTCATTCCCAGTGAGAGTTGAACTCCGCCAGGGCTGCCCTTTGTCACCGATCCTTTTCATAATTTTTATGGACAGGATTTCTAGGTGCCCCAGGGAACAGAGGGTGTCATGCTTGGTGACCACAGGATCTCATCTCTGTTGTTTGCAGATGATGTTGTCCTGTTTGCTACAGTTCTTACTGGGATGGTTTGCCGCTGAGTGTGAAGTGGCTGGGATGAGAATCAGTACCTCCAGGTCCGAGTCCGTGGTTCTCAGCGGGAAAAAGGTGGATTGCTCTCTCTGGGTTGGGGACAGGCTCCTGCCCCAAGTGGAGGAGTTTAAGTATCTTGGGGTCTTATTTATGAGTGAGGGGAGAATGGAGCGAGAGATTGACAGACGGATCGAAGCAGAATCTGCAGTGATGCGGACATTGTACCAGTCTGTTGTGGTGAAGAGGGAGCTGAGCTCTAAGGCAAAGCTGTCGATTTACCAGTCAATCTACGTTCCTACCCTCACCTATGGTCACGAGCTTTGGGTAATGACCAAAAGAACGAGATCGTGGATACAAGCGGCTGAAATGAGCTTTCTTCGTCGGATCGCTGGACTCACCCTCAGAGATACAGTGATGTGCTCAGTCATCCGGGAGAGGCTCAGAGTAGAACCGCTGCTCCTCCACATTGAAATGAGCCAGTTGAGGTGGTATGGGCATCTGATCAGGATGCCTCCTGGACGCCTCCCACTTGAGGTGTGTCAGGCACGTCCCTCTGGAAGGAGACCCCGGGGAAGACCCAGGACTCGCTGGAGAGACTATGTCTCCCAGCTGGTCTGGGAACACCTTGGTATCCTCTCTGAAGAGCTGGAGCAGGTGGCTGGGGAGAGGGAAGTCTGGGCTTCTCTGCTTGAACTGCTGCCTCTGCGACCCGGACCTCCAGAAAAACGGTAGAAGATGGATGGATGGATGGATGGATTGGCCATTGGACTTGTTTTATCACACAGACCTGGCAACCCTAACAGCCGCTCCAAAAAAAAAAACAAAAACAGTTTTCCAAATTTGTATTTCATGATTGATCTAATTAAATACAAATACTGTGTCGACTGACATCGAGTCAAATTTGAAAATGCTGGCTAAAAGTAACTGAAAATACTCCACAATTGTTATTCACGCTGGCATTCATGACATCCGTCTCCGACAGTTGGAAGTCACGAAACTTAATGTAGAATCGGTGTGTGACTTTGCCAAAACAATGTCTGCCTCTGTAGTATTCTCTGGGCCCCTCCCCAATCTGACCAGTGATGACATGTTTAGCCGCTTGTCATCCTTCAAACGCTGGCTGTCTGTGTGGCATCCTGCAAACAATGTGGGCTACATTGACAATTGGAACTCATTTTGGGGAAAACGTGGTCTTATGAGACGAGACAGCATCCATCCCACTTTGGATGGTGCGTCTCATTTATCTAACAATCTGGCATCTTTTTTATCCAAATTTCCAAAACCTTGACAACTCAGAGTTGGGACCAGGAAGCAGAGTCACAGTCTTACACGCCTCTCTGCAGCTCCTCTTCATCCGCCACCCCTCAACTTAGCCCCTGTCTTCCCCATCAGAGAATCATTGTCTGCTCCCTCCAAAGCAAATAAAAATATAATGTATAAGTATCCCAAAGTGATTAAACAAAAAGTTGGTAAAACTCAAATTAAACATGAAGCCTCTAAATTGAATGATTTGGCCTCTCTTCCTCCTCATAATTTAAAAATTAAATGTGGTTTATTAAATATTAGGTCTCTAACTTCCAAGTCTCTGTTAGTCCATGATCTGTTAATTGATCATCAGACTGATTTAATATCCCTTACAGAGACTTGGTTAGGGCAAGAGGATTATGTTGGTTTAAATGAATCAACTCCCTCTGGTTATTTAAACTGTCAAAATCCCAGAAGTTCGGGTCGTGGAGGAGGAGTAGCAACAATTTACCATTCCAATTTACTAGCTAATGTAAAGCAAAAAACATGTTATAATTCCTTTGAGGGCCTGGTCCTCAGTTTTGGGCACTTCAGCAATTTTAGGCTAAACCCAATTTTATTTGCCATAGTTTATCGTCCTCCATCAACCTACTCAGAATTTTTATCCAAATTTGTTGATTTCTTAGCTGATTTAGTGCTGAAATCAGATAGAATAATTAGTAGGGGACTTTAATATACATGTAGATGTAGATCTGTATTAGCATACAGATGAACCTGAGATGGCTCGGACATGTTGAGAGGATGGACCACCAGCGTCTCCCTCGGCAGTTACCCTACTCACAGTTATGCGAGGGCAAACGCAATCAGGGTAGACCAAGGCTCAGATTTAAAAACACTGTAAAAAGAAACTTGTAGAAGTTGGACATAGACAGGAGTTCCTGGCAGCGGAAGGCTAAGGACAGAGCTGTGTGGAGGAATCTGATCAGACCTAAATGAAACAGTCATTGTCGCCCATGACAGACTGCTATGATGATGATGATGATGATGAGATGTAGATAGTGTCACATCTCGCCGCTCATCAGCAGCGCCAGCTGCACGCACACCTGCGCCTCGTCAGCGGCGAGGGATTTAAGCCGCCTCGCCCTGGGCTTCGGCCTGAAGCCGTCTGTTCTCATCGGCTACTCTTGCTGCAAGGAATCTCCTTCACCAAGCAAGATTGCAAGTAAGCATCCTTACCATCTTCTTCCAGTTATCCTCCCCTGTGCACAGGTGGATTTCCCGGCGGCGGACTACGCTCCCCAGCCATCTCCTTCTCGCTGCTGCTTCAGGCGCTCCGGGTTGCTGTCTACCGGGCTACGTCCTTGCAACGCCAGTCACCCGGCCGAACCAAGGTTGTCCGGCTGTACAGTTTCCTGTCCCCGTGCCTGACGCAGACGCCACCACCAATACATTGCCATCTCACATACACGCACACATACACACTTGTTTGTTTATAAAGCTATTAAATCTACCCTGAGCCTGCGTGCGTGTCTCCTGAGCCGTGCATTATGTCAGATAGTGACTGCCTTAATGTGGCATTTAATTCAATATTAGACTTGGGGTTTTCTCAGAAAGTAGGAAATTCTACTCATTATCTCCACCATACGTTGGACCTTGTTCTGACATATGAAAGAAATAAAATAGAAACAGAAATAGATATAAAAAATCTTGTAGTGTCTCCTCATAACCCTGTACTGTCAGACCATTGTCTGTTAACCTTTGATTTTACTATTTCTGACTATTTGGCTCCTAAAGAAAAATATTACTACAGTAAATGCCTCTCAGATGATGTTGTTACCAAATTTATGCAGATTGTTTCATCTATGCCATGTGTCAACACAACGGAAATAAGCTATAGATAGCTTGCTCCTTCTGTAATTGATAGCATGGTAGATAGTGTTACAGCTTATCTGCATCAGACTCTAGACTTGGTCGCCCCCTTAAAAAAGAAAAAGTCTAATCAGAGATTTCTAACTCCTTGGTTCAACACAGAAACTCATAGCTTAAAACAGAAGACTCATCAATTAGAAAGAAAATGACACTCCACTAATTTAGATGAAATCTATTTAGCTTGGAGAAATCATCTTTTAATTTATAAAAAATCTCTTAGAAAAGCTAGAACGAGTTGTTATTCTGCATTAATAGAAGAGAACAAGAATAATCCCAGGTTTCTTTTCAGCACTGTAGCCAGGTTGACAAAGAGTCAGGACTCTGTCAATCCTAGCATTCCCTTAGAGCTTACTAGTCAGGACTTTATGAACTTTTTCAATAATAAAATTTCATCCATCAGAGATAACATCAATCAGATTCTTCCCACCGTTAACTTAAATACAGTAACTACTACAACTCCTTCAACTGATATCTGGCTTGATGAGTTTACTCCAATTGACCTTTTAGAGTTAGACAAAATAGTTTCCTCATCCAAGACTTCAACTTGTCTTTTAGACCCTATTCCTACCAGGTTATTTAAAGAAGTCTTCCCACTTATTGGTAGTTTTATTCTTCATATAATCAATTCTTCATTAACTAGCCATGTACCACAGGCTTTTAAAACAGCTGTAATTAAACTCTTACTCAAAAAGTCAACGCTGGATCCAGGAGCTTTAACTAATTACAGACCAATCTCTAATCACCCTTTCATTTCAAAAATCTTAGAGTTGTTGCTATGCAATTATTTGACCACCTGCAGGGAAATAGTTTACTTGAAGAGTTTCAATCTGGGTTTAGAATCCATCATAGTACTGAAACATCCTTAGCGAAGGTCACTAATGGCCTCCTCATCGCATCTGATCATGGACTTGTTTCTGAACTTGTCCTTTTAGACCTTAGTGCAGCTTTTGATACTATTGATCATAATATTCTACTTGATAGATTAGAACACTATGTTGGACTTAATGGAACTGCGTTGCAGTGGTTTAGATCTTATTTATCTTATAGGTTCCAGTTTGTTCATGTCAATAATGAGTTTTCTTCAACTCAAAGCTCAGTCATGGAGTTCCATGGGGATCTGTGCTAGGCCCTACTCTTTTTAGTTTATATATGCTTCCGTTGGGCGACGTCATTAGAAAGCACTGTATACATTTTCATTGTTATGCAGATGACACACAGTTATACCTGTCAACGAAGCCAGATGACAGTAATCAATTAGCCAAGTTGGAAGCCTGTCTTAAGGAAATCAAAGCTTGAATGACTTGTAATTTCCTGCTATTAAATTCAAATAAGACTGAAGTCATTCTTGTTGGTCCAAAAAAACCTTAGAAATACCTTTCCAAATCAAACTCTTAGTTTGGATGCGGTTACTCTTTCTCTTAATAGCTCTGTGAGGAACCTTGGAATTATTTTTGATCAAGATCTGTCTTTCAATTCACATATTAAATTTGTTTCTAAGACTGCCTTCTATCATTTGCGTAATATTGCCAAGATTAGGAGCATCTTGTCTCAGAGTGATGCTGAGAAACTGATCCATGCTTTTGTTAGCTCGAGATTAGATTATTGTAATTCTTTATTATCAGGTTGTCCTAAAACTTCTTTAAAAAATCTTCAGTTGATCCAAAATGCTGCAGCAAGAGTTTTATCAGGTTCTAGAAAGAGAGATCATATCTCTCTGGTTCTGGCCTCCCTTCATTGGCTTCCCATAGAGTTTAAGATAAGATAAGATAAGATAAGATAAGCCTTTATTAGTCCCACAACGGGGAAATTCCAGGATTGCAACAGCACAGGGATAGCAACACTCAGAGCAACAATCAGAAGGCAAGAAAAAACAAGCAAGCAAGAGCAGCTAATATACATATGTACATATTACTATAAAATATATATATACACACACACACACACAGACACACAGTGCAGAGCATTGTAGCTGGATGGAATAAATATATGAATATATGAACACACAGTGCAGAGCATTGTAGCTAGATGGAATAAATATGTAAATATATAAACACCCACAGTATGGAGCATTGCAGCTAGGTGGAATAAATATGCAAGTATATAAACACACACAGTGCGGAGCAATGTAGCTAGATGGAATAATATGTAGATATATAAAAACACAGTGCGGAGCATTGTAGCTAGATGGAATAAATATATAGATATATAAATATAAACACACCCAGTGCAGAGCATTGTAGCTAGATGGAATAAATATGTAAATATATAAACACACACAGTGCAGAGCATTGTTGCTAGGTGGGATGAAACAGCATAACCGTCTATTTAGTTATCCTACATGGTATGATTATGTGCCCATACATATTCTCACCCTCCATAGCGACCGGTATGTTCCTAGTTGTATGCCGGAGAGGACCATTGTGTAAGTCTATTGCATCTTTTGCATTCAAAAAAAAAAAAAAAAAAAAAACTATTAGTTTGTTACGTCTTTTTGCTATCTCTGCGAGCAGCCCTGCTTAGGTTGTACAGTCTGACAGCCGTTGGTAGGAAGGACCTACGAAACCTCTCGGTTGTGCACCTGGGATGATGTAGTCTGCTGCTAAATAGAGTTTAGAGTTTAGAGTTAAGTTTAAAATCCTTCTTCTTACTTACAAAGCTCTAAACAATCAGGCCCCTTTTTATTTAAAAGATCTGATACTACGGTATTATCCTAACAGAGCACTACGCTCCCAAAATGCAGGATTACTTGTAATACCTAGAATCTGCAAAAGTACAATGGGAGGCAGAGCCTTCAGTTATCAAGCTCCTCTCCTTTGGAACCAGCTGCCAATCTGGATTTGGGAGTCAGACTCGATCTCTGTTTTTAAGAATAGGGTTAAAACCTTCCTATTTGATATAGCCTACAATTAGGGAGGGATCATGTGTTTCTGAACCCTCCCTTAGTTACGCTGCTAATAGGTTTAGTCAGCCGGGGGACCTCCAATAATGCACTGGGCCTCACTCCTTTCTTCACTCTCAATGAAATGCCTTTTTTTTTTTGCTGGTCATTAACATCTGTTTGTTCTCTCCCATAGATTGAATCTCCATCGTGCTGTTTGCTCTCTACATGTCTGTTCTTTTCATCTTCTCTATCCCCTCACCCCCCAGCCAGTCGCAGCAGATGACTGCCCCTCCCTGAGCCTGGTTCTGCTGGAGGTTTCGTCCTGTTAAAAGGGAGTTTTTCCTCTCCACCGTCGCCAAGCGCTTGCTCACAGGGGATCACCTGATTGCTGGGGTCTTTCTGCAACTGTGGGGGTTCCCCCTACAGTTGAAAGTGCTATGAGATGACTGTTGTTGTGAAATGGCGCTATATAAATAAAGTTGAATTGAATTGAATTGAATAGAGCATAAAACCTTATTGCTCCATACTGAGGTCTGATGGTTGTTGTGCTGCAAAGTGCTGGCCCGCATGCATGAGCTTTTAGGGGAACTAAAAATGTGACGAGTGGTGTGCAAAACTGGCATACCTGGCATATTCTTCTAATCTAATCTTCTAATCCTTCCTCTGAACTTCTGAGGAAAACTGCAGTCAACAGTCGAAACATATAAAGATAAAAGTGTCTCTTTTTTATTCTTTTCTGAAATAAGAAAAACAAAAAAGCTGAAGAATGCAAGACAACCTGATGAAAACCTGCTCATGAAGACAGACAAAGTAAGTGGATTCTGTTCAAAGGTACACCTCCGATTAAAAAAAACATCTGGAAAATGCCAAACTTAGCATGTTCCTGCCAGGATATCAGCTTTGTGTTCATCTATGCAGGCTCAAGTTTCACACGGAATGGGTATAAACTAATTTCAAGATTACATTACTGTAACGGACTACAATGTGCCATTTTGTGCCATTTTTGGTTGGTGGGATTCCCTGTGAAAAAGGGCTCTTTGGCTTAAAAAAGTTGAAAAACACTGGTCTAAAGGATGGAATTCAATATTAGTTAGCCATTCAAAGAGATTGGTTTTAATGAAAAACAGACAGATTGAAGGTATTCATTAAATGTTTCTCTAATGAATCCCGGACAAGCCCCACTCTGGACTGTTTTGCTTTGTTGTGATAAACTACGGGTGTGGGGGTGGGGGGTGGACTTGAAAGAAGAGGTTATGAGGAGAATAAGATGGGGGTTGTTTCTTGTAAAGGGTAGATGCATCTTCTTCTGTCTCAGGGAGATTAGGCAAGTTTCTTCAAGTGACAAAACACCTTATTAACCTCTGCCTGACCTCTGAGGATTGACCTATGACTTGTGACCTCGGCACCAATGCGATTTACTTCTGTTGGGAATCATCCACGTGAGGTTTTTCATTTCATTCCGCGGTTGTACCAAAATGTCAAAAGGAAGAGAATTACAGTGATTGTTCAGGAGTATGGGGGATAAAAGATAGGGGGTGGGACGGCATGGAGAAGAGTTTAATTAGGGTCTCAGCACGTCCCCATTCATTAAAAAAATAAGGGGAGGGATAGGCAGGGAAAGATGAGAAGTTTTTAACAAGAGGTCAGGGAAACGTTGGCTTAGAACTCAGGCCTTTATCAAATCCACTGACAAATCCGCAGATTAGTCCCTTCTATTGTTTTCAGGAAGTCTGCTCCCACCAAGCCAAAAAGCAGGAGGTGGATTTAGGAACTTTGCGAGAGCTCCAAGCTGCTGAACTGAATGGCAGCATGTGCATGTGTGTGTGTGTTTGTGTTCTCATGAAAATATGTGTGCAAGTGTTGTTACACATGTGCATGTGCATGTGTCTGAGTCAGTGGGGGAATGACACAGTCAGGAAGGGCTTGTCGGGAAGCCTTTCGCTCAAACGTCAAACCCCCACTAAAAAAAAAAAATCAACTGATCACTCAGGACTTTTCTGGGCACTGAACAAAATATGTAAATATATAAATGGATGGCGGGACACTTTCCTCATTGTGACCTCTCCATTGATAATATATACTTTGGAAACTGTAATCCCTTGTGGTTTTATTAAATGTTTTTGATATTTACATGGCCTGCTGAGCTGTTTTCTATGTAGAGTCAATTGGGTCGAAATATGAAATTCTCCCCCTTGAATAAACAATACACTGTTTTCCCTGCAGAGTCATTTTACCACATCCAGTCAGTGGCATTTGTTATAGAGCACTGGTCAAACTTGTGGAAAGCGCAAAAGTTAGGGGTCTTTCTCAAATTAGAAAAAAAACAAAAGGATTTTCTATTCCGTCTTCCTCTCCTGTACCTGTTGCTTTCACATTCCATCTTTAGCTCTATGTTTCCTGTGCCATTCAACCTGTGGAAATGAGGCATTGGAGTGACGAAAAAGAGCGGGACACCCCCCCCCCCCCCCGCCCAGGTTACTGAATCTTCCTTAGCACAGTCCTGCACATATTTAAAGTAGGCCTCTTTCAACTCCAAGACCAGGATCTAGGGGAGAAAACACATTAGCAAAATTGGCTGAAGGCTGAGACACAAAAGGCAAATGATTAATTATAGCTTTCAGCAGCAATACCAGCAGACCACTGCAGACCCTCAGGTGCTTTTTTGCCAGAGCATAGACAAGGATAAGAGAGTCGGTGCTGAGAGATGCTCTGGAACGAGAGGCCTGGGAGTTTTTGTCGACATAGGTGTTGGTGGCTCTCCTTGCAGGTGGGGATTTCAGGGGAAGCTGAAGGTAAGGAACTCCAGCCAATGAGAGCTAATTTACAAAAAAAATTTTGCCAAAGGGATCCGAGGTATTTTCATAAATGTCATGTATGCATGACCCTGAGGGTGTTTGCTTTTTGTGCTCGTCTGCCATCACCGATCGCTATCTAGAAGATACAAGAAAATTTGTGGGTAGACGAGGCGTTACTTTTTCAAGTGGAAAATTCCCACTGACAAATGTATGCGAAGTTTCCACAACAGTGACTTTCTGATATAAAATTGAGTACTCAAAAAATAGAAAAGACTTAAAAATATCAAGAAATACAATGGATACATTTGAAACTATTAATTTGCATCTAATTCTAATCAGATTTTTATACAGAATCATTAAAAAGACTTCAAGCATTACAGATTAGTCTTTTAAGATGAACTAAAATCTGTCAACTGTCAACTTACTGAACATATTTCTCAAACAGGCATAGTGTATTCTCTCATGTGATTACTCATTAACACTAAATCAACAGTTCAAACAGATGCCTAACTGTTCATACCATTGCAGACAAACTCTACATCCTCATTTATGAAACTTTCATTCACTCATTTTATGACTATTCCTAATGTGTACAGTGAAAAAAACTCAGATTGGGCCATTATATGTACCCATATCAAGATAGATATTAACAACTATGCAGCTGTGGGTGGTTATCTGGACACAGTTGATGTAGTTGTAAATTTTAAGTTGAATTTATGGTAGATAAGAGTTTATATATACAGCACATATATATATATATACACACACTGTATGTATGTATGTATGTATGTGTATATATATGTATATATGTGTGTGTGTGTGTGTGTGTATATATCCATCCATCCATCTTCTACCGCTCTTCCGGAGGTCCGGGTCACGGAGGCAGCAGTTCAAGCAGAGAAGCCCAGACTTCCCTCTCCCCAGCCACCTGCTCCAGCTCTTCAGAGAGGATACCAAGGCGTTCCCAGACCAGCTGGGAGACATAGTCTCTCCACCGAGTCCTGGGTCTGCCCCGGGGTCTCCTCCCAGTGGGACATGCCCGAAACACCTCAAGTGGGAGGCATCCAGGAGGCATCCTAATCAGATGCCCATACCACCTCAACTGACTCCTTTCAATGTGGAGGAGCAGCGGTTCTACTCTGAGCCTCTCCCGGATGACTGAGCTCCTCACCCTATCTCTGAGGGTGAGTCCAGCAATCCTACAGAGAAAGCTCATTTCAGCCACTTGTATCTGCGATCTTGTTCTTTCGGTCATTACCCAAAGCTCGTGACCATAGGTGGGAGTAGGAACGTAGATTGACTGGTAAATCGGCAGCTTTGCCTTAGAACTCAGTCCCTCTTCACCACAACAGACCGGTACAACGTCCGCATCACTGCAGATGCTGCTCCGATCCGTCTGTCGATCTCTTGCTCCATTTTCCCCTCACTCGTGAATAAGACCCCAAGATACTTAAACTCCTCCACTTGGGGCAGGAGCCTGTCCCCAACCCAGAGAGGACAATCCACCTTTTTCCGGCTGAGGACCATGGACTTGGACTTGGAGGTGTTAATTCTCATCCCAGCCGCTTCACACTCAGCGGCAAACCGTCCCAGCAAGAGCTGTAGTTCATTCCTGGATGAAGCCAACAGGACAACATCATCTGCCAACAACAGAGATGAGATCCTGTGGTCACCAAGCATGACGCCCTCCATTCCCTGGCTGCGCCTAGAAATCCTGTCCATAAAAATTATGAACAGGATGGGTGACAAAGGGCAGCCCTGGCGGAGTCCAACTCTCACTGAGAATGAGTCCGACCGAGTGTTGGCAATACGAACCAAACTCTCACAACGGTTGTACGGAGACCGAATAGCTCGTAACAACAAGCCCGATACCCCATACTCCCAAAGCACCCCCCACAAAAATCCACGAGGGACGTGGTCGAATGACTTCTCCAAGTCCACAAAACACATGTAAACTGGTTGGACAAACTCCCACGAACCCTTGAGAATTCTCGAGAGGGTAAAGAGCTGGTCCGATGTGCCACGGCCAGGACGAAAACCACATTGCTCCTCCTGAATCCGAGGTTCAACCAACGGCCGAACTCTCCTCTCCAGTACCTTGGCATAGACCTTCCCAGGGAGGCTGAGGAGTGTGATCCCTCTAAAGTTGGAGCACACCTTCCGGTACCCTTTTTTGAACCACCACCCCGGTTTGCCATGCCAAAGGCACTGCCCCCGACCTCCATGCAATGTTGCAGAGGCGTGTCAGCCATGATAGCCCAACAACATCCAGGGCCTTGAGGTACTCAGGGCAAATCTCGTCCACCCCTGGGGCCCGGCCACCAAGGAGATTTTTAACCACCTTGGCGACCTCAGCCCCTGTGATAGGCGAGTCATCCCCCTCGTCCACAAACCCTGCCTCCTCTGTGAAAGGCTTATCAGTGGGATTGAGGAGATCCTCAAAGTATTCCTTCCACCGCCCGACGATATCCCCAGTCGAAGTCAACAGCGCCCCATCCGCACCATACACAGTATGGAGAGGGAGCTGCTTTCCCCTCCTGAGCCGCCGGACAGTTTGCCAGAATCTCTTTGAGGCCGACCGAAAGTCTTGCTCCATGGCCTCACCGAACTCCTCCCATACCCAGGTTTTTGCTTCAGCAACCACCCGAGCTGCACTCCGCTTGGCCTGCCGATACACCTCAGCTGCTTCGGGAGTCCCACAAGCCAACCAAGCTTGATAGGACTCCTTCTTCAGCTTAATGGCCCCCCTCACCACTGGTGTCCACCACTTGGTTCGGGGGTTGCCACCACGAGATGCACCGACCACCTTGCGGCCGCAGCTCTGGGCCGCCGCTTCAACAACAGAGGTGGAGAACACGGCCCATTCAGACTCCATGTCTCCAGACTCCCTCAGAATGTGGTTGAAGTTCTTCCGGAGGTGGGAGTTGAAGACCTCCCGAACAGGGGACCTCAGCCAGACGTTCCCAGCACACCCTCACTACATGTTTGGGTCTACCAGGTCTGAATGGCTTCCTCCCCTGCCATCGGATCCAACTAACCACCAGGTGGTGATCAGTTGACAGCTCTGCACCTCTCTTTACCCGAGTGTCCAAGACATACGGTCGCAGGTCTGATGACACAATAACAAAATCGATCATCGACCTGCGACCTAGGGTGTCCTGGTACCAGGTGCACATATGGACACCCTTATGCTTGAACATGGTGTTCGTTATGGACAAACTGTGGTTAGCACAGAAATCCAATAACTGAACACCACTTGGGTTCAGATCGGGCAGGCCGTTCCTTCCAATCACCCCCCTCCAGGTTTCACTGTCGTTGCCCACGTGTGCATTGAAGTCCCCCAGTAGCACAATGGAGTCTCCAAGAGAAGCACCCTCCAGCACCCCAGTCACAAACTCCAAAAAGGGTGGGTACTCTGAAACATCATTTGGTGCATAGGCACAAATGATGGTCAGGACCCGTTTTCCAACCCGAAGGCGCAGGGAAGCAACCCTTTCATCCACCGGGGAAAACTCCAATATAGAGGCAGCAAGGTGGGGGGATATAAGAATACCCACCCCTGCTCGTTGCCTCTCGCCCGGGGCAACTCCAGAAAAGGCCAAGCTCCAGCCCCTCTCCAGGAGACTGGTTCTGGAACTGGAGCTGTGTGTTGAGGTGAGGCCGACTATATCTAGCCGGTATCTCTCAACCTCGTACACCAGCTCAGGCTCCTTCCCCACCAGAGAGGTGACATCCCACGTACCAAAAGCCAGTTTAGAAAGCTTGGGATCAGTCCGCCAAGGTCTCTGCCTTTGACTGCCACCTAATCCACATAACACCGGACCACCATGATCCCTCCTGCAGGTGGTGAGCCCACTGGAGGGTGGACCCATGTAACTCCTTTGGGCTGAGCCCAGCCGGGTCCCATGGGTGGAAACCTGGCCACCAGCTGCTCGCCATCAAGCCCCTCCCCCAGGCCTGGCTCCAGGGTGGGGCCCTGGTAACCCCATACCGGGTGGAGTACACTGAATCCTTGATCTAGAATTCATCCTGAGAGTCTGTTAAATCGTTCTTAGTCTGGCTCTTCACCCAGGACCAGTTTGTCTTGGGTGACCCTATCAGAGGCAAATTGCCCCGGACAACATAGCTCCTGGGATCACTGGGGCACGCAAACCCCCCCACCACGATAAGGTGACGATCCATGAGGGGGTGGGTATATATATATATATATATATATATACGTATATATATATATATATATATATATATATATATACACGATCCATATATATATATACGTCACCTTATATATATATATATATGGATCGTCACCCCATATATATATATATATATATATATATATATATATTGGGGTGAACACTCAATGGACCTGTTGGACCGGTTCTGTTACTCGCATTTTAGGTCAGAACAACGGCAGGAAGCTTAGCCTTGTTATGCAAGGCTGGAGACTGTGGGGGGTCGATTAAAGGATGCGTGGGAGACAGTGGAAGTGATATCATGGAGGGAAATGCATTGTGACTGTCTTTATTATGCCAGGTGGTGAAATGCATTGTGACTGTCTTTATTATGCAAGGTGGTCTGTGGGACATGTGATCTATGAGGTGTGAAGTCCCTGATATTTAAGGACGAGAGTTACTGTTTCATTCACTCTTTTTTCTGCTTTTAAATGATGGAGATGTGAATAAAGCTGACTCTGAGAAAGAACGCTGCCTCGTCATTTTCACATCTTCCACACTGGTGACCCCGAGACGTATCATGGAAGAAAGAAATTCCCCCAGGCCAGCCGCGTCAGGAGCCCCCAGCCAAGCGAACGCCGCTACAGTCCAGCTACCGGACTTCTGGCAGAACAATCCGCGCTCCTGGTTCAACGCAGTTGAGGCGCAGTTCAACCTCCAGGGGATATCGGTAGATGTCACGAAATTCTACCACGTAGTCGCAAAGCTGGACAACAGCACGACCCAGCATGTGGAGAGCCTGATCGACCAGCCGCCGGAGAGCGACAAATACGGCGCGTTGAAGGCTGCACTCATCCAGCAATTCACCCCCTCGGCGGAGGAGTGAGCAGAGAGGCTCCTGGCACTGACGGAGGGGGAAAACGACATGCCCGCGAGCCTGATGGAGAAGTTGTTGAGGTTGAAAGACTCTGACGATGATTACTTCATTTTCACCCACCTCTTCCTCAGGACTCTACCGTCAGCAGCGAGAGCGTTTCTGGCCAGTTCGCCACTGTTGGCCCTATGGGACTACCGTGCGCTGGGCCGAGAGGCGCAGCGGATTGTCAACGCCACCAAGCGGCGCGCAGCCACGGCCGCTGCAGCGGAACTCGGCACAACGACCGCAGACGACAGGAGGCCAGAGACAGCGGTGCCAGACTCACTGACGACGGCGGCGGCAAGGGCCAGGGAGCGTGGACCGGATGTCTTTTGTTTCTACCATCACCGCCTCGCAGAGAGGGCATGCAAGTGTGTACCGCTGTGCCAGTTCGAGCGTTCGGGAAACGCCAAGACCGGGGGTCGGTAGCAGCCGCAGCCCTCGGGGAAGAGAACAAGCTGCTCTACTTGTCGGACGCACGCTCTGGGAGGCAGTTCCTCGTCAACACAGGCTCCCAGTTGAGTTTCATCACTCCTTCCTACGCGGACAGACTGGCGGGTTCTGGAGGTCCCCTGGTGACAGCGGCAAACAGCTCAGAGATTAAGACCTTTGGTGAGAAGACTCTGCTTCTGTCTCTACACGGCCGTGCATATGAGTGGACTTTTGTTGTAGCAACAGTAAATTTCAATATGCTGGGGGCTGATTTTTTGTGCTCACATGAGTTGTTGGTTGATCTTGCTAACAGGCGCCTGGTTAATGCATTTTCTTTTGATTCTCTCCCCTGTGCAGCGCGAGTGGCCCCGCCTACAGCACAAGCCAACGTCACAACAGCAGGTGGTAAGTTCCACACACTGCTCACTCAGTTCCCAGCACTCACGGTCCCCACATTTTCGGCAACAGTCGCTAAGCACCGGGTGGAGCTTTTTATTACCACTACCGGACTGCCCGTTTTTGCAAAAGCTCGGCGCTTGGACGCAATTAAACTGGCCATAGCGCGCGGGGAGTTCGCCAACCTGGAGAGGTTGGGCATTATCCGACGTTCAAACAGTCCGTGGACTTCCCCTCTACATATGGTCCCGAAAGCTGACGGATCATGGCGCCCTTGCGGGGATTTTCGCAGGTTAAACAACGCTACAGCGCACGACCGCTACCCAATCCCACATATCCAAGATTTCTCGGTTCATTTGGCAGGGGCGCGCATTTTTTCTAAAATAGACTTGGTCCGCGGTTACCACCAAGTTCCAGTGCGCGCTGAGGACATACCCAAAACAGCGGTAATAACTCCGTTTGGTTTATTCGAGTTTTTACGCATGCCATTCGGACTTAAAGGGGCTGCTCAGATGTTCCAACGCATGATGGACGCGGTGCTTCGCGATCTCCCTTTCGTGTTCGTCTACCTGGACGATATTTTACTAGCCAGCGCATCCGAAGACGAACACGAAAAACACCTGGTCACAGTTTTCCGAAGGTTGGGAGATCACGGGTTAATAATCAACCCAGCGAAGTGTCAGTTCGGGGTAGCGCAGATCGATTTTTTAGGACACCGCGTCTCCCCCGAAGGAGCAGTCCCACTGCCTGACAAAGTGCGCGCTGTGGCAAATTTTCCCCGGCCGCAGACAGTCAGGGCGTTGCAGGAGTTTTTGGGAATGGTGAATTTTTATAACCGTTTTCTCCCCCGCGCGGCGCAGCTCATGCAGCCGCTGTATGCCGCGCTCAAAAAAAAGAAACCTGCAGATAAGATCGAGTGGTCCCCGGAGCGGGACCAAGCATTCTCGGAGGTGAAAGCAGCCTTGGCAAAGGTTGCGTTGTTGGCACACCCAGACCCAACGGCACGCATAGCGCTCACCACTGACGCGTCAGATGTGGCCATAGGGGCGGTTGTGGAGCAACACGTAGCCGGGGTTTGGCAGCCCCTCGCCTTTTTCAGCAGGACCTTGCGCGATAGCGAACGTAAATACAGCGCGTTCGACAGGGAGCTGCTCGCTCTTCATTTGGCCATCCGCCACTTTCAGTTCTGGCTGGAAGGACGCGCTTTCACCGCGTTCGTTGATCACAAACCGCTAACATTCGCGATGGCCAAGGTCTTGGAACCGTGGTCAGGCCAGCAGCAGAGACAGCTGGCCACGATATCAGAGTTTACCACTGATATTTAGCATGTGGCGGGCAAACTCAATGTAGTGGCAGATTGCCTCTCGCGCGCTGTGGTGGCCCCAGTCAGCGTAGGGTTAGATTATGCAGCCATGGCCGCAGAGCAGGTTAATGACATGGACGTGCGCGCGCTCCAGTCTGGACCAACAGGGTTAAGGCGGGAGAGCAGGGTGCTGCAAGACGGTATGCCCCCCCTAATCTGCAATGTCTCCACTGGACGGCCGCGTCCAGTAGTACCGGCCGCGTGGCGCCGCCGCGTTTTTGACTCGGTTCATTCTTTGGCGCACCCTGGAGTGCGCGCGTCGGTCAAAATGGTGGGAGAGAAATTTGTTTGGCCGAGCCTCCGCAAACAGGTCAAAGAGTGGGCAGCAGCCTGCACGGCGTGTCAACGAGCCAAAATACACAGGCACACGAGAGCTCCTTTGGAACAGTTTCACATTCCGGCCAAGAGGTTCGATCACGTTCATGTGGATCTCGTTGGACCCCTCTCGCTGTCACAGGGGTGCACACATCTTCTGACAATGGTGGACCACACCACGCGCTGGCCTGAAGTGGTCCTGCTGGCATCAACCACGGCCGAGGAAGTGACGCGTGCGTTTTTAACAGCTTGGGTGGCGCGCTTCGGCGTTCAGTCGGACATTACGTCCGACAGAGGCCCTCAATTTGTTTCCAAGCTTTGGTCGACAATGGCCCTCAGCCTGGGTGTCACAATTCACCGCACAACCGCGTACAATCTGCAGGCTAACGGTTTATGCGAACGTTTTCATAGGTCATTGAAAGCGGCTCTCAGAGCGTCACTGACGGATACAAATTGGGTCGACAAGTTACCATGGGTGTTATTGGGGTTGCGTTCTGCACCTAAAGAGGATCTAGAAACCTCCCCAGCGGAGCTCGTGTTTGCGCAGCCACTCCGGCTGCCTGGGGAGTTTCTCCCAGATAACCCTGCGCCAACGCCTCCCCGTCTCAGCTGTTGCGGAGTAACAGAATCAAGCACGCTGCCCGGCCCCGCGCACCAGTTTTCTGCACGTTTTTGTGCCTAAAACTTTGAAGAACGCAGAGTTTGTTTTTGTTAGACATGATGCGCATCGAACCCCGCTGCGACCGCCTTATGACGGACCATTCAGAGTGCTAGAAAAAAGGGACAAGCAGTTTTTGCTAGATTTGGGGGGTAGGAAAGAGAAAATTGGCATAGACAGACTTAAACCCGCTTTTGTGGTGGCAGAGGAGGAAGTGCTGTTGGCAAAGGCCCCGCGGCGAGGTAGACCACCACGGAGGGTTTCACACAGTAATGTTTCCCAAAGTAATGTTTCCCCAGAACACCCGCAGAGACTGACAAAGGGTTTCCGCCCCCAGACGGCAAATCCCCAGCGGGACAGCGCCGCAGAGACGGTGAACCCCAGCTACAGCAGATTCGGCAGGAGGCTGAAGCCTATCCAGCTTGTGGACTGATGTGTATTGATGCTATCACGGCATGCATGTGGTTATTTTCTTGTTGTTCTGTTTTTCTAAAATGCTGGGGGGGCTTGTGTGGTGAACACTCAATGGACCTGTTGGACCGGTTCTGTTACTCGCATTTTAGGTCAGAACAAAGGCAGGAAGCTTAGCCTTGTTATGCAAGGCTGGAGACTGTGGGGGGTTGATTAAAGGATGCGTGGGAGACAGTGGAAGTGATATCATGGAGGGAAATGCATTGTGACTGTCTTTATTATGCCAGGTGGTGAAATGCATTGACTGTCTTTATTATGCAAGGTGGTCTGTGGGACATGTGATCTATGAGGTGTGAAGTCCCTGATATTTAAGGACGAGAGTTACTGTTTCATTCACTCTTTTTTCTGCTTTTAAATGATGGAGATGTGAATAAAGCTGACTCTGAGAAAGAACGCTGCCTCGTCATTTTCACATCTTCCACAATATATATATATATATAGTATATACTGTATGATATACTGTATGTACTATACTATATATACAGATGTGGACAAAATTGTTGGTACCCCTCTGTTAATGAAACAAAAACCCACAATGGTCACAGAAATAACTTGAATCTGACAAAAGTGGTAATAAATAAAAATTCTATGAAAATTAACCAATGAAAATCAGACAATGCTTTTGAATTGTGGTTCAACAGAATTATTTTAAAAAACAAACTCATGAAACAGGCCTGGACAAAAATGATGGTACCCTTATCTTAATATTTTGTTGCACAACGTTTTGAGGCAATCACTGCAATCAAATGATTTCTGTAACTGTCAATGAGACTTCTTCACCTCTCAGCAGGTATTTTGGTCCACTCCTCATGAGCAAACTGCTCCAGTTGTCTCAGGTTTGAAGGGTGCCTTCTCCAGACGGCATGTTTCAGCTCCTTCCACAGACGTTCAATAAGATTTAGATCAGGGCTCATAGAAGGCCACTTTAGAATAGTCCAATGTTTCACTTTTAGCCATTCTTGGGTGTTTTTAGCTGTGTGTTTTGGGTCATTATCCTGTTGCAAGACCCATGACCTGCGACTGAGACCAAGCTGTCTGACACTGGGCAGCACATTTCTCTCTAGAATACCTTGATAGTCTTGAGATTTCATTGTATCCTGCACAAATTCAAGACACCCTGTGCTAGATGCAGCAAAGCAGCCCCAGAACATAACAGAACCTCCTCCATGTTTCACAGTAGAGACAGTGTTCTTTTCTTGGTATGCTTCATTTTTGCGTCTGTGAACATAGAGCTGATGTGCCTTGCAAAAAAGTTCCAGTTTTGTCTCGTCTGTCCATAGGACATTCTCCCAGAAGCTTTGTGGCTTATCAACATGCAGATTGGCAAATTCCAATCTGGCTTTTTTATGATTTGTTTTCAACAGTGGTGTCCTCCTTGGTCGTCTCCCATGAAGTCCACTTTAGCTCAAACAACGACGGATAGTGCGATCTGACACTGATGTACCTTGACCTTGGAGTTCACCATGAATGTGTTTAGAGGTTGTTCTGGGCTCTTTTGTTATCATTCGTATAATCCGTCTCCTCCTGTGGCCACGTCCAGGGAGGTTGGCTACAGTCCCGTGGATCTTAAATTTCTGAATAATATGTGCAACTGTAGTCACAGAAACATCAAGCGGCTTGGAGATGGTCTTATAGCCTTTACCTTTAACATGCTTGTCTATAATTTTCTTTCTAATCTCCTGAGACAACTCTCTCCTTTGCTTCCTCTGGTCCATGTTTAGTGTGGTAAACACCATGCCAACAAACAGCACAGTAACTACTTGTCACCCTTTAAATAGGCCGACTGACTGATTACAAGTTTGTACACACCTGTGATGTTAATTAGAGGACACATCTTGGTTGAACATGTCCCTTTGGTCACATTATTTTCATTCTTTTCTAGGGGTACCATCATTTTTGTCCAGGCCTGTTTCATGAGTTTGTTTTTTAAAATAATTTTGTTGAACCATAATTCAATAGCACTGTCTGATTTTCATTGGTTAATTTTCATAGAATTTTTATATATTACCACTTTTGTCTTGTGTTCTGTAGGGCCTACAGAACACATGCACAACAATGGCAAAGTATTTGCATTTCTTGTACCAATTAAGAAGTGAAATTAGATAATTTCCCACAAAAACCTGAACGCACCAGGGCACACTGGTTGAAAAACACATTACAACCGGGCTACTCGTGCTGAAAGGCAGGCAACCGACAAACTAGCCCCATTCCGGGATTTTTGGATCACATTTCAAGCACAACTCTTTGTTTTAACCAAATAAAACATTTTAAGTGAAAACTTTGGTATTGCTTAATAATCCAATTAACAGTTAAATTTTGTGTGGGGTCCAAATGGACCCCAGTTGGTACTATTTGTATGTAAAATATGTTGGTAGGATGAGGGTTAAGTTTATATTTGTCAGAATGAATGGGGCGGAAAAAAGTTCAGTGTTGGTTTCCCCTCTGCACACTTACCTGTGACACATTATGGGACTGTACTGTACCTGATATTTGTTTTAGATTGCCTTAATGTGCATTCATGAAAGAAAGCAAGTGATGTACATGATGTTTACGCTACCTTTTGTTCTTATTTTCTGCCCTTTTGTTTATCAGTCAGTGTTGGTTTACAAGTGATTTGTTTAAGTCACTATAGCTACATGTCAGCATTATGCTAGTGGCTCCTACAGGCTGAATTGTATAACTGCAAGCCATTTACTGCTTTTTGTTACTGTTTTTTGTTATATCTATAATACATACAGTATAATATAATAAGATATTTGTTTTATTATTGTTTTGTTGTAGCAGAAATAATGTATTACTCTTAACCAAGTATGGCAGCTGTTACTGTTTACAACAATGCAAATAACTCGGGCTGCAATAATTTTCTTTCACTGAGGAAGAGGGATGTAATGTATTGTTGTTGCGAGATCGCGTTTTGGGTCTGGGCTTCCGTAGCTGCCTGTTAGATGTTTGTCCCTGACTGCACCCTGTGCCTGCCAAGTGCAGCTGTCATAAAAAAGGCTATTGCTAGCATGCTTGTCTCGTTGCTGTCTCTTATCTACATTAAGTACTGAATAAATACATTACATGGAGTCAGAAGTCTTGTCAAGAACGGTGCATGCAACCATGAACACACAGTTTGACCACCCGAGGACTGACTGGGATGCCGCCAATTTGTATCAGGAATTCGAGAGGTACCACAGCCACATTAATTTTGTTTTTGACGGTGTGCTCTTCCCGCTAGAAGCAAAACAGAAAGCTGGCTGGCTAGGTACGTGGATTGGCGCACAAGGCAGAGACATCTACACGACGCTGAACTGGGCTGAGAGTGAGAAGTAGGACCCGGCTGAAGTACTGGATAAGCTTGCTAGTTACATATGACCAAGAAAGAATGAAATGATAGCAAGACACCATTTCAAGCAAAGAAAACAAGGTGCAACTGAGAGTTTTGACCATTTTGTGAAAGAGTTGAAGCTTCTTCTGATGGACTGTGAGTACGCTGACTCAGACAACATGTTGATTGATGCTATAATACCGGGGGTTAGAGAAAAACAAGTTCAGTAGAGACTGTTGGATAAAGGTGAAGATCTAACACTGGCGAAAGTCATAGAAATTCCCCGACAATTTGAAATGTCGCAAAAACAAATTAAAATAGTCAGAGAGGAAGATTTGCAAGTGTCAACAGTGTCCACAAGAGCAAAGCACACAGCCCATGTCAATAAAAAGTCACACAGCAGTATGCAGGCAAAGCCCACCCAGCTGAAACAGGAAACTGGAATTAAATCCAAAAACTGCTCAAGGTGTGGAAAGCCCCCACAGCATGCTTGGAATGGAGGAAAATGCCCAGCCAAAGGCCCTGGATGTTCATATATTCACAAATCAAATCATTGGGCAGCAGTCTGTCGTAAACATGACATTAGCTCAGTGAGTGTGGAGCCAGATGATCCACCTGATGAAGATGTGCTGGACATAAACCTGACACAGGAAAACGTTCCAGTATCAATTGTAGCAGGTGAGAAATGGGTTGAAGATGTCTGTGTATTGTCCCAGGAAGTGTGTTTTAGAATAGACACAGGAGCAAAGTGTAATACACCGACTCCAGATACTTACCAGTTACTGAGGCACACAGGTGAACTGAAATGCTCTCAAAGGGTGCTGTGCTCATACTCAAACCACAGACGGAAGCCAATTGCTGCAGTTGACCTCCCACTGAAATACAAAGACTGTGAAGCAGAAGCAGAACTGGAAATTCTGAACATTATTCAAGAGAATGTGTTCAGCGGTAAGACAGCTGAAGCCCTAGGCCTGATTATCCGGTTGGACTCTCTGCAAGATGGTGGGGACAGAGACAAGGTGAGCACTCCTACTCAAACCACCCCAAACCTAACTAGAAAAGCACTCGGAGAGCGCAGACCTCCGCCAAGCACCACAGTTCCCCCCATACAGTGTTTGTGTGTACGTTTTCAGATTCCTTGACCATGAAAACATATGAGTAGCAATTGGATTCACAATGATAGGATTAGTGGTTCAGTAGTAAAAGCATTACCTCCTTGGCAGAGGTAATAAACTGAAGTGTTGCTGTTGTGTCCATCTCCAAACTCCCAGGCTGCGGGCGTTGCTATTCATCGCACAACCGCGTACAACCCACAGGCCAATGGGTTATGCAAGCGTTTTCATAGATCACTGAAAGCAGCACTCAGGGCTTCACTGACGGATGCAAATTGGGTAGACAGGTTGCCGTGGGTTTTATTGGGGTTGTGCTCCGCGGCAAAAGAGGATTTGGAAGCTTCCCCGGCAGAGAGCTTGTTTTTGCGCAGCCCCTATGGCTGCCCGGGGAATTTCTGCCAAATAATCCCACGCCGGACAGCTGCCCGTCTCAGCTTTTGCAGCGTAGCGCAAACACAGGCACGCTGCCGTGCCCGGCCCACCACTGTTTTCTGCGTGCTTTTGTGCCTAAAACTTTGAAGAACGCGGAGTTCGTGTTCGTCAGACACGATGACCAGCGCCCTCCATTGCGCCTGCACACATGTTGAAAATGGCCGTATCTCACAATGTTAAAGAATCCTTTAAAAAATTCCTGTATCCAGACGGTGATCCGGATCATCCCCAAAATTTAATCAGTTCTTCCTTGTACCATTTCCAACAACGCCTGAAAGTTTCATCGAAATCCGTCCAAAACCTTTTGAGTTATCTTGCTAACCAACAGACAGACAGACAGACAGACAAACAGACAGACAAACAGCCAAACGCTGGCAAAAACATAACCTCCTGTGGCCTGCGGCCTGGTGGAGGTAATGAGAAAAATGTTGATGTGTTCAATTCTTATTTTCCCCGCTGTATATACCCAGACACATGCTTATCAGTATTGTCACTGTTGATCCATTGCTGCAATTGATGGGAAGATCATTGGTACCTCCCGGATTTTGCAATGTTGCAATCGCACCAAATCACAAAAAAGTCAACCAATCTCTTCCATTTCTGAGCGAATTTGCAACTCACTGCAACTTTCCTACAATTTTGAATTCAATTCAATTCAATTCAGCTTTATTTATTAGTGCCATTTCACAACAAGTCATCTCATAGCACTTTCAACTGTAGGGGAGACCCCCACAGTTGCAGAAAGACCCCAGCAATCAGGCGATCCCCTGTGAGCAAACACTTGGCGATGGTGGAGAGGAAAAACTCCCTTTTAACAGGAAGAAACCTCCAGCAGAACCAGGCTGAGGGAGGGGCAGTCATCTGCTGCGACTGGCTGGGGGGGGTGAGGGGACAAAGAAGATGAAAAGAACAGACATGTAGAAAGCAAACAGCACGATGGGGACTCAATCTATGGGAGAGAACAAACAAATGTTAATGACCAGCAAAAAAAAAAAATATTTCATTGAGAGTGAAGAAAGGAGTGAGGCCCAGTGCATTATTGGAGGTCCCCCGGCTGACTAAACCTATTAGCAGCATAACTAAGGGAGGGTTCAGAAACACATGATCCCTCCCAAATTGTAGGCTATATCAAAAAGGAAGGTTTTAACCCTATTCTTAAAAACAGAGATCGAGTCTGACTCCCAAATCCAGATTGGCAGCTGGTTCCACAGGAGAGGAGTTTGATAACTGAAGGCTCTGCCTCCCATTGTACTTTTGGAGATTCTAGGTATTACAAGTAATCCTGCATTTTGGGAGCGTAGTGCTCTGTTAGGATAATACGGTAGTATCAGATCTTTTAAATAAAAAGGGGCCTGATTGTTTAGAGCTTTGTAAGTAAGAAGAAGGATTTTAAACTTAATTCTAAACTCTATGGGAAGCCAATGAAGGGAGGCCAGAACTTGATAGATATGATCTCTCTTTCTAGTACCTGTTAAAACTCTTGCTGCAGCATTTTGGATCAGCTGAAGACTTTTTAAAGATGTTTTAGGACAACCTGATAATAGAGAATTACAATAATCTAATCTCGAGCTAACAAAAGCGTGGATCAGTTTCTCAGCATCACTCTGAGACAAGATGCTCCTAATCTTGGCAATATTATGCAAATGATAGAAGGCAGCCATAGAAACAAATTTAATATGTGAATTGAAAAACAGATCTTGATCAAAAATAACTCCAAGGTTCCTCACAGACTTATTAAGAGAAAGAGTAACCGCATCCAAACTGAAAGTTTGATTTGGAAAGATATTTCTAAGGTTTTTTGGACCAACAAGAACAACTTCAGTCTTATCTGAATTTAATAGCAGGAAATTACAAGTCATCCAAGCTTTGATTTCCTTAAGACAGGCTTCCAACTTGGCTAATTGATTACTATCATCTGGCTTCATCGACAGGTATAACTGTGTGTCATCTGCATAACAATGAAAATGTATAAAGTGTTTTCTAATAATGTTGCCTAACGGAAGCATATATAAACTAAAAAGAGTAGGGCCTAGCACAGATCCATGTGGAACTCCATGACTAAGCTTTGAGTTGAAAGAAAACTCATTACTGACATGAACAAACTGGAACCTATCAGATAAATAAGATCTAAACCACTGCAACAAAGTTCCATTAAGTCCAACATAGTGTTCTAATCTATCAAGTAGAATATTATGATCGATTGTATCAAAAGCTGCACTAAGGTCTAAAAGGACAAGTACAGAAACAAGTCCATTATCAGATGCGATGAGGAGGTCATTAGTGACCTTCGCTAAGGCTGTTTCAGTACTATGATGAATTCTAAACCCAGATTGAAACTCTTCAAGTAAACTATTTCCCTGCAGGTGGTCAAATAATTGCGTAGCAACAACTCTTTCTAAGATTTTTGAAATGAAAGGCAGATTAGAGATTGGTCTATAGTTAGCTAAAGCTCCTGGATCTAGCATTGGCTTTTTGAGTAAGAGTTTAATTACAGCCGTTTTAAAACCCTGTGGTACATGGCCTAAAGTTAATGAAGAATTGATTATATGAAGAATAAAGCTACCAATAAGTGGGAAGACTTCTTTAAATAACCTGGTAGGAATAGGGTCTAAAAGACAAGTTGAAGTCTTGGATGAGGAAACTATTTTGTCTAACTCTAAAAGGTCAATGGGAGTAAACTCATCAAGACAGATATCAGTTGAAGGAGTTGTAGTAGTTACTGTACTTAAGTTAACAGTGGGAAGAATCTGATTGATTTTATCTCTGATGGATGAAATTTTATTATTGAAAAAGTTCATAAAGTCCTGACTAGTAAGCTCTAAGGGAATGCTAGGATTGACAGAGTCCTGACTCTTTGTCAACCTGGCTACAGTGCTGAAAAGAAACCTGGGATTATTCTTGTTCTCGTCTATTAATGCAGAATAATAACTCGTTCTAGCTTTTCTAAGAGATTTTTTATAAATTAAAAGATGATTTCTCCAAGCTAAATAGATTTAATCTAAATTAGTGGAGCGCCATTTTTCTTTCTAATTGACGAGTCTTCTGTTTTAAGCTACGAGTTTCTGTGTTGAACCAAGGAGTTAGAAATCTCTTATAAGACTTTTTCTTTTTTAAGGGGGCCACCAAGTCTAGAGTCTGATGCAGAGAAGCTGTAACACCATCTACCATGCTATCAATTACAGAAGGAGCAAACTGTCTATAGCTTATTTCCGTTGTGTTGACACATGGCATAGTGGAAACAATCTGCATAAATTTGGTAACAGCATCATCTGAGAGGCATCTACTCTCTACTCTAGAATCCATCATTGTACTGAAACAGCCTTAGCGAAGGTCACTAACGACCTCCTCATCGCATCTGATAATGGACTGGTTTCTGTACTTGTCCCTTTAGACCTTAGTGTAGCTTTTGATACTATCGATCATAATATTCTACTTGATAGATTAGAACACTATGTTGGACTTAATGGAACTTCGTTGCAGTGGTTTAGATCTTATTTATCTGATTGGTTCCAGTTTGTTCATGTAAATAATAAATTTTCTTTCAACTCAAAGCTTAGTCATGGAGTTCCACAGGGATCTGTGCTAGGCCCTACTCTTTTTAGTTTATATATGCTTCCGTTAGGCAACATTATTAGAAAGCACTGTATACATTTTCAATGTTATGCAGATGACACACAATTATACCTGTCAATGAAGCCAGATGATAGTAATCAATTAGCCAAGTTAGAAGCCTGTCTTAAGGAAGTCAAAGCTTGGATGACTTCTAATTTCCTGCTACTAAATTCAGATAAGACTGAAGTCATTCTTGTTGGTCCAAAAAACCTTAGAAATTCCTTTCCAAATCAAACTTTCAGTTTGGATGCGGTTACTCTTTCTCTTAATAGCTCTGTGAGGAACCTTGGAATTATTTTTGATCAAGATCTGTCCTTCAATTCACATATTAAATTTGTTTCTAAGACTGCCTTCTATCATTTGCGTAATATTGCCAAGATTAGGAGCATCTTGTCTCAGAGTGATGCTGAGAAACTAATCCACGCTTTTGTTAGCTCGAGATTAGATTATTGTAATTCTTTATTATCAGGCTGTCCTAAAACATCTTTAAAAAGTCTTCAGCTGATCCAAAATGCTGCAGCAAGAGTTTTAACAGGTACTAGAAAGACAGATCATATCTCTCCGGTTCTGGCCTCCCTTCATTGGCTTCCCATAGAGTTTAGAATTAAGTTTAAAATCCTTCTTCTTACTTACAAAGCTCTCAACAATCAGGCTCCTTTTTATTTAAAAGATCTGATACTACCGTATTATCCTAACAGAGCACTACGCTCCCAAAATGCAGGATTACTTGTAATACCTAGAATCTCCAAAAGTACAATGGGAGGCAGAGCCTTCAGTTATCAAGCTCCTCTCCTGTGGAACCAGCTGCCAATCTGGATTCGGGAGTCAGACTCGATCTCTGTTTTTAAGAATAGGGCTAAAACCTACCTTTTTGATATAGCCTACAATTAGGGAGGGATCATGTGTTTCTGAACCCTCCCTTAGTTATGCTGCTAATAGGTTTAGTCAGCCGGGGGACCTCCAGTAATGCACTGGGCCTCACTCCTTTCCTCACTCTCAATGAAATATTTTTTTTGCTGGTCATTAACATTTGTTTGTTCTCTCCCATAGATTGAGTCCCCATCGTGCTGTTTGCTCTCTACATGTCTGTTCTTTTCTTCTTCTCTATCCCCTCACCCCCCAGCCAGTCGCAGCAGATGACTTCCCCTCCCTGAGCCTGGTTCTGCTGGAGGTTTCTTCCTGTTAAAAGGGAGTTTTTCCTCTCCATCGTCGCCAAGTGCTTGCTCACAGGGGATCGCCTGATTGCTGGGGTCTTTCTGCAACTGTGGGGGTTCCCCCTACAGTTGATAGTGCTATGAGATGACTGTTGTTGTGAAATGACACTATATAAATAAAGTTGAATTGAATTGAATTACTGTAGTAATATTTTTCTTTAGGAGCCAAATAGTCAGAAATAGTAAAATCAAAGGTTAACAGACAATGGTCTGACAGTACAGGGTTATGAGGAGACACTACCAGATTTTTTATTTCTATTCCATATGTCAGAACAAGGTCCAACGTATGGTGGAGATAATGAGTAGAATTTCCTACTTTCTGAGAAAACCCAATCAAGTCTAATATTGAATTAAATGCCACATTAAGGCAGTCACTATTTACGTCTACATGTATATTAAAGTCCCCTACTATAATTATTCTATCTGATTTCAGCACTAAATCAGCTAAGAATTCAGCAAATTCGGATAAAAATTCTGAGTAGGTTGATGGAGGACGATAAACTATGACAAATAAAGTTGGGTTTAGCCTAAAATTGCTAAAGTGCCCAATACTGAGGACCAGGCCCTCAAAGGAATTATAACATGTCTTTTGCTTTACATTAACTAGTAATTTGGAATGGTAAATTGTCGCTACTCCTCCTCCACGACCAGAACTTCTGGGATTTTGACAGTTTAAATAACCAGAGGGAGTTGATTCATTTAAACCAACATAATCCTCTTGTCCTAACCAAATCTCTGTAAGGGATATTAAATCAATCTGATGATCAATTAACAGATCATGGACTAACAGAGACTTGGGAGTTAGAGACCTAATATTTAACAAACCGCATTTCATTTTTAAATTATGAGGAGGAATAGAGGCCAAGTCATTCAATTTAGAGGCTTCATGTTTAATTTGAGTTTTACCAACTTTTTGTTTAATCACTTTGGGATGCTTATATCTTTTGGTATCCTTGCTTCCTTTACATGGCGATGTAGACACATGATAATAACATCTCTCATTAAAATCATTGCTAAAGACCGTGCTCAACAATTAATGAACGGAATGCATCAGCAAAAAAATGCATACACTGTGTGTGCCGAAGTGCCCCTGGGACCAGACCGGCCAGGGTGCACCGTTCTGGGCACCTGCAGGGGACAACCCCAAGACCGTGAGCCTCCTGACCCGGAGACCCATGCATCCACTGGATAACTCTCAAGCAGCCTCTCCCCATGATATGGCCCAAACTCTTTTGAAAACAAATATTGTTTGTGGGTTTAATTTTCGAGCATCTGATGAGACAGGTGTGTGTCAAGACTTTACAATCAGTGCTCTATACAGTTATGTGTATGATTATATGTTCTGAATTTGTAGTTTTTATTCCGGATCCCTCGAAGAACATCCTAACAAAGCTGGAAAATGATATCCACCTTTGTACTGCAGTAAAACTTTGCCATGCAGAGCTGCCCACAACACAAAATACTGGTCAGGTTGGCTAAACAAACCACAGTTTTTGTTTGGGTTTTGCCATCGTGTTATGGATGCCAAGTTACTCATTTGTGATGTCTGCAGCATTGTCTGTATATTTCATCTATGTAAATCATAGATGGGGAAATGTTAAAACTCTTGCCAAGAAAATAAATATAATTGAATTGCTCAAAATGTGTTATCCTTCCATGGTGAGCGAGTCTCAGATGCATGCCTTTTTTAAGGGAGTGATGCATTTGTTCATTCATAGGATCACAAACTAACATCCACTCTCAGCATTCATCTTCATACATGTCTCACCAGTGTCAAGTCTAGTAGTTCTAAAAACGTCATTGGCAACTTGAAGGAAAAGCAAATATTTAAGCAGAACTTAAAAATAATTTTCCACCTCACTTAGAGGACCACACACACATACACACAGATGCACTCACGCCGACACATATGCATGCAAGGGTGTCGAACTGTACACTTTCCCATACACACACACACACACACGCACACGCACACACACACACACACACACACACACTCACTTTCAGCGTTCTGCTTTTCTTGAAAGCCACATCCTGAGTATCCTTCCTCTGGGGACAAGATTTACACTGTGGTCGTCCTTCAGGTAAACCATAAGAGCTGTGCACTGAAGCCTCTACTTGCACAAACTCCCTGATTTTTGACTTGGTTTACACTAAAAGGAATACAGTTGGAAGAATGGAAAAGTGGAAGATCTCCATTTGGGTATGAAATCACATTAGTAGATTTGCAAAAATGTTAAGATTGTATCCAGAGTGCAATTAATAATTCCCTCTGGAACATTAAAAATACTGTAATGCACATATGTCAAAAGAGAAGCTTAAGTAGTATATAGGGTTCTCGTATATGGTATATTCTTTGGCTGGCTCTTGGGATGAGGATGAAAATTGCAGCCAAGGTCATGCTGCTGGAGGAAGCAGTGGTGGGGTTAATTCAAGCAATGATCCAGGTTAACTATGCTCACTTGGCCTCTTTCATTGTGGCTTGTGTCAGCTGTGCAAGCAATTTGCATGTAGTGAAAAAAGTATTTTCCACAGTCCTAATTTGTATGAAGTTAAAAAAAAAAAAATCAAATGGATTTTAGAGATGAATGTGACCATGCAATTGTTCTGGTGTGTGTTTGCTACGTGAGTATTCCTTATTCAGTCATGTCAAGCATTTGCTTTTATAATGTGAAAGACATCTAATAATCAGTAGTGACTGGGGGCGTTTTCACACCTGAAAGTCCATAACAAGGTCCAGACCAATCATGGTTACATTGGTCAGATTAGGTTTGGTTTCACACTGCTCTTTCAAGCAAACTAAACTTTATGTGATGCACCTACATCATCCTGTCAACCTGCACTGTTAGACATGGCTGTAATGTCTACAGTTACATACCATACTTCACCCAGTATGATACTGTAAAATGTTTTTCCAGTGAGTTACTGTAATTTCTGTTGCATTATGGGATTTTTTTTGTTGAATTCAGCTGTAACATCCAGTCATTACTGTATGTTACTATACTTTTTGAAAATAAGTTTCTTACTGTATTTAGCCTACTGTAACAGCTTTGGCACACATTTCTTAAATTAAACAGTAGTCTGTACAAAGAGATTTTAATTCAGTCATTTATCATTTTTGTATTGCTGATCATGATAATTAGATTAATAAGACTTGATTTAAAGAAGGAGCCATTGATGTATTGTTTTCAATTACAGTACTGTAATTGAATTACAGTATAGTATTGTAATTCTAAATTACAGTAACTCACTGGCAACACCCCTTGTAATGTCTAACAGTGTATTTTCATGACATTTGTGTTGTTAGCACAGACTGGTAGTTAGCAAACATGCTATTCACCCTCCAAGGTCTTTTCCGCAGCTCTGGATACATCAGTAATCACACTTTAAGTTGAAACTGGGGAAGATGCCATCATATTTGGATGTGAATTAGTTTAGTTAGGCTAGAATATTATCCAGGACTTCATTAAAAAGGGTGTTTCTCCTTTTCAACAACTTTCCAAAAATATCTGGTATGCCACTAATGGCCATATTTCCTCTCTCCAAGTGCTACCACAGCTCATTTTAGGGATAAGGGTCTGCACTTATATAGCGCTTTTTCTTGTTACAAGGACCACTCAAAGCACTTAAGTAGTAGCTACACTAACCCTCAATTCTAAGGGCCGCTTTTATGGAGATCGTTGATTGATTGGGCCAGTTTTTGATCTTTGGGATTGTTTGGGAGATTCTTGTGTGTTTTGGATCGAGTCAAAACTTTGAGAAGACTGTAATGATCACTGAAGATCACAGCTGTCCAGATCTCACAACGATCTCCACCCCTGTGTAAAGGGGGTTTAAAGGCCTATCAGAGACAGATACCTAAGGACAATTTAGAATCGCCAATTAATCTAGCATACATGTCTTTGGATTGTGGGGAGAAACCAGAGTACACCCACACAGCACAGGGAGAGCATGCAAACTCCACACAGAAAGGTTCTCACCTCTGCTTGCCTGGGGATTCAAATCTGGACCCTTCTAGCTGTGAGGCAACGGTGCTAACCACTGTATCACTGTGGTGTGTACCTTTGATTGGCTGCCTTAACTTCCTATGTTTGGTGCAAAAGTTTGAACCAAATTTTGGCTCTTTGGTCCAGGCCACGGTTCAGGGGAGTTTTCACACCTACACTTTTGGTCAGTCAAACTGAAAAGTCCAAAAGTCTGCACCAAACTGGCTAGGTGGATTTTTGGTTAAGGATGTGGACTGGTGACTGGAGAGTCACCGGTTCAATCCCTGGACTGGCAAGGTCAGATCTGGGCGGGACAGATGACAAAGTAGTGTTTACCCCACCTTCACTAACCCCACTGTGGTGCCCTTGAGCAAAGCACTTAACTATAGTATTAGCCTTTTGGGGGGTTTTTTTGTTTTTTTTTATTAAAGACAAGGATAAAAAGGAGACATTTTTACCTTTACATGTTTCAACTGTCCACTGCAATTGTCCTCAGAAGTGCCAGCTGATTGCAGCATAGTGTTATTTATCAGCTGCCTTTTCTAGGCGGGGCCAGCCCAGCAGAACTGTCAGATCCACTGGGCTGGCTCCGCCCTCCTCCGTCTGATGATCTCTGGAGAATGTAGTCCCAGGTGTGGCAAAGCATATGTAAATGTCCCCTCATCCTGATTTATGCTGTCTTTTCCCCGCTTCCTGATTTCTATGGTCTCCTTGAGCCAGCGTTTGTGTCTGTTATTGTCCGATCCAATAATTTTTGCATTGTCCCAGTCCATGACGTGATTATTTCTTTTGCAGTGATCTCATATTGCTGGTTTTAATATTGCTTGTTCTGCCTTTTCTTTTTGCAATCTTGTAAGCCGTCCTTGTGTTTCCTTCTCACATTCTTTCTGGTGTTCTTTTTTCCTTGTGGTGAATGCTCTTCCTGTTTCTCTGATGTAGGTCTTGTTACATGATCTGCATAATATTTCATATATTATGTTGCATTTTTTTTCTTTGTTCTATTTTGTCCTTGGGGTGTACTAATAACTGTCGTAATTTTTTTGTGCGGTTTTACTGCTGTGTTTATTATGTGTTTTTTCCATGATCCTTTGAATTGGTTCTGTTATCGCTCAGATGTATGGTATGGTTATGATGTCCTTGTTTTTGATATCGGCTTTTGGTCTGTGTCTTGTTTTCTGTTTATTTTTTTTTGGTTTTTGACTTGCTGTTTCCCTTTATTTATGGCCCACATCAGATATTGGCAGTGTGTGAGTACATGCTTTATGTGGTTTTCCTTCTCCTGTCTGTCTTCTTGGTTTGTGATGATGGTGGCCTGTTCGTATAGTGTCCTGACAACTGATAGTTTCTGTGCTGTGGGGTGTTCTGATGTCCATAGTAGGTACTGATCCATGTGTGTTGGTTTCCTGTAGACTGAGATTTTTATACTGCCGTCATCATTGTGGTGGAGTTTCATGTCGAGAAAGGCTATGGTACAATTTCTTCCTCTTTGTGTGTGAATTTTTTGTTTTCAGTGCTGTCCATGTTGTTCAGATGGTCTGTGAGTTCTTGTGTGTGTCCTTTTTTTAATTTTATCCATTATGTTGTCTACGTATCTCTTCCAGAGGGTGGGTTTGCATCGTATGGGTGCTGTGCTGATGGCTTTATTTTCCAGATCCTCCATGAAAAAGCTGCTCATGATGGCTGATAGTGGGTCTCCCATTGCAAATCCTCCTTTTTGTCTGTAGATTCTTTCTCTGTATTAAAAGTAGATGGATTTTGCAACAAATTGTACAAAATAGAACAAAGCAAAAAATGCAACGTAATACATGAAATATGCAGATTGTGTAACAAGACCTACATTGGAGAAACAGGAAGAGCATTCACCACAAGGAAAAAAGAACACCAGAAGGAATGTGAAAAGAAAACACAAGGATGGCTCACAAGATCACAAAAAGAAAAGGCAGACCAAGCAATATTAAAATCAGCAATATCAGATCAATGCAAAAGAAATAACCACATCATGGACTGGGACAATGCAAAAATCACTGGATCAGAGAGTAACACATACAAACACTGGATCAAGGAGGCCATAGAAATCAGGAAGTGGGGAAAAGACAGAATGAATTGGGATGAGGGGGCATTTATGCTTTGCCACACCTGGGACCACATTCTCCAGAGACCATCAGATGGCAGAGAGTGGGGCCAGCCCAGTGGATCTGACAGTTCTACTGGGCTGGCCCCACCTAGAAAAGGCAGCTGATAAATGACACTTTGCAGCAATCAGCTGACACTTCTGAGGAAGACTGCAGTGGACAGTTGAAACATGTAAAGGTAAAAACATCTCCTTTTTACCCTTGTCTTTAATAAGAAAACCAAAAGGCTAATAATTAAAAAGAAGACAAAATGAACCTACTCGAGCTACTACGTGGAAGGCACTTAGCCCCAACTGCTCCATTGGAGCTGCTCAGTGGCCATAGGTCAGTCTGTGGTTGTACTGGGCTGCTTCCAGGGGTGAATGTGTAACTGTGGATGTGTGAATGTGAACAGGATGTCCTTGAAAAAGAGAGGTTGCCTCTCAATGGACCGTCCCTGTATAATTAAAGGTTAAATAAATAAAAAGGTGTGAAAGCACCCTGAGAAAGTATGGCAGGCTATTGGA
Source organism: Pholidichthys leucotaenia (assembly GCA_020510985.1). Taxonomy (NCBI): domain Eukaryota; kingdom Metazoa; phylum Chordata; class Actinopteri; order Cichliformes; family Pholidichthyidae; genus Pholidichthys; species Pholidichthys leucotaenia. Next base: position 59,262,761 of record CM035840.1, on the reverse strand, counting down.
CCAAGCATGTAAATATTCTGAATATTTATTGTTAATTTCAAGTCCATATTCTGAGATTTAAAAATCTGTTACTGCTTTACTGGCAACAAAAACAAATAGTATATCTTCTCCCAATCAACCTCCTGTTACACCAAATTTCAATGTGAAAGCATAATTTTAATTTGTATGTTTGCACAAGCATAGACAGTGATTGTACTGAAATCTAGACTGAATCAAAGGACACACACAAAGCACCCACAATTTCATTGTGCTGTACAACTGTACAATGATAATAAAGCCTATTCTATTCTATTCTATTTGTCAAAAAGCACTCTAAATGTTGCAGGGTATTTCATATAGTTCTAGCATGCAAAGCTTTCTTCTTGCACTAGTAGTAGTAGTTTCAAACGACCTTTCACACCTTAATATTAGCACACCATTCTCGGAATGCCGGTCCAGCTTCATTGACAGTGTGATATCCATCTGGAACCACAGTCTGTGGGCAATGGAGGACCAGATGGTCCATATCTTGAGAGGCTTGGCGACAGTTTGGGCAGTTTTGGAGAGTCGCGATATCCCCATTTATGGAGATTAGTGGCACTCTGCCCGCTCTTTGATAGCATTCTGTTTGGCTGCACCCAGTCACGTCTCAATCAGCAGAAGAAGCCAGGCAGTGGTTTAGTGTGGGCAGCAACAAGGTCACCTCCAAGAGAGATTCAGCTCCCATTCTCGCTTCCAGGCCTCTAAAGTTTGGTTTTGCTTTTTTTTCAAGTGCTTGCTAGATTTGAGTCTGCTGGTGTTTGGAGTAGAATCTAACACCATCCTCTGTGGTGTTGCATCGTCAAGCAGCTGAGTGTGTCTATGTTGCTTCTTGGTTGCCTGTTGTCTAACAAAGGAGGAGCAATTGCTGTCATCATTGGAATCCATGCTGTGGGGGTGGCTCTAAAGGCCCCAGAGACAGATTGCATGACTGAGTTCAATTGTGTGGGCACTATGGCACCACACTAGTACACAGTACTCTGCAACGCTGTAGCATAGCACCATGGCCGCAGTGCTACATAAGCAGCGATTGCACTGAATTTTGCAAAAACTGAAGATTCTACTCTGTCTGGCAGGCAAAGACTATGAAAAAGCAAAGAGCCAAATCAATTACACTCTGACTTTGGGAGGCACTACAGAGAATCCAACCTGTCAAAGGACGATAAGAGGTCAAAAAGAACAAAGAACAACTCACTCAGATAAAAACACATTGCAATTCAAAGAATATAAAAAAGCCATGATGCAGCAGATTTATTCATTTACCCCCAAAAAACTCAACCTAATTATTATCATTTTTCATATGTTCACCAACTATATTTATTTTGCAACATTGGAAAAAGAAAAGCAACTGAGTTTAATAAGCATAGCAAATTAGTGCTGAAACTCTGAACTGCCCTGAGTGTAGAATCTGCAAATGTTCTCACAGAGGCCCAAGCTTTGGCCTTCAAAAAACAGTACTACGAAAGTTTTATTAAGGTTGAGAGAGAAACAGACCCGAAAAGGATTAAGCGGTAGAAGATGGATAGATGGATGGATGGATGGATGGATGGATGCTGTTAATATTGTTTCACCAGTCATGTGACAGACTGTTGTGGTGATTGACAATAAACACTGCCCAGCGATTTCACTGGATACCAATCTACAATGAATAATGTTTCAGCTTTCTACAGCAGGCAGAGGGTTGGCTTACACATCATCAGCATTCCTGAAGTCTTGCCCAGAGCAAAGGTCTATTTACATTGCCATAATAACACAATTGTTCAAGTGGAGTGTATGAAACATGAAATGAAACATGAGAGGAATGGAATCCAGTCTGATATATTTGGTTTCAGAGAGAAAAGAATTGGCTGTCTCGGCTTGTTTACCATAGGCAAGCAAAATAAGTCATAATGCTCACAACTGTACATTTCTTTCCAATCTACAGGCACATGAGGCCTTTGTGTGGTTCCTTGTCAGTGGGCACTTGTCAGATGCAATTACTGGTGGAAAACCTTCGTAGAAATAAACAATTCACAGTAGAGGTACCAGTGCACTCATGGTTAAATTATTGCTCTTTGCTCTGCATTTCTTACTGTTTACTATGAAATGTTGTTAGTGTGTGTAGAGAATGATACCATAACATTTTTGAGATTTGTTAACTTCCCTGGCCTTGAATTTAACACATGGCTTTATACCAGCCAGTGTATCTATGTTCTATGCCCAGTATCAGTGTATGATTGTATTCCAAAATGTAACAGCTTATACTTTCTTTTGAATTATGATTTTGAATGGAAAACCTGCCATAGAGGTACCTTTCAGGTTTAATATGAACTCCTGTTTTTAGGGTTCCAAGCAGAAAAGCTGCAAGAAATCTTCTGTTTTTGTTCTGACTGTTCTTATGTACAGGTGCATCTCAATAAATTGGAATATCGTTGAAAAGTTAATTTATTCCAGTAACTTAATTCAAAAAGTGAAACTCATATGAAATCTGACCTCAGTTTCTCAAAAAGGAACATTACATAGGATCAATTAAAAAAAAAAAAAGATTTTTTTATTGAAATGTTGGTGGACTGACAAGTATGTCCATATACACACTCAATACTTGGTCAGGGCTCCTTTTGCAGGAATTACTGCGTCAGTGTAGCATAGCATGGAGGCGATCAACCTGTGTTACTACTGAGGTGTTATGGAAGGCCAGGTTGTTTTGATAGCTATGGAACCCCTGAAAGGCAACCTCCCCCCAGCCCAATAAAGTTTAAGGAGGCTGTTTTTTGTTTTTTGTTTTTTTTTGTTTTTTGTGGTAATTAGCTGCAGTACTCAATTCATCCAACAGATGGTGCACTCCATTTTTTTGTCACGTCAAAAAATTCAGCATCCTCAACTTTTTCTTTATAAAGGGGGGGGGGGGGGGTTGCCTTTCAGGGCTTCCGTAGATAGCAGCCTTTAGCTCATCTGCAGTGTTGGGTCTGGTGTCTCGCATCTTCCTCTTGACTAAACTCCATAGATTCTCTGGAGAATCTATAGATTCTCTATGGAGTTTAGGTCAGGAGAGTTTGCTGGCCAATCAAGCACAGTGATACCATGGTCATTAAACCAGGTTTTGGTTGGTTTTGGCAGTGTGGGGAGGTGCCAAGTCCTGCTGTAAAAGAAAATTTGTCATATTCGCCCATCAGGGCAGGGAAAAAGTCTCCACATGCTGGCTGTGAGTTTGCAAATTTATTGAACAGAACAACACAAAAGCACAATAAAACTAATCCCAAAAAACTGGTAGAAATAAGAAATACAGGTAGCCAAAATAGCAGAGGCTAAAGGCGAAGGAAGTCGCTGGTTAACCTGGGAACACTAGCGGAGAATAAATGCGCTAGGAGAATACAAGGTAGGACAGACAAACACTTACATGTTTAGGAGAGGGTTGGTTGAAGCCAGTAGAGCGCTGCACTCAAAATAACAACACAGTACAAATATGACAATAAAAGCAGACAGTCTGAGCTCAGTGGAATCCCCCCCCCCCCCCGCCGCCGTGCTCAGATCATGACAAAATCAGCATCTCCATAAAGCTTGTCAGCATAGGGCAGCATGAAGTGCACTAAAATTTCCTGGAAGATGGCTGCGCTGACTTTGGACTTGATAAAACACAGTGGACCAACATCAGCAGATGACATGGCTCCCCAAATCATCACTGACTGTGGAAACTTAACACTGGACCTCAGGCAACTTGGATTATGTGCCTCTCCACTCTTCCTCCAGACTCTGGGACCTTGACTACAAAATGACAGGACTTGACACCTGATTTAGGGAGCTATGACATCTGCTGGTGTTGGTCCACTGTGTTTCATCAAGTCCAAAGTCAGCGCAGCTGTCCACCAATGCCTGGTTCAATGACCATGGTATCAATCTGCATAACTGTCCAGCAAACTCACCTGACCTAAACTCCACAGAGAATCTATGGAGTATTGTCAAGATGAGTGACACCAGACCTAACAATGCAGACAAACTGAAGGCCACTATCAAAGCTATCAAAGCAACCTGGACTTCCATAACGCCTCAGCAGTACCACAGGCTGATCACCTTCATGCCACGCTGCAATGATGGAGTAATTCATGCAAGAGGAGCCCTGACCAAGTATTGAGTGTGTAAATGGACATACTTTTCAGTCGGCCAATATTTCTATTAAAAATCTACTTTTTAAAATTGATCTTCTGTAATATTCTACTTTTACCAATGCTGCATACAAGGAGGGGATGAGCAGACTCTACTTTCTGAGGAAGCAGAGATCCTTCAACGTGTGCAACAAGAAGCTGGTCGACGCCACCGAGGACACAGTCCAAGGATGGATAATTTTTTCACACATAAGGAGTTGTTCAGAACTTCTTATAAGAACTCATACAAAGATATAGAGTGATGATAATCAAGCCAGTGGCAGTAATGCACCTGTAAGCTGGTTGCCAACCGCCAATCAAATCTAAAAGAAGAGGAAGAAAAAGAAGCTGCTGGAGCTTTTCTATCAGGCCATTGTCGCCAGGGCAATCTTCTTTGCTGCTGTCTGTTGGGGTGGCAGTATCAGAGCCAGCGACACCAACACACTTGACAAGATTATCAAGAGGGCTGGGTCTGTAATTGGTCTCAGGCTGGAGACCTTTGAGACTGTGTGGAGAGGAGGACACTAAATAAACTGATCCATCATGGACAATACTGATCACGCCCTCCACCACACACTGGACAGACAGCAGAGCACTTTCTCCAGCAGACTGCTACAGCTTCGCTGCCAAACGGTTAGATACAGGAAATCTTTCCTGCCACATGCCATTTCACTGTACAATAACTCACTCTAATGTTGAATTCTGGTCATAACTATGCTGCCATATTGCATCTTACAGTCTGGTGCCTCACATTTTACCCTGCACCTGATAGTCAGTAGAGTCATTTTTGGGGGTTTCGTGACCAACCTCCCAGGACCTTTTTTTCTCACTGGATTTAGCATTCTTGACCCATTTTAATGAAAATAAGCTCCCATGTACCTCCCAAAAATTACGGGAAACCTTTTTTTTGCCCAAAATTCAAAATGGCCGCCAAAATGCATACCACCACCTATATCTCAGTAACTAACTCAGCTAGGAGGTTGATTTTGGTGTCTAGACATAGGTTTTTGGGGTCAAGCATTCCATTAATGCTATTAGTTTACTTGTGAAACAAACCCATCACAATGAAATCCAATATGGCCGCCAATATGGCCACCGATTAGTATAAGTATTAGTCGCTTCAACTTGCTCTTTGAGTCGTACTGCCACGTTCTTCACCAACTGATCCTCGCTTATGCCTAAGGAAGATAGTGCTGCTTCTACATAGGTAGCTGCAGCTTTCTTGTCATATACCAGTTCACTCTCATTTAACCAACTACGTCTATGGAAGCCAATGTCCTCCTCAAATTCCTTTATAAGAATTCCCTTCACATAATTCGACTTTACTTTTGCGTCATGTCCATGATTTAAGATAATTCGTTGATAGTCCTCCAGTAGACTCTGCAATGTCCGAAATTCATGTTCATCAAAGATCACCTTACGAACATGATTGAAGAAGATGGCTTGTGCTTCTCGCAGATTTACATCCTGCAGGTGTTGAGTGACTTCTTCTGTAAGAGGCTGGGAATCGGGAATGTAGTGTTTCCAGCAGCCGCGATGGTAACGGATTTCCCACCCGAAAGCTGTTTCACAGTCTGGAATGGATGCAATCAGCATGTTGAGCCTCGACCTCAGGACCGGATCATTCAGGTGTACAGTGTGTAACTTGAATTTTCTCCAGGCGTCCTTTGTTGATATTAGGAGCAATTGTTTCCAGTCCCGGTGACTACTTTTCTGTGGTCCCTTATTGCACCACACGCATAGGTTCTTGTCATGCACAATACCAATGCTGGACCGGAGCCTCTTCGGTGAAAAGAGAGAAGCAGATGGAGATGGATCCCCCTGAACTGATTGATTGTCTCTTTCAAGATCTACCTCTAATTTATGCTTACATTTCTCGGCTTGAGATAGACAACGCTTGCTAGATAACGTGGTGTAACATGTCTGGTGCATATAATGCCCTTTTGGCCCTTTGGCCCAATCAATATTCCCACATTGAAACCGATCAAGTCCTTTCCATCATAGAGTTTTTTCACGAATTGAATTCCATTTTTGGTCCTTGGTATTATCCAAAGAGTCACTTTTGGTACATGGTTGACCACAACATAGAATGCATTCGTATTCACCGGAAGACGTTGATGGTAATTCATCGTTGTCACTTGCAGTATCCATTTTATCCCTCACTTTATATGAATAAGTGTCTGAAAACAAAAACAAATTTGTCATTATCAGAACAGAGGAGAGAAAAAGGAGGGATGACAAGACCTAGAGTCAAAGGCCCTTGTACTGTCTACTGTCATTACGGTAGCATTAAGCAAGCAGCATGGTCAATATGCTAACATTACCTGACTATACAGTATGGAACAAGATTCAGAATTCTAACCTCTCCAGATAAGTTTAAAGCTAAATTTATACATACCTGGCAACCTTGGTTAAATTGGAAAGATTAGGACTACATATTATGGCAGCACAGACGTTACAAAATCACTGCATCCTCTCTCTTGCTATGCAAAAAGGAATCAATGAATCAAGCATAGGATTCCGGGAATCCTAAGGGGATTGCCCAAGTGTTCCTCAGTGAAATCACTGAATCAATGCAGGAGCTTTCTAATAATTATTAAAAATGAATGTAAGGATACCTCATTTGACATTTTTAGCTCATTTGGTGACGGATATGAAAAAGTCCATTGCATGTGAAAATGACAGCCGGCCGCCATCTTGGATTTCTCGATTATGTAATCATTTAAACACACTTTTATTGGAATAAACAGATAGTATGACCCCTTAAACCTCTGTTTTGACACCAACATCAGCTTTCTAGGTGCCTTAGTAGTCAAGAAACAAAAAAAATGTTAATCGGTGGCCATATTGGCGGCCATATTGGATTTCATCGTGATGGGTTTGTTTCACAAGTAAACTAATAGCATTAATGGAATGCTTGACCCCAAAAACCTATGTCTAGACACCAAAATCAACCTCCTAGCTGAATTAGTTACTGAGATATAGGTGGTGGTATGCATTTTGGCGGCCATTTTGAATTTTGGGCAAAAAAAAGGTTTCCCGTAATTTTTGAGAGGTACATGGGAGCTTATTTTCATTAAAATGGGTCTAGAATGCTAAATCCAGTGAGAAAAAAAGGTCCTGGGAGGTTGGTCACGAAACCCCCCAAAATGACTCTACTATAGTTATTTAGGCAGTTCTCCTATCCATGGGTAATCCCTTTGTCTATTATGCTGTGTGTGTTTCTGTCATTTTGGTCATCTACTGTCTGTCTATCGATCTAGCTACAGCCATGGACAAAATTGTTGGTACCCCTCTGTTAATGAAAGAAAAACCCACAATGGTCACAGAAATAACTTGAATCTGACAAAAGTGGTAATAAATAAAAATTCTATGAAAATTAACCAATGAAAACCAAAAATGATGGCACCCCTAGAAAAGATTGAAAATAATGTGACCATAGGGACATGTTCAACCAAGATGTGTCCTCTAATTAACATCACAGGTGTCTACAAACTTGTAATCAGTCAGTCGGCCTATTTAAAGGGTGACAAATAGTCACTGTGCTGTTTGGTAACATGGTGTGTACCACACTAAACATGGACCAGAGGAAGGAAAGGAGAGAGTTGTCTCAGGAGATTAGAAAAAAAATTATAGACAAGCATGTTAAAGGTAAAGGCTATAAGACCATCTCCAAGTAGCTTGATGTTTCTGTGACTACAGTTGCACATATTATTCAGAAATTTAAGACCCACGGGACTGTAGCCAACCTCCCTGGACGTGGCCACAGGAGGAGACGGATAATACAAATGGTAACAAAAGAGCCCAGAACATCCTCTAAACACATTCATGGTGAACTCCAAGGTCAAGGTACATCAGTGTCAGATTGCACCATCCAGATGGGCTTCAGGTGTGCTGGCAATGGAGTAGGTGTGTGCGTTGCTGGCTCCTGCTATATTTTTTTTCAGTCTTACTTTTTAAACCCTACTTTGCTGTAAGCTGTCAACGTTTTGGACGTTTAATACGTGCGGAATCTGTTTTGAGTTGAGAAATATGTCCAAAACAAGAAAGCAGACTGAAAAGGAGGCAGCAGTGAACAATGCTAACACCAGCTTAGCTGAGGATGCTAATATAAGCCTTAACCCTGCACTTATTGCCTTGCTTGAGCAACACAGAATGTCCATAGCTGCTGACTTTAAAGCTTCATTTGATCTTATTAATGGCAAGCTGGACAAGATTCAAGCAGATGTGGCTAACCAGGAGCAACGCATTGGCGACCTTGAAAGCAACGCGGAGGACGTCAGCCAGCGCCTAGCGGCGCTTGAAGCTACGTGTGAGTCAATATAGGAGGAGAACAAGCTTTTGAAAAACAAACTTTCTGACCTGGAGGGAAGAAGCAGGAGGCTGAATATTCGTCTGGTGGGTCTGCCGGAGTCTTTTGATGTGGGTCCACGGCCATCTGAATTTTTTTCTTGGCTGTTGGTGGACGTCTTTGGCACACAAACTTTGCCATCTCCCCCAGAGCTGGATAGAGCCCACCGCAGCCTCACGCTCAAGCCGGGTCCGAACGGGAAGCCATGCGCTGTCATTATTTGTTTCCACCGGAATTGGACCAAAGACTTGGTGATGAGAGAAGCGCGGAGACGCCGTGGGACTTTGGAATATTGTGGACTTAAACTTCAGTTCTACAAGGATTATAACGCTGACGTTCAGAAGCAACGAGCCGAATATAAGGAGGTTATGTCCGAGTTGTACAAGAGAGGTTTTCGTCCTTCTCTTCTCTTCCCCGCCAGACTCCGGATAACTCTTCCAGATGGCAAAAACCAGTGGCTGGAGTCCGTCTCGGAGGCCACCCCCTTCATGCAAACCATGGAGAGAAATCAGCGATTTTCGCCCTGAACTGGACATTCCTGGGTTGACCAACTACTACACTGGACTACTTGATTACTACATCATTAAAGCTGCACTGACTGGACATTGATGCATTTTTAGATGTTCAAAAACAAGGTAAAATTGGCTCCCTATACATTGTTGTTTACTTATTTTTTTTTTTTTTTTTTTTTTTTTTAGGGTAAAATGTTCATACTTGTCACGCCGCGCCATTCATCAGCGGCGCCACCTGCTCACGCACCTGCCAATCATCAGCGGCGAGGGATAAAGGCCGTCTCGCCCGGAGGCTCGGCCTGAAGCCGTCAGACTTCGTCCCTCACCGTTGTGAGCATACTTCCCTTCAGCGTAACCATTTTGGTAAGAAGATCGCTTACCTTTTCTCTTCAGTCTTCTCCCCTGTGCACAGGTGGATTTCCCAGCGGCGGACATCTCCTCTCCATCGCCCAATCCTCGCTGCTGCACGGAGCTCTCCAGGTGGCTGTCTTCCGGGCTTCACCCCCTTGTTGTGCCAGCTGTCCTGACCCACCAAGTAAGTCCTTCTCTCGCCATAAATTCCTCCTGTGTTGGTGTATGCCCGTCACCCTCTCCCTGTGCTCTCTCCATAGGGTTGCTCGGCAGTACGGTCACCTGCCTCTGTGCCTGGAGCAGACACCATCACCAACACATTTACATCCCGCAGACACGCACTCATTCACTCCTGTTGTTAATAAACTCTTTGAACTACTCTAAGCCTGTGTGTGTGCGTCTCCTGAGCCGTGCGTTATGTCAGTACGGCTTCAGCAGAGCGGCTCGGCGGACGGCGGGCTCGCACACCGGTTTTCCACTCTCGAGGCTAGAGTGGATCAAATAGCTTATCAACAACAGGTGATCTTTAATCAATTATTGAATTTAACTAACCGGTTGGGCCGCTTGGATCCTCAACAGCCGTTCCCCCCGGCTCGCCAGGGTGGCGCGGCTCCTGCTGTTCCAGCGGCCGTCCAGCCGGCTCCAGTGGCACCGGTTCGGCTCACACCGATTCCGACCCCCGCCCGCTTTAGCGGTAAGCTCGGCGGAGCGCGGGGGTTCATTATGCAGTGTGAGTCCGTGTTCCACCGTGTGCCCGGAGATTTTCCCTCGGATCACAGTCGGATTGGTTACATAGGGAATCTTCTGGAGGGGCGTGCGTTAACTTGGACCTACGCCGTAATGGCGAGGCCCAGTTATGCCACCCTCACCTATGACCAGTTCGTGAGGCGCTTCCTGGAGGTCTTTGACCATTCTCAAACCGAGACGGTCCAGGTCGATCGGCTCCTCGCTCTCCAGCAGGGAGGCCGGTCGGCAGCGGACTACTCGGTCGACTTCCGGGTAGCGGCGGAGGAATTGGGCTGGGAGGATCGCTCCCTCTGTGGCCTGTTCCTCCGCAGCCTCAATAGTGATCTGAGGGATGAACTGGCTGGACGGGATATCCCTGGGACGCTAGCGGAGCTGACATCCTTAGCGATAAGTTTGGATAACAGGCTGCGCGAGCGCTCCTCGGGGCGGAAGTCTTCTTCTTCTCGCCCTCGTGGAGTCTCGCCGCACCTGTTCCAAGCTCGCCCCCTGGCGGCGCCGCCAGCATTGTGCCCCGAGGAGTCGGAGCCGATGGTGACGGGCTGGACCAAGCTTTCCCCTGCGGAGAAACAACGCCGCCGTGAGTTGGGCCTCTGCATGTATTGCGGAGGTGACCAACACACTGTGGAGCGTTGCCCGCGGAAAGCCAGTCGGCGGGGTCCGCGAATCGCTGTAGGGAGCCTCGCGGATCCCAACCGGTTAGACTCTCTCACCCAATTAAAGCTGCCCATCCGTTTTTGCCACAATCCCACTGGGCACCTCACCCACGCACTGGTGGATTCGGGCGCAGAGGGCAGCTTCATTTCACAAGGCCTGGCAACCCGATTGGGCATCCGCTGTCAGGCATTAAAACACCCCATCTCCCTGGTCCATCTCTCCCGTGCCTCCCTTGGGAGAGTTTCTCACCAGACCATGCCTGTCCCAGTCATCATCTCAGGGAACCACCGGGAGGAGATGGTATTTTACGTCCTGCCCAACTCTGTGTCGCCCGTCATCCTGGGGTATCCCTGGCTACGCCTCCACAACCCTGTCCTGGACTGGAGGTCCGCTGGGGTATCGGCATGGAGTACCTTCTGTATGGGCACCTGCCTTCAGTCCGCTGCCTGCTCCCCATCCGCGGCTCCCCCTGTGGCGGATACAGCACCTCCGGACCTGTCACTGGTGCCTCCAGAATTTCACGACCTGGGTATGGTATTTAGCAAATCGAAAGCTATGTCTCTTCCCCCGCATCGACCATATGACTGTGCCATCAACCTCCGCCAGGGGGCTCCCCTGCCATCTGGTCGGCTCTACAGCCTGTCGGCGCCGGAGAAGGAGACCATGAATACATACCTAAAGGAATCTCTGAGCGCTGGGATTATTCGCCCATCGTCGTCACCCGTGGGGGCAGGGTTTTTCTTTGTCGGGAAAAAGGACGGATCCCTCCGCCCCTGCATAGACTACCGAGCGCTGAATGACATCACTGAGAGGGACCGTTACACCCTGCCCCTCATGGACACTGCCTTTCACTCCCTCCAGGGGGCGACCTGGTTTACCAAGCTGGATTTACGCAGCGCTTACCACCTCGTCCGGATCCGGGAGGGAGATGAATGGAAGACAGCCTTCCGTACCCCGAACGGCCACTTTGAGTATCTCGTCATGCCGTTCGGGCTGACCAACGCTCCTGCCGTCTTTCAGCGCCTCATTAATGACGTCCTCCGGGATTTCATCGGCCTTTTTGTGTTCGTCTACCTGGATGACATCCTTATCTTCTCCAGGTCCAGGGACGAGCACCAGGTCCATGTGAGGCGGGTCCTCCAAAGACTGCTGGAGAATCGTCTGTACGTGAAGGCTGAGAAATGCGAATTCTACGCTAGGACCACATCCTTCCTGGGATTCATCATCGCTCAAGATCAGGTGCTCCCAGACCCAGAGAAGGTGAAGGCGGTGGTGGAGTGGCCTACTCCCGCATCCCGGAAGCAGGTGCAACAGTTTGTTGGCTTCGCCAATTTTTACCGCCGCTTTGTCCCAAATTTCAGCTCGATCGTCGGACCGCTGACCCGCCTCACGTCCCCGAAGGTCCCGTTCCGGTGGACTGAAGAGGTCGCGGCTGCCTTTAGGGCGCTGAAGGCGGAGTTCTCCTCCTCCCGGGTCCTTCGCCAGGTCGACCCCGCGCTGCAGTGCATTGTGGAGGTGGACGCATCGGACACGGGAGTGGGAGCAGTGTTATCCCAGCGGTCACCTGACGATGGCGCCAAGCGGCCGTGCGCCTTCTTCTCCCGGCGCCTGTCCCCGGCGGAGAGGAACTACGATGTGGGGGACAGAGAGCTCCTGGCCATTAAACTCGCCTTACAGGAGTGGCGCCACTGGCTAGAGGGGGCGGACCTGCCGTTTGTGGTCCTGACGGACCACAAGAACTTAGAGTATTTACGATCTGCCAAGCGCCTGAATGCCCGCCAGGCGCGCTGGTCTTTGTTCTTCGCCAGGTTCCGCTTCTCGATCACCTTCAGGCCGGGCTCCAAAAACGGCCTGCCTGACGCCCTCTCTAGGCAGTTCACCCCCGTGGAGGCTGAGGAGACGCCCCACACTATCCTGCCCAGGTCGTGCGTCCTCGGTGCCATCTCTTGGGACATTGAAGACAAGATCCGGAAGGCGCAGGAGGTGGAACCTGATCCTGGCGGCGGACCGGAGGGAAGACTGTTCGTCCCATCTGCGGTCCGAGGAGAGGTCATCCACTGGCTCCACACCTCCCGGCTCACCTGTCATCCCGGCACCTCTCGGATGATCAGCCTCCTCCAGCGGTCCTTTTGGTGGCCGGGCCTGCGGAGGGATGCAGCCCGCTACGCCCGGGCTTGCCCAATCTGTGCCACCAGCAAGTCGGGAAATGCCCCCCCAGCGGGTCTGCTCCAGCCTCTGCCCGTCCCCGGCAGGCCCTGGTCGCACATCGCACTGGACTTCGTCACCGGACTCCCCGTTTCCAACTCCTTTGACACCGTCCTGACCATTGTGGACCGTTTCTCCAAGGCGGCGCACTTCATTCCCCTGCGGGGTCTCCCTACTGCCCTGGAGACGGCGGGCCTCCTCGTCCAACACGTGGTCAGGCTGCACGGGATTCCGGTGGACGTGGTCTCGGACCGGGGCCCCCAATTTTCGTCCGAGGTTTGGAGATCCTTCTGTAACGCCATCGGAGCCAAGGTGAGCCTCTCCTCCGGCCATCACCCCCAGTCTAACGGGCAGTGTGAGAGGACCAATCAGGAGCTGGAGGCTGCGCTCCGCTGTGTTACCAGATCCAAGCCGACGTCCTGGAGCAACCATCTCGCCTGGGTGGAGTATGCCCACAACACCGCCCGCTCTTCTGCAACGGGGATGTCCCCCTTCAAGGCGTCCCTGGGTTACGACCCCCCGCTGTTTCCAGCGCAGGAGAACGAGGTGACTGTCCCCTCCGTTAGGGCGCACCTTAGGCAGTTCCGCTCCACCTGGGCTGCCGCGCGTCATGCGCTTTTACGCACAGCGGAGCGCAACAGGACCGTGGCGGACCGGCACAGAAGACCTGCCCCGGCGTACAGAGTTGGGCAACTCGTGTATGTGTCTACCCAGGACGTCACATTAAAAGGCGAGAGGAGGAAGCTGGCACAGCGATTCATGGGTCCCTTTCCCGTCACCCGGATCATCAACCCGGTGGCTGTGCGCGTGGCTATCCCCCCCTCCCTCCGCATCCATCCCACTTTCCATGTGTCGAGGGTGAAACTGGCAGTCACTGACCCCCTTTGCCCTCCTCCTGCAGCGCAACCCGCGCCCCGGATGGTTGGTGGCCATCCGGCCTGGTCCGTCTCCTCCATCCTGGACTCCCGGCGCCGAGGCCGTGGGTTGCAATACCTGGTGGACTGGGAGGGCTATGGGCCCGAGCATCGGCAATGGGTGCCCCCGTCGTTTGTGTTGGACCCATCGCTCATCGCGGACTTCCACCGAGCGCACCCGGATAAGCCATCGCCAGGAGGCGCTGCTAGAGGGGGGAGTACTGTCACGCCGCGCCATTCATCAGCGGCGCCACCTGCTCACGCACCTGCCAATCATCAGCGGCGAGGGATAAAGGCCGTCTCGCCCGGAGGCTCGGCCTGAAGCCGTCAGACTTCGTCCCTCACCGTTGTGAGCATACTTCCCTTCAGCGTAACCATTTTGGTAAGAAGATCGCTTACCTTTTCTCTTCAGTCTTCTCCCCTGTGCACAGGTGGATTTCCCAGCGGCGGACATCTCCTCTCCATCGCCCAATCCTCGCTGCTGCACGGAGCTCTCCAGGTGGCTGTCTTCCGGGCTTCACCCCCTTGTTGTGCCAGCTGTCCTGACCCACCAAGTAAGTCCTTCTCTCGCCATAAATTCCTCCTGTGTTGGTGTATGCCCGTCACCCTCTCCCTGTGCTCTCTCCATAGGGTTGCTCGGCAGTACGGTCACCTGCCTCTGTGCCTGGAGCAGACACCATCACCAACACATTTACATCCCGCAGACACGCACTCATTCACTCCTGTTGTTAATAAACTCTTTGAACTACTCTAAGCCTGTGTGTGTGCGTCTCCTGAGCCGTGCGTTATGTCAATACTATGCAGGATTGAAGCCAGTTGTATGGGAGTATTTTGTTAGGATGAGAATAGAGCAGGAGATGGAGCGGTTGCTGTTCTTTGCAACCGGCTGGAGTGTTGTTATAGGTTTGGTTGCTGAATTTTTTTTTTTTTTTGTTATTGATTTATTAACACCCCCCTCACCTTTTTTTTTTTTTTTTAACCCGTACCTCACCCCATTCTTTTTTGGGCTACACAACACAATATATAAATTTTACTCTTTGAATGAATAGTAATCTTACTTTGATAAGCTGGAATGTGAAGGGGTTGAACCATCAAGTTAAACGAAAGAGAGTCATGTCACGTCTAAAGCAATTTAAGCCTGGGGTACTGTTTTTGCAGGAAACCCATTTGCAGGATTCCAACCACTTGCGCTTGTCAAAATGTTGGTCAGGACAATTTTTTCATTCAAATTTTAAAGCTAAGGCCAGGGGCGCTGCTATTCTTATTGATCGAAATATCCCATTTATTCCCTCTAATGTTGTATTAGATAAAAATGGACTGTTTGTAATAGTATCAGGTAAACTTGGCAATAAACATGTCACCTTGGCTAATCTGTATGCGCCGAATTTTGATGATGTACACTTTTTTTGCAACCTTTTTTCGCAGCTTCTAGATTTAAATACTCATTCTCTAATTCTTGGGGGTGACTTTAAT
This sequence comes from Pholidichthys leucotaenia, assembly GCA_020510985.1. Taxonomy (NCBI): domain Eukaryota; kingdom Metazoa; phylum Chordata; class Actinopteri; order Cichliformes; family Pholidichthyidae; genus Pholidichthys; species Pholidichthys leucotaenia. The sequence goes on along the minus strand of CM035840.1, from coordinate 59,247,418 downwards.
TTGTATATGGATCCGATCTTAGACCGCTCATCCTTAAAACCTGCTAGTCTTAATAAATCTGCAACTTATGTTAAGTCTTTTCTTGAGGAATATAGCCTTACAGACCCTTGGTGTTTTTTATCCTAACGGCAGGGACTATTCTTTTTTCTCTCACGTACACCATACTTATACCAGAATAGATTATTTTTTTGTTGACAATTTATTAATTAATAACCTTAGCTCTTGCAGTTACTTACAGATGAAAAATAGGTTGCAAATATTTCTTCTAAAATTATTTTTTTTTGAAAGAAAATAAAACTCCTGGTATGCCAAACAAAACGATATGGGAGGTCATGAAGGCATTTCTTAGGGGGGAATTTATCTCATTGGCAGCATTTAAAAGACGATCCGCAATACAGGAACAGAAGGCTATTTTAGATCAAATCTTGGACATTGACAGACAATATGCTCAATCTCCATCACCCGCTCTGTACAAGGAACGTATGACATTACAAACTAAACTTAATTTACTTTCCACTCGACAAATTGAAGGTTGTTTAATAAGGAACAAGAGTGAATTTTGTGAACATGGTGAAAAAACCGGTAAACTTTTAACTAATCAACTGCGTGGTATTAGAGCTAAGCAAATTATTACTGGAGTTAGGACCGATAAAGGAGAGGTGACATCTGATCAACAAGTGATTAATGATATTTTCAGGTCATTTTATTCCAAATTATATACCTCAGAATATACAACAAACTTAAAGGATTTGCAAAATTTTTTTGATTCTATTGATATCCCTTCGATTTCCTCAGAATCTCGGCAAATTCTAGAAGCTCCCATCACAAAAGAAGAAATTCAGCTGGCAATATCATCCATGCAATCAGGAAAATCTCCAGGACCTGATGGGTTTTCCGCTGATTTTTTCCAAAAATTCTCTGACAACCTTGCCCCTTTCCTTTGTCAAGTTTTTACAGAGTCGCTTGACTCCGGTACACTTCCTCCTTCATGTTATCAGGCCTGTATCACTGTGTTTCTTAAAAAAGACAAGGATCCTGTTGATTGTGCTTCTTACAGGCCTATTTCCTTGTTAAATACCGATGTTAAAATTTTGTCAAAGTTGTTAGCTTCAAGGTTGGAAAAGATTCTTCCTTTTATAATTTCACAGGACCAAACCGGTTTCATTAAAAATCGCCATTCTTTTTTTAACTTGCAGCGGTTGTTTAATATTATTCATACTCCTCACCACAACATACCTGAATGTCTATTAGTTTGGACGCTGAAAAGGCATTCGATAAGGTTGAGTGGGAGTATTTGTTTTTTACTTTGGAGAGGTTCGGTTTTGGTCCTTCCTTCTGTTCCTGGATTAAACTTCTCTATGCTAGTCCTTTAGCTTCAGTGTTAACTAATTGTCGCTATTCTGACTATTTTAGACTTTACCGTGGTACGAGGCAAGGCTGTCCTTTGAGCCCGTTGCTCTTTGCCTTGGCAATTGAGCCGTTAGCTATTGCAATCTGTGGGAGCCGGGACTTTCTAGGCATTTGTAGGGGTGGCATCGAGCATAGGGTTTCACTCTATGCCGACGATCTTTTATTATTTCTCTCCAACCCACTTACTTCATTACCTGCTATACTCAACATTTTGGATAGTTTTAGTAGGTTTTCTGGTTATAAAATTAATTTTAAAAAGAGTGAATTGTTTCCGATTAATGAAAAGATTCGAGTTCAGGATCTTGAAAATTTTCAAGATCATTTTAATTATCTTGGGATATGTGTTACTAAACAACTTAATTACTTGTTTAAAAATAATTTTCTCCCCTTATTTGACCAGTGCAAGCTAATACTTTCCAAATGGTCCCCATTATCCTTGTCCTTAATTGGCAAAATCAATTCTGTAAAAATGATGTTACTTCCAAAGTTTTTATATTTGTTTCAATGTCCCCCCATTTTTATTCCTAAATCCTTTTTTAAGTCTTTGGACTCTCTGATTACCTCATTTATTTGGATTGGTAAACATCCGAGATTGAGGAAAGTTTTTCTTCAAAGACGCAAATCAGTGGGTGGCATGGCTCTGCCTAACTTTCAATATTACTACTGGGCAGCAAATATCAGGTGCATGTTATATTGGAAACATTTCTATCTGGAACCCAGATCACTCATTTGGATCCTTATGGAGTCACATGTGGACAATCAAACCTCCCTACCGGCAGTTTTAGGTTCACCACTTCCCCTTGCTTTGTCTACACCGGGTAATAACAAAGTAGTTCGTCAGTCTCTTAGAATTTGGTCTCAATTCAGGAAAAATTTCAGTCTTCAGTTTTTCTCCATTAGAAGTCCAATTGCTGCAAATCATTTATTTACCCCATCAACTATTGATAGTGCATTTCATATATGGCACAGAAAAGGTTTAAAATCAAGTTTTTCTCAACTTTCCACTAAATTCGACATCACTTCTACACATTTTTTCCGCTTCCTCCAGGTCAGACATTATGTGCAAACCATGACAAAACAATTCCCTCAAAAACCTTCTGATAATCTTCTAGATGATTTTTTATTAGTTAAACCAACTTCTAAGGGGGTAATATCAGTTTTATATCTATAGCTACAATGCTCAGCACTGGGTGTGTTTATATATTTATATATCTACATATTATTCCATCTAGCTACATTGCTCCGCACTGTGTGTGTTTATATACTTGCATATTTATTCCACCTAGCTGCAATGCTCCGTACTGTGGGTGTTTATATATTTACATATTTATTCCATCTAGCTACAATGCTCTGCACTGTGTGTTCATATATTCATATATTTATTCCATCCAGCTACAATGCTCTGCACTGTGTGTCTGTGTGTGTGTGTATATATATATATTTTATAGTAATACGTACATATGTATATTAGCTGCTCTTGCTTGCTTGTTTTTTTCTTGCCTTCTGATTGTTGCTCTGAGTGTTGCTATCCCTGTGCTGTTGCAATCCTGGAATTTCCCCGTTGTGGGACTAATAAAGGCTTATCTCTTATCTCTTATCTCTCTCTCTCTCTTATAATTTAATTTCAAATTTACAATCTTCTACTCTGGCCGCTATTAAATTGAATTGGGAACAAGATCTTAATTTTACTTTTACTGATGAACTGTGGGACTCTATTCTTGGCCAGGTTCACACTGCATCAATGTGTGCTCGTCACGCTCTTATTCAATTTAAGATCGTACACCGGGTGCACCTGTCCAAGGTTAAGTTAGCACGTATTTACTCGGATATAGACCCAACTTGTGAAAAGTGTGGTAGCGCTCCTGGCACTTTGCTTCACATGTATTGGTCCTGCCCTTCATTGATGAATTTTTGGCATTCTGTTTTTATCACTATGTCTAAAGTCCTGCAATATCAAATTAAACCTGATCCATTATGCACCATTTTTGGTGTGGCTCCAGAACTTGTCTTGCCAAATTCCAAATTAAACGTATTCAAATTTTCATTATTATTGGCTAGACGTGCTGTATTACTGAAGTGGAAAGACTCTTCACCCCCTTCACATTTACAGTGGATAAAAGATATAATGTCCTGTTTGGATTTAGAAAAAATCAGATATACAGTTCGTGGCTCTGAAAACAAATTCTATAAATCATGGCACCCATTTCTTGCTTTCTTTGAAAGACCCACGATTATAGTTTCTGAGTAGCTCATATCCCCTTTACCCCAACCCCACCTCACACACACAATTTTTCTTTTTTTTTCTTTTTTTTTGTATTTTTTATTATTATTATTGTTTATTTAAAGGTTTTTGTGTTTTGAAGCATCCACATTTGTTAGTTTTAAATTCTAGTTTTGCACTGTTTGGTTAAAACAAAAATGAAAATTTCCAATACTTTGAATTGTATTGATACTTCAATTAATAATAATAAAAAGACCTTTGAAAGAAAGATTGCACCATCCATCATTGTTTGAGCCAAAGTGGACTTCATGGGAGGCGGCCAAGGAGGACACCACTGTTGAAAACAAATCATAAAAAAGCCAGACTGGAATTTGCCAAACTGCATGTTGACAAGCCACAAAGCTTCTGGGAGAATGTCCTATGGACAGACGAGACAAAACTGGACCTTTTTGGCACTTTTTGACACATTAGCTCTATGTTCACAGACGCAAAAATGAAGCATACCAAGAAAAGAACACTGTCCCTACTGTGAAACATGGAGGAGGTTCTGTTATGTTCTGGGGCTGCTTTGCTGCATCTGGCACAGGGTGTCTTGAATCTGTGCAGGGTACAATGAAATCTCAAGACTATCAAGGTATTCTAGAGAGAAATGTGCTGCCAAGTGTCAGACAGCTTGGTCTCAGTCGCAGGTCATGGGTCTTGCAAAAGGATAATGACCCAAAACACACAGCTAAAAACACCCAAGAATGGCTAAGAGCGAAACATTGGACTATTCTAAAGTGGCCTTCTATGAGCCTTGATCTAAATCCAATTGAACATTTGTGGAAGGAGCGGAAACGTGCCGTTTGGAGAAGGCACCCTTCAAACCTAAGACAACTGGAGCAGTTTGCTCATGAGGAGTGAGCCAAAATACCGGCTGAGAGGTGCAGAAGTCTCATTGACAGTTAAAGAAATCGTTTGATTGCAGTGATTGCCTCAAAAGGTTGTGCAACAAAATATTAAGTTAAGGGTACCATCATTTTTGTCCAGGCCTGTTTCATGAGTTTGTTTTTTAAAATAATTCTGTTGAACCACAATTCAAAAGCATTGTCTGATTTTCATTGGTTAATTTTCATAGAATGTTTATTTACTTCCACTATTGTCAGATTCAAGTTATTTCTGTGACCATTGCGGGTTTTTCTTTCATTAACAGAGGGGTACCAACAATTTTGTCCACGTGTGTATCTATCTATCTATCTATCTATCTATCTATCTACAGTGGTGTGAAAAAGTGTTTGCCCCTTCCTGATTTCTCTTTTTTTTATGTTTTTCACACTTAAACATTTCAGATCATCAAACAAATTTAAATATTAGACAACGATAACACAAGTGAACACAAAATGCAGTTTTTAAATGAAGGTGTTTATTGTCATGAGCCTCCTTGTGCGCTTTTACGCAGCGGATTGAGGAGGGGAAGAAAGAACGGATTTAAGCGCAGGTTTCACCACAAGCACATTTATTGAACAAAAGACAAACAAAAACCAACTGTCATCATCATCATCATCTTAGCAGTCTGTCGGGGGCGACAATGACTGTTTCATTTAGGTCTGATCAGATCCCTCCACGCAGCTCTGTCCTTCGCCTTTCGCTGCCAAGAACTCCTGACCTTGTTAACCCACTTGTTCATCCAAGCCAGTATGAGTTGCTCTCGGACTGACCATTTCATGAAACTGCTTGCAAAGTATCTGAGTACTGCTAGCTTTTGCTGTACTAGTGGCATATTCTTGGCAGATAGAGGTATTTTCAGTGGCAAGGACAGGCCAAGACAAATTGACTCCAGTATCTGTTGCAGTGACTGACCAGATGATAGGTTTGTCCACCACAAAAGTCCACCACAGACCTTGTGACAGATGTGCTTATCTGCCAGGATGCCCAGTCTCACCCTATGTAACTGACAGTGGTCCACCACAGACCTGTGACAGATATTGTTTTTAGTTCTGCCAGGATGTACAGTTTCACCCTCCACGTCCAATAACAAAATAGCTCAGGGCACTCAAGGAGTCCTCCAGGATGCTCAACAGTCTCTGGGTGAGAACACCGGGAAAATACATACAGTCAATACTCAAAAAACTGGAGCAGTCCGAGTTAGTCCCAAATGGCCTGGCAAAAGCCCATGCACATGATGATTCATCCATAAGACAATACAGTGGTCCAGCAATGCTTGACTGGCAAAGGCCCCTTAAGTACAAGCATTGCTGGCACCACAGATTGGGTGCACCTGGGTGAGGTGCGGGAAAGACAATTACCGGAGTGGAATCAGCTGGCTGTCAAGAGAGAGGGAGCGTGGTCGGACCGGCAAGTGTTAGACAATGCCCACATGAATGTAGGTCAAGGAGGCTGCCGAACAGCTGCCGGCCAGAGCGGTGGCTACAGGCATGGAAAAAAGAACAAAGACATAGAAACAACAAGAACTCAAAAGATAACACAATACATTTGTCGGCCTCCGTCGGTCTATGATGACCATGGAAGAGAATCCTAAACGTCTACTCTGCTGGAACAGCACTGCCTGTGGCTGAACAGGCCAATGCGCGAATGGCAGTCCCTGTCACACAGGTCGCACTTGTGGGTGGCCTCCGTGCTGCTGGAGCTGTGGCGGTTCCTCCTGCGGGTCCTTTTTTTCATCTGCTGCAGCAGTCAGTCTCTCTTCACCCGCCTTGAGCTGTCTGGTCAGGGTGCCTCTCCATTAGGAGCGGTCCATTGCAAGGTCCTCCCAGCGCTCTGTGTTGATCTCCAGGGCCTTCATATCGCTCTTGCAGACGTCTCTAAAGCGCAGCTGTGGGCGGCCATCGTCTCTCCTGCCAGTCGCCAGTTCTTTGTAGAGGACGTCTTTGGGGATTCTGCCATCCTCCATACGGTGAACGTTGCCTAGCCACCGGAGCCTGCGCTGCCTGAGTAGAGTGAACATGGAGGGAAGGCCGGCGCAGGACAGAACTTCTGTGTTGGGCACTTTGTCCTGCCAGGATATGTCCAGGATACGGCGAATGCAGTGCAAGTGGAAGGAGTTCAGTCTCTTTTCCTGCCGGGCGTATGTTGTCCACGTCTCACTCCCATAGAGCAGTGTGTTGATGACGCAGGCGTTGTACACTGCCATCTTCGTCTTGACAGAGAGCTTGGGATTCTCCCACACTTGTGTGGTGAGGCGAGCGAGTGTGGAGGCTGATTTTCCAATCCTCTTGTCGATCTCTGTATCAAGGGAGAGGTTGCTGCTGATCGTGGACCCCAGGTACGTGAACTGATTCACGACTTCCAGCTCGTAGTCGTCGATGGTGATGGTTGGTGGTGCTTTCGTGCCTTGCGCCAAGACGTTAGTCTTCTTCAGGCTGATGGTAAGCCTGAAGTGCTTGCATGCCTGGGAGAAGCGGTCCATCAGGGTCTGAAGCTCCTGCTGTGTGTGGGTCGCGACTGCAGTGTCATCTGCGAACAGCATGTCTCTGATTAGAGCCTCACGTACTTTGGTTCTGGCTTTCAGGCGGGCAAGGTTGAAAAGCCTGCCGTCAGATCTTGTGTGCAGATAGATTTCCTCTGTTGCTGTGCTGAAGGCATGCCTCAGGAGCGTAGCAAAGAAAATCCCAAAGAGGGTTGGCGCAAGTACACAGCCCTGTTTCACTCCGCTGCGTATGTTGAATGGCTCTGAGACATTGCCGTCGTGCTGCACTATCCCCTGCATGTTGGTGTGAAACGATTCGATGAGGCTTTGCAACTTTGGTGGGCATCCTATCTTTGGCAGGATCTTGAAAAGGCCCTCTCTGCTGACCAGATCGAACGCTTTGTTGAGGTCGATGAAGGCGACGCACAGGGGCATGTTCTGTTCTCTGCATTTCTCCTGGAGTTGACGGATGGAGAATATCATGTCTACCGTCGATCGCTCAGCGCGGAAGCCACACTGAGACTCGGGGTAGACACGTTCGGCAAGCTTCTGTAGACAAACGAGAACAACTCGTGCGTAGATTTTGCCAACAACGCTGAGGAGGGAGATGCCACTGTAGTTGTTGCAGTCGCTTCTCTCCCCTTTGTTTTTGTAGAGGGTGATGATCTTAGCGTCCCTCATGTCCTGTGGTATGGCACCTTCCTTCCAGCACTGGCAGAGGACGTCATGCAATGGCAGCAGTAGGGCGGTCTTGCAGTGCTTGATCAGGTCGGGGGGTATGCCGTCGTTGCCGGATGCCTTGCCAGCGGCCAAGCTATCAATGGCCTTGCTGAGTTCGTCGATGGTTGGCTCGGCGTCAAGTTCGTCCATGGATGGCAGGCAATCGATGGCATCAAGGGCTGACGGTGTCACGGTGTTCTGTCTGGAGTAGAGGTCGGAGTAGTGCTCCACCCATCTCTCCATCTGCTTGTTCTTTTCTGTGATCATCTCCCCAGTGGAGGATTTGAGGGGGCCGTCTTGCTCTGAGCCGGACCAAGTGCTTTCTTGATGCCATCATACATACCACGGATGTTCCCTGTTATGGCAGCGGTTTGAATGTCTTGGCTGAACTGAGTCCAGTACTCGTTGGCACAGCGCCGAGCAGTCTGCTGAACTTTGCTTCTCGCAGCCCTGAGAATCTGGAGATTCTTCTCGTTTGGGTACTTCTTGTACTCAGCAAGAGCTGAGCGCTTGGCTTCAATGACGGGGGTCATCTCGATCAACTTGGCATCAAACCAGTTCTGTGACTTTGAGGTCTTCCTCCCAAAGGTAGCCAAAGCTGTGTGGTGGATGGTGTTTCGCAGCTCTTCCCACTTCTGCTTTGCAGATTCTCCTTCTTGTGGTACACCAAGTTCCTTCTCAAAGGTGGAGGCAAACCGTTCAACAAGTTCTGGTTGGGCCATCTTGCTGGTGTCAATCCGTGCCTTTCCCGGCTGTCTAGCACGATGGAATTTCTTCAGCTGCAGCTTGACCTTGCAACACACCAATGAATGATCTGTGTCACAATCTGCACTCTGGAACGAACGGGTGATTAGCACGTTCTTCAGTGAGGTGCGCCTGGTCAGGATCAAGTCCAGCTGGTGCCAGTGCTTTGAGCACGGATGTTGCCAGGAAACCTTGTGTTGGGGCTTGGTCTTGAAGAACGAGTTTGTGATACACAGATCGTGATAAGTGCAGAACTCGAGCAGCTGCTGTCCGTTGTCGTTCATTCTGCCCACGCCAAATGGTCCAAGACAGGAGGGCCAGGAGTCGTGGTCAGCGCCCACTCTGGCATTGAAGTCTCCAAGGAGAATGAGTTGCTCAGAGTTGGGGATGATCCTGACAGTTGTTGTGAGATTCTCGTAGAACTCGTCTTTTGCCTCTGGTGTGGCTGTCAGTGTTGGGGTATACACACTGACGAGGGTGACTGGGCCTTGAGTGGTGTTGAGGCAGAGGGTGAGGAGTCGTGCAGAGCCATTGCTGCCCGGTTCCACCATCTTCAGCAAGGTGTTCTTCACTGCGAAGCCCACTCCGTGTTCCCTGCGTTTGTCACTGCTCTTTCCCTGCCAGTAGAACTTGTAGTCCTTCTGTCTCAGTGTGCCTGCGTCAGCCAACCGTGTTTCCTGTTTCCAATACATAAATAACCCAATACCCTGAGCCACAGAGAACGGTCAGAACCGAGCCTAAAGGACAACGCCAGCTCAGTTCGTGACAGAGCCCCCCCTTTTAGGGGTGGAATCCAGACACCCACAGCAACATCATAAGGGAAGGACCCCCCCCCCCCCCCAGCAGGCACAACAACCACGAACCCGGGTGGGAGGTAGGGGGAACAGGCAAGGAGAGAACACAATACACCCCGCCCAGGGCCCACAATGAACCCCCCCAAGTCCAAAGGTGTGGAGGTTCAGGATGCCACCCAGAGTCCCTGGCCCAGCAGACAATCTGGCGAACAGAGTCCAGGGGCCTGCTGGAAAACACAGGCCATCTGGCCCAGAGACTCAGTCCATCCCGCAGTCGGCCAGCGTTGTAGAGCCACCAGGACCAAAGAGGTGGAGCAGGAGGCAGCCTGCCCACCGGAAGGCTCACTGGTGGGTGACCGGACTGTAGGGAGGGAACCCCCACGGCGTCAGACAGGGAGGGGGAGGAGGCCACGGCGTCTTCACACTGACCAGCAGCATCCTCAGTGGTCCCAGTTTGGGACACAGCTGCACCCACGGTGGACCCCGACCAGGCAAATGCCGCACCCTCAGTGGTCCCCAACCTGGCCAATACTACACCCTCGGTTGCTCCCGGCAGGAGCTCTGCAGCACCTGCGGTGGCTCCTGGCTGAAGCTCTGCCAAACCCTCAGTAGACCCCGACCAGGCCAATGCTGCACCCATGGCGGACTCTGGCTGGAGCTCTGTAGCACCCGTGATGGGCTCCGGCTGGAGCACCATTGCACCTGCGGTGGTCCCCATTGGGGACATCATTGCTCCCGCGGTGACCTCCCCAGCAAGGGAGGCAAGACTATCCATGACCTCAGGCAATGAACCTGGATCCTCGGCGGCTTCTCGTGGAATTGACCACTCTCCGGTGACCCTGGGTAAATGCTCAGAAATGACAGGAAGAAAGTGGTTAGGGTCGCTGGCAGCGGCGGAGCCTGGCCAGGCAAGATCTGATGCAGCTGAGCGCTGCACCTGATGGTGGCTTCGGGCTACCTCTTCGCTGGACCCCCGTCAGGATCCTCGAGCTCCTCCTCTGCCTGGCAACTTGGTTCGGGAACCCGCGACCTCACAGAGGCACATAAGGAAGACACGGAGAGGACAGGTGAGGGGTTGTCACATGCCGCTGGCGGCGAGAACTCAAGGAACTGCAGCACCTGAGTCTCTTGGCCAGGGAACAGTCAAAATTGCTTATTGCCCAGTTTCACCCTCCACGCCCAATAACAAAATAGCTCAGGGCACTCAAGGAGTCCTCCAGGATGCTCAACAGTCTCTGGGTGAGAACACCGGGAAAATACACACAGTCAATACTCACAAAAACTGGAGCAGTCGAAGTTAGTCCCAAATGGCCTGGCAAAAACACATGCACATGACGATTCATCCATAAGACAATACAATGGTCCAGCAATGCTTGACTGGCAAAGGTCGCTTAAGTACAAGCATTGTTGGCACCACAGACTGGGTGCACCTGGGCGAGGCGGAGAAAGACAATTACCGGAGTGGAATCAGCTGGCTGTCAAGAGACAGGGGGCGTGGCCGGACCAGCAAGGAGGCTGCCTAACAGCTGCTGGCCAGAGCGGTGGCTACAGGCACGGAAAAAAGAACAAAGACATAGAAACAACACAAACTCAAAAGATAACACTACATAAATAACACGATACCCTGAGCCACAGAGAACGGTCAGAACCAAGCCTAAAGGACAACTCTGGCTTGGTTTGTGACAGTTTATTATTAATGGGAAAAAATCCAAACCTACATGGCTCTGTGTGGAAAAAGTGATTGCCCCCTAAACCTAATAACTGGTTGGGCCACCCTGAGCAGCGACAACTGCAATCAAGCTTTTGTGATAACTGGCAATGAGTCTTTTACAGTGCTGTGGAGAACTTTTGGCCCACTCACCTTTGCAGAATTGTTGTAATTCAGCCACATTGGAGGGTTTTCGAGCATGAACCGCCTATTTGTGGTCATGCCACAGCATCTCAATCGGATTCAGGTCAGGACTTTGACTGGGCCGCTCCAAAGTCTTCATTTTGTTTTTCTTAAGCCCTTCAGAGGTAGACTTGCTGGTGTGTTTTGGATCATTGTCCTGCTGCAGAACCCAAGTGCACTTCAGCTTGAGATCATGAACAGATGGCCCGACATTGTCCTTCAGGATTTTTTTGTAGACAGCAGAATTCATGGTTACATTTACCACAGCAAGTCTTCCAGGTCCTGAAGCAGCAAAACAGCCACAGATCATCACACCACCACCACCATATTTTACTGTTGGCATGATGTTCCTTTTCTGAAATGCTGTGTTACTTTTACGCCGGACGTAAAGGGACACACACCTTCCAAAAAGATCAACTTTTGTCTCGTCAGTCCACAGATTATTTTCCCAAAAGTCTTGGGGATCATCAAGATGTTTTCTGGCACAACTGAGACAAGTCTTGTTCTTTTTGCTCAGCAATGGTTTTCGTCTTGGAACTCTGCCATGCAGGCCATTTTTGCCCAGTCTCATTCTTACGGTGGAGTCATGAACACTGACCTTAACTGAGGCAAGTGAGGCCTGCAGTTCTTTGGATGTTGTTGTGGGAACTTTTGTGACCTCTTGGATGAGTCGTCGCTGTGCCCTTGGGATAATTTTGGTCAGTCGGCTACTCCTGGGAAGGTTCACCACTGTTCCATATTTTCACCATTTGTGGATAATGGCTGTCACTGTGGTTTGCTGGAGTCCCAAAGCTTTAGAAATGGCTTTATAACCTTTTCCAGACTGATAGATCTCAATTACTTTGTTTCTCATTTATTCCTGAATTTCTTTGAATCGCAGCATGATGTCTAGCTTATGAGGATCTTTTGGTCTACTTCACAGGTCCTATTTAAGTGACTTCTTGATTGAGAACAGGTGTGGCAGTAATCAGGCCAGGTTGTGGCTAGAGAAATTGAACTCAACTTTTGAAAGATGTGATAAACCACAGTTAATTTATGTTTTAACGGGGGGTAATCACTTTTTCACACAGGGTCATGTAGGTTTGATTTTTTACTCTTAATAATTAACCCCTTCATTTAAAAACAGCATTTTTTGTTTACTTGTGTTATCTTTGTCTAATATTTAAACTTGTTTGATGAGCTGAAACATTTAAGTGTTATGAACTGGAGTCGACAGCAACAATAGACAACTGTAGGACACTGAAGGATTATACTTATCTGCTACAAGACATTTAACAACATGAAACAAAAGATCAACAAGCAGGAACAACAGGAACTGAAAGTTTTTGAATATAAAGATCACAACCCACAAGACGTAGAATGTAACATAGACCCTGATAATAATTTATTTAGCTCCATCAATAATGACTGTAGTTACTACACGGATGAACAGTTTAACACAATGGTCACATCTGATTTCAATATTTCTATGATCCACTTCAACAGCAGAAGTCTCTATGCCAACTTTAATAACATTAAAGATTATTTACATCAGTTTAAAGAGCCATTCAATATTGTGGCAATATCAGAGACGTGGCTCAGTGAAGAGAAAGGAGTGGATTTTACCATGGATGGCTATGAATTAAATTATATAAATAGAAAAGTGAAAAAAGGAGGAGGAGTTGCAATTTATGTTGACAAGAGCTTGAAATACAAGGTTGTTGAAAATCTGTCAGTAACAGTGGATGATTTATTTGAATGTATTACAATAGAAATCTGTCTGGACAATGTGAAGAATATAGTAGTGAGCTGTGTATATAGAACACCTGGATCAAACATTGACTTATTTAAGGACTGGATGGAAAAAATGCATGCAAAACTAGCTCATAAAGTTATGTTCATCTGTGGGGATTTCAATATAGATCTGATGAATTCAAAACAACATAGTTTGACAGAAGAATTATCAACACAATGTACAGTATGGGCTTACATCCAACAATTACCGGACCTAGCAGAATCACGTCACACAGTGCCACACTAATAGATAACATATTCACAAACATTATGGAAAATAATATCAGGAGTGGGCTTTTATTGAATGATATCAGTGACACCTGCCGATTTTTGTTGTCTATCAATGTGATTATAGGAAGAAAAAGTATACCAAAAATGTTAAATATAAAAGAATAAGAACCGAAGAATCTATGTATTTACTGACAAAGGAATTATTAATACAAGATTGGAAGATAGTTTATGATGAAAATGATATAAATAAAGCATATGATAAATTTTTACAATTATTTCAAGCATTGTACAATAAAAACTGTCCTATAAAACAATACAGTGACAGACAACAAAAGAAAAATATTCCTTGGGTCACCAAGGGGTTAATAAATGCATGTAAAAAGAAGAATACATTATATAAACAATTCATTAAGTGCAGAACTGTGGAGGCTGAGATCAAATATAAAAGATATAAAAATAAGCTTACTAATATAATGAGGACCTGTAAGAAAGAATATTACAACAGAATATTAGAGGATAATAAAAATAACTTAAGAGGAATATGGCAAGTACTCAATGGGATTATTAGTATACGACCTAAGAATGCTAATTATCCAGAATATTTTATTGAAAATGGCAATTTGATAAATAATATGGAGGATGTGGTCAGTGGTTTCAATAAATTTTTTGTAAACGTTGGTCCTGAATTAGTAAATCAATAGTGACAACAGAAACAATCAACAGTGGTTCTGTAAATGAAATAGAAGATAAAAATCCAAACACAATCTTTTTGGGTGCAGTTACTGAAAAGGAAATTATCGAGACTGTGAGTAAATTTAAGAACAAAAAATCAACGGACTGGAATGAAATTGACATGACAATAGTGAAAAAAGTAATTGAAGGAATTGTTAAGCCACTCACCCACATCTGTAACCTGTCATTTCAAACTGGTAACTTTCCAAACAAAATGAAAATAGCAAAAGTAATACCTCTATACAAAACAGGAGACAGTCGTTTCACAAATTACAGGCCAGTCTCTTTACTCTCACAATTCTCCAAAATACTTGAAAAAATCTTCACTAAGAGACTGGATGATTTCATTGAAAAACACAACCTCCTTACAGACAGCCAGTATGGTTTTAGAGCAGATAAATCTACATCTTTGGCATTGATCAAACTTACAGAAGAAATTACTAGTTGTATAGATAAAAAAAAGTTTGCTGTAGGAGTATTTATAGATTTAAAGAAAGCTTTTGACACCATTGACCACAGAATACTACTAAGGAAACTGGAAAGGTATGGGATAAGAGGGGTCGGACTGAGTTGGGTGGAAAGTTATTTAAGTAACAGACAACAATTTTTACAAATTGGTGAGCACAAATCACCCTTCATGGACATCATTTGTGGTGTGCCCCAGGGGTCAGTTTTGGGACCCAAACTCTTTATTTTGTATATAAATGACATATGCCAAGTATCAAAAATTCTGAAATTTATTTTGTTTGCGGATGGCACAAATATCCTTTGCACTGGTGAGAATTTGCAGCAGGTTTTAGAGGTGGTCACAACTGAAATGAAAAAGTTAATGCAGTGGTTCAACAAAAATAAATTATCTCTAAATCTAAAAAAAACAAAGATTATGTTGTTTGGAAATTATAAAATAAATCATGAAATAATGGTAACGATAGATGATACCAGAATAGAAACAGTACAGGAAAATAAGTTTCTGGAGGTGACGCTAGACAATAAAATCTGCTGGAAACCTCACATCAGTCACATCCGTGCCAAGTTGGCAAAATGTATAGGCATACTGGGGAAGACAAGACGCATCTTGGACTATAAATCATTGGTCTTACTGTACAATTCACTGTTTCTACCTTATCTTAACTACTGTGTAGAAGTCTGGGGAAACACCTACAAGACCAACCTACAGTCAATATGCACATTACAAAAAAGAGCTATAAGGATAATAAATAATGTAGGATATAGAGACCATACCACTTCTGCTGCACGGTGGCTCAGTGGTTAGCGCTGCGGCAGCACAGTTTACCCTCGGCCGGGGGATCGCGGGGATCATGAGATCGTGGGTTCGATCCCTGCCCCCGGCCAACAGTGATCTGTGTGGAGTTTGCATGTTCTCCCCGTGTTGCGTGGGTTTACTCCGGGATTTCTCCAGTTTCCTCCCACATGTCAAAAACATGCAGGTTAGGGATACAGGGCGGTTGCGCACGCAGCAACCGGCAGCTGGTGGCTTGTCACCAGACTGCAAAACAAATCTACCTACGGGTACAAAATAAGTACAAAAAAAAAATGTTGTTTTTAAAGTCACATGTCATAAAGTTCATCGATTTAGTTAAATTTAAGACAGCACAAGTCATGTACAGGGCAATTAATAATCAACTCCCAACTAATATACAAAAAATATTTAAAAAAAGAGACAATGATCATAATTTGAGAGGAGACTTAAACTTTACAAAACCCAAGATACGAACAACCAAGAAAAGTATGTGCATATCTGTCTGAGGGGTGGATTTGTGGAACAGTCTGGAGCCGGAACTGAAACTATGTACAAACAGAAATCAATTCAAAAAGAGGTACAAACATTATTTGCTGAAAGGATATATGTTAGAAGGGTAGTATTTATATGTACGATTCACTATGCTCACTCTGGGACACTATGGGACACTATGGAATGGTGGGTGGGACAGCACTGTGTATATCTGTGTTGTTTGAGGCTGGTTTTGATGTATGGACGTTAATGTATGCTAGGATGGATGGGCGTTAATGTTGATACGTACAAAATACAGTTAATTGTTTACTGTGGCGCCCATAACGGTAACATTATGTAGCTCACATATTCCACTGCAGAGACCCAAGCATAGAAGGACTTTAAGCTTGCGGTGTGTATTGACATCACACCTCAGATGGACAATGAGTCTGGACGACCTGCGGACTTGGGAGGAAGTCAGAGGATCTGGAGCAAGAGCCTGAAAGGACTGTCTGACCTCCTGGGGTCAGACAGAAGAGCCAAGAGGACTCTGGAGGGATTAAATGTAAATGGAGTGATTAAATGTAAATGTGATTCTGTGTTTGATGTGTGGGTATAAATGTAAGTGGTTTACTGCAGCTCTTCCTCTTATTTCCTGACTGAGAGAGAGAGCTGTGGGACGTGAGATGGAATAAACCAATACTGAGAAATCATCCAGTCTCATCATTTCATGATTCCCACATTGGTGACCGACATGTGAGATACATGGAAAGGCTCGGAGACTGTTTCTCCGACCCGGATTCACCGGGGACCGCCCGCACGGGCGCAAGCTCAATTAAGCTCCCCGAGTTCTGGCAAGATGATCCGCACTCATGGTTCCAACACGTGGAATCGCGGTTCGTGCTCGGGGGAATATCAGCAGATGACATCAAGTTCCATAATGTCAGATCAGATCAGAAGATCAGATCAGAAAAGATTTATTGCCAAGCACATTTACAAGTAAATAACAGGTAAACATACGAGGGATTTGACTTGACACTGAGAACGTCATGAATGACATTATCAATGACGCAGCGGCCATGGAGGCGCCTGTCAACAGGAGGGGAACAGGAGCAATGGGGGAGAAAGGGGGGGGGGGTAAACACAATAGGAGAGAGAAAAAAGCATTGTTTATCAGAATATAGTTCATATATGACCGATATTATGATTACAAGAAAAAAACTCTCAATGCACAATTAGCAGACCATAGAATCCACACAATGACACAGAGAGAGCAGTGGATGAATCTTCAAGTCAGTATAGTGTATCAGTGTGTGTGTGTGAGTGAGTTGAGTGCAATCAGTGACAATCAGTTGGAGGACAAACAAAAGTCTCTTCCCGCAGCAGATAAGATAAGATAAGATAAGATAAGCCTTTATTAGTCCCACAACGGGGAAATTCCAGGATTGCAACAGCACAGGGATAGCAACACTCAGAGCAACAATCAGAAGGCAAGAAAAAAAACAAGCAAGCAAGAGCAGCTAATAAACATATGTACGTATTACTATAAAATATATATATATACACACACACACAGACACACAGTGCAGAGCATTGTAGCTGGATGGAATAAATATATGAATATATGAACACACAGTGCAGAGCATTGTAGCTAGATGGAATAAATATGTAAATATATAAACACCCACAGTACGGAGCATTGCAGCTAGGTGGAATAAATATGCAAGTATATAAACACACACAGTGCGGAGCAATGTAGCTAGATGGAATAATATGTAGATATATAAATATATAAACACACCCAGTGCTGAGCATTGTAGCTAGATGGAATAAATATGCAAATATATAAACACACACAGTGCAGAGCATTGTTGCTAGATGGAATGAAACAGCATAACCGTCTACTTAGTTATCCTACATGGTATGATTATGTGCCCATACATATTCTCACCCTCCATAGCGACCGGTATGTTCCTAGTTGTATGCCGGAGGGGACCATTGTGTAAGTCTATTGCATCTTTTGCATTCAAAAAACTATTAGTTTGTTACGTCTTTTTGCTATCTCTGCGAGCAGCCCTGCTTAGGTTGTACAGTCTGACAGCCGTTGGTAGGAAGGACCTACGATGTTATGACTACAGTCTGAAGCAGAGGGCACATGTCCTTGAGCATGGCAGATGGAATGGTTTGCCAGACGGCTGTCCTTGAGAGTCAAATGCTGCCCGCCAGTGTTATGAAAACAAATATACTGTAGATTATCTGGAGGACTGAGTGCTGAGGGCGCTGAAAGAAACAGGTCGAATAGCACTGACTTCAGAGAAAAACTTTCTATTCTCTTACAGATTCAGTGCTCCAATCCTTCATTATGGCCAGGCATTGAAATCGATTCATGGACGGCTCTCAGCGTGATCGTGATGTAATCCATCTTCCTGTACAGTTCTCCATTAGCCGCTGTCAGAGTCCTGCCCAGTTGGTCAATTTGATGAGTGAGCCTTGCCGGGTCCGCTTTTTGATAGGCTCTATCTATCTTCTTCAATTTGCGGTACACCAGAACAATCCCAGATCCAATCAGTAGAATTCCGATGACCATTGCTCCGAAAAGATATAAATCTTCAATATCTTCGATAGAAAGATAACACAGGCACAAGAGTTTCCAATTGCTTGTGTCCTTCAAATAACCTGCAGCAGCTGTTCCTGCGGGGCAGATCGGCTCCCCCGGGCCAGATTTTCTCGTTGAAAAAACAGTGTCAATTGCGTTCAAAGCCCAGCTTATTAAATCCATAATTTTGTTCGATAATCAGCAGTAAAGACACACAGACAGACGATAGCAAGCTGGGATCCAGTCAGTTAGGGAAAGAGAGAGATAAGGAGCGGAGCTGGAGCTGGGAAGAAAAGCGTCTGCTCTCTTTGAAGGGCGGAAGTGAAGTCATCGCAAGACTCGACAGCCGCACAGCTCGATGTGTGCAGAGCCTGGTGCAGCAGCCGCCTGCTGCTGGCAAGTACGACGCGCTGAAAGCCGCCCTCATTGGGAGTTTTGTGCCATCAGCCGAGGTGAGGGCCAGGCGGCTTCTGGACCTGCGCGACAGAGGAGGACGCAGGCCGACCGTCCTCATGGAGGACATGCTGCAGATGATCGGGGCAGACAACGATGCGTTTCTGTTTAAACACATCTTCTTGAGGACCCTCCCAGCACACATGAGGGGTCTCCTGTCCAGCATGAGGTGTGTGAACCAGCAAGACTTCCGCGCGCTGGCCAAGGAAGCGGAGCTGCTCCTTGACGCCTGCGACGAGCAGGAGACTTCAGTGGCAGCAGCAGACCTCGGCGCGGCGGCCGAGGGCGGTGGAGAGCCAGTGGCAGCAGAAGCAACCCCAGCGACGACGGCAGCAGCGTGGTCCCGAAGCAGAGGAGGGGACGGCCTCTGTTTTTACCATTGACGCTTCGCTGAGAAGGCGTACAGATGCATCCCGCCGTGCAGCTTCAAGAAACAGGGAAATGCACGAGCCGGGGGGTCGTTAGCAGCTTCGACTCACGGTGAACTGAACAAGCTGCTGTACCTGACAGACGCGGGCTCCGGACGGCAATTCCTCGTAGACACCAGAGCCCAGAGGAGTTTCATCACCGCGACCTATGCGGATCATGTGGCTGGCCCCCGCGGAGCCGGGGCAACGGCTGCAAACGGCTCGTCTATCAAAACTTTCTGTGAAAGAACTCTGCGCCTGTCCTTGCACGGCCGCACCTATGAATGGACTTTCATAGTAGCGGCGGTGAGTTTCAACATGTTAGGCGCTGACTTTTTGTGCTCACATGGCTTGTTAATAGATCTGGTTAATAGACGCCTGGTTAATGCACTCTCTTTTTGTTCCATCCCTTGTGCAGCTCGAGTGTCCCCGCCGCCAGTACAGACCAACGTCGCCACAGCAGGCGGTAAGTTTCACACTCTTCTAAACCAGTTCCCAGCACTCACAGTTCCCACGTTTTCAGCTAAGGTGGCGAAGCACGGGGTGGAGCACTTTATCACCACAAGTGGCCCACCAGTTTTTGCGAAGGCTCGGCGCTTGGATGCAGCTAAGCTCTCCATTTTGCGTGAGGAGTTCGCCAACCTGGAAAGGTTGGGCATAATTCGCCGCTCAAAGAGCACCTGGGCTTCCCCCCTGCATATGGTGCCTGAGGCTGACGGCTCGTGGAGACCTTGTGGCGATTACCGCAGGTTAAACAATGCCACAGCACAGGACCGCTACCCAATTCCGCATATCCAGGATTTTTCAGTGCACTTAGCGAAGGCGCGCATTTTTTCTAAAATAGACCTGGTCCGCGGTTATCATCAGGTCCCGGTCCGACCAGAGGACATTCCCAAGACAGCGGTAATAACCCCGTTCGGGCTTTTTGAGTTTTTACGCATGCCTTTTGGCCTTAAAGGCGCCGCGCAAACCTTCCAACGAATGATGGATACCGTGTTGCGCGACCTCGCTTTCGTTTTTGTCTACTTGGACGACATTTTAGTCGCCAGCGCCTCCAAGGAGGAACACGAAAAACACCTCACGACAGTTTTTCAGAGGTTGGGAGCGCATGGGTTGATAATCAACCCGGCCATGGGCCATTTTGGCACAGCGCAAATCGATTTTTTAGGGCACCGCGTCTCCCCAAAGGGAGCAGTCCCTCTGCCGGCCAAAGTACGCGCAGTGGTGGAGTTTCCCCAGCCACAAACGGTAAAAGCGTTGCAAGAATTTTTAGGAATGGTAAATTTTTATAACCGTTTCATACCCCACACAGCGCAGGTCATGCAACCGTTATACGCTCTTAAAAAGCAGAAGCCCTCCAATGTGATCGAGTGGTCCCCGGAGCGGGAGCGCGCATTCACAGAGGTTAAAAAAGCACTGACAGACGCAGCACTGCTGGCTCACCCAGACCCATCAGCCCGCATAGCGCTAACCACAGACGCGTCAGATGTGGCCATAGGGGCCGTTGTAGAGCAGCAGTTCGCTGGAGTTTGGCAGCCACTCACTTTTTTCAGCAGGTCCTTGCGCGATGCTGAGTGGAAATACAGCACGTTTGACAGGGAGCTGCTAGTGCTCCACCTGGCCATTCGCCATTTTCAGTTCTGGTTGGAAGGGCGGCGTTTCACCGTGTTTGTCGACCACAAACCGCTCACTTTTGCAATGTCCAAAATTTCAGAACCATGGTCAGGCCGACAGCAGAGGTAGCTGGCCGCAATTTCAGAATTCACCACGGATATACAGCACGTAGCCGGTAAACTCAATGTAGTAGCAGACTGTCTCTCACGAGCGGTAGCAGTGCCTGTCCGCGCGGAAGCGGACTGTAATGCCGCAGACGCGGGGCGGGGTAACAGCGCGGACGCGCACGCGGCTCCGGTGCACGTGGGGATAGATTATGCAGCCATGGCAGCGGAGCAGAGCGAAGACGTGGACGTGCGCGCACTCCTGTCTGGACCAACAGGGTTAAGGCTGGAGAGCAAAAGTTTACAAAACGGTTCGCCCCCTCTAATCTGCGACGTATCCACCGGGCGACCGTGCCCGGTGGTACCGTCGCGTTTTTGACGCGGTGCACTCCCTAGCGCACCCGGGAGTACGCGCTTCGGTGAAAATGGTAGCAGAAAAGTTTGTTTGGCTGAGCCTGCGCAAGCACATGAAGGAGTGGGCAAAAGCCTGCATGGCTTGCCAGCGGGCCAAAGTTCACAGGCACACGAAGGCCCCTTTAGAACCGTTCCACATTCCGGCTAAGAGATTCGATCATGTGCACGTAGACCTAGTGGGCCCCCTACCGCCGTCACAAGGGTTCACACATCTCTTGACAATGGTGGACCGGACCACACGTTGGCCGGAAGTGGTCCCATTACAATCGACTACAGCGGCAGAGGTGGCTCGCGCTTTTTTAACAGCCTGGGTAGCGCGTTTCCGGGTCCCGTCAGATATTACGTCCGATAGGGGTCCTCAATTCGTGTCGGAGCCGTGGTCAGCAATGGCCAGCGGCTTAGGAGCGGCAGTCCACCGCACTACCGCTTATCACCCCCAGGCCAACGGTTTATGCAAGCGTTTTCACAGGTCGTTGAAGGCAGCCCTCAGAGCGTCGCTCACGGATGCAGATTGGGTAAACAAACTACCATGGGTTTTATTGGGGTTGCGTTCGGCACCCAAAGAGGATTTAGATGCCTCACCCGCTGAATTAGTTTTTACACAACCTCTCAGGCTGCCCGGCGAGTTCCTGCCAGCCCATGCAGCACCAGGCCCCCCCCCCCCTTCCCGGTGCGGGGACCTCTAAGCGGCACGGGAGCAGAAATGCTCCCAGGTCCCACTCATCACACTTTTCCGAGTGTTTTTGTTCCCAAGGCTTTACAAAACGCAGAGTTTGTTTTTGTCAGGCACGACGCTCAGCGTCACAGCCTCCGCCCACCTTACGATGGTCCATTTCGAGTGCTGGAAACCGGGGAGAAATATTTTGTGCTAGATTTGGGGGGCAGGAAAGAAACAATCAGTATTGACAGATTAAAGCCTGCTTTTGTGTTGCGTGACGAATCTGTACGACCGGTGGGGGCACCTCGACGCGGCAGACCTCCCAGGGAACGGCTCCTGGATCCCCCGCAGGGGGCAATTAACCCTTCTCCCCCTCATTCCACAGGTTCGCCGCAGGACGGCACAACACAGACTGTGAAACCTGCATACAGCAGGTTCGGGAGGAGGTTGAAGCCTAGGCTACGGGCAGAGTGATGTGTGTTTTGATCAAACTGTGTAGATTGTGCTGTAGATTCTGCAAAGGGGGGGGTGACATATGCTGTATGGCCATTAGGATAATGTTGGTATGTGTCCATTCTTTGGCGTTTCGGGGGGAGTGATGTGGCACCCATAACTGTAACATTATGTAGCTCACATAAATGTGGTAATTTGTATATAATTCACATGAGTGTATTTATGGAAAAGAGGAGATGGAATTAATAAGTGTTCACTTCTTCCTTCTCCCTTTCAAACACTGTATACTGTTACTTTATTGCATTTGTCATTTGTTTTGCTTTTGTTATACTTTTTTGTTCGAAATAAAGTATCTATCTATCTATCTATCTATCATCTAATTTTGGAATTTTCTCATAGATTTGCTACTTTTTTACTGTAATTCTGCAACTTTTTCTTATAAATTTGTTACTTTTTTCCTTGTAAATTTGTGATCAATCCTCCATAAATTTGAAACTTTTTTCAACTTGGAACATTCTAAAAAAAATTTCAACTTTTTTACTGTAAAGTTGCATTTTTTTCTCATAAATTTGTTACAGTTATCACTTTATTCAGATATTTGCTACTTTTTGTTAACTTGCAACTTTTTCTAAATTTTTCCTCATAAGTTTGACTTTTTACTAGTAAATTTGCAAACATTTTCTTGGAAGTTTGTAACTTTTTCAACTAATTTTACAAACTTTTTATGTACGTACATTTGCAACCTTTTCTCCTAAATTCTCAAAAAAAAAAAATTCTCAAATTTTTCGCTTTTTTCAGTAAGTTTGTGATATTTTTTCTTATAAATTTGCTACTACTTTTTTGTAAATTACTGACTTGTTTTCATAAATTTTCACATTTTTCTCATAAGTTTGTGACTTTTTTCTAGTAAATTTGGCAAACATTTTCTTGGACGTTTGTAACTTTTTTCAACAAATTTTACAATTTTTTTGTACATTTGCAACTTTTTCACCTAAATTATATTTTTTTTCATAAATTTCTGACTTTTTTCCAGTAAGTTTATGACTTTTTTTTATAAATTTGCTACTACTTTTTTGTAAATTTGACTTTTTTCCCCACAAATTTTCATTTTTTTCTCAAATTTGTGAATTTTTTTTCTAGTAAATTTGCAAACATTTTCCTGTGAGTTTTTAAACTTTTTCAAGTAATTTTAAAAAGTTGTAAATTTGCAACTTTTTCTCCTAAATTTTTTTTCTCTCGTAATTTTCACTTTTCTCCAGTAAGTTTATGACTTTTTGAATTTGCTCCTACTTTTTTGTAAATTACCTTTTTCCACAAATTTTCATATTTCTCATAAATTTGTGAATTTTTTTTCTAGTAAATTTGCAAACATTTCCTTGGAAGTTTGTAACTTTTCTCAACTAATTTTACAATTTTTTTGTACATTTGCAACTTTTTCTCCAAAATTATCAAATTTGACTTCTTTATATATATATATATATATATATATATATATATATATATATATATATATATATATATATATATATAAATTTGCTACTACTTTTTTGTAAATTAGTGACTTTTTTCCTCACAAATTCATATTTTCTCAAATTTGTGAATTTTTTTTTCTAGTAAATTTGCAAACATTTTCTTGTAAGTTTTTAAACTTTTTCAAGTAATTTTAAAAAGTTGTAAATTTGCAACTTTCTCCTAAATTTCAATTTTTTTCTCTCATAATTGACTTTTCTCCAGTAAGTTTATGACTTTATGAATTTGCTCCTACTTCTTTGAAAATTACTGACTTTTCCACAAATTTTCATATTTCTCATAAATTTGTGAATTTTTTTCTAGTAAATTTACAAACATTTCCTAGGAAGTTTGTAACTTCTCAACTAATTTTACAATTTTTTATTGTACATTTGCAACTTTTTCACCCAAATTGTCAAATTTTTGACTTTTTCCAGTAAGTTTGGACTTCTTATAAATTTGCTACTACTTTTTTGTAAATTATGGATTTTTCATAAATTCACTTTTTTCTAATAAATTTATGACTTTTCTAGTAAATTTTCAGACATTTTTTTGTACATTTATAACTAAATAATTTTACCATTTTTTTTCCTTGTAAATTTGCTCCTACTTTTTGTAAGTTAGTGACTTTTCATAAATTCACATTTTTTTCCTCAAATTTGTGAATTTTTTCCTAATAAATTTGCAAACATTTTCTTGTAAGTTTGTAACTTTTTCTTCCAAATTTAACACAGATTTTCTCATAAATTTGACATGGTTTTCAGAAACACCCAGAAACATTGAATGAGAGTGGATGTGTGTGCGTGTGAATGGTGTTGTGGGAATGTAGTGTAGTGCGAGCAGGAGTGTGACGACAGGACAGGTCTGGCAACCCTGGAACGACAGCAAGACAGAAGAGTTAGTTTCAGGCTGGCAGGTAATGATATTAATAGAGTTTTAGCAGTCTTACAGCAGCAAAGAGATAATCCAGCTCCGAAAAGATGACTTTCCAATACCAGCCCAGCATCCTGTTGTGAAGCCGTAGTGCAGGTGTGGAGTATTTACAGTGCAGCTTGGGTGAAGGTGACTTGTGCTCCAGCTCACCAATTTGTGAGGGGAGAAAGCCGCTGCTCACAGCTGAAGTCCGGTCCACCGCCAGGAGGAAAGGGAGGTCCAGCTGGAGGGTGGTCCACCTGTGCATAGGGAACAAGGGGAAGAAAGGCAGGTAAAAGCTCTGAGAAGGCTTATGTTGTGGTGGGGAAATGGAACTCCAGTGACGAGAAGCAGGTGATCTGAGATGCACTCTCAAGCGTAGCGAGATGGCAGAAGACACTAGGGAGGAGGCCTTCCTGTGAGAAAGCGTAGACGTCTCCGTGCTGACTACTGGGCAGTGTTCCTTATAAAGCGTGCTTGATGAGAGAGAGCAGGTGTGCCCGCAGCTGTGAAAGATAATTAGGGTGAGGCACACACACCGCAGATCACCACAAAATTTGTGACTTTTTTCCTCATAAATTTGCTCCTACTTTTTTGTAAATTAGTGAATTTTATCATAAATTTTCACATTTTAAATTTGTGACTTTTTCCTCATAATTTTGCCTCTGGCGCCAGTGTTACTGAAACCTGCTTGGAGCAGAATAAGGGACCGAGCAGAAAAAACAAAACCTTTGATGCCATACAGCACAGTGACACCATTTGCCACAGCAGCTGAATGCTGTTATTCAGCGGTTTACATATCTTGCCTTTTCCTCCATCATCATTCATCATTCTTCCACTGTATTTCTCCAAACTATTTTCTGTAGATGTCACTCTAAATCCTTACTCAGCATTTCTCAATGAGGTCGAACCATTATGGATTGTTTTACAGTCGTATGCAGAACCAGGCAGTATGTCCCATAATATACAAAACACCACTGCGTGCCAAATAAAAACCACGCCATTGTCCATCTGTGGTCAGAGCGCCGGCTTCCCACCACACGAGGCTCCGGGGGCCAAACATTGCTGGATTTGTGGCCGGGGGCCACACGGCAGTTAAGCCATCACTTGTGTCACAGATCTGCCTCATCCCCCAACAGTGGGACCGTTTCGTCCAGAGGCCGAAGGCGAGAGCTTCCTGAGGTCAGAGCAGCGTAAGGCGCTAGCAGACTCCCAAATAAAACTGCTTTGTTTTCCTTTAAAGAAGGTTGAGGTTTTGGGGTTTCAGTCCGTCACCGCCACACCACCTCCACTCCCCTCCGTCCTCTACAATGGAAGCATTATGGTGTGTGCGTTCTGGCCCTTTTGATTTCAGCGCGAGGTGGTGATTGGCAGAAAACCTGTTTCATCCTGAAGAGTTCTGGTTTGGCCTGCCGAAATGTCAACTCTGTATAAACAGTGTTAAAATAGGGCGATTGCTTAAAAGACTTTTGACATTGAGAATACAGTACATCCAGAAAGTACTCACAGTGCTTCACTTTTTCCACATTTTGCTATGTTACAGCTTTCTTCCAAAAGGGATTAAATTCATTTTTTTCCCTCAAAATTCTACACACAATACCCCATAATGACAATGTGAAAAAAGTTTTTCTGAAATTTTTGCAAATTTATTAAAAATAAAAAAAACTAGGAAACCGCATGTACATAAGTATTCACAGCCTTTGCTCACTACGTTATTGATGCACCTTTGGCAGCAATTGCAGCCTCAAGTCCTTCTGAATATGATGCCACAAGCTTGGCACACCTAGCTCTGGGAAGTTTTGCCCATTCCTCTTTGCAACCTCAGTTTGCAGGTTGAGGTTGGCCTCAGTTTGTGAGAACCCGGGACTGTGTTTCCGACACGATCATCAGTAGCACGGGGGCCCCCCAGGGAACGGTGCTGGCTCCCTTCCTGTTCACTCTTTATACTGCGGACTTCTCACACAACACAACACATTGCCATCTACAGAAGTTCTCTGATGACTCTGCGATCGTTGGTCTCATCTCCAACGGAGATGAAGCTGAGTACAGAGGGCTTATCCAGGACTTTGTGGACTGGTGCCATCGGAACTGCCTCCAGATCAACGCGAGGAAAACTAAGGAGCTGGTGGTGGACTGCCGCAGGCATGGGCAGCCCCTCACAGCACCAGTAAATATACAGGGAACAGACATTGAGATGGTGACATCCTATAAGTACCTGGGTATTCATCTGAACAATAAACTAGACTGGTCACACAATACTGACGCACTCTACAAGAAGGGACAGCGCAGGCTGTTCCTGCTGAGGAGACTCAGGTCTTTTGGTGTACAAGGGGTGCTGCTGAAGTCATTCTATGACACGGTGGTGGCATCAGCCATCACTTTTGGAGTGGTCTGCTGGGGCAGTGGCATTACTGCAGCCGATAGGAAGAGACTGAACAAACTGATTAAGAAAGCTAGCTCTGTCCTGGGGCAGCGCCTTGATCCGATGGAGGAGATAGGAGAGAGAAGGACGGTGGCTAAACTGTCATCTCTGCTGGAGTCCGAGTTCCACCCTATGCAGGACATACTGGATGCACTGAGGAGCTCATTTAGCAGCAGACTACATCATCCCAGGTGCACAACCGAGAGGTTTCGTAGGTCCTTCCTACCAACGGCTGTCAGACTGTACAACCTAAGCAGGGCTGCTCGCAGAGATAGCAAAAAGACGTAACAAACTAATAGTTTTTTTGAATGCAAAAGATGCAATAGACTTACACAATGGTCCTCTCCAGCATACAACTAGGAACATACCGGTCGCTATGGAGGGTGAGAATATGTATGGGCACATAATCGTACCATGTAGGATAACTAAATAGACGGTTATGCTGTTTCATCCCACCTAGCAACAATGCTCTGCACTGTGTGTGTTTATATATTTACATATTTATTCCATCTAGCTACAATGCTCAGCACTGGGTGTGTTTATATTTATATATCTATATATTTATTCCATCTAGCTACAATGCTCCGCACTGTGTTTTTATATATCTACATATTATTCCATCTAGCTACATTGCTCCGCACTGTGTGTGTTTATACTGTATACTTGCATATTTATTCCACCTAGCTGCAATGCTCCGTACTGTGGGTGTTTATATATTTACATATTTATTCCATCTAGCTACAATGCTCTGCACTGTGTGTTCATATATTCATATATTTATTCCATCCATCTACAATGCCCTGCACTGTGTGTCTGTGTGTGTGTGTGTGTATATATATATTTTATAGTAATATGTACATATGTACAGTATATTAGCTGCTCTTGCTTGCTTGTTTTTTTTCTTGCCTTCTGATTGTTGCTCTGAGTGTTGCTATCCCTGTGCTGTTGCAATCCTGGAATTTCCCCGTTGTGGGACTAATAAAGGCTTATCTTATCTTATCTTAATACCTCTCAAGCTCCATCAGGTTGGATGGGAAGCGTTGGTGCACAGCCATTTTCAGATCTTTCCAGAGATGTTCAATTGGATTCAAGTCTGGGCTCTGGCTGGGCCACTCAAGGACATTTACAGAGTTGTCTTGAAGCCACTCTTTTGATATCTTGGCTGTGTGCTTAGGGTCATTGTCCTGCTGAAAGATGAACCGTCACCCCAGTCTGAGGTCAAGAGCGCTCTGGAGCAGGTTTTAATCCAGGATGTCTCTGTACATTGCTGCATTCATCTTTCCCTCTATCCTGACTAGTCTCCCAGTTCCTGCCGCTGAAAAACATCCCCACAGCATGATGCTGCTACCAACATTGGTATAGTTATGAGCGGTGCCTGGTTTCCTCCAAACATGACGCCAGGTATTCACACCAAAGAGTTCAATCTTTGTCTCATCAGACCAGAGAATTTTGTTTCTCATGGGCTGAGAGTCCTTCAGGTGCCTTTTGGCAAACTCCAGGTGAGCTGCAATGTGCCTTTTACTAAAGAGTGGCTTCCTTCTGGCCACTCTACCATACAGGCCTGATTGGTGGATTCCTGCAGAGATGGTTGTCCTTCTGGAAGGTTCTCCTCTCTTCACAGAGCAATGCTGGAGCACTGACAGAGTGACCATTGGGTTCTTGGTCACCTCCCTGACTAAGGCCCTTCTCCCCGAATCACTCAGTTTAGATGGCCGGCCAGCTCTAGGAAGAGTCCTGGTGGTTCCGAACTTCTTCCATTTACCGATTATGGAGTCCACTGTGCTCACTGGGACCTTCAAAGCAGCAGAAATTTGTCTGTACCCTTCCCCAGATTTGTGCCTCAAGACAATCCTGTCTCGGAGGTCTACAGACAATTCCTTTGACTTCATTCTTGGTTTGTGCTCTGACATGCACTGTCAACTGTGGGACTTATATAGACAGGTGTGTGCTTTTCCAAATCATGTCCAATCAACTGAATTTACCACAGGTGGACTCCAATTAAGCTGTAGAAACATCTCAAGGATCATCAGTGGAAACAGGATGCACCTGAGCTCAATTTTGAGCTTCATGGCAAAGGCTGTGAATATAATTCTTAGTTTTTCATTTTTAATAAATTTGCAAAAATCTCAAAAAAACTTTTTTTCACATTGTCATTATGGGGTATTGTGTGTAGAATTTTGAGGAAAAAAATGAATTTAATCCCTTTTGGAATAAGGCTGTAACATAACAAAATGTGGAAAAAGTGAAGCGCTGTGAATACTTTTTGGATGCACTGTATTATGCAGAATAAACAAGTTCTACAAATCATTTTAAAATGTATTTTGAACTGCTCCAGCCATTGTACAGTGGGCATTCCTGACTTTCCTACAGTGTAACAATATTGACAGATGTTCTACCCCCTTTACACAGGAATGGAGATCATTCAGAGATCACTGAGCAATTACAAAATGTCCAGATCTCCAAATGGTCTTTCAATGATCTCTCAGCAATCGTCAAGATCTCTCAATGATCTTCAATGATCTCCACGTTCCTCAAAGTTTTGACTCATTCAAACAATGTCTAAATGATCTCTGAACAAACGCTCAACAATCATACCAATCTCTCAATGATCCCACAGCGATCTTTCAATAAACAGTATTGATCTTTCATCTAACGCTT
Organism: Pholidichthys leucotaenia; assembly: GCA_020510985.1. Classification (NCBI taxonomy): domain Eukaryota; kingdom Metazoa; phylum Chordata; class Actinopteri; order Cichliformes; family Pholidichthyidae; genus Pholidichthys; species Pholidichthys leucotaenia. The sequence goes on along the minus strand of CM035840.1, from coordinate 59,217,564 downwards.
AGCGATCCTTCACTGATCTCCCAGCCACCTCCGTCTTCAGGGTGGAAAAATGTGGCATTCATTGAAAGATTGTTGAGAGACCACTGAAAAACTGCCAAAAAGGCGACCTCTCCTGGTCTCTAACTGATCACTCCTGGTCTCTCAATGATCTCTCCTGGTCTCTTGGAGGTCTCTCCTGCTCTCTTTTTGATGTCTCCTGGTCTCTAAGTGATCTCTCCTGGTGTCTCAGTGATCTCCACAGGTCTCTTGGTGATCCCTTCTGGTCTCTAAGTGATCTCTCCTGGTCTCTTGGTGATCTCTCCTGGTCTCTCAATGATCTTTCTGGTCTCTCGGTGATCTCTCCTGGTCCCTCAATGATCTCTACTGGTCTCGATGATCTTTTCTAGTCTGTCGGTGATCTCTCCTGGTCTCTCAATAATCTCTACTGGTCCCTCAATGATTTCTCTTTGCCTTTCAGTGATGTCTCAAGGATCTTTCAAAGATCTCTATAGATTGCCATAAAAATCATACAACAATCTCCCAAACATTTACACAGAAACTGCTTTTCTGAGGCTTTAGGAGATCGTTGAGAGATCGGGTTACTTTTTTGTCTCTCAGTGGTCACCCAACGACCTCCATCTGTATAAAGGGGCATTTAGCATCAGACTGAGATCAGTAGCTGGAAAATGGAGTCATTATGGACAAATGTTTATCTCATGTCAGAGGAAGAAATTATCCTCTGCTATGAATGGACTCTGTCAAACTCATAATAATTTAGATCCAGAAATAGTTAAAGCTCATTGGGTGTAATGGTCAGCAATGGTCAGTAATGGCCAGCGGTTTGGCGAGCTCAACTCCTTGTTACACAGCTCTTCCTGTCCAAACACATTGTATCACAGACTTCCTCACTCGACTGGAAACCACTCTCAACAACAGTCTTGGGTTCCTCCTCCTCTTCCCATCCATCCCCCCTCTCTCTCTCTCTCTCTCTCCCATTCTCTGCTGCACTCTTCCCTCCAACAGACTGACCTTCCCAGGCTGGCCCGAGTCTTTATATTTCAGTCTTTGAGGCTACATCTGAAACAAAAGCAAAATTATGGGTCTGGTTTGGCTTGAGTAGAGCACAGTGACCCCGGCGTGTGGTTTTCATAGGCCAGACCAGAGAGAGGTGAGGTGGGGAGAAGAATTTGTGTGAATCTTACTGTGTATTTGAAGAAAGCCCTAACCACAGCTAATTTAAATGTGTCATTAGCGGAAGGGGGGGATCTAAACTTGGGCTGGCCAACAAAGGAGCAAAATCCACTGCAGACCACCATACGTTTTATAGTAGCCATACAACTTAAAGGCAATTTCCCTGAAGAGAGGTGAAGTGGCTTTGTTTTGAAATCTTGCAGCCCTCACAGCTCTCCTTCCCCTCAGAAGCTCAGTCAGTGCATGTGGTGTACAAACACTTATTCAGATGATGCAGGAAACAGTTTTGAAATGAACACAAAAGAAAAAGCATTACGAGATGTTGGCATTATGATTTGATATGATTCGAGCACCGATCTCGTCCGCGCTCGAGTCATATGTCATCCTTTTCAGGCTTTGACAGCAGGGTTTTCCTCTCTGGCTCCCCGGGCTCTTATTGTGACAGCGCCCGGTGGAGCTTCCAGCTGTCAAGGCCAAACAGCTGTGCTGCATTCGGGGTCATTAGTGTCCGGCGTTAAAAGCAGGCACTGAATGCAGCCCGAGGCAGCAGTCTCTGTTAAACTCCTGCAAAGATGCTACACTGTCTGAAGCATCGGGCATTCCCCGACTCAGACGCCGTCCATTCGTCATCTACAATTGTAAGTTTACCCTGTCGTGATCCTGTCCTTCACTGTAGTGTGTTTTTGCCCATCGTGGCTCATTACTTTCCAGTGCTTCATCACTTTGTGTTATCCTCTGTTCTCTTACCCTGAATAAACACCATTGCAAACTCACCGGAGACTTGTGGCATCTTCTGGTGGCTCGCAAGGGTCATCGTGACAGTAGACTGCTGCCAGAACACCTAAACAGAGGTGCCACACCGAGACGCCGTTCCCGGTGAGTTTGCAGTTGGACTGCTCCTTCCTGTCTGGGTACCGTGCTGGAAGCATGCCGTCGCGGAGGGTCCGCGCTCAGAGTCGGAACGACGAGGTGGCGGACGCCCTCGAGTGCGTCGATGAAATCTTCATTGCCGCCTCCCTCCTCGACTTCCACAACGACGTGCACCAGTACCTGGACCAAGCTGAGGACATTCTAAATCATCTCCCCCGCTTCGCTAATCACCCTGAAGTCAGCATGAGGAGAGATGATATCGCCGCACAGCGCGAGATACTCCGTGGGCTGGAGGGAAACCCCGGCAGGAAGCCGAAGAGGAGGCATCTCCGCTCCTCACGTCCGGATCCCATTCCTGCCTCCACTCCGGTCCAGGAGTTCGCTCCGCCCAGGGGTGATCCTCGCCGGAGAGTGTCATCATTCGGGAATCCCCCGGAGAAGCTCCAACTTACATCTGCTTCCATCCGGGACCGAGTGGCCGCAGCTCGTTCCGCTGTTCATCCCTCTCTCATCATGAAGCATGTGGCGGCGGCAGTCAGACTGGTGGAGAGGAATCCCGAGTTAAGTGACTTCCCTGAGTTCGCCGACCTCCTCGCCTCTGTCTCCGCACAGGAGCGGCGATTCCCAGACCTCACCTTCGCCTCGCCCTCTGCCAGAAACCGTCGTCACATCTACAATCAGCCTCAGCTTGAACCCCGTCCGGATCCAGTTCCGGGTCGCCGCAGAGGCTCTACCTCCCACACAGCTGTCACTCCCGCGCCTCGTCAGAGGGGAATCCCTGCAGCCTCTCCCCCCGGGCCATCTTCTCCCGCTGTCCCATCAGTGCTCCGTGCCCGGCTCGTTTCGGCTGTCGCCCCCTCCTCCTCGACGCCTTTCCCGGCTGCTGTGTGTGCCTGGAGTCCTGTTTCGGCGAGCCCCGTCCCGGAACCTTCACGAGCGACTCCACCTCGTCCTCCCAGGGGGCCCTCTGTCACCATCCGGCGGGGAAAGGGAGGAGCAACATTCGCTACAGCAGGCACCATCCTGCCTCCAGGAGACAGGCAAGTCCAAGTTCACTTATATCCTCATTATTGTGATTTGCCCTGTCTGACTCCTGGGGGTGGAGTTCGGGGTTCGCAGTCCCCCGAGCTCCCACCACCTGCTGTAGCTTTAATTGTTAATTCCGCTTCCTCTGTGTCTCCCTCCGCTGAGCGGTCCTTGACGCCAGGCCAACATCGCCAGATGAGGAGGGTCCTGCGGTTCTGGAGAGCCTGGTTCCGGTCCCGCAGCCACGTCGTGGGCAGAGGAGGAGAGTGGACTGCAGCGTGGAACCTGCACCGACGAAGAAGCATCCCTGGGTCTCCACGGACGAGCGGTTCGGTCCAGCGGGTCGAGGGTCTCCTGCCACCACGCCGTGTGGGTCATCGGCGTGGACGTCGGTGCCGGAGGATCCTCAGGCTGCGGACACCATCATGCCAGCTGCGGAGCCCGATGTAGCTGAGTCGGAGCCTGATGACGACCTCCTGCCGTCTGAGCCCGGATCATCGGAGTCCTGGACGGCGTCGGAACCCGAGATCAGGCAAGTGCTCTGTGTTGTCTTTCTCTTTTCCATTTTAGAACATTTTTGCCTGTCTCTTGGGGAGGCAAGCCAGGTGCAGCCGCCCACTGCATCCAAGCTTGTCTCGCCGGGTTCTGGCGCTGCCGGTGATCCTGATCCCGGTTCTTTTCTCTCTCCCGAGCCTTCTCCCAGGGTCGCCGGCGCGGAGCTGATTTTGTCTGCTGTGCCAGAGGTTCCGGGTTCGGGGTTGGAGGTCGGTACTGGTGCGCCGCCGACCCAGTCGGGGTCCGAGGGTGCAGCCGTGACCCAATCGGGGTCCATCGTGGGTGCAACCGTGACCCAATTGGGGTCCAACGAGGGTGCAGCACCAGCAGAATCGAAGGTTGGTGAGGGAGCTGCAGATCCCCTGCCACCTGACACTGGACTGGCTTATCTTCTTGCTCATCTTTATCATCATCTTCATCATCCTCGTCCTCCAGATGATCACAGCTCATCTCCACCTGGGATCGTTGGGGTTCCGAACACTCCGCCCGGCTCCCCCTCGTCTTCCCCCTCTCCAGGGAGGCCGTCCTCTACTTCCCCCCTACGGTTCTGGTGGCTGTGTGATGCGGGTCGGCCGCCTGGTGAGCTGTTTCTCCACTTCGGGGCTTTGGGGCGGCCACCCGACGAACTTTTCCACCTTTTCGGAGATCGGGCCCGGCCGCCAGAAACTCTGTATTTCTGGGCATGGGACTGGGGTAGGCCGCCTGAACTGTCCTTCTCCCCCCTGCCTGCTACATGGCCGTTGGATGCTGGGCGGCCCCCCGAACTATCAGCCTCTATGCCTCAGAACCAGGACTTCCGTCATCCCGGGGTTTTTTTCATCTTCATGTCTGTAAGCTCTTGGGATGTGCGGGGGTCTTGTGTCTGTAGTTATGCATCTCTCACTCTTCCCTTAGCCAGTGTTTTTGTTCGCTTTTTCCCTTTTCAAATGTCCATTTAGTGTCTGTATTAGTTGGTGTATTTTTGCCACTGGAATTGGTTTTCTCTATTGTCATACCCTGTAGTTGTGTTATTTTTTCAATCTGCCTCGATCATGGTGTGTTTTTGTAATTATTACTGTTCGCTGTGATTTTCCCCTGTGATTGTCTTCTATGTTCTACCTTGGTCGTGTTTGTGCATGGGAGTATTGTTTTTTTTTTTCTCCCCTCTGTCTGCCTACGCGCTCCTGTTGCCATGGTTTTTTTTTTGTCTTTTCTGGTTTGCTCCCTCCTGGCCTGCGCCCCTTCCGCTCACCCTGGGGGAAGGGGGGGCCTTGGGTGTCATTGGGCGTTCTGAGCCCGCCCTCGAGGGGGAGGTACTGATATGATCCGAGCGCCGGTCTCGTCCGCGCTCGGGTCATATGTCATCCTTTTCAGGCTTTGACAGCAGGGTTTTCCTCTCTGGCTCCCCGGGCTCTTATTGTGACAACGCCCAGTGGAGCTTCCTGCTGTCAAGGCCAAACAGCTGTGCTGCATTCGGGGTCATTAGTGTCCGGCGTTAAAAGCAGGCACTGAATGCAGCCCGAGGCAGCAGTCTCTGTTAAACTCCCACAAAGATTTTACACTGTCTGACGCATCGGGCATTCCCCAGCTCAGACGCTGTCCATTCGTCATCTACAATTGTAAATTTACCCTGTTGTGATCCTGTCCTTCACTGTAATGTGTTTTTGCCCATCGTGGCTCATTACTTTCCAGTGCTTCGTTACTTTGTGTTATCCTCTGTTCCCTTACCCTGAATAAACACCATTGCAAACTCACCGGAGACTTGTGGCGTCTTCTGGTGGCTCGCGAGGGCCATCGTGACATGATTATTTAAGGGAAAACAACCAATTTCACAAATTCACACCTTAGAGAGATGCAATAGGAAGAGGAGACTCCTTCAGTGGGAGTACAGAGCTATGCTGATCTGCTGAGGTGACATGGTTTCTCAAATCATCACTGACTGTGATGATTCACACTAAACTTCAAGCAACTTAGATTTTGTGCCTCTCCACTCTTTCTCCCGACTCTGGGACTTTGATTTCCAAATGAAATGAAAATTTTACTTTTTATCTGAACAGAGGTCATCTGCTGGTGTTTGTCCACTGTGTTTTATCAAGACCAAAGTCAGCGCAGTCGTCTACCAGGAAATTTTAGAGCACTTCATGCTTCCCTCTGCTGATGAGCTTTATGGAGAAGCTGATTTCATTTTCTAGCAGGACTTGGCACCCCCCCCCCACTCACTGCCAAAAGTATCAAAACCTGGTTTAATGACCATGGCATCACTGTGTTTGACTGGCCAGCAAACTCTCCTGACCTAAACCCCATAGAGAATCTATGGAGTATTGTCAAGAGGAAGATGAGAGACACCAGACCCAACAATACAGATAAGCTGAAGGTCACTGTCAAAGCAACCTGGGCCTTCATAACATCTCAGCAGTACCACAGGCTGATCACCTCCATGCCACGCCACACTGATACAGTAATTAATCCAAAAGGAACCCCGACCAAGTATTGAGTGTGTACATGGACATACTTTTCAGTCAGCCAACATTTCTATTTAAAAACTATTTTTTAAAGTTAATTTTATGTAATTTCTAATTTTTTGAGAAAATGAATTTGGGGTTTTCATGGGCTGTAAGCCATAATCATCAGAATTAAAATAAATAAACACTTGAACTATATCACTATCTGTGTAATGACTCTACAGTATATAATATATGGGTTTCACTTTCTGAAATGAGTGACAAAAAATATTGAACTTTTTCATGATATTCTAATTTTCTGAGATGTACCTGTATGGCTGGAACACAGCTGACTAAGCTAGGAGCAAAACATCCATGGACCCCACTATGTGGTCTTTATATCCAGATGTAGATGATGCCAGTTATTCTAAATTCTTATCATATGTGCTATGTGAACTATAAAAGTTCAAAGTCAGTTCACTTCTACATTGGCAGGCCAGTGGTTTCTAAGTCCCCAGCTGGTGGATCTGCACTGGGGACAGAGGAATGTCTCATGGATCCCATGATGTAGATCCACAGTTTTCTTCTTCATCATCTATCAAGAGCACAGAACGAGTGCATGTATCCACTGAGCTTATACAGTGGGGGAAATAATTATTTGATCCCCTAGTGAATTTATACGTTTACCCCCTTACAAAGAAATGAACACTCCATATTTTTTATGGTAGGTTTATTTTAATAGAGAAACAGAAGATCAACAAAAAATTGGTAAATTTTATCATAAATTTTCACATTTTTTCGTATAAATTTGTGACTTTTTCCTCATAATTTTGCCTATGGCGCCAGTGTTACTGAAACCTGCTCGCAGTAGAATAAAGGTGCTTTCACACCTGCAGGCTTTTGTCCATTTCAATCGAACTCAAGTTCGTTTTCTCCATTAGTGCGGTTCGTTTTGTCTGGTGAGAACACGGTAATCGTACTCAAGTGCTTACCAAAATAACCGTACCGAGACCACCCTTTTCACCTGAAAAGGGTGGTCTCGGTTCGAATTAAATGGCAAACTCTGGTGTGGTCCTGCAGATGAGAAAGCGACTGCACTAAGACGGAACCAGCGGCAAATGGTAAAACATTTTATGTCACTGTACATACCTGATAGATCTTTGAAAATATCTGTGGCTGAGCACGTCACGGTTCTGGAGGATTAATGAATGTTAACATGTTATTTCCCATCTGTAGCAGTGCTTCATTTTCAAACTGTACGATTTGCCAAAAGTGGTATATGCACGTATGTAATAAGCAATAACAAGGGCAATGAAAACTCCCCGTAGATTATGCTATGATTTGTATTATTTTCTCCCAGAAATGCATAAATACACGGTAGCCATCCTACTTCCTGCATTTACCTTTCTTGTTGTTGCGGCGAAAAAATCTGACCAATAAGAACAGAGAACATTCTAACGTAAGTCTTGAAGGATTTAACGTGATGCAGTTTGGTCTGCTTATGGTCTGCTTCAAATTTTGCCTGTGGGAAAGGGGACCGAACTGAGAAGAAAATGGTACAAAGTACCAAACTTGTCGTCTGATTCGGACCAAATTAAACAAATTTAGGTGTGAAAGCACTCTTAGGGATAGATCAGAAAGAAGCAAAACCTTTGATTCCGTACTAAAAAAGCAGCACAGTAACATTGTTTCCTATCTGAACAGCCACGGCTGGATGTAAAGTGGAAATATTCTTCTCTCAACACCCACGGCTGGATATCAAGCACAGGTATGCATCTGGACAGTTTGTGATCCAGTAAGAATTAAACTGACTGATTGACAGATACATCGTTACAGACTGAAGACGTGATAACACTTTCCATCAGACACCTGGACTGTGATCCATTGACGTTAAAACACATTTACTTGCTACCTGGATAAAGATTATTCAAAAATGGATTTTAATCTCCAAAAGGAATTTGAGGGACTGGATCATGCCTCTGTCACAGCAGACATTTGGACTGTGGATAATGGACATTTTCTTTGGATCACTGCCTATTGGATTAAATCCATATCATAAAGGTAAGCTAAACATGGACAGCTTTATGCAGTGTTGCCAACTCCCACTAAAAAATGAGGAAATTACTGACAATTTTGAGTTGATTTTCTTCAGATTTTCCCCACAATAAGAGCTCTCAAGGCAGGATAAAGGAGACTGAACATGTTCTAAAAGCTCTGTCTGAAACAATCTGTTTTCAGCTTGACATTAATAAGCCTGTAATGTAATCCATTAATTAAATTATCTTGCTATGTGTGCAAGATGATTTAAGTACAGTGGTGTGAAAAAAGTGTTTGCCCCCTTCCTGATTTCTGTTTTTTTGTATGTTTGTCACACTTATGTTTCAGATCATCAAACAAATTTAAATATTGCACTACAATAACACAAGTAAACACAAAATGCAACTTTTAAATGAAGGCGTTTATTATTAAGTGGGGAAAAAATCCAAACTTGCATGGATGGCCCTGTGTGAATAAGGGATTGCCCCTAAACCTAATAACTGGCTGGGCCAACCTTAGCAGCAACAATTGCAATCAGGCATTTGCAATAACTGGCAATGAGTCTTTTACAGCACTGTGGAGGAATTTTGGCCCATTCATCTTTGCAGAATTGTTGTAATTCAACCACATTGGAGAGTTTTCATGCATGAACCGCCTTTTTAAGGTCATGCCACAGCATCTCAGTCGGATTCAGGTCAGGACTTTGACTAGGCCACTTCAAAGTCTTCATTTTGTTTTGTTTTTTTAAAGCCATTCAGAGGTGGACTTGCTGTTGTGTCTTGGATCACTGTCCTGCTGCAGAACCCAAGTGCACTTCAGCTTGAGGTCACGAACAGATGGCCGGACATTCTCCTTCAGGATTTTTTGGTAGACAGTAGAATTCATGGTTCCATTTATCACAGCAAGTCTTTCAGATCCTGAAGTAACAACACAGCCCCAGATTATCACACTACCACCACCATATTTTACTGTTGGTATGATGTTCCTTTTCTGAAATGCTGTGCTGCTTTTACGCCAGATGTAATACGGCACGCACCTTCCAAAAAGATCAACTTTTGTCAGTCCACAGAGTATTTTCCCAAAAGTCTTGGGGTTCATCAAGATGTTTTCTGGCAAAACTGAAACAAGCCTTTATGTTCTTTTTGGTCAGCAGTGGTTTTTGTCTTGGAACTCTGCCACGCAGGCCATTTTTGCCCAGTCTCTTTCTTATGGTGGAGTCATGAACACTGACCTTAACTGAGGCAAGTGAGGCCTGCAGTTCTTTGGATGTTGTTGTGAGGTCTTTTGTGACCTCTTGGATGAGTCGTCGCTGCGCTCTTGGAGTAATTTTGATCGGCCAGCCACTCCTGGGAAGGTTCATCACTGTTCCATGTTTTTTCCATTTGTGGATAATGGCTGTCACTGTGGTTTGCTGGAGTCCCAAAGCTTTAGAAATGGCTTTATAACCTTTTCCAGACTGATAGATCTCAATTACTTTGTTTCTCATTTATTCCTGAATTTCTTTGGATCGCAGCATGATGTCTAGCTTTTGAGTATCTTTTGGTCTACTTCACTTTGTCGGGTAGGTCCTATTTAAGTGATTTCTTGATTGAGAACAGGTGTGGCAGTAATCAGGCCTGGGTGTGGCTAGAGAAACTGAACTCAGCTTTTCAAAGATGTGATAAACCGCAGTTAATTTGTTTTAACAGGGGAGGCAATCACTTTTTCACACAGGGTCATGTAGGTTTGGATTTTTTTTTTTACCCCAATAATAAACACCTTCATTTAAAAACTGTCTTTTGCGTTTACTTGTGTTATCTTTGTCTAATATTTAAATTTGTTTGATGATCTGAAACATTTAAGTGTAACAAACATACAAAAAAGAGAAATCAGGAAGGGGGCAAATACTTTTTCACACCACTGTATGTATTTAAAAGTAACATGAAAGTTCCTTTTCCAAGTAACTAGTTATGTTAATCATGCGGTAATTGGTAAAGTAACTCAGTTACTTTTGAAAAGAAGTACCTAGTAACTGTAATTAGTTACTATTTTTGGTAACTTGCCCAACACTGATGACCACCTGCCTAATATTGTGTTGGTCCCCCTGACCCATCGAGGTATGAACTCCACTAAACCCCTGAAGGTGTGCTGTGGTATCTGGCACCAAGATGTTAGCAGCAGATCCTTTAAGTCCTGTAAGTTATGAGATGTCCAGTACATCCCACAGATGCTCGACTGGACCATTGAGATCTGGGGAATTTGAAGGCCAAGTCAACACGCCAAACTCATTGTTGTGCTCCTCAAACCATTCCTGAACTATTTTTGCTTTCTGACATAGTGCATTATCCGGCTAAAAGAAGCCACATCCATCAGAGAATACCGTTTCCATGAAAGGGTGTACTGTACACCTCTGCTAACATCTTGGTGCCAGATACCACAGCACACCTTCAAGGGTCTAGTGGAGTCCATGCCTCGATGGGTCAGGGGGACCAACACAATATTAGGCAGGTGGTCATAATGTTATGCTTGATCCATGTGCAGTGGTATGTAAAAACCTTTACCCCCACCCCCATATTTTTTAATTGAAAATCACCAAAATATGCTATTTCTCAACACATGCCCAAATTTTTGCACCCCTCTGTAAATAAGTGTATTTCAAAATTTTTAGACGCTACCTTTAAGCCTTTATAAATGAATTTTGCAATGCATGTTCATAAGCATATACTTTTTCTTAAAGGTTCATACCATGCAACTCAGGTCATCAAATGTTCATTACAATCCTATATGGATATCTTTGCCAGAGTCTTTTTCAGAAAAAGCAGTACTAAAATGTAAACCACATAAAAACCACATGAAATCTCATAGCTGGCATTCACAAATAAAACTGTATAGTTTAGAGAAAAACATAAGCAGAGACTGTCATATTTTGAGACTGTGGAGATAGTGATTGTGAAGTCAGACAGTTAGTGAATAAATCTTACCATTTCTTCCTACGTCAGATGTTTTCCTAGAGTGGGCCTGCATCATACTGTGTGGTCTTGAACCCCATTTAGACCATGTGGGTGTACACGGTACAATTAGCTATGCCATGTTTCACAGTGACAGCAGAAAGTGGAATTCCTGTCAAAGAAGCATAACCATTACAGACAGACAGACAGACAGACAGATAGATAGATGAGTCAAACTTAGGCCATTTGCAAATCAACAACGGTTTTTACATCAGTCTACTCTCAGACTCAGGCTTCAGCAGGTGCACGTCTTCCTGGCACATCAGTCTGCTCTGACCATTGTGAACAAAACGGTGACCGGTGGCCAGTGTCAGTGCTGCCCTCTTTCCCACACTGTGCCTCGGCAAGTGGGCACTGGCCAAAATGCGCTCTGGGCAAAGTGCTGTGTGTGGTCCGTGGTGCTGCCATGACAGCTCGATGAGACGGTCCAGAAAGAAGCCAACACCAAATCCACAATATACGCAAAAATATAATAACATTTCCTCAAAGTTGGAAAATCAGATTTAGAAGAATATACAAAAGAACTTCAACCCTCCCGGGTTTGCCACACTGTGTTGGTGAAGGGGATACCTCAGCTGCATGGTGGAGCTGCCCTCACCTCAATTTTCATTGCATTTTAGACATTGAGGACTTGGGGGGATTGGGGCGCTGCTGCCTATTGCAGTGGCTAGTGGTGCTCCAACCACCATCCCCCCCAATTCTAACTGCACTATGGTAGGCCACACATTTACACATAATCACATCATACAACCAACCTACACCTACCATGTTTTGTGTGTGGGGGGGGGTCTTCCCCCACCCCTGTTGCCCTCCTCCTGCTGCGGGCCTGGGGGCGCAGCAGGGGGCCTGGGACCTGTCATGTTGTCAAAATACCTGGGTGCTGCTGAATGTATAGATACAACCAAGGGAGTGAGAGAGGGACTGAATAGGACAGTAAGCGAGAGTGAGGGAGTGATGAATGGAGATGGTGATGTGGGATGGTTTTGTGTGGCGCTTTGTGTGTTGGGTGGCATCTTGGGGCACCTGCAGTGATCTGCTGCTCAGTCGCTCGGATGGGCGCTGGGGGTGGGGGTCTGCTTCTGTGACCGCTGCCGCCCTGGGGTGGGTTGGTGGGGGGGTGGCCACTGGCCTGTGCCGGCGGCCTCTCCGGCCGCTGCCGGGTGCTGGTGCCCGTTCAGGTTTGCTGCATCTGCATCTGCAGTCGCCCTAAGAAATAAGGGTGACTGAAGGTGTGTGAATGTGAGGGGGGGAGCATGAATGGATGTGAGTAGGTCGGAGTGTGAGTGAGACTGTGTGCGTGGGTGAACGTGAGCGGGTGTGGGTGACCCTGAGGGCGAGTGGGAGTGAGATTGAATGGGTACAGGAGTGAGAGAGAATGGGTGGGTCCGGGAGTGTGAGAGTGGGTGAGTGAGAGTGAGGGAGTGCATGTGGGTGCATATGAGAGCATGAGGGTGTGTAGGTGTGGGGATGGGTGTGTCTGCTAGTTGAGAGGTGCTGGATTGAGGAAGGTAGTGCCTCTCGGCTATGTGGGCTCCCCTGGGTGGGGGCCTCTTCTTTGGGCATGGGGGTCCCCGTAGTGTGCGGCAGTAGCACTGGGGGAGGGGGTAGACCCACTGTGGGGGTGCTTGGGGGGACTCGCGCCGGAGAGTGCGGTCTGGTCTCCGGCCTGGGAGGTGGGGGCGCTGGCCTCCTGGCACCTGGGGCCCGGGGATTAGCGTTGGCCCCACTGGGGGGTGGGGGGTGGCGGGCCCAGATTGGGTAGGCCCGCCGTGCCATGCCGGCCTGGCCTCCCTCAATTGTCTCTCCGGGGGCGGATGCCTGGCTTTTCTGGGGCTTGCTGACCTCGGGCATTTTTGCCCTGTGAGGGTTGGTGGCACTGCCTTACCTGCTTGTGGTTCCTGGGGTGAGGGGGGGTTGCTGCAACCGACCCCCCTCTTCATATGCTTCCTGACAAGCCACTCATATGCACACATTTATTTTGCGTGTGCTCTCATATGTACACACACGGACGCACACTCACAAATGTCTCCTTTAACAGGTGCAGATACCAGACTCCTGTTGAGACATCTTCGGTGGAAGAAGCAGTTTTTTCTTCTGTTTGTTTTAGTTGTTGGTTTGTTTGTGATTTTTTTCTGTTCCCCTCCCTTTTCTTTCCCCCTCCACACACTTCCTTTCCCTATTCCCCATCCTGTCGGGTCCTCCATGGGTAAAATAATTTAAATAAAGTATTAAAAGTTATTACAGGAGGAGTTTACAACAATATACAGTACATAGTTAGGTACTGTATAAAGCTCCTTTTGGCAAAGTAAATCTGTTTGGCACAATAAGGGTAACAGATCTCTGTTCTGCTTAACTAGCTGCCTGACAGGACAGAGGGGGAAAAAAAGAACTTCAACCCTCCGACTATTTATTATTATTGGTGTTCAGATTTCAGTTAGCTCATCAAAGTACTTCACTTAATCTGTTTTTCAGAGTTATATCCAAATGTAGACAGTTATCAAGAATAAGCCAGCAATTTCCTCATCTCAAATGCTTTGACCTTTATGTTATGTCTCTCATGCGTCTTCATCTTGTGTATTTACCAGCACACAGCAGGTCTGCTCTTAATTGTGGTAGGCAGAGTATTAGCAAGGCTCATTTCTATTCTTCATGCTGTCCCAGAGACACACCAGAAAACAGCTACAGTAGTTCTGCTCGCTTAAATTTCCATGGGAAACGGCCACAAGACCAAAAAGGCGACTCACAATGTCATCACTCAGGAATCCACGAAATACCAGAAAGTCTGAGTTTTATTGCAAAAATCATCTGTGAGCACAAACAAATGTGGAGCACAAACATGCCTATTAATTGAGAAGGCAGATGGGCCTATTGCGGGCGGGACACCAGTGAGCAGGCGCTGTGGAAAACAAAGCATCTGTGGTGACCACGACCCTCCATTTCTGTCTCTGCAGCTCAGAGACGGGGTCTGAGGTTGGAACCCACAAGACTCAAACAGAAATCACCATTGTTGCCTCAGCAAGACACACACAGACAGGCCAGTTCACAGAAACAAGTTGTACTGGGTTTCCGGGTAGGTTTCGATCCACTTCATCATTACTGTTGTTTGTTTTCTCCCATTTCTCTGGTAGCTTTGGGAATGAAGCCAATTCCATTTTGACCCAAAATCGATGACGTGGAAGTGTGTTCACTGGAAAACAAATTTGGAAGTAGGAGCTCAGCATCTGAATTTCAGTTTTCAAAAGTTACATGCTAGTCATGTGATTCTTCTTTGTTAGCTTGGGCATTACTGTGGCATTCTGAGGGACAACCACTGTTCTAAAGACTCTTTTCCTCCCCAGAGACGGTAACTGGATCCTCTGTTTAATAGTTTGCTGTAGCAGGGGACAGACTGAGTGGTTTCTATTCCGCTGGGCTGTAACTGATTGTCCCAGTGACCACAACAAAGGGTGAAAAAGGAAGGCGGGTGAGTGGATAAAGAATAACCCAGGACTTAGTACAAACTGAAGAATCCTGAGGTCAGTGCCTGAATGGCTTCCAGAGTCTCCTCCAGCTTAATTCCATTTTAATCTTGACCTTATCAGTACTGTAGCATAACTTAGTCAAAGATGCTTCATACATATGAAGCATCTTTGACACACACAGGATATGATGTCTAACCAGAAGGGTCTGACTTCTCTAATGTGTAGGAATCTAGAAAACTTGATCTTTGTAATTCGTCAAGACATGAGAGGAAAGGGAAAAAAGACAGTAGTCTCTCAACAGTGTAGACCCTGTGCCTGTTAAATGGTCATTACTGTCTGTTTGGTAAAGTTGACTTGTATGTTCACAATTACACCCATGAAGTCAACAGGCACATGCTGTACAGCCAGTGATTTTGGTTCAATAGCTGTACAGATGCCCATGCTGTATTGGGTAAGGGCCCTGTTACACAGACGGAGATTGATCGTGACCATTGAGAGAACAAAAATTGGCCTGATCTCTCAAAGAGCTCCTAAAGCCTGAAAAACGTGATTTCTGTGTAAATGTTTGGGAGATATTTCAGCAACTTTCATGGTGATCTATAGAGCTCTTTGAAAGAAATTTGGCACTCACTGAAAGATCCCTGAAAGATCACTGGGGAGTCATTGGGAGATGGATGTGATTGCTGAGCATTCCTTGAGAGATCATTGAGTGACCACTTCCATTTTTTTCATCTATCAATGATCTCTCAATGATCTCTACCACTGTGTAAATGGGGTAGAAGAGCACTAGACTCCTCTGGCACTGGAAACCTGCAGTGTGTGGAGGGCAAGATGGATTCATGCTACATGTCCACTGGTCCGGATTTTTTGGAAAGGAATCTGCATACCACAACCTCTGAGGTGCGGAAAAGGGGTGTGTAGCGTAGTTCTCGGCTAGGCAGAGTCAAGCAATGCGGTAGGAAATACTGAAATAGTAATTATTAACCATGAGCAGATTGTTTTTAATTGTGCTGGTATATTTGCGCTATAAAAGGCGACTTTGTCATCGGTGCTGCCGGTTTTGGGTTCACCCAATCCTAGACCCGCACAATGCACATCGAATTTGACCGCCTGGTTCGTGAGTTTTGGCTGGATGGGCCCATGTTCCACTGCTCTCCATGCCTCATTCCTTTGTATGTTGTTTCTATATGACAGTAAGGAGTGGTCATGTAGTATCGGGTTGCCTGAAACAGCGGTTATTAATTTCTCCTTCAAGTCTTCACAACAAGAGGTCTACAGATCTGCTTCTCTACCTACCTACCCCCCACCCCACCATCTTCTCCTCCAGCTGGCGGGTTCACTGGATTGATCGACAGGTCCGGCTGTGGGCGGTCTGATGCTACCGGACAATATGGCATCCTTGGTCTCCATATCTTTAAAACAAACCGGTGAAAACTGTTTCTAACATCATTTCGTGTGAGACATAGTAGGTTCAGTTAATGAATCTGTCGTTATTTCACATCAAAAACCACTGGTTTAAACGTTCAGGACGAGAGTGCTGCCTCCGGTTCATGACCGTACAGAAAAAATCTTCACCGAGGGAGATCTTTATGCAAATGAGCTGTAGGGTACCCCCGGGTGACTCAGCACAACAAGTATGGTTTTCGACCGCTCTGCACCCAAATGCTTTCCGCTACGTTTCCAATACACAATGAATAGAAAGCGGAAAGATGATGGAACCAGTGGACACATAGCATTAGTCAGATATCAGGAAACCCTAGGACAAAATGTCATGCTGTCTGTGAGGAAGCTGAAACTTGGACCTTCCAACAGGACAGTGATCGCCTCAAAGTCTGCCAAAGCCATCACAGTTGTCTGACTTGAACCCCACTGAAAATATCTGGAGGGTTATGAAAAGGTGGTTGCAGCATGGAAACCCAAGAATATTAGTGAACTGGAGGTCTTTGCCCATGAGGAATGGGCTAAGATTCCTCAGGAACGCTGCCAGAAGCTGCTGTCTGGCTATGCGTCACGTTTGCAACAGGTCATAACAGCAAAAGTGTGCTCTTTTCAGTGTTAATGATGCTTGTCATGAAAGGGCTGAATAATTCTGAGCCTGCGGTAGTCATTAGAAATGGCATTTTGGGATGAATTTGGAGAAACCACTTGCACAATTAGTTGTGTTGAGCTATTTAAATTGTTCTTGTTTCATTTGTTTACTGCAAAGAGCTGCTAGTTTGTACATTTTGCCAGTAAACCTAATTTGCAGTGGGAGTTGAATAATATTGATTGCAACTGTATATACTGTACATACTGCATGCATATATAGCGGGGAAAATAAGTATTGAACACATCAACATTTTCCTCATTAAACATATTTCTGATTAAGTCATTGACCTGAGATTTTCACCAGATATCAGTAACAACCCAAGTAATCCATACATAGAAAGAAATCAAGGCAACTGTATTCACAAAGCATCCATCCATCCATCCATCCATCCTTCCATCCATCCAT
Source organism: Pholidichthys leucotaenia (assembly GCA_020510985.1). Lineage (NCBI taxonomy): Eukaryota > Metazoa > Chordata > Actinopteri > Cichliformes > Pholidichthyidae > Pholidichthys > Pholidichthys leucotaenia. The sequence continues at coordinate 59,200,544 of CM035840.1, read as the reverse complement.
CTTCTACCGCTTTTCCAGAGGTCCGGGTCATGGAGGCAGCAGTTCAAGCAGAGAAGCTCAGATTTCCCTCTCCCCAGCCACCTGCTCCAGCTCTTCAGAAAGGATACCAAGGCATTCCCAGACCAGCTGAGAGACATAGTCTCTCCAGCGAGTCCTGGGTCTGCCTCAGGGTCTCCTCCCAGTGGGACGTGCCCGAATCACCTCAAGTGAGAGGCATCCAGGTTGCATCCTGTTCACAAAACAAGTTATATTTAATAAAGTGGAATGGCACAATTCAATTCAATTCAATTCAACTTTATTTATATAGCACCATTTCACAACAACAGTCATCTCATAGGACTATCAACTATAGGGGGAACCCCCACAGTTGCAGAAAGACCCCAGCATTCAGGCAATCCCCTGTGAGCAAGCACTTGGCGAAGGTGGAGAGTTAAAACTCCCTTTTAACAGGAAGAAACCTCCAGCAGAACCAGGCTCAGGGAGGGGCAGTCATCTGCTGCGACTGGCTGGGGGGTGAGGGGATAGAGAAGATGAAAAGAACAGACATGTAGAGAGCAAACAGCACGATGGGGACTCAATCTATGGGAGAGAACAAACAGATGTTAATGACCAGCAAAAAACAAATATTTCTTTGAGAGTGAAGAAAGGAGTGAGGCCCAGTGCATTATTGGAGGTCCCCCGGCTAACTAAACCTATTAGCAGCATAACTAAGGGAGGGTTCAGAAACACATGATCCCTCCCTAATTGTAGGCTATATCAAAAAGGTAGGTTTTAGCCCTATTCTTAAAAACAGAGATCAAGTCTGACTCCCGAATCCAGATTGACAGCTGGTTCCACAGGAGAGGAGCTTGATAACTGAAGGCTCTGCCTCCCATTGTACTTTTGCAGATTCTAGGTATTACAAGTAATCCTGCATTTTGGGAGCGTAGTGCTCTGTTAGGATAATACGGTAGTATCAGATCTTTTAAATAAAAAGAAGCCTGATTGTTTAGAGCTTTGTAAGTAAGAAGAATGATTTTAAACTTAATTCTAAACTCTATGGGAAGCCAATGAAGGGAGGCCAGAACCAGAGAGATATGATCTCTCTTTCTAGTACCTGTTAAAACTCTTGCTGCAGCATTTTGGATCAGCTGAAGACTTTTTAAAGATGTTTTAGGACAGCCTGATAATAAAGAATTACAATAATCTAATCTCGAGCTAACAAAAGCATTGATCAGTTTCTCAGCATCACTCTGAGACAAGATGCTCCTAATCTTGGCAATGTTACGCAAATGATAGAAGGCAGTCTTAGAAACAAATTTAATATGTGAATTGAAGGACAGATCTTGATCAAAAATAATTCCAAGGTTCCTCACAGAGCTATTAAGAGAAAGAGTAACCGCATCCAAACTGAAAGTTTGATTTGGAAAGGTATTTCTAAGGTTTTTTGGACCAACAAGAATGACTTCAGTCTTATCTGAATTTAATAGCAGAAAATTACAAGTCATCCAAGCTTTGATTTCCTTAAGACAGGCTTCTAACTTGGCTAATTGATTACTATTATCTGGCTTCATTGACAGGTATAATTGTGTGTCATCTGCATAACAATGAAAATGTATACAGTGCTTTCTAATGACGTCTCCCAACGGAAGCATATATAAACTAAAAGGAGTAGGGCCTAGCACAGATCCCTGTGGAACTCCATGACTAAGCTTTGAGTTGAAAGAAAACTCATTATTTACATGAACAAACTGGAACCTATCAGATAAATGAGATCTAAACCACTGCAATAAAGTTCCATTAAGTCCAACATAGTGTTCTAATCTATCAAGTAGAATATTATGATTGATAGTATCAAAAGCTGCACTAAGGTCTAAAAGGACAAGTACAGAAACCAGTCCATTATCAGATGCAATGAGGAGGTCGTTAGTGACCTTCGCTAAGGCTGTTTCAGTACTATGATGGATTCTAAACCCAGATTGAAACTCTTCAAGTAAACTATTTCCCTGCAGGTGGTCAAATAATTGTGTAGCAACAACTCTTTCTAAGATTTTTGAAATGAAAGGGAGATTAGAGATTGGTCTATAGTTAGCTAAAGCTCCTGGATCTAGCATTGGCTTTTTGAGTAATGGTTTAATTACAGCTGTTTTAAAAGCCTGCGGTACATGGCCTAAAGTTAATGAAGAACTGATTATATGAAGAATAAAGCTACCAATAAGTGGGAAGACTTCTTTAACCACTTGCGCTCCGTTGTTCCGCGGGCGGGCAAGTCTCTGCATCCTATGACGCACGAGGGCGCGCGAGAGCGCGCTCGTGCGCCCTCGTGCACATGACGCATGATGGTGGTGATGGTGATGTAGTAGCGTCCAAGCGCCACTCAAAAAAAAACTGCAGAGACAGCCGCGAACAGATTAGTTCATCTTATTGACCTCTCATTCGACTAATAAGAGCCTTGAATTGGGTTTCTGAAACCTTGAAGAACCAATGAATGAAAATCTAGGAAGGAGGACCCGCCTACTGTGAACGCAGGAGCCAATTGAAGCACAGAAATTCTGGCTGGGTGAAGCGATATTTACTGCTGCAGAAGGACTCTGTACGAATCTCCTACAGACCAAGGCTCACCCAGCAGCATGGAGAACACCCACAAGTGGGACCTGCACTCATTCCAGCAGAATAGACGGAGGCCGACGACAAAAGTCGTAAATCATTCCCCTAAACGGCAATAATGGAATTATATTGATCGGGATCCACGAGCGGAGCAGCGTCGCGTTCGTCTGATGCGTGGGAAGAGCTGTTCGCCACGACTCTGCTGCTTTGAAGAGGTAAGGTGTTATAAGCTAAATTATTATTTATCCCTGAAAACTGTAATCCAAAAATGACTTTTGACCGATCGGTAAATTACAACTGTACTGCGCACGAAATACGAAGTGCGTGTGCCGCGATAAACGGTTCATTTGCCGTGTTCGGACCGTGAACGCCCCCCCACCCCGCTGCAGAAGAGGAGCGGGGGGGGGCACGGTCCGAACGCTCCCCGGTCCGCGGGGGGGAAGCATATCAGTCTATTCCATCATGTAGCGATGGCCCTCTTCTGTAGCGAGGGGGGGGGCGTTCACGGTCTGTTCACGGTTCCCCACACACACACACACACACACAGTAGCGGGGGGGGGGGGAGCCGCTGTGAAAACATGCAAGGAAAAAAAAAAAGAGTGTATTCCGTCATGTAGCGAGGGCCAAATTTGGTCCTTGGTAGCAGGGGGGGGGGGAACGACCCCCCGCCCACACACACACACACAGACACAGCCCTGAGTGTGACCTTTCATTAGAGCCTAAAATGAAGATTCTACATTGAATTATTCAAAAGTTACTGACGTTTTTCCAAACTGTGCCATTTGGCACAATTTGGCACAGTTCCATAACGCCTGGGAACAGCCTGAGAACAAAGCTGTGTAAAATATTCATTTTTGGTGGTATTGTTACCAAATTTGGATCTCAGCTGGATAACACTTGGTTCTACATTTCTGTTGCATTTTCCAGCCGGATCGGACAGCTGTGTGTTATTTACAAGCATTTGTATCCAAAAAAAACACTGTGTCCAATTTTTTTTTCTTCAAGTTCAGTATGTTTAGATGACTGTAACTCAGTGGCCGGAGCACGTAGAGAGATTATGTTTTTTTTGCCAAAATAGTCAAAGTGTTTTCTTTTAAATGAGACCAACCCCATGAAGATGCTGCAAAGGGTTGAATAACAGCTTTCGATTTACTTTGGGCACCTTATTTTTGGGCATTTTTAGGAAAATTGCCCGGAGTGCAAGTGGTTAAATAACCTGGTAGGAATAGGGTCTAAAAGACAAGTTGAAGGTTTGGATGAGGAAACTATTTTCTCTAACTCACAAAGGTTGATTGGAGTAAACTCATCAAGACAGACATCAATTGAAGGAGTTGTAGTAGTTACAGTATTTAAGTTAACTGTGGGAAGAATATGATTTATTTTATCTCTGATGGATGAAATTTTATTATTGAAAAAGTTCATAAAGTCCTGACTAGTAAGCTCTAAGGGAATGCTAGGATTGACAGAGTCCTGACTCTTTGTCAACCTGGCTACAGTGCTGAAAAGAAACCTGGGATTATTCTTGTTCTCTTCTATTAATGCAGAATAATAACTCGTTCTAGCTTTTCTAAGAGATTTTTTATAGATTAAAAGATGATTTCTCCAAGCTAAATAGATTTCATCTAAATTAGTGGAGAGCCATTTTCTTTCTAATTGACGAGTCTTCTGTTTTAAGCTACGAGTTTCTGTGTTGAACCAAGGAGTTAGAAATCTCTGATTAGACTTTTTCTTTTTTAAGGGGGCCACCAAGTCTAGAGTCTGATGCAGAGAAGCTGTAACACTATCCACCATGTTACCAATTACAGAAGGAGCAAGCTGTCTATAGCTTATTTCCGTTGTGTTGACACATGGCATAGATAAAACAATCTGCATAAATTTGGTAACAGCATCATCTGAGAGGCATCTACTGTAGTGATATTTTTCTTTAGGAGCCAAATAGTCAGAAATAGTAAAATCAAAGGTTAACAGACAATGGTCTGACAGTACAGGGTTATGAGGAGACACAACAAGATTTTCTATTTCTATGCCATATGTCAGAACAAGGTCCAATGTATGGTGGAGGTAATGAGTAGAATTTCCTACTTTCTGAGAAAACCCAATCGAGTCTAATATTGAATTAAATGCCACATTAAGGCAGTCACTATCTACATCCACATGTATATTAAAGTTCCCTACTATAATTATTCTATCAGATTTCAGCACTAAATCAGCTAAGAAATCAGCAAATTCGGATAAAAATTCTGAGTAGGTTGATGGGGGACGATAAACTATGGCAAATAAAATTGGGTTTAACCTAAAATTGCTAAAGTGCCCAATACTGAGGACCAGGCCCTCAAAGGAATTATAACATGTTTTTTGCTTTACATTAACTAGTAATTTGGAATGGTAAATTGTTGCTACTCCTCCTCCACGACCAGAACTTCTGGGATTTTGACAGTTTAAATAACCAGAGGGAGTTGATTCATTTAAACCAACATAATCCTCTTGCCCTAACCAAGTCTCTGTAAGGGATATTAAATCAATCTGATTATCAATTAACAGATCATGGACTAACAGAGACTTGGGAGTTAGAGACCTAATATTTAATAAACCACATTTAATTTTTAAATTTTGAGGAGGAACAGAGGCCAAATCATTCAATTTAGAGGCTTTATGTTTAATTTGAGTTTTACCAATATTTTGCTTAATCACTTTGGGATGCTTATATATTATATTTTTATTTATTTTGGAGGGAGCAGACAATGATTCTCTGATTGGGGAAGACAGGGGCTAAGTTGAGGGGTGGCGGATGAAGAGGAGCTGCAGAGAGGCGTGTAAGACTGCAACTCTGCTTCCTGGTCCCAACTCTGAGTAGTCAAGGTTTTGGAAATTTGGATAAAAAAGATGCCAGATTGTTAGATAAATGAGAAGCACCATCCAAAGTGGGATGAATGCTGTCTCGTCTCATAAGACCAGGTTTTCCCCAAAATGAGCTCCAATTGTCAATGTAGCCCACGTCATTTGCAGGACACCACACAGACAGCCAGCGGTTCAAGGATGACGAGCGGCTAAACATGTCATCACTGGTCAGATTGGGGAGGGGCCCAGAGAATACTACAGTGGCAGACATCGTTTTTGCAAAGTCACACACCGATTCTACATTAAGTTTCGTGACCTCCGACTGCCGGAGACGGATGTCATTAATGCCAGCGTGAATAACAATTGTGGAGTATTTACAGTTACTTTTAGCCAACATTTTCAAATTTGACTCGATGTCACCTGCTCTGGCCCCAGGAATGCATTTGACTATGGCCGCTGGAGTCTCTAGGTTCACGTTTCTGACTACAGAGTCGCCAATGATCAGAGATCACAGGGAATGAGTATTGAATGCGCTTGGTGAAATTCATTCAATATTTAGTAGAAAAGGCTTTATTGGTAATAACAACTTCCAGACACCTCCTATATGGAGAAACTAGGAGTGATTTTAGCCCATTCTTTCACATAAACTGTCTTCAAATCTTGAAAGCTCCGTGGGTGTCTTCTATGAACTCTGATCTTCAGTCCATTCTATAGATTTTCAATTGGATTCAGGTCAGGTGACTGAATGGGCCATTCTAGCAGCTTTATTTTCCTTCTCTGAAGCCAGTTGAGTTTCCTTGGCTGTGTGTTTGGGATCATTGTCTTGCTGAAATGTCCACTCTCATTTCATCCTCAGCATCTTGGCAGATGGCAACAGGTTCTTATCAAGGATGTCTCTGTACATTTGTCCATTCATCTTTCCTTCAGTTGTATGAAGCCTGCTTGTACCATGTGCTGAAAAACACTCCCATGCCATGATGCTCCCATCTCCAAACTTCATTATTGGTATGGTGTTTTGGGGCTGATGTGCAGTGCCATTTCTCCTTCAAACATGCTGTGTGTTGTGGCATCCAAAAAGTTCAATTTTGGTCTCATCTGACCAGACTATATTCTCCCAGTATTTTACTGGCTTGCCCAAATGTTGTGCAGCAAACTTTAAACAAGCTTCAACATGCTTTTTCTTCAGCAGTGGAGTCTTTCGCGGTAAGCGGGCATAGAGCCCATGTCGGTTGAGTGCATTACTTTATTGTTTTCTTTGAAACAGGAGTACCTGCTAACTCCAGGTCTTTCTGGAGCTCTCCACGAGTGATCTTTGGCTCTTGGATAACTCTTCTGATTATTCTTTTGACTCCTCTGTCAGAAATCTTGCGAGGAGCTCCTGGTCATGGCTGGTTTATGGTAAAATGATGTTCTTTCCACTTCCAAATGATGGCTCCAACAGTGCTCACTGGAACATTCAGCAGTTTAGAAATGTGCCTGTAACCAATGCCATCATTATGTTTTGCAACAATAAAGTTGCAAAGGTCTAGAGCAGGGATAAGCAACTTTGGTGGTAGTGAAGGCCACAAAATTTTTTCCTCACTTCCCGAGGACCAGATTTATATGTAAACCTTCCGTGGGGGAAGGGGGAACATTAGTTCCTGCAAAGTCAAAAGTTTCACAATTAAAACTGAACATTCAAATAAAAATAAAAACTACTCAGTCTTTTGTCATATTAGAATTAAAATTAATGATAAAATTATATCTGCCCTGCCATGGACTGGCGATCTGTCCAGCGTGTACACTGTCTCTCGCCCAAAGATGATGTGATAGGATCCAGTCCCCCGACCCCGACCCAAAAAGGATAAGCAGTAGAAGATGGATGGATGGATAAAATTATATCATGACCTAATTTTTAAAACTCTCTCCATCAAAATGATGACCAAAGAGAAATTCCAGATGATAATTAACAAAAAAAAAAAAATCAATAAGAAAAGGAAATGTGATGAGGCTTAGCTTGCTCTTGGATTCATTGTGGATGTGGAGAGGCAGAGAAATAGCTGTGGGTAGGTGGGCTTGTTGGTCATCTGGCTCACTAAAACAGGGAATAAAAAAGTTTGAGTCACTGGTATAAATGAACAAAAAAATCAGCAGGTTACAACGACCACAGTCTCTGAACTTTTACTTCTGACATGGGATTGAAACTGTCAGTGCTTCAGTCCGCTCTTAAGAAGGAAACCTCAAAACTTTGAATATTTTTCTGCACAATTAGAAGAAAAGCCTCCAAACTCCATGAGGTTTCACCTGCCAAACAAGAATAAATGCTACAGCTTGTCAGTAGTATTTATTCTTGTTTAAAAGCAGCCTAGTTTGTAGATTTACCACTGTTTATAGCCTATTAATGTGGTCTTAGCAGGCAACATACCTTAAAAACACGGTCTCCACTGGTGCAACTTTCCCTCCATGGCTCCCTCACTGTTGCTCACTCCTTGACCACTTGCACAGAGTGGCACCTAGGTTTCAATTAGCGCTCCCTCTGCTGGTGGACTCTATAATTGCATTTAAGAATGCGGTTCCAAATGCGGCAAATGTGATTTAAATAAATAATTGACTTTTGGAAATGGACTGGCGGGCCATAGTGGATGAGGGGGCGGGTTGCATGTGGCCCGCGGGCTGCCAGTTGGACATCCCTAATCTAGAGAGAGCTCTTTGCTTCTACCCATCATAAGTTCTTTGTGGTGTGACAATCTGATATTCACAGACCTTTTAAAAGGCTATCAGTCAGGACTTAACCAGCTGAAATTAATTTGCACTGATGGGGGATGGAATAGCTTCCTAAATTCTGATGGATTTCAGCTGGTTTCTTGGCTTTCTATGCCTTTTTGCACCTCTTTTTCTTTATGTGTTCAATACTTATTCCCTGTGTCATTCCACTTTATTAAATATAATTTGCTTTGTGAAGACAGTTGCCTTGATTTCTTTGTATGTATACGTTACTTAGGTTGTCACTGATATCTGGTGAAAATCTCAGGTCAGTGGCTCCATCAGAAGTTATGTTTTCATGAGAAAAATGTTGACATGTTCATAATAATAATAATAACAATAATAATAATAATGAATTTTATTTATATCACACTTTACATTTAAAAGGAAATAAATCTCAAAGTGCCACAGTGTAAAAACTGTAAAAAAAAAAAATTAAAATAAGAAAATAAGAATTAAAAAACAGGGCTAAAATCACATAGATGACTATTGATATACTTTATAAAAGAGAAGAGTTTTTAAAAATTTCTTGAAGGACTCCACTGTCTGTGGCGCTCTCAGGTAATCAGGCAGAGCATTCCACAGCCATGGATCTGCTGCCTGGAAAGCTCTGCCTCCCATTGTGCGTAGCTTAAACCTGGGGATGTGTAGTCGGTAGGTATTTGTGGAACGGAGGCTTCTGGTATGTTTCTGATGTTGAAGGAGTTCTTTTAAGTAGTCAGGTGCATTGCCATGTATGCACTGATATGTGAGGAGACAAGTTTCATATTCAATCCTCACATTTACCGGGAGCCAATGCAAAGAGTGAAGAACAGGGGTGATGTGGTCATATTTTGGCTTCCTCTTCAGGATCCTGGCAGCACTGTTCTGGATGTACTGGAGTCCCTGGAGGTTCCTGCCAGGAACCCCAGTGAGGAGCGCATTACAATAGTCCAACCTGGAGGAGATGAAGGTATGGACCAGCTTCTCAGCATCTGGCAGAGTGAGGAAGGGGCGAAGTTTGGCTGTTTTTCAAATGAAAGAAGGCAGTTTTACAAAGCTCTTGAATGTGATGTTCAAATTTTAAATGGGGGTCAAAGTGGACTCCAAGATTAGTAATAGATGAAGAAAGTGAAATAGTCTGACCAGCAAGCGAGATGCTGGTGACAAGGAAGGACTGGAGCTGGTGTGGAGTGCCAACGAGTATGGCCTCAGTTTTGTTGTTGTTTAGCTGAAGAAAATTCTCACTCATCCACACCCTCATCTCCTCCAGGCAGGCTGTGAGAGCTAGTGGCATGGTTGCAGAGGAGGTAGGGTCTGTCCTGAGGTAGAGTTGAGTATCATCAGCATAGCATTGGAAAGAAATTCCATACTTTCTGATGATATGGCCCAGGGGAAGCATGTGGATGTTGAACAGGGTTGGCCCAAGGACAGACCCCTGAGGGACCCCACAGGTGATATGGTGGAGCCTTGATTTAACCTCCCCCAGGATCACATACTCAGCCCTAACTGTCATGACTGATATGATAATTCAGCCCATGTGCAAGGTGCAGCAACAAAGAGACAATCAAACAGTACACACGTTTGAATGTTTTATTAAATAACAAAATCCGCACTGCTACAGAACACTCACTCACCAGAGAATGGGCCTGTGGAGAGAGAACGAGAGCTGTGAGCAGAGGAATGGAGTAAGGGAAAATGGGCGAGCCAAATTACCACTTATGTGGGCTCCGAGGGAGCGCCGACAGGACTCCAGCGGGGAATAGACAAACCAACAGGGTAGGGGACAGCTGGTGGAGCCTGAATGGGTGGAGGTTACCGTCGTGGAAGATGAAGTGGCAGGAGAGTGCGCGCAGCCCTCAGTGACACACCCGCATGACGGCAGCAACCTGCACAAGGGAAAAAAGCACACAGATTAATCATTTCTTTCACCGGTGTTATGTTGACTTGCTGTCTATTAGCGGCAGTATACCCAGACGAGCCAGCGTTGAATCACTGAAGGATGCCTCCTTAAGTACGCTGGCTGATGAGAGGGCGCAGGTGTGTCCTCTCCCTCAGGTGTGATGATGAGCTGCGGAGAGATGAACGGGAAGGAGGGGGTGCGCTCTCACCGCCCATGACACCTTCCTATGATATAAGAGTGGAACCATTGGAGGGCAGTTTTAGAAAGTCCATTGTATAGCTGTAGCTGGTTTAGTAGAATTTTATGGTCGATTGTATCAAAAGCAGCTGAGAGGTCCAGGAGGATGAGCAATGAGGGAGAGCCCTGGTCTGCAGCCACCAGTAAATCATTGGTGACTCTGACCAGGGCTGTTTCTGTGCTGTGGCCCCGGCTAAAACAAGATTGAAATTTTTTTAAAAGATGAATTTGATTGAAGATGTTCCTGTAGCTGTTTGTAAACTGTCACATCCTGTCACGACGCTTTCAAAGCGTTATCTTGTCTGTTTTTGTTTGTTGTATTAGCTCCATTTTAAATTTTTCTCTCTTTATCTCTTTTACTGATATTAACTTTTTACTTAGTGTTAGCTTAGTAAATACAATAGCCCGGACAGGCTCACAGGTGAATCAGACCCTGAGCAGGGCTGTTCACGGGATTAGGCTAACCTGTTTTAGCTGGCTAGCTAGCCACTTCTGGCTTGGAAAGCCATGGCTCCATCCCCGACTTGTGTCAGCTGTGTTTCCCTCTCTAAGGTTTCTGAGTTGGAATTGAGACTCTCTAACCTCTATATGACTCGGGAGGCTGAAAACCACCTGGATACTATTATTTTTGGACGGACTTCGGCCCCAGCGACAGACTCGCAGCTAGCAGAGACGGCTACTTACCTGGGTGAAATTAGCACATCGCCATCCACTTCCACCTCTGCTCTGGTCACCTCAGCTGTCCAGGACACCAGCAACAAACACTGGCTTCAGCTCAAAGCTAAACCCAAAGCCACGGATGGTTCTTCACAGCCTCAATGCACACCCTGGACCATGGTTGGGCCAAATAGCAAACGTCGGGGATTGACCCGACACGGCTGTGCCTCCTCCCTTCCCCTTTTGCTGGAAAATAGATTTGATATCCTTTCTCTGGAAGATTTCCCCCACCTGGACGTCAATCTTCCTCCCTTGGCCGCCCCTCCTCCTTCAGTAGCGGCCCAAACCCACAAGTCCCGGATCAAAACAACCTTAAGAGTGCCAAACTATACACCAGCTCCAAAAAGAAGAGCGCGCATCCACCCGCATCACCCCCGCATCGGCACCCTGCCGCCACTGCTGCAACAACAGCAAAATTATCCACCATTTTACAAGCCACCGACAAAGCCCCCCCCCCTCCACGATGCTGGTAATCAGTGATTCAATAATGAGGAACGTCAGAAGCAGGTACTGTGTTACAAAATTTTTTCCTGGGGCTAAAGTGTCAGACATTGAGGCTCTTACCCCTGACCTATTAAATGAATACCCCCACGCTAAAACTGTCATTGTGCATGTTGGATGCAACAACATCCCAGATGAAGCATCGGAGATCTTAAAGAGAGACTTCAGGAGCATTCTATCCACTCTTATGAACTGTGGCATACGTGTGTTTATTTCTGGGCCACGAGCTCCTTTTAGAAGAGTTTGCAATTATTTTAGCAGAACTCTCAGCCTTAATACCTGATTGTGTTCAACATGTCCTACTTTTAACATTGGTTTTATAAACAATTTCAACCTGTTCTGGAATCGCCCATCATTTATGAGGCCAGATGGCATCCATCCAAATAGACTCGGTGCACAGGTTCTAAGGGACAATCTGTTTTATTCCATTCAGCATTTTTTAGTACAGTGACTGAAGGCTGGTGTGTTAACTTACCCCGAAGTACCTGGGCCTGCCAACCAGCCTTTTTTTGCTTCTACTTCTCATATTAATCCTATTATTCCAAATAATTCTCTCTGTTTAGATCAGTCTTCAATTCATAACCCCACAGAGATTGTGTCTGTCTCCCATTACCCAAAGCATTATAACCCAAGACAAATACAACATAACTTGATAAATACATGCCTCTCTGCAGCTCCTCTTCATCCGCCACCCCTCAACTTAGTCCCTGTCTTCCCCATCAGAGAATCGTTGACTGCTCCCTCCAAAGTTAATAAAAATATAATGTAAAAGCATCCCAAAATGATTAAACAAAAAAGTTGGTAAAACTCAAATTAAACATCGAGTTGTGGCACACATATATGCACATATGTTGGTTTCAGATGCTCCACAGATATATCACTGTATGCTTATTGTATACTTCATGTCTCAGGGAAACAAAGGGACTGAGCCTTCCAGAGGTAACGGGAGGGTGTGAGATCTGGCCTTTTGTTTCAATGAGATGGCCTTGAGAGATTTCCTGACCACTGGAGACTAGGAGGTGGATGGTGTTAAGATCGGGGGAAGTTACATTGTGACTGGGATTAAGTACCATGTGACTGTATGTTTGAATAAGCACCATGTGATTGTATGTTTGATGTCCTGGTATAAAAGGACAGATGTGAGAAGATTCATCCTCTTTTTCTGCTTTTGAATGTTGGAGAATGTTATTGTGAATAAAGCTGAACCTGAGGAATACACTCAGTCTCGTCCTTCACAACTCTCCACACTGGTGACCTTACGATGAAGCATGAGCAGAAGTAATTCTGCTGAGCCGGACTCGTCAGAAGCCAGCCTGATGAATGCCGCCACATTCCAGCTGCCGGACTTCTGGCAGAACAGTCCGCACTCCTGGTTTAGCGCGGTCGAGGCGCAGTTCAACCTCCGGAGAATTTCTAGAGACGACATAAAATTCTACCATGTGGTGGCGAAGCTGGACAACCACACAGTCCAGAGGGTGGAGAGCCTGGTCAACCACCCACCGGACAGCGACAAGTACGGCACATTGAAGGCTGCGCTTATCAGCCACTTCACCCCCTAAGTGCAACAGCGAACAGAGGGACTCCTGGCGTTGACGGAGTTTGAGAACGACAGACCCGCAGACCTGATGGGGAAGATGCTGAGGTTGTGAGACTCCGATGATGACAGCTTTACCTTCACCCACCTCAGGACCCTACCGTCAGCGGTGAGAGTGACCCTGGCCGGTTCACCGCTGTTGGCCCGACGAGACTACCATGAGCTGAGCCAGGAGGCGCAGCGACTCGTCGACGCCCACAAATGGAGTGCAGCTTCGGCCGCAGCAGCAGAGCTAGGCACGGTGTCCGGAGACGGCATGGGGCCAGAGGCTGCAGCACCAGACTCACCGACGACGGCAGCAGCAAGGGCCAGGCGACACGGAGCGGACAACGTCCTTTGCTTCTACCATCGCCGTTTCGCAGAGAGGGCACGCAAGTGCATCCCACCGTGCCACTTCAAGCGCTCGGGAAATGCCAAGGCCGGGGGTCGGTAGCGGCCGCGGCCCTCGGAGAAGAGAACAAGCTGCTCTACCTGAAGGACGCACGCTCGGGGAGGCAATTCCTCGTGGACACAGGCTCCCAGCTGAGCTTCATCACACCTTCCTACGCGGACCGGCTGGCGCCTTCCAGTGGTCCCCAGGTGACAGCAGCGAACGGCTCGGCGATTAAGACCTTCGGTGAGAGGACTCTGCTTCTGTCTTTGCAGGGCCGTACATTCGAGTGGACTTTTGTTGTAGCGGCAGTCAATTTCAACATGTTAGGGGCTGATTTTTTGTGCTCACATGGTTTATTGGTTGATCTTGCTAACAGACGCCTGGTTAATGCACTCTCCTTTTATTCTATTCCCTGCACAGCTCGAGTGGCCCCGCCAACTGCACAAGCCAACGTCACAGCTGCAGGTGGTAAGTTCCACACACTCCTCACTCAGTTCCCAGCACTCAAGGTCCCAACGTTTTCGGCGACAGTGGCTAAACATGGGGTGGAACATTTTATTACTACCACCGGCCCACTTGTTTTTGCAAAAGCTCGGCGCTTGGACTCAGCTAAACTTACCATAGCGCGCGAGGAGTTCGCCAACCTGGAAAGACTGGGCATCATCAGGAGGTCGAAGAGCCCCTGGGCTTCGCCACTCCATATGGTCCCAAAGGCTGATGGCTCGTGGCGACCTTGAGGTGATTTCCGCAGGTTGAATAACGCTACAGTGCACGACCGCTATCCGATCCCGCACATCCAAGATTTTTCGGTGCATTTGGCGGGGGCGCGCATTTTTTCTAAAATAGATTTGGTATGCGGTTACCACCAGGTTCCAGTGCGCATTGAGGACATACCCAAAACAGCGGTAATAACTCCTTTCGGGCTTTTTGAGTTTTTGCGCATGCCGTTTGGGCTTAAAGGTGCAGCGCAGAGGTTCCAACGCATGATGGACGCGGTTCTGCGCGACCTCCCCTTCGTGTTCGTCTACTTGGACGACATATTGGTAGCCAGCGCGTCCGAAGACGAACACGAAAACCACCTCACGGCAGTTTTCCGGAGGTTGGGAGAGCACGGGTTAATAATCAACCCAGCGAAGTGTCAGTTCGAGGTGGCGCAGATTGATTTTTTGAGGCATCGCATCTCTCCAGAAGGAGTGGTTCCTCTGCCCGACAAAATGCGCGCAATAACAAATTTTCCCCAACCACAAACGGTCAAAGCGTTACAGGAGTTTTTGGGAATGGTGAATTTTTATAACCGTTTCCTCCCTCACGCAGCGCAGCTCATGCAACCATTGTATGCTGCACTAAAAAAACAAAAACCCACAAACAAAATCGAATGGTCTCCGGAGCGGGAGCGCGCATTCGCTGAAGTCAAAATAGCCCTGGCAAACGCTGCGTTGTTGGCACATCCAGACCCAATGGCCCGCATAGCGCTCACTACTGACGCGTCAGACATGGCCATAGGAGCGGTCGTGGAACAGTATGTAGCAGGAGCTTGGCAACCGCTCGCCTTTTTCAGCAGGACCTTGCGCGATAGTGAACGAAAATACAGTGCATTCGACAAGGAGTTGTTAGCTCTCCACTTGGCCATTCGCCATTTCCAGTTTTGGCTGGAGGGACGCAGTTTCACCGCGTTCGTGGATCACAAGCCACTGACTTTCGCGATGGCCAAGATTACAGAACCGTGGTCGGGCCGGCAGCAGAGACAGCTGGCCGCCATCTCGGAGTTTACTACCAATATCCAGCATGTAGCGAGTAAACTTAATGTAGTGGCGGACTGCCTCTCGTGCACCGTGGCGGCTCCAGCCCACACAGAGGTAGATTTTGCAGCCATAGCCGTGGACCAGGTTAGTGACACGGAAGTGCGCGCGGTCCCAGTCCGCGTAGGGATAGATTATGCAGCCATGGCCGCGGATCAAGTTGCCGACGCGGACGTGTGCGCGCTCCAGTCTGGACCAACAGGGTTAAGGCTGGAGAACAGGGTGCTACAAGATGGTATGCCCCCCCTAATCTGCGATGTCTCCACGGGACTACCGCGCCCGGTGGTGCCGACCACGTGGCGCAGCCGCGTTTTTGACTCGATTCATTCTCTGGCACACCCGGGGGTGTGCGCGTCGGTCAAAATGGTAGGAGAGAAATTTGTATGGCCGTGCCTGCGCAAGCAAGTCAAGGAGTGGGCAACAGCCTGCGTGGCTTGTCAGCGAGCCAAAATACACAAACACACAAGAGCTCCCTTGGAGCCTTTTCACATCCCGGCTAAGCGATTCGATCACGTGCATGTCGACCTCATGGGCCCCCTCCCGCCGTCACAGGGGTGCACACACCTTTTGACAATGGTGGACCGCACCACGCGTTGGCCGGAAGTGGTCCCACTGGCATCAACCACTGCCGAGGAGGTGGCGCGCGCGTTTCTAACAGCATGGGTAGCGCGTTTCGGAGTTCCGTCGGACATTACGTCTGACAGAGGTCCTCAATTTGTTTCTGAGCTCTGGTCAGCGATGGCCTGCAGCCTGGGGGTAACGATCCACCGCACTACCGCGTACAACCCACAGGCTAATGGTTTATGCGAACGTTTCCATAGGTCATTGAAAGCAGCCCTCAGAGCGTCGCTTACGGATGCAAATTGGGTGGACAGGCTACCATGGGTTTTATTGGGGTTGCGTTCTGCACCTAAAGAGGATTTAAAAGCCTCCCCAGCTGAGTTGGTTTTTGCGCAGCCACTCCGGCTGCCCGGGGAGTTTCTCCCGGATAATCCTGCGCCAGAGTGCCCCCCCGCTCAGCAGTTGCAGAGCGACACGGGAGCGAGCACGCTTCCTGGCCCAGTTCATCACAGCTTCCCGCACGTTTTTGTGCCTAAAGCTTTAAAAAATGCGGAGTTTGTTTTTGTCAGACATGATGCACACCGCCCACCCTTACGCCCACCTTATGATGGACCATACAGAGTGCTGGAAACAGGGGACAAGTATTTTTTGATAGATTTGGGGGGCAGGAAAGAAACGATTTGTATAAACAGGCTCAAACCCACTTTTGTGCTGGCTGACGAAGTGGTGCAGTTGGCAAGGGCTCCTCGGCGTGGCAGACCCCCTAGAGAGCATTCCCCAGAACACCCACAGAGATTGACTAACAGTTCTAATCCTCAAACAGCAGCTCCACAGCAGGAAGACGCCGCGGGGGTGGTAAAGCCCGCTTACAGCAGATATGGAAGGCGACTGAGGCCCAAGCAACATTTGGACTGATGGGTAATAATGTGACCATGACTTGCAAACTGTATTACATTTGTTCCATCTTAGACGTTTGGGGGGGGGGGGGGTCATGTGGCACACATATATGCACATATGTTGGTTTCAGATGCTCCACAGATATATCACTGTATGCTTATTGTATACTTCACGTCTCAGGGGAACAAAGGGACTTAGCCTTCCAGAGGTAACGGGAGGGTGTGAGATCTGGCCTTTTGTTTCAATGAGATGGCCTTGAGAGATTTCCTGACCACCGGAGACTAGGAGGTGGATGGTGTTAAGATCGGGGGAAGTTACATTGTGACTGGGATTAAGTACCATGTGACTGTATGTTTGAATAAGCACCATGTGATTGTATGTTTGATGTCCTGGTATAAAAGGACAGATGTGAGAAGATTCATCCTCTTGTTCTGCTTTTGAATGTTGGAGAATGTTATTGTGAATAAAGCTGAACCTGAGGAATACACTCAGTCTCGTCCTTCACAACTCTCCACAGAGTCTCTAAATTTAATGATTTGGCATCTCTTCCTCCTCATAATTTAAAAATTAAATGTGGTTTGTTAAATATTAGGTCTCTGACTCCCAAGTCTCTGCTAGTCCAGGATCTGTTAATTGATCATCAGATTGATTTAATATCCCTTACAGAGACTTGGTTAGGGCAAGATGATTATGTTGGTTTAAATGAATCAACTCCCTCTGGTTGTTTAAACTATCAAAATCCCAGAAGTCCTGGTCATGGAGGAGGAGTAGCAACAACTTACCATTCTAAATTACTAGTTAATGTAAGGCAAAAAACATGTTTTAATTCCTTTGAGGGACTGGTCCTCAGTATTGGGCATGTTAGCAATCTTAGGTTAAACCCAATTTTCTTTGCCATAGTTTATTGTCCTCCCTCAGCCTACTCAGAGTTTTTATCCGAATTTGCTGAATTCTTAGCTGATTTAGTGCTGAAATCAGATAGAATAATTATAGTTGGGGATTGTAATATACATGTAGATGTAGATAGTGACTGTCTTAATAAGGCATTCAATTCAATATTAGACTCAATGGGGTTTTCCAAGAAAGTAGAAAATTCTACCCATTATCGCCACCACACATTGGACCTTGTTCTGACATATGGCACAGAAATAGAAAATCTGGTAGTGCCTCCTCATAATCCTGTACTGTCAGACCATTGTCTTTTAACCTTTGATTTCACTATTCCTGACTATTTGATTCCTAAAGAAAAATATTACTACAGCAGATGTCTTTCAGATGATGTTACCAAATTTATGCAGATTGTCTCCTCTATGCCATGTGTCAACACAACGGAAATAAGCTATGGAAAGCTTGCTCCTTCTGTAATTGATAGCATGGAAGATAGTGTTACAGCTTCTCTGCATCAGACTCTAGACTTGGTGGCCCCTTTAAAA
This sequence comes from Pholidichthys leucotaenia, assembly GCA_020510985.1. Lineage (NCBI taxonomy): Eukaryota > Metazoa > Chordata > Actinopteri > Cichliformes > Pholidichthyidae > Pholidichthys > Pholidichthys leucotaenia. Next base: position 59,182,384 of record CM035840.1, on the reverse strand, counting down.
AAGAAAAAGTCCAGTCAGAGATTTCTCATCCCTTGGTTTAATCCAGAAACTCATAGCTTAAAACAGAAGACTCGTCAGTTAGAAAGAAAGTGGCATTCCACTATTTTAGATGAAAACTATTCAGCTTGGAGAAATCATTTTTTACTTTGTAAAAAATCTCTTAGAAAAGCTAGAACAAGTTATTACTCTGCATTAATAGAAGAGAACAAGAATAATCCCAGGTTTCTTTTCAGCACTGTAGCCAGGCTGACAAAGAGTCAGGACTCTGTCAATCCTTGCATTCCATTAGAGCTTACTAGTCAGGACTTTATGAACCTTTTCAATCATAAAATTTCATCCATCAGAGATAAAATCAGTCAGATTCTTCCCACCGTTAACTTAAATACAGTAACTACTACAACTCTTTCAATTGATATCTGTTTGGATAAGTTTAATCCAACTGACCTTTTAGAGTTAGATAAAATAATTTCCTCATCCAAGCCTTCAACTTGTCTTTTAGACCCTCTTCCTACCAGGTTATTTAAAAAAGTCTTCCCATTTATTGGCAGCCATATTCTTCAAATAATCAATTCTTCTTTAACATTAGGCCATGTACCGCAGGCTTTTAAAACTGCTGTAATTAAACCCTTACTCAAAAAGCCAACGCTGGATCCAGGAGTTTTGCTTAACTATCAACCAATCTCTAATCTGCCTTTCATTTCAAAAATCTTAGAAAGAGTTGTTGCTACACAATTATTTGATCACTTGCAGGGAAATGGTTTATTTGAAGAGTTTCAACCTGGGTTCAGAATCCATCATAGTACTGAAACAGCATTAGTGAAGGTCACTAATGACCTCTTTATCATATCTGATAATGGACTTGTTTCTGTACTTGTCCTTTTAGACCTTAGTGCAGCTTTTGATACTATAGTGTTCTAATTCTACTTGATAGATTAGAACACTATGTTGGACTTTATGGAACTTCGTTGCAGTGGTTTAGATCTTATTTGTCTGATAGGCTTCAGTTTGTTCATGTCAATAATGAGTTTTCTTCCAATTCAAAGCTCAGTCATGGAGTTCCACAGGGATCTGTGCTAGGCCCTACTCTTTTTAGTTTATATATGCTTCCGTTGGGTGACGTCATTAGAAAGCACTGTATACATTTTCATTGTTATGCAGATGACACACAGTTATACCTGTCAATGAAGCCAGATGATAGTAATCAATTAGCCAAGTTAGAAGCCTGTCTTAAGAAAATCAAAGCTTGGATAAGATAAGATAAGATAAGCCTTTATTAGTCCCACAACGGGGAAATTCCAGGATTGCAACAGCACAGGGATAGCAACACTCGATGACTTGTAATTTCCTGCTATTAAATTCAGATGAGACTGAAGTCATTCTTGTTGGTCCAAAAAACCTTAGAAATACCTTTCCAGATCAAACTCTTAGTTTGGATGCGGTTACTCTTTCTCTTTATAGTTCTGTGAGGAACTATGGAGTTATTTTTGATCAAGATCTGTTTTTCAATTCACATATTAAATTTGTTTCTATGGCTGCCTTCTATCATTTGCATAACATTGCCAAGACTAGAAAAGCACTCGAAGAGCGCAGACCTCCGCCAAGCACCACAGTTCCCCCCATACAGTGTTTGTGTGTACGTTTTCAGATTCCTTGACCATGAAAACATATGACTAGCAATTGGATTCACAATGATAGGATTAGTGGTTCAGTAGTTGTTCACGAAAATCGCATTTTCTGTAATGGCGGTTTTCGCCACAGTTCCCCCCATACAGTGTTTGTGTGTACGTTTTCAGATTCCTTGACCATGAAAACATATGACAAGCGATTGGATTGACAATGATAGGATTAGTGGTTCAGTAGTTATTCACGAAAATGGCATTTTGCGTAATGGCGGTTTTCTTGTGGACGGTGATCCGGATCACCACCAAAATCTAATCATCTATAGGATACCCCATCTCTGACAATCTGTGAAAATTTCATGAAAATCCGTCCATAACTTTTTGAGTTATCTTGCTAACAAAAAAACAGACAGACAAACAGACAGAAAAACCAACGCCGATGATCACATAACCTCCTTGGTGGAGGGAATTAGGAGCATCTTGTTTCAGAGTGATGCTGAGAAACTGATCCACGCTTTTGTTAGCTCTAGATTAGATTATTGTAGCTCTTTATTATCAGGTTGTCCTAAAATATCTTTAAAAGGTCTTCAGTTGATCCAAAATGCTGCTGCAAGAGTTTTAACAGGTACTAGAAAGGAAGATCATATCTCTCCGGTTTTGGCCTCCCTTCATTGGCTTTCTGTAGAGTTCAGAATTAAGTTTAAAATCCTTCTTCTCACTTACAAAGCTCTTAACAATCAGGCCCCTTTTTATTTAAAAGATCTAATGCTACCCTATCAGCGTAATAGAGCATTATGCTCTCAAAATGCTGGATTTCTTGTAATACCTAGAATCTCCAAAAGTATAATGGGAGGCAGAGCCTTCAGTTATCAAGCTCTTTTCCTGTGGAACCAGTTACCAATCTGGATTCGGGAGTCAGACTCGATCTCTGTTTTTAAGAATAGGGTAAAAACCTTCCTTTTCGATATAGCCTACAATTAGGAGTGATCACGTGTCTCTAAACCCTCCCTTAGTTAAGCTGCTAATAGATTTAGACAGCCAGGGGGACCTCCAATGGTGTACTGGGCTTCTCCCCTTTGGTGTTTGCTCTCTGCATGTCTGTTCTTCTCATCTTCTCTATCTCCTCACCCCTCAGCCAGTCGCAGCAGATGACTGCCTCTCCCTGAGCCTGGTTCTACTAGAGGTTTCTTCCTGTTAAAAGGGAGTTTTTCCCTCTCCACCATCACCAAGCACTCGCTCACAGGGGATCGCGTGATTGCTGGGGTCTTTCTGCAATTGTGGGGGTTTCCCCTACATTTGAAAATGCTATGAGATGACTGTTGTAGTGAAATGGTGCTATATAAATAAAGTTGAATTGAATTGAATTGAATTGAATTGAACTGTAGCTGTGCAGCCACAACTTTCTCCAGGACCTTGGCAAGGAATGGGAGGAATGGTAGTTAGATAGAATTCCAAGCACTAATGAGGGTTTTTTGAGCTTTTCCTGATAAATACAGTCTTAAGTGTTGATGGAACTTGGCCAGTTTATAAAGAGCTGTTAATAATAGTAGTAACTAGAAAAGCACTTGGAGAGCCCAGACCTCCGCCAAGCGCCACAGTTCCCCCCATACAGTGTTTGTGTGTACGTTTTCAGATTCTTTGACCATGAAAATATATGACTAGCAATTAGATTGACAATGATAGGATTAGTGGTTCAGTAGTTATTCACGAAAATGACATTTTCCGTAATGGCGGCCACAGCTCCCCCCATACAGTGTTTGTGTGTACGTTTTCAGATTCCTTGACCAAGAAAACATATGATTAGCAATTGGATTGACAATGATAGGATTAGTGGTTCAGTAGTTATTCACGAAAATGGCTTTGTCCGTCATGGCGGCCATAGTTCCCCCCATACAGTGTTTGTGTGTACGTTTTCAGATTCCTTGACCAAGAAAACATATGACTAGCAATTGGATTGACAATGATAGGATTAGTGGTTCAGTAGTTACAGTGATCCCTCACTTATCGCGGTTAATGGGTTCCAGAACCGACCGCGAAAAGTGAAAAACCACGAAGTAGCGTCACCCCTAATGACGTCATCCATAAATAATACGTACGTTCATTCTCTCACTCTCTCTCTCTCATATGATACGTGTGTGTGTGTACGTGTACATACATACGTAGATGTAAATAAAGTGTACATAAATATGTTTTTAGAACTCTTTTATTCTTATAACAAGATACGTAACTCAAGATGAAGATGATTTACTTCACAGGTTAATGAGAGCTTTACTGCTCCTCAGGTGACGCCTCATCGTCAGGTACTAGAAGCGCAGGATCATCGAGGGCAGCTTCCGATAGAGCTGGAGAAGCTGCAGGAGGCGGCGTAGTGGCTTGACGGGAAGACTATTTCACACAAAATGGCACAAGAGAACAGCGAAAAGTTCCACGCGGCGAGACTACGTAACACGAGCGATAAAGAGCAATGAATGCGGTCTTTCTTCCCTTCATGGGCGGTCGGCAGGGAGAGGAGGTGGGTGAAACGTCTCGGCCAATCAGCTTGCGGGGTGAAACGTCTCGGCCAATCAGCTTGCGAGATTTCCGAGCCGAGCCAACACGAGAACAGCGAACAGAGAGGTGGATTTTTTGAGTTGTGCGGCTCTCCGTGTTGATACCTGATGGTCTAATGTAGTCTCCCTGCCTTCTGCTAGCGCCCGCCCATTATTTCTCAATTTTGAATTTTTGATGAATATTTTTGAAAAATCCGCGATGCACTGAGGGCGCGAAAGGTGAAGCGCGAAGTAGCGAGGGATCACTGTATTCACGAAAATGGCATTTTCCATCATGGCGGCCACAGTTCCCCCCATACAGTGTTTGTGTGTACGTTTTCAGATTCCTTGACCATGAAAACATATGACTAGCAATTGGACTGACAATGATAGGATTAGTCGCCCAGTGGTTATTCACAAAAATGGCATTTTCCGTAATGGCGGCCACAGTTCCCCCCATACAGTGTTTGTGTGTACATTTTCAGATTCCTTGGCCATGAAAACATATGACTAGCAATTGGATTGACAATGATAGGATTAGTGGTTCAGTAGTTATTCACGAAAATGGCATTTTCCGTAATGGCGGCCACAGTTCCCTCCATACAGTGCTTGTGTGTATGTTTTCAGATTCCTTGGCCATGAAAACATATGACTAGCAGTTGGATTGACAATGATAGGATTAGTGGTTCGGTAGTTATTCACGAAAATGGCATTTTCCGTAATGGCGGTTTTCTTGTGGACGGTGATCTGGATCACCACCAAAATGTAATCATCTGTAGGATACCCCATTTCTGACAATCTGTGAAAATTTCATGAAAATCCGTCCATAAGTTTTTGAGTTATCTTGCTAACAAACAGACAAACAAACAAACAGACAGACAGACAGACAAACCAACGCCGATGATCACATAACCTCCTTGGCGGAGGTAATGAGAGAAGTTATGATGGTTACATTAGATTTGATGAGAACTGTAGGGATCCGTGTATGGGATCTAATGCACTTGTAGAAGAGCTCATCTGTCAGATAAGATCCTCCACCTCTCCATGGGTGACATTAGAAAAATCAGAAGTGAACTCTGGTTTGACTGTAATATTTTCAGATGCATTTTCTGGTACTGAGTGAGACTGGGTAAAAGAGGAATGAATAGTATTGATTTTGTTGGCAAAACTGGCAATAAATTTATTGCATTGTTCCTCTGTATTGCTCAAGTGAGAAAATGGTTGAGGTGTAAGGAGGTGACTTATAGTTAAGGACAGTCTTTTGGAGTTACCAGAGCTGTTTTGGATGATGCTGGAGTAGTACTGTGATCTTGCAATGGTAAGGGATTTGGAATAGGCTTTTTGATGTTGACGATAGGCCAGTTTATGCACTATCAGGCCTGAGGCCAGGAACCTCCGCTCCAGGGCACAACCAGCCATTTTCATTTTCCACAGTTCATCTGTGAACCATGGAGCAGAGAATGTGAACAAAACAGTTCTTATTTCAAGTGGGGCATGTCTCTCAAGGATCTGTTGAAGATTTTTATTATAGTAGTCAACAGATTCAGATGGTGAGGAAAACTCGGAGACAACGCAAAGATTTTTAATGTCAATAGTCAGGCTGTCATGGTTGATATTCTTGAAATTCCTAAACTGTATCTGTCGCTTTGGCTTGATGTATGGTCCTTGTAATGACACTTCAAATGAAACAGTTCTATGATCAGACACACCCATGTCATACACCTTGAGATTGATAATGGGAATGCAATCCGTGATGACCAGATCAAGGACATGTCCTCTGTTGTGTGCAGGAACATTGGTGTGCTGCTTGAGATTGAGAAGATCAAGGAGCCATAAGAATTCTGCAGCAGAGTGACAGGACGGGGAGTCGACATGAATGTTGAAGTCTCCAAGTATTATAACATTTTTTGATGCGGTACATAATGGCATGAGAAGCTCATTTATTTCTGTAATGAATGCTGGATTTGGTTTTGGTAGCTGGTAGATAAGAACAATTGTCATTGGGAGTGGATGCTTACATCTTAATACTAAGCATTTAAATGAGGTGAGTTTAGGCAGAGGAATAGTGGATAACTTAAAACTAGTGCGATAGATAACCACTAAGCCCCCTCCACGGCCTGAGTTGCGGGCCCTTGCCAAGTATGTGTAACCAGGTGGACGAGTCTCATTCAGAACAGAGTACTCCTCCGATTTGTGCCATGTCTCTGTAAGGCACATCAGGTCAATTTTTTTGTCCAGAATGTGGTCTTGAATTAAGCAGGATTTATTAGATAGTGACTGGGTATTGAATAGTTCAAATTTAATTTCAGAGTGAGTATTATGCTTCTGAAGTGGACGCAGTAAACTGTAGTCCACTCCAGGTCTTTTTACCTTCCCAGTCCGCAGTTGTCACCCAGCAGTGTTGTCATACAGGTTTGTTGCAGTGCTCTGATGACGTGCATGATGATGTAGCCATTGTGCACCAAGTCTTGATGTCGACCAAAGGGATGGTATGGAGCCGTTCTTGGAGTAGACAAGTCCCCGTCTGGACCCTCTACGGATGTAGCGGGATCTCTGAATGAGTCTCAGCTGTTTAATAGCAGACACATCCATAGTAGAGCCATGCAGTATCGATGTGCTCAGGGAGACATCATCGCAGTATATAAGAACCTTCATGGATTACTTCTCCGTTTCTTGACTGAAAATTTCTCTTTTTTATGTAAGAAGTGAAAATCAGTAACAGGTCAATGACCTATGAAGACTGCAGAGGATAAGACTAAGAATAAGAATAGTTGTTTAGCTTCAGGAGCTGCGCAGCTGAGTTGTGGAGCATAATTCCGAAAGTAGAGGCCATTCCCTCGCGCCTACTAGCTAGCGGCTTGCAGCCCACCATGGACCGGTATGACACTTGCCTGACTGTAGGACAAGTCAGGCAACTGTCACTGACACAGATGATCCACAGCAGAACTCAGGAAAACAGACCAAAAGACAGCACCTGCCAGAGTCGATGCAGGTATTTCAAACAGACGATCACAATATCAGCAGACTAGCTGTGAGCTGGAGAATAGTGGGTCACCGCTGTTCATCCACAGTGGCAACAAGTCAGGTAATAGTTATTTCCCAAAGCAAGAAAACAATTTGGTAACAGTTCCATGGCAGTCCAGTCTGGTAGATTTTTATTAATAGTCAGGCTGAATTAGATCATTTTTAAGCAATTTTTAGGTGGAAAAGCGGCAAACATTTGATGTCAGCGTCCTCTCCAGCTGCCATCTCCTGCCAGCTGTGGCTCAGGCAGCCATGGTGATACAATATCTGTGTTAGACACGGAGGCTGTCTAACACAGGTGCTGGGTGTTCAATACTTATTTTCCCCACTGTATATATAGAGATATGTAGAGAGAGCCAAAGGCGGTGTGTGACCTAGGGGTGTGTTCATAATGCCTTCATGTACTACTCCATCACTGAAAGTCTGCTTTGTGCCTACATCCACTCTACTGCCTCACAAGGTTTTGAGTGGGTTTGAAACCTGGTGACATCGCTACACTTGAGAGTATTAAAATTAAATGGAATGAAACTGCAGACAAATGTGTCAAGTGCGTGTAAAATGACATGTAAAATCACCAGAGTGATCTGCTTTTAAACACGTTTGAATGAAAACATGTTGGGTCATAACACACGGAACATTTTGATGGATTTAACCAACATATTGAAGGCAGAAAACATACTGCTGGAAAAAAATACAAATAATTGGTTTATTCACACAGAGAAACATCTGGATTCAAAAGTCTCCCTCTCATTAATATCACAAATGAACTTTGTTTCATTGAGGTTTCTGGACGGCAACACAACCATGAACAGAGTAACGAGGATCCTTGTGAAGGCTGAAATACAGCAATGATAAAAGAAAAGCAGGCCAACATGTTTGAATGTTACCACTTTAAAAATGTGCTGTTTGTCACCATAAGTCTATCCTCCATTACAATGTCCCTGAACAATTGGACAATTAATTCTCTGAATAGCTGTTCTTAAAATCTGAGTGTATACAGAGACAGAGTGGTTTATGAGCAATGATATACAGATGTGCTCTGGAATACTGAGCTTTCCCATGTTAAACCCCGTTCCCATTGTTTTTATTCTCTAGAGTTCAAACAGAATCAATTGTAAATTTAAACAATGCAGAATTTGTTCTTCTCTTTCAAGTTTTCGACTTGGATGGACATAGCCTTCATGACTAAAATTCAATTCAATTCAACTCAACTTTATTTATATAATGCCATTTCACAACAACAGTCATTTCATAGAACTTTCAACTGTAGGGGAACCCCCACAGTTGCAGAAAGACCCCAGCAATCAGGCAATCCCCTGTGAGCAAGCGCTTGGCGATGGTGGAGAGGAAAAACTCCCTTTTAACAGGAAGAAACCTCCAGCAGAACCAGGCTCAGGGAGGGGCAGTCATCTGCTGCAACTGGCTGGGGGGTGAGGGGATAAAGAAGATGAAAAGAACAGACATGTAGAGAGCAAACAGCACAATGGGGACTCAGTCTATGGGAGAGAACAAACAGATGTTAATGACCAGCAAAAAACAAATATTTCATTGAGAGTGAAGAAAGGAGTGAGGCCCAGTGTATTATTGGAGGTCCCCCGGCTGACTAAACCTACTAGCAGCATAACTAAGGGAGGGTTCAGAAACACATGATCCCTCCCTAATTGTAGGCTATATCAAAAAGGAAGGTTTTAACCCTATTCTTAAAAACAGAGATCGAGTCTGACTCCCGAATCCAGATTGGCAGCTGGTTCCACAGGAGAGGAGCTTGATAACTGAAGGCTCTGCCTCCCATTGTACTTTTGGAGATTCTAGGTATTACAAGTAATCCTGCATTTTGGGAGCATAGTGCACTGTTAGGATAACACAGTAGTATCAGATCTTTTAAATAAAAAGGGGCCTGATTGTTTAGAGCTTTGTAAGTAAGAGAAGGATTTTAAACTTAATTTTAAACTCTATGGGAAGCCAACGAATGGAGGCCAGAACCGGAGAGATATGATCTTTCTTTCTAGTACCTGTTAAAACTCTTGCTGCAGCATTTTGGATCAGCTGAAGACTTTTTAAAGATGTTTTAGGACAGCCTGATAATAAAGAATAACAATAATCTAATCTAGAGCGAACAAAAGCACGGATCAGTTTCTCAGCATCACTCTGAGACAAGATGCTCCTAATCTTGGCAATATTACGCAAATGATAGAAGGCAGTCTTAGAAACAAATTTAAATATGTAAATTGAAAGACAGATCTTGATCAAAAATAATTCTAAGGTTCCTCACAGAGTTATTAAGAGAAAGAGTAACCGCATCCGAACTGAAAGTTTGATTTGGAAAGGTATTTCTAAGGTTTTTTGGACCAACAAGAATGACTTCAGTCTTATCTGAATTTAATAGCAGGAAATTACAAGTCATCCAAGCTTTGATTTCCTTAAGACAGGCTTCTAACTTGGCTAATTGATTACTATCATCTGGCTTCATTGACAGGTATAACTGTGTGTCATCTGCATAACAATGAAAATGAATACAGTGCTTTCTAATAATGTTGCCTAACGGAAGCATATACAAACTAAAAAGAGTAGGGCCTAGCACAGATCCCCGTGGAACTCCATGACTGAGCTTTGAGTTGAAAGAAAACTCATTATTGACATGAACAAACTGGAACCTATCAGATAAATAAGATCTAAACCACTGCAACGAAGTTCCATTAAGTCCAACATAGCGTTCTAATCTATCAAGTAGAATATTATGATCGATAGTATCAAAAGCTGCACTAAGGTCTAAAAGGACAAGTACAGAAACAAGTCCATTATCGGATGCAATGAGGAGGTCGTTAGTGACCTTCGCTAAGGCTGAATCAGTACTATGATGGATTCTAAAGCCAGATTGAAACTCTTCAAGTAAACCATTTCTCTGCAGGTGGTCAAATAATTGCGTAGCAACAACTCTTTCTAAGATTTTTGAAATGAAAGGGAGATTAGAGATTGGTCTATAGTTAGCTAAAGCTCCTGGATCCAGCGTTGGCTTTTTGAGTAAGGGTTTAATTACAGCCGTTTTAAAAGCCTGCTGTACATGGGCTAAAGTTAATGAAGAACTGATTATATGAAGAATAAAGCTACCAATAAGTGGGAAGACTTCTTTAAATAACCTGGTAGGAATAGGGAGAAAAGACAAGAAAAGACAAGTTGAAGGCTTGGATGAGGAAACTATTTTGTCTAACTCTAAAAGGTCAATTGGAGTAAACTCATCAAGACAGATACCAATTGAAGGAGTTGTAGTAGTTACTGTATTTAAGTTAACGGTGGGAAGAATCTGATTGATTTTACCTCTGATGGATGAAATTTTATGATTGAAAAAGTTCATAAAGTCCTGACTAGTAAGCTCTAAGGCAGGGGTCACCAACGCGGTGCCCGCGGGCACCGTGTCGCCCGCAAGGACCACATGAGTCGCCCGCAGGCCTGTTCTAAAAATAGCACAACTCGCAAGTGAGCTGCGTCTAAGATGTAATTTTTTTTGCCACTATTTTTTAAAATCACACTTGCATTTATATAGATTTTAAAATAACAATGTCTTAAAAATAAAAAAAAATGAAAATATGTTTATTATACATAAAGTTAAGGTGAACTCTGACCTAGTTCAAAGGTCAGTATTGTGCGCATGACAAAACCTTCGAGCTTGTGGAGAGTAAGCTTGCGGGCAGTGGAGATGGTGGTCGCAGTGCAGTCTCCTAGCCCAAAAACATGGCAAAAAAACAAAAAGACAGAGAATTTATCATTTTCAAAGTGAGCGGGAGGAAGAGTTCTTTTTTCCTACCGTGAAAGGAAGCTGCGTGTGTTTCATTTGCGGGGCGACGGCGAACGGCACTATGTGGACCTTGTTCTCAATAAAGTTTTGGGGAAAAAAAAAAAAAACCTTCAATACGCGTCATGAAACTGCTGTCCACTCTTTTTTTTTTTTTGTACCGGTAGGTAGATTTGTTCTGCAGTCCGGTGACAAGCCTTAACTCCCTAACCTGCATGTCTTTGGCATGCGGGAGGAAACCCACGCAAACACGGGGAGGACATGCAAACTCCACACAGATCACTGTTGGCCGGGGGCAGGGATCGAACCCACGATCCCCACGATCCCCACGATCCCCGCGATCCCGCGGCCGAGGGTAAACTGCTGCCGCTGTGCTGGTTATTACTCCAGCATGATTCTTGGCAAGAACTGTATGGATATAATTCCAGTGAAGAAGAACACACAAAAGTGTGTTTATTAAATGTAACAGATTTTGAGCAGAATTGCAGCAGATTTGTTCAGTTAAAAATGTGAGAAGATTTATTTAATATGAAAGTTGATTTTTCTTAAATGTTGCATAACTTTTTCAAACATTGTTCAACATAGTTCATGAATTAAAAGGGTTTAGTTTTTTATGGTTAAAAGGGACTGGTGAAAACTGGACATTTTTTTAATGAAATGTAGAAGTGATCATCTGAACAATTGCTGAGATTAATAAAAATAAAGTGTTGAATATTGATCTTGTCTGTTACCCACTCTAAGTTATTGATAATTATTTATTTATGTGTGTATATACTGTATATATGTATGTGTGTGTGTGTGTGTGTGTGTGTGTGTGTGTGTGTGTGTGTGTGTGTGTGTGTATATATATATACAATTTGTTATTTTAGAGGAGTGTGTCAAGTTGGTGCCCTTCACATGACTCGATACCCATGGAGTAGCTCTTGGTTTCAAAAAGGTTGGTGACCCCTGCTCTAAGGGAATGCTAGGATTGACAGAGTCCTGACTCTTTGTCAACCTGGCTACAGTGCTGAAAAGAAACCTGAGATTATTCTTGTTCTCTTCTATTAATGCAGAATAATAACTCATTCTAGCTTTTCTAAGAGATTTTTTTATAAATTAAAAGATGATTTCTCCAAGCTAAATAGATTTCATCTAAATTAGTGGAGCGCCATTTTCTTTTTAATTGACGAGTCTTCTCTTTTAAGCTATGAGTTTCTGCGTTGAACCAAGGAGTTAGAAATCTCTTATTAGACTTTTTCTTTTTTAAAGGGGCCACCAAGTCTAGAGTCTGATGCAGAGAAGCTGTAGCACTATCTTCCATGCTATCAATTACAGAAGGAGCAAGCTGTCTATAGCTTATTTCTCTTGTGTTGACACATGGCATAGATGAAACAATTTGCATAAATTTGGTAACAACATCATCTGAGAGGCATCTATTGTAGTAATATTTTTCTTTAGGAGCCAAATAGTCAGAAGTAGTAAAATCAAAGGTTAACAGACAATGGTCTGACAGTACAGGGTTATGAGGAGACACTACCAGATTTTCTATTTCTATGCCATATGTCAGAACAAGGTCCAACGTATGGTGGAGATAATGAGTAGAATTTCCTACTTTCTGAGAAAACCCAATCAAGTCTAATATTGAATTAAATGCCACATTAAGGCAGTCACTATCTACATCCACATGTATATTAAAGTTTACATGTATATTAAAGAATTATTCTATCTGATTTCAGCACTAAAGCAGCTAAGAATTTAGCAAATTCGGATAAAAATTCTGAGTAGGTTGTTGGAGGACAATAAACTATGGCAAATAAAATTGGATTTAGCCTAAAATTGCTAAAGTGCCCAATACTGAGGACCAGGCCCTCAAAGGAATTATAACATGTTTTTTGCTTTACATTAACTAATAGTTTGGAATGGTAAATTGTTGCTACTCCTCCTCCACGACCAGAACTTCTGGGATTTTGACAGTTTAAATAACCAGAGGAAGTTGATTCATTTAAACCAACATAATCCTCTTGCCCTAACCAAGTCTCTGTAAGGGATATTAAATCAATCTGATGATCAATTAACAGATCATGGACTAACAGAGACTTGGGAGTTTGAGACCTAATATTTAATAAACCGCATTTAATTTTTAAATTATGAGGAGGAAGAGAGACCAAGTCATTCACTTTAGAGGCTTCATGTTTAATTTGAGTTTTACCAACTTTTTGTTTAATCACTTTGGGATGCTTATACATTATAGTTTTATTTACTTTGGAGGGAGCAGACAATGATTTTCTGATGGGGAAGACAGGGGCTAAGTTGAGGGGTGTCGGATGAAGAGGAGCTGCAGAGAGTGTGTCAAATTGGTCTATTGATGCATCTAGTGTGGTGCGCTGTGTGTCTGTGTGCTTGTCACTTCTCGCTTTCAGCCTCTGCCTCTGGCTAGCTATTGCGAAAAGGAAGCCGAGTGCATAAGTCTTCCCTGCCAGTACATAGCCTCTCAGTAGATAAGCCCTATGCAATGCCTTCTCGTGGTGACACACGTAAACTGAGCACCTTGCGGTCTCAGGCCAAATTGCAAGGGACTCGGAGGAGGTCTGCCCCCAGACATGTGGCATGCCAGGCTCACCAGTGTGTGGACATATCCTGATGCCCATGAACAGACCCCCAGCTATGGGCCAAATAGTCTCACTGCCCTGTGAGTGCTAGGGATAGAATAAGGCTAAGGGAATCAACCCTGACAGAAATATTGGAGTGGAGCCCCGTAGGCGGAGTCATGGTCAAATTCTGCCAAGACTCCGGCAACTCCTGCATCCAGTGTCATCTCCAGCCCTCTCGACTACGTCCTGCCACTGGAATCTGATGACCCTGGAAGAGAGAGTAAGACTGACGCTGCGCAACTCTCCCTCACTTTAATCCAATTTTCTAGCGCAAGTCTCATCAATCCGTCAATCCGTTTCAAAAGTCCTGTGGCGATGGGCGAGTGGCAAAGCAGCAGGTGAGGATACACTGGCAGCTGTAGTCATGGACCTGCACACAGGCGGCTCAGGTCTAATGATCGCTCCTCACTGACAGAAGGAGCAGCGGGGTTCGGTGTCTGTCTGAGTGACTGAGCAGCCCTTTTTAGGATTGCACTGCTCACCTCCACAGTCTGAGGAAGGGGCTAGAAAATGTGCCCTAAAAATTGCCTGCTTCACAACACCCTGGCCAGCTTACCGTGGCTGGAGGGGATCCCACACTCGCGGTAGAAACAACAGAGGAAAGAAAAAAGGTGATGCCACTCAACATTGGCACATGGAATGTGCGCACACTTTTAGACAACCCGTCAGCTGATCGACCTGAAAGAAGAACGGCTTTAGTTAGCAGGGAACTTGCAAGATACAACATTGACATTGCAGCTCTGTGTGAAACCAGGCTTGCAGAAGAAGGTCAGTTAAATGAGTCGGGAGGTGGATATACATTCTTCTGGAGTGGCCGTAGCAAAGATGAGCGTCGCGAAGCAGGAGTTGGTTTTGCTGTGAGGAACAACCTTGTCAGCAAACTCTCCAGCCTCCCAAAGGGCGTGAATGACTGCCTCATAACAATGCAGCTTCCACTACATGACAGCAAGCAGGCTACTCTCATCAGTGCCTATGCACCAATGATGACAAACCCTGATGAGACTAAAAACAAGTTCTACGAAGAACTTGATGCTCCCCTGTCTACTGTGAAGCACAACAACAAGCTCATATTGCTCGGGGACTTCAATGCCAGAGTAGGACTGGACAGTTCTGCCTGGCAAGGCATCATAGGCAAAAATGGAGTGGGCAAGTGCAATAGCAACGGTCTTCTCCTGCTACAGACCTGTGCCAAACATGGCCTCCTCATCACAAATACTGTCTTCCACCTGCCCACTCGAAACAAAACCTCATGGAGGCACCCCCACTGCAAACACTGGCACCTCATCGACTATATCATCATCAGGCAAAAAGATAAGCAGGACGTCAGAGTCACAAAGGCCATGTGTAGTGCTGACTGCTGGACCGACCACAGGCTTATTGTCTCCAGGATGAAACTGCACATCAGACCTAAGAGAAGGCCACAGGGGGACAAGAACAAAAGCATGAAATGGCTTGATGTGTCCCAACTGAAAACCTACTCCAAGGTTAATGCACTCATGGAATACCTGGAACGCAAATTTGCAGATCTGAGATTCACAGCCAATGCTGAGAAAGACTGGGTGCTGTTCAGGAATACTGTCCACGCATCTGCACAGAAAATCCTGGGCCTCTCAACACGGAAAAAGCATGATTGGTTTCATGAAAATGATGAGGAAATAAAAGTTCTACTAACGGAGAAGCATAGCCTTCATTGTGCCCATCAAAGTGATCCCTCATCCGTCTCAAAGAAGGTGGCTTTCACCAGCATACACAGGACAGTACAACTCAAACTTTGAGAGATGCAAGACTCATGGTTGAGTGCCAAGGCGGATGAAATCCAGGGCTACGTAGACAGGAATGACTCAAAACGATTCTACGAGTCTCTTAATGCCCTGTACGGACCCAAGCCATCAGGAAGCTCCCCACTTCTGGGCTCAGATGGTTCAACCCTCCTGACAGAGAAGACCCAAATCCTCCAACGATGGGCTGAACATTTTGAAGGAGTTCTGAACCAGCCTTCTACTATAAACAATGAGGCAATCGACAGGATGTCCCAGGTTGAGATCAACGATGCCATGGATGAACTTCCTACTGTTGTTGAAGTCCAAAAAGCTGTTGGCCAACTGTCAAGTGGCAAAGCACCAGGGTCAGACGCCATTCCAGCTGAGATACTGCTGTAGGTTGTACTACTGTACAACCTAAGCAGGGCTGCTCGCAGAGATAGCAAAAAGACGTAACAAACTAATAGTTGTTTTTTTTTTTGTTTTGTTTTTTTTGTTTTTTTTTTTTTTTTTGAATGTAAAAGATGCAATAGACTTACACAATGGTCCTCTCCGGCATACAACTAGGAACATACCGGTCGCTATGGAGGGTGAGAATATGTATGGGCACATAATCATACCATGTAGGATAACTAAATAGACGGTTATGCTGTTTCATCCCACCTAGCAACAATGCTCTGCACTGTGTGTGTTTATATATTTACATATTTATTCCATCTAGCTACAATGCTCTGCACTGGGTGTGTTTATATTTATATATCTATATATTTATTCCATCTAGCTACAATGCTCCGCACTGTGTTTTTATATATCTACATATTATTCCATCTAGCTACATTGCTCCGCACTGTGTGTGTTTATATACTTGCATATTTATTCCACCTAGCTGCAATGCTCCATACTGTGGGTGTTTATATATTTACATATTTATTCCATCTAGCTACAATGCTCTGCACTGTGTGTTCATATATTCATATATTTATTCCATCCAGCTACAATGCTCTGCACTGTGTGTCTGTGTGTGTGTGTGTGTGTATATATATATTTTATAGTAATATGTACATATGTATATTAGCTGCTCTTGCTTGCTTGTTTTTTCTTGCCTTCTGATTGTTGCTCTGAGTGTTGCTATCCCTGTGCTGTTGCAATCCTGGAATTTCCCCGTTGTGGGACTAATAAAGACTTATCTTATCTTATCTTATCTTATCTTATATTCAAGACAGGTGGCCCAGCACTCCTTGAGAAGCTGACTGAACTGTTCCAGTCCTTCTGGACCCAAGGCACCATTCCTCAGGAACTCAGGGATGCATCAATTGTCCACGTGTACAAGAGAAAGGGCAACAGACAAGTATGCGACAACCATTGAGGTATCTCGCTTCTCTCCATAGCTGGTAAGGTCCTCGCAAGACTCTTGCTAAATCGTCTGATCACTCACCTAGAACAAGGCCTGCTGCCAGAATCACAATGTGGCTTCCGTAAGGGTAGAGGGACTGTGGACATGATCTCTGCGGCTCATCAACTCCAGGAGAAGTGTCTAGAACAGAACCGCGAGCTCTACACCACATTTGTTGACCTCACCAAAGTGTTTGACACTGTCAGTTGCCAGGGACTATGGATGATAATGTCAAAGTCTGGCTGCCCAGACAAATTCATCCTGATGGTGCGCCAGTTCCACGATGGCATGAATGCACGCGTCCTTGACAACGGTGAGGCATCAGAGGCTTTTCCAGTCACGAATGGTGTTAAACAAGGGTGCGTGCTCACACCCACCTTGTTCAGTATGATGTTCTCAGCCATGCTCACTGATGCCTTTCAGAATAGCACCACTGGGATAAGCCTCAGGTACAAGCAGGATGGAATCCTCTTCAACCCAAGAAGACTCCAGGCTATCACCAAGGTAAAAGAAACTTTACTGAGGGACTTCCTCTTTGCCGACAACTGTGCCTTAAATGATAGCTCAGAGAGTGAGATGCAGTTAAGCATGGACAAATTCTCCATGGCATGTGACAACTTCGGCCTCACCATCAGCACCAAGAAGACCAAAGTTATGCACCAGCCAGCTCCAAATGGCCAACAGGCAGAACCAACTATTACAGTGAAGGGGCAGAGACTGCAAGTTGTAGGCTAATTCACATACCTAGGTAGCACCTTCTCCCAGTCTGCAACAATACATACCAAAGTCAACCACAGAATAGCCAAGGCCAGCATTATATTTGGCAGACTCCGCAAAATTGCATGGGAAAGACGGGGCATTAGCCTAGAAACGAAGCTAAAGGTCTACTGTGCTGTTGTGCTCCCAGCACTCCTTTATGCCTGTGAAACATGGACAGTGTATGCAAGGCATGCCAGACAGCTCAACCGTTTCCACCTCACCTGTCTTCTTAGGATCTTCAGCATCAACTGGCAGGACAAGGTACCCAATACAGAAGTCCTTGAGCAAGCTAAAATGGAAATGGTCCACACCATGCTAATAAGAGTGCAAGCCAGGTGGGCAGATCATGTTGTCAGGATGCCTGATGAACGCATTCCAAAGCAGCTGTTCTACGGGGAACTCTCAGAAGGATAAAGGTCAAGAGGGGGACAAAAGAAACGCTACAAGGACACCCTGAAGGCCTCTCTGAAATCCCTCAATATAGATGTGGCCTCCTGGGAAACTCTAGCACAAGACCACTTGGCCTGGCATATGAGCATTAAGGATGGCTGCAGAAATCTCGAAGCCAGACGTATTGCTGGAGCTAAAGCCAAGCGCGAACTGTGCAAGACTAAACAGCCCAGCACATCAGCTAACGTGATGATGCATGCCTGCCCCACATGTGCCAGGACATTCCGTGCCAAAATTTGACTGATCAGTCATCTCAGGACTCACCGTCAACCGTCAACTCATCAATAGGATTACGAGGTCATCGTCAACAATAATGGACGAACAACATTTACTTTGGAGGGAGCAGAAAATGATTCTCTGATGGGGAAGACAGGGCTAAGTTGTGAATGGTTAAGGGATAGCGCCGTACCGTGGCTGCTTCATCCATCCAGGTGGATGCCCTCAATTTCCCCTCTGGGGATCAATAAAGTAGACAAAATAAAAAAATAAAAAAATAAAAAAAAATTTAAAAAAAGTTGAGGGGTGGCGGATGAAGAGGAGCTGCAGAGAGGCATGTAAGACTGTGACTCTGCTTCCTGGTCCCAACTCTGAGTTGTCAAGATTTTGGAAATTTGGATAAAAAAAGATGCCAGATTGTTAGATAAATGAGACGCACCGTCCAAAGTGGGATGGACACCATCTCGTCTAATAAGACCAGGTTTTCCCCAAAATGAGCTCCAATTGTCAATGTAGCCCACATTGTTTGCAGGACACCACACAGACAGACAGCGGTTGAAGGATGACAAGCGGCTAAACATGTCATCACTGGTCAGATTTGGGAGGGGCCCAGAGAATACTATAGAGGCAGACATTGTTTTTGCAAAGACACACACCGATTCTACATTAAGTTTCGTGACTTCCGACTGCCGGGGACTGATGTCATTAAAACCCTTGGACATTTCATTCTCAATATTAGCTTCTGGGCTGAGATATGGGTGGGCAATATAAGCTGCGGCTTCAGCCATCACCCATTTCGGATAACTTATGTTGAACTGTATTATCAGAGGAGTTATTGTTAATTTGACCTTGTTGGATTTTTTTCCCTTTGTTATATTATTCTGTTTCTTTTTTAATCTTTACTTTTAATCTATCCGAAATAAAGATTCATTCATTCATTCATTCAGATTATTAGACACAAGCAGTTAATATGAGTTTCCTCTGAAGAAGTCATGCCAAAACCTTTGAACACTTTTGATACCGCGAAAGTTGAGGAAAACCCTCACAAAGAGCAAGCAGGTTAGCCCGCACCCGCTTTTCAATCAGTCGATAACTTTAGCCTTTGTAGGTAGTGTGTAAAATTTTGGGTAGTTTGAAATCTGAACATTAATGTAGCATAAAGTCTTGACTTTGTTTTCATTGTTATATAATCAGTTGTTGAAGTTTCTGTACCTAAAGGTAAGCTTACGTACACACAAAAGAGGGTCTTTTTCCATGGAGACAGCCCTCTTTCAGTTCAATTCAGCTTTACTTGTCTAGCGCCATTTCACACCAACAGTCATCTCTAAGCACTTTCAAACCTCATAATTCCAGAAAGACCCCAACAATCAGGTGATCCCCTGTGAGCAAGCACTTGGTGACGGTAAGGAGGAAAAACTACCTTTTAGCAGGAAGAAACCTCCAGCAAAACCAGGCTCAGGGAGGGGCAGTCATCTGCTGTGACTGGCTGGGAGGTGAGGGCAGAGAGAGAACAGACATGTAGAGAATGAACAACATGACGGGGACCCAAATCTAAGGGAGAGAACAAACAGATGTTCATGAACACCAAAAATGTTACGACGTGAATGGAGAGTGAAGAAAACGGTGAAAGAAGTGAAAGCCCAGTGCATCATGGGAGGTCCCCCAGCTGTCTAAACCTATAGCAGCATAACAAAGGGAATGTTCACGGTCACAGAGGCAGACTTACCATTAGGCAAAGGTAGGCGACTGCCTTAGGCCTTGATCTGCTAAGGGCCCCGATCTACTGGGAGACCCATATATTTTTTTTAGATGTTTAGCATATTTAACATGATGTCCGACAAAATAAAGGAACACCAGTATAAATGGCAAATCAAATCACAAACATAACATCCTACCCCTTCTCCTCAGACTGCTGGACTCTTCCATGTTGTCTCTGAGCCATGCGCATGTGGGTACATTGTAAACAAACCATACAGCGTGTAGAAAAATGGAAAAAAAGGGAAGGGCACAGAGAATTTTTATCAAAACAACCCTTTTCACTTCAACCTAGGAGGAGACTTACCCTCCCGAGGAACAGAGAGCAACGCTGCTTGTACGAGCACACATGATGCTAATGACGAGCACCTGTTGTTAAGGAGGAAGCAGCAGTGACACCTGCTGCTGATAGTACAGGTAAACAACAAAAAAAATTTATTATTTTTTCTAATTGCAAGATTTGCAGAGGCCAAAGAGTCCAAAATTTAACCTCACAAGGTTAAATTTAGATATGACCAACTGTGCTCCCCAGGCATGCACAGGATATCTGCAGCCTCACAGAAGATGACATTACATGAGAGTAAATATAGTTTGTTTTATTAAGATCCCCATTAGCACTTGTATAAAACATTGGCTATTCTTCCTGGGGTCTTACCATATATATTCTCCCTTGTGTCTACTTAGTACAGAGGAGGGAACACAATAGATGCCTCTGCAAAATGGACAAGTCAGCAGATCATGAACAGGACCCTGCTGGCACGTGTGTGTAAGTCAGTCCCTCCAGGATTTCACGGGATGTTTTTATTGTTGTTGCGGCCCAAAAAGCCTGAATTTGCAGGAGCTTTGAGAGGGGTTTTTTTGCACTCAAAGTTGTGGGAAGAATTCCATATTTTAAAGCAGATGCTTTTTTTCCATAGTTTACTGAAATGGTATTCTATATAACACCACAAGAGAAGCACAGGATTATCAAAAATTTCCTATTAAACAGTGATTTGTAAATTAAGCAGAAACTTCTGCTATACAGAAAAACACTTTTGTGCAACAGCAAATGCAGACTTTAACACAATTAAGTGAGAATGAAGTAGCTACTCATTAATTTGTAATAAAAATGACCAACACTGTAGGCCACTCTTGCTGAGAACATGAATAAAAAGGATGAAAAAATAATTATCCATTACAACAGCTAAACTGGATTGAATGCATGTTCAAGAGTATAGATTTTGAAATTATGGTAGCACCTTTCACTAACTGCAGCGGTCCCCAACCACTCGGTACCGAGCACAGAGAAAAAAGGAATAATTTATTCTGTTGCTCTGTATTGTCAATCGAAGTCTGTGTTTTTCTGAAAAAATTTACTGCATATTCTCCCTCTTTCCATGCCTGACTCCTATCTGTCTCTGTCTGCCTGCTGTGTGTCTTGACACACACCTTTCTCATCAGATACTCATCTTTCCTTTAATGGGAGCCGTACCAGGAGGAGGGGCTCTCCTTGGGTGTTTGCTGGGGGCGCGTGTTGGTCCGTGTCCAGACTGGTGATTCATAGCTTTAAAGCTCATTGACAAGATGTAGTAATGATTTTACCTCTAAAGCTGGGTAAAATGTTCAATCACTGGTTGTAGTGTTAGAGTTGCTCATTTGTTTGTGGTTTTATGGCGTCTCTCCTCATGCCCGCTTCTGCAACAGGGTGCTTTTCAGGCAGGTGGATTTTTTCAACACAAACCTAGCACTTCATACACACAGTCAAGACAGAGACGTGGGGAGACATCCACCAACGGACCGGGGAAGAAGGAGGACGGAATGGTGTGGGAAAACTCGCGGGTGAGTGGGGTTTTTTTTTAATCGCACACTCTGTTTTTTGCTGATATATTGTGTTAATACTCACTATAGACATGGAAGTGAGCATGGTGCAGTAATACATTTGACTGGTTAGACTGAGTGTTTGGGCATTACTCAGGGACAAATTTAACTGGCGAAATTGGTGGAAGTTGATGAGGATTGGCCAAAATTGTGGGAAAGTTGCAGTGATTGGACAAAGTTACAAGGTTGCTCAAAAGATGCGGCGATGGCCTGATTTCACGTGAATTAGTGCGATCGCAATATTGCGAAATCCTGGAGGGACTGGTAAGTGTAAACAAACAACAGATCTTCCACGTGAATTGTTGTTGTTGCTTTATAATAGACAAGAGTCTACAATTTGTTAAACTTCTTTGTTTTTCTACAGATGTAATTCCTGATGCCTGAATGATATCATCATTTGAAGACTTCGCCAACATAGAGGAAATATCGCCACAACAGCAACGCAGTGTGCGGTGGAACCAATCCCCACTCACGGTGCTGGATTGGATTCAGTTCAGATGAGCCGGACGAAGGATCCGCAAGGGGTCTCGTCACTGCAGATGAGAATCACCGCACAGTTGGAGCCGCACTCATGAGAGTTTTCCAGGGGGCTCTAACCTGTAATCTCAGTAGTGACTGTGTTTAGGACTGCTCAGCAGTACACAACTGCTTGAAAGTGGCAGAATAATCCACACAGTTGTGCAGGGTCTGCAGGAGGTCTACCCGGCGGCCCCAGGTTCTGTGTTTTTAAAAAAAAAGTGAGAGCTGTTGTGAGCTCTAGGTTCAACATGCTGGTAAGGTTCTGATTTTTTCGAGGGGGAGGTAGATGTTAGATATAGATATTTGGCAGACGAGTAGCACGGACATGAGGACGTAGGCAGGGTGATGCCATCACGCCATGCCTATTTAGAGGGACTGTTGGTGAGAGTCATCCTCTTTGGTGCTCAGCCTCGAAGCCGACCACAACCTTCGAACCTTCTTCGAGCTTTTGTTAGCTCGAGATTAGATTATTGTAATTCTTTATTATCAGGCTGTCCTAAAACATCTTTAAAAAGTCTTCAGCTGATCCAAAATGCTGAAGCAAGAGTTTTAACAGGTACTAGAAAGAGAGATCATATCTCTCCGGTTCTGGCCTCCCTTCATTGGCTTCCCATAGAGTTTAGAATTAAGTTTAAAATCCTTCTTCTTACTTACAAAGCTCTAAACAATCAGGCTCCTTTTTATTTAAAAGATCTGATACTACCGTATTATCCTAACACAGCACTACGCTCCCAAAATGCAGGATTACTTGTAATACCTAGAATCTCCAAAAGTACAATGGGAGGCAGAGCCTTCAGTTATCAAGCTCCTCTCCTGTGGAACCAGCTGTCAATCTGGATTTGGGAGTCAGACTCGATCTCTGTTTTTAAGAATAGGGCTAAAACCTACCTTTTTGATATAGCCTACAATTAGGGAGGGATCATGTGTTTCTGAACCCTCCCTTAGTTATGCTGCTAATAGGTTTAGTCAGCCGGGGGACCTCCAATAATGCACTGGGCCTCACTCCTTTCTTCACTCTCAATGAAATATTTTTTTTTTTTTGCTGGTCATTAACATCTGTTTGTTCTCTCCCATAGATTGAGTCCCCATCGTGCTGTTTGCTCTCTACATGTCTGTTCTTTTCATCTTCTCTATAACCTCACCCCCCAGCCAGTCGCAGCAGATGACTGTCCCTCCCTGAGCCTGGTTCTGCTGGAGGTTTCTTCCTGTTAAAAGGGAGTTTTTCCTCTCCACCGTCGCCAAGTGCTTGCTCACAGGGGATTGCCTGATTGCTGGGGTCTTTCTGTAACTGTGGGGGTTCCCCCTACAGTTGATAGTGCTATGAGATGACTGTTGTTGTGAAATGGCGCTATATAAATAAAGTTGAATTGAATTGAATTGAATCTGTCACAGCTAGATATAAGCATATTAGCTACCTCACCCCGACACATGTACATCTTGATTTATCGTCATGAACTTCGGGTTCAGTGCAGCTCCTGTCCCCACAGTCCTATTATTCCAGACATAACAGTCTGTCTCCCGAATCCAGATTGGCAGCTGGTTCCAAAGGAGAGGAGCCTGATGACTGAAATATTTGCCTCTCATTGTACTTTTAGAGATTCTACAAGTAACCCTGCATTTCAGGAGCACAGTGCTCTGTTAGGATGAAAAAGTACTATCAGATCTTTTGAATTACAAGGGGCCTGATCATTTAGAGTTTTGTGAGAAGGACTTTAAATTTAATTCCAGATTCTATGGGAAACCAATGAAGGGAGGAGAGATGTGATCTTTCTTTCTAGTACCTTTTAAAACTCTAGCTGCAGCATTCTGAATCAACTGAAGACTTTTCAGAGACATTTTAGGACAGCCTGACAATAAAGAATTACAATAATCCAATCTCAAACTAACAAAAGTGTGGATTAGTTTCTCAGCATCACTCTGAGACAAGATGTTTTTAATCTTGGCAATGTTATGCAAATGGTAAAAAGCAGTCTTAAAAATAAGTTTGATATGTGAATTGAAGGTCAAAAATAACTCCAAGGTTCCTCATAGAACTACTGGATGATAGAACAATGCCATCTAAATTAAGTGCCTGATTTGGGAAAGTATGTCTAAGGTTTTTTGGGCCAACTAGAATGACTTTGTCATGATGTGGAGCACGGTTTGGGAATGGTGCTCACACTCCTGATTTAGTCTGATTATTTCTCTGTATTTCCTCACTGCTGTTTAGCATTTAATATGCATATTATATTATATTATATATATTATTATTATATTATTATATTATCTGCATCCCTGATTTATATTTATCCCCTTATGTTGACTTGAGCCTCCCTTCATCTTTGCCCTCACCTCTCCTTTTGTTTTGGGTTCCATGTATATTATATCTATTGCATCTCTGGTTTGTGTATTTATCTTGTCCTCATTTTCATGGGTTATTTCTCTCTGTTTATATTATCTGGTCTGTGTCTTATTTTGTAATTCTCCTTATTTACTGAGCTGTACTTTGACAGCACCCTGTGTTACTTCCTGGTTTAGCTCAAGTTTGCGGGCGGTCACAGTTGACAGCTGTCAATAATTAGGTCAACTTCCTTCGCTCCTGTAACCCACAGCTCTAATCATTTGTTCATTATCCCTGTGCCTCTTTCAGACGACTGCAACGAGCAGTCTGTTTCCTACTGTGTGAACACTGTATCCTCTGACAGGTATCCCCTGTCAGTTCTCCTCTCTGGATGAGCTCCGTCTGGCCCTTTTTGTTTTTCCTCCCGGCGTGTCTGGACGCCTCAGCCTGGGTCTGGCTGTTCTTCTGTTTTCCCCACGGATGCGAGCCCCATACTTTTTCTCCCGTATTCTGCCTTATGTGTAAGTGTAGTGTTTTGTGTATTTGTATTCTGTCATCATTAAATGTGCAACCTCACAGCTCCAGCGTTTGGTGTCTCCTGCCTGCCCTAAGGGGCGATTTATGACAGACTTCAGTCTTATCTGAATTTAATAGCAAAAAATTACAAGTCATCCAAGCTCTGATTTCCTTAAGACATGCTTCAAGTTTAGTTAATTTATGACTGTCATCTGGCTTCATTGATAATTGTGTGTGTCATCTGCATATCAGTGGAAATATATGCAAAATTTCCTATAATACCTAACGGAAGCATATATAAAGTAAAAAGAATTGGACCTAACACAGCCCTTAGACCACGAAAATGCCTTTTCCAAGTTTTTATATCAATTACATTAACGGTTTCTGCAGGATCTAGGCTTTGGAAGAGTGTTGAAGAGCGGGGTGGGTCTGGCGTTGTGGCTCGTGTGGCGTCTCTCGGCCCCTCGTTGGGTCTGTCTTTCGGTGTCTCAGCGGTGACGGGAATGTGTCAATACTCCAAGCCCTAGTTATGAACTACATGTAAAGAAGGTGGACATTTTAAGTCAGAGAATAAGTGACTAAACTCACTTTTAAAGCTCAAGAAGACATTGAAGGACCGGCAGTTAGTTCCCACTTCTGCATTTTCAGAGACAAAACAAAACTATTGAAAACTGAGGAGTTATTGAATCACTGGATGTGATTCTGGCAACCATAAATGCTCAGTCCTTGCATCAGAGTCAAAAGGCAAGTGCAAAGTAAGTTCTCATTAATTACACACATGTTGCCTCACATCAAAACATCCAGTATGTAATGGTCCCTGAGCAAAATGCTGAAAATCATTGACACCTCGGCGTGTTTATAGAGTAAATCTCTCCTGATTTTTCTCCGTATCCGATCAAAGCTCCGTGACCCACAGGCGTCTGATATGGTCCAAAGCATCCACTGAGGGGTGACAGTTGGGTGTATGTGCTTATTCACAGACAAAACAACACTTTGGCAGACACAGCAAACTCCCAGCTCACTTTCACAAACAATGAAAGCTCAAACGTTTGACATCTGAAGGCCACTTGTGTCAGAGGAGCTGTTTTTTTTTTTAAATTTTTTTTGCTGATGGTCCGTGAGATCATTGTCAGCGCCGGATTACAGAATTTTCAAAGGTCAAGCGTCACAACTGGACCGGGGATTCAAAGTGCAGACAGCTTAATGATGAAAGTTGGAGACTGGGAAATAATTGTTTTGATATCATGGGTTTTTCACTGGATAATCTGGATAAGAAGAAGAGAAAGAGAGAGGCAAGGATCATGGAGTTTGGACAGCTTCTCCAACAACACGCTCACTTTGTCCTTGTAAAGAATACATTTGTTTTAAATTTCCCTGTAGGCAATAAAACACAAAAAGCCGTATTCACAAATGTGCCTTTCATCAAATGAGAAAAGATGTCTTTATAGTCTTAGGTCAGGACTATTTTAGGCGGCCATCACATCACGATTGTATGCGGTCGGATTTGTCTCCCTTCCCTCCCCTATGATATGCATCCACTTAAGCACTTCGGACGTCACAGTGTGTTCTGGGCCCGCTTGTAACAACAGACGGTCTGCACACTGAATTTTCATGAGTACAGCCTTGGTCTGTAGTCACTGAAGTGATTGATCCTCTGTATACTCTGGCAGCAGCTTGGGTTCAGTAGCGGTTGTGAATGGATATATTTTACATCTGTTAAGTTATGGAGGAACACACTTGTGTGTTTTGTGTTTTTTTTATGGGGGCGGGGGTCAAGGTGGAGGACAATCTATGACATTAACCCTCAAAACTGATTTAAGGGGAGGAGAGAATACCAGCCAAGACCCCAGCCAGCATGCCCATGTGGGTTAAAACTGGGCTGTCTTATGGGTCCCATGTGGGTTCCCTGCTGGCTCCATCTCTATTTATCCACATAGACTTCACCTATTTACCTATTTTCGACTTATTTTTCATAAATCTGGACCTTTTTTTGTAAATTTGTGACTTTTTTCCCATAAATTTAATAATTTTTTGTTGAAAATTTGAAACTTTCTCATAAATTTTCAACTTTTTTTTTTTACTGTAAACTTGCAAGTTTTTCCCTTAAATTTGTGATTTTTTTTTCTTGTAAATTTGAAAATTTTTCTCATGAATTTGATTTTCTTGTGAAATAGTGATTGTTTTCTTGAAAATTTGCTAACTTTAGTCTTGTAATTTTGGAACTTTCTAATAAATTTGCCACTTTTGCACTGCAATCTTGCAACTTTTTCTAATAAAGTTGAGACTTTTTCCTTGTAAATTACGGGCATGCTGGCTGGGACTATACAGAACTGTGTAATAAAAAAGAGTGAATCATTTTGGGCCGCATCAGGCTCACACATTTGCATGCAGTCCATTTAAACAGGCTTAAGTCTGAATCTGAACCTGATGGAGTCTAATCGTGATGGATAGGCATTCATTTCAGCAGTCTGCATTAATGTGGGGTTGACTTCTAACGGCTGGTTCTGCTATTGTAATAAAAGGTGGTGACAGTTGTTCAGGAATCATTGTTTCAAACCGGCTGGCTGGGCAGTGTTGTGTTGTATGTGCCTGCCATCTGTTGGACTAGTAAGAAACACCACTTCTGACTTGTGCTTTAGCCACGGATTTATTTTTTTAACAAAGGGGCTATCTATGTACAACCTTATGTAATTTGTTTTTGATTTGTTTAGAAGTAGATATTGCTGTTTTGATTTAACAAATAAGATTGTCGCAGTGAAAACACAAAATAATCCTTCATCTTTCTGAGCACCTAAGGGGGTGAAAAACTGAAGGAAAACCATAGTAGACTGGTAGTGCCCGTCTAAAAGAAACATTTTTGTATTTATGGCACAGAGGGACAGTGGTCTGTAAAGTAGAGGAAAAAAATAAATTCCCACAAATGTATTAAAAAAAGCTCACTTATATCCTATAACATGTGTTGCGGTGAAAATCATTGTAGGCCGCCAGGAAAAAGAGGGAGTGGGTGAGTGCAGGAGTCGGCGGAGCACGTGCCTGCAGAGGTCCTCTGGTCTCTGTCTGGCTTCACCCCTCCTGCCTCACCGGCCCCTGGGCTAGACTCCCATCAAGCCCCGTACTCCGGGCCAGACACCGCCATGACCGCTTGTATTGAAGAGGCACGGCCGCCATTGTGCCACGGGAGAGTACACAAACAAACAGCTCAGTCACACACTGGTCTGCTCCCCCTGCCATTACGTCGACTCATCAAGCCCACTCAGTTTAGTCACAGGCTTCCAGAGCGGGCAGCTCCCCTCCTGGCTTTGAATGGGGAATCTGGCAAAAGATATTTGCTCATTTGTCCCCACACATGTATGCGGTTTGGTAACGCTGCTAGGGACTGCTGCTCCAGTGTTTCTCGCTGTGGAGCGCCACTGCAACCGCTGGGTAATGTCGTCCCACGCAGGGCTAACTATACAGCTTTTTGTTGTTGATATTCAGCTGTTTATGTCCTTAGATTTTCTCCCCCTGTGGATTTTGAAATGCAGCATGGGCAAGCAAGACCTGTGGGCATTGTATCATTTGGCACACTGCTCATATCATTATAAAATTAGACAAAAATGCATCAGAAGACATGCAATAGAACTTGGCTTAATGCTTCTCTCTCTTATACTGCATTTCTTTCCTCTTTTCATGTCCGCCACAAGGTTAACCTGCTGGCCTCTATTTCCTCTGAAGAGGATATCCCCCCACAGTAGAGCCCCCAAATCCATCACTGCAGACAACTTGAGATCCTTACATATACGACCTCCCCTCCTCTATTGTTTTCAAAGAGTTTGGGAGGCTTCAGCCTGGCCACAGTGATGATTATAGTCTGACAGTCAGGCTTCCATCCTCTCCGTTCACCCACTGTCTGATGGGGAGTGCATTTCTGATTCACTGGCACTTTTCAGCACAAATGGGGTTGCTGATACCTGATACCTGTAATTAATGCTGCCACTTTTTTTTGTCTCTACATAGTTTTAAGAGGGAGGATTTTCTGAAAATCCTACAAATCCAATCTGCCAGAGATCAAAAGTGAAATCCACAGCGAGTGTGTTTACAGTATTTGGTCAGCTGGTGAAGTGCATTTGTAGGACGAGCTGTTATGTATGTCTAAACATATTATTGAGTTAATGTTTCAAATGTACAGTTGGGTAGAGTAGCCAGAAATTGTACTCAAGTCAAGTCAGCTATGATATCAATTACTCAAGTATAAGTAAGAGTGGTCACCAAAAAATTACTTGAGCAAGAGTAAAAAAGTAGCTGCTCAAAAGTTTTTTGCATAGTAATGATAGTCGCTAGTATGCAATTTTTTTCCAGTAAATTTGTGAGTCTTGATTTAGTTTTTTTCTGTATATTTACAATCAAGGTTTGGCATTAACAACGGCCAACCGGCCAATGGCTGGTGGATTTCAGCAGTGGCCAGTAAGACAGCCACTCCCTCTAGCCACTTTGGCAGGTTGTAGTCTTCTCAAACGGCATCTAAAATAATAAACCTGTTGCAGTGTGAGACTACGAAACTACAACTCCCATAAGCACTATCTGCACACAAGTGTGTGCTCATTGGTCCACTGTCACCATGGACGGAGTCTGGAGGAGCCATGGACAGTCTACTTCATGTGTTGGTCTCTCGTCCTACCCCTGTTCAGCCAAGTGGGAAGAAATGCTATGGTTGGTGGAGCCAGACTCCGCCCACGGTGAGCTCATTCTGCAGCCAGTCTGGAGAAACGGCAACAGACAGCAGCTGACAGAACACACCTGTCCCCGCTCTCAGCGATCATATTAGCAGGAGAACTGTCCCTGATCTCTGCTGTCGCAGCGGTAAGTAGCTAATCCCTGTGCCCCCCTGCCCCTCTAACACACACACACATACACACACACACCAGCCCCTACCTCTGTGGTTAAACGCGATTATTGTTTAGAGCAAGAAGTTGTCCTTTACCCTCTAAATATGTATTTTTAATGGGTTGGTCCAGGGGTGTCAAACATGTGGCCCGTGGGCCAAAACCGGCCACCAGGGGGTCTAAATTTTTCTCTGTGAATTTACAGCTTTCTTTCTAGTAAATTTCTGACTTTTTCTACTGATTAGAATAGTTCATATAAATTTGAGACAGTTTTCTCCTTAAGATGAGACTTTTTTCTAAACAGTTTTCTTTTTCCTTCTCTTCTTTTTTCTTGTGAAAACAAGTTAGATTAAATCCATCAACAACTACTAATGATGTAGTGCAGCCATGATGGGGTGTCCCAATACATAGGGGTAGGCAAAGGGGGTATGGGTACAAATGAGAACTGGGACACACCCAAAATCTACCTGTACTTCACTCTCAAATTACAAATATGTTTCTCTACGGTTTTACAGTATTTACTGCTGTTCATAAATAAAGTGTTTCTCTTGCTATTTTTATGTTGTGGTGACCCAGCACACTGTGGACGGACACTATCTCACACTCATCAGGGCTGGAGGAAGTGGAGGACAATTGACAAATAGACAGAGAGCCCCAGGGGGCAATCAGTTGAGACTGTTATGTATGCGTCCTGGAAAGGATGTTCGGGCCGGGCGCCAGCTGATGTCATGCTAATGTGGGTATTAAATGGCAATCACTATGCTAATGTGCCATGCATTCTCTCTGTCTGTATAACATATAAAAGAGCTTGTTACACATGCCTCAGCAACGCAGTAGCTCACCGAGCTACAAAGCGTGTTTCATTATGTTGGAGGAAATAAAATCTTGCACCCTTCCAGCTCGTTGCATCTCACCTGTTCTATTACCTCCACATTGGTGACCCTGGACGTGCATGGTGCGTCTCTCGACTATGCCATTTTCTCCACACTGGTGACCTGACGAGAGAGAATGACCGTCTACTCCCTCTCACCGCGCTGTGGATTCCAGAGGACCAGAGAATGCCTCCATCCTCTTCATCCACTCCGGAGCGCGCTCTCCGGAGCAGGCAGCGCTGGGACTGACACGAACCATGAACGGCGACATGAGCGAACCGAAGGAAACAGCCTGAATGGGGAAGATCATCGGTGCCGTCTGCGTTGATTTCCATCAAGCTGCCGACCCTGACTCACCTCCCTACAGCGGACTTTCAGTGCACAGAAGCTCCGTGCGCACACCGCAGGATTGTGAGGACAGCACAACTTCCAGATACGTGGCCGCAGCGCGCGCCATGCACCAGGGACAAACCGGCTCCACAGACTCACACATCAGCCTCCGCAGCTGCACATGCCCCGGGAACACGGCCGATCACCATCCTGGGAACCTTTAGGGCTGCTGTCACCCTAAAGCAGACGTGCAGCCTCTCACGCAGGACATGTGTTTGTCTCTCAGCTGCTGCGCACAACAGGAATTTAGCTGATTGCTTTCCCTGATGCCTTTAGGGCTGCTTCCGCACCTAAAGCAAAACTGCCAAGTCCCTCACACAGCTTCAGTTTTTTCACAGCCACTACACATCCTCGGGGAATTTGGCCGTTCGCCTTC
This sequence comes from Pholidichthys leucotaenia, assembly GCA_020510985.1. Classification (NCBI taxonomy): domain Eukaryota; kingdom Metazoa; phylum Chordata; class Actinopteri; order Cichliformes; family Pholidichthyidae; genus Pholidichthys; species Pholidichthys leucotaenia. Next base: position 59,150,745 of record CM035840.1, on the reverse strand, counting down.
CCCTCATCCTCGCAGGACTGTGCCCGCACTAGGAGTCAGAGACTAAATTTTTTTTCACAGCTGCTGCGGATCACCGCCAGGTTTACTGGGAAAGTCCCTCACCATGGCGGATCCACACACAATTTTTGCACGGCCCAGACACTTTTGACGTCCCGGACCGGCACTCCCTTATTCCCACCCCCCTCCTCCACATCGCTCTTCCCGCACCTCACTCCCTAAAGCCGGCCGATCGCCGGTTTGTTCCATTACGCACGATGCGCACCGGCCCCGTGCGCCCACAATCCACAGCCGTTCAATGTGCTGGAACTCGGAGCGGAGCACACTGTCTTTTCCACCCCTCCCCTGTCCCCCCCATGGACTGATATGCCCTCCGACACTCCTCTACAGCAGGACAGTTCTACCGGAGCTGGAGCCCAAACGACTGGGGGGGTCACAGCCCCTTCTGAGTGTTCTGGGGGGAGCCTGTGTGGTGACCCAGCACACTGCGGACAGACACTATCTCACACTCATCAGGGCTGGAGGAAGTGGAGGACAATTGACAAACAGACAGAGAGCCCCAGTTGAGACTGTTATGTATGCGTCCTGGAGAGGACGTCCGGGCCGGGCGCCAGCTGATGTCATGCTAATGTGGGTATTAAATGACAATCACTATGCTAATGTGCCATGCATTCTCTCTGTCTGTATAACGTATAAAAGAGCTTGTTACACATGCCTCAGCAACAAAGTAGCTCACTGAGCTACGAAGCATGTTTCATTTTGTTGGAGGAAATAAAACCTTGCACCCTTCCAGCTCGTTGCATCTCACCTGTTCTATTACCTCCACAATGTATGTATAATTGTCATTTATGTTTAAAAAGGTTGTAAATTTAGTTCCAAGTAAATTTAAGCATGCCATAGTCAAATTTGATTATTTTAAACATAATTTCCCAACCACAAAACTGTGGCTAGTGAGAAGGCTGAGTGGCTAGTAACTTTGAAAAATCATTAGCCACAGTGGCTGGTGATCAAAAAAAGTTAAGGTCAAGCCTTATTTACAATACTGTTCTCAAGATTGTACAACTTTTTCTACATAGATTTGAAAGTTTTTTTCCACATTAATGTGTGATTTTTACAAGATGAATTTGCAACTTTTTATTCAGAAACTACTTTTTTCTTTCTCATGAATGTGTGGCCTTTTCTGTGTACGTTTGGATTTTATACTCATAAATATGTTAGTTTTTTCTAACTAAAAAACTAACATTTTTCTAACTTTACTTCTACCCCCACTGCTACTCCTCATTTCTAAGAGGAGATGCAATTTTTTTTTTTAAATGTGGATGGATGTGTTGTGTGGGGATTTGATATTTGGGGCTTGCCATTGCCTGGCTGGGGGGTTGTGGGTGATGATGTCAGGTGGGCTATGACTGGAAAATATTGAGCTGTTTTTTCTATAATAGAGTTAGTTCAGTGCTCAGTTGAATGCGGCTCCAGTCTCATGTTATTCCGACATAACATTTGGCAACAAGAATCCACCATGGGAGCATGCATTAGACCGCCACCTCCATTTTTGCAGTCTCTGGGCATCCCAACCATTCCATGGGGCCGCTGGCGGGAGACATTCGAGGTGTATGTGGCCGCGGCCGGTCTGAGCGGCACCAATGAAGAGAGACGGAGGAGCCTGCTCGTTCACTCCCTCGGTGAAGAGGGCCAACGGATATTTTTTGGGCTGGGTGGCAATGGCTCGCTGAAGAAAGGTTTGGACTTAATGGACTATTTCTTCAGGGACCATTCCAACATCACAATGCGAAGATATAAATTTTTTGACTGCCGACAGCAAGCTGGTGAGTCCACTCAATCCTTCATTATGGAACTCCATAGCTTAGCAAGGGAGTGCGCCTTTGAGCCTATGGAGGAGGAGCTCATCCGGGACAAGCTAGCCCATGGTATGAACAACGAGTGGCTGAAAGACAAGCGGACGCTGACTGCGGATGTCCTCACACTAAAGAAGGTGGTTGAACTGACTAGGCGGCTGTACCTGTGGGTGTACCTGAAAACGCCCATGTGGGTCACGAACGCTGTCAGGTTCCTGCTGGCTGGGTAAAGAGGCACTTGCAGGTAACCCTGGCGAAGATCCAGTTTTGTAAATACCCTTGAGCCACTGAATGTTGTGGTGAGTTCTTCTGTTGTAGAGAGTGGGTATTTGTCTGGCACAATCGCCTTATTCACCATCCTAAGGTCAATACATGGCCAGATGCTGCCCATCTTCTTCCTGGCCACCACAATGTTTGATATCCAGAGTGAAGCATCCATCCTCTCGATGATGCCAGCTTTGAGCACTCTTTTCAGTTCCACCATAACATCATCCCGCAGAGCGAGGGGAAGCCGCCGTAATGGTTGGATTTTCGGTGTCACGCTTGGGTTGATGAGCGGGCGGTGGTGGAACGCCTTGATGCATCCAAGGCCCACAAACAACACTGGCCAGTGTACATGACATTTGGGGAACACTATCAGCACCGTTGAGCCCTCTGGGTCCGTGATGGAGAATCCCAGTTCTCCCAGCAGGTCGATTCCCAGCAAGTCGGCCCCCTGGCACGAAACCTGGAAGGTGAACGCGGGAACGATCTTTAACCCACATTTCACCGAGAAGCTGACTGTGCCCGCCATTTCAATTTCAGCGTGACCATACCCAAACATTTTCACCGCCCCTGCATTGATGATTTTGCCCGGGAAAAGTCTTTTCAATGTAGCTATACTTAATATGGACTTACCGGCTCCTGAGTCCAGCATAAGCAGAACATCAACTTCGTCCAGCTGCAGGACATACCACTTTAACGGTCCCTTCTTTGCGCCCGCTACACACACCTGCATCATAATCTCGGGCTCCACCGCCGATAATTTAGTAGTGATGGTACAGGCCCTGTCCCGTGCCACAGTCCGCCACCTTTTGAGTGTCTACCCCGAAGAGTTAGCTACGTTGCTAATGGCTAGACTTGGAGGGAAAACTTGAGTAGCTACGTTCTCTTTAACTAGCACTGGTAGGCCCAGCTGGCCAGTGGACTCAACTCGCCTAGTCAGTTCAACCACTTTCTCTAGCGTGAGGACATCTGCAGTCAGTGTCAGCTTGTCTTTCAGCCACTCGTTGCTCATACCATGGGTTAGCTTCTCCCAGACTAGCTCCTCCTCCATAGGCCCGAAGGCACACTCCCTTGCTAAGCTATGGAGTTCCATAATGAAGGATTGAATGGACTCACCAGCTCGCTGTCGATGTTCAAAAAATTTATATCTTCGCGCTGTGATGTTGGAATGGTCCCTGAAGAAATAGTCCATTAAGTCCAAACCTTCCTTCAGCGAGCCGTTGCCACCCAGCCCAAAAAATATCCGTTGGCCCTCCTCACCGAGGCAGTGAACGAGTAGACTCCTCCATCTCTCTTCATCGGCACCGCTCAGACCGGTCGTGGCCACATACACCTCGAATGTCTCCCGCCAGCGGCCCCATGGAATGGCTGGGATGCCCGGAGACTGCAAAAATGGAGGTGGCAGTCTAATGCACGCTCCCATGGTTTATTCTTGTCGCCAAATGTTATGTCGGAATAACATGAGACTGGAGCCGCATTCAACTGAGCATTGAGCTAACTTTATGATAGAAAAAAACAGCTCAATATATTCCAGCCGTAGTCCACTTGACGTCATCACCACACAACCCTCTGGCCAGGCAATGGCAAGCCCCAAATATCAAATCCCCACACAACACATACCTGTGCTTGAAATCCAGCCGTGGCTGTTGAGACAAGAGTATTTCCACTTTACATCCAGCCGTGGCTGTTCAGAATACAGTTGATCCACTTCACAGTGTTGTTAGCATAGCTAGCCATTACTTAGCACTAGTTTTGTCGGAACTTTGTTGCTGTTTTCAGGCACTTCTGAAGATTGCAGTAGGTCTCAACTGGCACTTTAGCTTGCAACCCACCAATATGGTTTTGTCCTTAACCCCGACAAAGGAAAAATAATCTATTTCCACAAAAACAAAGTAGCTTCATCTCTTCCTCCGCTCAGTAGTGAAGACTCTGCTCTCTGCAACAGGTGACGTCAACTGACGGGAACGTTTCAGCTGCAGTAGGGTCAGTTTGCATATTCATTTATTTGCGCTAAAAATATCTATCCATAATAAAACAAGAAATGAGTAATGCATCCCATTAAATTTCAGTAACTGTAACGCATTACTGAATTTTTAAACAGTAATTTCGTTACACAGCACGTTACTGCAAAAGTAGTGGCATTACAACACTGTTGTAGGCTATGTCAGTGGTGCCACCTTTTGAACAGGAAGTTGGATGTTGCACAGTCAACCCAGTTACAAAAATTCAGCTGAGGGACCCCACAGAGCCTTGCAGACTGGAGAGGATGATGAAATTTATATCACATTAGCCTTGCACTCAAGCAGACATGTAAAGCATAATGCCAGCCTTGAATTTAACACTAAACTGATACTCTGGCATTTTGGGCGACCTCATCCTGTGCACTTAAAGCATGTATGCACACATATGCACACAAAACTGAACTTGTGGAAGATGAACGCAGACGAGACAGCGAGCTGAACAACACACAAACTTCATTCCTCTTCCACCATAAAACACAGAAACTGTGACTTGAGTGCCTGAGCAAACTCCTTCATATACCTTTATTCCTGCCTCTGGCACACAGGGTAAACACATAAACATACAGACGTGAAAGACATGCACACACAATAACATGACATTGACACACACGTCACAGAGCAGGTTTTGCTACCATACATTCGCACCCCTGCATCCTCAGATGTCAACCTGGTGCGGTGGGGGGCAAAAGGCACATCTTTGTTTGTTTGGCTCAACTCACTTTCCCCATTAGCATCCCTATCACAAAAACAAATCTCCCCTGCCTCTATCTGCCTCCCCTACCAAACTCTTTGGGTCAGATAGGGGTAGGGGAGATTAGTAGATTGATAGATCTACTAATCTGCTGCCCCCAATCTCCCTCCCCTACCAATCTACTGGTAGGGGAGGGAGATTGGGGGTGACAGTGGCTCAGGAGGTAGAGCCGGTCGTCCAATAACCGCATGGTTGGCGATTCGAATCCCACTCTCCCCAGATATCCTGCCGTTGTGTCCCTGGGCAAGACACATCACCCCCAATTGCTCCTGGTGGGTCTGGAAGCGCCATGTTAGGTAGCATGCCGCCATCAGTGTGTGAATGTGTGTGTGAATGGGTGGATAGCAGGATCTGTAAAGTGCTTTGGTCATCAAAAGATGAGAATAAAAAAGCGCTATATAAGTGAATATACATCAATTTACCATTTACCAAACCCTTTGTCCTGGGTGGAGTGCCATATGTACTGTGTCCACCACACAGCCCCCTTCCCCGAACACCCAGAAGGGTCTCTAACTCTCTGGCACCTTGGGCTTGAGCCAGCGCCAGTAACAGCTGTAAAGTGGAGTCGCCGGACCAGCCAAAGCGTCTTGCTGTTGAGGTGGATAGGAGACAAACTCAGCCTCCGGTGCGCAGTCCTGTGGAGGGGGAAAGGGTGGGAAGGGGAAAGACCTAGTCTGTTGCCAACAGTTCTCTGCAGGAGGAATTGTTATGTATGTAAAATGAGGGACAGGATGCAAACCACACACACAATCAAGACCCTCCCTAATTTAGAACCTGAATCGTGCACTAAGGAACAAGGAATCATGAACTGGAGGAAAATGGCCTGTCACATTCACACAAAATAACTCAAACAAGCATTTTTTCCTTTTTTTTCCAAAATATACACACAAAAAATAACTAAATTGGACCATGTCTCTAAAGTAAGTAAAATAATCCCATAACATACATACATACTCGCATGCACACCAGCAGAGTATATCTCTACATATTTACATCAATTTTGTATACTTTATTGTATTTTGTATACTTTATTGATCCCCAGAGGGGAAATTGAGGGCATCCACCTAGATGGATGAAGCAGCCACGGTACGGCGCTATCCCTTAACCATTCACACACACATTCACACCTAGGGCCACTTTAGAGTCTCCAATTAACCTAACCTGCACGTTTTTGGCCTGTGGGAGGAAACCGGAGAAAACCCGGAGTAAACCCACGCAGATACGGGGAGAACATGCAAACTCCACACAGATCACTGTTGGTCAGGGGCTGGGATCGAACCAGGGATCCCATGGCCAAGGGTGAGTTGTTGTGCTGCCACAGTGCTAACCACTGCGCCATGGCACCACCCATCAATGATATTTAAGTCACACCTACATCCACCGGCAGCCAGAGGTAACACCGGCCCGGACGACCAGGGCAGCCCCAAATCATGCACGCCCCTGGCCACTGTAGTTAAGACCGGCTCGGCGGTCCTGGGCATCCCCACGGCATGAACGCCCCTGGCCACCATCTGCCTCTGGGATCAAAACCATCCTCCCCTGCAAAAATGTCACTCTTCACCACCAACTGCCTCATTTCTCGGGACCCACCGTGCTGCTGTCCGGCACACCGTCTCTCCATGCTCGTCGTCAGCTCCCGACTGCTTTCAACACCACTGCAGCTGCCATCGTTGTCTCGAACACTCCAGCACCCCGTGGCCTAACTCTGGGAAGACCTGAAGCCTGCTTGTCGGCGCCACTCGCTGCCTCCGGCGCCTCGCCGTAACGCCCAGCACCCTCGTCCAGGGTGACCTGAGCTCCAGCACTGAGACACTGCCCGACCTCCGTGGCGCACGTTTGCTGTTGCACACTCCCGTGGCTCACAGCACGTCGTTTCCCGACCCCGACACCTCTCCACTGCTCCCAGCACCCTAATTCCAGGCGCTCCGCTGTGCTGCCTCCATGTCCAGCTGCTGTTGCTCTCCCTCGGGGCTCTCAGCGTCACTCTCGTTGACGTCACTCTTCAACCCGGGTATTTCATCGCTGCTCTCGGTGCCCTCGTTCCAGGCACTCCACTGCATCGTCTCCATGCCCAGCTGTCGCTGTTCTTCCCCGGGGCTCTCAGCTTCCATGGTCCCGCTCACTTGCTGCCTACCCTCCAGCTGCAGGGATGACTCCTGCTGCTCTCCCTCTCCGCTGTCGCTGTACACTGCGCCATCCGACTCATCAGCGCTATGGTCCTGTATCGTGCTGAGCTCCTTGGCTGGCCTGCTGTCTTCAGTGACTGGAAACTCCTCCATTCGTGTCCCTGGTCCTACCTCAAAGTCTAGCTGGTAACTTGTAGCTTGGTTTTGGCGCAAAGTTAGCTGAGCGGCTAACCTATCCATAGGCACAGAACGGATCATTAGCTTCCCCCAGCTAACTAGCTTAGCTGTTCCTGGCGCAAACAGCTCCATTACCCACAGCTTTGTGGCTCTCGTCTGCTCGTTGAAGGACTCAGCCAGCCGCTCAACAGCATCCTCATAGTACTCCATTTCACCCAACATACCGAGAATTCTTTGGCCCTCCGCGAGCAGAGATTGTGGGCCAGGAGTGCTCGCCGTCGTCTCCCGTCGAGCCTACTTAAGCACAGCACCCTGATGTAATCCTCGAACATGGCCCTCCACTGCGGCCACAGGATCACCGGCTCTCCCGTGTACTTTAGAAACAATGCAAGTGGTGGAGGTAGCCCGTACGCTCTCATAATTTTTATCCTCGTCACCAAATGTTATGTATGTAAAATGAGGGACAGGAGTCTCGTCTATCATGCAGCAAGTTCACTCTTTATTTATTTATCATTGTGTGAATGTGTGTGTGAATGGGTGGATAGCAGGATCTGTAAAGCACTTTGGTCATCAAGAGATGAGAATAAAAGCGTTATATAAGTGAATGCCATTTACCATTTTACCATTTACCATTTTTATTATCAGAACCAAACTATTTATACACAAGGGACGTGCCCACCTGACATCACACGAAGGGCAGGTACGGCAGCACACACACACAACACACTCACTACACCACAGGAACACCAATCTGCGGGGCCACTGTAGGTGGGCATCCGCGCCGGGAAGCTTGAGCCAACACCACCTGTTCGTCTGCCAACACATAAGCAGGCTTAAGCCTGTCAATGCAGACAGTTTCTCTACGCCCCCCAAAGTGTAACACAAAATGCTTTTCCCCAGTCTCCAGCACTCTGAACAGTCCGTCATACAGTGGGTGCAGCGGGGTTCTGTGTGCTAACAAAAATGAACTTGGCGCTCTGTAAGCTCTTTGGGACGAAGGTATGGGGAAAACAATGGTGCACCAGGCCCGGCACCTTGGCCGGCCCTGCACCGTGAAAAAATTGCGTGGGCAAGTCGGTCTCGGGTGCAGGGTTTTCCAGTAAAAATTTCCCAGGGATCCACAGCGGCTGAGAAAAAACAAGTTCTGCCGAGGAGGCTGCCAGATCCTCCTTAGGCTCAGAGCGCAACACTAACAGGACCCAGGGCAGGCGGTCGACCCAATTTGCATCCGTGTGTGAAGCACTGAGCGCTGCTTTAAGTGACCTATGAAAACGCTTGCATAACCTGTTAGCCTGGGGGTTGTACGCGGTGGTGGATTTTGACCCCCAGGTTCTGGGCCATCGCGGACCAGAGTTGTGAAACGAATTGCGGATCCCTGTCGGAAGTGATGTCCAGTGGGGATCCAAACCATGCAACCCACACCGACAAAAAAGCGTGAGCCACTTCCGCGAACATGGTGGAAGCCAGCGGGACAATGTCAAACCAATGTGTGGTGCGGTCCACGTACCGTGACCACACATTAAATTAAATTGGAAATCTGAACTATTTTATTGACAAAATATTTTTACCACCCTTGACCACTGGAGGGGGGCCTTGACCACCCTTTAAGCGTTCCTGTCGCCATACGGCGTCTGGGGCATCTAAAGCGTTAAGCTTACCAGCTAGGTGCTGGATGTCGGTCGTAAACTCTGAAATCGCGGCCAAATGTTGTTGCTGAGAGTTTGGACATTGCATACGTTAGTGGCTTATGATCAACAAATGTGGTGAACTCACACCCTTCTAGCCAAAACTGGAAGTGGTGCGTCACCAGGTGGAGGCCCAACAACTGTCAAACATACTGTATTTGTGTTCGTTGTCGCGCAAACTACGGTTGAAAAATGCGAGGGGCTGCCACACACCGGAGACGTACTGCTCCACCACTGCCCCTATGGCAACGTCAGATGCACCAGTGGTGAGTGCTATCCACACTGACGGGACAGAGTGGGCTAGCAAAGTGGTGTTAGCGAGCGCTGTTTTGGCATTTGCGAAAGCCTGGACTCGCTTGGGGGTCCAGTCGATGTTTTCCACAGGCTTCTTTTTCTTGAGTGTGGCGTACAACGGCTGCAGTAGCTGGGCTGCTCGGGGGAGGAAACAGTTGTAAAAGTTGACCATGCCCAAAAATTCATGCAGGGCCTTCACAGTCTGCAGATGTGGCAAATCTGACACAGCACACACCTTAACAGGCAGCAGAATCACGCCCCCCGGCAAAATGCGGTGACCCAAAAAAAATCAATCACTGGCACACTGAATTGGCACTTCGCTGGGTTAACGATAAGCCCATGCGCTTCCAACCTCTGGAAAACTAGCTTGAGATGGTAGACGTGCTCCTCCTTGGATGCGCTAGGCACTAGAATGTCGTCTATGTAGACAAAAACGAAAGGCAGGTCATGGAGCACCGTGTCCTTCATTCTTTGGAAGGTTTGCGGCGCGCTCTTTAACCCGAATGGCATGCGTAAAAACTCAAAAAGGCCAAAAGGAGTTATTACCGCTGTTTTGGGAATGTCCTCCGCGTGCACCGGGACCTGCTGGTACCCGCAGACCAGATCCACTTTCGAAAAAACACACGTCCCGACCAGGTGCGCGGAAAAATCCTGGATGTGCGGGATGGGATACCGATCGTGTTCCGTGGCATTGCTCAAGCGCAGGAAATCGCTGCACGGTCGCCACAACCCATCGGCCTTAGGCACCATGTGTAGTGGGGATGCCCATGGGCTGTTGGAGCACCTAACGATGCCAAGCTGCTCTAAGTTGGTAAACTCCTCTCGCACGCTGGCTAGTTTAACTGCATCCAGGCACCGAGGTCGCATGAACACCGGCAGGCCTTTTGTGGTTATGAAGTGTTCGAGCCCATGTTTGGTTACTGGAGCAGAAAATGTCAGAACCATGAGTGCTGGTAACTGTGAAAGTAAATGCTGGTACTTACTTACCAGGACTTCGTGGACTGGTGCCATCGGAACTGCCTCCAGATCAACGCGAGGAAAACTAAGGAGCTGGTGGTGGACTGCCGCAGGCATGGGCAGCCCCTCACAGTACCAGTAAATATACAGGGAACAGACATCGAGATGGTGACATCCTATAAGTACCTGGGTATTCATCTGAACAATAAACTAGACTGGTCACACAATACTGATGCACTCTACAAGAAGGGACAGCGCAGGCTGTTCCTGCTGAGGAGACTCAGGTCTTTTGGTGTACAAGGGGCGCTGCTGAAGTCATTCTATGACACGGTGGTGGCATCAGCCATCACTTTTGGAGTGGTCTGCTGGGGCAGTGGCATTACTGCAGCCGATAGGAAGAGACTGAACAAACTGATTAAGAAAGCTAGCTCTGTCCTGGGGCAGCGCCTTGATCCGATGGAGGAGATAGGAGAGAGAAGGACGGTGGCTAAACTGTCATCTCTGCTGGAGTCCGAGTTCCACCCTATGCAGGACATACTGAATGCACTGAGGAGCTCATTTAGCAGCAGACTACATCATCCCAGGTGCACAACCGAGAGGTTTCGTAGGTCCTTCCTACCAACGGCTGTCAGACTGTACAACCTAAGCAGGGCTGCTCGCAGAGATAGCAAAAAGACGTAACAAACTAATAGTTTTTTGAATGCAAAAGATGCAATAGACTTACACAATGGTCCTCTCCGGCATACAACTAGGAACATACCGGTCGCTATGGAGGGTGAGAATATGTATGGGCACATAATCATACCATGTAGGATAACTAAGTAGACGGTTATGCTGTTTCATTCCATCTAGCAACAATGCTCTGCACTGTGTGTGTTTATATATTTGCATATTTATTCCATCTAGCTACAATGCTCCGTACTGTGGGTGTTTATATATTTATATATCTACATATTATTCCATCTAGCTACATTGCTCCGCACTGTGTGTGTTTATATACTTGCATATTTATTCCACCTAGCTGCAATGCTCCGTACTGTGGGTGTTTATATATTTACATATTTATTCCATCTAGCTACAATGCTCTGCACTGTGTGTTCATATATTCATATATTTATTCCATCCAGCTACAATGCTCTGCACTGTGTGTCTGTGTGTGTGTGTATATATATATATTTTATAGTAATACGTACATATGTTTATTAGCTGCTCTTGCTTGCTTGTTTTTTTTTCTTGCCTTCTGATTGTTGCTCTGAGTGTTGCTATCCCTGTGCTGTTGCAATCCTGGAATTTCCCCGTTGTGGGACTAATAAAGGCTTATCTTACCCCCTGGAGCTATAACGCTAGCCTGTGTTGTTGGCCCAACTCCCCAAGCTGTGCAGGGCAGGGAGGTAAAAGAGACAGCATCCACTAAACGTCTGTTGGCAACATCGACTAACAACCCATAAGCACATAAAAAATTCTGTGCCTAAAATGGGGACAGAACATGCTGCTACCACAAAGTCCCATTGGTAATTGCGTCTGTGTAAGCACACTGTCAACATCCGTTCGCCAAACGCCCTGATGCCGGATCCGTTGGCGGCCGTGAGCTCGGGACTGCTGCCTCCTGCCGATCTGTCTGCAGTGACCGGCAGAATGAGGCTCTTCTGGGAGCCAGAGTCCACCAAGAAACATCTCCCCGAACATGTGTCTGTAATAAGCAGCAGCTTGTTGCTGTCACCAGCAGTCGCAGCTGCTACTGACTGCTGGCCATGCTGTTTCCCTGGCTTCTTGAATTAGCACGGTGGCAGACAGCATTGGGCATTCAAGCCAAAGCGGTGGTGGTAGAGACAGAGCGTCCTGTTCCTGTGTCTCTTGGCATCCATCCCAGTCACCACCAACAGCTCCTCGATCTCACTGGAGTCCTTCCCGGATGCCGGTGTCATTGCGTGCACGTTGAGAGTTCTGTTCGCTAGGATGATGCGGTCCACTTCCTGCGCCAGAGTGCGGTAGTTCTTGGTTAACAGCAGTGGTGAGTTGGCCAAGATCACCCTCGCTGTAGCAGGTAGGTTCCTGAGGAAGAGGTGGGCAAACAGGAAGGATTTATCGTTCTTCCCCATCAGTGCTAACATGCTCTCCATCAGCTCCACAGCTGATCTGTCACCCAACTCTGAACGCGTTAGGAATCTCTCTGCCCTCTCACTGTCTGACAGAGTATACCACTGAATCAGCATCTGCTTGAGCGCGTCGTATTTCCCCTGGGCCGGCGGTTCCTGGAGCAGGCTCATCAGTTGCTGCGTGGCGCGCACATCCAGCGCAGCGACCATATGATAATATTTGGTGTCATCCATTGTGATCCTGCAGAATGTGAATTGGGCTTCCACATGTAGAAACCAAGTGGTCGGATTGTGAAACCAGAAGTCTGGGAGCTTGACTGTGACAGTGCATGTCGCGCTGGTGTTCTCCCTCTGGGTTGTCTGTGGGGCGGTGCTTGGCTTGTTCTCCATTGCACGTCTTGGGGTCACCAATGTGGAAGATGAAAACAGACGAGGCCGTGAGCTGCACAACACACAAACTTTATTCCTCTTCCAACATAAAGCACAGAAACTCTGACCTAAGTGCCTAAGCGAACTCCTTCATATACTTTTATTCCCACCTCTGGCACACAGGGTAAACACATTAACATAGACGTGAAAGACATGCACATACATTAACATGACACTGACACACACGTCACAGAGCAGGTCTTGCTACCATACATTCACACCCGTGTCCTCAGGTGTCAACCTGGTGTGGCGGGGGGCAAAAGGCACATCTTTGTTTGTTTGGCTCCCCTCACTTTCTCCATTAGCATCCCTAACTACCTTCTCCCTCACCAACTCCTTTGTCCTGGGTTGAGTGCCCTATGTACTGTGTCCACCACAACTTAGTGCCACTGATTTGGGCCACTCACTCAAGAGAATTAAAAGAAGGAGTTTTTTTCAGAGTGACTAAAGAGAAACACACACTCTAATATAAAGGGAATAAAAGTTTCTAACTCACCATTAAGATGGGAGCTCTGGAAGTTAATTAAAAACTGCTTTCTTTCTTTGTACATTTAGGTGTTGAGATAATTAAGAACGTTACCTTAAGCAGAAGCACTGACTTCCATTTTGGTCATTTCAAAATAAAACAGGAAATGTGAAAACACTATTGAAAATGATAGTTTTGCAGGGAAATCGACTCCCCCTTTTTTCTTTTTTCCCTTCCTCTTTTTTCCTCCCTCTTTATATTGAACTGAAAAAGAACAGTACAAATTGCTCTCGTATTTTTTTAAAATAAATATACATTCATGATTATCAAGCGTTTTATGTTGCTGTAGCATTATTTATGTTAAATATAACAGTCAGGTGTGTTCCATAAACGAAAATTCAATTCAAAGTTGCTAAAGTATACTTCTTTTTCATTGATTCTTTTATGGAATTTTAGCAATCGCAATCTTTCTGCTGCACATCCACCAACCACAATGCTCCGCACTGTGTGTCTATATATATATATATATATATATATATATATATATATATATATATATACAGTATATTAATATGTACATATGTATACTAGCTGTTCTTGTTTTTTCTTGCCTTCTGATTGTTGCTCTGAGTGTTGCTATCCCTGTGCTGTTGCAATCCTGGAATTTCCCCATTGTGGGACTAATAAAGGCTTATCTTAAATTATAGAAAAATTAGCAATTAATTAGTTAAAAAATGTTTAATCGATGCACAACCCTAAAATAAATATTCTCCTTTATATTTCATAAAGCTGGCAGTGTTTACATGCTTGAGGCAGGGAGAATACACAGACACACAAAATAAGAAAAAACTAATCAAATTCTGTAACTAAAATAATGTTTATTCCAGAGAAAATACATTAAACACTGCACAGTAAGAAAAGTGAATATCTCAAAAAACCTGTTAAAACTTGTTAAAAATGTTTATTTTTTAGAATGTATTCATAATATCTCTTAATACTCTCTCAAAATGCATGCACTTTAAATTTATAAAGTGTCAGTATATTTGTCTAACATAAAACTTTGGTGACAAACTCAGCATGACTGCACAAATATGTCAAAGTGTAATTTTTTCTTTAAAAGCAGCTGGAAAGCCTTTCATCATTTCAACATTGTCAAAACATAACATCAAACCTCAACACTTAAGTATGCACTGATATAACATCTGCACTGTGGGCCACGAGTGGGTATCTCTGTGAGACACCCTCTCAGAACCAGAACTCTGAAACAAACACATGGACGTTGATGATGTTCTGGCTAGATTCACCTCGAACCGTCAGATTGCGCATGGACAGCCTCAGTACTGTTGACAAGGGGCCAATCAGAGGCTTCAGTTGGCGAACAACACCTGAAGGAGACGAGGATAAATGGTTAGTAATGTGATCACAGTATAGAAGACTGATCTTTAAACATTGCACTAATCAGTGCTAATAATAAACATTGTTATTGAGTATATGTTTAGTTAATGAATATGAAGTAAAGTGATAATGGCAATCACCAGATGTGATTTCACTACATGAGTTCACAGTGCCCTCCAACAGAAAATGTCCTATGAGGTCTTAACATTTTGATACCCTCTCTAGAGGTCATGTAAACAACTACATAGAGTGAAATGTCAGAGGGTTACAGTTACAATCTGTGTAGCCTAGACCCTCACGATTTCCTGATCCTAATCCTGACCATTTCCATAATCATAACCGAGTATTTTCACTGCCTAACCATACCTGAAAATGTGCATTTGAAGCCAGAACTGCTTCAACAATGAGGAAGGGAAAAAATAACACCAACAGTAATGACAACAAGGCAAGAAAGGGACAAGAACCTGTGACTACAGGATAGAAGTCCATGCTACGTCATCTCCACTCTATCTTTACATGAATTTAAGTAATAATAATAATCCATCCATCCATCCATCCATCTTCTACCACTTTTCCGGAGGCCCGGGTTGCAGAGGCAGCAGTTCAAGCAGAGAAGCCCAGACTTCCCTCTCCCCAGCTGCCTGCTCCAGCTCTTCAGAGAGGATACCAAGGCGTTCCCAGACCAGTTGGGAAACATAGTCTCTCCACCGAGTCCTGGGTCTGCCCCGGGGTCTCCTCCCAGGGGGACGTGCCTGAAACACCTCAAGTGGGAGGCGTCCAGGAGGCATCCTAATCAGATGCCCATACCACCTCAACTGACTCCTTTCAATGTGGAGGAGCAGCGGTTCTACTCTGAGCCTCTCCCGGATGACTGAGCTCCTCACCCTATCTCTGAGGGTGAGTCCAGCAATCCTATGGAGAAAGATCATTTCAGCCGCTTGTAGCCGCGATCTCGTTCTTTCAGTCATTACCCAAAGCTCATGACCAGAGGTGACAGTAGGAACATAGATTGACTTGTAAATCGACAGCTTTGCCTTAGAACTCAGCTCCCTCTTCACCACAACGGACTGGTACAATGTCCGCATCACTGCAGATGCTGCTCCAATCCATCTGTCAACCTCTCGCTCCATTCTCCCCTCACTCGTGAATAAGATCCCAAGATACTTGAACTCCTCCACTTGGGACAGGAGCCTGTCCCCAACCTGGAGAGGACAATCTACCTTTTTCCGGCTGGGGACCATGGACTCGGACTTGGAGGTGCTGATTCTCATCCCAGCCGCTTCACACTCAGCGGCAAACCATCCCAGCAAGAACTGTAGGTCATTGCTGGATGAAGCCAACAGGACAACATCATCTGCAAACAACAGAGATGAGATCCTGTGGTCATCAAGCATGACACCCTCCATTCCCTGGCTGCGCCTAGAAATCCTGTCCATAAAAATTATGAACAGGATTGGTGACAAAGGGCAGCCCTGGCGAGCCCAACTCTCACTGGGAATGAGTCCGACTGAGTGTTGGCAATACGAATCAAACTCTCACAACGGTCGTACAGAGACCGAATAGCTCGTAACAACAAGCCCAATACCCCATACTCCCGAAGCACCCCCCACAAAAAACCACGAGGGACGCAGTCGAATATATATTGAGGACGCAGTCTTCACTTCCGCCCTCCCAAGAGAGCAGACGCTTTTTCCTTCTCTCTTGCTCTGACTTTTTTTTCCTTCCCCCCCAACTACTGGATCCCAGCTTGCTGTTATCTGTCTGCGTCTAACTGCGACCGTCGAAAGAAATTATGGAGTTAATAAGCTGGGCTTTGAACACAATTGACACTATTTTTTCAACAAGGAAAAGTGCTCCGGGGGAAGCTGTCTGCCCCGCAGGAACGGCTCCAGCGGGCTATTTACGTGACACAAGTAATTGGAGGATCTTGTGTCTCACTAATCTCTCTATCGAAGATATTGAAGATTTGTATGTCTTCGTAATAATGGTGATCGGGATCTTTCTGATTGGAACTGGGATTGTCCTGGTGTACCGCAAATTGCTGAAGATGGATACAACCTATCAAAATGCTGGCCAGGCGAGGTGCATCTGTCAAATTGAAAAATTGGAGAAGACCCTGATAGCGACAAATGGAGAACTGTCTCGGAAGGTGGATTACATCATGTTCACGCTCAGGTCTATCCACGACGGACTCAAAGCCCCACAATGAAGGATTAAGTACTGAATCTACAGAAGAAATAAAAAGCTCCTTCTCTGTGATCAGTCCTATTTGGCCCAATTTCCCCATGAAAATTCCTCCTGGCTGTCTGCAGTCTGTGTTTTCAAAACAACGAGCACAAGGCCTTGGACAGCACCTGCTCAGATAATCGCAAGGACGATTGGCGAGCAGCCAGACAAAACATCTCCTGCCAAGTGCCCTTGTTGTTCTCCTATTATCACAACACTTTGCATCAACAGTGCACACATATTGATCCACGAACTGAAATAAAGATACACACACTGCTCTCTTGTGTCCTGTGAAACTTGTCCGCAAATGTGCATTGAGAGCTTTTTTTTTTTCCTTGTAATCATAATATTGATTGGTTATGCAACCAGTATTCTGAATCAATGATTTTTTTGCTCCTTCCTATTGTTCCTTGTATTATTCTTATGCTATCTGTACCCTCTATCCTGTTGGCAGGCGCGTCCCCGATGCAGCCGTGTCACTGGAAATGCAGGTTCATTTTCTGTGTCAAGTCAAATTCTCTCGTATGTTATCAGTGATCTGTTAATGTACTTGGCAATAAATCTTTTTCTGATTCTGATTCTGATTCTGAATGCCTTCTCCAAGTCCACAAAACACATGTTAACTGGTTGGGAAAACTCCCACTAACCCTCGAGAATTCTCGAGAGGGTAAAGAGCTGGTCCGATGTGTCACGGCGAGGACGAAAACCGCATTGCTTCTCCTGAATCCGAGATTCGACCAACGGCCGGACTCTCCTCTCCAGTACCTTGGCATAGACCTTCCCAGAGAGGCTGAGGATTGTGATCCCTCTAAACTTGGAGCACACCCTCCGGTTCCCTTTTTTGAAGAGAGAAACCACCACCCCAGTTTGCCATGCCAAAGGCACTGCCCCCGACCTCCATGCAATGTTGCAGAGGCGTGTCAACCATGACAGCCCTACAACATCCAGGGCCTTGATGTACTCAGGGCGAATCTTGTCCACCCCTGGGGCCCGGCCACCAAGGAGATTTTTAACTACCTTGGCGACCTCAGCCCCTGTGATAGGCGAGTCATCCCCCTTGTCCACAAGCCCTGCTTCCTCTGTGGAAGGCATATCAGTGGGATTGAGGAGATCCTCAAAGTATTCCTTCCACCGCCCAACGATATCCCCAGTCCAAGTCAACAGCGCCCCATCTGCACCATACACAGTGTGGACAGGGAGATGCTTCCCCCTCCTGAGCCACCGGACAGTTTGCCAGAATCTCTTCGAGGCCGACCGAAAGTCTTGATCCATGGCCTCACCAAACTCTTCCCATACCCGGATTTTTCTTCAGCAACCACCCGAGCTGCACTCCGCTTGGCCTGCCGGTACACCTCAGCTGCTTCGGGAGTCCCACAAGCCAACCAAGCCTGAAAGGACTCCTCCTTCAGCTTAATGGCCCCCCTCACCACTGGAGTCCACCACTTGGTTCGGGGGTTGTCACCTCGAGATGCACCGACCACTTTGCGGCTGCAGCTCTGGGCCGCCGCTTCAACAACAGAGGTGGAGAACATGGCCCATTCAGACTCCACGTCTCCAGACTCCCTCAGAATGTGGCTGAAGTTCTTTCCGAGGTGGGAGTTGAAGACCTCCCGGACAGGGGCCTCAGCCAGACGTTCCCAGCACACCCTCACTATATGTTTGGGTCTACCAGGTCTGAATGGCATCCTCCCCTGCAAACTGTGGTTAGCACAGAAGTCCAATAACTGAACACCACTTGGGTTCAGATTGGGAAGGCCGTTCCTCCCAATCACCCCCTTCCAGGTTTCACTGTCGTTGCCCACGTGCGCATTGAGGTCCCCCAGTAGGACAATGGAGTCTCCAAGAGGAGCACCCTCCAGCACCCCAGTCACAGACTCCAAAAAGGGTGGGTACTCTGAAACATCATTTGGTGCATAGGCACAAACAATGGTCAGGACCCGTTTCCCAACCCGAAGGCGCAGGGAAGCAACCCTTTCATCCACCGGGGAAAACTCCAATATAGAGGCAGCAAGGTGGGGGGATACAAGAATACCCACCCCTGCTCGTCGCCTCTCGCCCAGGGCAACTCCAGAAAAGGCCAAGCTCCAGCCCCTCTCCAGGAGACTGGTTCTGGAACCGGAGCTGTGTGTTGAGGTGAGGCCGACTATATCTAGCCGGAATCTCTCAACCTCATACACCACCTCAGGCTCCTTCCCCACCAGAGAAGTGACATTCCACATACCAAAAGCCAGTTTAAAAAGCCTGGGATCAGTCCGCCAAGGTCTCCGCCTTTGACCACCACCTAATCCACATAGCAGCGGACCCCCATGATCCCTCCTGCAGGGGGTGAGCCCACTGGAGGGCGGACCCATATAACTCCTTCGGGCTGAGCCCGGCCAGGTCCTATGGGTGGAAACCCGGCCACCAGACGCTTGCCATCGAGACCCTCCCCCAGGCCTGGCTCCAGGGTGGGGCCCCGGTAACTCCATGCCAGGCAGGGTACACTGAATCCTTGAGCTCATAATAATAATAATAATACATTTCATTTGTATAGTGCTTTCCAAGGCACTCAATATATATATCAATAAAAAATAAAATTTAAAAAAAAAAGTTAAAATTAAGGATTAAAAGCAAGTCTGAACAGGTGGGTTTTGAGTAATGACTTGAAGGAGTTCAAGTCTCTGCAGTCACGGATCTGTTGGGAGAGAGAGTTCCAGAGGGAGAGGGCCATGATGGAAAAGGCTTTGTCCTCCCAGGTTCTGTGCTTGATTCTGTGTGGTGGAGAGAGGAGGTTTGCATCAGATGCACGAAGTCAGCCAGGGGAGGGGGTGCAACAGGTTGGTGAGACAGGAAGGGGACTGGTGATGGAGGGCTTTAAAGGTGAGGAGAAGGACTTTAAATTGTATGCATTGTGAGATTGGGAGCCAGTGGAGGTTCTGGAGAACAGGGGTGATGTGGTCGTGGGAGTGGGACTGAGTGAGGAGACAGACGGCTGAGTTCTGAATGTAATGAAGTTTCTGGAGGACTTTGGATGATAAGCCATAAAAAATGCTATTGCAGTAGTCGAGTCTGGATGTGATAAATGTGTGTATGAGGGTTTCTGTGGTGGAGAAGGTGAGTGAGGAACGGAGTCAGGCTATGTTTTTGAGGTGAAAGAAGTCAGTTTTGGTGACATGATTGATGTGCAGTTCAAAAGTGAGGTGGCTGTCAAAGATGACTCTGAGGTTTTATATCTGTGGGGATGGGGAAAGTGTGGAGTTGGCAACAGTGAGGTTGAAGATGTGGGTGGTATTGATGGGAGATTTCGGGCCGATGATCATCATGTCAGACTTATCATAGTTAAGCTGTAGAAAGTTCTTTTGCATCCAGGATTTTATTTCAGAGACAGTTTTCCAGTATGAAGCAGGTTACTGTGGTTATGTACTTAGCAGAAATGTAGATCTGAATGTCATCAGCAAAACAGTGGAAGTTAAGACCATATCGGTGGATGATGTTACCAAGCGGGAGTATATAGATGATGAAGAAGAGAGGGCCAAGCACAGAGCCCTGGGGAACACCATGGGAGAGGGAGGCTGTGAGGGAAGTGCAGTTGTTGACATGGATGAATTGTTACCTGTTGGTGAGATATGAGTGGAACCAGGGGAGAGCTGTACCAGTGATGCTAAGGAAGGTTTCCAGACAGGAGAGGAGAATGGAGTGGTTAACTGTATCGAAGGCAGTTGTGAGGTCAAGCAAGATGAGGATGTTCAGGAGTCCTGAGTTGACTGAGAGGAGGAGGTTGTTTGTCACTTTGAAGGACTGTTTCGGTGCTATGTTATGGGTGGAATCTGGATTGGAATGTCTCAAAGAGGTCATTGGAGGTGAGGTGGGTTTTGAGATGGGTGGCAACAACATGTTCTAGGATTTTTGATAGGAAGGGCAGGTTGGAGATGGGACGGAAGTTATTCATGATGTCGGCATTTAGTTCAGGTTTTTTGAGGATTGGGGTGACAGCGGCGAGTTTCAGGGGATCAGAAACTGAGCTGGAGCTGAGGAAGGCGTTGATGATGGCGCAGATGAGTGGGGAGAGGGATGAGAGGCAGGATTTGATGAGTGTGGAGGGAACAGGGTCCAGTACGGATGTGAGGCTTTGCATACTTTTGTTTGTATGTATGCTGTTTTTGGATATTGGACCGTGTGAAGCTAGATTTGTGTACATTCGTACTGAGCTGATAAATATTGGACTTCAACAAAAGTCTGCTGTTACAACAGTTTTTGAGAACACACAAAACATACCGGAGGCTATCTGTAGACCAGCAGGATCACCATGGATTGTTGTTGGTCCTGGGAAGTGACGCAGATGGAGGAGGGAGAGAAAGAAAAAGTGGGGATGCCGGTCGAGCCTGCTAGCGAGGCTAAAGAGACAGCCGCATAGACCTCCGCTACCCAGCTTTTTTTCTTTCCAATGCCATAAGCATCGTCCACAAGATGAATGATTTAGAACTATAGCTGGCAACTAGTAAAACTGTGAGAGACTGCTGTGTGCTGTTGTTATCGGAAAGCTGGCTCCACCTGCTGATCACCGATGCTGCAGTGCAGCTACCAGAGCGCACACTTCATCGTATGGACCGAACAGCGGAATCCGTGAAACAGAGAGTAGGTGGTCTCTGTTTTTTTCTTCACAACTCTTGGACTAATCACAGTCGTATTATTAACACTTACTGTTCTCCTGATCTAGAGACAATGTCATTTTTATGTCGGCCTTTTTATCTTCTGAGAGAGCTGACAGTGGTTATTATAACAGTGGTCTATATTTCTCCTGATGCAAATACTAAAGCGGCCCTTAGTCATTTGTACAGTGTTATAAATAAACAGCAGCAGGCCTATCCCGAGGGTGTTCACATTATAGCTGGTGATTTTAATCAAGCATGCTTGAAAACTGTGCTGCCTAATTTCACATAGTATGTGAAATGTGCCACTAGGGGAAAGAATTGTCTTGATTGGGTGTACTCGAACCTGAAGCATGCCTACAGAGCTGTGCCGTGTCCACATCTTGGCCTGTCAGACCATCTATCATTGCTCTTCATCCCAGCATACACCCCCCTCAGGAGAACTGCTAGACCTACTACAAAGAACATCACAATATGGCCTGAGGAAGCTCTTTCTCAGCTACAGGTCTGTTTTTCAAACACTTTATGGGATTTATTCAAGAATCAGGATCTGGAAATGTACACACAGACTGAATTATGCTACATCACCAACTGTATCAACCAGGTGACTGTGAAAAAACGCATTAGGGTTTTTCCTAACCAGAAGCCTTGGATGACAAAAGAAGTCCAGGCACTCCTCAGAGCCCGTGATACAGCCTTCAGATCAGGGGATACAGATCTGTATAGCACCGCCCGGGATAATCTGAAGAAAGGTATTAAGGAGGCCAAACAGGCCTATAAGAGGAAAGTTGAGGATCATTTTTCTGATAATGATTCGAGACGAGTATGGCAAGGCTTTCACCATATCACAAACTATAAGGGCAGCAGCATCATTTCCAGTGACATCAGCGCCTCACTGGCAGAAGAATTGAACAGCTTTTTTGCACGGTTTGAGGCAAATACACCTCGCCCGGACTCACTGACGTTATTGAATGCCAGCTCTGATGTGCTTACCCTGCAGGATCATGAGGTGAGACATACACTGAGAGCAGTTCACCCGAGAAAGGCTACTGGTCCCGATGGAGTGCCAGGAAAGGTGCTCAGAGCATGTGCAGATCAGCTATGCTCTGTTTTGATTGACATTTTTAATTTGTCTCTTAAGACAGCCTTTGTTCCACAGTGTTTAAAATCTGCAGTCATTATTCCTGTGCCTAAAAAACATATGCGCATAAGGGGGAACCGATGCGCCACTCAATACGGCAGTGGCGATAAGTGGACGAAGTCCGTATACTGCTACCGCGTCCGGGGTAACCGACGAACAACACCATCGACCTTCTGTTTCGAACTCATGCAAACAATGCCTCAATCTCGGTGCTTGGAATGTCCGTACAACCAACGACAGTGAGTCTTCAATCAGACCTGAAAGAGCAACAGCTCTTATCTGTCGTGAGCTCGAGAAAGCATCCATTGACATCTGTGCCCTAAGCGAAGTTCGGCGACCTGGCACCGAAAACGTAGTTGAGAGGAATCACACAATCTTCTGGAGTGGAGGAGAAGAGAGAACAGCTGGCGTTGGCTTTGCTATTTCCAACAGGCTAGCTGCTCAAGGTATCACCCCTACACCAATTAGCGACAGGCTCATGTCAATGCGCATACAGCTAAAGGGAGGAAACAATCTAACTCTCATTAGTGTATATGGGCCGACCATGCAAAGATCTCAGGAAGAAAAAGAGCAGTTCTATGAAAAGCTTAGCAGCTGCACATCTGCCGCCGAGATGGGCATCATCATCATCCTGGGCGACTTTAATGCTCGAGTGGGCAAGGACTGGAAATCGTGGCCGAATGTAATTGGAAAACATGGCGTTGGTAAAATGAAATGCTTATGCTTATGCTTATGCTCTTAGAATTCTGCACCAGATTCCAGCTCAGTGTCATGGGTACTATGTTCCAACAGAAAAACACCTTAAAGAACACATGGCAACACCTACGTTCAAAGCACTGGCACCAAATCGACCATGTACTATCCAATAAGGCCGCAAAACCATATGTTACAGTGACACGAGTCAATCAAGCAGCAAACTGCTTCACCGATCATAAGCTCCTGGTATCTAAGTGCCTGTTCTTTATTAAAAACAAGAAGAGTGGTACAAGGCCTCCCAAGAAGCTAGACACACATCTGGATGATGACAAAAAAGCATTACTGGAGCTCTTCCTAGACGAAAAGTTGTCTACCTGTAAGGCGGACTTTGATGAACTCAGACTTATTCCCCAGAATGCTGCCATACATGTCTTTGGCAAAAAGAAACGAGTGCAGAATGACTGGTTTGATGATCAGGACCAAGAAATTCAAAAGCTGCTTCAAGACAAGAACTTGGACAGGCATGTTCTAAGAAGGCGGATCAGAGAGCTAAAGAATGACTGGTTTCGGCGCAGAGCTGAGGAGGCAGAGCGGCACTCTCAGGAGAAGAACCACAGAGAGTTTTATGCTACCCTCAATGCCGTCTATGGCCCTAGATCCAGAAGCACCCATCCTGTGAAGTCCAAAGATGGTGAGCTCCTGACTGTTCCTGACAAGATAAAGGACAGATGGGTTGAGCACTTCAGCGACTTATTAAACCAACCAACGGATGTTGACTTGAGCATCGTCGATGACATAGACCAGCTTCCAGTTATCGAATCAATGAGCCTTCCGACTGAAGACCAAGAACTTGACCAAGCCCTTAGAAACACCCGATTAGGAAAGAGCCCAGGTCCAGACGGTATTCTACCTGAAGTACTTGTGCATGGAGGACGTCGCTTAAGAGCTTTCCTACTTGTCCTATTCAGCATCTGCTGGACTACAGAGATTATCCCAACCGACTGGATAGACGCCATCATCGCAATTCTGTTCAAAAAAGGTAACAGAAGCCTCTGTGGCAATTACAGAGGAATCTCACTGCTCAGTGCTGTCGGTAAAGTCTTCGCGGACGTTATCTTGCAGAGGCTTCACCTGTTAGCAGAATATATCTACCCCCAGTCGCAGTCAGGGTATTGAAACGGTAGAAGTACAATAGATGAGATTTTCACCATTCGCCAGCTGATGGAAAAAACAAGAGAGCAGCGCAGATGTTTGTACATAGCTTTCGTGGATTTTGTGAAGGCGTTTGACATGGTCAATCGCGAGCTCCTCTTCATCATCCTTGGCAAACTTGGCTGTCCTCCAAAGTTTATAAGAATCATCAAGAGACTATACACGGATGTGCACGCCCGACTTGCTATCAATGGTGAACTCACCCAATCCCTTGAATACAACAGCTGGGTCAAGCAGGGGTGTAAACTAGCTCCAACACTCTTTGGCATGTACGCAGCAGTCCTACTTTGGCTCGCTTTCAAAGAAATCAAGCACACCTGTGCTTGCAGCATCGTGTGCTTTTGGCCGTCTGCGCAAGAGGGTGTTTGATTCGCATGACCTCACAGTCTCTACCAAAGTCGCAGTTTACAATCAGTGCCTTATGCCCCTCCTGATGTATGGCAGCGAAACCTGGACCCTATACCAGCACGAAGTCAGGCAGCTTCGCATAATCCAACAGCGTCACCTTCGCCTGATACTAAACATCAAGTGGGACGATTTCATCAGCAATGAGGAGGTGCTGCAGTGGACACACGTTGAAGACATCGAGATCAAGCTTGTAATGAGTCGCCTGCGCTGGTTAGGTCATGTCTGTCGAATGAATGATGATAGGCCGGTGAAGGAACTCCTGTATTGTGAGCTGGCTCATGGTTCTCGCAAAGTAAGTCGACCCAAACTCCGTTTTAAGGACACATGCAAAAATGCATTGAAGATGTTTTAGATCAATGGCAATTGGTAGTACATGATAGAGCGGAATGGAAGAACCTCACGAGGAAAGTTTGCAGGGCGCATAATACAAAGAGAGTGATAGCTCACGAGAAAAGACGGGCTCGACGCAGAGCGGAGAGAAGTAAGGAAGGAACTGTGGATATACCCGTTTCGGGTGAAAGGCGATAATAATAATAAAAAACATATTATCAGCAGTCTGAATGACTATCGACCAGTGGCATTAACACCCATTATTATGAAGTGCTTTGAGAAAATGGTATTGAAAGATCTTTTGCCTAGTCTCCCCCCAGACTTTGATCGGTATCAGTTTGCCTACAGGCGGAACAGATCCACTGAAGATGCTATTGCTATAGCTCTCCACTCAGCATTCAGAGAAGACAAGGGGAGCTATGTAAGAATGTTGTTTGTGGACTATAGCTCGGCATTTAATACAATTATTCCCAACATTCTCATCACTAAATTGCTTCAGCTTGGTCTGCCTACTCACACTTGCAGCTGGATAAAGGACTTCCTAACAAACCGAACACAGACTGTTAGACTCGGACCCCATTCCTCCTCTACAGTCATGCTTAACACAGGCTCACCACAGGGCTGTGTGTTGAGCCTCACTTTGTATTCATTGTATACATACTGTATGACTGCATACCTATTCATCCCGCAAACATTATAGTGAAGTTTGCACAACAGTAGCGGGGCTCATATCAGGAGGAGATGAGTCTGCATACAGAAATGAGGTCCAGAAACTGGTGAGATGGTGCTCAGATAATAATCTGCTATTGAATACAAAAAAAACAAAAGAACTCATTATTGATTTTAGGAAGCATAGCAGTGAGCCGCCTCCTCTATATATAGGCAAGGAGTGTGTGGAGAGGGTGGAGCCTTTTAAGTTTCTGGGTGTTCATATTTCTCACAACCTAACCTGGGCAGTTAACACCATAGCTACGATAAAAAAGGCTCAACAACGTCTACACTTTTTGAGGATCCTCAAGAGGAATGGCCTGAATGTACAGTTGCTGGTTTTATTTTATTGCTCAGCTATTGAGAGCATTTTGTCATATGGCATCACGGTTTGGTATGAGGGCTGTTCAGCTGCAGACCGCAAAGCCTTCCAGAGAGTGATTGAGACTGCGCAAAAAATCACTGGCTGTTCTCTCCCTTCTCTGGAAGAGATTTCCGGGTCTCAGTACCTCAACAGAGCTACTGCCATTATTAAGGACTGCACTCAACCGGGTCATGATTTGTTTCACTTGCTCCCCTCAGGAAAGCGGTACAGATCCCATAAAACCCGGACTACCAGGTTTAATCATAGTTTTTTTTCCCAGCAGCAGTACGTATTTTGAACGGATTTATGTAACACGTACAGACTGCTGATGTTATTTTATGTTATTTTAGGTTATTTTGTGGCAATAACCTTGTGTGTATAAGCTGGTCTTATTTATTTATCGCTCAGTATGTTTTTATTATTGCTATGTACATATTGTATTTAACTTTATAGGTATTACTGTTTTAAGCATTATTTATTGTTGTAATTATGAGAATGTTAAATGCATGAGTGAACTGTGAGTGTGAGTTTGTTTTAGGAAGCAGTATCTCAATTTCGTTGTATTGGATTTTAGCAATGGATTGACAATAAAGGCACTTTGACTTTTGACTAATGTTAGTGAGTTCTCGAGGGGTCAGAGTGGGGAAAAGAGAGTGGCTGAATAGAGGTGGGGGGAGGAGTTAATGGGATTAGTGGATTTGAAACAGGTAAAGATTATGAAAGGGCCATAACGTCAATATTTTTATATGGTACATGTGGTTATACAGTGGTGTGGAAAAAGTGTTTGCCCCCTCCCTGATTTCTCTTTTTTTTGTATGTTTGTCACACTTACATGTTTCAGATCATCAAACAAATTTAAATATTAGACAAAGATAACACAAGTAAACACAAAATGCAGTTTTTAAATGAAGGTGTTTATTGTTAAGGGAAAAAAACGAACCTACATGGCCCTGTGTGGAAAAAGCCCCCCCCCCCCCGGTTAAAACATAAATTAACTATGGTTTATCACATCTTTGGAAAGCTGAGTTCAATTTCTCTAGCCACACCCTGGCCTGAATACTGCCAAACCTGTTCTCAATCAAGAAATCACTTAAATAGGACCTGCCTGACAAAGTGAAGTAGACCAAAAGATCCTCAAAAGCTAGACATCATGCTGTGATCGAAAGAAATTCAGGAACAAATGAGAAACAAAGTAATTGAGATCTATCAGTATGGAAAAGGTTATAAAGCCATTTCTAAAGCTTTGGGACTCCAGCAAATTATGGTGAGAACCATTATCCACAAACGGCGAAAACATGGAACAGTGGGGAACCTTCCCAGGAAAATTACCCCAAGAGCACAGCGACAACTCATCTAAAAGGTCACAAAAGACTCCACAACAACATCCAAAAAATTGCAGGCCTCTCTTGCCTCAATTAAGGTCAGTGTTCATGACTCCACCATAAGAAAGAGACTGGGCAAAAATGGCCTGCATGGCAGAGTTCCCAGATGAGAACCACTGCTGAGCATCTTGATGATCCCCAAGAATTTTGGGAAAATACTCTGTGGACTGACAAAAGTTGAACTTTTTGGAAGATGTGAATCCCATTACATCCGGCATAAAAGTAACATAGCATTTCAGAAAAGGAACATCACACCAACAGTAAAATATGGTGGTGGTAGTGTGATGGTCTGTGGCTGTTTTGCTGCTTCAGGACCTGAAAGACTTGCTGTGGTAAATGAAACCATGAATTCTGCTGTCTACCAAAAAATCCTGACGGAGAATGTCCGGCCATCTGTTTGTGACCTCAAGCTGAAGCGCACTTAGGTTCTGCAGCAGGACAATGATCCAAAACACACCAGCATGTCCACCTCTGAATAGCTTAAGAAAAACAAAATGAAGACTTTGGAGTGGCCTAGTCAAAGTCCTGACCTGAATCCAAATGAGATGTTGTGGCATGAACTTAAAAAGGTGGTTCATGCTTGAAAACCCTCCACTGTAACTGAATTACAACAATCCTGCAAGAATGAGTGGGCCAACATTTCTCCACAGTGCTGTAAAAGACTCATTGCCAGTTACTGCAAACGCTTGATTGCAGTTGTTGCTGCTAAGGGTGGCCCAACCAGTTATTAGGTTTAAGGGGCAATCACTTTTTCACACAGGGGCATGAGGATTTGGATTTTTTTCCCCTTAATAATAAACACCTTCATTTAAAAACTGCACTTTGTGTTTACCTGTGTTATCTTTGTCTAATATTTAAATTTGTGTGATGATCCAAAACAATAAAGTGTGACAAACATAAAAAAAAAAGAGAACTCGGGATGGGGCAAACACTCTTTCACACCACTGTACATACATTTTCAGAGCTATCTATCTTAAATTTATGAGCATAAAGCAGTCTATAACAAGCCTTATGAACAAGAGACACAGTACTCTCATGGTAAAACAGATGGAAGAGTAACTGAGCATTACTGAATCCCCATGGAATTCACTGGGTGCTCTTTTTATGTGAACATGCGATGTGAGGAGGGATAAAATGCCAGTGTTTACACAGGCTGTCAGCAGACCTTTCCCTGCACAGGGCTGGTGACATTCAGCTCAGGCCTGTTTGAGCAGCTATCACTAGAGTGCAGTGGGGAAGCACAATCACCTCACTGTCATACGATCGCACCTTCAGCCACCCTCCTTTTCTCATACTTGTGCTTCTTCTGTTTGACTGAGTCAGTGAAATGTTCCAGCTTTAAGTGGGATGACTCAAAAGTTTAACTTAGCACCAACCAAAATGATGACAGATCCCTGCCTCAATCACTCTAATATATGAGGCTTTTGCTGTGGTGCTTGTAAGAAAGCAGTAAAACCCATTTGGTTGTCATTCACTGTATGGGGCAAATGATGATCTATTACACGCCGTCAGTTGGGTCCTTTGGGACACTGGCATTGTATCCTGGCAGATCCATCCACCCTCCCACTCTTTCTGCTTTTCTTTCTTCCTTCCTGGGGGGGGGGGGGGGGGGGGTTGTGGCACCATCACTGCAGCCCACAAGGGTAAATGAGTCCCATGTGTTTGATGGAAGGGAGCAGTCGCAGTCACGCGATATAGCTGTCGAGGCTTTTCAGCAGGAATCGATCTTCACCTCAGGCAGAGGCAAACTATAGGAACTTGAACTGTTGTCTCTCTTTCACTGTCATGTTATTTGCTCTCATCTCATTCTCCGACATGGATTTTGTGGGAACTCAACAGATTCCAGAAGATTGGGGCGATAAGTACTCGGAGGATGTGTGGAATGAGGCCCACTTTTACCAGGGTTGCCCCCATGTTTTGGTGTTTTAGGATTCTGTTGCATAGTGACATAAGACTGACTTTTTATTGCTCCAAAACCATTAGTGGTCTGAAAGCTCTAATCTTTGCTCAAACCTAACAGTAGCAGAAATATTAAGGAAACAAGTGACGTGGGGAAAAAAGACAAATTTTTGAGACAGAAAATTACTACCAGGCCTAAGCACAGAACTCTTGACCAGTTCAGCTCATCTGAAGTTGTCAAAAGCTGCCATACTGTTTTGAGTGAGTGTAACATTAAGATAAGATAAGATAAGAAAAGATAAGCCTTTATTAGTCCCACAATAAGGAAATTCCAGGATTACAGCAGCACGAGAATAGCAGCACTCAAAACAATAGTAAATAAGATAATAAGAACTGGTTAGCCAAAGTAGTAAATGAATATACATATGTACACAGATATCAATAGTTAATAAGATAATAAGAACTGGTTAGCCAAAGCAGTAAATGAATATACATATGTACACAGATACATACACAGTGCAGGAGCATTGCAGCTAGATGGCATAAACAGCATTACAGTTTGTTAAGTTACCCTGCAGAACATGAATATGTACCCAGACAGTATATTTCGTATTTGAATCAACAGTGTTGTTGCCATCCTCAGTAATGAATGATATTGCCCAAGTTGTATAATGGAGGGGATGATTTATTGTCCAAGGTTGTTATGTTTAGTACATTCAGTGTGACCTCTACAAGCAGCCCTGGTTAGAATATAAAGTCTGATAGCCGTAGGTAAGAAGGACCTGCGGGAACCTCTCCGTCATGCACCTAGGATGGCACAGCCTACCACTAAATGAGCTCCTCAGTGCGTTCAGCATGTCCTGTATGAGGTGGGACTGGGACTCCAGCAGAGATGACAGCCTAGTCACCATCCTCCTCTTTCCTATCTCCTCCACTGGGTCGAGGCATCACCTCAGAACAGAGTTAGCTTTTTTGATCAGTCTGTTCAGTTTCTTCCTGTCGGTTGCCGTGATGCCTCTACCCCAGCAAACCACTCCAAATGTGATGGCTGATGCCACCACCGAATCGTAGAAGGTCTTTAGGAGTGCCCCTTGCACTCCAAAAGAACTGAGTCTCCTCAGGGGGAACAGCCTGTGCTGCCCCTTCTTGTAGAGTGTGTTGGTGTTGTGTGACCAGTCCAGTTTATTGTTCCGTTGAACACCCAGGTACTTGTAAGATGTCACCATCTCAATGTCTGTTCCCTTGATGTTTACTGGTGCTGTGGGGGGTTGTCCTCACTTGTGGCAGTCCACCACCAGTTCCTTAGTTTTTCTCGCATTGATCTGGAGGCAGTTCCATTGGCACCAGTCCACAAAGTCCTGTTTAAGTCCTCTGTACTCCGCATCATCTCCATCAGAGATGAGGCCAGCGATCGCAGAGTTGTCAGAGAACTTCTGTAGATGGCAGTATGGTGTGTTGTGTGGAAAGTCAGCAGTGTAGAGGGTGAATAGGAAGGGAGCCAGAACTTTTCCCTGGGGGGCCCCCGTACTGCAGATGATGGTATCAGACACACAGTCCTGGGTTCTCACAAACTGTGGTCGGTTTGTGAAGTAGTCCAGGATCCACGATGACAGGTGCTGATCCACCCCACAGTAGCTTGTCCCTCAGGATCACTGGTTGGATGGTGTTGAAAGCATTGGAGAAATCAAAGAACATGATCCTCACAGTGCTCCCAGGCTTCTCCAGGTGGGAAAGGGAATGGTGTAGGAGGAAGATCACTGTATCCTCCACCCCGATGCCATGCTGGTAGGCAAACTGAAGTGGATCCATCACTGGTCCCACAAGGGGGCAGGGGTGGGCGAGGAGCAGCCTCTCCAGAGTCTTCATTAGATGTGATGTGAGGGCCACTGGTCTGCAGCTGTTCCGGTCCTTGGGGTGAGGGGTCTTAGGTACGGGTACCACACAGGATGATTTCCACAGCTGTGGTACCCTCCTCAGCTTCAGGCTTAGGCTGAGGATGTGCTCCACAATCCCACACAGCTTGTCTGTGCAGGACTTGAGGATCCTAGAGCTGATGCCATCCGGACCTGCAGCCTTCCTTGCCTTCCTTTCTTCAGCCCAGCTCTCACTTGGATCTTAGTCAGGGTCAGGTTGGGGCAGGGGGGTTGTGTGCTGGGAGAGAGGGTGTTGGGGGGAGGCCATGGACAGCAGGACTAGATGAAGGTGGAGGCAGCAGTGGTTGGTGGGCAGACGGAGAAGAGGGCAGTTGGTCAAACCTGTTAAAAAAGGGTGTGTGGTGTATCCAGTGGACAGAGGAAGGAAAACAAGGAGACTTGGTGGTGGAATGAGGAGGTACAGGAAAGTATCCAAAGGAAGAGGTTAGCAAAGAAAAAGTGGGATAGTCAGGGAGATGAAGGAAGTAGACAGGAGTATTTGGAATCTAGGCGCATGGCAAAGAGAGAGGTGGCAAAGGCAAAGGAAAAGGCATATAGTGAGTTGTATGAGAGGCTGAACACTAAGGAAGGAGAAAAGCAGTTGTATCAATTGGCTAGACAGAGAGATTGAGCTGGAAAGGATGTACAGCAGGTTAGGTTGATTAAGGACAGAAATGGTAATGTACTAACAAATGACAAGTGTGTTGAGGAGGTGGAAGGAGTACTTTGAAGAGCTGATGAATAAAGAAAATGAGAGTGAGAGGAGGATGGATGAAGGAAAGATAGTGAACAAGGAAGTCCCGGGGATTAGCAAGGCAGAAGTGAGGGCAGCTTTGAAGAGGATGAAGAATGGAAAGGCGGTTGGTCCAGATGACATACCTGTAGAGGTATGGAGATGTTTAGGAGAGATGGCAGTGGACTTTTTAACCAGATTGTTTAACACAATCTTGGAGAGTCAGAGGATGCCTGAGGAGTCGAGAAGAAATGTTTTGGTAACAGTTTTCAAGAACAAAGGTGATGCTCAGAGCTGTAGTAACTACAAAGGCATAAAGTTGATCAGCTACACTATGAAGATATGGAAAAGAATTGTTGAAGCCAGGTTAAGAGGAGAGGTAACAATCAGTGAGCAGCAGCATGGTTTCATGCCAAGAAAGAGTACTACAGATGCAGTGTTTGCTCTAACAGTGCTGATGGAGAAGTACAGAAAGGTCAGAAGGAGTTGCACTGTGTCTTTGTGGATGTAGAGAAAGCATATGATAGGGTGCCAAGAGAGGAAGTGTGGTACTGTATGAGAAAGTCAGAAGTGGCAGAGAAGTATGAGAGGGTGGTGCAGGACATGTATGGGGACAGCGAGACGGTGGTGAAGTGTGCTGTAAGAGTGACGGATGGATTCAAGGTTGGGGTGGGATTACATCAGGGATTGGCTCTGAGCTCCTTCTTGTTTGCCATGGTGATGGACAGGCTGACAGATGGGGTCAGGCAGGAGTCTCCGTGGACCATGATGTTTGCAGACAACATTGTGATTTGCAGTGAGAGTAGGGATCATGTGGAAGAGAACCTGGAGAGGTGACGGTATGCTCTGGAGAGAAGAGGAATGAAAGTCTGTACAAGCAAGATAGAATATATGAGTGTGAATGAGAGGGAAGCAGGTGCAACAGTGAAGATGGAAGGAGTAGCAGTAGTGAAAGTAAATGAGTTTAAAAACCTGGGGTCAACTATCCAAAGCAATGGAAAATGCACAAGAGAGGTGAGGAAGAGAGAGCAGGCAGGGTGGAGTGGGAGGAGATGAGTGTAAGGGGTGATTTGTGACAGAAAGATGGCAGCAAGACTGAAAGGGAAGATTTGCAAGACGGTAGTGAGACCTGCTATGATGTATGGTTTGGAGATGGTGGTGCTGACAGAACGACAAGAGGTGATGCTGGAGTTGGCAGAGTTGAAGATGCTAAGATTTTCATTGGGAGTTATTAGGAGGGGCAAGATTAGAAATGAGTTTATCGGACTTCCGGTTATGGCTGCCACGCAAGACGGACGTGTCTCACTCTGCTCTGCTCCTGGAGAAAAAAATCGGCAAATAACTCTCTCATTTGGGACAGAACGTATCCCAGCGTTTGGGCGAGGATATGTCGGCGAAGCCTAAGGCTGGAAAACCAGGTAAAGGAAAAAGCGAGCCGCCGAAACAGTCCAAATTAACGGACTTTCAGGTCTGTGACGCAGCAAATAAAACTCCATATATGGCGGAGGAGGCTGGCAACGGTGCGATGTCTGCGGGGGGAGGCGCAGATGCGCTGATGGCTGCCATGAGTTCAATGAGAGCGGACTTTTCCTCTAGATTTGATGGGATTATGACAGCGTTGGAAGGAATAAGAAAGGAATTGGGTGACTGTGTAGAACGAACGGCGCAGATGGAGCTCCGTCTCGCTAGTGCTGAAGATGACGTCACCCGTCTTCAATTAAAGGTGCGCACTTTGGAAAAAAAAAATAAATCTCTGGAAGATAATATTTTGGATTTGGAATCTCGGTCGAGACAGAATAACTTGAGGCTGGTGGGTCTTCCAGAGGAATCAGAAGGTCGGGACGTATGTTCCTTTCTGGAAAAGTGGATTCCGGAGGTGCTGGGCAGCGAGGAGTTGCAATCAGCAGTGGTTCTGGAAAATGCACATCGTATTGGCCCACGGAGAGATAAGGGACCGCCGAGGACCTTAATTATGAAGTTTCTTAGCAACAGAGACAGGATGAAGATCTTCAACGCTGCACGAGCTAAAGGAGAGATTAAACACCAGGACCAGCAGGTGCGGTTCTACCCAGATTTGGCCACAGGAATCCAACAATTGAGGAAGCAGTTTGATCCCATACGTAAGGAGCTGCGCAACCTTGGGATTCGTCATGGTGTAATCTATCCTGCGAGACTGCTGACCACGTATGAGGGCAGAACCCACATCTTCAAGACCCCAGAGGAGGCGCAGGAGTTCATCAAAAAGATCAAAGAAGAAGAAGAGACTGGTGGGAGCTAAGCATGAACAAAATATAAGGTAGAATAATTAAGCATTTGCACAGGCATCTGACTGACTTGAAGTAAATAGTAAGTTTACAAAATATAGATTGTATTATATATTAAAAAACAAACAAAAACAAAACAAACAAAAAAAAAACTATGATGTACAAAGTTGTTAAAAATTTTGGAGTTAAGTTGGAAAACTACAGAGGAGAGTTAATGTTACGTCATTAAAAGCAGTAAAGTTAGGGTGATTGGGAGGATGAAGAAGGAGTGGCTTAGGCTGTTCCCCGTGGGTGTGGAACGGTCGATGGCTATATCGGGAGACGGAATTTTTCTTTTGATTTTGGGGGGTTTGCCACAAGTGTGGGAAGGGGAAATTTGTTTGTGTGTAGTTTGTAGGATGAATGTTCAACCACTCATGTTTTTGCTTCTCTGTATGAGCATGTTTACATTGCAAGGTAATCCCAATCTCTCTATTGATCATAAACCAAAGTGTTAATCTTAATTTAACTTCATGGAATTGCAGAGGTCTACAAAATTTAAAAAAACTTAAACAAGTTATGAATAAAATAAAAGACATGGGTTCAAAAATTGTGTTTTTACAAGAAACTCATCTAATAGAGGAGGATGTTAAAAGAATTAGGAGTAGATGGCAAGGAAGTGTATTCACCTCTTCATTTTCATCCCGAGCCAGGGGAGTTATGACTCTCATACATAAATCAGTTCCTTTTCAAGTGAAAAATGTAATTGGAGACAAATTTGGAAGATATGTAATCATTCAAGGTTCTTTGCTATTAGAAAATATAAATCTTGTGAACTTATATGGTCCCAATATAGATGATCAGAAATTCTTTGCTAATTTATTTCTTATCTTATCATCACTTACAGGGCAACATATAATAGCAGGGGATTTTAATTGTACATTGAATCCAGGTATAGATAGATCAACAGGACTGGATTGTACGCACATTGGATGTAGGATGACTATTAATCATTTTATGAAAGAATTGAGATTGTTAGATATATGGAGAGAAATGAAACCACAAGTTAAAGCCTATTCTTGTTATTCCAGTACCTACAAGACATTCTCACGTATTGATTATTTTTTGATTTCCACAGAATTAAGGTCCAAGATTCAAAACTGCTTTTATGATAACATCGTGATCTCTGATCATGCACCCTGTTGTCTAATATATGTAGATAAAAAATTGACAAAGGAATCAGGTAGATGGCAATTTCAGCATAAATGGCTTCAGGATGAGGAATTTGTCAAGTATATAGAAAAACAGATAGACGAGTTCTTTGACATCAATACTACACAAACATCAGCATGTGTAAAGTGGGAGGCTTTCAAAGCTTTTATTAGGGGACATATTATTAGTTATACAGGATCAAAATCTAAGAAGACTCGAGAGGAGAGAGCTAAATTGGAACATAAAATAAAAAGTCTTCAGGAAAAAGTGTATGCAGGAAGTGACCCAAGGTTGGAGAATGAATTACTGATTTTGAGAGCTGAATACGACAAAAAATCAGCGAATAGAGCTGCCTCGAGTCTTCTAAGATTGAAACAATCTTTTTATGAACAAGGTGAAAAATCAGGAAAATTATTAGCATGGCAGATTAAACAATAAGAAATTAAAACACCAATTACCAGTATTATAAGTAATGGACAGGTAGTTATAGATCCTTTAGAAATTAATAGAGCCTTTAGAGATTACTATGAAAAATTATATGATACCAAAAATGAACCTGATTTAACAAAACTAAATGGGTTTTTGAACGAACTATCTATACCGTGTATTCCAAATGAAAACAGGGAGATATTGGAGTCTAAAATTAGTCAAGAAGAAGTTGGGCTAGCCATTGATAATATGAAATCAGGAAAAAGTGCAGGACCAGATGGTCTTCCAGTTGACCTTTATAAAAAATTTAAGAATAAATTAATAAAACCTTTTTTGGAAATGGTTTTAGAAGCATTTCAAAATAATAATTTACCATCATACATAAATAATGCCTTAATTATACTGCTGCCAAAACCAGGTAAGCCCTCTAATAAATGTGAAAATATGAGACCAATAAGCCTATTAAACGCCGACCTTAAGATAATCTGTAAAATTTTAGCAAGACGAATACAAGAAATTTTACCAAATATTATTAATCGAGATCAGAATGGCTTTATAAAGGGTAGACAAGGCTTCCATAATGTAAGAAGACTATTTAATATTATTTATTTTAATAAAGAAGCACCGGATACAGCTCTCCTATCACTGGACGCCGAAAAGGCCTTTGATAGAGTTGAATGGCCCTTTCTTTTTGAAGTCCTACAAAGGTTTGGACTTGGAAATAATTTCATAAAATGGGTTCAAATAATATACAATAATGCTACAGCAGAAATCCTAACAAATAACAATATTTCAAAACCAATAAAAATCAATAGAGGATGTTGACAAGGCTGTCCACTTTCACCTTTACTGTTTACTATGGCAATTGAACCTTTAGCGATAGCGATACATTTACATTCACAAATATATGGAATTAAAGTTGGACCAACAGAACATAAAATCTCCCTGTACGCCGATGACATAATTTTGTTTATGTCGAATCTAAAAAAATCAATTCCAACCTTGTTGAATTTAATAAAGAATTTTGGGGAAATATCAGGATATAAAATAAATAAAACTAAATCTTCAATATTAATGCTAAATGAGACCCAGAGAAATTACCCAGCCCCTGAGGTAAATCAATTCAATGTTGTAAATCAGTTTAAATATTTAGGAATCCAAATTGTGCCTAAGCTAGAATCAGTCGCCAGTGTCAACTATGAAGCCTTAATGTCAGATATCAATGAGTTAACTCAGAGATGGATGTCACTACCAATGTCGATGATCGGGAGAATCAATATACTTAAAAGTAATATTTTACCTAAAATACTTTATTTATTTCAATACATTCCCTTATCACCACCTTTAGATCTATTCTCAAGAATAAAAAAAAAAGTTAGTGGAATTTATATGGAACAACAGGAGGGCTAGATTACGTCTGTCTTTATTATATTTACCATTTGATCGTGGAGGTCTGAAATGTCCAAATTTTATGTTGTATTATTGGTCGGCACAACTGAGGTCTATGACATATTATTTTTCATCAAATGACCTCCCTCACTGGACTGAAATGGAATCATACAATTTACCTTTACCTCTTCCCATATTCATATACTCAGATTCGGCAAAAAAATTACAAAAACAAGTTAAAAATCCATTTGTAAAGCATATGATCAAAATATGGTGTGAAGCTAAAAACTATTTAAAAGAACCACAGTTATTGTCACAATTTAGTCCAATATGGGGTAATCAATATTTTAAACCAGGGAGAGCGGACGCTGTATTTAAAGTATGGAATTTAAAAGGGATACAAAAGATTCAGGATTTATATTTGCCATGTGCAGATAACATAATGTCTTTTGAAGAGTTGAGGATCAAATTTAATCTCAATAGAACACATTTTTTTAAATATCTTCAACTTAGAAACTTTATTCGATCAAATCAAAATAAAGCTCTCACTCGACCTATTTATTCATTCTTGGAAAAAATGATGATGAAAGATAGTAAAAGAAAGGGTATTATTGCAGAGTTTTATAACTCATTGACACTATCTTCAAGTGAAAATTCACTGAAAAGATTAAACTACTGGAAAGAAGATCTGCAAACTGAAATTTCAGAGGAACAATGGGAATTGGCTTGTACAGAAGCTCAAACCAAATCAATAAATGTACGCCTTAAATTGATACAATTCAAATGGTTAATGCGGATGTACGTTACACCGGAGGAGTTAAATAGATATAACAAAAATATACCAGATACATGCACAAAATGCATGGAAAGTAAAGGAACCCTATTTCATTGTTTATGGGAATGTAGATTAATAAGAATGTTTTGGGAAGAGGTGAGGGTAACAATTGAAAAAATAATCTCAAAACAAATCATATTGAATCCTAAACTGTTTTTGTTGGGTCTGTACCCAGAAAAGCATAATTTTAATAAAAGTGAAAGAACATTCATAGACCTCAGTTTGCTTAATGCCAAAAAATGTATTGCACTATTATGGAAAAAGACTCATAGACCAGATGTGACTCAGTGGTTAAGACAGATGTTAACAAACCTTCCATTAGAAAGAATAACATATATACTGAAATCAAAGGAAATTGTGTTTGAGAATATATGGAGACCTTTTATTGATTATGTAAAAAATTTAAACATAACTCTTGAAGAAGAAGGTGAATGATGTGTGTGGACCTTGTAAATTCCAAACTGGTGAACATAATATGTATACTTATGTATTGGATTGTCTAGACTAAACAGAGGAGCATTGTTGAAGACTTGATTTTGTTGGTGGTTGTTGGTGTTTTTAGTGCATTTTTTTTTTTTTTGTAGTACTTTAGTGTTAGTGTTTGATTGTTTGTATCATGTTTGTTAAAAAAAAAAGGTTCAATAAAGATATTGTGGAAAAAAAAAGAAATGAGTTTATCAGAGGGACAGCTCAGGTTGAGCGGTTTGGAGACAAAGTAAGAGAGGCAAGGCTGAGATGGTTTGGACATGTGCAGAGGAGGGACAGTGGATATATTGGACAGAGGATGGTGAAGATGGAGCTGCCAGGGAGGAGGAAAAGAGGAAGACCACAGAGAAGATTCCTGGATGCAGTGAAGGAGGACATGGAAAGGGTTGGTGTTACAGAGGAAGATGCAAGGGATGGGGAGAGATGATAAATGATCTGCTGTGGCGACCCCTAAAGGG
The DNA here is from genome assembly GCA_020510985.1 of Pholidichthys leucotaenia. NCBI lineage: Eukaryota > Metazoa > Chordata > Actinopteri > Cichliformes > Pholidichthyidae > Pholidichthys > Pholidichthys leucotaenia. Next base: position 59,111,542 of record CM035840.1, on the reverse strand, counting down.
AGCAGCCAGAAGAAGAAGAAGAAGAAGAAGAAGAAGAAGAGGAAGATTTTTTTATATGTGTGAAACTTGCAAGAGGTCTCTGGGCTAGCTGAAGTCTCACGTGATTCAACATCCATGCTATAGTTCAGCTGACAGCGATCACGGCATCCAGCTGACAGTCAACAAATTACTTTGGCTTTGTGGAGCTCTTTGCAAAACTTGCAAAGGGGAGGTGAAACACTGCGGAAATACCACAAATCCCAGAAAGCATAAGGAGGCATCATCCAAATATGATGGTGGCAAAAACACTCCAGAAGCAGACAGCACTGGAAAAGGCATTTGTGATGAAGTTAGCATCCACTTCTCAGCATGCCTAAAAAATAATGGAGGTTGCTGCAACTTTCATATGTAAAGATATACAATTGTACGGTGCTGCTTAAAATAACGACTTCCGAAGTCTCATATATGCTAAAACCATGCTACATTTTACTGATATGCAAACATTTCAGTGAAATGGTAATCCCAAGCTTGTATGAAGTTGTGGCTGCCAAATCGGTAATTGGAACAAGATTGGCACCCAGCATCAAAGACAGAATATTGTTTAAAAATTATACATTTGTATATTGAAGACATGACCAAGTACTTAATAAAATCTTCAAGTTATTTAGAACCATATCTATTCGGTTGTAAATTAAATACATTTGTCACAGTGTAAAGGCGTTACACATGCATGTACATCGAATGAAGTACTTTTGCACATCCGGGGTACCGATCTGGCAGCCACAGAAGTAAAACACTGTGTCACAATTTCCTTGAAGTCGGCGGAGATAGTTGCTCTAACATATGCCAGCTGAACATCTCAAGCAACGGTTGACAATACACAGTCTTTGCACTAAAGAAAGCACTTGTTAGCACTTTGTCAAATCACTAGTTAAATGAAAAGTGCATCATTGTAACTGATTTTGGGTCAGCTCTTAATGTGATAGTTTATTTATTTAATTAACCAAGCTTGCTGTGATCGCATTACAAGCAGCTAAAATGAGCTTTCTTCGTAGGACTGCTGGACTCACCCTCAGAGATAGGGTGAGGAGCTCAGTCATCCGGGAGAGGCTCAAAGTAGAACCGCTGCTCCTCCACATTGAAAGAAGCCAGTTGAGGTGGTTTGGACATCTGATCAGGATGCCTCCTGGACGCCTCCCACTTGAGGTGTTTCGGGCACATTCCACTGGGAGGAGACCCCGGGGCAGACCCAGGACTCGCTGGAGAGACTACGTCTCCCAGCTGGTCTGGGAACACCTTGGTATCCTTTCTTAAGAACTGAGGAGGTGGTTGGGGAGAGGGAAGTCTGGGCTTCTCTGCTTGAACTGCTGCCTCTGCGACCCGAACCTCCAGAAAAGTGGTAGAAGATGGATGGATGGATTAACCAAGTTTTCTTGGTACAATTTGCTGCATTAAGTCTCTGAGAATTTTTTTCCTATGCAGGTTAAATGGTTATTATAATGATAATTTCACTGAGTGAATCGATATCTATATAAATATCAAATTGATTCAGAACCTCAGGAATCTAAATCAAATCCATCCATCCATCCATCTACTTCCGCTTAATCCTTTTCGGGTCGCGGGGGGGCTGGAGCCTATCCCAGCATCTTTGGGCGAGAGGCAGGGTACACCCTGGACAGATCGCCAGTCCATCGCAGGGCCAACACAGAGAGACAGACAACCATTCACTCTGAATGAATGAATGAATGAATTTGAATGAATTTATTTATTTCGGATAGTACATTACAGGTTAAAAGAAACTGTATAATATAACAACAAGGTCAAATTAGACAAAGACTCCTTCTACTATACAATTCCACGTGAGTTATCCGAAATGGGTGATGGCTGAAGCCGCAGCTTATATTGCCCACCCATATTCCATCCAAGAATTCAAAGGAGAAAAAAGAGAAAACAAGACAAGAGCGATTACAATTTAAAACAAGGCTAAGACAAAATATGACTGAGAGAAAAAGAAAACTGAGCTAGTCTAAGTTAAGCGGTTACTATTCAAAAACAAATCTAAGACATAGTGTCACAGAGAAAAAAGAAAAACTAAGCTATAACACAACACAGGCTGGAAATGTCAATCCTTATGTGAGTTTACATGTCGTCTTGTAAATATGTTTGGAGTATTTCTTCCTTTAGTTTTTGTTTAAATTGTCCAAGCTTTGTACATGATTTTAATTCAGGTCCAAAATCGTTCCATAATCTGACACCTTGCACTGAAATACAGTGTTGCTTGGTAGTTGTTCTCACTGTAGGCTTTTGAAATATACATGTTCCTCTGAAGTGATATCGTTTCTCCCTTGTTTGGAACAACTTTTGGATATTTGCGGGCAGTGATAGATTCTTCACTTTGAACATTATTATTGCGGTTTTAAAGTCGATCAGATCTTTCAACTTGAGAGTTTTTTGTTTAAGAAAAAGTGGGTTTGTTGGTTCCCTGTAAGCTGCTTTGTTGATTATTCTAATAGCTCTCTTTTGAAGCATAAAGAGTGGATATATGTTTGTTTTATATGTATTTCCCCATACTTCATTACAATATGTCATGTATGGGAGTATTAATGAATGATACAAGGTGTATAGTGTGGGTTGATTCAGCAAATTTTTCACTCTGTGTAATATTGCAATTGATTTGGATACTTTACCTTTTATATAATTAATATGTGGCTTCCAACACAGTTTGTTATCAATTATTACTCCAAGGAATTTAGTTTCGGATACCCTTTCAATCTCTACACCATTTACACTGAGTTTGGGTACTGGGTAGTTGTGATGGTTGTTAAAGACTATAAATTTTGTCTTGCTTAAATTGAGCGTTAATTTGTTTGAATCAAACCACAGTTTCAGCTTTCCTAATTCCTTTCCGAGTGTATCCAGAAGTTGTTCCAAGTTGTTTCCACTGCATAGCAGGTTAGTGTCATCAGCAAACAATATTAAGTCCATTTTTTCTGAAACTTTACATATATCATTTATATACATATTGAATAATAATGGTCCCAAAACTGAACCCTGTGGGACTCCACAGGTGACCTTCAGTAGCTCTGAGTTTTTGTTGTTAACACATACAAACTGATATCTATTCTTTAAGTAACTTCTTAACCAGGACAGTGCTACCCCTCTGATACCACAATTTTGTAGTTTCTTTAATAATAGATTGTGATCTACTGTATCAAATGTTTTTTTAAGATCCAGGAATACTCCAACTGAATACTCTTTATTTTCAATGGCTGTTGATATTTTTTCTGTAAATTCCATTAAGGCATATGCTGTTGTCCTTTTGTGTCTGAACCCATATTGCTGCTCACACAATAAATCATTCTTCAGTATGAAGTTGTCAATTCTCTCATAGAATATTTTTTCAAGTATCTTGGAAAATTGCGGTAATAGTGAAATTGGTCTGTAGTTGGAGAGTTCCCCTCTGTCGCCTGTCTTGTAAATCGGAATTACTTTAGCTATTTTCATTGCATTGGGAAATATACCTGATTGGAGAGACAGGTTACAGATATACGTCAGTGGTTTCACTATGCATTCGATAACAGTTTTGACTAGTAGCATATCAATACCATCGCAGTCAGTAGATGTTTTACTTTTGAACGATTTAACAATTTCAATGACCTCTCTTTCGTCTGTGTTCTTTATGAAGATGGTGTCTTTTACAGCAGTGTTATTGCATATTGAATCACCTGTTGGCACCGTAGTGGGTATTTCTCGGGCCAGTTTAGGTCCAATGTTAACAAAAAAATTATTAAATTCATCTGCAGGTGAAGCTATATTCACATTCGGAGTCGATTTATTATTTTTTGGAGTGTTAGTTGGGTAGCTGGTATTTCTGCTTTTATTTCCAAGGATACTGTTGATTATTGTCCATGTATTTTTAATATTGTCTTTGTTTTTTTCCAGTTCTTTACTGTAATAGTCTCTTTTACTACATCTTATTATATATGTTAACTTATTTTTGTATGTTTTATACCGCTGCTCTGCTTCTTTTGTCCTTTTCTTTATGAAAGCTTTATATAATAAATTTTTCTTTTTACACGCCTTTTGTAGTCCTTTGGTTAGCCATGGTTTGTCAGTAAATTTGTGTTTAAGCTTTTTTTTAACTAATGGGCAGTTTTTTTCATAAAGAGTGGTTACAATGTTTGTAAATGTGTCATAGGCTTCATTTACATCTGATACATAGACTTCTGTCCAGTCTTGCTTCAGCAAGTCCTCTTTAAAAGAACTGATTGCGTTTGGTGATTTGTGTCTGAACGATTTTGAGATTTTTTCTGGGTTGGGCCCCGTGTGGCCATGGATAAGTGCAAAGATTGGCAAGTGGTCGCTTATATCATTTATCAATAATCCACTTTCTATTTTCTTGTCGAGAACATTGACAAACAGGTTGTCAATAAGTGTAGCAGAGTGAGCTGTGATTCTACTGGGATGTGTTATTGTGGGATATAGACTCATGCTGTACATAGAGTTCATGAACTCTGTAACTACATTTTGTTGATGTGGATTAAGTAGGTCAATATTGAAATCTCCACAAATTGCTACCATTTTCTTACTAGTAATATTATTGTACAGCTCGACTAATTTATCTCTGAATGTCTCAATGCAAGTTCCCGGCGTTCTGTATATGCAGCTTATGATTAGATTTTTTGTTTTGTCTAGGTCAATCTCAACAGTAACACATTCCAGAATCCCTGGTAGTGCTAAGGACATTTCATTTACAAGCTTACATCTATATAGGTCATCAATATACAGTGCAACACCACCACCCTTTTTTTGAGATCTGTTAATGTTAAACATCTGATATCCCTCTATTGCCATCAGGGGAGCCTGGTCTGCATTAAGCCAGGTTTCAGAGACTGCTATAGCTGTGAATTTTCTGTTTAGCTGTTTTAAATAGTCCTGAATCTGTGAGAAGTTTTTGTTAAGACTTCTGCTATTGAAGTGTATTATTGACAGTTTACCATCTAATTGCACTTGACTTTTGAATTGCTTTTCAGTGTAATATTCACAGTGGTTATGAATATTATTGAAAAAGTGGTTATCAGGATCAATATCATTCTCCATCTCTTGTGGTTTATGTTCAGCATAGTGGCATATTTTTAGAGTTTGAGTTTCCTCACTCTGTGTTTCATAGTCAGTGTTCATTTGTATTTATCTAAGTCAGTAGCATCTCTGATCATGATACTTTTTGCTTGCTCAGGTGTTCCATTTATCCATCCATCCATCCATCTTCTACCGCTTTTCCGGAGGTCCGGGTCGCGGAGGCAGCAGTTCAAGCAGAGAAGCCCAGACTTCCCTCTCCCCAGCCACCTGCTCCAGCTCTTCAGAGGGGATACCAAGGCGTTCCCAGACTAGCTGGGAGACATAGTCTCTCCACCGAGTCCTGGGTCTGCCCCGGGGTCTCCTCCCAGTGGGACGTGCCTGAAACACCTCAAGTGGGAGGCGTCCAGGAGGCATCCTAATCAGATGCCCATACCACCTCAACTGACTCCTTTCAATGTGGAGGAGCAGCGGTTCTACTCTGAGCCTCTCCCGGATGACTGAGCTCCTCACCCTATCTCTGAGGGTGAGTCCAGCAATCCTACGGAGAAAGCTCATTTCAGCCGCTTGTATCCGCGATCTCGTTCTTTCGGTCATTACCCAAAGCTCGTGACCATAGGTGAGAGTAGGAACGTAGATTGACTGGTAAATCGACAGCTTTGCCTTAGAACTAAGCTCCCTCTTCACCACAACAGACCGGTACAACGTCCGCATCACTGCAGATGCTGCTCCAATCCGTCTGTCGATCTCTCGCTCCATTTTCCCCTCACTCGTGAACAAGACCCCAAGATACTTAAACTCCTCCACTTGGGGCAGGAGCCTGTCCCCAACCCGGAGAGGACAATCCACCTTTTTCCGGCTGAGGACCATGGACTCGGACTTGGAGGTGCTGATTCTCATCCCAGCCGCTTCACACTCAGCGGCAAACCGTCCCAGCAAGAGCTGTAGGTCATTGCTGGATGAAGCCAACAGGACAACATCATCTGCAAACAACAGAGATGAGATCCTGTGGTCACCAAGCATGACACCCTCCATTCCCTGGCTGCGCCTAGAAATCCTGTCCATAAAAATTATGAACAGGACCGGTGACAAAGGGCAGCCCTGGCGGAGTCCAACTCTCACTGGGAATGACTCCGACCGAGTGTTGGCAATGCGAACTAAACTCTCACAACGGTCGTACAGAGACCGAATAGCTCGTAACAACAAGCCCGATACCCCATACTCCCGAAGCACCCCCCACAAAAATCCACGAGGGACGCGGTCAAATGCCTTCTCCAAGTCCACAAAACACATGTAAACTGGTTGGGCAAACTCCCACGAACCCTCAAGAATTCTCGAGAGGGTAAAGAGCTGGTCCGATGTGCCACGGCCAGGACGAAAACCACATTGCTCCTCCTGAATCCGAGGTTCGACCAACGGCCGGACTCTCCTCTCCAGTACCTTGGCATAGACCTTCCCAGGGAGGCTGAGGAGTGTGATCCCTCTAAAGTTGGAGCACACCCTCCGGTCCCCTTTTTTGAAGAGAGGAACCACCACCCCGGTTTGCCATGCCAAAGGCACTGCCCCCGACCTCCACGCAATGTTGCAGAGGCGTGTCAACCATGACAACCCAACAACATCCAGGGCCTTGAGGTACTCGGGGCGAATCTCGTCCACCCCCGGGGCCCGGCCACCAAGGAGATTTTTAACCACCTTGGCGACCTCAGCCCCTGTGATAGGCGAGTCATCCCCCTCGTCCCCAAACCCTGCTTCCTCTGTGGAAGGCGTATCAGTGGGATTGAGGAGATCCTCGAAGTATTCCTTCCACCGCCCGACGATATCCCCAGTTGAAGTCAACAGTGTCCCATCCGCACCATACACAGTGTGGACGGTGAGCTGCTTTCCCCTCCTGAGCCGCCGAACAGTTTGCCAGAATCTCTTTGAAGCCGACCGAAAGTCTTGTTCCATGGCCTCACCGAACTCCTCCCATACCCGGGTTTTTGCTTCAGCAACCACCCGAGCTGCACTCCGCTTGGCCTGCCGGTACACCTCAGCTGCTTCGGGAGTCCCACAAGCCAACCAAGCTTGATAGGACTCCTTCTTCAGCTTAATGGCCCCCCTCACCACTGGTGTCCACCACTTGGTTCGGGGGTTGCCACCACGAGATGCACCGACCACCTTGCGGCCGCAGCTCTGGGCTGCCGCTTCAACAACAGAGGTGGAGAACATGGCCCATTCAGACTCCATGTCTCCAGACTCCCTCGGAATGTGGTTGAAGTTCTTCCGGAGGTGGGAGTTGAAAACCTCCCGGACAGGGGCCTCAGCCAGACGCTCCCAGCACACCCTCACTATACGTTTGGGTCTACCAGGTCTGAATGGCTTCCTCCCCTGCCATCGGATCCAACTCACCACCAGGTGGTGATCAGTTGACAGCTCTGCACCTCTCTTTACTCGGGTGTCCAAGACATACGGTCGCAGGTCTGATGATACGATAACAAAATCGATCATCGACCTGCAGCCTAGGGTGTCCTGGTGCCAGGTGCACATATGGACACCCTTATGCTTGAACATGGTGTTCGTTATAGACAGACTGTGGTTAGCACAGAAGTCCAATAACTGAACACCACTCGGGTTCAGATCGGGCAGGCCGTTCCTCCCAATCACCCCCCTCCAGGTTTCACTGTCGTTGCCCACATGCACATTGAAGTCCCCCAGTAGGACAATGGAGTCTCCAGGAGGAGCACCCTCCAGCACCCCAGTCACAGACTCCAAAAAGGGTGGGTACTCTGAAACATCATTTGGTGCATAGGCACAAATGATGGTCAGGACCCGTTTCCCAACCCGAAGGCGCAGGGAAGCAACCCTTTCGTCCACCGGGGAAAACTCCAATATAGAGGCAGCAAGGTGGGGCGATACAAGAATACCTACCCCTGCTCGTCGCCTCTCGCCCGGGGCAACTCCAGAAAAGGCCAAGCTCCAGCCCCTCTCCAGGAGACTGGTTCCGGAACCGGAGCTGTGTGTTGAGGTGAGGCCGACTATATCTAGCCGGTATCGCTCAATCTCGTACACCAGCTCAGGCTCCTTCCCCACCAGAGAGGTGACATTCCACGTACCAAAAGCCAGTTTAGAAAGCTTGGGATCAGTCCGCCAAGGTCTCCGCCTTTGACTGCCACCTAATCCACATAGCACCGGACTTCCATGATCCCTCCTGCAGGTGGTGAACCTACTGGAGGGCAGACCCATGTAACTCCTTCGGGCTGAGCCCGGCCGGGTCCCATGGGTGGAAACCCGGCCACCAGACGCTAGCCTTCGAGCCCCTCCCCCAGGCCTGGCTCCAGGGTGGGGCCCCGGTAACCCCATACCGGGCGGGGTACACTGAATCCTTGATATACAATTTATCATGAGAGTCTGTTGGATCGTTCTTCGTCTGGCCCTTCACCCAGGACCAGTTTGTCTTGGGAGACCCTATCAGAGGCAAATTGCCCCGGACAACATAGCTCCTGGGATCACTGGGGCACGCAAACCCCCCCACCACGATAAGGTGACGATCCATGAGGGGGTGTTCCATTTAGTTTAATCCAAATTCTACAATTTCTTGTCCAGGTTGACTGTATCTTATTATGTTTCTTTAGCATCCGTGCCTGCCGTGCTAATTCAGCGTTTTTTTTTGTCAGGTGTTCATTTAGGTAAACTTGAGTTTCCTTTAGTTTTTTGGCCTGCCTCAGTATGTCATTTTTCACCCTCCTGTTCACAAAGCGCATCACAATTGATTTCTTTGTTTTGTTATCTTTCTTCGGTAAAGCATAACAGGCTGAGATCGCATTGGCTTCTACCTTAATGTCTTTATCATTAAGGAACTGAAGCACTTGGTTTTCTAAGGACATTGATTCACTTATGGAAGCATGTTCACCACTCAGTCCTGTAGCGGCATGGGCGTACGACTGATATCTGATGTCTAGTCCACTTATAACTATGTCATCAATGCGAGAACCTTGTTCAAGATCCTCAACGCGTTGCTCCAAAAGACGCCCGTGTTGCTCCAGGTCCATAATTTTTTTGTCTTTTTCTTTTATTATTGAATGTAGGGCTTGTACCTCCTGTATTAGGTCTAATATTTTGTCCTGCTGGCTAGTCACTTTGGCCAGTTCATCTAACACAAAGTTCAGAGTTTTTTTAATTTCTTCCATTTCCTCTTTTTTGGGTGGCATTTTACTGACCTGTGGATAGAAATAAGCAGAGAATCCGGCTAGGCCTCAACTAGCTCGGTCACTACTGGACCCGCCGCTCCTGCGCAGCTTCTCCGCCGAGTGACGCTGCTCAGCTCCGCAGATCACCGCCGTCTATCGCCGGCGCCTGCCTCCGTCTACCTGGCCAGTTATGTCGTGCACCGCCATCGTTCCTCGGCTGGGCCTCGCAATTGGGCACCGGTTCAGACCACTGTCCTGCTGGATCCAGGTGGCCCCCGTCTCTCACCAACGCCGCGCCCAAGCTCCCAATCGCCGCCTCAGTTGGTTCGTCCTCCTTTTAAATCCTTCTCTCCTCGGCTCCAGATGGCCAGATGTAAAGAATACCTTCTCACTGCTGCAGTTACTCTGGGTTAGCATCTGGGTTAGCATCAGAGGCGAGCCTTTAGAGGTCGGAAACGGGGCGAAACGGAGCCAGATCTACCAGAACCTTCACCAGGTCAGCACTGGGTCGTAAGGGTATTCCCCACGTTTGTTGGTAGCCAACAGAAGTCCTTATTTTGATGGTTTTGCTTAAAATTCTCGGCTCATACCATTCACTCTCACAGTCATACCTAAGGACAATTTAGAATCCCCAGTTTTGATGTCAATTAACCTAACTTGCATGTTTTTGGCATCGATTCTGGAAATTATTTATGATTCCCAGCCCTAATAACAACCCCTCACAGCACCAGTAAACATACAGTGAACAGACATCGAGATGGTGACGTCCTACAAGTACCTGGGTGTTCATCTGAACAATAAACTAGACTGGTCACACAGTACCGACGCACTCTACAAGAAGGGACAGCGCGGGCTGTTCCTACTGAGGAGACTCAGGTCTTTTGGTGTACAAAGGGCACTGCTAAAGACATTCTACGACACGGTGGTGGCATCAGCCATCACTTTTGGAGTGGTCTGCTGAGGCACTGGCATGACAGCAGCCGATAGGAAGAGACTGAACAAACTGATCAAGAAAGCTAGCTCTGCCCTGGGGCAGCGCCCTGACCCAGTGGAGGAGATAGGAGAGAGAAGGATTTTTTTATTTATTTATTTTTTTGGACTTATTTTGTACCCGTAGGTAGATTTGTTCTGCAGTCCGGTGACAAGCCACCAGCTGCCGGTCGCTGCGTGCGCAAGCGCCCCTTAACTCCCCAGCCTGCATGTTTTTGGCATGTGGGAGGAAACCGGAGAAATCCCGGAGTAAACCCACGCAAACACGGGGAGAACATGCAAACTCCACACAGATCACTGTTGGCCGGAGGCAGGGATCGAACCCACGATCTCATGATCCCCGCGATCCCCCGGCCGAGGGTAAACTGTGCTGCCGCGGTGCTAACCACTGCGCCACCGTGCACCAAGGATGGTGGCTAAACTGTCATCTCTGCTGGAGTCCGAGTCCCACCCTATGCAGGACATACTGAACGCACTGAGGAGTTCATTTAGCAGCAGACTACATCATCCTAGGTGCGCAACCGAGAGGTTTCGAAGGTCCTTCCTACCTACGGCAGTCAGACTGTATAACCTAAGCAGGGCTGCTCGCAGAGATAGCAAAAAAACGTGACGACCTAATAGTACTGAATGCAAAAGACGCAATAGACTTACACAATGGTCCCCTCCAGTATATACAACTAGGACAGTATCGGTCGCTACGGAGGGTGACAATATGTATGGGTACATATTCATACTATGTAGGATAACTAAGTAGACGGTTATGCTGTTTATTCCATCTAGCTACAATGCGCCACACTTTGTATATATATTTATATATTGATGTGTATGTATGGATATCCACTGCTCTTATTTATATCTTCCGTATCTTCTTAATTATTGCTCTGAGTGTTGCTATCCCTGTGCTGTTGCAATCTTGGAATTTCCCCATTGTGGGACTAATAAAGGCTTATCTTATCTTATCTTATCTTAATAGATGGGTGTATAAAAAAAAAAAAAAAAAAAAACTTCCGGCGCGACACGAGTCGGCTGCCTTTTGCAACAGCGGCTCAATTCTGAGTTTTTTCTTTCTTTCTTTACACACTTTATACATCACGGACACACAGATCGCCCCAAAATGCCTCCCAAGCCGGCGGACGGAGCCACTGTTTACAGCAGGAGATGGTACAGCAGGGAACAGCTGCTTGCACTCAATCGCCACTCGGTGCTGACGAAAAAACTTGACGTACCGAGAGAAATAAGGCGAAAACGACGTGGTTGTCGGGCTGGTGTTAGACGGCGGACAAGGAGTATAAGGTACAGACCCACCTTCCCATCCGTTATTATGGGGAATGTACGCTCTATACTGGGAAAGGTAGATGAGCTAGCGGCTATCTGCCGTTACGATAGCACATACCGGGAGTGCTCTCTCCTTTTGTTTACCGAGACGTGGCTAACTGAACTAGTAGCAGATGCTAACATTGAGCTGGAGGGTTTCCACATGATACGGGCAGACCGAACACCAGACAGTGGCAAAGCAAGGGGCGGTGGAGTGATAATGTATGTTAACAACAACTGGTGCAGACCGGGACATATCACTGTTAAACAACGTCACTGCAGCAAAGACATTGAGTTGCTAGCTGTTAGCATGCGGCCTACATATCTCCCGAGAGAACACTCACACGTGATCTGCATTGTTGTTTATGCAAATCCGACGGCGAACGCTGGGACAGCGCGTGACGTCATCCATTCAGTAACTGGCAGGCTGCAGACAGAACACCCAGATGCTCTTCTCCTCATCTCAGGCGACTTCAACCATGTTTCACTGTCTCCCGTTCTACCCGCGTTTACCCAGTATGTCACATGCCACACTAGAGACAATAAAACACTGGACTTATTCTACGCAAACACTAAGGAGGCGTACACCTCATCACAACTCCCCCAACTCGGGAGATCGGATCACAACTTGGTTCATCTCCGGCCGGTGTACAAACCCCTAGTGCACAGACAACCTCCGGCCATGCGCACAGTGATGTTATGGTCTGAGGAGGCAATGGACACTCTAAAGGGCTGTTCTGAAGCCACTGCCTGGAAGCAGCTCTGCGATCCACATGGTGAGGACATCGATGGCCTCATTCACACCTTCACGGGCTACCTCAGCTTCTGTGCGGACAAATCCGTTCCCACCAAGACCATACGGTGTTGCTCAAACAACAAACCCTGGATCAACCCTGAGATTAAAACACTTCTGAGAGAGAAGAAGAGGATCTTCAGGTCGGGGAACAGGGAGATGCTGAAGTCCGTACAGAGGGAGCTGAGGAGAAAGATCAGAGAAGGCAAGGACAGCTTCAGGAGGAAGATGGAGGACAAGCTGCAACAGAGCGACATCAGCGGGGTCTGGAGAAACCTCAAAACCATCTCTGGGCTCCAGAATACCTCCCCCCAGGCCACGGGGGGCAGGGAGTGGGCGAACAATCTGAATTTGTTTTTTAATAGGTTTGACCAACCGCCCTCCCCCCTGACTGCACAACAACCACTGCTGCCTGTAAAGACATCAAGTCCTGCTGCCCACTCCCCACTCCACCAACACCCCCCCCCCCACTCCCAACACACAGCCCCCCATCCTGACCCTGACCAGGACCCAGGTGAGGACGGAGCTGAGGAAGATCAAGGCGAGGAAGGCGTCGGGACCGGACGGCATCAGCGCAAAGCTCCTCAAGTCCTGTGCAGACCAGCTGTGTGGGATTGTGACGTACATCTTCAACCTGAGCCTGAAGCTGGGGAGGGTACCACAGCTGTGGAAAACATCTTGTGTGGTACCTGTACCAAAAACTTCCCACCCCAAAGACCTGAACAGCTACAGACCAGTGGCCTTGACGTCCCACTTGATGAAGACCCTGGAGAGACTGCTCCTTGCTCACCTCCGCCCCCTGGTGGAACCAGCGATGGATCCACTCCAGTTCGCCTACCAGCATGGCATTGGGGTGGAGGATGCGGTGATCTTCCTCCTTCACCGTTCTCTGTCCCACCTGGAGAAGCCCAGGAATGTGGTGAGGATCATGTTCTTTGACTTCTCCAGTGCTTTCAACACCATCCAACCGATGATCCTGAAGGACAAGCTGCTGCGCGCAGGGGTGGACCAGCACCTGTCATCATGGATCCTGGACTACCTCACGAACCGGCCTCAGTTTGTGAGAACCCGGGACTGTGTGTCCGACACGATCATCGGTAGCACGGGGGCCCCCCAGGGAACGGTGTTGGCTCCCTTCCTGTTCACTCTTTATACTGCGGACTTCTCACACAACACAACACACTGCCATCTACAGAAGTTCTCTGATGACTCTGCGATCGTTGGCCTCATCTCCAATGGAGATGAAGCTGAGTACAGAGGGCTTATCCAGGACTTCGTGGACTGGTGCCATCGGAACTGCCTCCAGATCAACGCGAGGAAAACTAAGGAGCTGGTGGTGGACTGCCGCAGGCAAGGACAACCCCTCACAGCACCAGTAAATATACAGGGAACAGACATCGAGATGGTGACATCCTACAAGTACCTGGGTGTTCATCTGAACAATAAACTAGACTGGTCACACAATACTGATGCACTCTACAAGAAGGGACAGCGCAGGCTGTTCCTACTGAGGAGACTCAGGTCTTTTGGTGTACAAGGGGCGCTGCTGAAGACATTCTATGACACGGTGGTGGCATCAGCCATCACTTTTGGAGTGGTCTGCTGGGGCAGTGGCATTACTGCAGCCGATAGGAAGAGACTGAACAAACTGATCAAGAAAGCTAGCTCCGTCCTGGGGCAGCGCCTTGATCCGGTGGAGGAGATAGGAGAGAGAAGGACGGTGGCTAAACTGTCATCTCTGCTGGAGTCCGAGTTCCACCCTATGCAGGACATATTGAATGCACTGAGGAGCTCATTTAGCAGCAGACTACATCATCCCAGGTGCACAACCGAGAGGTTTCGCAGGTCCTTCCTACCAACGGCTGTCAGACTGTACAACCTAAGCAGGGCTGCTCGCAGAGATAGCAAAAAGATGTAACAACCTAATAGTTTTTTGAATGCAAAAGATGCAATAGACTTACACAATGGTCCCCTCCGGCATACAACTAGGAAAATACCGGTAGCTACGGAGGGTGAGAATATGTATGGGCACATAATCATACCATGTAGGATAACTAAGTAGACGGTTGTGCTGTTTCATCCCATCTAGCAACAATGCTCTGCACTGTGTGTGTTTATACATTTACATATTTATTCCATCTAGCTACAATGCTCCACACTGGGTGTGTTTATGTTTATGTTTATATTTATATATCTATATATTCATTCCATCTAGCTACAATGCTCCGCACTGTGTGTTTATATATCTACATATTATTCCATCTAGCTACATTGCTCCGCACTGTGTGTGTTTATATATTTACATATTTATTCCACCTAGCTGCAATGCTCCGTACTGTGGGTGTTTATATATCTACATATTTATTCCATCTAGCTACAATGCTCCGCACTGTGTGTTTATATACTCATATATTTATCCCATCCAGCTACAATGCTCTACACTGTGTGTCTGTGTGTATATATATATATTTATAGTAATATGTACATATGTATATTAGCTGCTCTTGCTTGCTTGCTTTTTTTTTTTTTTTTTTCCTTCTGAATGTTGCTCTGAGTGTTGCTATCCCTGTGCTGTTGCAATCCTGGAATTTCCCCGTTGTGGGACTAATAAAGGCTTATCTTATCTTATAAATCAGAGCCATTATGCATTGTATCCTATATCTAATTAAGGCTAAAAACTTTATAAATGGCATTAGCTTAAAGGTTCCATTCACTCAAACATGGCACGTTTGTGGGTTTTAATGTTTTACTTACTTGGGTCATATGCCTTAAGTAAAAATATTAATATCTCACTTAACATAGAAATAATTATATGTGGATGTGTTTTGGCATACCAAAACACATCCTCCGTGAGGAGAAATCCGAAGCACTCGCTATGGACAAGTATATGATAAGACACCCCCAAGGTCAGGCGAGAGCAGGGGAGGATGATCGACCAACAGGCCGGACTATGGCATTGACTTTGGAAAGTGTAAACCCCACACTGGCACAGGCTGACACCACAACAGCGTTTTGCACATGTGGAAAAATCTGTAAGAACAAAAAAGGCCTTAAGATCCATCAGGCAAAGTTGGGTTGCCTACACTGTAGCAGTGTGCAACGTACAGGGTAACCTGGTGAGACGGAGGAGAGGCTGGGACCAGTAGCCAACCACAGTACCCAGAATTTCCAGGCAAATAGTAGAGAGAGCATGGGCAACACCACCCCTGACGTATCGCTGGGGGAATCGTATGGGCAGAGTGGGAACATCGAGCAGCAATTTCAAGATAGCCACAAGGCGGTGAAGCAGGCAATCAACTGGCCAGTAGCTCAAGCAAAGAAGGAGTGGGAGAGATTTGACTGTGAAGTGGATGAGGTGTTGGAGCATGTTCTGGCAGGGGAGCTGAATCGGAAAATGAAGGCAATGGCGAGGATAATCTGGAACTTCGGTGCTGAGTGTTTCAGAGAGAAGCAAATAAGTCCTTTTCAATCAAGACCTGTACAACAGAGGGAAAACCACAGGACCAAGGAGATTAAACAACTTGGTGGTGATCTCCGGAGGCTCAGGAAAAGATTCATGCAAGCTGAAGAGGAGAAACATGCTTTGAAGGAGATCTCGGACACTCTGAGAGAACACATTAAAACCTTATGTCAAGCAGAGTGCCACAGAAGAGACTGAAGACGCTGGGCTAAGCAAAGGGGGCAGTTTACCATAAATCCATTTTCCTACCTGTCTAAGCTCCTGGGGGACAAGCAATCTGGCCAATTCCAGGCATCAAGACAAGAGGTAGAGGAGTACCTCTCCAGCATGCATAGCGATCCAGAAAGGGGCGCGGAACTAGAGATTAAGGAGGTCTTGATGACCCTTGACAGGCCAACATCCATATTTGTTGAACAAGAATCTTCATGGAAGGAGGTCAGTGACTTCCTGAAAAGGGCTAGAGCCTGCTCAGCACCAGGACCCAATGGGATCCCATACAAAGTGTACAAACAGTGTGAGAGACTGAGAAGGAGGCTCTAGAAGATGCTGAAGGTGGTGTGGAGGGCAAATCGCCTTCCAGATGAGTGGTTCATTGCAGAGGGGTGTTTTATCCCCAAAGAGGAAAACTCATCGGATAGCAAACAGTTCCACACCATTTCTCTTCTGAATGTAGAGGGAAAGATATTCTCTGGAATTTTGGCAAGCAGGCTCACCAACTTTCTGGTGATCAATAAGTATATTGACACTTCAGTTCAGAAGGGGGGAGTCCCAGGAGTTCCAGGGTGTGTGGAGCACACAAGTGTCATCTCAAAGATAATCCAGGATTTGAAATGCAATCACAGAGACCTTGCAGTTCTGTGGCTTGATACTATATAGCCAATGCATATGGAACCATCCCCCACAAGCTGGTGGAGCTCACACTTCAAGTGTACCATGTCCCAGGCAAAGTTCAGCACCTCTTGCAAGAGTACTTCAACTGCTTTAAGATGTGGTTCACCTGCGGGGGCTTTACCACCAACTGGCAGCAGTTGGAGAAAGGCATTGTTACTGGATGCACAATTTCAGTCATTCTGTTGCAGCTGCAATGAACCTCTTGGTCAAGTCAGTGGCGAAGCCGAGAAAAGGTGCAGTTTTGCAAGTGGTATTCAGCATTCTCCAGTTAAAGCATTCATGGATGATCTGACAATAACTGTGAGATCATTCCCAGAGGGATGGTGGATTCTGGCAGATCTTTGCAAGATTATTACAGGAGCTAGAATGGAATTTAATCCATCAAAGTCACGGAGCCTTGTGCTAAGGAAAAGATGCATCCAGGACTGGTCCTGCTTCAGGATTGGAGAAGAACTTATCACCAGAGACCCATTAAGAGCTTGGGAAAATGGTACAGAGCAGAACTGAATGACCGAGAGAGTGGGAAGGAGATGCTTGGACAGGCTGAGGCGTGGCTGCTAACCTTGGACAGGAGTGGGCTCCCTGGTAGATTTAAACTCTGGGTCTACCAGCATGGTGTGCTTCCAAGACTCCTTTGCCCACTGCTCATGTACGAGGAGCCATTAACAACAGTCGAAGCCCTGGAAAGGCGGATTAACACCTTTATTTGAAGATGGCTGTCAGTACCCAAAAGCTTCTCTTCAATTGACCGGTACAGCTCAGGAAGCAAGCTGCAGCTCCCAATAACATCAATCATTGAAGAATTCAAGGTGGCCAAAGCCCGGCAGGTGATAATGCTGCGTGACAGCAGCGACCGACTTGTGCGTCAAGCAGATATTACCATCCGCACAGGACAAAAGTGGGTAGTAAGTAAGGCTGTGGCAGATGCAGAGGAAAGGCAATGCCACAAGGACATTGTGGGGACAGTCAACCAAGGCTGGCTGGGCCTAGGAGTCATAACCAGGGCAAGGTGGAGGGAGGTAGATGCCAAAGGCAGCTGTAGCCTAGTCCAAGAAGAGCTTCACATGATGGAGCAGGAGGGCAGACAAGTCAGGGCGGTCATTGGCGTGGAGGGATACGTGGGGCATGGAGGACCAGTGAATAAAGTTCCTCCTATGCACCACATACAATGTCCTACCAATACCGGTAAACCTCCACCGTTGGGGGCTCATTGAGAATCCAGGTTGTATGCTCTGTGGAAAGTCGGCAAGCCTTGAACATGTGCTGTCATCATGCCAAGCTAGTCTGATGGACGGCTAGTTCAGATGGAGGCACGACCAGATACTAGTCTGAGCTTGCCGCAGGTATGGAGGTGGAGAGGAGGAAGACCCACAATGCCACCATGATGATAGGTCCCCACCTGATTAGGTTTGTTAGGGCAGGGGAAACCTCTAGTGGGACACAAACAAGTGTAGGAATGCTGACATCTGCTGCTGACTGGGACATGAGAGTCGACCTCAGGAGACAACTTATGCTTCCAGAGGAGATTACATCATCAACCCTCAGACCAGATATAGTTTTGTGGTCCAGAGTATCAAAACAAGGGCCCAAGAGAGGAAACTTGGGAAGTACCAACCCCTCATTTACGAGTGTCAGCAGAGGGAATGGCGGGCGTGGAACTTGCCAGTGGAAGTGGGCTGCCGAGGATTTCCTGGGCAGTCACTCTGGAGCGGCTTGTCAAGACTCGGAATTAAAGGTTGCAATAAAAGTAAGTGTGTCAGCTGTGTGTGTCAGCTTTCTCAGCTCGGTTGCGCAAGATTATACAGTAAGCTGTGTCTCCATACCAAGAAGTTCAAAATCTCTTAATTTCTGGGGAAGTTATTGAGGTAAAAGTGGCCGGCCAGGGGCTTCACTTCTGGCAGCCAATGATCCATCCAGTTTTTCTATAGAGATCAGTGGCCTGCCTGACTCCACTCGGCTCTTTACTCGCTAATGGGGTGTGAGATATCCAGTTGTTTTTTATATACAGATCAGTGCATATGGGACCTTAAATTGAAAAAAAAAAAAAAAATCCCCATTGAAATGAATGGCAAGAGCAAAATTACTTTTGATCTCGATCAGATTTTGAAACGAGTTACACATATGATGTTTGTCAGTTTAAAAGATAATTTTCCACATAATTAAAGTTGCCAGCTCTTGTGTAATATTTAGTTTTTGTTTAAATGACTAGCGGACAACACCTCCCATCATCCCACATCATTAAACTGTACTTGTGTTCAGTGCTGATACTTATGCAGAATGCACGTCTTTTCTTTTGATCAATGTTTAAAAATTTAACTTATTCAGTTTTTATGTTGACTGTGTTTACTATAAATTTGCTGTTGTTTATGCAGAATGCATAAGTATTTTCCTTTAATTACAGTTTAAAAGATTCTGTTATTCAATGCTGATTGTTTTTACAGTCAATTCACTACAAACAAAAATAAATCTATATTGTGGAGGATGGAATGAGACGAGACAGCGAGCTGATGACACAGAACTTTATTCTCCTCCAACAAACAGAACAGACTGCCCTGGGTATTGAAGCGCCCTCTTTTATCCACTTTACTCCCGCCTTTGGTGACCCAGGGTGAGAAACATTAACATACGAGACACACAGCATGTACACACATCAACATACACTACACAGAGCACGGCTTATTACAATACTTTCGCGCCCCGGCATTCTCAGGTGTGACACCTATCACAGCGGGGGCGAAGGCACCTCTTTGTTTAGTTAAATACCCCCTAGCGCTACGGTGCCCTTTGCTAGTTCCGCTCACTCCTTCACCATTACCATCTCTCACCTTGTTCTCCCCCCCAACCTCAAGTCCTGGGTGGAGTGCCATCTGTTATTGTGTCACCACACAGCCCCCCCCACCCCCAAACACCCAGAAAGGGCCCTAACCCTCTGGTCCTCTGGGCTTGAGCAAGCGCCCGTAGCGGCTGTAGTGGGGAGTCGCCGGTCCGGTCGAAGCTCCTTCCTGCTGAGGTGGGCAGGAGGAAAAGCTGGTCTCTGGAGGGGGAGAGGGTGGGGAGGGGACAGAGTTAGTTTTGTGAGCACAGTTCTCTGCAGGGGGAACACAAACCTACGGACCCACTGTAGGTGGGCATCCGTGCCGGGGAGCCTGAGCCAGCACCACCTGGTCATCTGCCAACACAAAGCGGGCTTAAGCCTGTCAATGCAGACGGTTTCCTTACGGGCCTCCCCCCCCCCCCGTCAAGTCTAAGACAAAGTGTTTTGCCCCTGTTTCCAGCACTCTGAATGGGCCATTGTACGGCGGACGCAGCGGGGTTCTGTGGGCATCGTGTCTGATGAAAACAAATTTGGCGTTCTCCAAGCATTTTGGAACAAAGGTGCGGGGAAAACAATGGTGCGCTGGGTCCGGCACACTGGCAGCCCCAGTACCGGAAAAAAAATGCGCGGGCGGATCAGTCCTGGGCGCAGGGGTCTGTCTCTGGCAAAAATTCCCTGGGGAGCCGCAACGGCTGAGAAAAAATGAGTTCTGCCGGGGAAGCTGCAAAATTTTCCTTAGGCATGGAACGCAACCCCAATACGACCCAAGACAGGTGGTCGATCTAATTTGCATCTGTTAGCGAGGCCCTGAGCACTGCTTTAAGCAACCTGTGAAAACATTCGCACAACCCATTAGCCTGGGGGTTGTACGCGGTGGTGCGGTGAATTTTGACCCCCAGGCTATCGGCCATCACAGACCAGAGTTCCGAAACAAATTGCGGACCCCTGTCGGAAGTGATGTCCGACAGGGAGCCGAACCGTGTGACCGAAGCCGACAAAAACGCACGAGCTACCTCAGCAGACGTGGTGAAATTCAGCAGAACCACTTCTGGCCAATGCGTAGTTCGGTCCATGATTGTTAAAAGGTGTGTGAAACCTTGCAACGGCAGAAGGGGGCTATTAAATCCACATGTACGTGGTCAAACCTCCTGGCTGGAATTTGAAACAGCTTGAGGGGGGCTTTGGTGTGCTTGTGCACTTTAGCCCGCTGGCACGCGACGCATGCTGTAGCCCATTCTTTCACATCCGTGTATAGGTGAGACCAGACAAATTTGTCCCCCACCAGTTTAACCGAGGCTCACACGCCAAGATGTGAAAGGGAGTGGACAGACTCAAAAACGCGGCGGTGCCAAGAGCTCGGAACCACCAGGCGGGTGCACCCAGTGGAGACATTGCAGAGCAATGGGGGGGCGCCCTTCTTGCACCACCCTGTCTCCAGTTTTAATCTGGTAGCTGTGGACTGGAGCGCACAAATGTCTGCGTCCCCAGTTTGGTCGGCGGCCATAGCGGAAAAATCGATCCCCCTGTTCCCCAGACTAACATGCACGACAGGCAGTCAGCCACAACATTATGCTTACCAGCTATGTGTTGAATGTCAGTAGTGAACTCTGAGATTGCGGCCAAGTGCCGTTGCTGCCGAGCCGACCACGGTTCCAAAACTTTGGACATTGCGTACATTAGTAGTTTGTGATCAACAAATGCAGTGAATTTGCAGCCCTCGAGCCAAAACTGGAAATGATGCGTAGCCAGACATCATCATCATCATCATCATAGCAGTCTGTCAGGGTCAGTGCATCATGACATGCACTACACAAAGAGCAGAGATAAACAAACCTATCATCTGGTCAGTCACTGCAACAGATACTGGAGTCAGTTTGTCTTGGCCTGTCCTTGCCACTGACAATACCTCTATCTGCCAAGAATATGTTGCTAGTCCAGCAAAAGCTAGCGGTACTCAAATACTTCGCAAGCAGTTCCATGAAATAGTCAGTCAGAAAGCAACTCAAACCAGCTTGGACATCACCCGGGTACAACTCCCGGTCAAAAGTGCTGTATTTACGCTCGCTGTCGTGCAAAGTACGGGTGAAAAAGGCGAGGGGCTGCCATGAACCGGAGACGTACTGCTCCAAAACGGCTTCTATCACAACATCAGATGCGTTGTGCTGCAAAGCCGTGTTAACGAGTGCCATTTTGGTATTTATGAAAGCCTGAATCCGCTCTGTGGTCCAGTCAATGCTTTCCGAGTGCTTCTTTTTTTTTAGCGCGCCGTACAGCGGTTGCAGCAGCTGGGCTGCCCGGGGGAGGAAACGGCTGTAAAAACTGACCATCCCCCAAAATTCCTGTAGCACCCTCACGGTCTGTGGATGCAGAAAATCTGACACCACGTGCACCTTGTCCAACAGCGGGATCGCACCCTCCGGTGAGATGTGATGGCCCAAAAAATCAATCACTGGCAGCCCGAACTAACACTTTGCCAGATTAACAATAAGCCTGTGCACTTCCAAGCGTTGAAAAACTTCTTTGAGATGGGCAAGGTGCTCCTCCTCTGACGCGCTAGCAACCAAAATGTCATCTAAGTAGATGAAAACAAACGGCAAGTCACAGAGCAAAGTGTCCATCATACTTTGGAAAGTTTGCGCTGTGCCCTTTAACCCGAACGGCATGAGTAAAAACTCGAAAAGACCCGAAGGAATTATTACAGCCATTTTGGGAACGTCCTCTGCGCTAACCGGGACCTGGTGGTTACCGCAAACCAGATCCACTTTTGAAAAAATGTGCGTCCCGGCCAGGTGCATGGAAAAATCTTGGATGTGCAGGATGGGATACCAGTTGTGTTCCGTGGCGGGGTTCAAGCGTCGGAAATCGCCGCACAGCTGCCACGACTCATCAGCCTTGGGCACATGTGCGGCACAGATGCCCAAGGACTGCTGGCGCACCTAATGATACCTAATCACTCTAGGTTAGCAAACTCCTCGCGTGTGCTGGCTAGTTTAGCTGCGCCCTCACGCCTGTGTTTGCACGCCCTTGCACCTTTCGTTGTGATAAAAAGCTCGACCCCGTGCTTGGTTACCGTAGCAGAAAAGGTGAGAACTGTGAGTGCTGGGAACTCAGAAGGCAAACGCTGGTACTTACCCCCTGGAGCTAGAATATTAGTGTGTGTTGGTGGCCCAACTCCCTGAGCTATGCAGGAGTCAAGGAGGAAAATTGGAGGAAAATTGTTTATCAGGAGGAAAAAGATACAGCATCCACGAAACGCCTGTTGGCAGCATCAACAAGTAGTTCATAAGCATATAGAAAATCAGCACCTAAGATGGGGACAGAAAATGCAGCTACCACAAAGTCCCACTGGTAATTGTGTCCATGTAAACATACAGTCACCGTCCTTTCTCTAAACGTCCTGATGTGGGATCTGTTTGTGGCCATTAAAGATGACCCACAGTCTTCTGCCAGCCTGTCTGCGCTGACTGGCAAAATGAGGCTCTTCTGGGAGCCAGAGTCTACCAGAAAACGTCTCCCCGAATGTGTGTCCGTGATGAAAAACAGCATCTCCCTGTTGCCAGCAGTCGCAGCTGCTACTGACCGCTGGCGTTGCTATTTCCCGGCTTCTTGAAATGGCAAGGCGGCAGACAATGATGAGCTTCCTTGCCAAAATGGCGGTGATAAAACCACAGTGCCCTGGTCCTGTTTCTCCGGGTGGCCGTCCGGGCCACCACCATTGGCTCCTCGACCTCGCTGGGCTCAGCCAGAGATCCCGGTCTCACTGCCTGAACGCTGAAAGCCTTGTCTGCCAGGATGATGCGGTCTTCCTCCTCTGCCAGCATGCGGTAGTCCCTGGCCACCACCAGCGGTGAGTTAGCAAGAATCGCTCTCACAGAAGCCGGCAGGTTTCTGAGAAAGAGGTGGGCGAAAAGGAAAGATCCATCGTCCGTGCCCATCAACGCAAGCATGCTCTCCATCAGGTCCACAGCCGATCTGTCTCCTTGCTCCGAGCGGGTGAGGAGCTCTTCTTCCCTCTCTGAGTCTGAAAGGGTATAACGGCGCAGCAGCAGCTGCGGCCACAGCCGCAGCCACTTGACAGCACCGTATTTTCCTTGGGCTGGCGGGGCTTGGAGCAGACTCATAGCTCGCTGCCTGACACATGTGTCCAGCGATGCCACCACATGATGGTACTTCGTGTCGTCTGCCACGACTCCGTGGCAGGCGAACTGGGCTTCCACGTGAATAAACCAAGGGGCTGGGTCATGAAGCCAAAAGTCCGGGAGTCTGATTGCAATGGCGCATGCAGCGGTGGGAGCCTCCCGCGGGAGTGTTTCTGTGGTGGTGCTTGGTCCGTCTTCCATTTCACGTCTCAGGGTCACCACTGTGGAGGATGGAATCAGACGAGACAGCGAGCTGATGACACAGAACTTTATTCTCCTTCAACAAAAAGAACAGACTGTCCTGGGTACCGAAGCGCCCTCTTTTATCCACTTTATTACCGCCTTTGGGACCCAGGGTGAGAAACATTAACATACGAGACACACAGCATGTACACACATCAACATACACTACACAGAGCATAGCTTATTACAATACTTTCACACCCTGGCGTTCTCAGGTGTAAAAGCTATCACAGCGGGGGCAAAGGCACCTCTTTATTTAGTTAAATACCCCCTTCGCTGGTTCCACTCACAACTTCACCATTACCATCTCTCACCTCCTTCTCCCCCCACAACCTCAAGTCCTGGGTGGAGTGTCATCGGTTATTGTGTCACCACAATATATCGATATATGTTATAGCAGCCTCTCTTTGACAGTGTGGTAGGTTGCCTGTGGGCTTTTTGGGGGCTTGTTTCCATAGAGCTGGTCACTTGTTTCTCTCATGAAACCTGGCAACACTGTTCTCTATGATGATTCAATACCCACCTAGAATATGAGCCCAAGGTTTGATCTTCAGCGCTAACAGTGCTACTGTGAAGCTAGTTTACCAAGTATGGTCTATATTGTTATTTTTTCGTTACATTTCAGTCACTCTGACAGACATCCCTGTTTCCACCTTGTTCACCAGTTCACAGATGATAGTTTATCTTGTGTGTCATTCTGGCTTATTATGTAATATTTTTGCCGTGATGTAGATGAACCTGTGGCATTAGCTTGGTAGAGTCACTCTGGCTATCATTAGCTTAACTGTTTAACTGCGGCCAGTTTTGATTGCTATCTTCTATGATTTCTATCCACTCCCACCGGAATCCTTGTTCAACTACCAACACTTGACCATATACCTCATTCTTTGATGCTGTATTTTACTATTTTACTCTGACTGGGATCAAAGGTGACTAGCTGCCATTATCAGTTTCCCTTTCACTCATTCAGGGTTCTTTCTGTGCTTAATATACACCAGAGACTGGTCATATCTTATCAATCACTGAAACCACACACCTGTCCACCAATGATGCTTTATTTCATTCATTCTTTAAGAGGAATTTACTGTACGTTAGTTGGCTCAGGCTATGTTAGCTGCCCGGGCTAGGAGCAAGCCAGCTAACATTAGCCAGTGACATTAGCAACATGATGTAAGAGGGAGGTGGATGATGTAAGAGGGAGGTGGAATTAATTGGTGTTCATGAGAATTTAAAGTGACGTACCAAAACAAACCATTTCGAGGAAAGATGCAAAGGATGATTCACAATGATGCCCAAATAAATAAATAATTAAAAGCAATTTGACCAAAGTGTGTCACAGACATTTCCGTAAGACCTGTGGAAGCTGTCATCATGAGGAAAAAGTGCAGTAAATGAGACCTTTAAAACTTCTCAAGTTGTCTCTGATGAAGCTAAAAAAACCACCATATGTGACCAGCTATGGAAAAACCAGGAAGAAGTCTCCTAAAGGGTATTTTGAGTTATTTACAGATTCTAAAAATGTGGAATCTAAGCTTTCCACTGATGTCTAACACATGGAAATCCGAAAAGATCTGAAGAAGATGTGGCCATTTGAATATTAGCACCTCTCAAACTACTTCTCTGAGAAAATCAGGTTCAAAATTTCCAAGGATTGTCACCTTCCAGGGGAGCCAGGTGGGGGGCGGTAATAAAAGCTGGTCATTTGCATGACTTAGCATGAACCCAACCCCCTTACAGTGCTTATCAAAAGGAGCTGTTGATACATGCAGGAAGACAAGCTGCAGCCATGCATTTCTGCCTGAATGTGCTGCTGATTGGCCGAAATGAATAACAAAGACATGTCAATAGCCAAACAAACCAGCTATCTAAATCAGCTGTGGTATCCATGCCCCCAAAACTAGGAAGCGGTCTCGCTAATATTTCACTCTGAAACTAATCTATTTCAAATACGAAGTTGATGGTTTTAAAATCTCCCACACTGTTATTTGAAGAATGGAGTAGCTAGATTTCAACTAGCATATTTTGCAAAAAACAAAAATCACAGATTTTTCAAAAAAAAAAAAAAAGTATTTCTGTGCTTTTTAGGAATCACGTCAGCCGACTTGTTGCTGATTTACTCGTGGCGGGTCACATTTATGTTAATAACAAAGACACATTATGAATGAAAACTGAAATGTATGAAGGGCTTTGAAATGACACAATATGTTGAATGTGCCTTAGTATTTTTTTGTGGTTTTATTAGCACATGCAGACAGCAAAAAGTGGAGCAACAACTGTTATAGTGCCCCACAGCCATTCCAAATCCCCAAATTTCAACAAAGCTCACACCACGTTTACATTTTCCTCATTTCAAAAGTTTAAAATTCAGGATGCTAATGGGTATGATAACAAACAAATGTGGTGAGTATCTTAACCTGTATTGTTTTTGTGGTATAGAGAGAAACTCCTCATTTAACCACGCAATGTCCTTCAACTTCCCATCTTTGTTTAACTTATTTAATGAACAGCCTTGAGGACACGCAAGAAAAGGGTAATTATGTCATTACACTGTGGGCTCATATGCCCAATTCTGCACAAAGGAGCCCGATACTATAGCAAATTGACGTGACCTCTTGGAAGCCTCAGTAAAATCATCCCATGATGACTTTGTGTTTCCGTATGCTTCCCATCAAAAACACAGTGGTATCCTCAATGAAGGGAAAGCATCAGCTAACAGCTGGGCCTCAGCATACTTGCAGTGAACCTGGGGTGAAGCCACAACCACATCTGCATCTTTTAAGATTTCACCCAAGGCTGAAGGCAAAAAGCCAACAGCCACATTACAGGTTGAGTGTGATTTGCTGGTATACCACCTGAGATCCGAGTAAACATGGGGAGGTTTTTAAAATCTCACTCTCACAATTTGCCCTTTGACTGGCTTGCAAGGTCAGGTCTTCTGGGTTGCCATTGCAGCACTGAAAAGGTCTGCGATGGCTTTCCATTTCAGTGAGGTTATCTGCCACAGGGGCCAAAGGTGACCCAACTGGTTTTAACAGTACCATCTAGCTAACAGGTGTACAATCTGACCACTACCCAAAACATTCCACCACACCGTAAATAACCTTAAATAAATGCATGCTTGCATTGGGGACACTGCCACAAAACAAAGTGAAGCAAATGCCAGGAGCCATTTGTCATCCTTCATGGCCACGAGGTCTGCAATATTGAAGGGTTACATGTAAACAGTACAATTTCGAGGTTTTCTGGTTTCTACAACTCAGCGAGGAAGCATATGACAAAGTCCAAAATGAACGGGTTTAACACCAGAGACAAATGAAAAGTATGCATTGGCCTCACCACAGTATTGTATAATGACATGCTGGTTGTGGTGCTATGCATGCTCACTGCAGTGAAACCATTGGAGAGTGTCCAGGTGGTGTACAAAGTTCCAGTACACAACAAGGGTACTGGAGGACATTCTTTAGCATCATTACAGCTAGAACTGTGGTTTCCTTTCTATCATTCAAGAACATGACATGTATTGGAGGGCATCTTCTACTGATGCACAGATGAATACATTTGGCATGCATATAAACAGAGCAAGAAGTGGTTTTGCATTTAATAGCTCCCGTTTAACGGCCTGAAAGGTCTTCTCCAAAATGTCCATAAAAAAACAGAAGAGATGCCAAAGAAATTTCCAACTAGCTCCCTTGTTACCCCATTAGTAAAGCAACCAAAATCGGTTTTGATAATCTGTCAGGAGGGTTGTAACATAATCCTTTCAAATTGCCTGGAATAAGATAAAGTGCACCGGGCCCTTGGGGAACAGAGCAGATGACTTTCTGACTGGTCCACACTAATATCCTGGTAAGGCTGTCCAACCACACATCTGACCATTTGAAAGAAGGAGGTGGAATCCACGCACCCTCCTGCTCTCAAAGGCCAGCTTATGTGGCTCGATATTTTAAGGTCAATTAACAGTGAGTCATTGTTACTGATCTTTCAAATGGCCCGTTGGTCATTGCTGGACGGTGCCACTCACTGGATAGTGACATCATTAAAAATAGCCTCGGGGAATCGGTTGATCATTGCTGGACAGTGCCACTCACCGGATAGTGACATCATTAAAAATAGCCTCGGGGAATCGGTTGGTTCTTTTCTTGGACTTCCTTTCTTTTTTTTTAGCAGTTGTGGGCCAGAGCAGCTAAGATGACATAACATACACCATTATCTTCGCCACAACCTTTGCACTACATTACAAGTGACCTTTCAAAGCTAGAAACTATAACTTTGAGGCATAAAATAGACATACAGATGTGGACAAATTTGTTGGTAACCTTCTGTTAAAGAAAAAAATCCCACAATGGTCACTGAAATCACTTGAAACTGACAAAATAAATATAAAAATAAAAAAAAAAACTAATGAAAATAGCCTGGACAAGACCGATGATACTCTTAACTTAATATTTCTTTGCACAACCTTTTGAAGCAATCACTGCAATCAAGGGAGTGAGACATTGCCCTTTGTGATCCCGTGGCTGACCCAGCGGCCTTGGGTTGCAGCGATCGGTGGATCGCCCAGAGCTGGAGATTTGTTGTGGCGTCTTGGCGGGGTTACTGGGGGGGGGGGGGGGGTGACGCGAGATGCACAAACGACTGTTGATCGGTCAACCAGCGCTGCTCATCCAAGGTAGAAGGAGGCTAGAAGCTAGTCAGCTAATGGCTAACTGACATAAGACGGAGGACAAAGTTGAATAGCTGAAGGATGTTTCTTAAAGTGAAAGGCTTTAAATCAGAGCGTTTCAAGAAAACCAAGAGAAATAAAAAACAAATTTGCTTCAATATTTAAAAAAATTAAAGAAAATGTGAACAAAATATGCCACAAACTTCATTTAGACAGGTGAGCTATTAAAATGTGGAGAAAGTGCAGTCAATAACCCCTTTAATGAATTTTGGTTGTCTGTTGAACCAAAATTCAAAAGCAATGTTTGATTTTCATGAGTTAATTTTGAAAATTTTTGTATTTATCATTACTTTTGTCAGTTTTAAGTTATTTCAATGATCATTTTGGGATTTTTTTTTTCTTTAACGGAAGGTTCCCAACAAATTTGTCCACGTCTGTAAATATAGATTATACAAAGATCAGAAACTGTTTCCTTTGCATTTTAGATCAGGCTTTGCCCCATTATGTGCCTCTCCAAGCTTAAAAAGGGAGAAAAGTAGACAGCCTCTTGGCTTTTAGGGTACTCTGCTATCATTTTGGCATGTCACCATAAAAATGTGTGGAAAAACAGCATTAATTTATGAGTGACTTGAGTGGCTAACTAAACAAAGACTTTTTTCTTAAAAGCACACTGTCTGAAAGTAGAGTAACAACATGCATAAATAAAACAGATCACCAAACTAAGGCAGACAAGCGCATCATGATGATTCATTAGGACAGATTTATTGCTAGTGATTTGTACTAAAAGTGTTCACACCAGTATCTAATTGAATGTGCATCTCTCATCTCTACATCCCTATCTAATGTGGTGGACCACCCCAGAGGAGAGTTGTGTGTTTGGCTATGGGGTTGTTAGGTGGAGAAGACCCTGTTTTGATTAGCCGCACATTCATCTCCAGACCAGGATCCCTCATGTGCTTGGCGAACTCTGGTGGGGGCCTCCGTTGCCGTGTCATGATTCATCCAAATGATGGCCGCTCAGTGTAGAGGAGCTCGTTGTCTGCTTATCTGCACGAGCTGTCCTCAGCTCCTCAACAGCACAGCCACAAGCCAGAGCCGCAAGCCCCACTGGCTCAAAAGTAGTCATGTCTCACACAGTAGCTTCACATTCCAACCACCACTGAGGAGGGCCGCACTTGACAACCACGGCTACCTGCATAGAGACGAACTGTCCACTTCCTCTTCTTTTTATCCAGCTAGCTCGCTGCCTCGGTTGCTGCCAGCATTGTGCCAGTGCCAGTGCAAAAGATATTTATTCTCTGGACAGCATACGAACCACAGAGGCACATTTTCAAAGCTGAATGGAATTTCGTTGTGGCCTCTTAGATTTGCAGGGTGGGTATGATTCATGAATAAAATACTCTATATTATCTGCTGCTGTCTAGAAAGATAAATCTAAATGCTACACAGAAAATCTGCCTTTTCCTACTTAGAAAAAAAAATAGACAGTAGTGATTTATGGTCAAGTAAAAATCTTCCATGACAAATAATTACTCATGGCCACGCAGACATATCCAAGGTATGACTAAGCATGTGCTGACTGTTTCTTTTCACAGCTGGTTACTGATTATATTGTACATTGAACTTACACATTGTGATAGTGGTCAAGATGGCCAAGTAAACAAGTTATAACTTTAGAGCCTAGATGTTAGGTTGCTGGTGTACGATAATGCTGGCTGAGTTGATGAATATATCAATGATTTTTAGAATTTTAGGAGGTTAAAAAACTGACCAGCATTGCCATTCAACTCAGTTATCATTCTAGAAACATCAATAACACCTTGATGACATAGGGCCATATTATGATTATCTAGTCAACAGTCTATTGTCTGCAGCATAAAGCACATTTATTGGTGTGTCCAACTCCATTTTACTATTACAGCAGTGCAAAAAATGAATTTTGCACCTAGGGAAACACAGGAAGAGGCTGTCCTGATGCGCTTAGTTATTCAGAGGTGTGTTTTGGGCATAACATGCAATAAACCAATCACAGTCTTTGCTCTCATTACCTTTAATAAACAGGGATGCAAGATCTATGGTGTAATACTAATATGAAGGCATTAAAATGGGAGGACAAATCAATTTTGGGCTGGGGACAATGTGGGCTCATTCACAAATGAAAATGCATTTAAGGATCATCCACACTGCTGACCTGACTTACTACAAACCCAAACAGTGGATACTAACTGGAAAATTGTGTATTTAGTGGCTGTTTTATAGGTGCATTACTGAGTAAAAATTTTGTCTTTAACCACAGGTGCAAACTTGAAGAATGATTTTCCGTATCTCACTTCTGTATTTGCATTCAGAGTTGAAAAATTACAAACACAAGAAGAAACTAGAAAAGCACTCAGAGAGCGCATACCTGCTCATCCCTAACAGTTCAAATTGTTTGGAGTGTTGATCCAAGATGGCAGCATGTCCATTCGTTTGTCCGTGTATGTCTGTTTTTTTTAAAAATCATTTTAAACTGTATTTTAGTGCTTTTTGTGAGTCTTAAATTCTTTTATCAAAGTTAAAGTACTTTTATTGGTTTCCCTTGTGAGAGATTTATCTTGGACAGAGGGGTTTGCTGCACAACAAAACATAAAGAGTATATACAACCTATACATAAATAAACAACCGAGAATAAAAATCGACACAAGTCAACAAAAGTGCAAGTACAGTGCAATTGTCTACTCAACCTCACAATCTTCCTAACTTCTGTTCATCCTGAATTATCCGCTCATTAATGAGCTTCACTGACAAGAGGATGAAGGAATGTTTGTATGAATGAATGTTATGCTGTTGATTAAGAACCACACCCAAGTAATTTAAAAGTTTTTAGTGTTTTTTTTTTGTGGGGGGGTCTTCTTAATGGGACTGTCAGTTGTTTGTTTGCCAACTTGTGAGAGTTGCTTTGACTGCTCTGTCCTACTCCATCTGCAGTTGCATTTGAGACCTGGGCTGTAGCTAACTTTAAGGATCCAGGACCTGCTGTGGTGTGGCTGGACTTGAACTTAGATCTGTAGCAGCTACATGGGATCAAGATAGCAAGTTGGAAATACTGTGCTTATCCTGCTGTATTGTAGCTTGCCTTTAGCCTGGATATCCAGCCAAACTCAGCTACCCTGTCTGATCAGAATTAACTGTCAGATAGAGCTTTAATCTTCAAGCTGAGGCCTACACTACTTGCGCTAGTTTTAGTACCATTCTGAGACCTAGCCTGACAGCTAGAGCCTTTGTCACTACATGGAAGCCTGCTCTACTTGCTGAAACTTTGAACCATTCTAAAGCCTGTCTTGACTGTTGGATCCTTCATCATTACATGAAGGCCTGCTCAGCTTGTTGAAGCCTTAGCATCACTCTGAGGTCCATCCTGGCTACTGGAGCCTTTATCACTACATGGAAGCCTGCTCTATTTGCTGAAACTTAGTACTGTTTCTGAGCTCTGTCTTGACTGTTGGAGCCTTTATCATTGCATGGATGCCTGCTTAGCTCGCTGAAGCTTCAGCGTCATACTGAGGCCTGTCCTGGCTGCTGGAGCCTTTATCACTACATTGATGCCTGTGCTGTGTGCTGAAATTTTACCACCATTGGATGCCTGAATAGTGCTGAATACCGTGGACAACAGCACTTGTTTTAATTTAATTTTATTTTTTGACTGTGTGGGACCTAAGGACAAACAAACATTCTTGGGTGAGTACGTCTAACAATGTATTTATCCTTCAGGACATTGCACAAGGATGCACCTGCTCTTTGGCTACTGTTCAATCTGTGCAGCCACCAGGTTATTTGGCACAGGAAAGAAACTTTTCTTTCAACCAAGAGACTTGCTCTGTCTTCAAAGCCTTTTAGTTTTGCATAATTACCTGTTGGCCCCTGAAAGATCTTGCTTCTTCTCATCAAAACAAGAGTCAGTTTCCATTAGCATTGTGGCTAAGCAAAGATTGTTGATTATTTTACTATTACCGTCTTCTGGAAATGTACAACCTAATCCTGGCCCTGAGTTGCAAATTATGCAAACACCATCTGAATTTAATTCCTTGACTGGTCTTAAAATTGTTCATCTTAATGTTCGCAGTTTGTTATCTAAGATGGACTTGGTAAGGATCTGGGCTAAATCAACAGATGCAGATATTTTTATAATTTCTGAATCTTGGTTGACCAAATCCATTGCTGATGAAAATATTAATATGGTAGGATACAATGTTTATCGTACTGATAGGCTAAAGATAGGTGGTGGTGTCACCATTTATGTCAAATCAAAACTTGAAGCTATGACAGTCCTGTCTGAATCCATTATCAAACAATCTGACTTTTTGGCACTAAATGTGACGATTGCTAAGGACCTTTGTTTAATTGTTGTTGGTTGCTATAGGCCTCCATCTGCCTCCAAGGAAGCTTTACAATCTCTGAAAAATCTTTTATCCAGACTGAACTATGGTGAACTAGTTCTAGCTGGTTATTTAAAATGGGATTGGCAAAAAACAGTGTCTGATGATCTTAAGTCCTTCTATGATTTTATTAGCCTTACCCAGGTAGTCAACTTCCCTACTCAACCCAGTCTTAAGAGCCCTGAGAAGTCCACCTTGATTGACCTGATTATGACAAACGTTCCTCATAAATTCACCTCTGGGTGTTCTGCAACAACTTGAGTGACCACTGTGTTGTTGCTGCGATTAGAAATACTAAAGTGCCTAAACTAAAGCCTCGTATTATTTATAAGAGGAATCTAAAACACTTCCGTGAACAAGGCTTTCATCATGATTATATAAGTATATATATAGGTATATATATAGGTATAAGTGTGATTGGGGGAAAAAAAATTGGCTTCATCCCTGATGTTGAGATGGCTTGGAAATTCTTTAGGGATAGTTTTATGCAAATTGTAAATAAACATGCCCCCCTAAAGAGGTACAGAGTAAAGGGTAGAGATAACCCTTGGTTCTTCCCTGTGCTGGCAGATATACATGAGCGTAACTTGGCTTGAGCTAAGGCAAGGAAAACAGGTTCTTCTGCTGATTGGCTTATTTTCAGACAGTTAAAAAAACAAGTGTTCTTTTTTTGATCAAAAAAGTCAAATCAGAATATTATTTGTCTATCACCACTGAGAACCTAAATAATCCCTGCAAATTTTGGAAAGTTGTCAAATCAGTATCTGTAAGTCAATCTTCACAAGTCAATCTTCACACTCTCAACCTGCCTATGTTTTAAAGACTTCTGATCCTGTATATGACAAAATGGAAATACTGAATTGTTTTAACAAGCATTTTACATCTTCTGGTTCCTTATTTGATTCTATTGTATCTGTTTCTGAGAAACCTTGTATAGACTTCCCAAGGTACTCGGGACAGCCTTTTAATTTTGTACCTTTCAGTGTTCAGGAAGTGCATATGGCACTCAAAGCTATAGACACAAGAAAATCGTCTGGGCCTGATCATATTGAGCCTTATTTTATTTTTTTTTAAATGACAGCTGATTTTGTAGCTAAGCCTCTCACTTACCTCTTTAACCTTACAGTGGGAAAAAAATGAAATGCTCTCTGTATGGAAATCAGCTTTTGTTCTCCCTCTGCTAAAAGGAGGTGACCCAGCCATGTTGAAAAGGCCAATATCTAATCTTTCTGTGCTGGCCAAAATTCTTGAAGCTCTTGTGGGGAATCAAGTTAAGGAGTTTTTATACTCCAATAATCTCTTGTTGAAATATCAATCAGGCTTCAGAAAAAAACCAACAAAAAAAAAAACACAGTACCATTACAGCAGCAATGAAGCTGGTAAATGACATCTCAGCTGCACTTGATTAAAAAAAACAGCATTGTGCATCCCTTTTTATTGATTTGTCAAAAGCTTTTGATACTGTTGACTATCATATTTTAAGGCTTAGACTCCTTCAATCAGGACTGTCTGAGCAAGCAGTGGGTTGGTTTACAAATTACCTCAGTGATAGGACTCAATGCATTAAACATGATGGTCTCTGTTCTGATTTTCTTACTGTCCATAAGGGAGTGCCACAGGGCTCTGTATTAGGTCCTCTTTTATTTATCATTTATATTAGTGGCCTTGGTCTGAATATTTCATGTGCTAATTTGCACTTTTATGCTGATAAGTTATTTACAGCTGCGCATCAACCCTTGTTCAGGCCACTGAATGACTGCAGAAAACCTTTGTAGCAGTCCATCATTCACTAGTTCAGTTGAAGCTTGTTCTCAATGCAGACAAGACTAAACTGATGTTCTTTACCAACTCTAAGGCCACAAATGATCCCTTCACTGACTACTCTAGAGGGTACTGTCTTCTGTCTAATTGACAGAAGTGGTTAATGCATATAAATATCTGGGTATCTTAACTGATGACTCCCTCACTTTTAAACCATGTGTTGAGAGCCTTGTAAAAAAGCTGAGATTGAAATTGGGTTTTTTAAATTTAGAAATAAATTGTGTTTTTCTTTTAATGTAAAAAAGTGACTTGTTGCTGCCACCTTTTTATTTGTGCTAGACTATGGTGATCTTTTGTATATGAATGCCCCTGCTGGATGTCTTAATATGGTGGACTCTGCTTATCATGCTTCACTGAGGTTCATTACAAACTGTAAGCCTTTGACACATCATTGTGAGTTATACCGTAGGGTTCTTTGGCCACCCGAAGGCTCAGCCACTGGTACAGCTTTATCTACAAGGCAATTCTTAGTCTACTGCCATCCTACATTTGTGATCTGATTGCATTGTGAAGTATTGGTCGTTATGCTTTTCGTTCACAGAATTATCTGTTGCTCTCTGTTCCGTATGCCTGCAGCGAAATGGGTAAAAGGGCTTTTGTCTGTTCTACACCACTTACATGGAACATGCAGCAGAATAACGAAAATGACAGAATTGATTTCAATGAGTGCATTTAAATCCAAATTGAAAGTATTTGAGGCTGATTCCATTATTTGTACTTGTTTTTAGCACTTGCACTTTGTAATTATACCTTGACATGGTTTTTATTTATTTTATTTTTCTAAATTGTGTAACCTTGTGTTTTTATGTGATGCTGCCATTCTTGGCCAGATCTCCCTTAGAAAAGATATTTTTAATCTCAGTGGGATTTTTACCTGGTTAAATAAAGGTGAAATAAATAAAAATAAAATAAATACCTCCACCAAGGCTCCTTCCGTCCCTCATGGATCACCTCCAAAATGTAATCGGTTCATATATAGGCCACGAGCCAGTTCTGGTGAAAATTGCATCAAAGCCAAAGAAGATAAGCGCCTTGGCGGAGGTATGCATTCTTGGATCATCACCAAAATGTAATGGGTTCCTATCTAGCCCAAGGACCATCTCTGGTGAAAATTTAATCCAAATCCATCAAGTAGTTTTTGTGTAATCCTGCTGCACAAATACAAAAAAGGTCCTTGGTGGAGATACGCATTCTCAGATCATCACCAAAATTTAGTGGGTTCATCCTTGGTCCAAGGGCTACCATTGGTGAAAATTTCATCAAAATCCATACAGTAGTTTTTGCATAATCCTGCTAACAGACAGACAAACCACCCCGATTACATTACCTCCTTGGCGGAGGCAATTAGATCCAGGGGAATTGATGGTGTTACTGGAACTGGCAAATAACTACAAATGAAAATGATGTTATCTCCCATAACCATGCATCAGTCTTTCTCTTGTGGGAAGAACAAAGTGGAGTAGGCTACAGATTCATGTAAAAGCAACTTTAAAATAACAGTGTCAATTACTGTTTACCAAATAAAATCAACATCACTCCAGATTTGCTGCAGGACTTTGCAGCCCTTAAACAGTGAAGTGAAAGATGAATGGTGGATGTCGTCATTGCACACTTAGATGTTCTGGTGGATAAAATACTGGCTGGAGGAGAGGAGAGGCTACAAAAGACAGCTGTTTTTCATGGCGCTGCACAACAGCATGGTAAAGGCTGGTGGTAAAATTAAAAAAGAGTGATTCACTTTTTGTTCACTTAAGAAGAGAAGAAAAAAATAAATGAATGCTTAATCTGTGTACTTGTAAGTTTAAAATTCATTCATTCATTCATTCATCCATCCATTCATTCATCTTCTTAACCACAGCCTGAGATAACAGCCTATCCCGGCATTTTTGGGCGAGAGTCGGGGTACACCATGCCCAGATCGCCAATGAATGAATGAATGAAAGACCAGGTAAAGGATTATGACAGACTTTTACAAAGTCCATCATAACAACAGAGACTGACAAATTCTAGCTCCAGTGTAGTAACAGCCATACCTGCTTTTTGCAGATCAAAAGCACATTGGAAGAAAATGCACCATAATACAAATGCATCAAACTTAGTGCCAAGCCTCACCCACTTTAAATCAGTCCCCTCCTGTGAGCACAAGTCATGCACACAGTCAGCCTCTAATTAGGTAGTGAGGACGCTTAGTGGAAAAATAGACAATATGCTGACAGAAAATAATGAAAGCACCCGCACAAGGTGTATGCTTTAGATCATTGTAATACAGCCCTTATTCTCTTAGGGCAGGGATGGGCAACTGGCGGCCCGCAGGCCACATGCAGCCCCTGCTGTCATCCACTGTGGCCCGCCAGACCACTTCCAAAAATCAATTATTTATTTATATCCCGTTTGAACTGCATTCTTAAATGCAGTTATAAAGTTCGCCAGCAGAGGGAGCTCTAATCGAAACCTAGGTGTCTTCTTCTTCTTCTTTTAGATTTGATTGGCTGTTGGCAACCAGCCTACAGGTGCATTACCGCCACTGACCTGACCATCATCACTCTATATCTTTGTATAAGGAGTTTTTAAAAGGAGTTCTGAACAACTCCTTACGTGTGAAAAAATTATCCGTCCTTGGCCTGGAGAGCAGTCTCCTCACTCCATGAGTGGTTGAGCAAGAGTGAGGGAGCCACAGATAGAGACAGCAGCATGCCCCGGAGTATGGCTGTTAAGGTATGTATGTGTTGCATGCTGAGACCGCATTAATAGGCTGTGAACAGCAGTAAATGTACAGAGTAGGCTGTTTACAACAATAAATGCTACAGCTCCTCACTGAGGAGTATTTACAGTTACAAGTTTCAAACTGAAAGGCAAATGTACAGTATATCCTTGTTCATTAAGTTTCCATTTGTTGTTATGGCGATGTATGTATGTGTGTATGAGCAAGCAGGTATTAAGGATAGGACAGGACAAGATAAGCTTTTGGCTTCAATCATGTTCCTTTTTGGACTGCATTTGGATTTTTTTTTTAAATTCTTGTTTATATGTTGTCCGAAATAAATGGTATCAATCAATCAATCAATATAAGAAATGGCAAATTTACGACAGAAAAACACAAATTTAGAAAAAACCTGAGTACAACTAAAAAGTTATACATTTTTAAATAAAATGATGCAAATTTATCAGTAGAAGCTTGGACATCTAATACCAAAATAAAATATAGATTTGCAAAAACAGACTAATTTAAACCAGAAATGTAGCATATGTATCAGTAAAGCTATTTTTTTACTTTGATCATATTCTTCTAATATTTTAAAAACATTTTCTTCATTGTCATATTTCCTTTTCTTCTTGGCTTTTTTGTTAATTGCTGTCCAGAATTTCTCTTTGCTCATCATTTTGATGGAGAGAGTTTTAAAAATTAGATCTTGATATAATTTTAACAGTAATTTTAATTCTAATATGATACAACACTGAGTAGCTTTTATTTTCATAAAAATTTGTGGCCATTTCTACCATCCTTCTTTGGTAACATGCAGATAAACAATTATTTGTGCAAATGTGATTACTTGAATAAAATTCAAAAGTGGGGAAATTGTTAAAAGGAAATGTAGTGGGAAAATTAGTTAGTCAAAAACATACTTCTCAACCACTGGGTTGTGCCTCCTCCTTTTTTGCTGAATTAAAATAAAAACTAAGGCTGACTTTAACACCCTCATTATGCATTACTAGCAAATTAAGCTCTTTGGAAACCTGCCATCATTTGGTCAAATGTAGCCACATGAACCAGAGGACATGTACCGTATGAACTCATCATTCCTGTAACTGCCAAGATAGATAGACTCACTAGTTTTAAAAGGTTATACTCAGGGCATTTTTTGCCAGATTGTGCTGGTCCATATTATGTTCTACAATATCTAAATGTCTAAAGTCTTTCCTCTGATTAAAATCTTTTCTTCTGGTTCATTCCACCAAAATATTTACTATTAGTTGATCTTGTAGTCATCTTTGCATGGGCTTTATTAATCTTCATTTTTGCTCCATTCACAGAAAGAAATGCACTTTCCCACTCACAAAAATATACATTTTCACTTAAGAATCAGTGCTCACCAAGGTGACCTTACGCGTATGAACACACATCATTCAATGACAATGCAACAAGAGAGACAGAAGCTATTTTTCTTTGTGCTTCCAACAAAGGCCACAGTGTCAACATTTTCTAAAGGTGGACTCACATCCACCTGCTGCTGGCCAGAATCAGTCATCACATTATCAGCCCTATTCAACAACCTACCATATGAAGTCAGTGACTCCTTTAGCAGGAGTAACACTGTTTGAAGAGCAGTAAACACTACTTTGGTGGATCTTATGCCTGTCTGTCCGTCTGCCTACCTGAAGGCATTTTATGTGGCTGCTGTTGTGCTACTGTGGTCGTGCCCGATTACTCCTGATCATGTTTTCCAAGTTCCAGAGGGATGGCTGTATTTGCACAGATGTGTAAGGCTGTCAGAGTTGTCATCTAGATGCGACACTGCTGGTAAAACCAGTGATTGATGACCAGGAACTCGGAACGAGTGCTGTCGGTTTTGCACTGTGGTGTATGCATGTGGGTGCAGGCGCATGTGTGCAAAAGTGTGTATGTCTACGCACACACTGTATGGCTTGGTGTGTGTGCGTGTGCAGCTGATTGATATAAGAGTAGCATGTGGGAGGGAAAAGAGCCAATCAATAGACTCTGCGGATTGCTAATTGTCTCTTTTCTCCCATTCGATACTAAAAAATGGCCAAGTACCATGAATAAGTCATTTGGAGTTCACACACTTGTTCATTAGTGGAGTCTTGATGTCTGCTACTCTTCCCATCCCACCAGCTGTAACACCACTGTTGGAGACACTGGAGATGGTGGAAACTAAGTTTCCCTCGGTGACACGTCAGCGAGCCCTAATACAATAGTTACATAACAGCCGCGTCTGCCGGCCAAAGCACCAGCAGCACGACCCACTAAGAAAAACCAAGAGTGCCTTCATCACACCATGGTCGCCACACTTCACAGCCAGTAGCCAGCGGCCAACAGCTTCAGTGCACCGGGCCTCAATCGGGATATGCGACGGGCAACTGGTGCTAACATGCAAGCGCTGCATCCAATAAGTGTCCAATGGGTTGTGGAGAGAAGTGGCTCCTCACAAACAGGCCTTTCATGTGGTCACTGGTTTAAGTGCTCTAATGCTCGGCGAGACACTGAGGCCTAGTGTGGGGAAATGGAACAATACATTTAACCACATGAAGCGCAGTGCCCAGGATTACTTCTGCACATATTTTCTCTCTCTCACTTTGTCATTCTCCTTCTGCAATCCTATTCTCTTTCCTTCCCTTGTGCACACACACTTTGCCCCTGAAATGAACACCACTATAAACAGGGAATTTCTCCTAAATCCTCTTTATACGCGAGCACACAGACACCGACACACATGCAGTGGATGATATATTACAAAACACCTCTTATCACTCATGTAGAACTGCACAATTGTGCATTCCAACAAAAACATACCATTATAAGACAGCACAATATAATTAGAACTGCTTTTCCAATGACTTATGTGAATTACTGCTAGGGGCATAGGCCTAAACCGGGGGGGGGGGGGGGGGAGGATGCCCCTTCCTCCTGGAAAAAAATAAAGAATTCCCCCCCCCCCAAATTCATCATAAACCTTTTATATATCATGTTACATAACGGAATTGAATGCATCTGAAGCACCTATTTTAAATCCGCAACTACTTTCTTGTAAATTTGCTTCTTTTTTCTTGCAATTCTGCAGTTTTTTCTCATAAATTTGCTACTCTTCTCCTTTAATTCCATAACTTTTTTCTCATAAATCTGCAGCGTTTTACTTGTAAATTTGCAGCTTTTTCTTTTACATCTGCAACCTTTTTATCATAAACTTGCAACTTTTTTTCTTGTAAATTTGCAGCTTTCCCTCCTCCATACATTTAAAACTTTTTTCATAAATTTGCAGTGTTTGTATTGTAAATTTGGAACCTTTTCCTCACAAATTTAAAGACTTTTTCTCATAAATTTGTAACTTTTTTTCTGGTAAATTTGCAACTTTTTTCTTTTAAATCTGCATTTTTTTTTCTTGTAAATTTGCCACTTTTTATTAGAAATTTTCACATTTTTTTCTTTTAAATCTGCAACTTTTTCTTGTAAATTTGCAATTTTTTCCCTCATGAATTTGCTATTTTTTTTAAATAAATTCACTACTTTTTTCGTCATAAATCTGCAACTTCTTTCTTGTAAACTTGCAACTTTTTTCTTCTAAATTTGCGACATTCATTTAGTTTTTATTCTGTGCAACTGACAAAATTTTCTTGGTTCATCTTCATAATGGCTCACGTTCTTATAATGTTTTTGCTTTGAATGGTTTGAACTCTTCTCTATTCCAAATATAGAGGCCCCTAAACACAATCTTGCAAAGTTCCCCGACAACAGTAACACCTATAGTGTCCCCCTCAATCTACACAATTAAGAAAGTGTTCTGTTTATTGCCCCCCCTTCCCAAAATAATGAAATGAAATATCTGCCCATGGCTAGGGGATGCACATTTTTCTCCCATGTCTTATATGATAAGACTGTTTGATAAGTACGCATCTGTTTCTGCAAGTGCACCAGAGAGAAACACTTGCATTCACCCACAGTCTGGCCTAAACCAGCGGCCGTCGCACACTCGCTTCTGCTCGTCACTCCCTTTCACTCCATAAAGACAGATGTGTGCACTGACAGACAATTCCTTCATCCATCACTAAGCTAAGAAAAAAAAAAGAAACTGTCCTTTTACTACCACTCTGCCTGCATCTTTGGGCATGGTTAAAAAAAAAAACACCTGGACAGACCCAACAATGTGTCATCCCTTGGGTGAGTACACCCCCATCCTCCAGGGTAGCATGACTCAGTTCAGCTTTCCAACCAGCTTGCAGTAGACTTGGGTCACTGCCACACTAAAGAATAGGAATGGCTTCATTGCAAAAAATGTGCTGTTGTTACACACTATTACTGATGGTATCTGCTGCCCCAGATTACACCAGTGATGAGCTTTTTTTTTCCTTGCTCAGTGGCAGCTGCTCAGGTAGTTTAGATGAACTGTAACAATCACTCATGCATGTGTGCACAAGAGTACACAAGCGCAGATTTATATACACTATTCCTGTATGCTCAGGCCGCCATAACTTGTTGGGGAAAATAATGATCTTTGGGATAAGCATGGCCATGGATAAGTGAATTAAATGGTACTTTGTCAAAACCGCAAGACTGTGAAAACCGATGCCAAATATTTGGTCAGACAGAAACAGGCCTTTGTCTGTCTCAAAGAGCCACTCAGAGGACAGCTCTCCAAAGACACGAGCGCACAAAAGCCTTGGTGAAGACGATGACAGCTACACGATGCCACCGCACTGCAATGACCATAACGAGCATGTGTCATCTCTACTTATGTCAAAATGTTCCTTATGGAATATTTTGTTTTTGTCCATTTTAAATGCGCACATGTGAGTTTGATTTGTATTGAAATGAATGTATTTAAAGAAAAATGAGATGAGGTCAGGAAGCACCACCTCCTCCGTCAAAAAGAAAATCCAATTTCAAGTCCAAGGAGCGCTCCTGTCGTGTGTGTGTTACGCGCTGGAGCTGCTGTTGTGTAAATGCACTCATGGTTCATCACTGCACTCACCTACATACTTCCCATTCTGCACTTGCTTCATGATGTCGAAGGCATTGTCCACGTTTCCATCCAGGATGTCAAACATGACGTCATAAGTGCCTAAGGGATTGGACCCATAAGCAGACACCGTTGTTCTCAGGAAAACAATCTCTGTTGGAAGATGGAAAAAAAAAAATTAGACACAAAAAGCTTTTGAAGCCTAAACCCTCACAATGACACTCGGATTATTCTGCCAAGTCTCTGCCAACTCCTCTTTCGGTTTCCAAGAAAAAGACAATGAAATGGAAGACGGAAGGCTCTTTGTTTATTGTACACAGAGAGGGTCTCAAAAACATTAGGGGTTTTTCAGTCGTGTTGCCTCAAGTCCTTTACACCCCAAACTTGGGGCTCATGAGAAATGACAAGAGCTTTACTCCGTGTGACACTGAGCATGAGTGTGTCTGAAGCACGCGCTGAAGGCCAGCCAATAGATGCTTGTCAGCTGTCACTGCCTGCAAATGATTACTGCGGTTGCTTATATGGCACTAAGTCTCTGTGGTGAGGGCCAGCCGAACCTGAGCTGTGTGGGGATCATCGCAGGATGGATAATTCAAGGGGGCCAAGGGTGTTTGTATGGATTCTTACAACGGCAACAAAAAGTAGCTGTTAGAAGTGATTAAAATTATGATTAAATGTCCAAAAATGGAGCATATGGCGTTATATATATATTTTTTTTTACAAAAATAAGTATGAATTCTTTTGAATGAAACAATTGCAGTCCCAAATTGACATTTTTTTCAACCCAACTACACCCTGAATTCCTGTAACATTTCAAAATTAAGTAAAGGAGGCCCTGTGATGTTCCACAAGGCTTAATCTATGGTCCACTCTTGTTCAATCTATACATACTTCCTCCTGCACATATTTTTCAATACCATAATTATGCAGATGATACACTGCTTTATATCTCCCTTTCCTCGGATGACTTAGCCCCGTTGAAACACATTTTTTTGCAATAAACATGGATAAAACAGAAATCATAATTATAGGCTCAAAATCAAAGGCCCACTAATTGCCACTCATCTCAATTCACACTCAACCCAAAGAATATACAGGAATTCTCAGTGTCATCATAGATGTCGATCTTAATTTCCACCAAAACATCAATACTACTCGATTATGGCTTTTCCCATCTCAAAATTATCTTAAAAAATCAGAAGTTTTTGTCACATTCAGATGCTGGAAAATTGGTCCATGCATTTGTCACAAATAGACTTGATGATTGTGATAGTTTGTTCTCTGGTCTCCCACAAAAAACTATTAAGCAACTGCAGCTCAGCTTATTCAAAATACTGCTACATGTGTTTTAACAAGGTTGAGGAAACATCTGTGCATCACCCCAGTCTTAAAATCCCCATACTGGCTCCCCATACATGCAAGAATTGATTTTGAAATTCTTCTGATTGTTTATAAAGCACTAAATGGCTCTGCTCCCAGTTACAGTGCATATAAAAAGCCTACACACCCCTATTCAAATGCCAGGTTAGACCAAGATAAATAATTTCAAAACTTTTTTCCACCATTAATGTGACCTATAACCTGTACAACCCAATTGAAAAACAAACTGAAATCTTTTAAGAGGAAAAATAAAAAATAAAAAAACTTACAATAACCTGTTTGCATAAATATGCAT
The DNA here is from genome assembly GCA_020510985.1 of Pholidichthys leucotaenia. Classification (NCBI taxonomy): domain Eukaryota; kingdom Metazoa; phylum Chordata; class Actinopteri; order Cichliformes; family Pholidichthyidae; genus Pholidichthys; species Pholidichthys leucotaenia. The sequence goes on along the minus strand of CM035840.1, from coordinate 59,067,411 downwards.
ACGATTAAACTGATACTTTGTTGCAACACTTTTGGCTTTTATTACAGCACTCAACCTTTTTGGGTAGGAGTCTATCAGCGTGGCACATCTTGATGTGGCAATATTTGCCCACTCTTCTTTGCAAAAATGCTCCAAATCTGTCAAATTGCGAGAGCATCTCCTGTGCACAGCCCTCTTCAGATCACCCCACAGATGTTCGATCGGATTCAGGTCTGGACAGCGACTGGGCCATTCCAAAACCTCAATCTTCTTCTGGTGAAGCCATTCTTTTGTTGATTTGGATGTGTGCTTTGGGTCACTGTCATGCTGAGAGATGAAGTTCCTCTTCATCTTCAGCTTTCTAGCAGAAGCCTGAAGGTTTTGTGCAATGACTGGTATTTGGAAATGCTCACAGTTCGCTCCACCTTGACTAAGGCCCCAGTTCCAGCTGAAGAAAAACAGCCCCAAAGCATGATGCTGCCACCACCATGCTTCACTGTAGGTATGGTGTTCTTTTGGTGATGAGCAGTGTTGTGTTTGCGCCAAATATACCTTTTGGAATTATAGCCAAAAGTTTAACCTTGGTTTCATTGGACCATTACACATTTTCCCACTTGCATTTGGGAGATTTCAAATGTGTTTTTGCAAACTGTAGCCGGGCTTGGATATTTTTCTTTGTAAGATAAGGCTTCCATCTTGCCACCCTAGATGGAAGGTTGTTGTTACATGTACTAAAAATGTACTTGCCAGAAATTCCTGTGGCTCCTTCAATGTTGCTGTCAGCCTCTTGGCAGCTTCCTTGACCAGTTTTCTTCTTGTCTTGTCATCAATTTTGGAGGGATGTCCAGTTCTTGGTAATGTCACTGTTGTGCCATATTTTCTCCACTTCATGATGACTGTCTTCACTGTGCTCCATGGTATATTTAATGCCTTGGAAATTCTTTTGTACCCTTCTCCTGACTGATACCTTTGAACAATGAGATCCCTCTGATGCTTTGGAAGCTCTCTGCAGACCATGGCTTGTGCTGTAAGATGTGACTACAAAAATGTCAGGAAAAGCCTACTAGACTAGTTGAACTTTATTTGGGGTTAATCAGCGGCACTTTAAATGGTGACAGGTGTGTGATGACTCTCATTTAACATGAGTTTGTGATTGGTTAATTCTGAACACTGTCACATCTCCAGTTATAAGAGGGTGTGCATAGTTATGCAACCAGATTATTGTAATTTTTTTCCCCTTAAAAAATTTCAGTTTGTTTTTCAGTTGGGTTGTACAGGTTATAGGCCACAATGGTGGAAAAAGTTTTGAAATGATTTATCTTGGTCTCATTTTTTTACATCACAAAAACCTGGCATTTGAACAGGGGTGTTAAGACTTTTTATATCCACTGTACATCAAGTCACTCCGCATTCCTTATCTGCCAAAAAGAAATGTTAGATCTTTAAACAGTGGTAATCTTGTGGTGCCTCAAGTTTGATCTAGCGAAGGTGAAACTGCATTCAGTTGCTCTGCTCCTAAAAGATGGAACACCCTTCCAAGCCATATTAGAAATGATCCAACACTTATCTCCTTCAAAAGCAGTTGAAAAACTTTTCTTTTTGCTTATGTATTTCACTAAGTTAAACCAGTGTGATTGCTCCTAATGGGATAATTTGCATGTCATATTATTACTGAAGGTAAGGCAAGGCAAGTTTATTTGTATGGCACATTGCATGTACAAGACAATTCAAAGTGCTTTACATAAAGACATTAATGCATTACAGGAAGTTGCAAAACGAGTACATAAGAATTTAAAAGCAAACTAAAAAGTAAATTAAAGAGGACTTCCGGTTATGGCTGCCACGTAGGACGGACGTGTCTCGCTCTGCTCTGCTCCTGGAGAAAAAAAATCGGCAAATAACTCTCTCATTTGGGACAGAACGTATCCCAGCATTTGGGCGAGGATATGTCGGCGAAGCCTAAGGCTGGAAAACCAGGAAAAGGAAAAAGCGAGCCGCCGAAACAGTCCAAATTAACGGACTTTCAGGTCTGTGACGCAGCAAACAAAACTCCATATATGGCGGAGGAGGCTGGCAACGGTGCGATATCTGCGGGGAATGGCGCAGATGCGCTGATGGCTGCCATGAGTTCAATGAGAGCGGACTTTTCCTCTAGATTTGATGGGATTATGACAGCGTTGGAAGGAATAAGAAAGGAATTGGGTGACTGTGTAGAACGAACGGCGCAGATGGAGCTCCGTCTCGCTAGTGCTGAAGATGACGTCACCCGTCTTCAATTAAAGGTGCGCACTTTGGAAAAAAAAAATAAATCTCTGGAAGATAATATTTTGGATTTGGAATCTCGGTCGAGACAGAATAATTTGAGGCTGGTGGGTCTTCCAGAGGAATCAGAAGGTCGGGACGTATGTTCCTTTCTGGAAAAGTGGATTCCGGAGGTGCTGGGCAGCGAGGAGTTGCAATCAGCAGTGGTTCTGGAAAAAGCACATCGTATTGGCCCACGGAGAGATAAGGGACCGCCGAGGACCTTAATTATGAAGTTTCTTAGCAACAGAGACAGGATGAAGATCTTCAACGCTGCACGTGCTAAAGGAGAGATTAAACACCAGGACCAGCAGGTGCGGTTCTACCCAGATTTGGCCACAGGAATCCAGCAATTGAGGAAGCAGTTTGATCCCGTACGTAAGGAGCTGCGCAACCTTGGGATTCGTCATGGTGTAATCTATCCTGCGAGACTGCTGACCACGTATGAGGGCAGAACCCACATCTTCAAGACCCCAGAGGAGGCGCAGGAGTTCATCAAAAAGATCAAAGAAGAAGAAGAGACTGGTGGGAGCTAAGCATGAACAAAATATAAGGTAGAATAATTAAGCATTTGCACAGGCATCTGACTGACTTGAAGTAAATAGTAAGTTTACAAAATATAGATTGTATTATATATTAAAAAAACAAAACAAAAACAAAACAAACAAACAAAAAAAAACTATGATGTACAAAGTTGTTAAAAATTTTGGAGTTAAGTTGGAAAACTACAGAGGAGAGTTAATGTTACGTCATTAAAAGCAGTAGAGTTAGGGTGATTGGGAGGATGAAGAAGGAGTGGCTTAGGCTGTCCCCCGTGGGTGTGGAACGGTCGATGGCTATATCGGGAGACAGAATTTTTCTTTTGATTTTGGGGGGTTTGCCACAAGTGTGGGAAGGGGAAATTTGTTTGTGTGTAGTTTGTAGGATGAATGTTCAACCACTCATGTTTTTGCTTCTCTGTATGAGCATGTTTACACTGCAAGGTAATCCCAAACTCTCTATTGATCATGGACCAAAGTGTTAATCTTAATTTAACTTCATGGAATTGCAGAGGTCTACAAAATTTAAAAAAACTTAAACAAGTTATGAATAAAATAAAGGACATGGGTTCAAGAATTGTGTTTTTACAAGAAACTCATCTGATAGAGGAGGATGTTAAAAGAATTAGGAGTAGATGGCAGGGAAGTGTATTCACCTCTTCATTTTCATCCCGAGCCAGGGGAGTTATGACTCTCATACATAAATCAGTTCCTTTTCAAGTGAAAAATGTAATTGGAGACAAATTTGGAAGATATGTAATCATTCAAGGTTCTTTGCTATTAGAAAATATAAATCTTGTGAACTTATATGGTCCCAATATAGATGATCAGAAGTTCTTTGCTAATTTATTTCTCATCTTATCATCACTTACAGGGCAACATATAATAGCAGGGGATTTTAATTGTACATTGAATCCAGGTGTGGATAGATCAACAGGACTGGATTGTACGCACATTGGATGTAGGATGACTATTAATCATTTTATGAAAGAATTGAGATTGTTAGATATATGGAGAGAAATGAAACCACAAGTTAAAGCCTATTCTTGTTATTCCAGTACCTACAAGACATTCTCACGTATTGATTATTTTTTGATTTCCACAGAATTAAGGTCCAAGATTCAAAACTGCTTTTATGATAACATCGTGATCTCTGATCATGCACCCTGTTGTCTAATATATGTAGATAAAAAATTGACAAAGGAATCAGGTAGATGGCAATTTCAGCATAAATGGCTTCAGGATGAGGAATTTGTCAAGTATATAGAAAAACAGATAGACGAGTTCTTTGACATCAATACTACACAAACATCAGCATGTGTAAAGTGGGAGGCTTTCAAAGCTTTTATTAGGGGACATATTATTAGTTATACAGGATCAAAATCTAAGAAGACTCGAGAGGAGAGAGCTAAATTGGAACATAAAATAAAAAATCTTCAGGAAAAAGTGTATGCAGGAAGTGACCCAAGGTTGGAGAATGAATTACTGATTTTGAGAGCTGAATACGACAAAAAATCAGCGAATAGAGCTGCCTCGAGTCTTCTAAGATTGAAACAATCTTTTTATGAACAAGGTGAAAAATCAGGAAAATTATTAGCATGGCAGATTAAACAATTGGAAATTAAAACACCAATTACCAGTATTATAAGTAACGGACAGGTAGTTATAGATCCTTTAGAAATTAATAGAGCCTTTAGAGATTACTATGAAAAATTATATGATACCAAAAATGAACCTGATTTAACAAAACTAAATGGGTTTTTGAACGAACTATCTATACCGTGTATTCCAAATGAAAACAGGGAGATATTGGAGTCTAAAATTAGTCAAGAAGAAGTTGGGCTAGCCATTGATAATATGAAATCAGGAAAAAGTGCAGGACCAGATGGTCTTCCAGTTGACCTTTATAAAAAATTTAAGAATAAATTAATAAAACCTTTTTTGGAAATGGTTTTAGAAGCATTTCAAAATAATAATTTACCATCATACATAAATAATGCCTTAATTATACTGCTGCCAAAACCAGGTAAGCCCTCTAATAAATGTGAAAATATGAGACCAATAAGCCTATTAAACGCCGACCTTAAGATAATCTGTAAAATTTTAGCAAGACGAATACAAGAAATTTTACCAAATATTATTAATCGAGATCAGAATGGCTTTATAAAGGGTAGACAAGGCTTCCATAATGTAAGAAGACTATTTAATATTATTTATTTTAATAAAGAAGCACCGGATACAGCTCTCCTATCATTGGACGCCGAAAAGGCCTTTGATAGAGTTGAATGGCCCTTTCTTTTTGAAGTCCTACAAAGGTTTGGACTTGGAAATAATTTCATAAAATGGGTTCAAATAATATACAATAATGCTACAGCAGAAATCCTAACAAATAACAATATTTCAAAACCAATAAAAATCAATAGAGGATGTCGACAAGGCTGTCCACTTTCACCTTTACTGTTTACTATGGCAATTGAACCTTTAGCGATAGCGATACGTTTACATTCACAAATATATGGAATTAAAGTTGGACCAACAGAACATAAAATCTCCCTGTACGCCGATGATCTAATTTTGTTTATGTCGAATCTAAAAAAATCAATTCCAACCTTGTTGAATTTAATAAAGAATTTTGGGGAAATATCAGGATATAAAATAAATAAAACTAAATCTTCAATATTAATGCTAAATGAGACCCAGAGAAATTACCCAGCCCCTGAGGTAAATCAATTCAATGTTGTAAATCAGTTTAAATATTTAGGAATCCAAATTATGCCTAAGCTAGAATCAGTCGCCAGTGTCAACTATGAAGCCTTAATGTCAGATATCAGTGAGTTAACTCAGAGATGGATGTCACTACCAATGTCGATGATCGGGAGAATCAATATACTTAAAAGTAATATTTTACCTAAAATACTTTATTTATTTCAATACATTCCCTTATCACCACCTTTAGATCTATTCTCAAGAATAAAAAAAAAAGTTAGTGGAATTTATATGGAACAACAGGAGGGCTAGATTACGTTTGTCTTTATTATATTTACCATTTGATCGTGGAGGTCTGAAATGTCCAAATTTTATGTTGTATTATTGGTCGGCACAACTGAGGTCTATGACATATTATTTTTCATCAAATGATCTCCCTCACTGGACTGAAATGGAATCATACAATTTACCTTTACCTCTTCCCATATTCATATACTCAGATTCGGCAAAAAAATTACAAAAACAAGTTAAAAATCCATTTGTAAAGCATATGATCAAAATATGGTGTGAAGCTAAAAACTATTTAAAAGAACCACAGTTATTGTCACAATTTAGTCCAATATGGGGTAATCAATATTTTAAACCAGGGAGAGCGGACGCTGTATTTAAAGTATGGAATTTAAAAGGGATACAAAAGATTCAGGATTTATATTTGCCATGTGCAGACAACATAATGTCTTTTGAAGAGCTGAGGATCAAATTTAATCTCAATAGAACACATTTTTTTAAATATCTTCAACTTAGAAACTTTATTCGATCAAATCAAAATAAAGCTCTCACTCGACCTATTTATTCATCCTTGGAAAAAATGATGATGAAAGATAGTAAAAGAAAGGGTATTATTTCAGAGTTTTATAACTCATTGACACTATCTTCAAGTGAAAATTCACTGAAAAGATTAAACTACTGGAAAGAAGATCTGCAAATTGAAATTTCAGAGGAACAATGGGAATTGGCTTGTACAGAAGCTCAAACCAAATCAATAAATGCACGCCTTAAATTGATACATTTCAAATGGTTAATGCGGATGTATGTTACACCGGAGGAGTTAAATAGATATAACAAAAATATACCAGATACATGCACAAAATGCATGGAAAGTAAAGGAACCCTATTTCATTGTTTATGGGAATGTAGATTAATAAGAATGTTTTGGGAAGAGGTGAGGGTAACAATTGAAAAAATAATCTCAAAACAAATCATATTGAATCCTAAACTGTTTTTGTTGGGTCTGTACCCAGAAAAGCATAATTTTAATAAAAGTGAAAGAACATTCATAGACCTCAGTTTGCTTAATGCCAAAAAATGTATTGCACTATTATGGAAAAAGACTCATAGACCAGATGTGACTCAGTGGTTAAGACAGATGTTAACAAACCTTCCATTAGAAAGAATAACATATATACTAAAATCAAAGGAAATTGTGTTTGAGAATATATGGAGACCTTTTATTGATTATGTAAAAAATTTAAACATAACTCTTGAAGAAGAAGGTGAATGATGTGTGTGGACCTTGCAAATTCCAAACTGGTGAACATAATATGTATACTTATGTATTGGATTGTCTAGACTAAACAGAGGAGCATTGTTGAAGACTTGATTTTGTTGGTGGTTGTTGGTGTTTTTAGTGCATTTTTTTTTTTTGTAGTACTTTAGTGTTAGTGTTTGATTGTTTGTATCATGTTTGTTAAAAAAAAAGGTTCAATAAAGATATTGTGGGAAAAAAAAAGTAAATTAAAGAGACACAAAAACAAGTTAAAATAGAATAAGACAGAAAACGTGCAACAAATAAAAGTTACAGTACATCGTGGGAGATTAACAATTATTCTGCTGAAAGGCGGCGGCAAATAGGAACGTTTTTAACCTGGAGTTAAAGCAGCTGAGAGTTTCAGCAGCCCTGATGCTTTCTGGGAGTTTGTTCCATATGTGAGGAGCAAAAAAACTAAATGCTGCCTCACCATGTTTGGTTCTAACTCTGGGCACAGTAAGCCTGACCCTGATGACGTGAGGGCTCTGGGTGGTTCATAATGGACCAACAGATCTGAAATGTATTTTGGCCCTAAACTATTTAGAGCTTTATAAACCAACAGCAGTATTTTGAAATCTATTCTTTGACAGACAGGAAGCCAGTGTAAAGATCTGAGGACTGCAGTTATATGATCTATTTTCTTGGTCTTAGTGAGGACTCGAGCTGCAGCATTCTGAACCAACTGCAGCTGTCTGATGGACTTTTTAGGGAGATCTGTGAGGAGAGCATTACAGTAGTCCAGTTTACTGAAGATAAATGCACGGATAAGTTTTTCTAGATCCTGTTGACACATCAGACCTTTAATCCTCACTATGTTCTTTAAGTTATAATAGACTGATTTCACTGCTGTCTTAATGTGGCTGTTAAAATTCAGGTCTGAGTCCAGAATCACACCCAGATTTCTTGCTTTGTTGTTGGTTTTTAGCATCATTGATTGAAGTTGAGTACTAACTCCGAGTCTTCCTTCTTTGGCTCCGAAAACTATTATTTCAGTTTTGTCTTTGTTTAACTGAAAAAAAAATTCTGGCACACCCACTCTTTAATTTGACCAATGCATTTGATGAGGGTTTTAATTGGACCATAGTCTCTCTGGTGAGAGGGTTACGTAGATTTGTGTATCATCTGCATAATTATGGTAATATATTTTGTTGTTTTTTATGATTTGAGCTAGTGGGAGCATATAAATGTTGAAAAGCAAAGGTAACAAAATGGAACCTTGGGGAACTCCACAGGTTATTTTTGTTCACTCAGATTTGTAGTTACCTACAGTATAGACACAAAATAGTCCCTGTTTTTTTTAAATAGGACTCAAACCAGCTAAGTGCTGTACCAGAAAGTCCCACCCAGTTTTTCAGCCAGTCTAGTAAAATGTTATGGTCGACCGTCTCGAATGCAGCACTGAGGTCTAGTAAAACCAAGACTGAAATGTTGCCATTATCTGTACTGGAGCAGATGTCATTAACTCTTTGAGTGTGTCTGTCGCCGAATTGCGATATAACCCCTAGTGGTCAAGAGTGGTAAACATTTTTTGTCAATAAAATAGTTCAGATTTCCAAGGCTATAACTTGAAAGTGGTAAGAGATAATGGCTTACTGTCAATTAGAAAGATGTAAAATATGATCCAAAGTTTCAGATAGGAATAAATTTATATATCTAATTTGCATAATGTCAAGGCACCTCTTTAAATTCCATAACTCAGTCAAAACTGGACTTTGGACGTATTTACACAAAGAATGGCTCAGTCTTTTGACACCGTTTTTTGTACAGAGGTACCTCATCCATTCTTCCACTTAATCCTTTTCGGGTTGTGGGGGGGCTGGAGCCTATCCCAGCATCTTTGGGCGAGAGGCAGGGTACACCCTGGACAGATCGAAAGTCCATCGCAGGGCCAACACAGAGAGACAGATAACCATTCACTCTCACAGTCATACCTAAGGACAATTTAGAATCCCCAGTTTTGATGAGGTACCACATCATGTTATCTTCAAAGTATATGAACCAGTACAATATTAAAAAAAACCCACAGAAATTCCTCACTTACCGGCGGCTAAGGGGACTCGCTCGCTGCCGTAGTCGCTGCGTTTTCACCCATCGTGGTCATTATTTTGCGTTCTGTCAGTCATTTACACCCTCTACCACATCTACAAAGTCTTGTGATTATCCCACATAAATTTCACTTGTATCCTGCAGCTATTTTCCATGTACAAAGCCGACTAAGTGACGGTATACGATGATGGATGGCAGCCATATTAGCTTTCTGGGCTAAAATGTTAAAAACAGGAAAAAGAAATGAGGAGTTCTTTTTCTTTGGTGTATTACGTGTCAGCCATTGAGTCCTCCAACGGATGTCTGCCACCTTCTGAAACTGGCAGAGCAGTACAAATCAGTACAAATCCTCAATGGAGCCAATCATGTCAGAATGAGATGACAAGTGCAGCGCCGCGCTCTGCCACTAGGGGCACGCAAAATCTCACACTCAAAAGGTTAAGGACCGTAACTAGAGCTGTCTCTGTGCTGTGGTGTGGCCGAACACCTGACTGGAAGACATCAAAACAGTTATTTAATGTCAGGAAGTTGCACAATTGTTGAAAAACAGCTTTTTCTATTATTTTACTAAGAAAGGGGAGGTTTGATATACTGTAGGCCTATAGCTGTTCATGAGTGAGGTGTCTAGGTTGCTCTTTTTTTAGAAGTGGCTTGATAATAGCTGTTTTTAAGCACTGAGGAAAGACGCCTGAATGCAGAGACATATTTATGAACTGTAGTAGATCTGAGTCCATACAACATAAAAAGTTTTTTAAAAAAAAACCCTGTTGGGAGGGTATCAAGGCAACAGGTAGTAGATTTCAGGTGGCGTATGATGTCATCCAAGATTTTATGATTGATTGGAAAAAATTTTGCCATGGTGTTTACATCTTCTCTACATGGACACAGAGGAAGAACATGTCCTGTACTTGGCATAAGAGCACTGACTGACTGTCTAATTTTCTGAATTTTTTCAGTAAAGACAAAGGCAAAGTCATTGCAGGCACGGTTGGATAGAAGTTCAGGAGCTACTGACAGGGCGATTTGTTAGCTTGTCAACAGTAGTGAAAAAGGCACGTGAAATTATTGTTGTTTTTAGCAATGATGTCAGAAAAATATGCTTGCCTTGCATTTCTCAGCTCCAAATTATAAATGCTCAATCTCTCAGATTTCATTATAAACCTGTAAGTTAGTTTTTCGCCACCTGCGTTCAGCTTTTCAGCACACTTTTTTTCAGCTCTTACTAGTTTGGCATTTCTCCATGGAGGTTTCTTTTTAATAAGGACCACCTTTACCTTGATAGGAGCAATGGCATTGATATGTGTAATTTTACCATTGAAATCTTCCGCAAGCTCATTTACTGAAGGTGGTGGTGGTGGGGGGGGGTGAAGAAGAGAAAACTTGGATGAATGTTTCACTGGTATTATCACTGATGTACCGTTTTTTGATGACCTCTGTCTGGATATTTCTGTTGACATTAGTAGCACTCTCAAACAAAACACAAGACTGGTCAGATAGAGTAACGTCCATCACCATAATCTAAGAGATGTTCAGACTTTTGAAGATGACCAGGCCCAGACTGTGTCCTCTGTTGTGTGTTTTTTCTGTTACATGCTGAGTCAGTCCAAAGTTATCGAGGACACAACACAATTCGTTGGTCCCTCTGTCTTGGGGGTTGTCACCATGTATGTTAAAATCACCAACAACTACACAGTCAAAGTCAACACAGATAATAGACAGCAGCTTTGCAAAATCATTAAAACAGGTTGCATGGTATTTAGGTGGTCTGTAAACATTAAGAAACGATACAGGGGAGGAGGAATTCAGCTGAAGAGTCACATATTAAAATGAAATAAACATATCGTAAGACATCTGCTTGCATTGGAGGGAATCATTAAACAAAACAGCTGCTACTCCTCATTTCTTATGCAGCCTGAGTTCACTTATAAAGCTGTAGGTAAGAGGGGCTGCTTCCATAAGAAGAGATCCACTGTTATCATCTAACCAGGTCTCTGTTAAAAATATAAAATCCAGTTTGTGTTTTATAATGAGATTATTAATTAAAAATGTTTTTCCTGCCAAAGACCTAATATTTAATAAAGCTAGTTTCAGTGTGTTAAAAGCATCATCTGCCAGATTTTCATTTTGTTTAAGCTGTGACTGGTGAGAAATGAACACTAGATTTGATAAATTTACAGGATGTGTAGGATGGATCTTGTTTCTCTGTAAATTTACTGAAGTTTTATTGGCTTGTAGGCTGGTGTGTGTGTGCATGTGTGTGTGCTTGCTCTTGAATTGGTCTTTGTATGAAATGTGCCCTATAAATAAAACTTATTATTATTATATTTTTTAATGTAAACCAGGCCATCAATGACAGTCATTGAAATCACCCCAAGAGTGCTCAGATCTCCTGCCCTTTGACCCTTAAGTTGACCTACACAATCTGGATGCAGACACACCTGAGGACCATTGCGCATCCGTTTGGCAAGTAAATCATAAATGCCCAGATCTACTGACCTTTCACAATGACCTTGAGTTCAACATGGATGTAGACAGCCTGAGGATCATTGTGTGTGAGTTTGGTGACCATCGGAACAATTGCAGAGGAGAAGAACATTTTCAGAAATCTCAGAAGTGCCCAGATCTCCAGACCTTTGACCTTGAGCACAACCTAGATGCAGACCCACCTGACAATCACTGTGTGTGAGTTTGGTGACCATTGGGGAAATTGCCTAAGGAGAATGGAAGGGATGGACAACAGATGATGGGCAATTGCTCCTTTCGGCTTTGCCGAAATGAGTTAACCAGACTGTTAATGACAGAGTAGCTCATTCCAGCCTGACGAAACCACCTGGGGGTCCTCAGATCTCCTGATCATTGACCTTAACCTTAAGCACAGCCTAGATACAGACCCATCTAGAAGGTGCTTAAAGTCAATGTCAGTGGCCTAGGAGGAGTAATATTTTTTGTGAAATCTTAAATGCCCAGATCTCCTGACCTTTGACAATGACCTTGACCTCAACCTGGATCTAGACCTACCTGAGGGTCATTGTGAGTGAATTTCAAGGGAATGCCTTGGATGAGCAGTGATTTTTCTAAAATCATGTAAATGCCCAGATCTCCTGACTTTTGACCTTGAGCAGAACTTGGATGCAGACTCACCTGAGGATCATTGTGAGTGAGTTTGATGAGCATTGCCAGATGTCATATCATCGCATTAGCTCCTTTCAGCTTTGTTGGAATAAGCTAAAAATGATGGCGTCTCTCCTAGTTTTTGGTGAATATTTCTATTCTTTTAAATAACTGTTCATTTATTATAATCTAATTTTATTTATGTTGTGCTCTCACAACTGAAATAGGCAGACTATATATCGTTCCATTATAGTTTATTGTCCCAGACAGTTTGTAGCTAATATCTTCAAAAGTTGGACGGAAGGGTGAAATCATAAATTTGATTTGGGGGTGAACTTCTCTTTTAACATAGGACAAGATTTAAGAGACCCGAAAAGGATTAAGCGGAAGAAGATGAATGAATGAATGAATGAAAGATTTAAGAGAATTGTGCAACTGTTTCCTAGAATGTATTTTGTGCACTTTTTACTTTTTTGGCTTGCGGCAGAACTTTTACCTACCTTCTGGCTTTGGGAATTCTCTGAAGGTTGGCAAGGAAATGAAGGTGTAGGACATTGACTGCGTTGGGTCCAGAGCACAGGCGATGTCGTTGGGCTGACAGTACTTTATACAGCGAATGGTGTCAGACCGTTCAATCCTTGCCGCTCTAAAAAGGAAAACAAACACATACACGCCCACAAAAAAACAGAAAGCATAAACACACACATGGCCTCTTGATCTCTGGGTTCTGCTCGTTTAGACTTCAGAACCCAGCACCTTTGGTTTCTGAAGCTCATAATAACAAAGCATCGAAAACAATCAAATTCCTCGAATTCTGTGTGGTTTGGGGGAACAACAAACCAACAATTGCCATAGCCTGTGGAGCTCCGAGTTGTCATTGATGTTCTTCTGATGCACTATTTCGAGCTGTGTGGGAAATGAATTACTACACTCACAGAGAATGATCCACAACCTGTTCAGAAAAATATTTGGATTTGCCGAGCATCACCGGCTTCACATCAGATAATCTCTTGAGGAGGATTTATGGGGCAAGGGAGTGTTCTAAAAGACTCCTAAATTGTGAGCAACATGACTAGACAACTCCCCAGCCGCTCCCCAGGGCAGCTCTCATCCTATTATTTAGGGCTTTGTTTATTCCACTGACTAATCAGTGACAGGTTGGAAGGAATGGAGGGCCTCCATGGCTCCTTAAGCTAACGCTACCTGCAGTGTCACTATTCACTACCTGTCTGCTACATAGAGACCTTTAGAAAGGCTTCTTGGGCATTAAAAAACCTCATAAATCAAGATGTCTTTGGAAAGATGAGGAGCTTGTGATCACGAAGGAACTCGCAGAGCAAAATTAAAGCCTTGATTATGACATCCAGGATGTTAAACTCCAGCACGGCCTTGACAAAGGAGACAAGTCAGTACACGGTTGCAATGGGTTATGAAAACATCCAAGTTGCCATGTATAAGTCCAGTTAATGTGCGTGGAAGCCGTATAGCCACATTGTGAGTCATGTGCCGTGGATCTCTGGCGCTCCTCAGGGGACCTATCCGCTACAGCTCAAAGCCTGGGCCCAGCTTGGGTTGCAGAGCTCCTTTCATTTGGGGCAAGGAGAGAAGCCCCTGACAAAAAGTCAAGCCACCGCTGGGTAGGGGCTTGTAATTAGCAATTAGCGGGTGGGTCCAAGTTTTGCTTTGGCCCCGGCCAAACCCACAAAATGTTCTCCGAGTTTATAATACCACGGCCTGAGCTGCAGAAAGACTCGAGCGAGGCTCTGGAGGATGAGGTGGAAGCTGTCGGGGCATACAGTAAATTTATGAGAAGATAATGACCCAGACTGAACTGTCCTCTTACACGTATAGTCTCTTAAAAGTGCATGTACTCTTTGTTTAGGTGCAGCTGTGAATATGTGTATTTGTACATGCAAACATGCTGTGCTTGTATGTGTGTGTGTGCTTGTACGCATGAATGCCCGCACGTCTTCTTCACCTCCCCATGCCTCACGTGGCTCAGCCCAGGAGTAAAACCCCAATACTCTCAGACCAGAAAGAAAAACAGACTTTTTGGATGAAAGTCTTCTTGGTCAAGTGTAGGGCTTTTTTTTTTTTTTTTTTTAAATTGTAATTATTATTTATAGCCGGCACATTGATAACGCCCCAACACAAACAGAGCAGGGCATCATTCATTTTGTGCGCAGTGATGCTGCCGTACCACAAATTGTTCAGACCACTGGCCAGAACCTAGAGCCCCATAACTCAATGTCAGAGGGGGAGAGGGGAAAAAATCCTCTGCACCACTGTGCTCTTATTTTAAGGATTTCCCCACTAGGGACAAAGTGCATCCTTGCTATTTTGATGGTTAAAGACAGGAGGAACCTAAAAAAAATCTGAATTTACAGTTATTACAAACCACGGCCCCTCGGGCAGCGGCCTCACAGCATGTCAAACTATTTATACACGCTACTGGTGCACATTTCCCTCCGCTTCGCCACTGCATCCCATCTCCTGTCACTTACTCAGCCTTCATTCGGATTATCTGTCTGCACTGGGGTTTGTACCCGCAGCCTACAGTGGAAATCTGTGCATTTCACATGAAGCCTGAAATGTAACGGGAGCTAAAGAGATGAGCATGAAAACATCAGCCTTGGAAGACGCAGCTGTGGTGCAGGATAACTGACATTTGGGAAGCTGTGGTAGCAATACTTTAGGCCCAGTCCAGTTATTGAAAGGTATTTAGAGGTATGGGGACACTTTATTGGATTTCAAGTACAACACGTGGTGCAAAGATTCAGTGGTAAAGTCACTTTAATATACACACCTGGGTTTGCATACTTGAAGCAGGAAATAACTGCAAAACAACTTGTTGCATTATCAATAAAACCATCAAAAAAAAGTAATCAGTGGCCTACGTTTTCAATCAGATCACAGAATCTACTTTGGAGTTCAAATAATGTGCGTTGTGAATGTCATTGCATTTTCTTTTTACTGCCCTGCAACAGCAGCTATAAGAAACTATGTGAGGGAAATCTGTGATTCGGCCTCACATTCCATTTGCTCTCCGTGCTGTATTTGATTAAACCCCACAAAGCACCATTATCAAAAAAAAAAAAAATGGAGTTGACTGCAACATGTGTTATTTCTATTTTGGTTTCAATAGAAAACTGTTCATCCAGCACATAAACCATAAAATACTACAAAATGTCAGACTTTATCATGCAACCATCATCAGATTACACTCTGTTGTCTGCAGACTTGGGCCATTGCAGTTTTAGGACTTATCCTGACCTAGAGCGCCACCTACAGTAGAGGAGCCAATAATGCCTTGACTTGAAAAAACGATCAACTAGACACTGCAGATCAACTATCCACAATTACAGCAATTAAAAAAGCAGATTATGTAGAACTACAAGCTAAAGTTTTTCTCACATTTTTCAGTGTTTGTGTCATGTTTAACATACATTTAACGTGGTACATATTTGAGTGTAGAAAAAGGAGAAAAGGATAAACGACCAACAATTAAACCAAAAGCCTCTTAACTGTCTGACAGACATTTTTAATGAAAATTTATATTTATTTGCATATATTCAGTAGGTGACTTGAGGGGTGGATGGGGGGGGGGGGGATGCTATCCCCCTTGTTAGCAAAACAACCCCAAAACACTCCCCCCCTTAACCTGCCATCCCCCATCCACATTCATAGGTGTAAATCAAGGGGGGGGGGCACTGCCCCTCCCAGGCTGGAAAAAAGAATGACCCCCCCCATCATATACCTTTCTATATCATGTTACATACTGTAACTGTATAACAAGACTTTGAACCACCACGTCTAAGCAGAAATAAAAAAAAAAAAATCTACTTTTTGTCAGAGATTTAACTTTTTTCCTCATAAATCTGCAACTTTTTTCTCAAAAATTTGCTATTTTTTCCTTGTAAATTTTCAGCTTTTTGCCTGTAAATTTTCAACATTTTTCCTCATAAATCTGCCATTTTTTCTCACTAATATGTGAATTTTTTTCTGATGTGTGAGGCTTTTTCTCATAAATTTGCACATTTTTTTCATACAAATTTTCACCTGTTTTCCTCTAATATTTCAACTTTTTTCCTCAAAAATCTGGAACGTTTTTTTCTCATAAATGTGACTTTTTTCCTCATAAATGTGACTTTTTTGTCATAAATTTGCAATTTTTTTTCTTGTAAATTTGCAATTTTTTCCTTTAAATCTGCAACTTTTCTCATATATTTGCAACTTTTTTCTCTTAAACTTTTTCTTGTAAATTTGCATTTTGTTTTCTCAAGGATTCACAAATTTTTTCTCAAAAATTTCTGCAACTTTTTCCTCAAATTTGTGACTTTTTCTCATAAAGTAGCAACTTTTTTTCTTCAAAAATTTGCAATTTCTAACCCCTGTAAATGCTTAGCTTTTTTTCTTTAATTTGCAACACTCATCAGGATGCGGGTTACATTTTTATTCTGTGTGATTAAATTGTAATTTGCAACATTTTTAAGTTTTAAACTGGCATCTTTTATCATGTCTTTGCACCTTTATTCCTGCAAATTTGTACCTAATTTATATCAATACATTTGTACTTCATGCAGAATTGGTGAATACCCCCCCATCCCCCTCGTTTGAAAAATTAACAAATTGCCTACTGCATATATCAAATGCAAACAGCACGTGATCGTGTTCCATGCATCTTGTAATGTTTGCCCTCTTCCTAACAAGATTATGCTGCTGATGTGATACAACCCTTTTAAGAGGGTATTTTAACTTGCACCAACCTGTGCAACTCCCGTGTTTACTCTAGCAGGGGATTATACGGTACTCTGGGCTCCTCCTGGGTAACAAACACCAGCACCTTAGCCAGGTATGTGGTGATTGTGCCATAGCGGCGCAGCCTCAGTTCCAGAGACAGCTCAAAGTCCTGCGGCTTGTTGATGAGCTTTGCCACCGACATTATGCCGCCGCTCGGCATGCGGTCTGTCTTGAAGAAATCACCCTCGTTGCCGGCTGTGATGGCAATCTGGATGTCGTCCCCAGGCACGGTGTGGGAGGGGCCCATGCGGAAGATGTTGGTGAAGACGGGGATGTTGGTGGGGAAGGTGAGGTAGTAGAAGGTTATTCTCATGGGCAGAGCCTGGCACTCGATAGAGTCATTGCAAAGCAAGCGTTCACATCGACTGCAAAAAGAAGGGGGGGGGGGGCAAGGCAGAGCCAAACAGGCACAGGGAGAAAAAGAAAGAACGAACAGGTGTGAATTTTATTGGCCGTGCATGACATGCGGTGAAAGAAACATCACTTTCAGCAGGTTGGTGCACTGCATGCAAATACGTCTGTCACTGGTGTCGCCAAACAAGAGTGAAAATACACATCAACTGAAATTGTGCCAGATTTGTAAAATAAAAGGTAAAAAAAAAAAAAGGCATGTCCAATTTGTTATTGGGAAACAACAAAACATGCTACAGCCACATCCATTTTGAAGTCACTGCCACATCGAGCATACTGGACATGCAGGAAGTTGACCTGTACACAAATATAAAATGTTTGATACCACAACTCAGGTCTCTCCATGATAACTGTATGGATTGTACTGTGCAACAATGAAGGACCTAGGTTCTCCGATCATATCCTTCTCATATCTATTAGCTTTTAATGTGTATAATGTATCACAATTTCACCTTTAATGGCGGTTTCGGGGTTAATTTTCTCCACAGACGTGTTGACTTCCTTCCTGATCCAGGGACTCTTCAGTACTCTCCTCCAGCACCACAGCTCAAATGCGTCTATTTGATGTCTGTCCTGCCTTCTTTTGGACTAAGACTTTAAGGAGTCAAGACCATGCATACATGTCTTGGTCCCGACCTCTTAAGCCTGTATCTCAGGAAGTGGCGAATGCTGAGGAACGTTTGCGAATGTTGGGGTTTCATCAGGGTTTGTAAAAGGTTGCACAACTGTTTGCAGACAGTTTTTAACGTCCCAAACAGTCTTTCTTGTCGCAAAAAAATTTTAACATGTTCAAAAAATTTTTGCAAATGTATTCTTCCCCAAACAGTTCCAAATGTTCACAAAATAGTTGTAAGCATCTTCAAATGGTTGTGTGGCTAAAGTTCCTTTTACTTTGAGATGTCATGTGACATGTAAAGCTCCATATAAATATGATCCATTATTAACTCACTGCAACCTCAAATCACAATGTTCTTAGCATTCGCTGCTCTGTGAGATAATAGCTTGATTTTCTCCAAATTTCTACAGAAAAGTTGGTGATTCCAAAATCACATTCGTCGGCATTCACCACTCTGCGAGATTAAGTTAATCCCTTCCACAGCATGTGGGACACCATGTGGTGTATGGAGCGGCGCCTATCTCTGTTTCACTGATTCTAGGCCACACAGCTACTGTGAGAAGTGAAAGCTACAGTGGGGGGGGTCAGTCCTCTGGTAGTTCTGTGCGTTAACTTTCCTCTCCCCATTCTATTATGCTGAGCACCAAGCAAGAAGGCGGAAAGTACCATTTTTATTTGGTCTTTGGTATGACCCAGCTGGGATTTGAACCCACCACCGGGAGGTTGTGGGGCGGATGCTCTACCAACTAGGCCACCACTCCGGTGCTCTGTGAGATACTACCCTAAAAGTCTTGGTCTAAGTAGGCCCTGGTCTTGGTCTGGTCTTGACTCCAACACTAGTCTCTGCCTCTAGATGTCTCCATCCGGCTCAGTTTTCAAACTACGCAGAACAAATGAATGAATATGTCCTTTGGTTAATATAGAACCACCTCGTCAGATACTCACGTCTCTCCAATCTGTCGGTAGTTGATGGGACACTCGAACAACAGGCACCGGAATCCGCCCTGCACGTTGAAGCAGGTCTGATTCTCTGCACAGTTGTGTCTTCCCGTCACACATTCATCAACATCTGACAAAAAGCAGAAGAAGTGTTTTTTTTTTTTTTAAACACTACCAAAGATCGTGTGTGTCACAGTCACAAACAGTGAGACAAGCTTTACCCTGGCAGCTACGTCCATTTAGTGCCAATGTGTAGCCATTAACAGGACATGAGCAGTGGAAGCTGCCCGGCGTGTTGTGACAGCGATACGAGCAAATGTGACCTCCGGTGGGCAGAGCACATTCATCTATGTCTGGAACAGTCACAGAGATGCATTTTAAAATATACTGTGTTTATAGAAACACTTGTACATGATATCATAGGATATTAGGATTCAAAATGATCAAAGTGCATGGCTTGATTTTTGGAATGCATTAAAAGCTGAAATAATTACACTTTCCACAATCTTACCTTCGCAAGCAATGCCATCAATATCACTGAGTTGGTAGCCACGGCGACAGTAACACTGGTAGGAGCCGTACACGTTGGCGCACTCCTGACTGCACGGGTTGGTGTCACACTCATTCAAATCTGAGTAATAAATAGGATGAATACAAACAGTTACAAGCCTCATCTTCTCAGGTTATTGATGTTTGCTCACAACACCCTTTTACCCAGCAATTAAAGCAATTATAACACAACAGCAGGGAACATTAGTAACATTATTACGACACTTTCTGCAGCATTATGTGCCAATTTCTTCCCCTTGGAGAGATAAATGTGGAGGATGGCTGAGGAGCATTACAAGGAACTTTTATTGTTTTTAGTTTAGACATTGTTTTAAGCTCTGACTCCCTTTTACCTAATGTTAGTGAAAAGTATAAAAACACAAACAAGGAAAGAAATTCATTGATTTTAAGCCTATCCCTTATTTGTAATTAGAGTCAAACTGCCATCCACACAAAAATAAGGATTTGTATTACTGCCATCATAAAAGTGATTAAATGGACGCTCGTGTCTAATTTCTGTTGATGACTTCCTCATGCATCTCTCTTTTTTTTATTTCTACGTAGAACATGCGGTATAAATCCATCCTTTTATTTTCCTGACCCCACATTCAATTCACCCCTTCATGGAGCGCCACCTCATCATGATGGAGGGGTTTGTGTGCACTAATGATCCCAGGACCTATGTTGTTGGGGGCTACCTGACCCCTGCTATTGCCTCCCAAGGCAGTTTAGAGAGAATTTAGTGTCACCAGTTAACCTAACATGCATGTCTTTGGAATGTGGGAGGAAACCAGATTTCCCAGAGTAAACCCACCCAGCACAGGAAGAACATGCAAACTCCACAAAGAAATCCCTACCGCTGCCAGCTTGGGGAATCAAACCCGTAAACTTCTAGCTGTGAGGCAATAGTGCTAACCACTGTAGCAATGTGCAGCCCAAACGCTAAAGAGAACCATGAGAGCTGACGGAAAGGAATGGGGAAGGCCGATGGAGGAACTAGAGGATTGTGCCCTGGACAGGAACACCTGGAGTGGATTGCTTGCTGCGTTATCTTCCCTCTAGTGGGCTCACCACTTTCAGGAGGGTTCTTGGGGATCATGGTGCAATGTGAACTGGGCTGCAGGCTGGGCTACTCTGCTCAGACTGCTGCCCCTGTGACCTGGACCCCCGGATGAGCGGTAGAGGATGGATAGATGGATGTTTAAATATAAAACAGGCATGTGAAGTAATGCAGTAAATAAAACCTTTACATTTAAGATTCTTGTTATTCTAAGTCTATCAAAGTATGTTTAGAGACCTCATCTTGTCACTGGTGAAGAAGTTTAAATAGAGCAGTGGTGATAAGTTTAATCAAAAAAAATCAACTTTATAAGAAATGGCAGAAGAGCCATAAAAATACAATTGTCCATTATGGTGTCATGTTGTGGAGCTGATTTTAAGACAACAAATTTGACCCAGAGAGCCTATGGTTGCGATCTGGCTGACCCACAGTATTTTCATGCCCCCTCTACGATGCATAAACTCCCTGGATTTAGTTCAGTGTCTTACCGTCACAATTCCGGCCATCGGCAGCCAGCTTGAAGCCAGTAGTGCAGCTACACTGGTAGGATCCCAATATATTGTCACACTTATGGGCACACAGGCGGCCAGGGTAGTGCCTGCATTCATCAATATCTAAAACAGAAAGCCCATTTATGCTGAAATTATTTTAAAAAAATATCTGATACAAGTACCAACAAGCATCTATACTGTATATATTTTGTATTATTTTTTTTAATGTGAGTGTTAGCTTGTATTTCTCTAATTCTATTAAAAAAAAAATAAACATCTACCCACTGCTTACCTTCACAAAGCCGACTGATGCTGTTGAACATGTAGCCAGCTTCACACTCACAGCGGTAGGAGCCCATCATGTTGAAACAAGCATGGCCTGCACAGACCGGTTCAGGGCCCTTACACTCATCGATGTCTGCCAAAAGTGATAGAAACAACAGAACAGTCCGTGAACCTGACCTCAGCCATGACAGGATGCGTTGCTTCTAGGTATGATGTGCTCTTCAGTCATACCAACACAGCGATTGCCCTCTGCATTCAGGTGGTATCCACGACCACAGTTAACCGAGTTCCTCTGGCAAGTGTAGGAACCAACTGTGTTGATACAGACATGTCCTCGTTGGCAAGGACTTGACTGACTCAGGCACTCGTTGATATCTGAAAACAAAGACGGCTTTGCTAGTCCTAATACATCATTTAAATATAATGCATGGAACATCAGTATTTTAGAGCATTTTGACAACTGAAAGTCCACACCAAAGTTTGGAACAGCTGTCGACAATGTACACTGTAAAACTTAAGGGTAGTATCTCACTGGGCTGAGACAGCTGGCAACTAGTTGGAGATAAAGAAAAAGAAGAATTTGTGACAGTTTTCCCTTGGAATGACACTCTCATGAATGTTGCAATAATGTTGCAGAAACTCCCAGTGAGTTTTTGGCCAAAGTTCTCTGGGTGTTTGCATACATGTTGTGCAAGTGTTGCAGGACATTCTTGCAACATGCACAAGACAAAATATAGTTGGGTTTTTTTTTTGTTTTTGTTTTTTTGCACTCACAACAGTCCAGCAATGGTTGGCCAACACTCATGCGACAGATATCCATACCAATTGTGCAATCTCTACTATATATTTGACAGATTTTAAAATACTGTTGTTGGTTTATAAAGCTATGAATGGTTTAGGACCAAAATACATCTCAGATCTGCTGGTCCATTACAAACCACCCAGAGCCCTCAGGTCGTCGGGGTCAGGCCTACTATCTGTGCCCAGAGTTAAAACCAAACATGATAAGGCAGTGTTCAGTTTTTATGATCCTCACATACAGTATCTCACAAAAGTGAGTACACCCCTCACATTTTTGTAAATATTTTATTATATCTTTTCATGGGACAACATTGAAGATATGACACTTTGACACAATGTAAAGTAGTCGGTGTACAGCTTGTATAACAGTGTAAATTTGCTGTCCCCTCAAAATAACTCAACACACAGCCATTAATCGCTAAACCTCTGGCAACAAAAGTGAGTACACCCCTAAGTGAAAATGTCCAAATTGTGCCCAATTAGCCAATCTTTTCTTCCAGGGCAGCAATTTTAGTGTTGCTAAACTAGGAAGACCAGTCGGGGGACTGGCTGCTCTGGTATGTACAGAGTAGACCTCCAGGAAATAAAAAGAAAGCAAAGTCTGGTCAGGGACCAGCCAGTTTAGATACTGTCACACCGGGTGTGAGCGCCTTTGAGGTCAATCAAATAGTTAAATATTGACAAAACCTGCCCGGGGTAGGTTACTTCAGTAACTCTAAAGTAGGCCAACTCTGTTCTTATTCTGTTTTTTAGTTTGCTTTTAAATTCTTATGTATTCCTTTTGCAACTTGCTGTAATGTTTTATGTAAAGCACTTTGAATTCTCATACACGAAATGTGCTATACAAATAAACTTGCCTTGCCTTATAAGTACAAAGTGTCTCTCCATTCAAGTGATGATTTTATCGTCTGATGTCAAACTCATATACAATACAAGTACACATGCCTGGGAACCACAACAAACACCTTCTCTCCCACCAGAGTAGTGCACAGGAGGGCACATGTAAAATTACTTTAACACAATACAAACACATGTATACAATAAACATGTCTGGCAATCACTATAAACAACAGTAAAACCATATATAACCACTTGGCCCACTCCAGCTCCAATACAGGAAAAAGACCAGGAATTACCCTGATCCCTTGAACTTAACGGCTAGCAAAGAAACTCCTAACGACTCTACATTTTTTACATCAATAAATGACAAGCAGATATATAAACAACATGATGATGGATAGATTGAAAATAACACTCACCTCACCAAATAGGGTATTATTTAAAAAGCGAGGGGGTGATGAGCTCCTCGGTATGAGGCTCCGGGCAATGATTTGGTGTAGTAATAAACACCTGCTGCCTGCCATTCACCTCTCCAATCAGCCTCTCCTGCTGCAGGTGCTTGTCTCCAATCAGTCAGAATTTATTTTCATAGGTCTGCAAAGTTGTCTAACATATCTCACACTTTTGGACTTGGGGAAACTAAACTGAGTCGGGTTTGAGACGAGGTTGAGATGGGCTTGAGACACATGCGATGACTCTGGGACTATTTTGAGAGAAAAGCTGTTGCACAAATTTTTTTGAACATGTTCAAAATTCCTGTAAGACAAGTGCAAAACCCTGTGACTCAGGAGAGGAAAATGAGAACCACCGAGAATGTTTGGAGCCATTTTGGAAACTCCCTAGAGAATGCCGTTCTCCAGTTAGTCTCAAGCTGTTGCAGCCCAGTGAGATACTACCCTAACAGTACTTCTTATTAAACGATGAAAGTAAATATAAATTAATCCTTCAAAAAAAATTGAGTTACAGTGATCCCTCACTTATCGCGGTTAATGGGTTCCAGAACCGACCGCGAAAAGTGAAAAACCGCAAAGTAGCGTCACCCCTAATGACGTCACCCATAAATAATATGTACGTTCATTCTCTCACTCTCTCTCTCGTGTGATACGTGTGTGTGTGTGTGTGTGTGTGTAAGTGTACATACATACGTAGATGTAAATAAAGTGTACATAAATATGTTTTTAGAACTCTTTTATTCTTATAACAAGATACGTAACTCAAGATGAAGATGATTTACTGCACAGGTTAATGGGAGCTTTACTGCTCCTCAGGTGACGCCTCATCGTCAGGTGCTAGAAGCGCAGGATCGTCGAGGGCAGCTTCCGATAGAGCTGGAGAAGCTGCAGGAGGCGGCGTAGTGGCTCGACGGGAAGACTATTTCGCACAAAATGGCACAAGAGAACAGCAAAAAGTTCCACGCGGCGAGACTAAGCAACACGAGCGATAAAGAGCAATGAATGCGGTCTTCCTTCGCTGCATTGGCGCTCGGCAGGGACAGAAGCTGGGTGAAACGTCTCGGCCAATCAGCTTGCGGGGTGAAACGTCTCGGCCAATCAGCTTGCGAGATTCCCGAACCGAGCCAACACGAGAACAGCGAACAGAGAGGTGGGGCTCTCAGTGTTGATACCTGATGGTCTAATGTAGTCTCCCTGCCTTCTGCTAGCGCCCGCCCATTATTTCTCAATTTTGAATTTTTGATGAATATTTTTGAAAAATCCGCGATGCACTGAGGGCGCGAAAGGTGAAGCGCGAAGTAGCGAGGGATCACTGTATTGAGTTCTACAAATTTAACCTTACTCAAAAATACACATTTGTAGTAGTAACTCGGTTGCTGTGAGTGTACGTGCATTTTGGAAGCATTTTAAGTATTGCTGCCATAATTGCAGTTTGTTGCATTTACTCATTTCATTCCATCCATCCATCCTCTACCGCTTTTCCGGAGGTCCGGGTTGCGGAGGCAGCAGTTCAAGCAGAAGAAGCCCAGACTTCCCTCTCCCCAGCCACCTGCTCAAGCTCTTCAGAGGGGATACCAAGGCGTTCCCAGACCAGCTGGGAGACATAGTCTCTCCACCGAGTCCTGGGTCTGCCCCGGGGTCTCCTCCCAGTGGGACGTGCCCGAAACACCTCAAGTGGGAGGCGTCCAGGAGGCATCCTAATCAGATGCCCATACCACCTCAACTGACTCCTTTCAATGTGGAGGAGCAGCGGTTCTACTCTTGAGCCTCTTCCGGATGACTGAGCTCCTCACCCTATCTCTGAGGATGAGTCCAGCAATCCTACGAAGAAAGCTCATTTCAGCCGCTTGTATCCGTGATCTCGTTCTTTCCGTCATTACCCAAAGCTCATGACCATAGGTGAGAGTAGGAACGTTGATTGGCTGGTAAATCGACAGCTTTGCCTTAAAGCTCAGCTCCCTCTTCACCACAACAGACCACTGCACGGTGGCACAGTGGTTAGCACTGCGGCAGCACAGTTTACCCTTGGCCAGGGGATCGTGGGGATCGTGGGATCGTGGGTTCGATCCCAGCCCCCGACCAACAGTGATCTGTGTGGAGTTTGCATGTTCTCCCGGTGTATGCGTGGGTTTACCCCGGGATTCATCCGGTTTCCTCCCACATGCCAAAAACATGCAGGTTAAGTTAATTGGAGACACTAAAGTGGCCCTTGGTGTGAATGTGTGTGTGTGAATGGTTAAAGGGATGGCGCCGTATTGTGGCTGCTTCATCCATCCAGGTGGTGGATGACCCTTAATTTCTGTAAAGCGTCTTTGAGTGTCTATGATAAAGCGCTATATAAATCTGATGCATTGATTGACTGATTGATTGGTACAACGTCCGCATCACTGCAGATGCTGCTCTGATCCGTCTGTCAACCTCTCGCTCCATTCTCCCCTCACTTGTGAATAAGACCCCAAGATACTTAAACTCCTCCACTTGAGGCAGGAGCCTGTCCCCAACCCAGAGAGGACAATCCACCTTTTTCCGGATGAGGACCATGGACTCAGACTTGGAGGTGCTGATTCTCATCCCAGCCGCTTCACACTCAGCGGCAAACCGTCCCAGCAAGAACTGTAGGTCATTGCTGGATGAAGCCAACAGGACAACATCATCTGCAAACAACAGAGATGAGATCCTGTGGTCACCAAGCATGACACCCTCCATTCCCTGGCTGCGCCTAGAAATCCTGTCCATAAAAATTATGAACAGGATCGGTGACAAAGGGCAGCCCTGGCGGAGTCCAACTCTCACCGGGAATGAGTCTAACCGAGTGCTGGCAATATGAACCAAACTCTCACAACGATCGTACAGAGACCGAATAGCTCGTAACAACAAGCCCGATACCCCATACTCCCGAAGAACTCCCCACAAAAAACCACGAGGAACGTGGTCAAATGCCTTCTCCAAGTCCACAAAACACATGTAAACTGGTTGGGCAAACTCCCACGAACCCTCGAGAATTCTCGAGAGGGTAAAGAGCTGGTCCGATGTGCCACGGCCAGGACAAAAACCACACTGCTCCTTCCTGAATCCGAGATTCGACCAGCGGCCGGACTCTCCTCTCCAGTACCTTGGCATAGACCTTCCCAGGAAGGCTAAGGAGTGTGAGCCCTCTAAAGTTGGAGCACACCCTCCGGTCCGCTTTTCTGAAGAGAGGAACCACCACCCCGGTTTGCCATGCCAAAGGCACTGCCCCTGACCTCCACGCAATGTTGCACAGGCGTGTCAACCATGACAGCCCTACAACATCCAGGGCCTTGATGTACTCAGGGCGAATCTCATCCACCCCCGGGGCCCGGCCACCAAGGAAATTTTTAACCACCTTGGCGACCTCAGCCCCTGTGATAGGCGAGTCATCCCCCTCGTCCACAAGCCCTGCTTCCTCTGTGGAAGGCCTATCAGTGGGATTGAGGAAATCCTCAAAGTATTCCTTCCACCGCCCGACGATATCCCCAGTTGAAGTCAACAGTGCCCCATCCGCACCATACACAGTGTGGACAGGGAGCTGCTTTCCCCTCCTGAACCGCCGGACAGTTTGCCAGAATCTCTTCGAGACCGACCGAAAGTCTTGTTCCATGGCCTCACCGAACTCCTCCCACACCTGGGTTTTTGCTTCAGCAACCACCCGAGCTGCACTCCGCTTGGCCTGCCGGTACACCTCAGCTGCTTCGGGAGTCCCACAAGCCAACCAAGCCTGATAGGACTCCTTCTTCAGCTTAATGGCCCCCCTCACCACTGGTGTCCACCACTTGGTTCGGGGGTTGCCACCACGAGATGCACCGACCACCTTGTGGCCGCAGCTCTGGGCTGCCGCTTCAACAACAGAGGTGGAGAACATAGCCCATTCAGACTCCATGTCTCCAGACTCCCTCAGAATGTGGTCAAAGTTCTTCCAGAGGTGGGAGTTGAAGACCTCCCGGACAGGGGCATCAGCCAGATGTTCCCAGCACACCCTCACTATACGTTTGGGTCTACCAGGTCTGAATGGCATCCTCCCCTGCCATTGGATCCAACTCACCACCAGGTGGTGATCAGTTGACAGCTCTGCACCTCTCTTTACCCAAGTGTCCAAGACATACGGTCGCAGGTCTGATGACACGATAACAAAATCGATCCTCGACCTGAGACCTTGGGTGATCTGGTGCCAGGTGCACATATGGACACCCTTATGCTTGAACATGGTATTCGTTATGGACAAACTGTGGTTAGCAGAGAAGTCCAATAACTGAACACCACTCGGGTTCAGATCAGGCAGGCCGTTCCTCCCAATCACACCCCTCTAGGTTTCACTGTCATTGCCCACGTGTGCATTGAAGTCCCCCAGTAGGACAATGGAGTCTCCAAGAGGAGCACCCTCCAGCACCCCAGTCACAGACTCCAAAAAGGGTGGGTACTCTGAAACATCATTTGGTGCATAGGCACAAATGATGGTCAGGACCAATTTCCCAACCCAAAGGCGCAGGGAAGCAACCCTTTCGTCCACCGGGGAAAACTCCAATATAGAGGCAGCAAGGTGGGGGGATACAAAAATACCCACCCCTGCTCGTCGCCTCTCGCCCGGGGCAACTCCAGAAAAGGCCAAGCTCCAGCCCCTCTCCAGGAGACTGGTTTTGGAACCGGAGCTGTGTATTGAGGTGAGGCCAACTATATCTAGCCGGCATCTCTCAACCTCATACACCAGCTCAGGCTCCTTCCCCACCAGAGAGGTGACATTCCACGTACCAAAAGCTAGTTTAGAAAGCTTGGGATCAGTCCGCCAAGGTCTCCGCCTTTGACCGCCACCTGATCCACATAGCACCGAACCCCCATGATCCCTCCTGCAGGTGGTGAGCCCACTGGAGGGCAGACCCATGTAACGCCTTTGGGCTGAGCCCGGCCGGGTCCCATGGGTGGAAACCCAGCCACCAGACGCTAGCCATCGAGCCCCTCCCCCAGGCCTGGTTCCAGGGTGGGGCCCCGGTAACCCCATACCGGGCAAGGTACACTGAATCCTTGATCTAGAATTTATCATGAGAGTCTGTTGGATCGTTCTTAGTCTGGCCCTTCACCCAGGACCAGTTTGTCTTGGGTGACCCTATCAGAGGCAATTTGCCCCGGACAACATAGCTCCTGGGATCACTGGGGCATGCAACCCCTCCCCCGCCACGGTAAGGTGACGATCCATGAGGGGTTTACTCATTTCATCGGCGTTAATGCCAATATTGCTATAAAATGACTGGTGACATTTGTTTTTTATTCAGGATTTGAAATCATCAGGCTATGCTCCAAAAAAACAATAATCCAGATAATTGTATGGTTCTTTAATTAAACTGACATTACGAGTTACAGCTTTGTAATCCTTGTTTAGTAAAAACGCACAAAATTAATCAACCACTTTGATAATGGCATAATTAAAGTAAATGTTCATGTGTTTTCTTAATTATGGGGGGAAATAACATTTGATAGGATCACCATGAGTTCTAAAGTGACCAGTATTTTTTGCTTCATGGCAGCACATCAGTCTGTTACACTTTCAAAAGAAAACAGGCTAGATTTGTCGATCTAAAATTCAGATTAAAGATCTTATGTCGACTCAATTTAAACATACAGAATATAATACTAGTTGAATATTATGAATTATAATTTCAAAAAATATAATTACAATCATGAAATGAAGAGTGGTACTTTGAAATCTCTCAAAAATAGTGCAGCCCCAAGGGCTGATGGGAAATGTTAAAGGTCACAAAATAAGTATTATCTACTTTTAGGTTAAATGGAGACTCTAAAGTGGCCCTAGGTCTGAATGTGTGTGTGAATGGTAAAACAATAGCGCCGTACCGTGGCTGCTTCATCCATCCAGGTGGATGCCCTTAATTTGGCACCATGAGTGTAACTGCTGTGGCAGTGATACATTTATGTTAACTATTTTTATATACAGTCATGTGAAAAAAATAGGACACCCTGTATAAGCCTGTCAGGGATGGCAACAGGAAATTCTGATTTCAGCTGAAATCTAATTTGGTCGATTGACTTACGGGGGGGCCGGGGGGGCCGGGGGGGCCGGGGGGGCGCAGCCCCCCTGAAGCTGGGAGGTTTTCAGTAAAATACAAGTAATTTAGACTGAAAAAAATGATTAAAAAAATGAAATACTAGACTTAGATAAATCATTAAATTTAATGAAAAGTTAACTTACTTTTTCTTCAATGTTGTCTCACTGTCTTTAGTCCAACATATTTAACAGTTCTATTAGAGTTTTTTACACTATTTACACTGGTCACCAAGTCACTTCTAATGTGAAACTTTCTTCCTTTTGGCAGCAAGCTGTGTCAGTCTCTGAGCTTTGAACTTCATCTCCTTTTCTGGTTTCTTCAGAAACTGTCCGAGTGTTTCTGTTACCTCATTGAACCTTGAGCCAATTTTCACCTTTACTGTCACTTCGCTCCCCGAAGCTCCTGGGGTTTTATGATTTTTAAGTACCAGAACTGTGCTTACATGACATAAAACAAACAGCTGAATGCCACTTATTACTGTATAATATTGACTTATGTTCCAAGAAGATAGCATTCCTAAACTAGAAAAGCACTCAGAGTGCATCCCTCCGCCAAGGCTCCTTCCGTTTGTCATGGATCAACTCCAAAATGTAATGGTTTTGTGTGTAGGCCTATAGCCACTTGTGGTGAAAATTGCATCAAAGTCTGTCCATCAGTTTTGGAGTATTGTTGCTAACACAATGTGAGAAGATAAGCGCCTTGGCTGAGGTATGCATTCTCAGATCATCACCAAAATATAATGGGTTCCTCTCTAGCCCAAGAACCACCTCTGGTGAAAATTTTATCCAAATCCATCCAGTAGTTTTTGTGTAATCCTGCTGCACAAATACAAAAAAAGCCCTTGATGGAGGTATGCACTCTCAGATCATCACCAAAATCTAATCATCTGTTCCCCGTGCCATTGCACACCTTTCCTGAAAATTTCATGAAAATCCGTCCATAACTTTTCCTTGCTAACAAACAGACAGACAGACAGACCAACGCCGATGAAAACATAACCTCCTTGGCGGAGGTAAATATTCCAACAAGCATTATCCATCACATGCTTTAACACTTGATCAAATCAAAATCAGTTAATTTTATCTATTCCATAATAGAAATAAAATTCCAACATACCATTACTTTTTATAATTTCAGCATTCATTTCAGATCACCAGTTTCAATCTCCATTGAGTCTTGAGCAGCTCATTTTCCTCCCCCGCGCAGCTCAGCTCAAACAGCCGCTGTACTCAAACGGAAACCGAGTCGACTGGACTCCTGAACGGGAGCAGGCGTTCTGAGGTTAAAACAGCGCTCATTACCCACGTCTCGGACATGGGCATAGCGGCCGTCGTGGAGCAATGCGTTGCCGGTTCTTGGCAGCCACTCACCTTTTTTTTAAGCAGGTCTTTGCACGACAGTGAGCGTAAATACAGCGTGTTCGACAAAGAGTTAATGGCTCTCTACCTGGCGTACGCCACTTCCGGTTCTGGCTGAAAGGGCACACTTTCACTGCGTCGTGGACCATAAGCCGCTAACGTACTTAACGTACATATAATATACAAATAAAGCGGAATTCGGTGAATTACCGGAAAAATCACATCCCTGAGAACAAGCCGAAATGAATTTTTGACAAAGCATACGAGCCATTTGATTGGTCCAATCGTTTGCAACTATCCAATCACAGGGCTGTTTACAATACAGCAGTAGCTTGAGTACATCCGGGTTATCGCGAGACTTCAGGGAAGCGCCGAGCGCGTATGTTTTTTTTTTCCAAACTTTATTGAGAACAAGGTAAAGGTACAAAATTATGACATAGATGATGATAAAATCGGCGGAAATCCGCGGATCAGCGGAAAATTGCCATCCCTGGCCTGTGTGTTTTTTTTTAACATATTTGGACATGTGGATATTTAATATCAATGTTAAAAATACTGGGAGATTCATGTAATACAACTAAACAATTAAAAATGAATTAAAGACTTTTTTCAAATTTTCTGTAAAATGTAATTCTAAATAAATAGTGAGGAATAAATTAGGCCACCCCCCATCTTTTTTAGGACACCCCCACATTCATTCCCACTTACAATGGCTAAAATAAATGTACAAAAAATGCAAATAAAAACAAAAACAAGGTTAGACATAGATACGTGAACATTTCTTAATAAAGAACTGAATATTTAATGGGGTGTCCTAATTTTTTCACATGACTGTAAGTCAGTTTACATGGATGAAAAAATTAGATGTGCTTGAATGGTTTGAGTTAATAAACTTAAACAATAATAATAATAATAATAATAATAATACAGTGCATCCAGAAAGTATTCAGTGTTTGACTTTTTACACATTTTGTTATGTTATAGCCTTATTCCAAAATGGATACAATTAATTTTTGTCCTCAAAACTCTACACACAACATCCCATAATGACAATGTGAAAAAAGTTTGGGTTTTTTTTTTTTTAGACTTTTGCAAATTTATTCAAAATAAAAAACTAAGAAATTACATGTACATAAGTATTCACAGCCTTTGCCATGAGCTCAAAACTGAGCTCAGGTGCATCCTGTTTCCACTGATCATCCTTGAGATATTTCTACAGCTTAATTGGAGTCCACCTGTGTTAAATTCAGTTGATTGGACATGATTTGGAAAGGCACACACCTGTCTATATAAGGTCCTGCTGTTGACAGTGCATGTCAGAGCACAAACCAAGCATAAAGCCAAAGGAATTGTCTGTACACCTCTGAGACAGGATTGTCTCGAGGCACATATTTGGGGAAGGGTACAGAAAAATTTCTGCTGCTTTGAAGGTCCCAATGAGCAAAGTGGCCTCCATCATCCGTAAATGGAAGAAGCTCGGAACCACCAGGACTCTTCCTAGAGCTGGCTGGCCGTCTAAACTGAGCAATCGGGGAGAAGGGTCTTAGTTAGAGAGGTGACCAAGAACCCAATGGTCACTCATTCAGAGCTCCAGCGTTCCTCTGTGAAGAAAGGAGAACCTTCCAGAAGGACAACCATCTCTGCAGTAATCCACCAATCAGGCCTGTATGGTAGAGTGACCCGACGGAAGCCACTCTTTAGTAAAAGGCACACTGCAGCCTGCCTGGAGTTTGCCAAAAGGCACCTGAAGGACTCTCAGACCACAAGAAACAAAACTCTCTGGTTTGATGAAACAAAGATTGAACTCTTTGGCGTGAATGTCAGGCATCATGTTTGGAGGAAACCAAGCACCACTCATGACCATGCCAATGGTGGTTGCAGCATCATGCTGTGGGGATGTTTTTCAGTGGCAGGAACTGGGAGATTAGTCAGGATAGAGGGTAAGATGAACACAGCAATGTATAGAGGCATCCTGGATGAAAACCTGCTCCAGAGTGCTCTTGACCTCAGACTGGGGCGACGATTCATCTTTCACCAGGACAACGACCCTAAGCACACAACCAAGATGTCAAACGAGTAGCTTCAGGACAACTCTGTGAATGTCCTTGAGTGGCCCAGACAGAGCCCAAACTTGAATCCAATTGAACATCTCTGGAGAGCTCTGAAAATGGCTGTGCACCAACGCTTCCCATCCAACCTGATGAGCTTGAGAGGTGCTGTGAAGACGAATGGGCGAAACTACCCAAAGATAGGTGTGCCAAGCTTGTAGCATCATATTCAAAAAGACTTGAGGCTGTAATTGCTGCCAAAGGTACATCAACAAAGTATTGAGCAAAGGCTGTGAATACTTATGTACATGTGATTTCTTATTTTTTTTAAATGAATTTGCAAAAATCTCAAAAACTTTTTTCATGTTGTCATTATGGGGTATTGTGTGTCAAATTTGGAGGAAAAAAATTAATTTAATCCATTTTGGAATAAGGCTGTAACATAACAAAATGTGGAAAAAGTGAAACGCTGTGAATACTTTGCAGATGCCCTGTACATCAGATTTATATAGCGCTTTTCTGGGAACTCAAAGCTACTTTACAAGAAGAAACAAAATTGTTACAGTCCATTAACAGTTGAAAGCTTTCTTAAAAAGGTGTTTTTAAGTTTATTCTTAAAGGAGGGAAGTGAGTCCGTATTGCGGATATCTGAGGGCAGGGAATTCCAGAGAGTTGGGGCGGCAATGGCAAAAGCTCAGTCCCCCACTGTATGTTATTTAGTCCTGGTGATGGGGGTCAGGAGGTTTGCATCGGATGATTTGAGTTGGCGAGTGGGGGCGTGATGGAGGAGGAGGTCTGTCAGGTATGGAGGAGCAAGGTTATTGAGAGGTTTGTAAGTGATGAGCAGAATCTTGAAGTGAATGCATTGTTGTACCAGTAACCAGTATAGGTTTTTCAAAATGGGTGTAATGTGGTCTCTGGAACGGGAGTGGGTGAGCAGTCAGGCAGCAGAGTTCTGTACATATTGCAGCTTTTGGAGATCAGAGAAGGGAAAGCTGTAGAGTATGCTGTTGCAGTAGTTCAGTCTTGAGGCTATGAATGCGTGGATAAGGATTTCAGCCACAGAAGGGCAAAGGGACGACTGGAGACGTGCAATGTTGTGAAGGTGGAAAAAAGATGTTTTTATGACATTGATATGTTGTTTGAAGAATAGCGTTGAATCCATGGTGATGCCAAGGTTTCTAACCAAAGGGGAGGAAGTAACAGTGTGGCCATCGATGCAGAGACAGAGATTCTTTGAAGAAGGGATAAGGGATTTGGGGCCAATGATGAGAATTTCTGATTTATTGCAATTAAGTTTGAGGAAGTTAATGCTCATCCAGGCTTTTATGTCGTGGAGGCAGTCTGTGAGGATGGAAAGGGTGACAGAAGTGATGGTTTTGGTTGATAAATAAAACTGGGTATCATCGACATAAGAATGGAATTTTAGACCATGTCAACATATGATGTGCCCGAGAGGTAGCACATACAGAATGAAGAGGAGGGAACCGAGTACTGAGCCTTGGGGGACACCATGAAGAACTGGGGTAGTGTGGGATTTAGAGTTATTAATTGAAACACATTGGAATCTGTCTGAAAGGTAGGATTTAAACCAGGAAAGGGCAGAGCCAGTTATGTCAATGGAAGATTGCAGGCGACTGAGGAGGATGGAGTGGTCTAGATAGATAGATAGCTAGATGTACTTTATTGATCCCAAACTGGGAAATTACAGTGTAATAGCAGCATGACGGTAGACAACCAACTGACAGAAACACATACAGCATAAGAGACAAAGGGATTATCCATGGAAAGTAAAACTGCTAAAAGCTTATATACATCATAGATGGACAGATGGTGACCCGTTTAGGTACATGAATCATACCTGCTGTACAATGCAGGACTATCAAGTGCAGAGTGAAATGTGAGGCACCAATTAGACTGTAAGGTGCAGTATGATAGCACAGTTATGACCAGAATTCAACATCAAAGTGAGTTATTGTACACTGAAATGGGATTTGGCAGGAATGATTTCCTGTACCTAACTGTTCGGTAGCGAAGCTGTAGCAGTCTGCTGGAGAAAGTGCTCCGCTGTCTGTCCATTGTGTGGTGGCGGGGGTGATCAGGATTGTCCATGATGGATCGCAATTTATTTAGTGTCCTCCTCTCCACCACAGTCTCAAAAGTCTCCAGCCTGAGACCAATTACAGAGCCAGCCCTCTTGAAAATCTTGTCAAGTTTGTTGGTATCGCTGGCTCTGATACTGCTACCCCAACAGATAACAGCAAAAAAGATGGTGCTGGCGACAATGGCCTGGTAGAAAATCTCTATCATCCTGTTGCACACGTTGAAGGATCTCTCAGCTTCCTCAGGAAGTAGAGTCTGCTCATCCCCTTCTTGTACGCAGCATCGGTGTTGGATTTTCAGTCCAGTCCATTGTTGATCATGACACCCAGGTATTTGTAGTACTCAACTACCTCCACATCCTCCCCCCTAATCTGCAATGGCTGTGAAGGCGTCCTCTTCTTCCTGAAGTCAATCACCATCTCTCTGGTCTTGCTGACATTCAGCCTCAGGTGATTCTGCTCAGTCCACTCCACCAATCTGTCTACCAGTGCCCTGCACTCCCCCTTTTATACACCCCACAACAGCTGAGTCGTCAGAGAATTTCTGCAGGTGGCATGACTCGCTGTTGTACTGAAAGTCAGTGATGTATCAGGTGAAGAGAAAAGGAGAGAGCACAGTCCCCTGTGGAGCTCCCGTATCACTAACCACCACATCAGATAAGACACTGCCCAGCTGGACAAACTGTGGCCTGCCTGTCAGGTAGTCAGTAATCCAGGAGATCACAGCGCTGTTGACCCCCATCACCCGCAGCTTCTCACCCAGCAGCAGTGGCTGGATGATGTTAAAGGCACTGGAGAAATCAAAGAATGTGATTCTCACAGTGTCTCCTCCGCCATCTAGGTGAAGATGGGCTTGTTGCAGCAGGCAGATGACAGCATCTCCAACTCCTAAATGGGGCTGATGTGCAAACTGCAGAGGGTCCAGCCATGTCTTCACTTGTGACCTCAGGTGGGCTAAGACCAGTCTCTCTAGGACCTTCATCACATGGGATGTGAGGGCAACTGGTCAATAGTCATTCAGGTCAGATGGAGATGACTTCTTGGGGACAGGAACCAGGCAGGACGTCTTCCACAGCACCGATACTCTCTCCAGACTCAGGCTCAGGTTGTATAGGTGTTTTGGTACCAGAGCTAGCTAGTTGGCACAGGTCCTCAGGATCTTGGCGGAGATGCCATCAGGGCCCACAGCCTTCCGCTGACGGAGTCTCTCCAGCTGTTTCTTAATCTGGTCTGCAGTCACAGTGATGTGAGGGGTGCTGGTGTCCCTAGAGGAGGGGGAGATAAAGAGAGGTGCTGCACAGGAGGGTGGAGGGAGGGGTGTGTGGGGGTCTGGCTGTGTTGTGGGGGTGACAGGAAGGTGGGTGTGTGTGTGGGGGCCTGGCTGTTGTGGGGGTAACAGACAGTGAGATGAACCTATTAAAAAACAGATTCAGCTCATCAGCTCTCTCCAGGCTCCCCAGTGTCATCCCTTACACCCGGTGATTTGTTTCATTCCTGTCC
Source organism: Pholidichthys leucotaenia (assembly GCA_020510985.1). Classification (NCBI taxonomy): domain Eukaryota; kingdom Metazoa; phylum Chordata; class Actinopteri; order Cichliformes; family Pholidichthyidae; genus Pholidichthys; species Pholidichthys leucotaenia. Next base: position 59,030,818 of record CM035840.1, on the reverse strand, counting down.
AGACATCCTTAGTATTTTTTTTGCCAACTTCCTCCTATAATTGTCTTTACACCTCCTCAGCATCTCTCTCAGTTCGTGCTGCACTCTCCTCAGTTCCTCCCTGTCTCCAGACCTAAAAGCTCCCTTCTTGTTCAGAAGTGTTTTCAGGTCACTCGTGATCCATGGTTTGTTTTTGGGGAAACAGTGTACAGTCTGATCTGGCATGGTTGTGTTTTCACAGAATCTGATGTATCCTGTGATGCAGTCGGTCATATTGTGTACGTCCACACCATGTGGTTCACAGAGTACGCCCCAGTCCATCATCTCAAAGCAGTCCTGTAGTGCATCAGCAGCCTCCTGTGTCCACCTCCTCACAGTCCGTGTATAAGCAGGCTGCCTTTGCACAAGGGGAACGTACTTGAGTGATAACAGGACCATGCTGTGATCCGATTTGCCAATGGGGAGTAAAGCTGTGGCACTATATGCATGACTATGGTGTCAAAGGCAGTGCTGAGGTCGAGAAGGAGGAGGATGTTGAAGAGACCAGAGTCAGAAGTAAGCAGGAGGTCGTTGGTGACTTTAAGCTGAGTAGTTTCAGTGGATCGGAAGCCGGATTGGAATGTCTCATATAACTGATTTGAGTGGAGGTATTGTTTGAGCTCAGAGGCAACAGCATGTTCCAGTATTTTGGAGAGAAATGGGAGAATAGAAATGTGTCTGAAATTGTCAGGTATTGTCCTTTGGCTTGAGAAATGTATTTATGGTGGAAAACAGAGTACATGGGTTGGAGGAACCGGAGTGGATGATGCCAGAGTAGAAAGTGGAGTGGGCTTTGCTGAGTGCAGATCTGTAGAGATTGATGTGTTCTTTGTAGGTTTGAGCATGTACAGTCAGTCCAGTTTTCTTGTATAGATGTTCAAGTTTTCTGTGCTGTTTTTTGAATTTGAGTAGTTCCAGTGTTTTATGGGGGCAAGCTGATTGGGGCAAGCAGACAGTGTGTTATTGTAGATATGTATGAGTTCAGTTGGAGTAGAGTTGTTCAGAAGCGTAGGGTCAGCTATGGTATTGGAGATACATGTAGAGAAGGAGATGGGACAAAGAGACTTGAGATTACAGAAAGTTACTGTGCAACTAAGGTTGGAGTAGCAATGTCCATAATGATAGCCAGATGATCTGAGATAGTGAGATCAGTGTGTGAGAGCTTTTCAATATAGAGGCCGGTGGAGCAGACTAGGTCCAGAATATGTCCTTGGCCGTGGGTAGGGAAGTTAACATGCTGAGTAAGGTTGAGCAATTCAGAATGTCCAAGAAGTCTATTGTGCTTTTGCAATCTGCGGAGTCAATGTGGATATTAAAGTCGCCTAAGAATAAAATGGATTACAAAGTTGAAGACAACTGTATGTGGAATTAAGAGAGATCAGACAGGAAGGAAGGATGGGGCTTAGGAGGTTGGTAGATAACAGCGATGGCAAAGGATTTTGGGCCAGAGAGTTTAAATGTGAGGTGTTCAAAGGATGTTGCAGCGGGACTAGAGAGAGGCCTTGTATTGAGGTCATGTCAGTATATAATGGAAATTCTCCCTCCGCATCCTTCGGAGCGAGGTTTGTCCATATAAGAAAATCCAGTAGGGGTGGTTTGGTTTAAGTCCAAATAGTCCAGAGGTTTCTGCCAGGTTTCAGTAAGACACAGTAAATCCATTTGTTTGTCTGCAATAAATTCATTTAAGATGAGGCTTTTATTGCTGAGAGATCTTGTGTTTAGCAAAGTTACTTTGAGTGACTTTTGTTTTGAAGTTTGCACGGAGGAAGTAGGAACCCAGTGAAGGTTGAACGCATTCACGTTGAGGTTGTTCCAATGACATGTCCGATTGTTGTGATCACGTGACGAGGAAGTGATAGCACTGTAGTCGGACCAAAGAACTGGGATGCTGTCAGCTGCAGTGGCTTTATAGATATATTTACATCATTAGCCTCTATGGATGTAGCGGCGATGTCATAGTAGTTTATAATCTTTTAATGCAGTGATGAGTTCCTTGGCAGGAGGCATTCAGTATTGTAGCTGGAGAAGTCGCACAGCCGTGTATCAGAGAGCCATGGCCAGGAGGTTGTGGATGCCCGTAGCACATTGAAAGGTTGCAGCAGGCAGAAGAAAACCCATCACAGCATAGTGGTAGGAGATGAGCCAACCCAGTCCCCAGCCAAAACTGGATTTCAGGTAAGAGTCGAAGTAGAATTAACTTTTCAGATGTTTTTCATACCTTTTTTGAGATGTTGATATGAGATGTCCCTCTGATATACTCATTTCTCGTCCTGTCCCTTCTAGTCACTCAGTCCTAAAGAGAATCTTAGCATCTTCAACTCTGCCACCTCCAGCTCTGCCTCCTGTCTTTCTGTCAATGCCACTGTCTCCAAACCATACATCATAGCAAGTTTCACTACTGTCTTCCCTTTGAAATCTTCCCTTTCATTCTAGCTGCTATCCTTCTGTCACAAGTTACCCCTGACAATCATCTCCACCTACTCCACCCTGCCTGCACTCTCTTCTTCACCCCTCTTGTACACTCCCCACTGCTTTACTCATAGATGGTTGAGCCCAGGCATTTAAATTCATCCACCTTCAAACCTCTACTCTTTGTATCTTCACTGTGATGCCTCCCTCTCCTTTACACACATGTATCGTCTCGCTTCTGCTGATTTTCATTCCTCTTTTTTCCAGTGCATACCTCTGCCTCTCCAGATTCTTCTCTCCATGCTCCCTACTCTCACTACAGGTCACAATATTGTATGCAAACATCACAGTCCACACAACTGCACCATATTTCGATTAAAAATCAGTCAAAATCAATGAAAACCAAAAGATTGAATGATGATTTCATTTATCAATGGAAAAAAACTACCCAAATCTACCTGGCTGTATGGGGGGGGGGCAGTAATTGCCTCCTAAACCTAATAACTGGTTGTGCCACCCTTGGCGGCAACAGCTGCAATCAAGCATTTGCGATAACTGGCAGTGAGTCTTTTACATCACTGTTGAGGAATTTTGGCCCACTCTTCTTTGCAGAATTGTTTTAATTCAACCACATTGGAGGGTTTGAGCTTGAGATCACAAACTAATGGCTGGGCATACTCCTTCAGGATTTTCTGGTAGAGAGCAGAATTCATGGTTCCCTAAATTACAGCAAGTCATCCAGGTTCGGAAGCAGCAAAGCAGCCCCAAACCATCACAATACCACCACCCTGTTTGACTGTTGTTATGATGTTCTTTTAATGAAATGCTATGTTAGTTCTATGCCAGATGTAACGGGACACACTCCTTCCAAAATGTTCAACTACTGTCTTGTTAGTCCACAGAATATTTTCCCAAAAGTCTTGGGGATCACAAGATGTTTTCTTTTTGGCAAATGTGAGTCAAGCCTTTGTGTTCTTTTTGACCAGCAGTGGTTTTCACCTTGGAACTCTCCCATGGATGCCATTTTTGCCCAGTCTCTTATTGCTGAATCATGAACCAGTGCCCAAACTGAGGCAAATGAAGCCTGCAGTTCTTTAGATGTTGTTCTGGGTTTTTGTTTCTCATCTGTTCTTGAATTTCTTTAGATCAACTCATGCTGCAGCAAGAGTTTTAACAGGTACTAGAAAGAGAGATCATATCTCTCCGGTTCTGGCCTCCCTTCATTGGCTTCCCATAGAGTTTAGAATTAAGTTTAAAATCCTTCTTCTTACTTACAAAGCTCTAAACAATCAGGCTCCTTTTTATTTAAAAGATCTGATACTACCGTATTATCCTAACACAGCACTACGCTCCCAAAATGCAGGATTACTTGTAATACCTAGAATCTCCAAAAGTACAATGGGAGGCAGAGCCTTCAGTTATCAAGCTCCTCTCCTGTGGAACCAGCTGCCAATCTGGATTCGGGAGTCAGACTCGATCTCTGTTTTTAAGAATAGGGCTAAAACCTACCTTTTTGATATAGCCTACAATTAGGGAGGGATCATGTGTTTCTGAACCCTCCCTTAGTTATGCTGCTAATAGGTTTAGTCAGCCGGGGGACCTCCAGTAATGCACTGGGCCTCACTCCTTTCCTCACTCTCAATGAAATATTTTTTTTTGCTGGTCATTAACATTTGTTTGTTCTCTCCCACAGATTGAGTCCCCATCGTGCTGTTTGTTCTCTACATGTCTGTTCTTTTCATCTTCTCTATCCCCTCACCTCCCAGCCAGTCACAGCAGATGACTGCCCCTCCCTGAGCCTGGTTCTGCTGGAGGTTTCTTCCTGTTAAAAGGGAGTTTTTCCTCTCCACCGTCACCAAGTGCTTGCTCACAGGGGATCGCCTGATTGCTGGGGTCTTTCTGCAACTGTGGGGGTTCCCCCTACAGTTGATAGTGCTATGAGATGACTGTTGTTGTGAAATGGCGCTATATAAATAAAGTTGAATTGAACTGAATTGAATTAGATCACAGCATCTTTTCGCCTACTTCACTTTGTTAGACAGTTTCTATTTAAGTGATTTCTTGATTTAACAGGTCTGACAGTAATCAGGCCTGGGTGAGGTTAGTGAAATGAAACTCAGCATTCAAAAAAAAGGTAGTTAATCACAGTTAATTCATGATGTAAAGGTAGGGCCAGGTAGGTTTGGTGAGCTTTTGTCCCTTTAGTAAAGGAAATCATCATCACCAACACCAAGGGAGGACGGAGGTAATGTTTTCGGTAGCATTGGTTGGTTGGTTTGTCTTTTACCAACGTAACTTAAAAAGTTATGAACAGATTTTGATGAAATTTTCAGGAAAGGTGTGCAATGGCAAGGGAAACAGATGATTAGATTTTGGTGGTGATTTGGATCACGATGTGGATGCAGAGATTTTTTTTAATATTATTTTATATATTAAACTGGTGCTTTTCATGTACTGCCTCTTTAAGAGATGTCCATTCAGTTACGTGCATGGTCACGCCATAGGGCCATGTGCCTCAGCATCCTGGAAGCCAAAAACTACAGAAAAAGTATCAGGGGGCGTGTCCACCAAGCTCATTTTTCCTGCTGTGGGCAACTATTTTCTCTTCATTCTCTATGTAGTCCAGCGTTTGAAACACTTTGAGTGGTGGCCGCTTTTTGTCGCGGTGCTCAGGGCTGAAAAAAGTTCTATTTGCTAGACTACTGTACAGCTGCGCTCAACAATGTCAGACCTTTCTAATCAGCCAATCAGAATTAAGGAAGGGCGAGACATACAGTATCTCACAAAAGTGAGTACACCCCTCACATTTTTGTAAATATTTTATTATATCTTTTCATGGGACAACACTGAAGATATGACACTTTGATACAATGTAGACAGTGTACAGCTTGTATAACAGTGTAAATTTTGCTGTCCCCTCAAAAGAACTCAACACACAGCTATTAATGTCTAAACCGCTGGCAACAAAAGTGAGTACACCCCTAGTGAAAATGTCCTAATTGTGCCCAATAAGCCATTTTCCCTCCCCAGTGTCATGTGACTTGTTAGTGTTACAAGGTCTCAGGTGTGAATGGGGAGCAGTTGTGTTAAATTTGGTGTTATCGCTCTCACACTCTCTCATACTGCTCACTGGAAGTTCAACATGGCACCTCATGACAAAGAACTCTCTGAGGACCTGAAAAAAAGAATTGTTGCTCTCCATAAAGATGGCCTAGGCTATAAGAAGATTGCCTACACCCTGAAACTGAGCTGCAGCATGGTAGCCAAGACCATACAGCGGTTTAAAAGGACAGGTTCCACTCAGAACAGGCCTCGCCATGGTCAACTAAAGAAGTTGAGTGCACGTACTCAGCGTCATATCCAGAGGTTGTCTTTTGAAAATAGATGTATGAGTGCTGCCAACATTGCTGTAGAGGTTGAAGGGGTGGGGGGGGTCAGCCTGTCAGTGCTCAGACCATACACCGCATACTGCATCAAATTGGTCAGCATGGCTGTTGTCCCAGAAGGAAGCCCCTTTTAAAGACGACGCGGAAGAAAACCCACAAACAGTTTGCTGAAGACAAGCAGACTAAGGATATGGATTACTGGAACAATGTCCTGTGGTCTGATGAGACCAAGATAAACTTATTTGATTCAGATGGTGTCAAGCATGTGTGGTGGCAACCAGGTGAGGAGTACAAAGACAAGTGTGTCTTGCCTACAGTCAAGCACGGTGGTGGGAGTGTCATGGTTTGGGGCTGCATGAGTGCTGCCGGCACTGGGAAGCTACAGTTCATTGAGGGAACCATGAATGCCAACATGTACTGTGACATAGTGAAGTAGAGCATGATCTCTCCCTTTGGAAACTGGGCCGCAGGGCAGTTTTCCAACATGATAACGACCCCAAACACACCTCCAAGATGACCACTGCCTTGCTAAAAAAACTGAGGGTAAAGGTGATGGACTAGCCAAGCATGTCTCCAGACCTAAACCTTTTGAGCATCTGTGGGGTATCCTCAAACGGAAGGTGGAGGAGCGCAAGGTCTCTAACACTATGATGTTGTCATGGAGGAGTGGAAGAGGATTCCAGTGGCAACCTGTGAAGCTCTAGTGAGCTCCATGCCCAAGAGAGTTAAGGCAGTGCTGGAAAATAATGGTGGCCACACAAAATATTGACACTTTAGGCACAATTTGGACATTTTCACTTAGGGGTGTACTCACTTTTATTGCCAGAGGTTTAGACATTAATGGCTATGTGTTGAGTAATTTTGAGGGGACAGCAAATTTACACTGTTATACAAGCTGTACACTGACTACTTTACATTGTATCAAAGTGTCATATCTTCAGTGTTGTCCCATGAAAAGATATAATATTTACAAATATGTGAGGGGTGTACTCACTTTTGTGAGATACTGTAGGATGCCGGTACAGGAACATGAGAACGGGAAGTGATGGTGGAGGAGATGGAGGCTGAACTTTGCTGCATCAATGTAAATTTTTTAGTTGATAACTGCAAAAAAAAAAAATGGTATGATACCGTACTGTTGTGTAACGCTTAATAATTATGAAACTTGTCAGTAAACTGTAATGGAGAAGAGAGGACTAAAAAAAGAAAGAAAGAAAACCAACCTGAAAAATTCAATAAACCATGATGTTGATTTAAGGTGGAATTGCCCAGCCCCAATGTATGGTCAATACAATTATGACAGTCTTGTCATTGTTATTATTGTTATTATTATTATTTTTTCCACAATATTTTTTATTGAAACTTTTTTTTTTTACAAATATAACACAACCACTCAAACTCTAACACTAAACTACTTTAAAAAAAATGTACTAAAAACACCAACAACCACTAACAAAGACAGGTCTTCAACAATGCTCCTCTGTTTAGTCTAGACAATCCATTACATGAGTATACATATTATACATTCACCAGTTTGGAATTTACAAGGTCCACACACATCATTCACCTTCTTCTTCAAAAGTTATGTTTAAATTCTTTACATAATCAATGAAAGGTCTCCATATATTCTCAAACACAATTTCCTTTGATTTCAGTATGTATGTTATTCTTCCTAGTGGAAGGTTTGTTAACATCTGTCTTAACCACTGAGTCACATCTGGCCTATGAGTCTTTTTCCACAATAGTGCAATACATTTTTTGGCGTTAAGCAAACTGAGGTCTATGAATGCTCTTTCACTTTTATAAAGTTATGCTTTTCTGGATGCAGACCCAACAAAAACAATTTAGGATTCAATATGATTTGTTTTGAAATTATTTTTTCAATTGTTACCCTCACCTCTTCACAAAACATTCTAATTTTTCTACATTCCCATAAACAATGAAATAAGGTTCCTTTACTTTCCATACATTTTGTGCACGTATCTGGTATGTTTTTGTTATATCTATTTAACTCCACTGGTGTAACATACATCCGCATTAACCATTTAAAATGTATCAATTTAAGGCGTACATTTATTGATTTGGTTTGAGCTCCTGCACAAGCCAGTTCCCATTGTTCCTCTGAAATTTCAGTTTGCAGGTCTTCTTTCCAATAATTCAGTCTTTTCTGTGAGTTTTCACTTCAGGATAGTGTCAATGAATTATAAAACTCTGAAATAATACCCTTTCTCTTACTATCTTTCGTCAAAATTTTTTCCAAGGAAGAATAACTAGGTCGGGTGAGAGCATTATTTTGATTTGATCGAATAAAGTTCCTAAGCTGAAGATATTTAAAAAAATGTGTTCTATTAAGATTAAATTTGATCCTCAGTTCTTCAAAAGACATCATGTTATCTGAACATGACAGATATAAGTCTTGAATCTTTTGAATCCCTTTTAAATTCCATACTTTAAATACAGCAACCGCTCTCCCTGGTTTAAAATATTGATTACCCCATACTGGGCTAAACTGTGACAATAAGTGTGGTTCTTTTAAATATTTTTTGGTGTCACACCATATTTTGATCATATGCTTTACAAATGGATTTTTAACTTGTTTCTGTAATTTTTTTGCCGAGTCTGAGTATATGAATATGGGAAGAGGTAAAAGTAAACTGTATGATTCCATTTCAGTCCAGTGAGGGAGATCATTTGATGAAAAATAATATGTCATAGACCTCAGTTGTGCTGACCAGTAATACAACATAAAGTTTGGACATTTCAGACCTCCACAATCAAATGGTAAATATAGTAAGGACAGACGTAATCTAGCCTTCCTATTGTTCCATATAAATTCCACTAACTTTTTTTTAATTCTTGAGAATAGATCTGAAGGTGGTGGTAAAGGAATGTATTGAAATAAATAAAGTATTTTGGGTAAGATATTACTTTTAAGTATATTAATTCTCCCGATCATCGACATTGGTAGTGACATCCATCTCTGAAGTAACTCATTAATGTCTGTCAGCACAATTTGAATTCCTAAATATTTAAACTGATTTACAACATTGAATTGATTTACCTCAGGAGCTGGGTGATTTCTCTGGGTCTCATTTAGCATTAATATTGAAGATTTAGTTTTATTTATTTTATATCCTGATATTTCCCCAAAATTCTTTATTAAATTCAACAAGGTCGGAATTGATTTTTTAAAATTCGACATAAACAAAATTACGTCATCGGCATACAGGGAGATTTTATGTTCTGTTGGTCCTACTTTAATTCCATATATTTGTGGATGTAAACGTACTGCCATCGCTAAAGGTTCAATTGCCATAGTAAACAGTAAAGGTGAAAGTGGACAGCTTTGTCGACATCCTCTATTGATATTTATTGATTTTGAAATATTGCTGTTTGTTAGGATTTCTGCTGTAGCATTATTGTATATTATCTGAACCCATTTTATGAAATTATTTCCAAGTCCAAACCTTTGTAAGACTTCAAAAAGAAAGGGCCATTCGACCCTATCAAAGGCCTTTTTGGCATCCAATGATAGGAGAGCTGTATCCAGTGCTTCTTTATTAGAATAGATAATATTAAATAGTCTTCTTACATTATGGAAGCCTTGTCTTCCCTTTATAAAGCCATTCTGATCTCTGTTAATAATATTTGGTAATATTTCTTGTAGTCGTCTTGCTAAAATTTTACAGATTATCTTAAGGTCAGCATTTAATAGGCTTATTGGTCTCATATTTTCACATTTATTAGAGGGTTTACCTGGTTTTGGCAACAGTATAATTAAGGCATTATTCATGTATGGTGGTAAATTACTATTTTGAAATGCTTCTAAAACCATTTCCAAAAATGGTTTTATTAATTTATTCTTAATTTTTTTTATAGAGGTCAACTGGAAGACCATCTGGTCCTGCACTTTTTCCGATTTCATATTATCAGTGGCTAGCCCAACTTCTTCTTGACTAATTTTAGACTCCAGTATCTCCCTGTTTTCATTTGGAATACACGGTATAGATAATCCGTCCAAAAACCCATTTAGTTTTGTTAAGTCAGTTTCATTTTTTGTATCATATAATTTTTCATAATAATCTCTAAAGGCACTATTAATTTCTAAAGGATCTACAACCGCCTGTCCATTACTTATAATACTGGTAATTGGTGTTTTAAATTCTAATTGTTTAATCTGCCATGCCAATAATTTTCCTGATTTTTCACCTTGTTCATAAAAAGATTGCTTCAATCTTAGAAGACTCGAGGCAGCTCTATTTGCTGATTTTTTGTCATATTCAGCTCTCAGAATCAGTAATTCGTTCTCTAACTTTGGGTCACTTCCTGCATACACTTTTTCTTGAAGAATTTTTATTTTATGTTCCAATTGGACTCTCTCCTCTCGAGTCTTCTTAGATTTTGAACCTATATAACTAATAATATGCCCCCTTATAAAAGCTTTGAAAGCCTCCCACTTTATACATGCTGATGTTTGTGTAGTATTGATATCAAAGAACTCATCTATCTGTTTTTCTATGTACTTAACAAATTCCTCATCCTGAAGCCATTTATGCTGAAACTGCCACCTACCTGGTTCCTTTGTCAATTTCTTATCTACATATACAGTATTAGACAGCAGGGTGCATGATCAGAGATCACAATATTTTCATAGAAGCAGTTTTAAATCTTGGACCTTAATTCTGTGGAGATCAAAAAATAGTCAATACGTGAGAATGTCTTGTAGGTATTGGAATAACAAGAGTAGGCTTTAACTTGTGGTTTCATTTCTCTCCATATATCTAGCAATCTCAATTCTTTCATAAAATGATTAATGATCATCCTGCATCCATTGAGTGTACAGTCCAGTCCTGTTGATCTATCTATACCGGGATTCAATGTACAATTAAAATCCTCTGCTACTATATGTTGCCCTGTAAGTGATGATAAAATAAGAAATAAATTAGCAAAGAAATTTTGATCATCTATATTGGGACCGTATAAGTTCACCAGATTTATATTTTCTAATAACAAAGATCCTTGAATGATTAGATATCTTCCAAATTTGTCTCCAATTACATTTTTCACTTGAAATGGGATTGATTTATGTATAAGAGTCATAACTCCCCTGGCTCGGGATGAAAATGATGAGGTGAATACACTTCCTTGCCATCTTCTCCTAATTCTTTTTACATTCTCCTCTATTAGATGAGTTTCTTGTAAAAACACAATTTTTGAACCTATGTCTTTTATTTTATTCATAACTTGTTTAAGTTTTTTTAAATTTTGTAGACCTCTGCAATTCCATGAAGTTAAATTAAGATTAACGCTTTGGTCTATGATCAATAAGGAGTTTGAGATTACCTCGCAATGTAAACATGCTCATACAGAGAAGCAAAAACATGAGTGGTTGAACATTCATCCTACAAACTACACACAAACAAATTCCCCCTTCCCACATTTGTGGTAATCCCCCCCAAATCAAAAAAAAAATTCCATCTCCCGCTATAGCCATCGACCGCTCCACACCCGCGAGGACCAGCCAAAGCCACTCCTTCTTCATCCTCCCAATCACCCTAACTCTACTGCTTTTAATGACGTAACATTAACTCTCTTCTGTAGTTTTCCAACTTAACTCCAAAATTTTATAGCAACTTTGTACATCATAGGGTTTTTTTTTTTAAATATATAATACAATCTATATTTTGTAAACTTGCTATATGCTTCAGATCAGTCAGATGCCTGTGCAAATGTTTAAATATTCTACCTTATATTTTGTTCATGCTTCATGCTTAGCTCCCACCAGTCTCCTCTTGGATCTGCTTGATGAGCTCCTGCGCCTCCTGAGGGGTCTTGAAGGTGTGGGTTCTGCCCTTATATGTGACCAGCAGTCTTGCAGGATGAATCACTCCATGACAAATCCCGAGGTTGCGCAGCTCTTCACGGGCGGGATCAAACTGTTTCCTTAATTGTTGGATTCCTGTGGCCAAATCTGGGTGGAACCGCACCTGTTGATCCTGGTATTTAATTTCTCCTTTGGCTCGCGCCGCGTTGGAGATCGTCATCCTGTCTCTGTAGCTGAGGAACTTCATAATCAGCGTCCTCGGTGGTGCCTTATTATCTCTCGGTGGGCCGATTCGGTGTACGCTCTCTAAGACGACCGATGACCGCAGCTCCGCGTTGTTCCGTGCTTCTGGAATCCACTTTTCCAAAAAGGAACATGGGTCCCGACCCTCAGTTCCCTCCGGGAGGCCCACCAGCCTCAGGTTGTTCCGTATCGACCGGGATTCTAAGTCCAGGACATTATCTTCCAGACGTTTATTTTTTAATTCCAATGTGCGCACCTTTAATTGTAGGCTGGTGATGTCATCCTCAGCGCTGGAAACTCGGAGCTCCACCTGCGATACTCGTTCCATACAGTCGCTTATTTCCTTTCTCATTCCTTCAATCGCTGCTATAATCCCATCAAATTTAGCGGAAAAGTCTGCTCTCAGTGCGCTAATGGCAGCGAGCACTGCACCTGTGCCCTCGCCAGCAGTCACCGCTCCGCCGTTAGCTTGCTCCGCCATAGTCTCTGGAGATTTTTCTGCTTCGTCACGAACGTGGAAGTCCGTTAACTTGGACTGTTTTGGCGTTTCAGTTTTTCCTCCACCTGATTTCCCAGCCTTAGGCTTTACCGGCATATCCGCGCCCAAACGCTGGGATAGGTTTTGTTCCAATTGAGAGAGTTATTTGCCGACTTTTTATTTTTAGGAGCAGAGCCGAGTGAAACACGTCTTCCTACGTGGCCGCCATAACCGGAAGTCATTATTATTATTATTATTATTATTATTATTATTATGTAGTCATATTGTTTTTGTTGTTGTTTCTGTCTGTTAACAACAACAACAAATTTTCACGAAAGGTGTGCAATGGCACACTGAACAGATGATTAGATTTTGGTGATGATCTCAAAATGCATACCTCCGTCAAGGCTCTTAGCTTCTCACAGAGTGTTAGCAACAATACTCCAAAACTACTGGATGGATTTGGATGAAATTTTCACCAGAGGTGGCCCTTGGCCCAAAGATGAACTTATTAGATGTTGGTGGTGATCCGTGAGTGCATAGCTCCACCAAGGCCCTATCTCACAATGTACAGATGGATGGCGATATAGACGGAGAAAGGGACAGAAGGGAGGACAAAAGGAGGAAGGGATGGAGCCTTGGCGGAGGTACGTATGTGCTCTCTGAGTGCCCTCTAGTTTCAAAACTGCATTTTGTATTTACTCAGGTTATCTTTGTCTCATGTTAAAATTTGTTTGATGACCTGAAACATTTAAGTGTGACAAAATATAAGATAAGATTAAAGCTGCAAGCAGCTGTAAGTGGACCCTCGCCCCCCGCGCACCCACGGACCCCGCTGCCCATCGGATCCAGTAAATTTCCCGTCGTTGCAGCAAGTGCTGCGTGAATTATAAAGAAGACCATTTGGCAAAGTACTTTCTTGTGAGCAGTATGTGATGCTAGAACTTTGTCAATCATTTTTATGTAGGAGCGTGTGGGGTGGGCCTAAGATCCATCGCAGCAATTATGGGGTAAACTGGACAAAGTTTGTCCAAGTTACAGTTGTCCGACATATTGCCAGGAGAGAAACTTTGGCATGTGGCCACGGCAGCACTTATATGATAGGTACGTGTTACAGACCCATATAGAACTACAGAAGAGAGTCACCTTGACTTATGTTCCACATTTCGTGATGCTCGGATTTTCCCAACCTTACAAAGTAAAAAATGTATTGAATGGTGAAGAGTGGCTTTCCATGAAAACTGTGATGATCGCAGGACAAAAGTGACTTGCATTGAGGGTAATCCAATGCACTCTGAGAAACCTCTGAAAATGTCATGTCATTCTGACTACTGGTCTTTGCGTGAAAGTTGATACAATTTTGTGTAGTATCTCATGTCAGCACTAGGTGGTGCTGTGACATGTTTGTGAATATTGATATAAAGACGTGTTCAGAGTGGGATTTGTATGGTTTGTGCAAAGTTTGGTCCAAATCAGACAAGGATTGTCTGAGCTGTAACTGTCATGTTTTCAGGTTCAGGTTCAGGTTACTTTATTTGTACCCGTAGGTAGATTTGTTTTGCAGTCTGGTGACATCCATATTTACAAACCGCAATTACATTCAACATAAACACAAACACAGGCACACATGAAGCTGACTATAAACATGATAAAAATACTCAAGGCTCCATCAGTCAGGATATAAAGACAAAGAGATGAGAGAAAAACCAGAGATAAGAGAGAAGGGTCATATTAAAAAGTTAAAAACTAGTCAGAGAGGTTAAAAAATCAAAGGTCTAAAACCCAATAAAAGATTTAGAACCCAGATAAAAATCCTACAAAAATAAGTAAATATAAAATGGAGTTAATAAACAGGTACCTAAATTATGTGCAATATATTGTTACAACTTGTTCAACTCTTTGACAGCAGCAGGAACAAAGGTGTTTTTGTAGCACTGGGCTTTACTTTTTGGGACAGCAAACCTCCGTCTTGAGGGAAGAAGCTGAAAGTGGCAGTGCAAAGGGTGGGAGTCATCATTTAAAATGGAGGTAGCCATCCTCTGTACCTGTCTAGTGTACAAGGATTTCAGGCTCAGCTGTGACTCACCAAGAAAATGAATGGACCATCTAACTACCTGATCCAAGGACTTCCTCTGTTTCAGTTTTATCTGACCAAACCATGACACTAAAGAAAAGGATAAAACAGATTCAATAAAAGCCCGATAAAACGTTGTCATTATGGTTCGGTCAATTTGGAAGTGTGCAAGTTTCCTCAAACAATGCAAATGTTGCTGACCCTTTTTGCTGACCCTTTCACAGTTCTCTTCAAAGTTTAAATTACTATCAATAATCGTCCCAAGATATTTGTAGGATTGTACACATTCAGTGGTCTGGCCTTTTAGTACAGTGACTTTGTGCCTGGGAGTTTTCCTCCTAAAGTCAATAATCATATCTTTAGTTTTTGTCGTATTCAGCTGCAGGTAGGAATCCTCACACCAGTGAACAAAATCATCAACTACTGGGCAGTGGCCACTCTCACCATCCTGGAGGAGACTGACAATAACTGAATCATCAGCATACTTTATAATGTGTCTGTTGTCATGTCTGCTCCGACACATGTTTGTGTACAGGATGAAGAGTAGTGGTGACAACACACACCCCTGAGGAGAGCCAGTAGAAGAGCACTTTTGGTCAGACAATGTACCATTGACCCTTACTCTCTGTGTCCTGTTGGTTAAGAAATCCAGAATCCAACCCACCAGATTATTGCTCAAATCAAATTGTTGCAAGAGCCTTTCAACTAAAATATGAGGTTGGATTGTATTAAAGGCGGAGGAAAAGTCCACAAATAAAAGTCTGGCGTGTGTCCCATTAAAATCCAGATGTTTAAAAAGCATGTTAAACAGAGTGACAGTGTCGTCCTCCACTCCTTTGTGAGGCCTATATGCAAACTGCAAAGGATCCAGTGCATGTTCAGTCTGCTTTAGGACCTCAAATCTGACCAGTTTTTCAAAAATTTTCATTAAAATTGAAGTCAAAGCAACTGGTCTAAAGTCGTTTACCGTTTTACGACAGCTGGATTTTGGAACGGGTGTGTGTTTTGCATGGCGAGGAAGCCATTGAAGCATACCGGTCACCATGGAAACAGTTCTGTACTATGTACATGTACTGCCAATGAGTCCTAGTCATTCCTTCATGTCATTTTTGTACCTGGTGAGAGAAAAAAAAAAGTTTTCAGCAATTCTTCCTTTAATCACTAGGTGGCACTATAACTTTTGTTAATTATTTTTATATAGACGCATTCAAGGCAGGACTAATATCGATCGTAGAAAATTTGGTGAAAATCGTGCAAAGTTTGTCAAGTTACAAGTGTTCGTTGTTCTAACCACAAGGTGACACTATAACTTTTGTAAATTATTTTTACATAGGAGCATGCAAGGTGGGACTAATATCCATCGTAGAAAATTTGGTGAAAATCGGATAAAGTTTGTGTAACTTACAACTGTCCAATGTTTTAACCAGTTGGTGGCGCTCCAACTTTTGATAATTTTTATATAGGAGCATTCAGGGTGGGACTAATAGCTACCATACAAAATTTGGTGAAAATGAGACAAAGTTTGTCCAAGTTACAACTCTCCGATGTTACATGGCGAGGAGTCAACCTTCGCCATGTCACCATGGCAACACTTACCTATCAGTTATGTGTTGTCCACCCATATAGGACTATACATGACAGTCACCTCGACCTATGTTACAGATTTCATGACTCCAGGTCGTTCCCAATCCTCCCAACAAGACCATGGATTGAATGGCGAGGAGGGCGTGTCCATGGTAACAGCAGTGACGCCATGCTAAAGTTGATGTGCAGTTATGATCATCCATGTGGTCTGATTAACCTCAGAAAATTTCATGTCATTCTGGCAAGCAGCGCGTGAGTAATGAATAAAACAGTTTTCAGCAATTCTTCCTTTTAACTACTAGGTAGTGCTATATCTTTTGTCAGGTATTTTTATATAGGCATGTTCAGGGTGGGACTATTGTCCATCATGGAAACTTTGGTGGACATCGGACAAGTTTTGCCCAAGTTACAGCTGTCTGATGTTGTAAGTGGCGGAGTCAAACTTCGCCATAGTGCCCTGGCCACAACTTTGAGCTTTTTACCGTGATTTATGCAACCTTTAATGGCCAATTCCTATAGATGCTGCCATTTGAAAATGAGCTCAATTGGCGTAGGCCCCTAGGAGGAGTTTGTTCAAATGCGAGGGGTGGTTTTTGGCCAAACTGAAGGTGGGGTGGCTATGAGGCAAGATGACGGACTTCCCGTTGGTCATGGGTAAGGGCCACAATTACGTTTTTTGCATGTCTTGAGGTGATGCACACCTCACCCAAATTTCGTGTCTGTATGGCAAACTTTAGTGTTGCCAGTCTCCATTGACCTTGTACGTTTGGCCCCGCCCACAAAAATTGAGGGTGGGGGGGCACATATTTTTTTCCAGTTTATCGGATTATTCACCGGGTCTGAGGTGTGCAAAAAAAAAAAAGTGTTTTGGTTAACGTTAGGGGGTCAAAAATGCAATCATTTGGGAGAAATAATAAACGCAGCGGATACAATAGGGCTTTTGCCCACTGACGCTTCCAGTGGCTCAGGCCCTAATAAGATAAGATAAGCCTTTATTTGTCCCACAATGGTGAAATTCCAAGATTACAGCAGCAAAGGGACAGCAGTACTCAGAGCAATAGTTAACCCTTAGATGCATGACCAACCAATTCCAACACTCTTCCATGAGTGTGGTCAAAATGACCCCAACTAGAATGTGTGTGTTTTATGCTGTAAACTTAAGAAATTTCTTTCATTTTGGTTAAAGATGATTATTTTTATTATATTTTGGGTGATTATTATTATTATTATTATTATTTTAAATTATATTTTGGTCAACAAAAGAAGGGGACAGCTTGGGGTCATTTTTGACCCCACGTATGGAAAAGTGTGGTACTGATACAAAAAA
This sequence comes from Pholidichthys leucotaenia, assembly GCA_020510985.1. Taxonomy (NCBI): domain Eukaryota; kingdom Metazoa; phylum Chordata; class Actinopteri; order Cichliformes; family Pholidichthyidae; genus Pholidichthys; species Pholidichthys leucotaenia. Next base: position 59,013,475 of record CM035840.1, on the reverse strand, counting down.
TGCAATTAAAAAATCTAACAATTAGATACAAATCCAAATGGCCTCATGTCAAAGACAACCTATTTGAGGAATACATGGAAGATTAAATGATAAAAAAAATATATTGCAAAAAAAACAACCGCTTGGGCATTTTTGACCCCTGCATCTAACAATACCTACATTGTCCTCACTGTATAGTCCTCATCTGTTTACCCTCTCTGTTTACCCTCGGCATCCAGTCTGAGATGCAAATTGCAGCGTCTACAGTGTTACTTATAACCATGGTGAAATTGAAAAGGGGACAGCTTGGGAGAAGCTTGGGGTCATTTTTGACCCCACATTTGCATCTAAAAAAAACCTATTGTCCTCATCTGTTTACCCTCTCTGTTTACTCTCAGCATCCAGTCTGAGATGCTAATTGCAGCGTCTACAGTGTTACTGATAACCGTGGTGAGATTCAAAAGGGGACAGCTGGGGAAAAGCTTCAGGTCATTTTTGACCCCACATATGGAAAAGTGTGGTACTGATACAAAAAATGCAATTACTTAAAAAATATAACAATTAGATACAAATCCAAATGGCCTCATGTCAAACACAACCTATTTGAGGAATACATGGAAGATTAAATGATAAAAAATTAAAATTACAAAGATATTGCAAAAAAAAAAAACCAACCGCTGGAGTAATTGTTACCCCGCTTATGCATCTTAATAAGATAATAAGAACTGGTTAGCCAAAGCAGTAAATGAATATACATATGTACAGAGATATATACACAGTGCAGGAGCATTGCAGCTAGATGGTATAAACAGCATTACAGTTTGTTAAGTTACCCTGCAGAATATGAATATGTACCCAGACAGTATATTTCGTATTTGAATCAACAGTGTTGTTGCCACGCTCAGTAAGGATTGATATTGACCTAGCTGTATAAAGGAGGGGACAATTTATTGTCCAAGGTTGTTACATTCAGTACATTCAATAGGACCTCTACGAGCAGCCCTGGTTAGGTAATAAAGTCTAATAGCCATAGGTAGGAAGGACCTGCGAAACCTCTCCATCGTGCACCTAGGATGGCACGGCCTACCACTAAATGAACTCCTCAGTGCATTCACCGTATCCTGCATGGGGTGGGACTCGGACTCCAGCAGAGATGACAGCTTAACCACCATCCTCCTCTCTACTATCTCCTCCACTGGGTCGAGGCGTCGCCCCAGAACAGAGCTAGCTTTTTTGATCAGTCTGTTCAGTCTCTTCCTGTTGGCTGCCGTGATGCCGCTGCCCCAGCAGACCACTCCAAATGTGATGGCTGAGGCCACCACCAAATCGTAGAAGGTCTTTAGGAATGTCTCTTGCACTCCAAAGGACCTGAGTCTCCTCAGGAGGAACGGCCTGCACTGCCCCTTCTTGTAGAGTGCGTTGGTGTTGTGTGACCAGTACAGTTTATTGTTCAGGTGAACATCAAGGTACTTGCAAGATGTCACCATCTCAATGTTTGTTCCTTGGATGTTTGCCAGTACTGTGGGGGGTTGTCCTCGCCTGCGGCAATCCACCACCAGTTCCTTAGTTTTCCTCGCATTGATCTGGAGGCAGTTCTGTTGGCAGTCCTCTGTACTCCGCATCATCTCCATCAGAGATGAGGCCGACGATCGCAGAGTTGTCAGAGAACTTCTGTAGATGGCAGTGTGGTGTGTTGTGTGGAAAGTTAGCAGTGTAGAGGGTGAATAGGAAGGGAGCCAGAACTGTTCCCTGGGGGGCCCCTGTACTGCAGATGATGGTATCAGGCACACAATCCCGGGTTCTCACAAACTGTGGTCGGTTTGTGAAGTAGCCCAGGATCCACGATGACAGGTGCTGATCCACCCCTAGTAGATCCACCCCACAGTAGCTTGTCCATCAGGATTACTGGTTGGATGGTGTTGAAAGCACTGGAGAAATCAAAGAACATGATCCTCACAGTGCTCCCAGGCTTCTCCAGGTGGGCCAGGGAATGGTGTAGGAGGAAGATCACTGTATCCTCCATCCCGATGCCATGCTGGTAGGCAAACTGAAGTGGATCCATCACTGGTCCCGTCAGGAGGCAGAGGTGGGCAAGGAGCAGCCTCTCCAGGGTCTTCATTAGGTGTGATGTGAGGGCCACTGGTCTGTCGCTGTTCAGGTCCTTGGGGTGAGGGGTCTTCGGTACAGGTACCACACAGGATGTTTTCCACAGCTGTGGTACCCTCCCCAGCTTCAGGCTCAGACTGAAGATGTGCTCCAGGATCCCACATAGCTGGTCTGCGCAGGACTTGAGGAGCCTCGAGCTGATGCCGTCTGGTCCCACAGCCTTCCTTGTCTTGATCTTCCTCAGCTCAGCTCTCACCTGAGTCTTAGTGAGGGTCTGGTTGGGGCAGGGAGGCTGTGTGCTGGGAGGGTGGGGTGTTGGGGGGGGAGGCCATGGACTGCAGGACTAGATGAAGGTGGAGGCAGCAGTGGTTGGTGGGCAGGCAGAGAAGAGGGTAGTTGGTCAAACCTGTTAAAAACAGGTTCAGGTTGTTCACCCACTCCCTACCCCCCGTGACCTGGGAGGAGGTATTCTGATGCCCAGAGATGGTTTTGAGGCTCCTCCAGACACCGCTGATGTCACTCTGTTGCAGCTTGTCCTCCATCTTCCTGTAGCTGTCCTTCCTCTCTCTGATCTTCCTCCTTAGCCCCCTCTGTATGGATCTCAGCTCCTCCTTGTTTCCCGAACTGAAGATCCTATTCTTCTTCTTCAGCAGTGACTTTATCTCAGGGTTGATCCAGGGTTTGTTGTTTGAGAAGCACTGTATGGTCTTGGTGGGTACGGTGTTGTCCACACAGAAGCTGATGTAGTCTGTGATGGTGTGTGTAAAGCCATCGATGTCCTCACCATGTGAATCACAAAGCTGCTCCCATACAGTGGATTCAAAACAGTCCTTCAGAGCGTCCTCCACCTCCTCAGACCATATTTTCACTGTGCGGGTAACAGGAGGTTGTCTGTGTGTCAGGGGTTTGTACACAGGCAGGAGGTGAACCAAGTTGTGGTCTGATCTTGCGAGGGGGGAAGGGAGTGTAAACCTCCTTGGTGTTTGCATAAAATAAAACCAGTGTTTTATTGTCTCTGGTGTGGCACGTGACATACTGAGTGAAAGTGGGCAGAATGGAGGACAGTGAGGTATAGTTGAAATCACCAGAGATGAGCAGGAGAGTATTTGAGTGTTGTGTCTGCAGCCTGCTAGTGACTGAGTGGATGGTATCTCACGCTGCCTCAGCGCTCGCACAGGGTATACATAAATGACATTTGCGATGACGTGAAAATTCTCTGGGAGGCATGCTGGTTGCATATCCAAAAATATAAGAAATCAGGAAGGGGGCATAAACTTTTTCAGAGCACTGTGTATGTTAGACCAAAGCTTGGGACAGAAACACTTGCCCACTGATTTTTTTTTCTCTATAGTTACTTACCAATGCAGTTTCCAAGGGCGTCCTGGATAAAACCAGCCCCACACTTAACCTTGGGAACACAACGGAATGACCCCTGTGTGTTTTGACACTCAAACATCAAGCCGCAATTATGGATGCCAGTCTGACATTCATCAATATCTAGGTGAAGACATCACAAAAGAAATTTTCATCACACACACAATGAATACCTGCAAAATGCTCTGTGTAAAAGGGGGTAAAGTAACTGACCTTTGCAATTGTTGCTGTCTGTAAGCTCATATCCAGTCCCACAGCTGACCTCTCTCTGGCACCGGAATGAGCCATCTGTGTTGATACAGCCCTCTCCCACCCGACAGTTGCTGGGTCCAATCAAACACTCATTTATATCTATGAAAAAATAGACAATCACATCATATCTTCAAACTTCACCCAAACCGATTTATCCAGAGTCTTGCAGATGAAATATACAAAATACAAATAGAAAGTGAAATTAAAATTAAAATTCAAAGAAAATCAAAAGATCCACTTACCCTCACAGTTCTTTCCATCTGGCTTGAGCTTATAACCGTCAAAACATGTACACATACCATCCCCCACACAGTTATGAGCACATTTCCCTAAGGAGACACAGAAACATCTTAATAATCTCTACACCATCAGTGTTGAAAAATATTAATTGTATAAAGTAGTAATCATATAACTAGATTTCACCTTTGCATTGATCACTTAAGACAGAATTATCTCCACTTTCAGTAGTGCCATCCTTGTTTGGCACTGTGTAAAAGTGAGACAAAAAAAGGATGTTTAAGTGCTTATTTCATCAAATTATCCACATATTCTTGAGGTATAAAATGTGAAAGCATTTCAGCTTATAAGAAAACAGAAAGCATCTCCCTAAATTAAACTGGATATTCTAATCAAAATATATACAGTAAAAAAAACAAAAAACAATTCTGTGTGCAAAATGAGGATCTAAAGACATGGCATAACAACAGCACTCTGAGGTGAGTGCAATACCCCCCACCTTCGTTTTCTTTGAAGAGCCCAATATTTACTGAATGAATGAATGAATCTTTATTTCGGATAGTACAGGTTAAAAGGAACTGAATAATATAGCAAAAGGGGGAAAGAAAATCCAACGAGGTCAAATTAGACAATAACTCCTCTGATTATACAATTCAACATAAGTTATCCGAAATGGGTGATGGCTGAAGCCGCAGCTTATATTGCCCACCCATATTCCATCCAAGAATTCAAAAGAAAAAAAAAACAAAAAAAAAAAACAAGACAAGAGCGATTACAATTCAAAAAAAAAAAAAAAGAAACGAAGCTAAGACAAAGTATGACAGAAAAAAAAGAACTGAGCTACAACACAACACAGGCTGGATATGACAATCCTTATGTGATTTTACATGTCATCTTGTATATATGTTTGGAGTATTTCTTCCTTTAGTTTTAGTTTAAATTGTCCAAGCGTTGTACATGATTTTAATTCAGGTCCAAAATCGTTCCATAATCTGACTCCTTGCACTGAAACACAGTGTTGCTTGGTGGTAGTTCTCACTGTAGGTTTTTGAAATATACATGTTCCTCTGAAATGATATTGTTTTTCCCTTATTTGGAACAACTTTTGGATATTTGCGGGCAGTGATAGATTCTTCACTTTAAACATTATTATTGCAGTTTTAAAGTCAACCAAATCTTTCAACTTGAGAGCTTTTAGTTTAAGAAAAAGTGGGTTTGTTGGTTCCCTGAAAGCTGCTTTGTTTATTATTCTAATAGCTCTCTTCTGAAGCATAAAGAGTGGATATATGTTTGTTTTATATGTATTTCCCCATACTTCATTACAATATGTCATGTATGGGAGTATTAATGAATGATACAAGGTATATAGTGTGGGTTGATTCAGCAAATATTTCACTCTGTGTAATATTGCAATTGATTTGGATATTTTACCTTTAATATAATTAATATGTGACTTCCAACACAGTTTATTATCAATTATTACTATAAGAAATTTAGTTTCAGATACCCTTTCAATCTCTACACCATTTACACTGAGTTTAGATACTGAGTTGTTGTGATGGTTGTTAAAGACTATAAATTTTGTCTTACTTAAATTGAGCGTTAATTTGTTTGAATCAAACCACAGTTTAAGCTTTCCTAATTCTTTTCCGAGTGTATCCAGAAGTTGTTCCAAATTGTTTCCACTGCATAATAGATTAGTGTCATTGGCAAACAATATTAAGTCCATTTTTTCTGAAACTTTACATATATCATTTATATACATATTGAATAATAATGGCCCCAAAACTGAACCCTGTGGGACTCCACAAGTAACCTTCAGTAACTGTGAGTTTTTGTTACCAACACATACAGTGGGGCAAAAAAGTATTTAGTCAGCCACCAATTGTGCAAGTTCTCCCACTTAAAAGATGAGAGAGGTCTCCAATTTTCATCATAGGTATACCTCAACTATGAGAGACAAAATGACAAAAAAAAATCCAGAAAATCACATTGAAGGATTTTTAATGAATTAATTGGTAAATTCCTCGGTAAAATAAGTATTTGGTCACCTACAAACAAGCAAGATTTCTGGCTCTCATAGACCTGTAACTTCTTCTTTAAGAGGCTCCTCTGTCCTCCACTCGTTACCTGTATTAATGGCACCTGTTTGAACTCGTTATCAGTATAAAAGACACCTGTCCACAACCTCAAACAGTCAGACTCCAAACTTCACTATGGCCAAGACCAAAGAGCTGTCAAAGGACACCAGAAACAAAATTGTAGACCTGCACCAGGCTGGGAAGACTGAATCTGCAATAGGTAAGCAGCTTGGTGTGAAGAAATCAACTGTGGGAGCAATTATTAGAAAATGGAAGACATACAAGACCACTGATAATCTCCCTCGATCTGGGGCTCCATGCAAGAGCTCACCCCGTGGGGTCAAAATGATCACGAGAACGGTGAGCAAAAATCCCAGAACCACACGGGGGGACCTAATGAATGACCTGCAGAGAGCTGGGACCAAAGTAACATAGGCTACCATCAGTAACACACTACGCCGCCAGGGACTCAAATCCTGCAGTGCCAGACGTGTCCCCCTGCTTAAGCCACTACATGTCCAGGCCCGTCTGAAGTTTGCTAGAGAGCATTTGGATGATCCAGAAGAAGACTGGGAGAATGTCATATGGTCAGATGAAACCAAAATAGAACTTTATTGTAAAAACTCAACTTGTCGTGTTTGGAGGCGAAAGAACATCATACCTACTGTGAAGCATGGGGGTGGAAACATCATGCTTTGGGGCTGTTTTTCTGCAAAGCGACCAGGACGACTGATCCGTGTAAAGGAAAGAATGAATGGGGCCATGTATCGTGAGATTTTGAGTGAAAACCTCCTTCCATCAGCAAGGGCATTGAAGATGAAACATGGCTGGGTCTTTCAGCATGACAATGATCCCAAACACACCACCCGGGCAACAAAGGAGTGGCTTCATAAGAAGCATTTCAAGGTCCTGGAGTGGCCTAGCCAGTCTCCAGATCTCAACCCCATAGAAAATCTTTGGAGGGAGTTGAAAGTTCATGTTGCCCAGCGACAGCCCCAAAACATCACTGCTCTAGAGGAGATCTGCATGGAGGAATGGGCCAAAATACCAGCAACAGTGTGTGAAAACCTTGTGAAGACTTACAGAAAACGTTTGACCTCTGTCATTGCCAACAAAGGGTATATAACAAAGTATTGAGATGAACTTTTGTTATTGACCAAATACTTATTTTACCGAGGAATTTACCAATTAATCCATTAAAAATCCTTCAATGGTATTTTCTGGATTTTTTTTTCTCATTTTGTCTCTCATAGTTGAGGTATACCTATGATGAAAATTGGAGACCTCTCTCATCTTTTAAGTGGGAGAACTTGCACAATTGGTGGCTGACTAAATACTTTTTTGCCCCACTGTACATACTGATATCTATTCTTTAAGTAACTACTTAACCAGGACAGTGCTACCCCTCTAATATCACAATTTTGTAGTTTCTTTAATAATAAATTATGATCCACTGTATCAAATGCTTTTTTAAGATCCAGGAATACTCCAACTGAATACTCTTTATTTTCAATGGCTGTTGATATTTTTTCTATAAATTCCATTAGAGCAAATGCAGTTGTCCTCTTGTGTCTGAACCCATATTGCTGCTCACACAATAGATTAATAGATTGGTAAGTGATTTTACCCCAATTTCTTTTGAGGATTTGTTAGTGTTGGTGAGTTCCATGAAATCCTCCTCCTGCATCTTAGATATTTTGCCTTCCTCAATGTTAAAAGAGGTAATTGGTTCAGTGGGTACGTCTTTGGTTTATATCATTAATAGTTCACTTGAATCTGGTTATGTACCCTCGTATTTTAAACATGCAGTTGTGCAGCCACTTTTAAAAAAATCTAACCTTGATCCATCTGTTTTTAAAAACTTCAGGCCAATTTCTAAGCTTCCTTTTATTTCTAAGCTTTTAGAAAAAGTTGTTGCCAAGCAGCTCACTGACTTTCTGATTGAACATAATATTTTTGACAAATTTCAGTCAGGCTTTCGTCAGAAACACTCGACAGAGACCGCTCTTCTGAGGGTGTCAAATGATATTTTAATGTCATCAGACTCTGGCAAATGCTCTGTTTTAGTGTTATTAGATCTTACTGCAGCATTTGATACTATTGATCATTTTATTTTGTTACAAAGGCTTAGAGATTGGGTAGGTATTTCTGGAAAAGCTTTGGATTGGTTTTTCTCCTACCTTTCTGGTAGGAGCTTTTCCGTGGCTGTTGGCTCTTATTCATCTGACTCTGCTCCTTTAACCTGTGGGGTGCCTCAGGGTTCTATTCTGGGTCCACTTTTATTTGCCCTATATATGCTGCCACTTGGTTCTATTATCAGCAAATTTAAAGGTGTGTCTTATCACTGCTACGCTGATGATTTACAGCTACTTTTCTCTTTTAAGCCTGACCATGTTGACAATTTAAAAATTATTCATGATTGTCTGTCTGCAATCAAGGACTGGATGTCTAGTAACTTTTTGCAACTTAATGCTGATAAAACTGAAGTCCTTATTGTAGCACCTGATAATCTAATTCCTAAGTTGATTAATAGCATTGGTTCATTAAGCTCTAACGTACGGTCTAATCTAAAAAATCTTGGTGTCATTTTTGATCAATCGATGAGTTTTGATCAGCATGTCAAATCTCTGACCCGGAGTTGTTTTTTCCACCTTAGGAATATATCCAAAATTAGGTCATTGGTTTCCTACACTCAATTAGAAATCATTATTCATGCCTTTGTTTCTTCACGTTTGGACTATTGTAATGCTCTTTTTACATGTCTTAGTAAATCCTCTTTACACCGTCTACAGTTAGTCCAGAACGCTGCTGCAAGATTGCTAACTAGGTCCAGTAGATTCTGTCATATCACTCCTATTTTGGCCTCCTTGCATTGGCTTCCTGTAATTTATAGAATTGATTTTAAAGTTCTTGTTCTTACTTACAAAGCCATTCATGAAGAGGCACCTTTTTATATTAGTGACCTGCTCTCTCTACACCAGCCCAGCAGGTCTCTCAGGTCTTCTCATCAGAATCTATTGGTAGTTCCTAGTACTAGGCTCAAAACCAAAGGCGATAGAGCCTTTGCTGCTGTTGCTCCCAGACTGTGGAACTCCTTGCCTTTTGAACTTAGATCTGCACCTTCCATTGGTGTTTTTAAGAAGCAACTAAAGACCCACCTTTTTAGCCTGGCTTTTTAACTATGTGCCGATTGTATTTTTATGTGCTTTTATTGTCTACTTTGTTTTACTGTTTTATGTGCCTGTGTTTTTATTTTGTTTTTTACCTTGTTAAGCACTTTGTGACTCTGTCTGTGAAAGGTGCTCTATAAATAAACGTATTATTATTATTATTATTCTTCAGTATGAAGTTGTCAATTCTCTCATAGAATATTTTTTCAAGTATCTTGGAAAATTGCAGCAATAGTGAAATTGGTCTATAGTTTGAGAATTCCCCTCTGTCACCCGTCTTGTATATCGGAATTACTTTAGCTATTTTCATTGCATTGGGGAATATACCTGTTTGGAGAGACAGGTTACAGATATACGTCAGTGGTTTCACTAAGCATTCAATAATAGTTTTGACTAAGAGCATGTCAATACCATCACAGTCCGTAGATGTTTTACTTTTAAACGATTTAACAATTTTAACTACTGACAGAGAACAGTTTTCAACTTTTCAATATAATTACTGTGGCAGAACCAAATAATGATAAGCCCATCATCCACAAATATACAAAGTATACAACCTATAGTTGTAGGTCAGGATACCAAGGTGAACCTGTGTAGCAAGTGTGGTGAGAGATTTACATGTTCTATAGAGGGTATGCGTATGATGTCACCGAATGGAATGCATGTCAGTTAAAAAACACTGAGTGGCAAAAATGACAGCATTAGGGTGTATGCAGTAAAACACAAAAAATACACACAATATTCAGTCACAGCAGTACATAAAGTATCTGTTTGTATTGTGGAGAACTAATCTTATCATTCTATCTTGATTAATTGGCAAAAAAAAATAATAAATAAATAATCAAAGGCTCTGAATCAGTTCTTCACTTACCATATGCTCCTTGGTCTTTACGCACGCATCATTACAGTCAAGTAAACGGTGTGGTATTAACATCTAAAGTAAAAAAAAGTACTCTGCACTGTTGTGACTAAATATTTTGTGTGATATTTATGTTTTGCTGCATACAAAATAAAGCTGTCACATGTGATTGCCACTCAGTGCTGTGTTGCTATGGTAACTGTCCTATAACTGCCAAGAATTCTGTTCCAGTGCATCCCCTCTATAGCAAGAGATCATAGGGCAGGGCTATTCAATTACAAAATCAGTTGGGCCACAATTTGAAATCAAGACATGTAACTGGGCCGCACATGTTCAGCGATCTGTTGAATATGACATATTTCAAACCAACACTGATCGTATGATGAAAAATATGCACTTTTTAGTCATTGTCTTGGTTTTAAATGTGCACTTGACACATGACAAAGGCACATCAAACGTGCAAAAAAACACAATAACAATGCTGAGGTTGAGCAGAACTGAAGTAGTAGAAATATTTTTCCTCTTGAGCAATTAAATAAATAGAATGGGAGAAAAAAAATAAAATTCTGTAAATAGCCATTTTGGTCACATCTTACTCAGGCATATCTCAAAATGCATAAAAATTCAGTGTGCACTGTCAGTAGCATTAACATTTGTTTCCCTTTGGAAATAAAATATACAACATTCTGGTCATAACTAACCTTGGCACATCACAAAGTGCATTTAGCTGAATAAAAAATGAACTGTCAAACACTTCAGTGCAAAAACCCCCCAAGAAAAGATTGATAACATTAAAAAAAAATGCACATCTACTATTGTGGTTTGTTTTGTTTTAAATCGCCACATGTGAGAAGGAACTACACATTCCATTACACACACATATCAGTCAACCAAAACCTTCTAGTAGAGTTAAGGATGCAAAAAGCACCCACTTAAAAAGCTGAGTAATGACTTCAGTCTTGAAGGTTTGAGGTTTTTCTCCAAAATTTATACAATTTTCTTATAGTTTTCTACTTTTCTCTGTGAATTTATCTAAATTTGAAACAATTTTCCTCAAATTTGTAATTTCCTCTTGTAAAATTGATGTTTCTTGTACATTTGAGACTTTATTATGAATGTATAGATTATTTTATGGCTATTTTTTTATCTATTTTTTAATAAAATTACAGTTTATTTATATATATATATATATATATATATATATATATATATATACTCTGTGTGTGTGTGTATATACACACATAAATTAACTCTGCTTTCAAAGGAAAAAAATGTATAAAATTGCATTTAATGAAATAAATTAACTTAAATTACCAAAGATTCAGTTATTTCTGTTAAAAGGTTTCAATGCATTTATTGTTTTTTAGAAGTCTCCTCACCACCCAGGCAGCATGAAAAAACTCCCTTATTTTGAAATCCAAATGTTGGCACGTTTAGGTTGTCTGAAGGCTGCTGATGGATTAAAGTCAATGACTCTGTGAATTTCAGTCATCTTAACTTGCCAGGTACATAATATCCATCCATCCATCTTCTACCGCTTTTCCGGAGGTCCAGGTCGCAGAGGCAGAAGTTCAAGTAGAGAAGCCCAGACTTCCCTCTCCCCAGCCACCTGCTCCAGCTCTTCAGTGAGGATACCAAGGCATTCCCAGACCAGCTGGGAGACATAGTTTCTCCACCGAGTCCTGGGTCTGCCCCGGGGTCTCCTCCCAGTGGGACGTGCCCGAAACACCTCAAGTGGGAGGCGTCCAAGAGGCATCCTAATCAGATGCCCATACCACCTCAACTGACTCCTTTCAATGTGGAGGAGCAGCGGTTCTACTCTGAGCCTCTCCCGGATGACTGAGCTCCTCACACTATCTCTGAGGGTGAGTCCAGCAATCCTACAGAGAAAGCTCGTTTCAGCAGATTGCATCCGCGATCTTTCGGTCATTACCCAAAGCTCATGACCATAGGTGAGAGTAGGAATGTAGATTGACTGGTAAATCGACAGCTTTGCCTTAGAACTAAGCTCCCTCTTCACCACAACAGACCAGTACAACATCCGCATCACTGCAGATGCTGCTCCAATCCGTCTGTCAATCTCTTGCTCCATTTTCCCCTCACTCATGAACAAGACCCCAAGATACTTAAACTCCTCCACTTGGGGCAGGAGCCTGTCCCCAACCCAGAGAGGACAATCCACCTTTTTCCGGCTGAGGACCATGGACTCGGACTTGGAGGTGCTGATTTTCATCCCAGCCGCTTCACACTCAGCGGCAAACCGTCCCAGCAAGAGCTGTAGGTCATTGCTGGATGAAGCCAACAGGACAACATCATCTGCAAACAACAGAGATAAGATCCTGTGGTCACCAAGCATGACACCCTCCATTCCCTGGCTGCACCTAGAAATCATGTCCATAAAAATTATGAACAGGATCGGTGAACAAAGGGCAGCCCTGGCAGAGTCCAACTCTCACTGGGAATGACTCCGACCAAGTGTTGGCAATACGAACCAAACTCTCGCAACGGTCATACAGAGACCGAATAGCTCATAGCAACAAGCCCGATACCCCATACTCCCGAAGCACCCCCCACAAAAAAACACGAGGGACGCGGTCAAATGCCTTCTCCAAATCCACAAAACACATGTAAACTGGTTGGGCAAACTCCCACGAACCCTCGAGAATTCTCGAGAGGGTAAAGAGCTGGTCCGATGTGCCACAGCCAGGACGAAAACCACATTGCTCCTCCTGAAACCAAGGTTCGACCAACGGCCGGACTCTCCTCTCCAGTACCGTGGCATAGACCTCCCCAGGAAGGCTGAGGAGTGTGATCCCTCTAAAGTTGGAGCACACCCTCCGGTCCCCTTTTTTGAAGAGAGAAGCCACCACCCCGGTTTGCCATGCCAAAGGCACTGCCCCCGACCTCCACACAATGTTGCAGAGGTGTGTCAACCATGACAGCCCAACAACATCCAGGGCCTTGAGGTACTCAGGGCGAATCTCGTCCACCCCCGGGGCCCGGCCACTAAGGAGATTTTTAACCACCTTGGCGACCTCAGCCCCTGTGATAGGCGAGTCATCCCCCTCGTCCCCAAACCCTGCTTCCTCTGTGGAAGGTGTATCATTGGGACTGAAGAGATCCTCGAAGTATTCCTTCCACCGCCCGACGATATCCCCAGTTGAAGTCAACAGTGCCCCATCCACACCATACACAGTGTGGACAGGGAGCTGCTTTCCCCTCCTGAACCGCCGGACAGTTTGCCAGAATCTCTTCGAGACCGACCGAAAGTCTTGTTCCATGGCCTCACCGAACTCCTCCCATACCTGGGTTTTTGCTTCAGCAACCACCCGAGCTGCACTCCGCTTGGCCTGCCGGTACACCTCAGCTGCTTCGGGAGTCCCACAAGCCAACCAAGCCTGATAGGACTCCTTCTTCAGCTTAATGGCCCCCCTCACCACTGGTGTCCACCACTTGGTTCGGGGGTTGCCACCACGACATGCACCGACCACCTTGCGGCCGCAGCTCTGGGCTGCCGCTTCAACAACAGAGGTGGAGAACATGGCCCATTCAGACTCCATGTCTCCAGACTCCCTCAGAATGTGGTTGAAGTTCTTCCAGAGGTGGGAGTTGAAGACCTCCCGGACAGGGGCCTCAGCCAGACGTTCCCAGCACACCCTCACTACACGTTTGGGTCTACCAGGTCTGAATGGCTTCCTCCCCTGCCATCGGATCCAACTCACCACCAGGTGGTGATCAGTTGACAGCTCTGCACCTCTCTTTACCCGGGTGTCCAGGACATACGGGTGTCCAAGACATACGGTCGCAGGTCTGATGACACGATAACAAAATCGATCATTGACCTGCGACCTAGGGTGTCCTGGTGCCAGGTGCACATATGGACACCCTTATGCTTGAACATGGTGTTTGTTATGGACAAACTGTGGTTAGCACAGAAGTCCAATAACTGAACACCACTCGGGTTCAGATCGGGCAGGCCGTTCCTCCCAATCACCCCCCTCCAGGTTTCACTGTTGTTGCCCACATGCGCATTAAAGTCTCCCAGTAGGACAATGGAGTCTCCAAGAGGAGCACCCTCCAGCACCCCAGTCACAGACTCCAAAAAGGGTGGGTACTCTGAAACATCATTTGGTGCATAGGCACAAATGATGGTCAGGACCCGTTTCCCAACCCAAAGGCGCAGGGAAGCAACCCTTTCGTCCACCGGGGAAAACTCCAATATAGAGGCAGCAAGGTGGGGGGATACAAGAATACCCTCCCCTGCTCGTCACCTCTCATCCGGGGCATCTCCAGAAAAGGCCAAGCTCCAGCCCCTCTCCAGGAGACTGGTTCCGGAACCGGAGCTGTGTGTTGAGGTGAGGCCGACTATATCTAGCCGGTATCTCTCAACCTCGTACACCAGCTCAGGCTCCTTCCCCACCAGAGAGGTGACATTCCACGTACCAAAAGCCAGTTTAGAAAGCTTGGGATCAGTCCGCCAAGGTCTCCGCCTTTGACCGCCACCTAATCCACATAGCACCGGATCCCCATGATCCCTCCTGCAGGTGGTGAGCCCACTGGAGGGGAAAAAAAAATGTATAAAATTGCATTTAATGAAATAAATTAACTTAAATTACCAAAGATTCACTTATTTCTGTTAAAAGGTTTCAATGCATTTATTGTTTTTAGAAGTCTCCTCACCACCCAGACAGCATGAAAAACCTCCCTTATTTTGAAATCCAAATGTTGGCACGTTTAGGTTGTCTGAAGGCTGCTGATGGATTAAAGTCAATGACTTTGTGAATTTCAGTCATCTTAACTTGCCAGGTACATAATAATGAACATAAATTATTGTAATGGCTGGTGAAGTAAATTCTCAGTGATTCAGTCACTCTTGCCTCTTTCCCTGCATATGAAGTGTAACCACACCTGTTTGCTCAGCGACTCTTATTGTTCCCGTTACCAGTGGGTTAAAACCACGATAAATGCCTCTACTGCTTACATACCTCTTCTTATTTTTTTCCATGTTTAAAAGTAGTTTAATAAGCTCACGCTTCTCTCAGACAATGACGCTAGTGAGACGCTCTGCCTAGCCTGCCGACTGGAATGCTCATGTGGGCGGAGCGCTTCTGAACTCCACGCAGATGATGGTCATGCACGTTGTTTGTGTGTGCGCTTGCGGACTGTCATTCCTTCATATTTTTTCTTGAATTTATATTTCCTTGGCATAACCTGGGCCCGCAGTACACTTGGAGATTGGTTCTGGGCCGCATGTGGCCCGCAGGCCACTAATTGAATAGGCCTGTCACAGGGAGTGCCAACCATGACCTTTGACCCCAACCCTGTAGTCAGAGGTCATGGTCTCAGAGTGAACCTGTATACCAGGTTTGGTGACTCTAGTTTTCTTTGATGTTGAGATATACTTTATTAGGCATTTTGATGTTGACCTTTGACCTTGCGATCCCAAAACCACAGTCACACTTCAGAGTCACAGGGTGAACCTGTGTACCAAGTTTAGTGGCCCTAGCTTTACTCGTACAGTAATAAGGCATAAGGAATGTTAACTCTGACCTTTTGACCACAAACCCATAGTCAAGAGTTCAGGATCCCAAGGTGAACCTGTATAGCAAGTGACCTTAGCTTTCTTTGTTGTTGAGATATAGTTGATAAGCCATTTTGATGTTGACCTTTGACCTTGCAATCCCAAAACCATCATCACACTTCAGGGTCACAGGGTGAACCTGTGTACTAAGTTTGGTGACCCTAACTTTACTTGTTGTACAGTAATAAGGCATAAGAAATGCTAACCTTGACCTTTGACCTTTTGACCCCAAACTCATTGTCAGAGGTCAGGATCCCAAGGTGAACCTGTGCACCAGGTTTGGTGGCCCTAGCTTTACTCGTTTTATTGTAATAGTAAAGGTAGCATTTATCATAATGCAACTGCAGTGTTAACTTTGAACCTTTGACCCTTTGACCCCAAAACCATAGATAGGTCAGGGTGTAAGTCCTCCAAGATGTGTATTAGCTACAACTACTGTATCAATTTGAAAAGCCTACATCATTTCAGTAGTTACTGTATTTAGAAGATTTAGGGGAAAATCTGACCTGACCTTTGACCTCAAGGTCATCCGATGAGAGTGAAATTGCAATATGCGCATCATCAGAGTATATCAAACCATGGTACCAAGTTTCAAAACAATTGTAACAAAACTGTAGGAGGAGTTGATTTCACAAGACCGTTACTATCTATAAAGTGAGGTGAAACAGGAGGTCATAGGTCAGGGGCTACAATTCCTGCAAAAATGTTCCAATTTGGTTCTCAAACCATGGTACCAAGTTTCAGAATAATCAGACGAAAACTGTAGGAGGAATATGATTTCACAAAAGTGGGACAGACGGACAGACGGATGGATAGACGAACTGACCCATAACATAATCCCCCTTCAGTTCGGGTTACAAATCGACGGGGGATAAAAAGGTGTCAACATTATAACTCCTGAGTTTATGATAAAAATCCATGTACTGATCGGCCTTTGCAAAAATAGCAGTGAGATTGTTATCAAATGAAACTTTAACCCCTTGCACTCTGGTCAATTTCCCTAAAAACGCCTAAAAATACCATACCCAAAGTAAATCAAAAGCTGTTCTTCAACCCTTTGCAACATCTTCATGGGGTTGGTCTCATTTAAAAGAAAACACTTTGAATTTTTTGGCAAAACAGTCATAATCTCTCTAAGTGCTCCTGCCACTGAGTAACAGTCATCTAAACATACTGAACTTGAAGAAAATAAAGTTCACCTGGGTGTTTTTTTGGATACAAATGCTTGCAAATAACACACAGCTGTCAGATACGGGCTGGAAAATGCAACAGAAATGTAGAACCAAGTGTTATCCAGCTGAGGTCAAAATTTTGTAACAATACCACAAAAAATGAATATATTACTCAGCTTTTTTTCAGGTTGTTCCCAGGCGTTTTTGAACTGTGCCAAATGGCACAGTTTGGAAAAATGTCTGTAACTTTTGAATGATTCAATATAGAAGCTTGATCTTGGGCTCTAATGAAAGGTGACACTCAGGGCTGTGTGTGTGTGTGTGTGGGGGGGGGGGGGTGTTTATTCATTCATGAATGAATGAATAAACCATGAGGTTTATTCAAGAGGTTAATATTCCCAAGGCAAGAGGTTAATATTCCCAGGTACATATTTATACTGCTTCATCACTTCAGCAGCCTGACCATAGGTGCTAATAGGGTAGATAGTTGAAGGGTTTCTTCAAAAATCAATAATCGTTTCATATTTTTTGTTGCATTGATGTCCAAGAAAGAAAGTTTGCACCATTCAAGAGTCATCCACCACCAGGCCAGGGACAGGATCTTCATCAAGCGAGGACAGGATAACAGATTCATCTTCCAACTTAATTATACATTTGTCCCTATGGTGATTTTAGCACTCATTTGTATAGAAAACAAATAAAAGCGGTGAAAGGACACATCCTTGGGGGGAGCCAGTGGAAGATAAAAGAGCATCAGTTAAATTACAGGTTCAATTTTATATCACTTTCATTGATTTTAAGTAAGGATACATTCCATTCTCAATGACATTTTATAGTTTTTTAATGTAATATGATAATATAAATGTACTTTTAAAGAGCAAAAATCATTCCTGCATTGTTTCACAGCTCATTAAAAATGGCTCCTGTGTTTCTCATTCTCGGACACTGTTTTTGGCCTGCTCATGATTACAATAATAATAATAATAATGATGGATTACATTTATATGGCACTTGACATGTCAAGTGACATCTTAAAGTGCTTACAAAGAGTCCATTATTCATTCACTTCAGACAGACATTGATAGTGGTAAGCTACTACTGTAGCCACAGCTGACCTGGGGCAGACTGACGGAAACGTGGGTGCCAATCTACGCCAATAGCCTCTCCGAACACTACCGAACATTTATACACATTCATACCCAGTGTCATTGACACTGGAGGCAAAGTGGGTAAGTGTCTTACCAATAGATACAACGGCAGGATGGCTGGGGAGAGGGGGATTCACACCGCCAACCATCTTGTTATTGGACGACCCACTCTACCTCCTGAGCCACTGGTGCCCCAAACATTTCCCTCCTCCTTTCCATTTTTGCTGAGTACCAAGCTGGATGGCTGGAAGTTCCATTTTTTTTATGGTTTTTGCATGACCCAGCCGGGACTTAAACCATAACCTCCTGGTTGTGGGGTGGATGCTCTCCCTCTAGGCCACCACTCCGATCATGACCCCGTTTTATCTGATTAAATAAAGTTTCTCTAGGTAAAGGCAGTAAGGCCAATCACAAGTACCAGCAGCTAAACTACGGCTGACGCTTAACCCTAGCTCTGTGTGTGTGTGTGTGTGTGTGTGTGTGTGTGTGTGTGTGTGTGTGTGTGTGTGTGTGTAAAACTGAGCTCACACCAAACCAAATTCAGGGCTCTTTAATCTGACTACTCCCAAAAAAAGGGAGCAGTGTTAAATTATTTTGGAGTGTGTGTAACGGCAAATTTTAAGAGTAAAGACGTTAAGTGACAGAAAACTCAAAAAGTTCAAAAGTCCTGTTCTGACAAATAACTGTTGGCAGTAATAAAAAAATTATAAACAAACAACTGTAAGTAATGACTGAAAAACAAATCAAATAAACAATAAACAACTGCACCATAAACAACTGTACAATAAACAACTGTAGCGTATCTTGTAACACAGTTTTGTTAATTAAGTATACGTGGTGGTGAGCCATCAGCCTCATGCAGAATGTTAAAGTCAGTCCATCAGCACAAGTGTACAGAATCCCTCAGAACGATCTCTCGGTTTCCGCATGACAACAGGTGTGCTCCACATTGCATCTCTTCCTGGATTCCCTTTTCGCGAGACTCCTACTACAGCACGTATCCTTAGGAAATAACTTGAAAGAACAGTGTCTCCTGGTGACATCTGACAGTCATTGGTATCCCACCCGGCTACATACTCCCCTGCTAAAACGTCAACGTCCTCGATGACTTAATTCATAACGCTAGACTCTTTCACAGCTTCCCTAAAGAATACAGCACCCATACTGGATAACAACTGAGACATCACCTCAAATCTGATTGAAATGGAGTTGCATGCTGACTTGGGGATGTGATAAGGATTAGAGTGTGCCCCTGCATTTGCTCTCAAAGTCCTGTGAGGTGCTGGAACAGGTGCAGAAACCTTCCCATCCTTCTCAGAGCTGCTGTTGGCACTAGAAACAGGTGTCTTTTCCTTGGGTTCTAAAGCCAAAGCATTCTCATTCTCTGATACAACACTTTCTGCAGACTCTGTGTCCTCCTTGACTTGGAGGGTGATTTCATCTCTCTCTAGTTTCAACTTTTCTGGGGATTGGACACCTAACTTCCTCCAGCACAACAAATTCAGGATCTGGATAAGCAAGTTCATATCCACTGGGTTCACATGAAGACATGTCTTTAGAGGAACTGGCTTTTCTCCTCCAGGGTGCAGGAACGGGACCCACACACGGTCTAAGGTCAGCCCTGTGGACACGTTTAATTGGCCCACCTACTACTGGCTCCACTGTGTGTGTAGTATAGTGTATCTCAACTACCCTATGGACAGTTGGACTCCACACATCCTGAATCTTGTTTCTGCCTAAAGGTCTGTGGCGAAGGTAGACTAATTGACCCACATCAACTGGAGGGCAATACACTTTGTGTCTGTCCAGTTGAACTTTTTCTGATGCTTTCTGCTCCACATATGCTCTAGCCCTAGCATGTGCTTCACTCAGATGCTCCTGATGGACAAATAGCCAATCATGTCTAGTCTGTACTGGCTCCTGCCCTAACACAGCATCAACAGGTAACCTCGGATTAACTACGAAGAGAAGATAATATGGTGAGTAGCCTGTGGTAGCATGAGGTGCAACATTACAGGCATGGATTAGCTCGGCTAAGTGTTCTGGCCAACGCCGTTTTTTCTCAGGGGCCAGAGTACGCAAAAGATCATGGAGTGTGCAATTGAATCGCTCGCACTGAGCATTGCCCTGAGGATGGTGTGATGTGAGAGTTTTCTTTACACCATACATTTTGCACAGTTCTGAGATGAATTCACTTTCAAAATTCCTGCCCTGATCAGAATGCAGTCTCTGAGGAACACCGTACTTCATGAACCATTCACAAAGTAGAATCCTGGCTGTGGTGTCTGCTTTCTGATCACGGGTAGGGAAGGCTTGAGTGAATTTTGTAAATACATCAGTCACCACAAGGATGTTTTCTCTACCATCAGAAGCAGGCTCTAACACAGTGAAATCAACGGCAACCACCTCTAAAGGTCGTGAAGCTAGGAATGACTTCATTGGAGCATGTACTTTAGGCTGTGGCATTTTAGTTAAGACACACCTCTGACATTTTTTGAGCCACTGCCCCACATCATCATACAGTCCTACCCAGAAACATCTTTGCCTGAACAGATTTTGGGTCCTTTCTATCCCATGATGTCCCATGCTATCATGCACATTCTCAAGAACTGAGTCCTTCAAACAAGTAGGTAGCAGCAGCTGTTGGCATTCACCTGCATGTACTATATCATCTACCACACGATACAGTAGGCCATCTATCTCTCTGACTCAAGGCCACTGCCTTAGTAGAGATATCACAAGCTTCAGCAACACTGCCCCTTCCCGACTGGTGGGCTTTCGTCCCCTGTCCCAAAACTCTTTGAATGCAATAAGTGTCGGATCTGTGTGCTGAAACTGGCATAGCTGCTCTTTAGAATATCCAGGGAGAGTAGGGGTGTTTCCCTGCATTTCAGTTTCACCACTGCCCTGCTGTTTAGCTTCTGAAGCACAAATCTGTCTCACTCTGCAGCACTTGGTACCTACAGTACCCAACTCTGGGTCCAAAGCTGTTCCCATCCTGACATTATAGATGGCAATACAATCATCAAAATCTCGGTCATCCGGGTACGGCTGGGGCTCCCCTGCTAACAGCTGTCTAAACAGCATCTGCAGCAGTACTGCAGCATCCCGGGCAATACTTGACCTTGAAATCAAAGACTGCCAACTGAGCAACCCATCGCTGCTCAATAGCGCCTAACCTTGCAGTGTTAAGGTGGCACAATGGGTTATTGTCAGTCAACACCATAAACTTGGAGCCTAGTAGATAACACCTGAACTTTTTCACAAACTGCCCACTTAAAGGGCCAGTAGTTCAAATTTCATACTACTATAGTTGCGGTCATTTTTCTCAGCATTACGCAGCCTCCTGCTAGCATATGCTATTACTCTTTTCCTTTTGTCCTGCTGTTGGTATAGGACTGCAGTCCACGACTACTAGCATCCGTCTCCAGCATGAATGGGAGATTAAAGTCAGCATAGCCCAGTAAAGGCGCACTTGTGAGCTTCTCTTTTAATTGCTCAAAAGCATCGTGACATTCTACAGTCCACAAGCTTTTAATCAGCTGATTAGACCTAGATTGACAGCGGGTTCTTAGACATGCATTCACCAGATCATGTAAGGGACCTGCAATCTGAGAAAACCCCTCTATAAACCTCCTGTAATAGCTGCAAAAGCCTAAGAAGGATCTCAACTTTTTCACTGTACTAGGGACCTTCCACTGTTTTACTGCAGCTATTTTTTTCAGGGTCAGTTCCGATACCCTCTGCTGATATCTGGTGACCAAGAAAATATACCTCTGACTGCAAGAAGTGACACTTTTCAACTTTCACTTTGGGTCTCGTCTCTTTCAACCTCTGTACCACCCTCTCTAACCTCACAAGATGGTCTTCAAATGATAGAGTAGACCAGAATATCATCCAGGTACACTAGCATGATTTGCAACACCATGCCACTCATTGTTACCTGCATCAACCTCTGAAAAGTGGTTGGTCCATTGCACACTCTGAAAGGCATCCAAGAATACTCATACAGCCCAAACGGTGTAATAAAGGCTGTCTTGTGCTGGTCAGCTTCCTGTACGGCCACCTGGTGGTACCCACTTGCTGGTCAGATTCCTGTACGGCCACCTGGTGGTACCCACTTGTAAGATCTATGGTAGAAAAGAATTTGGCCCAATGCAAAGCATCAAAACATTCATCAATGCGCGGTAAAAGAAAAGCATTGCGTCAAGTCTTGGAGTTCAATTTCCTATAGTCCATGCACAGACGGAGACCACCTTCAGATTTTTGGACTAAGACCACCGGGGAAGTATAAGCGCTAGTACTTTCCTGAATAACACCCTTTACCAGTAACTTGGTGATGTGCTCCCTGACCTCGGTGTACTGTGTGGGTGGTACATGATGGTATGGCTGCACAACAGGCATATCATCCTCAAGGTGTATCTCGTGCTTGACTTGGTCAGTGTACCGTAGGTCCTCATCCTGTAGAGCAAAGACCTCTGCATACTGAGACAGGAGTACGGCTAATTTTGCCTTCTCCATCTCTGTACCACCTATATGCAACTGGCTCAGTACCGACTGAAAGTTACTGTCTGCTGTCAGTTTTTCTTTCTGACCAACAGTCACTTCTTCCTGGTTAGCAGAGATTTGCTGGAAGCGCACTTCTGCCTGATCAATGTCCACACATTCAATATGGGACAACATGCCTAATCTGGTTCGGGGATGTAACCACACATCCTCCTGCAGGAAATTAACTATGTGAACTGGAAACACAGGTCTAGTAGTCTCTACTAATGTGGGCACTATAACAAGACCGCCTGGTAATGGTGTCTGGATTGGCTCCAAATGCAGGTGGGAAACATTATAAGAGCCTGCTTTGATACCCTTTGCATACACTGTAGAGACAGAACAAGCTGGCACATGGACTGCATTTTTGCCTGAAATCCTGGCTGTGGATGCCTGGTGTACTACTTCACTAGTTTGGACTTGCTGAAATGCTTCATTCCAGTCTGGATCAAGTTTACCCCCAAGGGTTGTGTCAAACTCAGCCATAATTAACTGCTTTTTTTTTTTTTTTGTTACTTATTTGTACCCGTAGGTAGATTTGGTTTGCAGTCTGGTGACAAGCCACCGGCTTGCATCTTTTTATGATAGTCATGCCAAGGAGACCTGGAACTTGTCCCTCAAAACTCTTTACCCCTTTGGGACTGGGTCTTTGACAACTAAATATCCACACTCAGGTATATTTACACCCATAGCTTGCATGTCAAGCTCTACATAACCTATATGAGGAATGGGAAGAGTGTTTGCAGCTGTCAACTTGAGCCACTTGGCAGTTGGAATAACATCTTCCTCTTTGCCCAGTAGGTGTTGTCTAAAAAATGACTCAGAAATGGTGCTAACTTGGCTTCCTGTATCTAGCAGGCATCTGATTGAAACCCCACCAATCTGAGCTGTGACTTCCCAACACTCACCCACTGCTCGCTCAAGAAACTGTTCACAGCTAAGAGTTCTAGAGCCTTTGATGATGATGACATGATTCACGGCATCCAAGGGAGGCTAGTTTCCCTGTATCGATGCACCTTTTGTCACAGGCTGGTTTTCTGGATGGCGGCTGATACACTCCCCTGCAAGATGTCCCACCCCTTTGCATTTAAAGCAAATAGGTTTTCCATCATCTGTAAAGTGGGGCTTTAGTCTAGGTTTTGTTCCTTTGTCTCAGGTTTCTCTTTAAGAGCAAGACCCTCTTTCAGTGCAATGGTTAACTCTCCAATGGCTTTGCTCTGCTCTGTGACCACCTTAATGATGTCTTCTAGAGTGACAGACTGCTTCTTCTCCTGTGAGTAACCAAAACATTGGCCCTCTCCTCTGATACTGTCACACACTACCTGCCTTTTCTTAGCAGCCTTAGTGTTACAGGACTTATTTTCCATGGACCAAGCAATGGCCTCTTCACGGACATCTAAAAGTGTGGACTGGGGATTATCCCAAACCATTTTCCTCAGTTCCCTTCTAAGACAGGAATCCTGCATGCCCTCAATGAAATGGTCTTGGACAGCAATTTTAGCTTTAAGCTGGATTCATGCTGCACCTCTGCTGTCTGCGTACGTGTAACCAGAAACCTTGTGTGACGAAATTTACGTCATCGTCTCCACTCCGTTAGTGTCCGCAGTGCTCGACCGCGGATGACTGCGTGCAGCCTAAATTTTGTGACCGTGCCGCCTGCCCACGACCTGAACGCATTGAAAAGCACATGCGCAAGACTGAACATCCCATTCACAAGGTGGCGATATCGGCACAACATACCAAGACAAAGTAGACGAAGAAGACAATGAGGAAGCGGAAGACGAGAAGAAACATACATGAATCATACATAAATACTTCAGCAGCAGCAGCGCCATCTTCATGGAAAAGGAGTGAAAACCAGGAAGTCAAGCAGCAGAAAGCAAGCAGCGTTTCTTCACTGGTGAAAATCCTGGCGCATCAGCGCATTGGCGCTACCTGTTGGGCGGGAGTGAAACTACAAATGATGGTTGTGCGCATGCGTCAACCGCTTGGCCTGGGTACATGAAAAAAGTGAGCATGAACAGTGCTGCGTGCGTGCCAGGCTCGTCCAAAGCGCATGTGGACCAAAGCGGACTAGAGGGGAAATGCAGCATGAATAGGGCTTTAGGCACAGCATCTGGTCTTTGTTTTAAAGCTAACCATAAAATCTGAGAGACTGCATGTGAATACTCCTGAAAATCCTCATCCTCTCTTTGCTGGCGGCCATAAGATACTTGTAACAGTTGAGCTACAGTATGCTTCTCAGTGTAAGCTTCCCTTAACAAAGTGAGCAACTCACTGGGCTCTGTAGGTGTGGCATACATGCACAGTCTGACCTCCTCTAAGGCTGACCCTCTTAGCAGAGACAGAATGAAATCAACATTGTTCTCTGCGCTTTGGCCTCTGGCTTTAATAACATGATCTACCTCCTCAATAAACTCATCAATGGAGTGACCATCCTTAGTAGGATCCCCGCTAAAAGGCTGAATGTGGCACTCCCTAGGCACCTACACATATGTTCCATTATTTAAGGAAGCAATGGTTCTCATGACACCCTCATGTTTTTCACTCAGTTCAGAAATAATTGTAATTGTTCAATCATATGAGTCTCTTCTCCAGAGCTCTGCTCCTGGTCACTGTCCCTGTCTGACATGACTGGATGTCCTTGTGCAACTTATCTCAACTCAGGTTTCTCAGAAGATAGCAGACTGGTGTGAAGATGATGCCAGCACCTCTTCTCCACAGGAATCTTCTCTGTACATGCTCTCGGTGCTGTCTAGATTGCAGCAATTTTGTTTGGGTTCTTCCCTGCAACTCCAGGCAGACCTCACTATCTCCAGTCCTCCTCAGCACCGGGAACTCCCTCTACTGCTACAGTTGTTTATACACTTTGGAAATCTAGCAAAAGCTAATTTACTGAAAAAAATAAATTTACTTTACTATTTCCAAATTTACACACTCCAAAAATCATCCCCCACAAACTCGCCGACAAACTGTCTTCACTTGGCCTGCACCCCACCCTCTGTGACTGGCTACTGGGCTTTCTAACTGGTAGGCCCCAGTCTGTCAGGATGAGTAACAGGACCTCAGCCAGCATCATCACAAACACAGGTGTCCCTCAGGGTTGTGTTCTCAGCCCCATCCTCTACAGCTTCTTTACCCATGACTGTGTTGCCGCCGACAAAGACAATATCATCCTAAAGTTTGTGAATGACACAGCAGTGATAGGATGCATCACTGGTGATGACGAAGCATCCTACGGGAAGGGAGGTGGCCAACCTGGTGTCATGGTGTGAGGACAACAACCTCACCCTCAACACGGACAAGACAAAGGAGATGACAGTGGACATGAGGAAAGGGAGGAGCAGACCCCATCAGCCACTGTTCATCTGGAAGCTTGAGGTGGAGAGGGTGAGCAGCTTTAAATACCTGGGCATCCACATCAGCGAGGACCTTAAGTGGACACACAACACCACAGAGCTGGTTAAGAGAGCTCAACAGCGATTGTACTTTCTGAGGAGGCTGAAGAAGTTTGGCATGTCTCCCAGGATCCTCAACAATTTCTACAGCTGCATCATCGAGAGCATCTTGACCAACTGCATCACTGCGTGGTACGGCAACACCACTGCCCTGGAGTGCAAACGCCTGCAGAGAGTGGTGAAGACAGCAGAGAACATCATTAGGACTCCACTCCCCTCTCTGCAGAGCATCTACCACAGCAGAGTCCAAAAGAAAGCTGACGCCATCCTCCGGGACCCCACCCACCCCCAACACAGACTGTTCACACTTCTACCCTCAGGCCAGAGATACAGAAGTGTGAAATGCCGGACAACCAGACTGAAAAACATCTTCTTTCCCACTGCCATCAGACTCATGAACAGATAACAACTCCCAAAACTCCGTAACACAGCTTCACATACAGGAACTCACACACCGGTTGCTAAATTTGCACACTGCTCACCTATACAGTAGATATAGTGTCACCTGTCTGATGTCCATATCATTTCTGCTGCTACTTATCAATAATTTTTAACTATACACTGCTTGTTCCACAATGCTCATTTGCACACTGTACATAAGTCTATGCCATCTCAGGTTCACACCAGGTTGCACAATGCTCATTTGCACACTGTACATAAGTTCATGCCATCTCAGGTTCACATCACCTCTGATATCAATATACCACTATCACTTTAGTCATCCAGTGAATTTTCAGTTTCATTCCTCTACTGCCTAACTGTGTGTTGATGTGCGTCTTAGCATCCATTAATATTAGGATTGAGTTACTGTGTTAGTGTGTCATGACCTATCAGAATTGTTGTTTCTGTACCTTTTAACTTGGCATTCGTTTGGAGAGCAAAGTAAGAATTTCATTGCTCAGGAAATGTAGCATTTCTTAACTGTGCATATGATAATAAAGCCTTTGAATTGTTATTATTTTTATATTATTATGTTATTATTTTTATATTTGAACAATATAAAAATAAAGGACGGTAATATTACAATGTGTCTTCAATGAAGAAAGGTTGTTATTGTTGAATATATATACGCTGAGTTATTGTTGAATATATATGCTGAGTACTATTATTATCGATATCATTATTCAGTCCCACCAGGATTTCGCAATGTTGCAATCGCACCAATTCACGCAAAATCAGCCAATCAGCGCAACTATTGCGCGACCTTGCAACTTTGTCCAATCACCGCAACTTTCCCACAATTTTGTCCAATCCTCGTCAACCTCTGCCAATTTCACCAATCAAATGTGTCTCCAACGTGTTGAAATGCTCAGTCTAACCAATCAAACGCATCGCTGCACCGTGTTCACTTCCGTGCTTATAGTGAGTAGTGAGTTTATAGTTTACAGTGAGTAATGGAACACATCTGCAACAAAGTGTGCGATTAAAAAAAAAAAAAAAACACTCACCCGCAAGGTTTTCAACACCGTGCCTTCCTCCGTGTCCCCCACACTGCCCGTGGACGTCATGCCACGTCTCTGTCCTGACCGCGTGTACGAAGCTCTGGGTTTGTGTTACAAACACGTCCCTGCCCAAAAGCACCCCGTCGTGGGAGTGTGTGTGAGGAAAGGACACTACAATACAGCGAGGGTTTGAACATTTATACATCTTTAGAGGTAAAATCATTACTACATCTGGTCAATGAGGTTTAAAACTGTTAATCTCCGGTGTGGACGGACAAATGCACCCACCCACTCCCCCCCCCCCGCCGTCCCCCTGTAAATGAAAGATGTGTGTGTGTGAAGACCAACATGCAGCAGACAGACAGGTAGGCATGGAAAGAGAGACAAATATTTTCTGTATTTTTTTTTTTTCAGAAAAACACAGACTCCAACAGCCAGTACAGTGCAACAGAATAAATTATTTTTTCCTCTCCGCTCGGTACTGAGTGGTTGGGGACCGTAGGGAGTTTTCAAATGAAGGTGCTGCCAATAATTTCCAAATCTCTACTCTTTAACATGCGTTCAATGCAATTTAGTTGTTGTAATGGATATTGTGTAAATGTTTGTATTTGCTGTAGCACAAGAGGTTTTTTTTTGTATAGCAGAAGTTTCTGCGTAATTTACAAATCACTATAATAGGAAATTTTTGACAATCCTGTGCTTTTCTTGTATTGTTGTATAGAATATCACTGCAGTAAACTGGAAAAAAGCATCTGCTTTAAAATTTGGATTTCTTCCCACAACATTTAGTGCAAAAAAACACTCTAAAAACATCACAACTTTTATCGCAACTTTTTACAAAAAGCTCCCACAAATTCAGGCTTTTTGGCCCGCAACAATCATGAAAATGTCCTGTGAAATCCTGGAGGGACTGATTATTACTAGAATATTACAACGGTATTATAGTATTATGATTGTTGTTTAGGATGGAATTATCTCAAGTATTATATAGGCCAGGGGGTATTATTATTATTGTTGTTGTTACTGTAACTACAGTACTATATGGCTACCTATTATTATGGTTATTATTATTATATGGTTACTTTATTGCACCTAAGTATTGTAAGCAATGTGGGGGTATATAGTGGTATATATGGTAATTATGATGATGATAATATTGTCTATAATTATATTAAACATACCAGAAGTATTTACTTATTATTATTACAATTATTATTAGATGTTAGTATTATTGTCACTATAAACTATCATTGTTGTATTATTTCAATTGCATAATTTAATTATAAGATGCATTATATATTATGGTATTGTATAATGAATGTAATTATGGGATGGATAATGACTAGAATGATATTATAATTTATTGGGTATGGAGAAGGGGTGGGACTATATAAGCGTTGGCTTCTTCCCACTCCTTTTGAACAAGGACATTTTTTTATGTTTATTTTTTGTTTTTGATTTTTTTTTTTTGTCTTGATGTTCAAATAAATAAAATCAATCAATCAATCAAATGAATCTTGAATCTTTGAATAGAGACCCCACTCCTGGTACCGAAAATGTGGCGAGGTGGTCAAATTAAAATCACACCCAACACATACTAAATTCAGGGCTTTTTAATCTGACTACTCCAGGGTTTCCTCTGGTAACATTTCTGGGTGGCGGCCCACCTCGCCAGAAAATTTACCGCCACGCCAAGAAGGAGATATGAATTTAAGAAAAATACATGAAGCAATGACTTTCCGCAAGCGCGCACACAAACAATGTGCGTGGCCATCTTCCGCGGGGAGTTTAGAAGCGGCCCGCCCACGCGAGCTTTCCAGTCAGTCAGAAGGCAGTGTCTCACTAGCAGCAGTAGCATCTTCGTGGAAAAGGAGTGAAAACCGGGAAGTCAAACAGCAGAAATGGACTCTATTTGAAGAGAAACTTTGTGAAGAAGTCTGCCGTTTCTACGTTAGTGAAAATCCTGGCGTGTCAGTGCCTTGGCGCTACCTATCGGGTGGGAGTGAAACTACAAATACTGTTGTGTGCATGCGTCAACCGCTTGGCCTGGGTAGATGAAAAAAGTAAGCATGTACAGTGCCACGTGCATGCTGGGCTCGTCCAAAGCATATGCGGACCAAGGCAGACTAGAGGGGAAATGCAGCATGAATAAGGCTTGACTGTCCGACAGAAACATGAGTTTATTAAAGTACTTTAAACGTGGAAAAAAAAAAATCAGAAGAGGGATGCAAGCACTGGAGGCATTTCGTCGGCCTCCGTCGGTCTATGATGACCATGGAAGAGAATCCTAAACGTCTACTCTGCTGGAACAGCACCGCCTGTGGCTGAACAGGCCACAGGCAGAGGCATTTATCATGGTTTTAACCTGCTGGAAACGGAAGCAATAATGGAAGAGTCGCTTAGCTAAGAGATGTGGTGAGAATTCGAATGCAGCCAGCTTCATATGAAGGGAGAGGCAAGGGGGACTACTGAATTGCTGAGGATATACAGTATTTCACCAGCCACTACAATATTAAGTTATGTTCCCAATTATGTACCTGGCAAGTTAAGGTGACCGAAATTCTCAAAGTCAATTACTTTAATCCGTCAGCAGCCTTCAGACAAACTAAACGTGCCAGCATTTGGATTTCAAAATAAGGGAAGTTTTTCTTGGTGGTGAGATTTCTAAAAAAACTATAACTATATAGAAATATTATAACAGAAATAACGGCATCCTTGGTCATTTAAGTTAATTGAAATCATTAAATACAATTTTATTAATATTTTTTTCTTTGTAATGAGAGTTAAATTATTGTTCTGTTCTGACTGCAAATATAAATTATTATAAGGAAAAAGTAAAAAAAAAACCAGTCTGTTTAAAATTTATTTTAAAAAACCAGTAATTTTATTTTTTTTAAAAAACAGACAAAAATAAGGCATAAAATAATCCACAAATTTATAATAAAGTTTCAAATGTACAAGAAAAGTCAATTTTACAAGAGGAAATTACAAATTTGAGGAAAATGGTTTCAAATTTAGATAAACTTACAGAGAAAAGTAGAAAACTACAAGAAAATTGTTATAAATTCTGGAGAAAAACCTCAAACCTTCAAGACTGAAGTCATTACTCAAGTATTAAGTGGGAGCTCTTTGTACCCTTAACTAGAAATTTTTGGTTGTCTCCTTTAATTTACATGGCACTTGATATTTTCTAACCTGTTTGTATCCCACCATAGACAGAGAGAGAACCTGAATTAGACAGAGCTCAGAGAGGGCAAGATTAGACGGAAGAGAGGAGCCAAGGAGAGGAAAGTGTTCAGGCAGAGGGTCCAGGAGAGGTGAGAGCAGAGGAAGGAGAGAAGGATGACACCAGTAAAAAGTTCAAATACAGGACGTCTGGGTGGGACCCCAAATGGTCCAATATTCCAACATTCAAGCCTTGGTTGTACAATACTTCAAACTGTAAGTTCCATATGCACGGCAGTGGCTCAGGAGGAAGAGCGGGTCATCCAATAACTGGATGGTTGGCAGTTCAAATCCCGCTCTCCCCTGATATCCTGCCGTTGTGTCCCTGGGCAAGACACTTTACTCACCTTGCCTCCAGTGTCCAGAACACTGGGTATGAATGTGTATAAATGTTCGGTAGTGGCCGGAGAGGCCGTTGGCCTGGATTGGCAGCCACATTTCCGTCAGCCTGCCTCAGGGCAGCTGTGGCTACAGTAGTAGCTTACCACTATCATTGTCTGTCTGGAATGAATGAATAATGTATCTGTAAAAAGTGTCTATGATAAAGCGCTATATTACAGACGTGGACAAAATTGTTGGTACCCCTCTGTTAATGAAAGAAAAACCCACAATGGTCACAGAAATAACTTGAATCTGACAAAAGTGGTAATAAATAAAAATTCTCTGAAAATTAACCAATGAAAATCAGACAATGTTTTTGAATTGTGGTTCAACAGAATTATTTTAAAAAAACAAACTCATGAAACAGGCCTGGACAAAAATGATAGTACCCTTAACTTAATATTTTGTTGCACAACCTTTTGAGGCAATCATTGCAATCAAACGATTTCTGTAACTGTCAATGAGACTTCTGCACCTCTCAGCAGGTATTTTGGCCCACTCCTCATGAGCAAACTGCTCCAGTTGTCTCAGGTTTGAAGGGTGCCTTCTCCAGACGGCATGTTTCAGCTCCTTCCACAGATCTTCAGTGGGATTTAGATCAGGGCTCATAGAAGGCCACTTTAGAATAGTCCAATGTTTCGCTCTTAGCCATTCTTGGGTGTTTTTAGCTGTGTGTTTTGGGTCATTATCCTGTTGCAAGACCCATGACCTGCGACTGAGACCAAGCTGTCTGACACTGGGCAGCACATTTCTCTCTAGAATACCTTGATAGTCTTGAGATTTCATTGTACCCTGCACAGATTCAAGACACCCTGTGCCAGATGCAGCAAAGCAGCCCCAGAACATAACAGAACCTTCCTCCATGTTTCACAGTAGGGACAGTGTTCTTTTCTTGGTATGCTTCAATTTTGAGTCTGTGAACATAGAGCTGATGTGCCTTGCCAAAAAGTTCCAGTTTTGTCTCGTCTGTCCATAAGACATTCTCCCAGAAGCTTTGTGGCTTGTCAACATGCAGTTTGGCAAATTCCAGTCTGGCTTTTTTATGATTTGTTTTCAACAGTGGTGTCCTCCTTGGTCGTCTCCCATGAAGTCCACTTTGGCTCAAACAATGATGGATGGTGCGATCTGACACTGATGTACCTTGACCTTGGAGTTCACCGTGAATGTGTTTAGAGGTTGTTCTGGGCTCTTGTGTTACCATTTGTATTATCCATCTCCTCCTGCGGCCACGTCCAGGGAGGTTGGCTACAGTCCCGTGGATCTTAAATTTCTGAATAATATGTGCAACTGTAGTCACAGGAACATCAAGCTGCTTGGAGATGGTCTTATAGCCTTTACCTTTAACATGCTTGTCTATAATTTGCCTTCTAATCTCCTGAGACAACTCTCTCCTTTGCTTCCTCTGGTCCATGTTTAGTGTGGTACACACCATGTCAACAAACAGCACAGTGACTACTTGTCACCCTTTAAATAGGCCGACTGACTGAATACAAGTTTGTAGACACCTATGATGTTAATTAGAGGACACATCTTGGTTGAACATGTCCCTATGGTCACATTATTATAATAATATTATAATAATATCTTTTCTAGGGGTACCATCATTTTTGTCCAGGCCCGTTTCATGAGTTTGTTTTTTAAAATAATTTTGTTGAACTACAATTCAAAAGCACTGTCTGATTTTCACTGGTTAATTTTCATAGAATTTTTATTTATTACCACTTTTGTCAGATTCAAGTTGTTTCTGTGACCATTGTGGGTTTTTCTTTCATTAACAGAGGGGTACCAACAATTTTGTCCACATCTGCATATATATACATATACATACGAACATATATACATATATACTTATACACACACACATATATACATACATACGTATATACATATATACACACACACACACACATATATATACATACACAGTGGTGTGAAAAAGTGTTTGCCCCCTTCCTGATTTCTCATTTTTTTGTATGTTTGTCACACTTAAATGTTTCAGATCATCAAACAAATTTAAATATTAGACAAAGATAACACACGTAAACACAAAATGCAGTTTTTAAATGAAGATGTTTATTATTAATGGTAAAAAAATCCAACCTACATGGCCCTGTGTGAAAAAGTGATTGCCCCCCATTAAAACATAAATTAATTGTGGTTTATCATATCTTTGGAAAGCTGAGTTCAATTTCTCTAGCCACACCCAGGCCTGATTACTGCCACACCTGTTCTCAACCAAGAAATCACTTAAATAGGACCTGCCTGACAAAGTGAAGTAGACCAAAAGATCCTCAAAAGCTGGACATCATGCTGCGATCCACAGAAATTCAGGAACAAATGAGAAACAAAGTAACTGAGATCTATCAGTCTGGAAAAGGTTATAAAGCCATTTCTAAAGCTTTGAGACTCCAGTGACCCACAGTGAGAGCCATTATCCACAAATGGCGAAAACATGGAACAGTGGTGAATCTTCCCAAGAGTGGCCAGCTGACCAAAATTACCCCAACAGCACAGTGACGACTCATCTAAGAGGTCACATAAGACCTCACAACAACATCCAAAGAACTGCAGACCTCACTTGCCTCAGTTAAGGTCAGCGTTCATGACTCCACCATTAAAAAAAGACTGGAAAAAATGGACTGCATGGCAAAGTTCCAAGACAAAAACCGCTGCTGAGCAAAAAGTACATAAAGGCTTATCTCAGTTTTGCCAGAAAACATCTTGATGATCCCCAAGACTTTTGAGAAAATACTCTGTGGACTGATGAAAGAAAAGTTGAACTTTTTGGAAGGTGTGTGTCCCATTACAGTACATCCGGTGTAAAAGCAACACAGCATTTCAGAAAAGGAACATCATACCAACAGTAAAGTATGGTGGTGGTAGTGTGATGGTCTGGGGCTGTTTTGCTGCTTCAGGACTTGGAAGACTTGCTGTGGTAAATGGACCCATGAATTCTGCTGTCAACCAAAAATTCCTGCAGTAGAATGTCCAGCCATCTGAATCTGATTGAGATGCTGTGGCATGACCTTAAAAAGACGGTTCATGCTCAAAAAACCTCCAATGTGGCTGAATTACAACAATTCTGAAAAGATGAGTGGGCCAAAATTCTTCCACAGCACTGTAAAAGAGTCATTGCAGGTTATGGCAAACGCTTGATTGCAGTTGTTGCTGCTAAGGGTGGCCCAACCAGTTTAGGTTTAGGGGGCAATCACTTTTTCACACAGGGCCATGTAGGTTTGGATTTTTTTCCCCCTTAATAATAAACACCTTCATTTAAAAACTGCAATTTGTGTTTACTTGTGTTATCTTTCTCTAATATTTAAATTTGTTTGATGATCTGAAACATTTAGTGTGACAAACATAAAAAAATGAAAACTCAAGAAGGGGGCAAACACTTTTTCACCCCACTGTACACACACACACACACACACACACGTGTATCTATGTATGCAAGGGTGCACATAAGTGGTACTCAAGTGTTGCACAGCTTCGCAGAACCTCAACTAGGGAGGCTCATCATCATCTACAATGCATGAAGTGGAAATGGATGACTGTGAGGGAGACACTGAGGAGGACAGCAAGAAAGTCTGCAATTATTAGGACCTTGCTACATATGGGGTGAGTACCACTTACTTGCAGCCCTGTTTATATGCATGGGTTGTAAGCATGATACAGTCTATGGTTGTAAGAGGAATTTCAATTTTAAATGTCGATTCTTGACTCCCAATGATGGCTACACACAATTACCACTAGGGGGAAGCACGACCTCATGTTTGACAACAGTTGAGCTCTGATTTTAATAAAATAATCCATGCAGTTTAGATTTACTTTTACTGTACTCTTCTGTAAAATAAATGTATTGTTTTGATATAATTTTTTTTTAAGTCTGCTGCATGGTTATATATTTTTACTCACACTGTATTTGGTCTAGCGATTCCGTCTGGTTTTCTGAGCCACCATCTCTGCAACAAGCCCGGGACACCAGGGTGCACTGGTAGCCCACTGACAGGTTGTGGTCACAGGGTATACCTTTCTCCTGGGCTGTCTTACCCAGAAGACAACAGTCACAGCACATCTAAAGAAAACAATATAATGCAGATTAACAGGCAAACCAGAGGCAAGAAAATCTTCAGATTCCTCAGAAGAAAGAGGACAAACTTGCCAGTTAAAACTCTTAGACTAGCTAGTATACATATAGTGGTTTAGTCAGAAACTCAGCAGAGATCCCAGTCAAAAATAGAAATGGAGGCTGACTGAGGGGAAAAAAAAAAAAAAAACATGCTGAGTGATAAGCTTCAGGCACTCTGCATCTTAAAGTCAATATAAAAAACATACAGATAGTGATGAGATGACATCATCAGGTCTCTCTGATGCATGATGCATGCTCAATCAATCTTTATGTCAGTCACAGAGGAGAAAGATGGGGATGGGCATATGGGAATTCTGAAATCTGACTTCATGTGCTGCATGTGTGCCGTGATTGTGGTGCATTATAGATGCAAACCAAATATTTCAACCTTTAAGAGCTGTGTGCTAGAGTTGCCTAAACAGTTCGCTGTGATAATCAGTTTTTCCTTATACATATGAGGAGTTAGATGTTTATGTAGCCTTGACAGTCTTCAAAAAAGAAGGTTCTTCAATTCTTAGGGTACTGTAAATAGAGCAAAAAATGTAAAAGGCATTTGTTTCCATCACATAATCTTCATTTTTAAAAGCTTTAAAGCTATTTGAACCATTTTTTTTTTACATTTTATCAGTGCATTACTTGCATTGTAGGCTAGGATATACAGCATGCAGATAAATTACACCATCCAGAAATGACCAAGATGTTGTAGTAGATGGCCTTTTTCATGCTAGGAAAAAAACATATCAATTAACACTCAGCAAACTATCAGACACTATGTCAAAAACATTATGTGAATCAAATAGAAAGCACAGTTTATTGTCATTCAACCCATACAGCAGAATGAAATTAAGTGCCTCCTATAGAGAGCAGAAGTCACGCCCCCTCTACTTCAACACATGGGACCTTAAATGGGAAAAATTCTCCATTGAAGTGAATGGCAAAGCAAAATTATCTTTTGATCCCGATCAAATTTTGCTACGAGTTGCACATATGATGTTTGTCAGGTTAAAAGATCATTTTCTACGTATTTAAGTTGTTGGTTGTCATATAATAACAGAGTCATATTTAGCTTTAGTGACAAAGTACAGCGGACAACATCTCCCATCATCCCACATCACTAAACACGATCATGGCGGGAGATTACTAAAACCTCACCTCCTGTTTCCTGACCAATGAAAGAAGGATCCAAAAAGGAGAAAAACAACACAAAGGTATTGTTTTGTATTTTGAGAGCTGGAGCTGATCCAGAGGACTGTTAGTTACTTCACCCTGGGTGAGCTTTGAACACGTGGCCCCAGGTATGTGTCTCAGTGTTTGTAGTCTTTTAATTTACATACAACCTGCTCTGCAAGCTCGCTGGTGCAAAATGGGGGGCGGCAGTCTCCACCCTGCGCACCTCAGCACTGGCCCTTTCATACTCTGTAGCAGAATATTGTGCCCCTGTCTGGTCCAGGTCATCTTACACACACCATGTAGACACCCAGCTCAACTCAACCATGAGAACTATAACTGGAACAATCCGCTCAACACCACTCCCCTGGCTCTCTGTACTGTCAAACATAGCCCCTCCACACATCCGGCGAGCAGCATTAACTCAAAGGATGCTCCAAAAAGTTAAAGATTTTCCTCACTTACCAATCCATGCAGATATCTACACCCCACCCACTGCCCGACTTTCATCCAGACGGCCGATTTGGAAAAACCCTCCCCCAGCTGACTTTACCATCCAGACAGCTTGGCAAGAGGAATGGGAGACCAAGGAGGTCCCAAACAAACAGCTGGTGATAAACCCCAACCAACAGGTCCCGGGCACCAACCTCCCAAGGAGACAGTGGTCTACACTCAATCGCTTCAGGACTGGACATGGCCCCTGCTTGGCCAGCCTTCACAGATGGGGCAGTAGCCCTAGCCCACTGTGCGCATGTGGAGAGGAGCAAACAATGGAACACATCATAGAGGCTTGCCCGCTCCAAAGACTGGAAGGAGGATTACACACCCTCCATACAGCAAACCAGGAGGCAACTGCTTGGCTTAAGGACTTTGCATTCGCTAAATAAATTTACATATTTTCATAACCTTATACCTTAACAGTCAAATAACAACCTACATCATTATCTACGTGGAAAATTATCTTTTAAATTGACAAACATCATATGTGTAACTCGTGGCAAAATTCGATAGGCATCAAAAGATAATTTCGCTCTTACCATTCATTTCAATGGAGATCTTTTCCGATTCAAGGTCCCATGTGCAGAAGTAGAGGGGGCGTGACTTAGGCTCTCTATTGGAGGGGCAAGTGCCATTACTTTCCCTTCTCCCATTCTGGGCACCAAGCTAGAAGACAGGAAGTACCATTTTTATATGGACTTTGGTATGACCCGGCCAGGGCTTGAACTCACAACCTCCTGGCTGTGGGGAAGATGCTGTACCACTAGTCCACCACTCCAAATATATGTGGTATTATCGACATTAGTATGGAAAAATAGGTCACTGACTTGGCTTATGTTGTTTATTTAAAGGTCCCATTGACTCAAACATGGTTTGTTTGCGGGTTTTAAAACTAAAATGCTTTTTTGGCTCATAAGACTAGAGTAAAAATATCAAAATATTTTCACTTAGAAACAATTATATTTTAATTTAAATTATAATTAAATAAAAATTACATTCATTCATTCATCTTCTTCCGTTTAATCCTTTTTGGGTCGTGGGGGGGGGGGGGGGGCGGAGCCTATCCCAGCATCTTTGGGCAAGAGGCAGGGTACATCCTGGACAGATCGCCAGTCCATCACAGGGCCAACACAGAGAGACAGACAACCATTCACTCTCACAGTCATACCTAAGGACAATTTAGAATCCCCAGTTTTGATGCCAATTAACCTAACTTGCATGTTTTTGGCATGTGGGAGGAAACTGGAGAAATCCCAGAGTAAACCCACGCAGACACGGGGAGAACATGCAAACTCCACACAGATCACTGTTGGTCAGGGGCTGGGATCGAACCAAGGGATCCCATGGCCAAGGGTGAGTTGCTGTGCTGCCGCAGTGCTAACCACTGCTCCACCGTGCTGCCCTTAAAAATTTAAATTTTTAACATTTCAGCAGAATGGGCAGAAACCAGTTTTGCTCTTCCGGGTCTTTTTCCCTTCATCACTGACAAATGCTCCGGTATTCAGTCACAACCCATCGCTGTGTTATTGGCTGTGACGATTCAGTCCCCACCCAGATTGTGAGCCCAAGGTATAGGGCTGTCTACACATCTGGGTACTTGCACCTGAACGCGCAAACCCGAGGTACTAAAACCTGGCAGTTTACCACTGAAACAATGCAGCATATCAATATTATGATGAGCTTTCACCACAAGATCGGATCAGATATGATCAAAAACTTTAAATTTGTGTTCTCAAAAAGTGTCCCTACCGTCTACCAGCCAGTATGTGGAATGGAGTAGCCAGAAACAACATTTATGGATATTTGTAACTACCGATACATGCACCAGCTTCACTGCGCATTGGCGGAACACTGTAATAATAAAAAATAAATTGTACCTGCTGTGGAAATCCCTAAAAAGCCATCATGTTTAGGTTTGCAAAATTTATCCACCGGAGCTGACAGGACAAACAGCCTCCTGTTTCCTGTACAGGAGACGCTGTTTGTTTACACTCATTACCCCTTCTTAATCCTGACACTTCATTTCAGCTCTTTGGTCCATTTGTCACAGGTGAGTGTCAGTCTTATTTTTAAACTAGTTTAATTGCAGTGTTGATACGTTTACTTTGAGGCTAATTAGCGGCTTTAATTGGAATGAATATTCCTACCGAAACACAGGTTTCTATGCTAAAGCTATTCTAGCTATTAACTCCCTCTGATGCAAATTTGGGTGTTTTTCACATGTTCACATTAACTTTACATGTAGGCAAGTTACTTTTAATGAAAAATAAGAGTCATAGTTTGGTAAACGGACATACCTGTTATAAAGTAGTCAGAGCAGACAGAGAGGTGGACCATATCATCCCTCAGCCTCCACATCTTATTATGAAAAGGCATTCTCCTTCGGTAATCTCTGCTGGCCAATGTGAATTTAAAAAACTTGTATTTCTGATTGCCATCACCATCTTTCATAAGATGGTGATGGCTACATGAGCCAACTGTGCATCATTTCGGCATTTTGTTTAAATTTAGTTAACATTTCCTTTGAAGTACATTGAGAATGTTGTTTGTTTATACCTCGCTCTGCCGCTAGGGTTCGTTCACAGTGATTGGTGACGTAAGCATAGGCAGCCCTATTAGCTTTTTTTTTTGTTACTTATTTGTACACGTAGGTAGATTTGGTTTGCAGTCTGGTGACAAGCCACCGGCTGCTAGTCGCTGCGTGCGCGAGCGCCCTAAACCTACATGTTTTTGGTATGCGGGAGGAAACCGGAGAAATCCCGGAGTAAACCCACGCAACACGGGGAGAACATGCAAACTCCACACAGCTCACTGTTGGTCGGGGGCTGGGATCAAACCCACGATCTCATGATCCCCGCGATCCCCCGGCCGAGGGTAAACTGTGCTGCCACAGTGCTAAACCACTGCGCCACCGTGTAGCTTTAATGACAACAGTGCTACTATGAAGTTACTGTAGCTTTGTTTTAAAGTTAAATAAAGTTATTTTCTTTAAATTTCAATCACCGAAATAGACATCCCTGTTTCCACCTGGTTCACTAATTCACAATTAATAATATATCTTGCATCATTCTATCTTATTTTGTTATATTTTCACAATGATGGTACACCCAAAAAGGATTAAGCGGAAGAAGATGGATGGATGGATGGATGGATGGATGGATGGTACACTGAACAGTTAGCATTAGCTTGGCTAGGCTTGCCGGTTTTGATCACTATTTTCAATAAATTATTTTCAACCCCCACTGCAATTCTTCTTCATCTGCCAACACTTAAGCAATATTACACAAGAGGGAGTGCGGTATCAAAGAATATAGTAACTGCAGAGGCCATTAGGCATATCACACCCACAGTATATTCATGATACCGTAACAACCTCGAGTGTTATATTGCTTTTATACAACAGTTCAGGCAAGCACAATTTTTGAAATGACAGCAATACTGAACAAAGTATTAGGATTTGTTTGTTTAACCAGTTATTTTGTGCAGCTGAGAAAAAAAAATAGTCCCTTCTAAATGTAGCCAGTAACTGTTGCTAAACATTTTAATCAGTATGAAGAGGTTTACTGTCATTTCACACACATGCAAACAAATTAAATATTGTCAAGTGCAAAAGTCACTGTTTATAAAACATATACCTGTTGAGTTGGTACTGCAGCAGACCCGAGATCAAAAAGTGGCCATTACACTGGTTGCTAGCCGGTGGCTAGTAGTTAGCATGCTAGCGATTTCTTCAGCACACTTCGCTTGCTTTTCTTGGCATTTTCAGATGAAACAAAAAAGTCCATCACCACAAAAGTATTGTAGTTTTACCGTGTTACCCTCGTTCCCAGGTCATATCCCAGGTCAGGTGATGAAATTCTTGAACACGGGGAGGTTTCCATGGAAATAGCCTGGCTTCTTCCTTTCTCCTCCTCCTCTTCTGATGACCATTCATAATTTCACTCAAATGTTATATTCGGAAAAATGTCCATTGTTTTGCTGTATTCATTAATGTTGCCTTAAAGTGCCGACCAGGAGTTGACAGTAAATAATGGTTAGAAATTAACGGTTATTAGAACACCTTTGAAATGAGTGATACATATCTAGTGAAAGTTGGAGTGCAATTATCGTGGATTTTAGTAACTCCTGGAATCCCTATTGTCCAATCAAATTGCTCTGTCAGAACTAACTGTTGTATAATTGACTATATACAGTGGGGAAAAAAAGTATTTTGTCAGCCACCAATTGTGCAAGTTCTCCCACTTAAAAGATGAGAGAGGTCTCCAATTTTCATCATAGGTATACCTCAACTACGAGAGACAAAATGAGAAAAAAAAAATCCAGAAAATCACAATAAAGGATTTTTAATTAATTAATTGGTAAATTCCTCGGTAAAATAAGTATTTGGTCAATAACAAAAGTTCATCTCAATACTTTGTTATATACCCTTTGTTGGCAAGGACAGAGGTCAAACGTTTTCTGTAAGTCTTCACAAGGTTTTCACACACTGTTGCTGGTATTTTGGCCCATTCCTCCATGCAGATCTCCTCTAGAGCAGTGATGTTTTGGGGCTGTCGCTGGGCAACACGGACTTTCAGCTCCCTCCAAAGATTTTCTATGGGGTTGAGATCTG
The DNA here is from genome assembly GCA_020510985.1 of Pholidichthys leucotaenia. Classification (NCBI taxonomy): domain Eukaryota; kingdom Metazoa; phylum Chordata; class Actinopteri; order Cichliformes; family Pholidichthyidae; genus Pholidichthys; species Pholidichthys leucotaenia. The sequence goes on along the minus strand of CM035840.1, from coordinate 58,972,059 downwards.
GAGACCGGCTAGGCCACTCCAGGACCTTCAAATGCTTCTTATGAAGCCACTCCTTCATTGCCTGGGCAGTGTGTTTGGGATCATTGTCATGCTGAAAGACCCAGCCACGTTTCATCTTCAATGCCCTTGCTGATGGAAGGAGGTTTTCACTCAAAATCTCACGATACATGGCCTCATTCATTCTTTCCTTTACACGGATCAGTCATCCTGGTCCCTTTGCAGAAAAACAGCCCCAAAGTATAATGTCTTCACCCCCATGCTTCACGGTAGGTATGGTGTTCTTTCTCCTCCAAACACAACAAGTTGAGTTTTTACCAAAAAGTTCTATTTTGGTTTCATCTGATCATATGACATTCTCCCAATCCTCTTCTGGATCATCCAAATGCTCTCTAGCAAACTTCAGACGGGCCTGGACATGTACTGGCTTAAGCAGGAGGACACGTCTGGCACTGCAGGATTTGTGTCCCTGGCGGCGTAGTGTGTTACTGATGTAGCCTTTGTTACTTTGGTCCCAGCTCTCTGCAGGTCATTCACTAGGTCCCCCCATGTGGTTCTGGGATTTTTGCTCACCGTTCTCGTGATCATTTTGACCTCACGGGGTGAGATCTTGCGTGGAGCCCCAGATCGAGGGAGATTATCAGTGGTCTTGTATGTCTTCCATTTTCTAATAATTGCTCCCACAGTTGATTTCTTCACACCAAGCTGCTTACCTATTGCAGATTCAGTCTTCCCAGCCTGGTGCAGATCTACAATTTTGTTTCTGGTGTCCTTTGACAGCTCTTTGGTCTTGGCCATAGTGGAGTTTGGAGTCTGACTGTTTGAAGTTGTGGACAGGTGTCTTTTATACTGATAAAGAGTTTAAACAGGTGCCATTAATACAGGTAACGAGTGGAGGACAGAGGAGCCTCTTAAAGAAGAAGTTACAGGTCTGTGAGAGCCAGAAATCTTGCTTGTTTGTAGGTGACCAAATACTTATTTTACCAAGGAATTTACCAATTAATTCATTAAAAATCCTTCAATGTGATTTTCTGGATTTTTTTTTCTGATTTTGTCTCTCATAGTTGAGGTATACCTATGATGAAAATTGGAGACCTCTCTCATCTTTTAAGTGGGAGAACTTGCACAATTGGTGGCTGACTAAATACTTTTTTGCCCCACTGTACATCATGTTATTTTATATTTTAGCTTTTTTTAGTACAGTTTATTATGTCTAAATATATATCTCTACTAGAATTTATTATTCTAACCAGGACCACATGTGGCTAGCTGACACTAGCAGTTTAGCCATTAAGTCATTTGGAAATGTTTCTGTGCTTATTGCACTCCAGGGACGGGTCATATTCTATCCTCACTGAAACCACACACTCCAGTCCTCCAGTGATGCTTTATTTCATTCATACTTTAAGACGAATTTACATTAGATGGCTCAGGCTCCCTACCCGAGCAAGGAGCTAGCCAGGTAAGATTAGCAATAGTGACAAAAGAGGGAGTGTGGAATTAACTGGGGCTCATGAATATTTAAAGGACATGCACTGAAACAAACCACTCTGAGGAAGGTTGCAAAAAATGATTCACAATGAGGCTGAAATAATTAAAGGAACTTTGGCCAAAGAATGTTACAAACATTTCACTAAGACCCTTGTAACTATGAACATGTGGAAAAAGTGCAGTAAATGGGACCTTTAATATACTCTATAGTTAATTTAATATGATAAAGATCAACTTCACACTAGAGAATAACTTTCAGTCCACCAAAAAGACCAAAATGAATCTACACAACATCAAAGTAGCATCATGCCTATTTGTGACTGCTGTCTTATAGCATGCAGAGGCCAATGATCTATTAAGACCTACTAGTGCTAAACCTTATAAGGGCATGAGTTGGGGACTGATTTTTATATGATAAAACTATGGAGACACTTTCGCTACTAATGATTCACTCTAATTGGCTAATCATGTAGCTAATCAGAGTGCAAGAAACCGCTCGCTGTCAATTTTATAGACATCTGTCTTTAAATGAGCTCAGCTGCACACGTTTGAGTATAGGCCACAACCTGCATTTGGCAGTAGATCAGTCTTAAACACTGAAAACCATATCCTGTCAAGCTTGTTTTCATTAACAATATATTGTGAAAATAAAGGTTTACAAAGGGCTTGGCTGTGATGGAAAAGGCTTCAAAAAAAAAAAAGCATGGTTGGGAGGCTGCAAAAGATTTAAGAGTCAGATCTAATTTTATAATCTATCTGATATCAACAAGCTCAGGTGGCATGCCTTATCCTGCTGATGGCAAAAGCACCAAGTAATATGCGCCATCATTCTTATCAGTCATCGATGTTCAGCCAACTAGTTATTCAGCACACTGAGCAAATGACTTTTCTTCATTTCAGAAAGTGAAGTACTTTTTATGAAATCTCTGTTTACAGTCCACAACAAAAGTTTGTATTAATATACAGTATACAGTACGCACACAACATACTGTACATGTGCACATCCCAGTACAAACACACCTTTGTAGTCTTGGTCTCGCAGGTGTTGGAGAATAAAGAGTCACAGGCTCCTTGGGTATTTGCCACGTTGATACCTTTCGTGCACATATTATCCTCAAGCACTGTTACACAACACTGTTCCTGCACGATCCTGTCAGCGAGAAAAGACACAAAACACAGATGGTGGATTTATTCTCAGCTCTATCAATAATCTCCTTGTGGCACTGCACCTCTGCCTTCAAGTTCTGCCCATTAAAATCAGCCCGAGGCGACGCTGACGGGGAACTCTTGTCACATGGATGAGTGTGTTGGGTAAATCTGGACTGGGTAAATCCTGAGAGTGTTTAGAGAAGGGCAGCCAAAGTTTGGAGTGTTCTGAAGTGCTGACATAATTTGTCTTTAACAAAACTAAGCAGCAATTAGACCTTTGTTCCATTGTTGTGATTTTGAGTAAAATCTACATTTCAGTCATACAATGAACAACTGTTGACCTATACTCTTCTTTATAACCATAATAGGATTCTTAATGTCAAAAGCATGATGCATTCTGTAAGAATGGAGAACTGCTGGTCATTAACTGAATGGCTAAAAACTGCCAGTATATATGGTTTGAATCATCACCATTTCTTTACAAATCAGTGATGAATTGGAGGATGCGGTCATCTTCCTCCTTCACCGTTCTCTGTTCCACCTGGAGAAGCCCGGGAATACAGTGAGGATCATGTTCTTTGACTTCTCCAGTGCTTTCAACACCATCCAACCGATGATCCTGTAGGACAAGATGCTGTGCGCAGGGGTGGACCAGCACCTGTTATCATGGATCCTGGACTACCTCACAAACCGGCCACAGTTTGTGAGAACCCGGGACTGTGTGTCCGACACGATCATCGGTAGCACGGGGGCCCCTCAGGGAACGGTTTTGGCTCCCTTCCTGTTCACCCTTTATACTGCGGACTTCTCACACAACACAACACACTGCCATCTACAGAAGTTCTCTGACGACTCTGCAATCGATGGCCTCATCTCCAACGGAGATGAAGCTGAGTACAGAGGGCTTATCCAGGACTTTGTGGACTGGTGCCATCGGAACTGCCTCCAGATCAACACGAGGAAAACTAAGGAGCTGGTGGTGGACTGCCGCAGGCAAGGACAACCCCTCACAGCACCAGTAAACATCCAGGGAACAGACATTGAGATGGTGACATCCTACAAGTACCTGGGTGTTCATCTGAACAATAAACTAGACTGGTCACACAATACTGACGCACTCTACAAGAAGGGACAGCGCAGGCTGTTCCTACTGAGGAGACTCAGGTCTTTTGGTATACAAGGGGCGCTGCTGAAGACATTCTACGACACGGTGGTGGCATCAGCCATCACTTTTGGAGTGGTCTGCTGGGGCAGTGGCATTACAGCAGCCGATAGGAAGAGACTGAACAAACTAATCAAGAAAGCTAGCTCTGTCCTGGGGCAGCGCCTTGACCCAGTGGAGGAGATGGGAGAGAGAAGGATGGTGGCTAAACTGTCATCTCTGTTGGAGTCCGAGTTCCACCCTATGCAGGACACACTGAATGCACTAAGGAGCTCATTTAGCAGCAGACTACTTTATCCTAGGTGCACAACCGAGAGGTTTTGCAGGTCCTTCCTACCAACGGCTGTCAGACTGTATAACCTAAGCAGGGCTGCTCGCAGAGATAGCAAAAAGACGTGACAACCTAATAGTATTGAATGCAAAAGACGCAATAGACTTACACAATGGTCCCCTCCGGTATACAACTAGGAAAATACCGGTAGCTATGGAGGGTGACAATATGTATGGGTACATAATCATACCATGTAGGATAACTAAGTAGACGGTTATGCTGTTTCATTCCATCTAGCTGCAATGCTCCGCACTGTGTGTGTTTGTATATTTATACATTTATTCCATCTAGCGACAATGCTCCACACTGTGTGATTATATATTTACATATTTATTCCAACTAGCTACAGTGCTCCGCACTGTGTGTGTTTATATACTTACATATTTATTCCATCTAGCTACGGTGCTCCGCACTGTGTGTGTTTGTGTTTGCATATTTGTTCCATCTAGCTACAATGCTCCGCGGTGCTCCGCACTGTGTGTGTTTATGTGTTTGCATATTTGTTCCATCTAGCTACAATGCTCCGCACTGTGTGTGTGTTTATATATTTACATGTTTGTTCCATCTAGCTACAATGCTCCGCACTGTGTGTGTTTATATATTTGCATGTTTGTTCCATCTAGCTGCAATGCTCCACACTGTGTGCATTTATATATTCATATATTTATTCCATCTAGCTACAACGCTCCACACTGTGTGTGTGTTTATATATTCACATATTTATTCTATCTAGCTACAATGCTCTGCACTGTGTGTGTTTATATGTTCATATATTTATTCCATTTAGCTACAATGCTCCGCACTGTGTTTATATATCTATATATTTATTCCATCTAGCTGCAATGCTCCGCATCGTGTGTCTATATATTTATGTTTATATGGACATATGTATACTCGCTGCTCTTGTTTTTTCTTGCCTTCTGATTGTTGCTCTGAGTGTTGCTATCCCAGTGCTGTTGCAATCCTGGAATTTCCCCATTGTGGGACTAATAAAGGCTTATCTTATCTTATCTTATGAAGCATGGTGGTGGCAGTATCATGCTTTGAGGTTGCCTTTCCTTAGCTGCAACTGAACTAGGAACACATCCAAAAACGAGTCACTTCTGGCCCAAAACCTTTAGGTGACTAGCTGAATATGAAGAGAAGTTTCAGCTTTCAGCAGAACAAAGACCCCAAAATCAGTGATGAAGCACAGTGGTGCCAGTATCATGTTTTAGGGTTGCTTTCCTTTAGCTGGAACTGACCAACGAACAAAACTGGTCTTGTTCTTCTATTCAGACAAAGTAAAAAGATGTTTCATACTTTGATATGTTTCGACTGTCACCTGCAGTCTTCTTCAGAAAACATCATCTGACGTCTGTGATGTGTCACATCAGCCGTTTTATCCTTTCCGTAGGCATGACGGACTTGACAGATTTGCCAGGTCAGTCCCCCTCCCCCCCCCCCCGCCGTGCAATGTCTTTGGAGGACAGAGTCCCAGGTGTGCCAGAGCATGAAGGCTCCATCATCTCGGTTCATGGTGTTGTGGGCTCGGTTCTTGATTTCAATTGCTTCTTTGAGCCGGCGTTTGTGTTTGTTGTCCTCCGATCCAATAATTTTTGTGTTGTTCCAGTCCACAGTGTGGTTATTTATCTTGCAGTGGTCTAATATTGGTGATATGAGGTTTACCTGTTCTGCCTTTTCTTTTTGCGTCCTTGTGAGTCGCCCTGCTGTTTCTTTTTTACATTCTTTTTGGTGTTCCTTTTTCCGTGTTACAAACATCCTCCCCGTTTTTCCTATGTATGTTTTTTCACAGGATTTGCATGGTATTTTGTAAACTATGTTGCATTTTTTGTCTTGTTGTATTTCGTCTTTGGGGTGAACCAAAAGCTGCTGCAGTTTTGTGTGGGGGTTTTATTACCGTGTTTATTCCGTGTTTTTTCATGATTCTTTGAATGGGTTCAGTTATTCCCCGGATGTTTGGTAGGGTCACTATGTTTTTGTTGTTTTCTGTTTTTAGTGTGTGTTTTTTCATTTTTGTTTTTTTCTTGGTCTTTGTTTTGGACTTGACGCTTTCCTTTGATTATTGCTCATGTTGGGTATTGACAGTCCATAAGTGCATGTTGTATGTGCTGTTCTTTCTGTCTGTCCTCCTCATCTGTGATGATGGTGGTCCATTCAAATAATGTCCTCACAACTGACAGTTTGTGTGCCATGGGATGTTTGGATGTCCCGAGGAGGTATTGGTCTGTGTGTGCTGGTTTTCTGTATACTGTGATTTTGATGCTGCCATCATCCTTATGGTGAATTTTTATGTCTAGAAAGTTTATGGTCCTGTTTCTTTCTTCTTCATGTGTGAATCTGATGTTCCCAGTACTGTCTATAGTATTCAGGTGGTCTGAAAGTTCTTGTGTGTGTCCATGTTTTATTTTTTCCAGGATGTCATCCACATATCTTCTCCAGAACATGGGTCTGCATGATGTAGGGGCTGTGCTGATTGCTCTGATTTCCAGGTCTTCCATAAAGATATCTCACAGCAGGGGGCGTGACTGACCTGGCAGATCTGTCAAATCTGTCAGGTCAGTCAAGCTTACGGAAAGGATAAAAGAGCTGATATGACATGTCACGGATGTCAGATGACATTTTCTGAAGAAGACTGTGTGATGTTGTGGTTAATACCATTATTGTGAAGTGCAGCATAGTGGTGGCCGCTTCCGGTTCTGCCACTGCACCACCCTATCAATACCAGGGGGCATCCATTTTAGGGCCTCTTTGCCGATGCCCCTGCCTGGTGGTTGTATGGTGTGTCCAACTATTAATAAAGCTGAGTTCGACCATTCACCTGGCCTCATCCTTGTACCAAGGTATTTACAGACATAACATTTTGGTGACAAGGACAAACTATGGAAGCACCACTTCGCCCCTTCCTGGAGCTCCCAAGCGAGCCGCCTGTGCCTTGGCCAAGATGGTTCACAGCCTTCCAGAACTACATCATTGCGCTCGACCGGGGTGAGCTAGAAAAACTAAGAGCACGCGTGTTCCTGGTGCATAATTTAGGGATCGAGGGCCAGTGTATCCTGCGCACACTCGGGGCTGTGGACTCATTTGAGGACCTAGTCGAACTGCTGGTGAACCATTTTCACACCCCGGATAGCATGATTGTCCGGAGGATTAGGTTCCCGCAGTGACACCAGCGGGTGGGCGAGCCAGACCGCCAGTTCATCGCCGACCTGAGGCAGCTGGTTAGCGAGTGTCGTTTTGGGCCACTGGAGGAAGAAATGGTACGTGACCAGCTGGCAGAGCACACAAACAGCGCTGCTTTATGGGCTAGGCTACTCACGGCGCCATGTGACTTAACAATAGCTAGGGCTGTCAAGCTAGCTCTCCAGATGGAGACCGCAGACAAGCTAACCTCGGAGCCAAATTGACGCCAGTCACAACGGCAGCCGGAGCCTTCCGCCGCAGCATTAGTAGCGGACCCAGATAGTGAGGATAGCATGGATGATGATGTGATAGAAGCCAATGCTACCAGCTGAAGGTCTGCCCCAGGAAAACCCTTGTGTATGGGTTGGGTTGCAGGTCCGCAAAGCACCAACATAAGGCTAGGGATTACCCGGCTAGAGGGAAGCATTGTGGCAAGTGTGGACACTTGAACTATTATGCCAGAGTGTGACGTGTGTCCAAGCCGGTGAGCCCACAGAGGAAGTCACCCCACCCGCCCTCGACAACTATCCACACGGTGTCCCCAAGTACCAACAGGTGCACGTTCTGCATGGTGATGCTGGATGGAGTGGAGGTGTCACTGTTGTTCGACACAGGGGCAGAGGGATTGTTGCTAAATTGGGCCAGATTGAGGAAATTTTTCCTCCACTACAGGATAAGAGGTAACCCAGCGCTGCTTTATGGTTATGGAGGTGGCAGGCTGTGCACGGTTGGAACGTTGGCATTAACGGTTCAGTACAAGTCAGCGACGGTGGCTGATTTCACGTTCCATGTGACAGCCCGAGGCAACAATATCATGGGCTGTGACTTGTTTTACGGACTGGGTTTCACCATCAAAGACGATGCTGGGGAAGAATGGTCTGGTTGTGACCAGTGGAACCCCCCGGTTCCGGTGATGGAGGACAACGCTGTGTGGGACGAAGATCTATCGGACATCACAGCGGTCAAGCAGGACCAGCCTCACTCAGGCTGAATGCAGGAGGGTCTCAGTGCCGACACTTGGGCAATGGTAGGAGGGGTACCGAGTATGGCGGCAAGGCGCCTGCTTCGGCGAGTGACGCCAATGTGCTAGCCCCAGATTCCTCCAGAGCTCGGCCACAGAGGGCTGGAGGATCTGCAGCTACGATGGCAACTGCTGCAACGGCGTTAGAAGAGGTCGGGGCCAGACTGACAGGCACAGAGAGACCGCATGCCAAATACCACCATTTTAGGCCGAGCAAAGCCCCTCTTAGAGTTATGGACTTGGTCCGGGCTCGTGGAGAGGAACGTCCACGGCGGATACGGGCCAGACGACAGCCAGCGGAACACCAAGGATGCCTGCGCATCGTGGCTATGCTGGGCACAGCTTACTTCCAGCTATTGGACGGCTCAAGGAGGCATGCCAACGAGCCACGGCGTGTCCGGGAGGAGGCCTCTGGTGGCGGGGCTGGGCGAGAGAGGTGGTCAGTGGCGATGAGATCAGCTGTGATCCCGGGAGCATGCTGCTTCCAGGGGCAGGTCTGCTGAGGGGTTGCCCTGGGCCCCCCACAAGCCAGTTCTACCCCTTTCTGCCAAAAGGACAGTAATGTAAATTATGTTAACTAGTTCTGAGGGTCATATGTTTGTGCAAAAATTTTTTATTGTTCTGGGTGTTTTACTAGTTTAGGAACACGGCAATACTTTTAAGCTATTAATGGACTTTGGGTTTAGACCAACAGGTGGCAGAATAATCCACCTTGCCGTGTGGGGCAGGACGGTAGTCCACCCGTCCTCCCTATTTTAGATTCTGTTGTGTGAATGTGTTCAGCCATTTAGTGATTTCAGTTTTCATTTTGTTAGTGTGTGTTTCGGGTCCTAAATTGGGGAGGGTAGTAGTAGTAGTAGATTAGTTTATTTGACAGGGACAGTGAGAGTGTATAGCTATTAGCTAATTTGCAACTCTTGTCCCTGGATGGTCTTAATGGTGTGTGTGATTTTGGTCTTTTCTACAGGGGGGGATGATGATGTTGTGGTTTAATACCATTATTGTGAAGTGCGGCATAGTGGCGGCCGCTTCTGGTTCCGCCACTGCACCACCCTATCAATACCAGGGGGCATCCATTTTAGGGCCTCTTTGCCGATGCCCCTGCCTGGTGGTTGTATGGTGTGTCCAACTATTAATAAAGCTAAGTTCGACCATTCACCTGGCCTCATCCTTGTACCAAGGTATTTACAGACATAACAGACTGCAAGTGACAGTCAAAACATGTCAAGGTATGAAACATCTCTTTACTTTGTCTGAACAGAAGAGCAAGACCAGTTTTATCACTAAGAAGACAAAATGAACCTGTTTGAGATAACAACGAACAGCTCCAAACACCAGTCAATTCTGGCCCCAAACCTTTAGGCGTCTATTTGAAGACACCTGTGACAATGTGTTTTATTTATCTTTTTTTAATCTTTTTTTTTCATACTTGCTGTGCAGTAGCCTGGTGAAGCACCCACAATTTCGTTATACTTTACAACTGTACAATGACAATAAAGCCTACTCTATTCCAAGATGAAGAGAAATTTCAGTTTCCAGCAAAACAAAGACCCTAAGCACTAGGACTGCAACTAATGATTATTTGTGTTATTGATTAATCTGCTGAATTGGTTTATAAAATATTTAGAAAAACACTACAAAAAATGTCCTTCACAATATCACAAAACTCAAGATGAATTCATCAAATGCCTTGGCTATTCAAACAAATGATACAAAATCAAAAAATATTCAACTTATGTAAACTAAAAACTAGAAAAGTGGCAAATTTACGTGTGTGAGAACATAAAACAATATTTTTTTTTAATTGAAAAAGGGTACATAGGCGATTTTGTCAATTATCAAACTAGTTGATGATTAATTGTCTGCCAGTGGACTAGAGCTGTGTGGTATGACAATATATATCGGATGACGATATAAAAACGTCTATCATTTCATAGAATACTCTATTGTTTATATCGCGATTTAAAGTACACATTGGCATTTCATTAGCAAAGCTCCTCACGCACTACTTGTCAGTGCCCCCCTCTCCCCCACAGTGCGCGCAGCGGAACAGGGGCCTCATGTATAAAGGGCTGCGCAGCTTTCATACTGACAGATGGCGTACTCACAAAATCTGAAAAGCACGTGCGCACAGAAATTTTCAGTTGTATAATCCTGTGTGCACGCCAGATTCTCCACTCCTTTTCTTTATACATCCCACCTCACCATAAAAACCAGCGCACGTGCACGATCTCTTTACTCTGCCCTGGTTCCTCCCACTAATGCCTAGGCAACTGAAGAAAAACACCCCTTCTGTCACTCTTCTGTCAAACAATGATCGTCAATTCTGCAGGAAAGCACAACATAAAAAAATAATAACTTCATGGAGCGTGACACTGAGGTGTTGACAACGGAGGAGGAGGTCAGAAAAAAATGTTTTGTTCTGACTCTCCGGAATCAACAATAACGTAAGTATACCGAGTGGACCGTGTTACAATGGCAGTTAATGCAGCTGGCTCTGACTGAAATCAAATAAAATAAAATGGTCTGCCATTAAAGTTAAAGTCAATAGACAGATCACTACTCAATGACAGTGTTGCTGGGTGATGCGGGAGAGGAGAGGCTGTGGGCGGTGCTGACACACGGAAAAAAAAATGCTGTGAAAGAAAGCCCTCAGTAATCCGCACAGACAGACGTGATGTTACTGAGTAAAATAAACAAATAAATAAATAAAGTAAATAAACACCACTGAATACCACTCCAATCTTACAGCTGAATTTATACAAGTTGAAGTTACAAACCAAATCTGTGTCAGAATCGAAATTCTGCACAACAGCCAGGCAGAACACACACAGCTGCGCAATATAAAAGCCTTCCTCCTGTTGTCTTTGGGATCAAAATGACTGGAAGACAACAGGTGTTATAACAGTTTCCCCCGACCCACCTCCCGAGGTCTGAGGAGGCCAAAATGTCAGAGGGGCAATCCGTTAAGGGTCCCTGGAAATCCGGATAAATTGCAGCCCGGAACTTCCCATGGTCCTCCTTTTATTCAACGTTAACCCAGAGGAGCTCTCCTTTTTTCTTTGGGTCAAAATGACACATTTACAGAAACAGGATTCCGTTAACAGCGGCGCTGGCTGGTCCACGGGTGAGGCAGGTTAATTAGTTATTATTCATCAGGGTTTCACTGTGCTCAATGAGCCAAGTTATGGAGATAAATCAGGTAATAATAATCATCATGTTTTTCACAGACTAATTTGTAGACAAATCATTTTAAATGAGGTACAAATGTTATTTTAACATATTCTGTCAGTTTCAGTTATTTTGTAGTTTACCAGCCCCACCTGACAGAGCCAAACAGAATTTTGCATTCAGCTGTAACTTCTCACGGCAGGTGGAAACTTTGCGGCTTGGCCCACAGATTCTCATGTCACATTTGTTTTTATACGTCCCACTGTGTGCGTGAAAATCAGCGTATGCTGTGTTTTTGTGCGTGCGCACCATTTATACATGACGCCCCAGGTGTGTGGTGGGTGGCTAGGCTTCAGTCCAGTGGTTGCTAACTCCAAACTACCGGTTTGGTCAAATAGCTGCTAGTCCTGTTTGCCAGGGATGTGGGACTGTTTTCCATCATCCGCTAACCTTGTTTAAATAGGAGGTAAGTAACGTTAACACCATTTCTAATTATAAAACAGCAAATACTAAATGACGTTGCTAAGCTGTGCTAACTGGAAGCATAGTGTTTCAGACCATTGTTTCTTAAATTACTGCTGAGTTTCTTAGTTTTGTTAGAAAAAAAATTATTAAAGCTGCAAAAGTGCATGACAAAGCCACATATATGCAAATAAATAATAAATAAATTAAAATGGGTCGGAGGAACAAGTTGACTTTATGTAATTTATGTGATTTCTAATAATTTTAATTAATCAAGTAGCAATAGTGAATAAAGTTAAAGTCATCACATGTATTTTATTACATTACTTTTTGTGTCTTTGATTTTCAGATCATGACAAATCTGAAATATTTTTGCTAAGAAGCAAACAGGTTAAATCAGGCCAGAATGGCATAATCAGGCTGTGGATCTACACTTAAATTTTCATTGATTTAAACTAATAGCTAATTCATATCTGTAGATGGCAGCACATTTTTTTGTTATGTGGGGTTTTTTTTGCTATGCCCTTCTGGCTCAGGAAATATTTAACTTATTGATGTTTACTTTTTATTCATATGATTTGCTTTAGAAGAAAAAACTCAAATTTATGAGAATCAAGTCTCAAATGCACCTTAAAAACTATTAACAACACTGAAAAATTATGAGGGGAAAAAGGTGCATGTAAAAAAAGTTAAAAAAAAAAAAAAAAAAGAGATGGTCCTTTTTTGTGATTATCTAAACCAGGGGTGTCCAATCATGTGCCATACACGGCCAAGACCCTGCAGGCTTTCTCTTCTACCCAGTCTCTTCAGGAGGTGTTTTCACTTATCAGCAATCAGTGGGAAGAAATTCAGTGAAATCTGCTGTTGATGACACTGGTTGGAGGTAAAGCCTGCAGGGTCTTGGCCCTCCATGGTGCATGATTGGACACCCTTGACCTAAACAGTAGAATTGACAGGAAATGTATATTGTGATATATATCGTTATCGTGATATAAAATTACTTCTATCGTGATATGAAATTTTGGTCATATCACACAGCCCTACAATGGATTAATCAATTAATTGACTAATCATTACTTCACTGAAAGAAACTTTACATTTTGGAATGGCCTGGTCTGAGTCCAGACCTAAATCTGATGGGGGTGACCAGAAGAGGGCTGTGGACATGAGATGCCCTCCCAATCTGACAGATCTGGAGTACTTTTGCAAGAAAAGTGTGCAAATAAGGCCAAGTCAAGATATGGCATGCTGATAAACTAACCAAAAGACTAAATGCTGTAAGTAAACCAAAAAGTACTTAAAATAGAATTAAGGGTGTGCAAACTTATGCAACCATCTTATTTTAAGTGTTTTTAATATATACTGTATTTCCCCATAACAAATTTATTTGTTTTTCTGTTGAATTTTAGAGGTTATAGGTCACATTAAAGGTGGGAAAAGTCTGCAGTTCTTAATTATGGTCTCATTTTTTGCATAACAAAAACCTGGCATTTTGCCAGTGATCTGTATCCTTTTTATATGCACTTTAAATGATGTCCCATCAGTAAACAGAGAGAGAATCAGTCACTTTGACTCTTTCTGTCTGCTCTGGTACTCGGTTTCCCTGCAATTTTACAGGACAGAAATCATAAAACACTAACCCCTCACTGTCAGGATCTCCATGCTCACGCTTTAAGTTAGTTTTACGAGATTCTCTGTATTTTGTTTTGATTATTATCAAGTTCTTGTTTTATGCATCCATGCCTTGTCCTTAGTTTCTGGTTTCATATTATTATCATCATTATTATTATTATTATTCCTGTCTTAGCTTTAGTTCGTTATGGTCATCCTTAGTATTATTATCATCATCATGGTTACGTCTTGTAGGTTATTCCTGTCATCATTTTGGTTTGGGCTTTTATTTTGACAGCGCCTTTTGTTTACTTCTGTTTTCACCTAGCTTGCTGCGTGTAAGTTTTTGATTATTCATGGCTGTCTATGATTCTGTTAATTGTCTTTGCTTTATTTATGGGACAGTGCCCCGTAGCTCGGGGTGACATCTTTAAGTCATTTGGCGTGATGCCACACTTCTGTCAGCCTGTTATCTGAGCCTGTGCATTTTGTTTTGTTCAGTCCTGCCGTGCCTGGTCCAGTTTGTTTTTTGTTTCCAGCTCAAGAGCTGCGCCTTATTTTATGCTTCAATAAATCCTACAAACTGTCAGTCCAGCATTTGGATCATGAATTCCACCCCGGAGGGGCTCAACCGTAACACTCACCTCACCTCTCTCCTTTCCAGCAAACCAATTTATCAGCTCTTACCAGAAATCCCTTTCCACATAAACTATTTAAAATTCACCACAAGGTGCCCACCTCCTCTGCACAACCTTTTAAGGGCAAATGTATGCTCCTGTTTTCCTCTCTCCGCTCATTTTGTCCCACTGTTTTCTTTTTCTTTCAGTGTCTGATGAAATCATTCAGATTTCCTGTTACTGCCTCTCCCCATTCTCTCTCAATGTTGCGTTTCATTTCTAAGGTATTTCCTGGGTTTTGAAATAGCCCCTTTTCTGATCCCCTCTCACCCTTTTCCACCCTCAAATACAACCTATCCCCCCACAAATCATTGCCCTTTTCCTTTCTTTCCTTCACACTACAATTTAGACAAATTTGGGATCACTTAGAGTGGCTATGGTGAATGTGTTCGCCATCAGCGTTCACAGTGGCAGCTCACTCTGTCTTATGAGCCCTGAACCTGTGGCAGCACACCTTCTAGGGTTACCAGAAGACCCGTCATTATCCCATCACTATTAGTGTTTCCTGCTCTCAAGTGAAGTGAATAATGTGCTTAGAGATTTGTGGAAATACGGTAAAGCGATTTCGAATTAAGGACCTACAGACATTCCCCCAATAATGGTGAAGGCAAATCCCATCAGATCCTGTAGTACAGGAGCTTCTCTAGTGCAAGTAGACACTGCAAAATTAGCAGAAATGATCTGTAACTCTTAAATAGCTAAAGGTGATTCAACTAACTACAGACTGTAATTAAAATCAGACTTGAGCTCATTAGAGATGCAGCCCCACACCTCTCCTCTGCATTCTCTGTATGCCCCACGTGACTTTAAAGCAGTGATGTGCAGTCATGGGAGGCTGGTGAGGCTATCATGAAAAAAATAAAAATAAATTATAAATACAGACGTGGACAAAATTGTTGGTACCCCTCTGTTAATGAAAGAAAAACCCACAATGGTCACAGAAATAACTTGAATCTGACAAAAGTGGTAATAAATAAAAATTCTATGAAAATTAATCAATGAAAATCAGACAATGCTTTAAAAAACAAACTCATGAAACAGGCCTGGACAAAATTGATGGTACCCCTAGAAAAGATTGAAAATATTGTGACCATAGGGGCATGTTCAACCAAGATGTGTCCTCTAATTAACATCACAGGTGTCTACAAACTTGAATGATGATGATGATGGTACCCTTAACTTAATATTTTGTTGCACAACTTTTTGAGGCAATCATTGCAATCAAACGATTTCTGTAACTGTCAATGAGACTTCTGCACCTCTCAGCAGGTATTTTGGCCCACTCCTCATGAGCAAACTGCTCCAGTTGTCTCAGGTTTGAAGGGTGCCTTCTCCAGACGGCATGTTTCAGCTCCTTCCACAGATCTTCAATAGGATTTAGATCAGGGCTCATAGAAGGCCACTTTAGAATAGTCCAATGTTTCGCTCTTAGCCATTCTTGGGTGTTTTTAGCTGTGTGTTTTGGGTCATTATCCTGTTGCAAGACCCATGACATGCGACTGAAACCAAGCTGTCTGACACTGGGCAGCACATTTCTCTCTAGAATACCTTGATAGTCTTGAGATTTCATTGTACCCTGCACAGATTCAAGACACCCTGTGCCAGATGCAGCAAAGCAGCCCCAGAACATAACAGAACCTTCTCCATGTTTCACAGTAGAGACAGTGTTCTTTTCTTGGTATGCTTCAATTTTGCGTCTGTGAACATAGAGCTGATGTGCCTTGCCAAAAAGTTCCAGTTTTGTCTCGTCTGTCCATAGGACATTTTCCCAGAAGCTTTGTGGCTTGTCAACATGCAGTTTGGCAAATTCCAGTCTGGCTTTTTTATGATTTGTTTTCAACAGTGGTGTCCTCTTGGTCGTCTCCCATGAAGTCCACTTTGGCTCATACAACAACGGATGGTGCGATCTGACACTGATGTACCTTGACCTTGGAGTTCACCATGAATGTGTTTAGAGATTGTTCAGGGCTCTTTTGTTAACATTCGTATTATCCGTCTCCTCCTGTGGCCACGTCCAGGGAGGTTGGCTACAGTCTCGTGGATCTTAAATTTCTGAATAATATGTGCAACTGTAGTCACAGGAACATCAAGCTGCTTGGAGATGGTCTTATAGCCTTTACCTTTAACATGCTTGTCTATAATTTTCTTTCTAATCTCCTGAGACAACTCTGTCCTCTGCTTCCTCTGGTCCATGTTTAGTGTGGTACACACCATGTCAACAAACAGCACAGTGACTACTTGTCACCCTTTAAATAGGCCGACTGACTGATTACAAGTTTGTAGACACCTGTGATGTTAATTAGAGGACACATCTTGGTTGAACATGTCCCTATGGTCACATTATTTTCAATCTTTTCTAGGGGTACCATCAATTTTGTCCAGGCCTGTTTCATGAGTTTGTTTTTTAAAATAATTCTGTTGAACCACAATTCAAAAGCACTGTCTGATTTTCATTGGTTAATTTTCATAGAATTTTTATTTATTACCACTTTTGTCAGATTCAAGTTATTTCTGTGACCATTGTGGGTTTTTCTTTCATTAACAGAGGGGTACCAACAATTTTGTCCACGGCTGTATATTATTATCTGTCCATTAATTTCTCTTGTAGGTCTAAATGTAATTTCTGAATGATTCCAATCATTTCAATGATATTTATATATTTGAAATTGCCGAATCTGTGCATTTCCTGCTCAAATGCAAGGGAGAGAGACCAGGTGAAGCAGCAACAAATGCAGCCTTAAAAGGATTGCACAGTCCTTCACAGCCCGGTTAGAGCTCGTGCAAGATGCGTGTTCCTGGTGACAAGTCTGTGTATGTCAAAAATGTAACATTTGTAGGAGCTTTGTGTCGTCCTTTTCCACAGTCTATGTAATGTACTTAATGTGTGTGTATTACATATTTAGTCTTCTTAATCTGAATCTGGGAGGAAACTGGAGTACCTGAGGTAAACCCACGCAGACATGGGGAGAACATGAAAACTCCACACAGAAGGGTCACTGATGGTCAGGAGGTGGGATCAAACCCACGGCCTTCTTACTGTGCTGCCACAGTGCTAACCACTGAGCTGCCCAAATTTGTATTGAATTTGTACGGAGTTGTGGAGCTACACGGTGCACAGCAAATGTGCTATAATTTTACTTCTTCCTTGGCCTGAAACAAGTAGTCTATAATCAATTTTGGGCCCCAAAACTTTGTCTGTAAAATAACTTAATACATTTTACTTGTGTAGCCAAGGGTCTTTGCACTTTGTTTATATTCAGGAGAGTTGAATGAAATGAAAACATGGAGGCATGGAGTTAGTCAGCAGAGCTTTAACTGCATTTCTGCAAAACCAAAGCAGCTGGAGTGTACCACTATTTCTGCTTCTTCCCTTCACAATAAAAGCTCTAGACATGCATTGCAGAACTAAACTTAAATTCACTGTACATTCTATCAAGGGGCAATTCAGTAAAATGCCTTAACTGTTTTGTTAATAAATTATTTACATAATCAGATTTTATAATGTACAATTAGTAGATCATGAAACATGCAAACTTTCAATTGAAATTAAATTCAAGCTTATGCTGTTGTGTTCATATATTTGTAAATCTGACTTTGAAAGAGTCAGTGCCTCACCACCCACAAACCTCACCGCATGTCACTGCTGTAAAGGTATCATCTATGAAATCAGAATATAATGAAAATGTCCCGAATAGGCCAGGTCATCATGACAGAGGTAGCTGCCTTCATGTAGCATTTGTCTTGAGTGACAAATTTAATTTGTGACTTCTAACATTTAAGAGAGCCAGGGAATAAAAAAATAACAAAATGAAAATAAGAGAACTAATAATAAAGGCTACACTACAACTAGACATTTTTTTTTACTCAGTAGAACTAAACTGAAAAGAACAAACCATCCCTGGAAATGAACTGACACCCAGTGAAAGTTAATTTGTAATTAAACTATGAACAAAAAAAGAAAAAAATATAAATATTAGACAATACTGTGGTGTGGGGATTTAAAAATATGATTGATTTTGTTTTGAAATACAGTACTGTATATTCATTTCCCATATCTGTGAGGACTGGGTTGCCACCTGCACTGCAGTAAACACTGCACTCTCCAACCCCAAAAGCACACATCAGTCGTGCTGATGTCGGCCCAACGTGCAAAGTTTACATCATGAGCTGAGCACTGGAGGTTTCCGCCATGCTCAGTCTCATGGCTTTTTCTCATTCATTCATTCATTCATTCGTCTTCTTCCGCTTAATCCTTTTTTCGGGTCATGGGGAGGGCTGGAGCCTATCCCAGCATCTTTGGGCGAGAGGCAGAGTACACCCTGGACAGATCGCCAGTCCATCGCAGGGCCAACGCAGAGAGACAGACAACCATTCACTCTCACAGTCATACCTAAGGACAATTTAGAATCCCCAGTTTTTGATGCCAATTAACCTAACTATTTGTTGCATTTTGTGCCTTTTGGTTTCTGTAATTCTCATACTGTTTTATATTTTCCTGTTTATGTCATAGTTTTGTTACGCTCTTATTTTGTATTTATATCTCAGTCTGCATTTGTTGATATTTTATTCCTTACTGTTGTGTTCTCCCTCTGGGTTGACAGCTGTCAGTGGCGTTTCCGGGTTTGTGCTCCATGTGGGTGTTGCCCCTGTCAGCTGTCAGCTCCGGTCGCTCCACTCTCATTGCTCCCAGCTGGTCCAAATTATGAATCATTGTTACCTTCTGCCCGCTCATGTGACCCGCACCTGTCATTACTTATGTGATTTCTTTCTGACATTATTTAAGGGCGACTATTTTCATTTCTTGTTGCCGCAGTCTTGATTTGCTCTTTCCTCGTCTCCACCAGAACGCAGCCCTCGTTCTGGTGCGCTAAATCCATAAGTTTGCTTGCTTGTTTGAATTTTGTGTTGGAGCACTGTTTTGAATTTTGTGTTTTGTTGTTTCCAATAAATCTCACAAACTCACAGTTCAACGCGCGAGTCTTCCTCTCTGTCCCGAGGGGCAATTCATGACAGAAGACTGCGTCCAGTAAGAGACCCAACTGCTGTGGCTTGTGGGTTTTTGTTTTCTGTTTCACTCACCTGTTCGTGGAGTTCATTATGTCCCTAGTACGCCGACCTCCAGCAATCAAGGGGAGATTGGCAGCTGGATCCCCAAGCCTGGAGGAGGAATGAGCCGCCGAATTCATCCAGGGTTTTGTGGATGAAGCCCTCACCTCCCGCAGCCCAAAGAAGATCTGGGAGAAAGTGAATTCGGCAACTGTTATTGTCGAGGCGCACCCTGAGTTGTGGAGGCATGCCCAGTTTGCAGACTTGCTGGCCACGCTCTCCGTGCTGCAACAATCTTCCCCAGGCTGACGTGGGGGCCACCTCCAGCGAGCCCGAAGCCATTGCAGAAGTGCGCTCCGCGGCAGATGCTCTGCTCCACCTCCAATTTGCACATTCCTGCTCCCACTCCACTGGCTCCACGACACTGCCATCCAGCTCTAGACCGTCGGAGGAATACCCCCATCTCTCAGGCAGCAGTATTTCCTCCACTGAGGTCGAAGACTCCCACAGCAGTCCCCTCTTCTGGTTTTTCTTCTCCGGCTGTCACATCAGCTTTTCCTCCCGTTGCTGCTGCCTCGTCCTCTTCCTTGACAATTCCTCACCATGTCTGCAGGGGCGGCTCCTCCACATTCACTGAGGGGCCCACATCCACTGAAGTCACGGAGAGGGATGATTTCCACCCAGCTGCAGCAGAAGACATTACACCCAGGGAACTCAGGCAAGTGTTTTTCAACTCTCATTCCATTAAACATAAATTATCTTACCTGATTCCCGGTGGTGAGGCTCAGCCAATGCAGTCCTCTGAGTCCTCACCATCTGCTGCAGCCATAAACTGTTCACCTGCTCTCTCTGTGTCTCCTCTTGTCCCCCTTGAGTGTCCGCCGGCCCCAGGAATGAGCTGCTGGGCTATGGAGGAGCCGCGGCTCTGGAAGACCTGGTTCCAGCCCCGCAGCCACGGTTTGGACGGAGGGAGAGCGCTGCGACCGTGTTGAAGCCTGTGCCAACAATGAAGCGTCCCCTGGCCTCAGCAGAACAGGATCCAGTGCCAGCAGGAAGCCAAACTCCTGTGTCCATGCCGGGCGAGCCACCTGTGTAGGTCACATCGCTGGGGGGGTCCCGGGACTGCATCCACAATCATGCCTGCTGCTGGGGCCACTGCAGCAGAGCCGGATTTGGACCTCCAGAGGGCTGGGCCCAAGACGTCGCCATCTGTATCAACGGAGTCCTGGACGGCGGTGGAGCTCGAGCTCAGGCAAGTGCTCTCCTTTGTTTTCATTGTTTCACTTTTAGAGAGATCTTGTCGCGCTCTTGGCGAGGAGAGCTAAGTGCAGCTGTCAGCTGCACCTGAGCTCACCTCGCCGGGCTCCACTGCCGCCGGTGACCCTGACCCTGTTTCTCTGCCTCTCTTGCCTGAGCTTTCCCCCAGGGTCACCGAGAATCGTCCAGCTTCGCTAAAGGTCTCTGTGGGTCTGGCCTCACCGCCTGAGATCTCCGTGGGTCCAGCTCCCTCCCCCTGCTGAGGTTGTCGCGAGTGCTCTGTCCCAGCCCAGGACTTCCGAGGGTGCTGCTTCCCCATTGGCTGAGGTCATCACAGATGCTCCGTCCCAGCCTGGGACCTCCGTGGGTGCTGCTCCCCCTCCGGATGAGGTCGTCGCGGGGGCTCCATCCCAGCCCGGGACCTCCGTGGGTGCAGTTTCATCTCAGTCCGGGTCTCCATGGATGCTGTGTCTCAGTTGGGGTCTGTCATGGGTGCTCCGTCCCAGCCCGGGACCTCCGTGGGTGCAGTTCCATCTCAGTCTGGGTCTCCGTGGGTGCTGTGTCTCAGTCGGGGTCCGTTGTGGGTGCTGCGCCCCAGCCTGAAACCTACTTGGGTGCTGTGCTCCATTGTTGGCCTGCCGTGGGCGTTACGCTCCAGCCCGGGGGCCACCGTGGGTGCAGCTATGGCCCAGTCCGGACCCACCGTGGGTGCAGCTATGTTCCAGTCCGGGCCCACCGCGGGTGCAGCTCTGCTCCAGTGCAGGACCACCACGGGTGCAGCTCTGCTCCAGCCTGGAGCCACCAAGGGTGCAGTTCCGCTCCAATCCGGAGCACCAAGGGTGCAGCTTCGCTCCAGCCCGGAGCCACTGAGGGTGCTGCAGAGAAGTCCAAAACCGTCATGGTCCCCTTTCCTCTGCCAGATGCCGTTGTGGTTCCTCCTCCTCTGCCAGGCGCCGTTGTGGTTCCTCCTCCTCTGCCAGGCGCCGTCGTGGTTCCCCCTCCTCTGCCAGGCACCGTCGAGGTTCCCCCTCCTCTGCCAGACACCATTGTGGTTCCCTCTCCTCTGCCAGGCGCTATCATGGTTCCCCCTCCTCTGCCAGGCGCTGTCGTAGTTCCCCCTCATCTGCCAGACGCCGTTGTGGTTCCCCCTCCTCTGCCCAAGGTCGTCGTGGTTCCCTCTCCTCTGCCCGAGGTCATCGTGGTTCCCTCTCCTCTGCCCGAGGTTGTCGTGGTTCCCTCTCCTCACCCTGACATTGTCATGGTTTCCCCGACTCCTCTATCTAGCCCGCCATTAGCTCTTCCTGTTGTGCAGCCACCTCATGCACCACCCTTTCTGTTCAGATGGCTAAAAACTCTGGCAGACCACCCAACAGACTGTGCCACAGGGTTGGGTGGCCCACGTTCTCTGGTAGGCCACCCAACTCTTTCCATCATGCCATCTGCCGGGCCTGGGCCTTTGGCCGCCCACCTGAACTGTCCAGCTCTTCGGTCCAGGGGGTTTTGCCTGGTGTGGGTCCTGAGCGGGGTTTTGTTTTGTTCCCTCCTAGCCTGTGCCTCCCACCACCCACCTGGGGTGGATTATTGTTGTGCTCCTATGGGGGGAGGGGGGTCTTTCTTTTTCTTTTGATGTTACCCTGGGGTGTCTGGTATCCACTCCTGGAGAAGGGGGCTCTGTCATGAGATGAGCACTGGAGGTTTCCGCCATGCTCACTCTGCACGGTGGCGCAGTGGTTTAGCACTGTGGCAGCACAGTTTTACTCTCGGCCGGGGGATCGCGGGGATCATGAGATCGTGGGTTCGATCCCAGCCCCCGACCAACAGTGAGCTGTGTGGAGTTTGCATGTTCTCCCCGTGTTGCATGGGTTTACTCCGGGATTTCTCCGGTTTCCTCCCGCATACCAAAAACATGTAGGTTTAGGGCGCTCGCGCACGCAGCGACCAGCAGCCAATGGCTTGTCACCAGACTGCAAACCAAGTCTACCTACGGGTACAAATAAGTAACAAAAAAAAAAAAAAAAAAAAAAAAAAATTGTTGTAAATCTTTGTAATTGTAATCTTTCAGCAAGGGTGCATGCGCACGCAGCGACCGGCAGTGGGTGAAAAAAGCTGTGTCTTTGTTTTTATGCATTTTTTTTTCCACAATATTTCTTATTGAACCTTTTTTACAAACATAACACAAACAATCAAACACTAAAGTAATTTAAAAAAATTAAAAAATAAAATAAAAAATAAAAAATAAAAATTGTACTAAAAACACCAACAACCACTAACAAAGGCAGGTCTTCAACAATGCTCCTCTATTTAGTCTAGGCAATCCATTACATAAGTATACATATTATACATTCACCAGTTTGGAATTTACAAGGTCCACACACATCATTCACCTTCTTCCTCAAAAGTTATGTTTAAATTCTTTACATAATCAATGAAAGGTCTCCATATTTTCTCAAACACAATTTCCTTTGATTTCAGTATGTATGTTATTCTTTCTAGTGGAAGGTTTAACATCTGTCTTAACCACTGAGTCACATCTGGTCTATGAGTCTTTTTCCACAGTATTGCAATACATTTTTTGGCGTTAACCAAACTGAGGTCTATGAATGCTCTTTCACTCTTATTAAAGTTATGCTTTTCTGGATACAGACCCAACAAAAACAATTTAGGATTCAATAGGATTTGTTTTGAAATTATTTTTTCAATTGTTACCCTCACCTCTTCCCAAAACATTCTAATTTTTCTACATTCCCATAAACAATGAAATAGGGTTCCTTTACTTTCCATACATTTTGTGCACGTATTTGGTATGTTTTTGTTATCTATTTAACTCCACCGGTGTAACATACATCCGCATTAACCATTTAAAATGTATCAATTTAAGACGTACATTTATTGATATGGTTTGAGCTTCTGTACAAGCCAATTCCCATTGTTCCTCTGAGATTTCAGTTTGCAGGTCTTCTTTCCAATAATTCAATCTTTTCTGAGTTTTCACTTGAGGATAGTGTCAATGAGTTATAAAACTCTGAAATAATACCCTTTTTCTTACTATCTTTTGTCAAAATTTTTTCCAAGAATAAGTAGGTCGGATGAGAGCATTATTTTGATCTGATCGAATAAAGTTCCTAAGCTGAAGATATTTTAAAAAAAAATGTGTTCTATTAAGATTAAATTTGATCCTCAGTTCTTCAAAAGACATTATGTTATCTGAACATGACAGATATAAATCTTGAATCTTTTGAATCCCTTTTAAATTCCATACTTGAAATACAGCATCCGCTCTCCCTGGTTTAAAATATTGATTACCCCATAATGGGCTAAATTGTGACGGTAAGTGTGGTTCTTTTAAATATTTTGTGGTTTCACACCATATTTTGATCATATGCTTTACAAATGGATTTTTAACTTGTTTCTGTAATTTTTTTGCCAAGTCTGAGTATATGAATATGGGAAGAGGTAAAGGTAAATTGTATGATTCCATTTCAGTCCAGTGAGGAAGATCATTTGATGAAAAATAATATGTCATAGACCTCAGTTGTGCTGACCAGTAATACAACATAAAGTTTGGACATTTCAGACCTCCACGACCAAATGGTAAATATAGTAAGGACAGACGTAATCTAGCCTTCCTATTGTTCCATAAAAATTCCACTAACTTTTTTTTAATTCTTGAGAATAGATCTGAAGGTGGTGGTAAAGGAATGTATTGAAAAAAATAAAGTATTTTGGGTAAAATATTACTTTTAAGTATATTGATTCTCCCAATCATCGACATTGGTAGTGACATCCATTTCTGAAGTAACTCATTAATGTCTGTCATTAAGGCTTCATAGTTGGCACTGGCGACTCATTCTAGCTTAGGCACAATTTGAATTCCTAAATATTTAAACTGATTTACAGCATTGAATTGATTTACCTCAGGAGCTGGGTGATTTCTCTGGGTCTCATTTAGCATTAATATTGAAGATTTAGTTTTATTTATTTTATATCCTGATATTTCCCCAAAATTCTTTATTAAATTCAACAAGGTCGGGATTGATTTTTTAAGATTCGACATAAACAAAATTATGTCATCGGCATACAGGGAGATTTTATGTTCTGTTGGTCCTACTTTAATTCCATATATTTGTGGATGTAAACGTACTGCCATCGCCAAAGGTTCAATTGCCATAGTGAACAGTAAAGGTGAAAGTGGACAGCCTTGTCAACATCCTCTATTGATATTTATTGATTTTGAAATATTGCTGTTTGTTAGGATTTCTGCTGTAGCATTATTGTATATTATCTGAACCCATTTTATGAAATTATTTCCAAGTCCAAACCTTTGTAAGACTTCAAAAAGAAAGGGCCATTCGACCCTATCAAAGGCCTTTTCTGCATCCAGTGATGGGAGAGCTGTATCCGGTGCTTCTTTATTAGAATAGATAATATTAAATAGTCTTCTTACATTATGGAAGCCTTGTCTTCCCATTATAAAGCCATTCTGATCTCGGTTAATAATATTTGGTAATATTTCTTGTAGTCGTCTTGCTAAAATTTTACAGATTATCTTAAGGTCAGCATTTAATAGGCTTATTGGTCTCATATTTTCACATTTATTAGAGGGTTTACCTGGTTTTGGCAACAGTATAATTAAGGCATTATTCATGTATGGTGGTAAATTACTATTTTGGAATGCTTCTAAAACCATTTCCAAAAATGGTTTTATTAATTTATTCTTAAATTTTTTATAGAGGTCAACTGGAAGACCATCTGGTCCTGCACTTTTTCCTGATTTCATATTATCAATGGCTAGCCCAACTTCTTCTTGACTAATTTTAGACTCCAGTATCTCCCTGTTTTCATTTGGAATACACGGTATAGATAATCCGTCCAAAAACCCATTTAGTTTTGTTAAGTCAGTTTCATTTTTTGTATCATATAATTTTTCATAATAATCTCTAAAGGCACTATTAATTTCTAAAGGATCTACAACTGGCTGTTCGTTACTTATAATACTGGTAATTGGTGTTTTAAATTCTAATTGTTTAATCTGCCATGCCAATAATTTTCCTGATTTTTCACCTTGTTCATAAAAAGATTGCTTCAGTCTTAGAAGACTCGAGGCAGCTCTATTCGCTGATTTTTTGTCATATTCAGCTCTCAGAATCAGTAATTCGTTCTCTAACTTTGGATCACTTCCTGCATACACTTTTTCTTGAAGAATTTTTATTTTATGTTCCAATTGGACTCTCTCCTCTCGAGTCTTCTTAGATTTTGAACCTGTATAACTAATAATATGCCCCCTAATAAAAGCTTTGAAAGCCTCCCACTTTATACATGCTGATGTTTGTGTAGTATTGATATCAAAGAACTCATCTATCTGTTTTTCTATGTATTTAACAAATTCCTCATCCTGAAGCCATTTATGCTGAAATTGCCACCTCCCTGGTTCCTTTGTCAATTTCTTATCTACATATATTAGACAGCAGGGTGCATGATCAGAGATCACAATATTATCATAGAAGCAGTTTTGAATCTTGGACCTTAATTCTGTGGAGATCAAAAAATAGTCAATACGTGAGAATGTCTTATAGGTATTAGAATAACAAGAATAGGCTTTAACTTGTGGTTTCATTTCTCTCCATATACAGTGGGGTAAAAAAGTATTTAGTCAGCCACCGATTGTGCAAGTTCTCCCACTTTAAAGATGAGAGAGGTTTCCAATTTTCATCATAGGTATACCTCAACTATGAGAGACAAAATAAGAAAAAAAAAATCCAGAAAATCACGTTGAAGGATTTTTAATGAATTAATTGGTAAATTCCTCGGTAAAATAAGTATTTGGTCAATAACAAAAGTTCATCTCAATACTTTGCTATATACCCTTTGTTGGCAATGACAGAGGTCAAACGTTTTCTGTAAGTTTTCACAAGGTTTTCACACACTGTTGCTGGTATTTTGGCCCATTCCTCCATGCAGATCTCCTCTAGAGCAGTGCTGTTTTGGGGCTGTCGCTGGGCAACACAGACTTTCAACTCCCTTCAAAGATTTTCTATGGGGTTGAGATCTGGAGACTGGCTAGGCCACTCCAGGACCTTGAAATGCTTCTTACGAAGCCACTCCTTCGTTGCCCGGGCGGTGTGTTTGGGATCATTGTCATGCTGGAAGACCCAGCCACGTTTCATTTTCAATGCCCTTGCTGGTGGAAGGAGGTTTTCACTCAAAATCTCACGATACATGGCCCCATTCATTCTTTCCTTTACACGGATCAGTCGTTCTGGTCCCTTTGCAGAAAAACAGCCCCAAAGTATGATGTTTTCACCCCCATGCTTCACAGTAGGTATGATGTTCTTTCTTCTCCAAACACGACAAGTTGAGTTTTTACCAAAAAGTTCTATTTTGGTTTCATCTGACCATATGACATTCTCCCAGTCCTCTTCTGGATCATCCAAATGCTCTCTAGCAAACTTCAAACGGGCCTGGACATGTAGTGGCTTAAGCAGGGGGACACGTCTGGCACTGCAGGATTTGAGTCCCTGGCGGCGTAGTGTGTTACTGATGGTAGCCTTTGTTACTTTGGTCCCAGCTCTCTGCAGGTCATTCACTAGGTCCCCCCGTGTGGTTCTGGGATTTTTGCTCACCGTTCTTGTGATCATTTTGACCCCACGGGGTGAGATCTTGCGTGGAGCCCCAGATCGAGGGAGATTATCAGTGGTCTTGTATGTCTTCCATTTTCTAATAATTGCTCCCACAGTTGATTTCTTCACACCAAGCTGCTTACCTATTGCAGATTCAGTCTTCCCAGCCTGGTGCAGGTCTACAATTTTGTTTATGGTGTCCTTTGACAGCTCTTTGGTCTTGGCCATAGTGGAGTTTGGAGTCTGACTGTGTGAGGTTGTGGACAGGTGTCTTTTATACTGATAACGAGTTCAAACAGGTGCCATTAATACAGGTAACGAGTGGAGGACAGAGGAGCCTCTTAAAGAAGAAGTTAGAGGTCTGTGAGAGCCAGAAATCTTGCTTGTTTGTAGGTGACCAAATACTTATTTTACCGAGGAATTTACCAATTAATTCATTAAAAATCCTTCGATGTGATTTTCTGGATTTTTTTTTCTCATTTTGTCTCTCATAGTTGAGGTATACCTATGATGAAAATTGGAGACCTCTCTCATCTTTTAAGTGGGAGAACTTGCACAATTGGTGGCTGACTAAATACTTTTTTGCCCCACTGTATCTCGCAATCTCAATTCTTTCATAAAATGATTAATGATCATCCTGCATCCATTGTGCATACAGTCCAGTCCTGTTGATCTATCTATACCGGGATTTAATGTACAATTAAAATCCCCTGCTATTATATGTTGCCCTGTAAGTGAAGATAAAATAAGAAATAAATTAGTAAAGAAATTTTGATCATCTATATTGGTACCATATAAGTTCACCAGATTTATATTTTCTAATAACAAAGATCCTTGAATAATTAGATATCTTCCAAATTTGTCTCAAATTACATTTTTCACTTGAAATGGGATTGATTTATGTATGAGAGTCATAACTCCCCTGGCTCGGGATGAAAATGATGACGTGAATACACTTCCTTGCCATCTTCTCCTAATTCTTTTTACATCCTCCTCTATTAGATGAGTTTCTTGTAAAAACACAATTTTTGAACCTATGTCTTTTATTTTATTCATAACTTGTTTAAGTTTTTTTAAATTTTGTAGACCTCTGCAATTCCATGAAGTTAAATTAAGATTAACGCTTTGGTCTATGATCAATAAGGA
This sequence comes from Pholidichthys leucotaenia, assembly GCA_020510985.1. Classification (NCBI taxonomy): domain Eukaryota; kingdom Metazoa; phylum Chordata; class Actinopteri; order Cichliformes; family Pholidichthyidae; genus Pholidichthys; species Pholidichthys leucotaenia. The sequence goes on along the minus strand of CM035840.1, from coordinate 58,943,738 downwards.
GTTTGAGATTACCTCGCAATGTAAACATGCTCATACAGAGAAGCAAAAACATGAGTGGTTGAACATTCATCCTACAAACTACACACAAACAAATTCCCCCTTCCCACATTCGTGGTAATCCCCCCAAAATCAAAAAAAAAATTCCGTCTCCCGCTATAGCCATTGACTGCTCCACACACGCGAGGACCAGCCAAAGCCACTCCTTCTTCATCCTCCCAATCACCCTAACTCTACTGCTTTTAATGATGTAACATTAACTCTCTTCTGTAGTTTTCCAACTTAACTCCAAAATTTTATAGCAACTTTGTACATCATAGTTTTTTTTTTTTAATATATAATACAATCTATATTTTGTAAACTTGCTATATGCTTCAGATCAGTCAGATGCCTGTGCAAATACTTAAATATTCTACCTTATATTTTGTTCATCTTTAGCTCCCACCAGTCTCTTCTTGGATCTTCTTGATGAACTCCTGCGCCTCCTCAGGGGTCTTGAAGATGTGGGTTCTGCCCTTATACGTGACCAGCAGTCTTGCAGGATAAATCACTCCATGACGAATCCCAAGGTTGCGCAGCTCTTTACGGATGGGGTTGAACTGTTTCCTTAATTGTTGGATTCCTGTGGCCAAATCTGGGTAGAACCGCACCTGCTGATCCTGGTATTTAATTTCTCCTTTGGCTCGCGCCGCGTTGGAGATCGTCATCCTGTCTCTGTAGCAGAGGAACTTCACAATCAGCGTCCTCGGTGATGCCTTGTTATCTCTCGGTGGGCCAATTCGGTGGGCGCTTTCTAAGACGACTGATGACTGCAACTCCGCGTTGTTCAGCGCTTCTAGGATCCACTTTTCCAAAAAGGAGCATGGATCCAGACCCTCCGTTCTCTCCGGGAGACCCACCAGCCTCAGGTTGTTCCGTCTCGACCGGGATTCTAAATCCAGAACATTATCTTCCAGACGTTTATTTTTTAATTCCAATGTGCGCACCTTTAATTGTAGGCCGGTGACATCATCCTCAGCACTGGCAATTCGGAGCTCCACCTCATTCTCATTCCTTCAATCACTGCTATAATCCCATCAAATTTAGTGGAGAAGTCTGCTCTCATTGAACTAATGGCAGCGAGCACCGCATCTGTGCCGTCACCAGCAGTCACCGCTCCTCCGCTAGCTTGTTCCGCCATATCTGGGGATTTTTCTGCTGCGTCACAGACGTGAAAGTCCGTTAACTTGGACTGTTTCGGCGGTTCAGTTTTTCCTCCACCTGATTTCCCAGCCTTAGGCTTTACCGGCATGTCCTCGCCCAAACGCTGGGATAGTTTTTGTTCCAATTGAGAGAGTTATTTGCCGATTTTTTTATTTTTAGGAGCAGAGTAGAGGGAAGCACGTCCTCCTACGTGGCGGCCATAACCGGAAGTCGTTTTTATGCATTTTAATGTGTTTCAACGTAATTCTCTGTGTCGTTTTTGTCCTTGAATGTTTGTGGACTATATAACAAAGAGCTCCCTGGTTCCATCAGTATGGATTTCCTCCTTGTTTTTGCACTGTTGTTTTTTTCCTACCGGCTCTTTGTCTTGGAGGTAAGCACGATCGCGATCATGCCGGGAAGAATACAGTATTCCAGAGACATGTTACTGCATTTAAACATGGATAATGCAGCATCTGTGTTTGAGTCCGTGCCGCAACTGCCGGACTTTATTTTAAGAGATTTTCATGGACACAGCGATGAAAAGAGAGACAAGAGGAGGAAACGCGGAAAGCGTGGAGGCGTAAGATTAAACCTGAGGAGGTGTCAGCTTAACCGCATTCCTCTTCCTTCCGTTATTATGGGGAACGTACAATCCCTGAGAAATAAAGTGGATGAAATTCAAGGGAATGTACGATATCAGAAGGATTTCAAGAACTGCTGTGTCATGGCTTACACAGAGACTTGGCTTACGGCGCATGACCGGGATGCGGACCTGTGTATTGACGGCTGTGGAGCCTCACTTCACTCGGATCAGCAGGAAGAGGTAACGGGAAAACGTCAGAGGGGTGGCATATGTTTATACATTAATAAACAGTACTGTACATCTGCCGCGGTCAGAGAGCGCATCTGTACACCCGATGTGGAGCTTCTGTCCGTATCGCTAAGCCCCTTTTAGCTGCCCCGCGAGTTCCCCCAACTTTTCATAACGACTGTGTACATTCACCGGAGAGCAGATGCTGACTCCGCCTCCAGCACCGTCTTTGATGTGGTACAGCGGTTGCAGTCGATTTCCCCAGAGGCTCCAAATTTTATCCTAGGGGATTTTAACCATGTTTCTTTAAAGAAGACACTTAAAAACTTTTATCAGTATGTCTCCTGCCCAACCAGGCGAAAAAAGACATTGGACCTGTGCTATGGATCCATTGAGAGGGCCTATAAATCTATTCCCCTTCCTCCTTTAGGATACTCAGATCACAACTGTGTACATTTGCTGCCCACATATGAAACTGCTCTCAGAAGAGACAAGGCGAAGACCAGAGACATAAACGTGTGGACAGAGGATACAGTGCACTGCCTCCAGGAATGCTTTAACTGTACGGACTGGGAGGTGTTCACACTGGCCTGCGGAGAAGATTTGGACTCTTTAGTGGACGTGACATGCTCATACATGGCTTTCTGTAGAGACATGATCATTCCACGTAAACGTGTCAAAATATATCCCAACAACAAGCCATGGGTTACAAAATCAGTTAAATCCTGCTTACAGAGGAAAGCACTTGCCTTTAAACAGGGGGTTGTTTCTGAGCTGCAGGTTGCCACAAAAGAGCTGAAGGCCGAAATTTTAAGAGCAAAACAGAATTATAAATCAGAGTTGGAAAGCAAGATGGCAACAAAGAAACTTGGTTCAGCCTGGGCCAGTATGAAAACTATTGCAGGCCTTCAGAGCACAGAGCGCAGCAATCATGTGTTTTTAGATGGTTTTAGTTCAGACACAGAGCTGGCTAATGCTCTTAATTGTTTTTATGGTTGTTTTGACTCCTTTGATTTTAGCACAGAAACCCAGGGTTTGAAACAGAAACTCAAAGACAATCAGCACTTTAATATTGAGGTGCAGGATGTTAAAAGGGCGTTCTGTGCTGTAAAAGTGAACAAAAGTCAGGGCCCTGATAATATACTGTATTTAGGCGCTTGGTAAAGTCCTGTGCACATGAGCTGAGTCCTGTATTTCGCTACATTTTCAATAAGTCCTTATAGACACAACATGTGCCTAAGATCTGGAAAGATGCTGTGGCTGTCCCCGTTCCAAAATCCAGCTGTCCTAAAACGGTAAATGATTTTAGACCAGTTGCTTTGACTTCAATTTTAATGAAAATTTTTGAAAAACTGGTCAGATTTGAGGTCCTAAAACAGACTGGGCATGCATTGGATCCTTTGCAGTTTGCCTACAGGCCTCACAGAGGAGTGGAGGATGCCACTGTCACTCTGTTTAACATGCTTTTTAAACATCTGGATTTTAATGGGACACACGCCAGACTTTTATTTGTGGACTTTTCCTCCGCCTTTAATACAATCCAACCTCATATTTTAGTTGAAAGGCTCCTGCAACAATTTGATTTGAGTAAATAATCTGGTGGGTTGGATTCTGGATTTTTTAACCAACAGGACACAGAGAGTAAGGGGTCAATGGTACATTGTCTGACCAAAAGTGTTCTTCTACTGGCTCTCCACAGGGGTGTGTGTTGTCACCACTACTCTTCATCCTGTACACAAACATGTGTCAGAGCTGACATGACAACAGACACATTATAAAGTATGCTGATGATTCAGTTGTTGTCAGTCTCCTCCAGGATGGTGAGAGTGGCCACGGCCCAGTAGTTGATGATTTTGTTCACTGGTGTGAGGATTCCTACCTGCAGCTGAATACGACAAAAACTAAAGATATGATTATTGACTTTAGGAGGAAAACTCCCAGGCACGATGTCACTGTACTAAAAGGCCAGATCACTGAATGTGTACAATCCTACAAATATCTTGGGACGATTATTTTTTTTTTTTTTGTTACTTATTTGTACCCGTAGGTAGATTTGGTTTGCAGTCTGGTGACAAGCCACCGGCTGCCGGTCGCTGCGTGCGCGAGCGCCCTAAACCTACATGTTTTTTTGGTATGCAGGAGGAAACCGGAGAAATCCCGGAGTAAACCCACGCAACACAGGGAGAACATGCAAACTCCACACAGCTCACTGTTGGTCGGAGGCTGGGATCGAACCCACGATCTCATGATCCCCGCGATCCCACGGCCGAGGGTAAACTGTGCTGCCACAGTGCTAACCACTGCGCCACCGTGCAGCAGATTATTGATAGTAATTTAAACTTTGAAGAGAACTGTGAAAGGGTCAGCAAAAAGGGTCAGCAACATTTGCATTGTTTAAGGAAACTTGCACGCTTCCAAACTGACCGAACCATAATGACAATGTTTTATCGGGCTTTTATTGAATCTGTTTTATCCTTTTCTTTAGTGTCATGGTTTGGTCAGATAAAACTGAAACAGAGGAAATCCTTGGATCAGGTAGTTAGATGGTCCAGTCGTTTGCTTAGTGAGTCACAACTGAGTCTGACATCCTTGTACACCAGACAGGTACAGAGGATTTCTACCTCCATTTTAAATGATGACTCCCACCCTTTGCACTGCCACTTTCAGCTTCTTCCCTCCAGATGGAGGTTTGCTGTCCCAAAAAGTAAAACCCAGCGCTACAAAAGCAGCTTTGTTCCTGCTGCTGTTAAAGAATTGAACAAGATGTAACAATATATTGCACATAATTTAGTTACCCATTTAGTAATTTTACTTTATATTTACTTATTTTTGTAGGTTTTTTATTTGGGTTCTAAATCTTTTATTGGGTTTTAGACTTTTGAGTTTTTAACCTCTCTGACTAGTCTTTAACTTTTTAATATGACCCTTCTCTCTTATCTCTTTGTTTTTTCTCTTATCTCTTTGTCCTTTGTCCTGATTGGTGGAGCCTTGAGCACTTTTATCATGTTTATAGTCAGCTACATGTGTGCCTGTGTTTGTGTTCATGCTGAATGTAACTGTGGTTTGTAAATATGGATGTCACCTGACTGCAAAACAAATCTACCTACAGGTACAAATAAAGTAGCCTGAACCTGAACCTCCCTTTCGGGGTCACCGCAGCGTATCATCATCTGATATTTTGATGGTCTGTGCACTTGATTTGGCAAAAATTTTATATCGTTTTGGTATGACCCGGTTTTGAACCCACAACCTTCTGGCTGTGGAGCAGATGCTCTACCACTAATCATAATTTAATAGTTGTGTTTCTCACCTTGAATATCAAAATAGTTGCAGTCTTAAAGAGCCGACTAAATACCGGAGTGGTGGCCTAGTGGTAGAGTATCTACCCCACAGCCAGAAAGTTTTGGGTTCATGATCAGGTCATACCACAGATGATATAAAAATCTCACCAAATCAAATGTTCAGACCATGACAATATCAGATGATGACAGGCTGTGGTGACCCTGAAAGGGTACAGCTGAAAGATCACAATTGTAGGTCTCCAACCTAATGCTCATGTCTTGCCAATGTGCAAAGAACCTCTATAAAATGTATTCCTGATGTAAGTGTGCTGTTGGTAAACAGCGACCTCCTGCAATGAGGCAGTTCTTCAGGGAAAAGGTTGTCAATGGAGGAGCCATACCAGGTTTTTGACATTCGTCTCTACAATGTAAAGAAAGTGTAACCCAGTGTTAAAAACGTGGATGGAGTTATGAATGTCGATACCGCTTTAAGAAGAAGGGGGGACATTCATTTCACAATGGGAGTAGATAGTTTAACGTGAATTAAATTAGAAATATTGATACCGCTTTTAAAAAGAAAAACACCCATTTCACAATGGGAGTAAATGATTTAAATATGAATATTTAAATAAATATATATTCATAAATAGTTAGGAACGTTTTCTAGAAGGTTCTGATAAAGTTCCTAGTATTGTGTGTTGATATTTTGAGTAACCAATGGCTGCGCCGTTGCTGGGTCACGCCACCCAATGGGTTAAGCGCTCTCTCCCTGAGTCTGGGATGACTTGCATTTTTGGCTCAGTCACACCAGACGCCGAAAGACAAAGACCAGAGAGGGAGACGGTCCTTGGTGATATGGTGACGCTAGCGTGCTGGTAGCAGCCTTTGACTGGATAAAACCCTTGAAACTGGTAAGCCTAAACCAAAATGAGAAATGAGACATTGCGGTATTGCCAAATTCTAATGCCCCATCTATTAAATTTTAAGATTGGGATCCAAAGGCTGTCGACGCCGTTGAGCGCGGGAACCCCATTGACGCACGAGCCACTTAGCATGGTCAGGTTCTTTTCTTTTTTTTTTTCTTTGGACTGGTTTGACCAGAGCGTGGATCTCCAGATCTGGATGGCGAGCCGAAGCCCGAACCCTATGAACAGCTAAAGGTGACTCCACTAGTCACCTGGAAAGGACCAAAAAAGGACTGAACACATTGTAAATATATATTTGGAGTATTTTGTTTTTATTTTTTCTATTGTATCGTGCTGTGTATTTATTTATGTGTACATATTTGTAAATAATATGCATAGTTGCAAGTTCCATATACGGCTGTGTATGTGTCATCTGTTGTTGCACCTCCCAGGCTCCTACGAACCCAGAGTCGGTCTGACCTGGCCCAATTATCCCTTTTCCCTCAGGTAGTAAAGTTAAGGTAAATACATTGCCATAACACACCACTACCAAAAAGGGTACTACACCTAAAGTGAGTAGGTGTTAGTTAGTAAGGGTTACACACAAAAATCTGGCGAGCGCAGGTGTTAGTGTGTGTTACAGTGGTATACTGTATTGTTACAAAAGCATCTGTCTCTGATTGGATTTCAGCCAAGAAGACCTCAAGCTTCAAGGGATCTTAGGTTTGAATGAAGGCACTGCCAGAATTTGTTCTATACCCTTTTGTAGTGGAAATGGCTAATTCTTTGAGTTATCATTTGTATTTAAGTTAGATAGATAGATAGATACATACATACATACTTTATTTCGAACAAAAAAGTATAACAAAAACAAAACAAATGACAAATGCAATAAAGTAACAGTATACAGTGTTCGAAAGGGAGAAGGAAGAAGTGAACACTTATTAATTCCAACTCCTCTTTTCCATAAATACACCCAAGTTCTCAGCAAGAGTACAACGTTGATCATTTCTATGACAAATCTATTGAGCACATAATTCTCACTTCATTGTGCAAAATTCTGTTTGCTGTTGCACAAAATAGTTGGGGTTTTTTTTTCTGTTTGGCAGAACTTTCTGCTTAAATACCTCCACCAAGGAGGTAATGTAATCAGGGTGGTTTGCCTGGCTGTCGGTCTGGTCTGTCTGTCCATCTGTTTGTCTGTCTGTTAGCAGGATTACTCAAAAACTACTGGATGGATTTTGATGAAATTTTTTTACCAGATGTAGCCCTTGGGCCAAGAACGAACCCATTTTGAAGATGATCTGAGAATGCATATCTTCACCAAGGACCTTGTTTGCATTTGTGCAGGAGGATTACACAAAACCTACTGGGTGGATTTGGATGAAAATTTTTACCAGAGCTGGTCCTTGGCCTAGAGAGGAAGCCATGACATTTTGGAGATGATCCCAGAATGCATACCTCCACCAAGGCTCTTATCTTCTCACAGTGTGTTTGCAAGAATCCTCCAAAACTACTGGATAGACTTTGATGCAATTTTCACCAGAACTGGCTCATGGCCTACACACAAACCATTACATTTTGGAGGTGCTCCATGAGGGATGGAAGGAGCTTTGGTGGAGGTATGCGCTCTCTGAGTGCTTTTCTAGTTTACAAATACATCAGTTTAACGGGATTTTTTGGGGCAATCCTGTGCTTTTCTTGTCATGTTATATACAATAGCATCACAGTAGATTATGGAAAAAAGCACCAGCTTTAAAAATGACCATATAGGACATTTTCTGTTGGAGGACAGTCTGAAACCTGGGATATCCAAGGTCAGCAGAAGCTTCAAAATTAGAACTTTATAAATTTAAGGACAAAGTTCCACTGGTTATATGCTCATCTTTTATATGCAGTCTAGGATCCTAACCATCCATCTTAAACATCACAGAGTTATGTAGCAGACTGCAACTCACCTGCAGGTGGTAGACTCAGAAATAAGAGGGAGGGATGAACAGTCTTCGCTGTCACTGCCACGCTTCTGGCCATCTTTACAGCAGTCCTCGATGGACATTTGCTGTGCTCCTATGAACAGTAAACACATCTCAGGCTATGTCTTTGAATATCTTCACCTAAAAAAATATGGCTTTTTTTAAAGAAGCATAAGCACCTGTTGTCATTTACTGCCACATCTGTACTTGAGTCTAATTGTCAATTGTGCATTTGATTAAATATGATAGTCATGATCATTTTTATGAAAAATAACTATTACTTCTTTGACAAGTCAATTTATTTTGACAAAATTCAATCTGACATGTTTTGTTTGTTTTTTGATTAATTGAGATAAAATGGTTATCTCTGCTGAACCACTAAAACCAACAAATAAAAAATATGTTGAAGTAGCCAAAATTCTGTCAGTTGTTTCTTTCTTTTTTTTTTTGCCAAGCACGATGAGTGATGGATAAGTTGTTGGAGACTTAACAGAGGCTTTCTGACTGGAGAACAACCAACTGAGTAATAATCTGGCTGTTTATTCACACGGATTAGACAGAGTGGAATGCCTGGACTCTGTAAACAATCAGCAATCACATCAAGCACATTCATTTCCCTGAGGCTTGTGTAATCTGCCAAACATAAAAATACATTTGACAGATTGACTTGTTGGACTTCTTGGTTTTATTGCCTATGGCTCACATAAGGATCATTACAAAAACAGTTAACTGACCATATTTTCGCAAGCAAAGACTGGAAGAAAAAAACAGACAGTCAATGATGGAGGAGCTCAGCCTGATGAATTCACCCCGAGAGTGCTCAGATCTCTTGACTACTGACCATGACCTTGAGCTGAACTTGGATGCAAGCCTACCTGAAGATCATTGTGAGTATGTTTGGTGACCACTGATACAACTGCCCAGAAAGAGTAACAATTTTCATGATATCACCTAAATGCCCAGATCTGACCTTTGACCTTGACACTGACCATGAGCACAACCTGGATGCAGACCCACCTGAGGATCCTTGTGAGTGAGTTTGGTAACCACTTGGGCAAATTGCCCAGGAGGAGTAACAATTTTCATGAAATCCCCTGTTCCCAGATTTCCTGACCTCTGACCTTGACCTTGAGCACAACCTGGATGCAGGTCCACCAGAGGATAATTGTGAGTGAGTTTGGTGACCATCTGGGAATTGCCTTGGAGGAGTAGCAATTCCTGTGAAATGTGGATGGAGGCAAACCACGCCATCGTATTGGCTCCTTTGGACTTTGCCAGAATGAGCTAAAAAAAAAAAAAAAAAAAAAAACTAGGTCCCATTAACTGCACTTTTTCCACATGTTGAAAGCTCTCATGGGTCTTAATGAAAATTTTCTGACATACTTTGGCCAAACTGCCTTTAATTATTTAATTATTTCACCATCATTGTGAAGAGTCTTTTGCAACCTTCCTCAGAACTGCTCATTTCAGTGCATGTCTCTTCAAATGCCCAAGAACTCCACCCTCCCTGTTTTGTCACTATTGCTAATCTTAGCTGGCATAATTCCTAGCTCTGGGAGTGAGCCTGAGTCAACTAACATACATTTGTCTTAAAGTCTGAATGAAGTAAAGCATCACTGGTTGATAGGAGAGTGCGGTTTCAGTGGTCCATAGGAAAAGACTGGTCCCTGGAGTACAATAAGCAAAGAAACATTCACGAATGAGTTAATAGCTAAAACTGCTAGCATCAGCTAGCCACCCTGGGTCTTGGTTATAGAAAATAAATGAAAGAAAACCAAGCTAAAACAAAGCCTAAGAACAATGTATATGTTGAAGTGTTGGTAAATGAACAAGGATTCATGTGGGTTGAATATAAGGGCTGTGCGATATGTCAATATATATTGGATAACGATATAAACTCTATATAAACTCTATTGTTTATACTGGGATGTTGCAAAATACACATACTTCACCAAAGCTCCTCACACGCTTGTCAGCGCCCTTGCAGTGCACGCAGCACAACAGGTGTGTGGGTCGCCAGGCTTCACTCTGGCGGTTAGCACAGCAGCTAACTCCAAACTAATGGTTTGGTCAAACAGCTGCTACTTCTGTTTGTCAGGGATGTTGGACTGTTTCCCACTGTGCTGCATCGGACAGTGAAAACAAGCCCAGTGGTGTCCAAAATCTGTTAATTTTATTGTTATAGTTTACTACAGTATATAGTCCACTATATCTAAATTCACTATATAGCGTAGGGAGGGAGTGAGTGAACATTCCAAACACAGCATGATGTGTATGGCTGTGGAGGTGAACATAACTCCGTGGACACGTCTTAAAGGGGTGTACAGGTCTTAAAGGGCAAGCTCAATGTTATCATTATTTCCCCCCCTAAAAGATGTCTGGATCCAGATCGTAATCCGGATCACCACCAAAATCTAATCACCTGTCCCCGTGCCATTACACACCTTTCTTGAAAATTTCATCAAAATCCGTTCGGTACTTTTTGAGTGATGTTGCCAACAAACAGACAAACCATCCAACCAACGCTGCCGAAAACATTACTTCCTCCTCTTGGTGGAAGTAATTAGTAATAATTTTAATAGTCAAGTAGCCAAAATGTTGGTGTGTAGTCAAAGTAAATCTCATTATAATATTTAATGTTTTTCATCCAACATTAGGATGAGAGAGGGAGAAACATTAGAGGAATATTAACTGGATATTATTACATGTTTAAATAAAAGGAGAAAATTAATGCCAGATGAATTTGTACAATTGATTTTTTCAGTATATAATTTAAAATATAAAAAAGAAAGTCCTTTTGTGTGATTATTATATCTAAACTATAGAATGTACAAAAAATGTATATAGGTACGGTGGGGTAAAAAAGTATTTAGTCAGCCACCAATTGTGCAAGTTCTCCCACTTAAAAGATGAGAGAGGTCTCCAATTTTCATCATAGGTATACCTCAACTATGAGAGACAAAATAAGAAAAAAAAAATCCAGAAAATCACATTGAAGGATTTTTAATGAATTAATTGGTAAATTCCTCGGTAAAATAAGTATTTGGTCAATAACAAAAGTTCATCTCAATACTTTGTTATATACCCTTTGTTGGCAATGGCAGAGGTCAAACGTTTTCTGTAAGTTTTCACAAGGTTTTCACACACTGTTGCTGGTATTTTGGCCCATTCCTCCATGCAGATCTCCTCTAGAGCAGTGATGTTTTGGGGCTGTCGCTGGGCAACACAGACTTTCAACTCCCTCCAAAGATTTTCTATGGGGTTGAGATCTGGAGACTGGCTAGGCCATTCCAGGACCTTCAAATGCTTCTTACGAAGCCACTCCTTCGTTACCCGGGCGGTGTGTTTGGGATCATTGTCATGCTGAAAGACCCAGCCACGTTTCATCTTCAATGCCCTTGCTGGTGGAAGGAGGTTTTCACTTAAAATCTCACGATACATGGCCCCATTCATTCTTTCCTTTACACGGATCAGTCATCCTGGTCCCTTTGCAGAAAAACAGCCCCAAAGTATGATGTTTCCACTCCCATGCTTCACAGTAGGTATGGTGTTCTTTCTCCTCCAAACACAACAAGTTGAGTTTTTACCAAAAAGTTCTATTTTGGTTTCATCTGACCATATGACATTCTCCCAATCCTCTTCTGGATCATCCAAATGCTCTCTAGCAAACTTCAGACGGGCCTGGACATGTACTGGCTTAAGCAGGGGGACACGTCTGGCACTGCAGGATTTGAGTCCCTGGCGGTGTAGTGTGTTTCTGATGTAGCCTTTGTTACTTTGGTCCCAGCTCTCTGCAGGTCATTCACTAGGTCCCCCCATGTGGTTCTGGGATTTTTGCTCACCGTTCTTGTGATCATTTTGACCCCACGGGGTGAGATCTTACGTGGAGCCCCAGATGGAGGGAGATTATCAGTGATCTTGTATGTCTTCCATTTTCTAATAATTGCTCCCACAGTTGATTTCTTCACACCAAGCTGCTTACCTATTGCAGATTCAGTCTTCCCAGCCTGGTGCAGGTCTACAATTTTGTTTCTGGTGTCCTTTGACAGCTCTTTGGTCTTGGCCATAGTGGAGTTTGGAGTCTGACTGTTTGAGGTTGTGGACAGGTGTCTTTTATACTGATAATGAGTTCAAACAGGTGCCATTAATACAGGTAACGAGTGGAGGACAGAGAAGCCTCTTAAAGAAGAAGTTACAGGTCTGTGAGCCAGAAATCTTGCTTGTTTGTAGGTGACCAAATACTTATTTTAATGAGGAATTTACCAATTAATTCATTAAAAATCCTTCAATGTGATTTTCTGGATTTTTTTTTTCCTCATTTTGTCTCTCATAGTTGAGGTATACTGTACCTATGATGAAAATTGGAGACCTCTCTCATCTTTTAAGTGGGAGAACTTGCACAATTGGTGGCTGACTAAATACTTTTTTGCCCCACTGTACATACAGTATATCATTCTCAGGATATAAGATTACTTATATCAGGATATGAAATTTTGGTCATATTGCACAGCCCTAGTGAACATTGTAGAATTTATAGGAAACAGTGATCAAAATTATCCGAACTGATGACAACTACGCTAACCTGAGGTGGCCTGTCTGTCAGCTTCTTCCAGCTGAGGCGAGCTCTAATGGTGTTAAACTGACAGACTCTGACCGCCTAGCCAAGATAATGTTAACAGTTTGATGCAGCATCACATGAAAATATATCAAAATAAACCAGAATGCAGTGATATATCTCTGTGTTGGCCCTGCGATGGACTGGTGATCTGTCCAGGGTGGATCCTGCCTCTTGCCCAAAGATGCTGGGATAGGTTCCAGCCCCCCTGCGACCTGAAAAGGATTAAGCGGAAGAAGATGGATGGATGGATGGATGGATGGATGGATGGATTAGTGCACCAGGAATATCTACTAGGGTGACTGAAATTTAAAGAAAATAACAATATAAACCAAACTTTGTAAGCTAACTCTGTAGTAGCACTGTTAGCTCTGATGCTAACGCTTGGGTTCAGAAACCCTGGCCAGGGACTGAATTATCACTGCCAATAGCACAGTGATGGGTTGTAACTGAAAACCGGATCATTTGTCAGTGACGCAGGGGTAAAAGAGCATGAAGAGCAAAACCAGATTCTGACCATTCTGAAAAAATGTTATATAATTCTAAGTGAAGACAGATTTAGACATTTTTACTGTAGTCATATGACCCAAGAAAGCATTTTAGAAGCTTAAAATCCACAAACACGCAATGTTTGAGTGAATGAGACCTTTAAGTGAATTCAGCTGATCAACAGAACTGAACACTGCTGAGTGTTTTCAGTTATAAAACTGGGATTGCCAAAGACATTGAACAAATTCACCTCGCATCAGCACTAGCGAGGAGGTTCAGGTAATACATTAGATGAGGTAGGGAGGACAAGTGTCTGGAATAGCAGTCCCCAATTTTATAGATGTGTGGCTATCTTCCAGAGGGGGGGCAGGAATTTTATTATAGGTATTAAATCAAAATAGACAATAGGAGGCAAAAGCAGAAACAGTTGTCAAAATGATCAACAAAATGTTGCAAACATTTTCCAATAGCTCTAAAGAAAAATCATAAAAGATTGACATTTTTTTTAACAAGCTGCACAATGCTTTTGACATCCAAACGCTTCTTGCATATTGCAAAGGCATTGCAAAACAGCTTATCAAAAGTGTTTTTTTTTTTTAGCAAATTAAGCAGAGTTTCTGGAAACCATTGTCATGATTGCTACATCAAGGGTGATTAACCTTGTAAAAATCATTCAATAGGGATCATGGGTTTAGTAACAGATGGTCACAATAGCTGACTCACTGCTGACTGTCTGGCACTTCCCAGTATCCTCTGGCCAATAAATCTTGTAGCAGCTGGATGGAATCAGAAAGCATTTTAAAAGCTTTTCACATAGGCCTACCAAGAAGAACTCTCACTTTCACTCCCTCGATACACAATATTAAATAAAGGGTCATAAAGTCAAATACCATTATAAAGTACTAGTGCATACATGTGCATGCCCATGCATACCTGTGCATGCCCGTAGAAACCAAGTATAAGCAAGTATTTCTGCATGCCCACAGAAAGCAGGCATAAGCAAGGGTGTAAGCAAGCACATCAGCATTCGTTCAGTGATGCCTGCCTTTGATCTTTGATGGTGTCATAGTGAGTCCTATGATCTTTGATGATGGCTTAGGGAGTCCTATGATGCCTGTATTTGATCTTTGATGATGTCATAGCGAGTCCTATGATCTGTGATGATGTCATAGTGAGTCCTATGATGCCTGCATTTGATGTTTGATTATGTCATAGTGAGTCCTATGATCTTTGATGATGTCATAGCAAGTCCTATGATCATGAGTGATGACTGCCTTTGATGTTTGAAGATGTCATAGTGAGTTCTATGATCTCTGATGATGGAATAACGAGTCCTATGATGCCTGCATTTGATCTTTGATGATATCATAGCAAGTCCTATGATCTTTGATGATGTTATAGCAAGTCCTATGATCGTGATGCCTGCCTTTGATCTTTGATGTCATAGCGAGTCCTATGATAGTGAGTGATGCCTGTCTTTGATCACTGACTGCCTTTGACCTTTGATGATTTCATAGCGGGTCCTATGATCTTTGATGATGTCATAGCGAGTCCTATGATCGTGTGATGCCTGCCTTTGATCACTGATGATGTCATAGTGAGTCCTATGATCTTTGATGATGTCATAGCGAGTCCTATGATCGTGAGTGATGCCTGCCTTTGATCTTTAATGTTCTATGATCGTGAGTGACGCCTGCCTTTGATCACACACAGACACACAGATTTTCTTGAATCACTCTACACTATAGTGTCTATATGATGTCTGATGTCCTATGATCGTGAGTGATGCCTGCCTTTGAGCTTTGATGTCCTATGATCGTGAGTGATGCCTGCCTTTGATCAGACAGACACACACACAGATTTTCCTGAATCACTCTATACTATGGTGTCTATGACGTCATACAGACACCACGTAGACATCATAGACACATCATAGGTGATCCTATGATCTTTTAGCGAGTCCTATGGTCGTGACAGGCAGACAGACACACAGACATCAGTTGGTGGGAGAAGGATGGCCGCATCTCGGATACAGTCCAAGGACAGCTAATTTTTTCACACATAAGTTGTTGTTCAGAACTCCTTATACATAGATATAGAATGATGATGATCAAGTCAGTGGCGGTAATGCACCTGTAAGCTGGTTGCCAACCGCCAATCAAATCTAAAAGAAGAAGACAATGATGTCTGATCTCCTATGATTGTGAGTGAGCATGAGTGATGATCAAGTATGTGGCGGTAATGCACACCCACACCTTGGACACAGTCCAAGGACGGATAATTTTTACACAAGTGGGGAGTTGTTCTGAACTCCTTGTACAAAGATATAGAGTGATGATAATCAAGTCAGTGGTGGTAGTGCACCTGTAAGATGGTTGCCAACCGCCAATCAAATCTAAAAGAAGAAGACTGACCAGATAGTGTTATAGACGTCATGTAGACATGGAAATCTCACTGTTTGAAGAAGAATAAGAAGGAGGAGTTTGTTCAGACCTCCTTATAAGAGCTCCTTGTGCAACACTTTCTTGGGTTCCAGCCCATGTTGGAATAGAGGGTAATGAGGATGTGGACTTATTAGCGAAACAATCATTGAAGTTCGATGCAGTGGATCTGCAGATCTCACAGTAAGGCAGAAGGCAAATCAATAATTAAAAAGTATATAGCGGAAAAGTGGCAAGAATATTGGGACGCAATAGATACAGGAAGATATCTTTATGCCATTCAAAGTAGGTGGACTCTGGAATGGGCGTTGGCAGAAACAGGAAAGAGGAGATACTCATCACCCGATTAAGAATAGGACACACTACTTTGAACCAGTTGCTACACAGAATAGGTAAACACCCAACTGGCAGCTGTGCACATTGTGGTTCTCCGGAAACAGTTCAGCACGTTTTGTTGGAATATCAAGGATACCAGGAACAAAGGAATCATCTGATTGCAGTAATGGAGAGGGCTAATTTGGGTTTTGCTTTGGAAAACATGATAGGAACCTCAGTCAAAGAAATATATGTAGCTCTATTTAGACATTTAAGTGCAACTGGATTAATTAAAAGGATTTAGTTTTTTGTTTTTTTTCCAGCCATTCTCTTGTCCACACTCCAACCCGGTGTGTGGCAATGGTGCACCTGCGGGCTGGTTGCCAGCCGGCAATCAGATCTAGAAGAAGAAGAAGAGTGATATAAACAGTGACGCGGGTGACAACAACAAAACCTGGAATGCTGCTGACTTATGACGTGGACTGTGAAGTCAAAATGTCACAAAGCTATGAGGAAAACGTCATAAAGCTAAAGGAAAAGGTCACAAAGCAATGACTTTAACGTCACAAGGCTATGAGGATTACATCATAAAGCTATGAGGAAAACGTCACAAAGCTACAGTGGGGTAAAAGAGTATTTAGTCAGCCACCAATTGTGCAAGTTCTCCCACTTAAAAGATGAGAGAGGTCTCTAATTTTCATCATAGGTATACCTCAACTATGAGAGACAAAATGAGAAAAAAAAAATCCAGAAAATCACATTGAAGGATTTTTAATGAATTAATTGGTAAATTCCTCGGTAAAATAAGTATTTGGTCAATAACAAAAGTTCATCTCAGTACTTTGTTATATACCCTTTGTTGGCAATGACAGAGGTCAAACGTTTTCTGTAAGTTTTCACAAGGTTTTCACACACTGTTGCTGGTATTTTGGCCCATTCCTCCATGCAGATCTCCTCTAGAGCAGTGATGTTTTGGGGCTGTCGCTGGGCAACATGAACTTTCAACTCCCTCCAGATCTGGAGACTGGCTAGGCCACTCCAGGACCTTGAAATGCTTCTTACGAAGCCACTCCTTCGTTGCCCGGGCGGTGTGTTTGGGATCATTGTCATGCTGAAAGACCCAGCCACGTTTCATCTTCAATGCCCTTGCTGATGGAAGGAGGTTTTCACTCAAAATCCCACGATACATGGCCCCATTCATTCTTTCCTTTACACGGATCAGTCGTTCTGGTCCCTTTGCAGAAAAACAGCCCCAAAGTATGATGTTTTCACCCCCATGCTTCACAGTAGGTATGGTGTTCTTTCTCCTCCAAACACAACAAGTTGAGTTTTTACCAAAAAGTTCTATTTTGGTTTCATCAGACCATATGACATTCTCCCAATCCTCTTCTGGATCATCCAAATGCTCTCTAGCAAACTTGAGACGGGCCTGGACATGTACTGGCTTAAGCAGGGGGACACGTCTGGCACTGCAGGATTTGAGTCCCTGGCGGCGTAGTGTGTTTCTGATGTAGCCTTTGTTACTTTGGTCCCAGCTCTCTGCAGGTCATTCACTAGGTCCCCCCATGTGGTTCTGGGATTTTTGCTCACCATTCTCGTGATAATTTTGACCCCACGGGGTGAGATCTTGCGTGGAGCCCCAGATCGAGGGAGATTATCAGTGGTCTTGTATGTCTTCCATTTTATAATAATTGCTCCCACAGTTGATTTCTTCACACCAAGCTGCTTACCTATTGCAGATTCAGTCTTCCCAGCCTGGTGCAGGTCTACAATTTTGTTTCTGGTGTCCTTTGACAGCTCTTTGGTCTTGGCCATAGTGGAGTTTGGAGTCTGACTGTTTGAGGTTGTGGACAGGTGTCTTTTATACTGATAACGAGTTCAAACAGGTGCCATTAATACAGGTAATGAGTGGAGGACAGAGGAGCCTCTTAAAGAAGAAGTTAGAGGTCTATAAGAGCCAGAAATCTTGCTTGTTTGTAGGTGACCAAATACTTATTTTACCGAGGAATTTACCAATTAATTCATTAAAAATCCTTCAATGTGATTTTCTGGATTTTTTTTTCTCATTTTGTCTCTCATAGTTGAGGTATACCTATGATGAAAATTGGAGACCTCTCTCATCTTTTAAGTGGGAGAACTTGCACAATTAGTGGCTGACTAAATACTTTTTTGCCCCACTGTATGAGGAGATTGTCACAACATCACAAGCGATAAGAGGAAAACGTCACAGAGCTATGCCAACCACCAATCGTTGGCAACTAGCTCAAAGGTGCATTACTGCCACAGACTTGATTATGTTTTCCTCATAGCTTTGTGACATTTTCCTCATAGCCCTGTGGCAGACGAGTACGACCAAGATGACGTGGGCTGGACATTATCCAGGCCTGGGGGCCAGAAAACAGCAGCTAGGAGGGCACCAAAACTTAGAAGCGGCTCAGATGACAGTGATGTGGGAGGAAGTAACAATGCAAAGAAAACACGAACTGGCCAAAATGGATGGCAGTTTGAGGATGTAGGGAATGACTGCAAGGTTGTCATTGAGTTCAATCAGGGTGGGGGGGAACTATCACCCGGTTAAGCTAACAAAAGCAATTGAGAAAGAAATTGGGAGAGTTAAGTTTGCAAACTTCTTGAAGAATAACCGGCTGTTAATTCATGCCACAAGTAAACAACAGCAACATAAAATACTGACAATGGCATGTCTAAACGGAGAACAAATGAAGGCAGATGTTCCTGGCATGACAGCTAACTTGAGGGGAGTTATATCAGGTGTCCCTTTGTGCATGTCTATGGAAGAAGTGAAAAACAAGATCCAAGGAGGAAAGGTTAAGGATGTGAAAAGGCTACAGAGTAAAAAAGAAGGCTTGCTGAAGGACACACAGTCTGTCATGATTCAGTTTGAGGAAACATGTTATGACCCGAGCGCTGGTTCTGATCGCGCTCGGGTTAAAGTTATGTCTCGCTGCCGGCCTTGACAGCTGCGGGCTGTATTCTGGCCTCACCGGGCTCTTATTGTGAAGGTGCTCGGTGGGGTTTCCGCCTGTCAACGGTCGGCCAGCTGAGCGTCATTACCGTCGTTAGTGTTTCGCCATATAAGCCCAGCACTGGCAACGGTAAAACGCAGCAGTGTCAGTCGTTATACGTCTGAGCTACGGATGACTTGGACCATTATCTACCTCGCATGCTTGTGGGTGACCGTCGCCTCTCCGGCACCAGTAAGTTAGCTGTTAGCCTTGCTCCTCCCGGTGAGAGTGGACCCTTGTGTGTCTTTGCTTCAGCAGCCTGTGTAGCTAATTATTTAAACAACCTTTGCCTGTGTATGACTGTCTCCTCCTATGGACTCGTAAGTGAGCTGTCTAGCCTTATGCCTCCGGAAGTGTGTAGACTCATGTGTCATTGCCCCTGCATCTGGTGTTGTTAACTTTTCACCGTAATAAAACTCACTGTAAACTCACTGGTGACTGTGTGCGTCTTATGCTGGCTCGTGAGGGCCAGCGCATGACAGTACACTGCTGCCAAAACAGCGTTTACGGTGAAGCCAACCTGAGACGCTATTCACCAGTGAGTTTGAGTTTTGGACGTTGCTTTTCCCTGTCTGGGTCCTGTGTATGTGAGGAATGCCGTCGCCGAAGAGCCACGTCCTGACAGGTGTTTTGGAAGCCGTGGATGAGCTGCTCATCTCCGCTTCCCTGTTGCACTATGACCACGGCATACATTGGTACCTGGACGCCGCCGAAGATGTTCTCTGTCATCTCTCTCCCCGCTACGCCAACCACCCGGAAGTCGACGCGAGGAGGGAGGACATCGCCGCACAGCGCAAAATATTCCTGATGATGGAGGAGGAACGCGGCATGAAGCAGGTGAAGAGGCACTCCTGCTCTTCGCTTATGGATCCTGATCCTGCGTTCGATCCGTTTCGGGAGTTCGCACCATCTGGGGGCCGGCGAAGGCGTCGGCGTCACAGCCGGGCACATCTTCGGCAAGCTCCTGCTCCAGATCCAGTTCCGGGCCGCCGGGATGACTCCCTCAACCAGCCAGCTGCTGAGAGTGAGCTGAGTCCTGTGCCGGTGGGCTCCGTCCTTGGATCCTTTTTTACCATCCAGTGAGCGAGGGAAGGAGCAACGTCCGCTACAGCTGACAAGATCCTCCCCCCGGGAGACAGGCAAGTTCAAGTTCACTTACCTATCGATCATTGTGATCTGTCTTGTCTGACTCCTGGGGGTGAAGCTCGGGGTTCGCAGCTCCTTGAGTTTCTTTCCCCAGCTGTAGCCATTTATATTAAACCTGCTGCCTCTGTGTCTCCTCCTGCGGAGCGGTCCTCGGCGTCAGTCCCACGCCATCGAACGAGGGGGAGGCCTGCAGCTCTGGGAAATATCCCGGCCCTGCAGCCTAGCATTGGACAGAGAAGAACGGACTGCAGTGAGGAGCCAGAGCCGACGAGAGAGCGTCCCCAGGGTTCCTCAGGGATGCAGCCCGAGTCAGCAGGTCCAGGGTCCTCTGCCCCCACGCCATACGGGTTATTGGCGTGGACGCCAGCGTGTGAGGATCCAGCTGCAGAGACCATCAGGCCGGCTGTGGAACCCGACGCAGCCGAGTGGGAGCCCAACGACGAGCTGCTTCTTGAACCTGGATCGGCAAAGTCCTGGACGGCTCCAGAGCCCGAGTGCAGGCAAGTGCTCTTTCTTGTTTTCTTGTATGGTGTATTAGAGCATTTTTGCCTGCCTCATGGGGAGGCGAGTGAGGGGCAGCCGTCCGCTGCACCCGAGCTCGTCTCGCTGGGCTCTGGCGCTGCCGGTGGAACTGATCCCGGTCCTCTCTTGTTTTCTGAGCATCTCCACAGCGTTACCGGTCCGGAGCCAGTCAAGGTCACGGGACCGGGGGTTCCAGGTTCAGAGATGGAGGTCGTCGCCGGAGCAGTCCTGACCCAGTCGGGGTCCGACGTGTGGGCCGAGGTGACCCAGTCGGGGTCCAACGTGGGTGCAGCGGTGACCCAATCGGGACCCGTCCTGACCCAGTTGGGGTCCGACGCATGGGCTGAGGTGACCCAGTCGGGGTCCAACGTGGGTGCAGCGGTGACACAATCGGGGCCCGTCCTGACCCAGTCGGGGTCCGACGCATGGGCTGAGGTGACCCAGTCAGGGTCCAACGTGGGTGCAGCGATTATCCAATCGGGGTCCGACGAGGGTCAGTCGGGGTCCGACTCAGGTGTGGCTGTAACCCAATCGGGGTCCGACGAGGTCCAGTGGGGGTCCAGCGCTGGTGCGGCTGTGACCCAATCAGGATTCGAGGGGGTCCAAGTTTCTGGTTGTCCCCCTCTCAGGAGCCACCAGCTGGGGGCCGTTAGGGGTTTTTGTTTGACGGTCTGGCGCTCCCCTGTCTTGTCATGTGCAGGAGAGTGGCTACATGCAATCCCTCCACGGTCCTGGTGGTTGTGGGATGCGGGTCGGCCACCTGAGGATCTGCCTGGAGCGTTCGGCGTCTTGGGTTGGCCACCCAATAAACTGTGTGTGTTACGGGGTGACCTGGTTCGGCCACCAGAGGACTTGTTTCTGGGGGCATGGGACTGGGGCAGGCCACCTGATTATCATGTACTGTGGGACTATCTGTGGGCCCATACGGGGCCTGGTCATGTGAAGTACGTCTTGAGATTTTTGTTGTTTCTCAAAGTCATAGTCTTAGTCAGGTCTGAGCAATTTTTAGATTGCCTCTTGTTTTCTTGTAAGCCAAAGTCATAATCTTAGTCAGGTCTGAGCAATTTTTAGATTGCCTCTTGTTTTCTTGTAAGCCAAAGTCATAGTCTTAGTCAAGTCTGAGCAATTTTTGATTGCCTCTTGTTTTTTTTTCTTCTTTGTAAGCCACAGTCTTAGTCACAGTCTAGTTCTGAGCAATTTTTGATTGCCTCTTGTTCGTTTGGAAAACCATAGTCATTGTCATAGCCAAAGCTAAGCAATTTTAGATTGCTCCCTGTGTGTTGGTGTGTATTTTTTTTTGTTTTGTTCGTGTTTTGAAGGCCATAAGTCAGGTAAAGCAATCTATATTGCCTTTTGTGTTTGGTATTCATAGTTTGGTCAAGTCTTGTCTTTGTTTTGTTCTCCCCTCCTTTCTTGAGGGGCTATTGTATGAGGATTTTGTTCTTTGTTCCCAGGTATTTTCATGTATTTTTTTTTGTTTCGTATGTTTTTTTTGGTCTGGTCATGGTCTTGTTCAGGGGTTGGTTTCTCTCCCTCCGCACCTGTCCTCCCACCTCCCACCCTGGGGGGCGGGGGGGGGGGGGCAGGGTGGTTCCTTGTGGCGTTCAGAGTCCGCCCGTGGAGGGAGGGTACTGTTATGACCCGAGCGCTGGTTCTGATCGCGCTCGGGTTAAAGTTATGTCTCGCTGCCGGCCTTGACAGCTGCGGGCTGTATTCTGGCCTCACCGGGCTCTTATTGTGAAGGTGCTCGGTGGGGTTTCCGCCTGTCAACGGTCGGCCAGCTGAGCGTCATTACCGTCGTTAGTGTTTCGCCATATAAGCCCAGCACTGGCGACGGTAAGACGCAGCAGTGTCAGTCGTTATACGTCTGAGCTACGGATGACTTGGACCATTATCTACCTCGCATGCTTGTGGTTGACCGTCGCCTCTCCGGCACCAGTAAGTTAGCTGTTAGCCTTGCTCCTCCCGGTGAGAGTGGACCCTTGTGTGTCTTTGCTTCAGCAGCCTGTGTAGCTAATTATTTAAACAACCTTTGCCTGTGTATGACTGTCTCCTCCTATGGACTCGTAAGTGAGCTGTCTAGCCTTACGCCTCCGGAAGTGTGTAGACTCATGTGTCATTGCCCCTGCATCTGGTGTTGTTAACTTTTCACCGTAATAAAACTCACTGTAAACTCACTGGTGACTGTGTGCGTCTTATGCTGGCTCGTGAGGGCCAGCGCATGACAAAACACTCCCTAAATCAGTCTTAATAGGATACATGTATTTCAGTGTCAGAGAATACGTCCCAAAGCCACTCAGGTGCTACAAATGTCAAAGGATGGGTCACACTGCTCAGCAATGTAGGGGAAAGCTAAGATGTGCTAGATGTGGAGGGGAGCATGAATATGGTAAATGTGACAAGGATGCCAAAGTAAAGTGTTGCAACTGCGGTGGTGAGCACAGTGCTGCATATGGAGGATGTGTTGTGCAGAGGGAAGCTAGAAAAGCCCAGGAAATCAAAATAACTAAGAAAATCTCATATGCGGAAGCTCTAAAGACAGAGAAGCAGGATATAGTCAGAAACACAGCAGGCCTTCCTCAAAGAAGTGCAGTTCAAATGGAAGCCCAGCAATCAACGGGTCCCACGCAAGCACCGGATCGTGCAGCTGCAAGGAATGTTTGTGTTCACAAATGCAAAATGGATGATGACACATTGATAGTTAAGAGGACAAACTTTATAGCCTTTATCTGCCACACCATGAATGTTGCTGCACAGCTACAGAAGAAAAGTGACAGCATCAAAACCATTGTGGAAGCAGCAGAAAGCTTCCTAGATGTGAAAGATATCACAGCTGACCAGATTCATGCTTTATTGAAAGCTGAAAATGGGAAGACAGCACACGCTGAAACAAGACCTTAATTATGGTACTACACATACTACAGTGGAATGCAAGGAGTCTTATAGCAAACGGACAAGAACTCGAGAAGTATCTTTACGAACTAGAAGTTGTTCCACAGGCAGTGTGTGTACAGGAGACATGGCTTCAACCTCACTTAGATTTTGTTATTCCTGGATACAGTTCAATTAGACATGGTAGAATTAACGCTGTAAATGGAGGAGGATGTGTCACTTTCATTAAAGATGGTCTGGCGTATAGGGTGATTCCCTCCCCTGAGGATATAGAATGTAATATTATTGAAATATGTAGGCCAAATGGACAAGAAAATATTAAGCTGATTAATTATTACAACCCATGTAGGAAGTTAACAGCAGATATTTTCAGTGCTATGGCAGGGGAAGGGCATATGAACGAACTATGGTGTGGAGACTTTAATGCCCACAATAGCTTGTGGGGAAGCACACATACAGATAACAATGGAAATGTTAGATGAAAGATCGTTAATTTGTCTAAACAGTGGTGAAGGTACCAGGGTGGATGTGCATAGGGGCATATTAACATGTATTGACCTGACTCTGGTATCTGATTCTTTAGTGAGCACCTGTGAATGGACGGTTATGAACAGGACAACTATGGGAAGTGATCATTTCCCAATACTTACAGTCATTAAAATTGAAGTATGTATACAAGAGGGAAGATGTTTTACAAGATGGTGTTTTGACAAAGCAGCTTGGGAAAAATTTAGGCAATACTGTGTTCAATCGTGTCATTTAGTAACATTAGAAGGTGGCATAGAAGAGTGTTCAAGTCAGGTAACCAATCATATTCTGAATGCTCCAATAGCAAGTATAAAACAACACGGTAGGAAGAAGGTTGTACACTGGTGGAATGACGAATGTAGTATTGCAATAAAAGAGCGAAACAAGGCATTCAGACAGCTGAGGAAGAATATGACTAGTGAAAACTTTAGAGTATAAAAAGAAAAGGGCAGTAGCTTGAAGGATTATTAAAAACAGGAAAAGGTCAACATGGGGAGAATTTTGTTCCACCCTTGGTAGGGAAACAGAACTAGGTGATGTCTGGGGTATGTTTAAAAAAATGAGCGGGAAAAGGGTATCAGTTAAAATTCCAGTTTTAGTAGATGGAGACAAGATGGCTGTATCAGACAAAGAAAAGGCAGAAGTCCTAGGTAGAGCATTTGCAGCAGTGAACAGAGAAGACCATCTTGGTGAAAGCCATAGACAGCAAAGGCAGCATAAACTCAGAGAAAATGCAAACTTAAAAAATGAAGTGAAAGAGGACATGACTGTGTTAGACCTCGAGCTCACAATGTCAGAGCTTAAGAGAGTTTTGCAAGATAGTGGATACACAGCTCCAGGATATGATCAGTTAAGCTATGCTATGTTCCGGCAGTTGCCTAGGCAATCAATGCAACTGGTGCTGAAACTGTTTAACAGGATATGGAAGGAGGGGGTTATCCCAAGTGGGTGGAAAAAGGCTGTAATTTTACCATTTAATAAGCCAGGGAAAGATCCAGCTCATCCAGGCAACTACAGGCCAATAGCATTAACGTCACATTTACGGAAATGGATGGAGAAGGTGTTAGTTTACACACCCTCATATGTATTAGAGCAAAAACGATTAATAAACGACTATCAGAATGGTTTTAGAAGAGGAAGATCCACAGTGGATGCTCTAGTTAGGGTAAGTAATGATATTGAAAAGACCCTCAAAATGAAAGAAGTAATGGTTGTAGTTTATCTGGATACTGAAAAGGCTTATGACTCACTGTGGAGGGACGGTCTTCTTATGAAATTGAATAAAATGGACATTGGTGGTAGGATGTATAATTGGATAATGGATTTTTTAACCCCTTGCACTCTGGTCAATTTCCCTAAAAACGCCTAAAAATAACATACCCAAAGTAAATCAAAAGCTGTTCTTCAACCCTTTGCAGCATCTTCATGGGGTTGGTCTAATTTAAAAGAAAACACTTTGAATTTTTTGGCAAAACAGTCCTAATCTCTCTAAGTGCTCCTGCCACTGAGTAACAGTCATCTAAACATACTGAACTTGAAGAAAATAAAGTTTGCCTGGGTGTTTTTTTGGATACAAATGCTTGCAAATAACACACAGCTGTCAGATACGGGCTGGAAAATGCAACAGAAATGTAGAACCAAGTGTTATCCAGCTGAGGTCAAAATTTTGTAACAATACCACAAAAAATGAATATATTACACAGCTTTTTCCTCAGGTTGTTCCCAGGCGTTTTTGAACTGTGCCAAATTGTGCCAAATGGCACAGTTTGGAAAAACGTCTATAATTTTTGAATGATTCAATATAGAAGCTTGATCTTAGGTTCTAATGAAAGGTGACACTCTGGGCTGTGTGTGTGGGGGGGTTGTTTATTCATTCATGAATGAATGAATGAATGAACAAACAAGCCCCCCACACACAAAGAAGCATGCCACGTAAAAAATGTGTGGCCTTTTTTTACAAGAAAAAATAACCTACAGTGCAATAAAAATTATACTAAAATATCTGCAATGTAGAGGATAACAACTCCTCCACCCCCCCACCCCCCGGCAACTGTGCGTCATTGCCACATGACGGACCGCGGCGCACGGACTGGACCGTGCGCCGCGGTCCGTCATGTGGCGATGATGCACAGTTGTAATTTACCGATCGTCAAAAGTCATTTTGATTACAATTTTCAGTGATAAAGAATAATTTAGCTTATAACACTTACCTGTCCACAACAGCAGTGTCGCTGGAGAACATCTCTTCCTCATTGTCAGACAAACATGAAGCTGGTCCGCTTGTTACGACTCGTGGTTCTGGTCACGCAACCCGGTCAAACCATGATTCCATTATTGCGGTTTTGCGCTTCCATGATTGCAGTTTTGGCGAACGATTTTTCAAAACAAATAAGAACAGTAGTAATAAAAAGACTGGCGAACGCTACCGTTACACACAGCGGCTTACACAAAACAGATTTTACGCACGGGACGCACGCTTTCAATCATCGAACTTCTCTGCTTCAATTGGCTCGTTGTATTCGCAGCCGTTGGTAGGCAGGTCCTTCTTGCTAGGTTTTCAGTCATTGGTTCTTCAAGGTTTCAGAAACCCAATTCAAGGCTCTTATTAGTCGAATGAGAGGTCAATCAAATCTAAACCAATCAAAGCACTCCTTTGGCTTTCTGTTTGCGGCTGTGTCTGTAGTGGAAGAACGGAAATGCAGCTTTTTTTTTTTTCAGTGCACACTAGGACGCAGAGACGTGACCGCCCGCGGTATCCCGGAGTGCAAGAGGTTAACACACAGGACAATTAGGGTTAAAATAGGATCAGAAGTTTCTAATGACTTTGAAATAGAAAATGGTGTTCCTCAGGGGAGTGTGATAAGCCCTGCTTTATTCAATATAATGATTAATGACATGTTTGAGAATCAAGATGGATCCATCAAAACAGCACTATATGCAGATGATGGAGCCATATGGACTAGGGGAAGAAATGAGAAATTTGTGTTCAAAAACATCAGGAAAGCAATGGAGAAAGTGGAAAAGTGGTCATATGACTGGGGATTTAAATTTTCAATCAGTAAAACCTGCTATATGACTTTCACAAAAAAAATGCAGAACTGGTACAGAACCACCAACATTATATAATCAACCAATAGAGAAAGTCAGTGAGTTCAAATATCTAGGACTGTGGCTTGATAGTGCATACACATGGAGAGTTCATGTTGAAAATCTGGAGACAAAATGCAAAAAAGTCATTAATCTCATAAAAGCTGTAGCTGGACACAAATGGGGTGCAGATAAACAGGCATTAATTGACATTTACAGAGCACTAATGCGATCAACAATAGACTACGGATGCATGATTTATGGAGCAGCGGCAAAGACGGCTCTGGAAAAAACAGACAGAATGCAGCATAGAGCGCTTCGCCTGTGCATTGGAGCCGTCAAAACAACACCAAACAATGCAATTTTAATAGAAGCAGGAGAAATGCCACTGGATTTGAGAAGAGATAAACCTGCATTATCATACTGGGTCAAGCTGAAAGGAAGTGACAAAGCAAATATTTCAAAAACAACACTACAAGACTGCTGGGAATACTCTAATTTCCAGGGACATGGGTTTGGGTGGACAATTGAAAGAAGGATCAGAATGTACTGTATGGGCTGCACACTATTGATATAGCTAACACCAGTCCAGTGAGTAATGTTCCCCCTTGGCTGTTTCCAGGAATAGAAGTAGACACTAGTCTCCTAATGAGGAAAAAGGATTGGCATATGAGTGAAGTTGGTGTTAAAACAAGCATTTACCTCAGGAACAACTACTATAACTTCTTGCGGCTCTATACTGACGGTTCAAAGAATAAAGAGGGCTCTGTTGGAGTTGAAGTATACATCCCAGAATTTAAAGTGACCATCGCTTTGATCTATTACAATAAAGAATTTCATAACAACCAAAAGGAGGGAAGACATCATTATGGTAAGACTCAGACTGGATCACACACGTTTAAATGGCACTTTATTCACCATGGGGAAAAGCGAAAGTGACAAATGTAGAGAATGTGGAGTAAAAGAAAATGTCGAGCACATCTTATTACACTGTCACAAATACGGAAATGAAAGACAGATAATGGAAAATGAAGTTCGAGAAGCTGGTAGGGAATGGGATTTAACTGGGATTCTGGGAACAGATGGAGAGGCAATAAGAATCACAAGGAGGGCTCTTTTCTCTTTTTTAAATAACACAGAATTAAGTCATAGAATTTAGGGGTCGGGCTCATATGACATAATGTTACACACTCTTGTACAGTAAGTGGCGGTATGCACCTTTCAGTTGTTTGCTATCTGCCAGTAACCGAGAGAAGAAGAAGAAGAAGAAGATGTTACCAACCGAGAAGAGTTCTGTCTTTTGATACATAGAGTGATGTTTACTGGATGAAGTACGTGGCAGTAAAGACTACAGCTCCTTACCAGATAGAGTGATGATATAGAGTGAAGTACATGGAGGTAATGCACCTGTAAGCTGGTTGCCAACTGCCAATCAAATCTAAAAGAAGACTTTTGATACATAGAGTGATGTTTACTGAGTGAAGTACGTGGCAGTAAGGATTACAGCTCCTGACCGGATAGAGTGATGACATAGAGTGAAGTACGTGGCGGTAATGCACCTGTAAGCTGGTTGCCAGCCACCAATCAAATCTAAAAGAAGAAGAAGAAGAAGACGATGAAGAAAAGATTGCCAACCGAGAAGAATTCTGACTTTTGATATACTGTATAGAGTGATGTTTTCTGAGTGAAGTAAGTGGCGGTAAGAACTACAGCTCCTGACCAGATACAGTGATGACATAGAGTGAAGTATGTGGCGGTAATGCACCTGTAAGCTGGTTGCTAACCGCCAATCGAATCTAAAAAAAAGAAAAATAAGAAGAGTGTTATAGACATTATGTAGACATGGAAATCTCACTATTTGAAGAAGGAGAAGAAGAAGAAGATCTCCTTAGTCCTTATCCGAAGATGAGTGAAGAAGACGAAGAAGAGGTTGCTCACCAATAGAGTGATGATATGGAGTGAAGTACGTGGCAGTAATGCACCTGTAAGCTGGTTGCCAACTGCCAGACAAATCTTCTTGTTCTTTTAGATTTGATTGGTGGTTGGCAACCAGCTTACAGGAGCATTACCGCCACTGACTTGATTATCATCACTCTATACCTTTGTATAAGGAGTTACAACTCCTTATGTGTGGAAAAAATTATCCGTCTTGGCCGTGGCCAGACATCTGGTTGTTCCTATATAAGGAGTTCTCTTTTGCCAAGCAGAGATTTCTTGAATTATATATAGAGTGATGATAATATCCTATCTCTGTACACAGTCCTGTGAAAAAGTATTTGCCCCATCTTGATTTCTTATATTTTTGCATAATATTTGTCACATTTAAGTGTTTGAGATCATCAAACAAATTTTAATATTAGACAACGATAACCTCAGTAAATACAAATTGCAGTTTTTAAATGATGATTTCATTTATTAAGGGGAAAAAAAAGCTATCCAAACCTACCTGGCCCTATGTGAAAAAGTAATTGCCTCCTAAACCTAATAACTGGTTTACAGAATTGTTTTAATTCAGCCACATTGGAGGGCTTCAGCTTGAGGTCACGAATTGATGGCCGGACATTCTCCTTCAGGATTTTCTGGTAGACAGCAGAATTCATGGTTCCATCAATTCCAGCAAGTCGTGCAGATCCTGAAGTAGCAAAGCAGCCCAAGACCATCACACTACCACCACCATGTTTGACCGTTGGTGTAATGTTCTTTCTATGAAATGCTGTGTTAGTTTTGCACCAGAGGACACGACGGCCGCAATGTGGCGACTACAGCTCCTGACCAGATAGAGTGATGATATAGAGTGAAGTACGTGGCGGTAATGCACCTGTAAGCTGGTTGCCAACCGCCAATCAAATGTAAAAGAAGAAGAAGTTTTGTACCAGATGTGACAGGACCCACGCCTTCCAAAAAGTTCAATTTTTGTCTCGTCTGTCCACAGAATGCTTTCCCAAAAGTCGGGGATAATCAACATGTTTTTTGGCAAATGGGAGATGAGCCTTTGTGTTGTTTTCAGTCTGCAGTGGTTTTCACCTTGGAACGCTCCCATGGATGCCATTTTTGTCCAGTCTCTTTCTTACTGTTGTATCATGGACCAGTGTCCAAACTGAGGCAAGTGAGGCCTGCAGTTCTTCAGATGCTGTTCTGGGTTTTTGTTACTCATCTGTTCTTGAATTTATTTACATTGCAGTATGATGTGTTGCTTTTTGAGATCTTTAAGCCTACTTTACTTTGTCAGACAGGTTCTATATAAGTGATGTCTTGCTTCAACAGGTCTGATAGTAATCAGGACTGACTGTAGCTAGTGAAATTGAACTCAGCTTTCACAAAAGTATGGCTAATCACAGTTAATTCATGGTGTGTGTGTGTGGGGGGGTATCTTTGTCTAATACTGAAATTTGCTTAATGATCTGAAACACTTAAGTGTAACAAATACGCAAAAATATAAGAAATCAGGATGGGGGCAAATACTTCTCACAGCGTTGCATATCCTCCATGTCTGGTAAGATTTGACCACTTCCAATAATAGACGTTCTTCAGCCAAAACCCATGATTTGATCTGAAATTGAAAACTGCTGAAACTGATGTTACTATATGACATTTTTCTAAAAAAGACTCCAAAATTTTGAGGCACAGTCAATACAAACAACAGAAATACTTGGACAGAGACTTTCTACTGCTCCCAGATGATCTGTTTTGGCGATTTTCTTCCACTGCTAAATACTAACTTGTACTCTCCAAGCACCCCCGTGTCATTATAGGCACTCTGTCCATGCCTTAAAACTCTCTCTCTCTCTCTCTCTCTCTCCCTCTCTCTCTCTCTCTCTCTCTCTCTCTCTCTCTCTCTGTTTTTATCAAAACTACTTAACCAGGCACAGCAGTGGTTTAGTTTAGGCACATTTTACCACAAATCTCTGTCTCTCATGTATT
Organism: Pholidichthys leucotaenia; assembly: GCA_020510985.1. Taxonomy (NCBI): domain Eukaryota; kingdom Metazoa; phylum Chordata; class Actinopteri; order Cichliformes; family Pholidichthyidae; genus Pholidichthys; species Pholidichthys leucotaenia. Next base: position 58,912,607 of record CM035840.1, on the reverse strand, counting down.
GTCTGTCTGGAGGCACTGGGCTAATTTCCATTTTGGATGGCATTACTGGTTTTTAGGGCCATTCTTACTTGGCAGAGCTGCACATGGCCTGTCTGTGTCTAGACGCCTCATGTAAACAAGACTTAATGATCCCAGTGGTGGAGCTCCGCCCCGCCAGAGTAGATGGCCTTTGCCAGACAACAAAACAGAAATGAGCATCTTTTTTTCAACAGGAGCCTTTTATATAGAGGTTTCAGTCAAGAAGAGAATAACTTTAGACTGAAGTCCAGTTCCATCATATATTGGTCAATTAAACACTCCTGAGCTGTGGCAGTTAATTGTTAGAATTTTTTTTTTTTTAGCATGGCATCACTGCTCCATTCCATGAACACGCCCTCCTCACCATTCAATCCATGATCTTGTTGGGATGGTTGGGAGTGACCTGGAGTCATGAAATCTGGAACATAGGCTGAGGTGACTGTCATATGTAGTCCTACATGGGTGGGCAACACATAATTGACAGGGAAGTGTTGCCACGGCGACATGGCGAAAGTTGACTCCTCGCCATGGAACATCGGAAAGTTGTAACTTAGACAAACTTTGTCTGATTTTCACCAAATTTTCTATGATGGATATCAGTCCCATCCCACACACTCCTACACAAAAATGATTGACAAAAGTTATAGTGCCACCTACTGCTTACAGGAAGTACTGCACCAAATGGTTTAATTCACGCAGTGCTTGCCGCAACAACGGGAAATTTTCTGAGCCAGCTAGGTACGGCGGGTGCAGGGGTCCGCGGTTGCGCGGGGGGCAAGGGCCCACTTACAGCTGCTTGCAGCTTTAATTGATTTTGTTAATTTATTCAGAGGTTTTATTGTTGGGTAGTTTATGTTCCTACTTGGGAATATTTCTGAAGAAACTACTTCTTAGAAACTAACTACTTATGCTCAACTACATTTTGTTATACTTTTTAAGTTAACTGTCACTGATTTGAAAACTTAATAGACGTATATTTTTTTTATCTTGTAAGAAGTTATCACTGTGATGTGAGAATTGAAATTGTTCTGTTCTTGTTTAGAAAATATTTATTTTACCAGTGTCTGCTTTTCCTTGATATCTTTTTATTCGATCATATTAGACCATATTATACACTGTTTTTCTCAGGCCTTTAAAAGAATGCACATATTTCCAGATGTTGACACAGTTCCTACAGGTCTTAATGTAATGTCCATCACATGCTTTGGTCAAAACACTTTGTTTAATAATTATTGCAGCACGTTTTGACCCATCTTTTGCACCCTACCTCACTTAATTTTAGTGCATGTATTTTATTTTATTTATTTGTATTTATTTAACCCTTTTTTATACAGGGGAGATCCACTGAGAGGCAACCTCTCTTTTTCAAGGATGCCCTGTTCCCATTCACACCAGGAAATGACCCAGTACAACCACAGACTGACCTGTGGCCACTGAGCAGCTCCACTGGAGCAGTTGGGGTTAAGGGCCTTGCTCAAGGGCACCACAGTAGGATTAATGATGACAGGGCAAACACTGCATTGTCATCTGTCCCACCCAGATTTGATCCTGCCGGTCCAGGGATTGAACTAGCGACCCTTCAGTCACCAGTCCACATCCCTAACCATTCGGCCACCACTGCCCCTAAATGTATCTTGACATTTGTAAAGATGTATCTTTAAAGGTATCTTTAAATACTCATGAGCCCCAGTTCATCCCGCACCCCTCCTTCATTACTGCTGAGGTCAGTTGTTGATGCCATATTGCTAATGTTAGCAGGCTTGTTTGGTTGACAGGGGTGTGTGGTTTTAGTGGTCGACAAGATATAAACCATTCCTGGAGTACAATAAGCACAGAAATAAACAGTGAATAATCAACCGTTAACTGCAGCTAATCACCTTTGGTCCTGGTCAGAGGATGTCTAGTAAGGAATACATAAAAAATAACAATGCAGTATGGCTCGACTGTGATCCGACAGCTAAGCTAGTGCACCGTTCCCCGCTAGGATGAGCTCTAATGTGGTACACGGCCTGACTCCCAACAACCTAGCCAAGCTAATGCTAACATTATCTAGGCCAAAATATAACAAAATTGGCCAGAATGATGTGACATATATTTATGACTAATTGAGTGAACCAGGTGGGGACAGGGATATCTACAGGTGCATCTCAAAAAATTAGAATATCATGAAAAAGTTCAATATTTTTTGTCACTCATCTCAGAAAGTGAAACCCATATATTATATAGATTCATTACACAGAGAGTGATATATTTCAAGTGTTTATTTTAATTTTGATGATTATGGCTTACAGCCCATGAATACCCCAAATTCAGTTTCTCAAAAAATTAGAATATTACATTAAATTAAGTTTAAAAAATAGTTTTTAATAGAAATGTTGTCCGACTGAAAAGTATGTCCATGTACACACTGAATACTTGGTCAGGGCTCCTTTTGGATAAATTACTGCATCAATGTGGCGTGGCATGGAGGTGATCAGCCTGTGGCACTGCTGAGGTGTTATGAAGGTCCAGGTTGCTTTGATAGTGACCTTCAGCTCGTCTGCATTGTTGGGTCTGGTGTCTCTCATCTTCCTCTTGACAATCCTCCATAGATTCTATATGGGGGTTTAGGTCAGGAGAGTTTGCTGGCCAGTCAAACGCAGTGATGCCATGGTCATTCAAAACAGGTTTTGATACTTTTGGCAGTGTGTGTGTGGGGGGTGGGGGGTGGGGGTGCACTATCAAGGACACTATCAAAGCACCCTGGACCTTCATAACACCTCAGCAGCGCCACAGGCTGATCGCCTCCATGCCACGCCACATTGATACAGTAATTAATCCAAAAGGAGCCCCGACCAAGTATTGAGTGTGTACATGGACATACTTTTCAGTCGGCCAACATTTCTATTAAAAAACTATTTTTTAAACTTAATTTTATGTAATATTCTAATTTTTTGAGAAACTGAATTTGGGGTTTTCATGGGCCATAATCATCAAAATTAAAATAAATAAACACTTGAAATATATCACTCTCTGTGTAATGAATCTATATAATATATGGGTTTAACTTTCTGAAATGAGTGACAAAACATATTGAACTTTTTCATGATATTCTAATTTTTTGAGATGTACCTGTAGAAAGGAGACAGGAATTTTTTTCAGCCTTCAGTAGACAGAAAATGGGGTGGAGAGCAGGGAAGAGGGACATGCAGGAAAGCTTGTCTGGGCCAGGAAGTGAACCTGCAGTGCCCGGGTGAGCAGCATGCTCTTTTTGGGACGCACCGCACTGTAGACCACTAGACCACGGGAAGCACCAGATGACTGGAATTTAATGGAACTAACCATAAAAGCTGCACTCCCTCGGCTAACTACATCATCGTAGATCTCCAGATACCCAAACAGACCCACAAAAGTACTGAAAAGGAGAAAATTTCATCATATGTTGCCTTTAAGAAAAGAAAAAAAAAATCCCAAATTGGTGAGAGTGAAGTTAGAAATTTACAAGTGTTGCAAGTGTATGAATACAACAATGCAATGTTGCATGGAAAAAGTCAGAAACCACCAAGAGTTGCAGATTTATGTATAAGAAAAAAAACAACATAAAATTACAAGAAAAAAGTCAAAAAAATTTATGTCAAAAAGCTCACGAAGAATGAACTCATTACTGACTAATCAAGTAACCTTTATCAGTCATTTATTTAGTGAGTAATCAGCCTAATAAAACAATGCTTTTAACTGAGTATAATCTCTGGCTGTGTGACCTGTGACATGACCCCTAAAGGCAGCCGGGGACCCACGCTCAGCGCCCCCGCTGCCCGTGAAAGCTCTCCCATGTGTGACCAGGGCACCGCGATGCTTGAATATGAGGATGCCACTACTCTGTGACCCTGCTGGAGGCTCAGGTATAAATCAGGTCTGCGCTATTGGATGAGGCTCTGACATACAGTCACAGCCCAACATCTGGCCTTTGATATGAAAGAGGAGGGCAGGGATACAGATGTCACCTCAGTCACCACTTGTGGAAAAAGTTTTTTTTAAAAACACTTTTTTTTTTATAGAAGATGACGACTGTTATCACTTTATTGATAGAATACTAAATGAAAGTTTAAAATTAAAGTGCTGTCTGTATTTTATCACTGTAGATAATGTATGACTCACTGCAAGCTTTAATGACAAAAGCGGGGTAAAATGCAAGAAATAACAGACGTGTTTTTAAAGTTGCAGCTGTTGCTTTATATGAAAATATTATGGGAATTTCTGCTTTATCATTTCATCTCAGACCTGGCACACTTTTTTTCAAGTACTCCGCTTCAAGCCGTCACATGTCTCAACTAGTCCAAAGACAAATGCATCATTTCCCCAAACTCCTTCACTCTTCTGTCCCTTATCTGCTTGGTTCTTTGATGTAAATTACATGGACGAATTTTTGAAGGCAAACTCAATAAGATGGTCACTCAGGTTGAGTATAACATAGGCTTTACTCATCTTTATCACCCTTGCAGCACCACGTTGCTTTCTTCCATGAAGGTAACTTACCTTGGGCGAGGAGACCTCCGAAGAGAGAGCAGAGCAGCACTACAGACGCAGCCATGGGATATCAGAGGTCCAGCAACAAACTGGCAGCAAAGAAAAAATGTGTCCGCGAGCAGTTTGCTTCCAAATGCTCACTGTCCTTACAGGTAGTGAGAACAAAAAAAAAAAAAAAAAAAGCGACGCCGTTGCTGAGGGGGGAAAAAAGAAGGGGGAGAAAAAGTTGATGTGATGGAGCTGAAACTTGCAGTTGCTGCGTGACTCAAGGAATGAGCGTCTAATTATGGCACCGTGAGGGGCGGGCTGGGGCTACGGACACAGACCCACAGCTTATCAGAAAAAAAAAGAAAAAAAAGACAGCATAAAGTCCAAATTAAAGTTGTTAACCTTACTCATCTTTACTGTAGCTGACAATACAATTAAGAAGCATAATTGTGAATCATCTTTTGCAGCCTTCCTCAGAATGGCTTGTTTCAGTGCATGTCTCTTTAAATGCCTATGAACCAAAGTTGCCACCTCCCTCTTATGTTACTAATCTTAGTTGGCTAGCTCCTAGCTTGGTTCGTGAGCTTGAGCCAACTAATTTAAATTCATCTTAACGTATGAATGAAGTAAAGCATCACTGGTGGACAGCAGTGTCTGGTTTTAGTGGTCGATAGGATATCACTGCTCCCTGGAGTGCAATAAGCACAGAAAAATTCACAAATGAGTAAATGGCTAAACTGCTAGCAACAGCTAGCTGCCCGGGGTCTTGGTTAGTGAGAATAAACTACAAAACAAACAAGCTAAAATAAGGCCTAAGAATGATGTATATGGTCAAGTGTTGGTTGATGAACAAGGATTCCAGTGGGGTGAATACTGTAAATGGCGACCCATCCAAATCGGCAATTAAGCTACCGTCAGGCAGCCTGTCAGCCTCTCCCTGCTGAGAGTATGTAGCATCATGTTGAAAATATAACAAAATAAGCCAGAATGATGCAATATATTATCATGGTGGATTAGTGAACCAGGTGGATTATTGAAGCAGGGATGCCTACTAGGGTGACTAAAATTTAAAGAAAATAACAATATAAACCACACTTTGTAAGCTAATTCCCCAGTAGCACTGTTAGCGCTGAAGTTAACACTAGCTAAGCTAAATCCAAGGTCAAATAGCCAGCTTGAGTAAACGAATGTAAATTTGTCTTAAAGAATGAATGAAATAATGCATCACTGGTGGACAGGGGTGTGTGGTTTCAGTGGTCAATAAATTTGACCCACTGATGGAGTACAGTGACTATAGAAACAGCTAGCTTCAAATAGCCTTCAGTCTCGGTTAGAGAAAATAATAATACTAATGGTTTGATGTAGCATCACAGCAAAAATATAACAAAAAGCTAGAAAAGTACTCAGAGAGCACATACCTCTGCCAAGGCTGCTTCCCTCCCTCCCTTTGTCCATCCGTCTGTCTGTACCCCCCTGTCTCCATCTCTCCGTACATTGCAAGATAGGGCCTTGGTGGAGATATGCACTCATGGATCACCTCCAAAATCTAGTGGGTTCGTTTGTAGCCCAAGGGACACCTCTGGTTAAAATTTCATTAAAATCTATCCAGTAGATTTTGTGTAATCCTGCTAACAGACAAACAAACAGACAAACAAATGCCTTGGTGGAGGTAATAAGCCAGAATGACACAAGATATATTATCGACTGTGGATTAGTGAACCAGGTAGAAACAGGGATATCTATTATGGTGACTGAAATGTAAAGAAAAAATAACAGCATAAGCCATGCTTAGTAAGCTATCTCCCTAGCACTGTTAGCTCTGAAGCTTGAAACCCCCATTCATGTTTGCAGACAGCTCAGCTGGCCAATAATAGAGCAGCGAGCTGGTATTGAGGATGGGCTTACCATGTTTATGACATTCTGTAGCAAACTTGGATGAGTTAAAATGGCTAGTCAGAGACCAGTAAAATCAGTCAGTGACCCTTTAACACAAAACCAAGAGAAACAAATGGACTAAACAGGTGAGATGACTGAGCTCTAATTGAGAATTATTCCCTACAGTACAATAATACTCTGCCTTGGTAAGACAGTAACAGCATCACTGCATACTAAGACACTTGGCTTACTATAATAAATAGCCTACCACGGTGTTCTGACGGCAGACACATCCTTCTCAAATATTTATATGACTGATACATTTATAAGTGTTGGAAAATGTAACACCTAAAATTTTGCCCTGAGAAATGTTGGCAGTCATACTTTTTTGTGCTCTGCCTGCATTAGGAATCATAATCACCTTTGGGCTACTGTACTGTTCAGTATGCATACACACATGGAAACTGTCCTCCTGTCAGTGTCAGAGTAGACTTTTTCTGTCTGTGACTAATGATTGTAGTGATTCCTCAACATCTGGAGCTGATTTGAGGGTATTTTAGAAATGTGTTGCGGCTATACCCAGACAGAGAACGTTGAAAGCTTTTCGGATTTTCACTGAGGAAATGGAGGGAAACAAAAAAATAAATATTTTCATAACCACAACTGCAGTTATTCACTGCTACAATTGCCTTTCTTACAATCAAATAGAGCACTGTAGCCACATTTGTTCTGGTATTTTATTTAAGCCTTTTTTTTTTTAAATATCTGTGTCACACTAACTGGCACAAAGCTTATACTAAAGTGACTTAATTAAAGCTTCTGTAACTCTGTCAAATGTGTGGGCATGCCATCAGCCAAAGAGATCATGAACTACGAGAATGGGCTGCATATAAACAAGCCACAGACACACACTAGTCTGCCAGAACTGGCAAAGAAGTGAAGGAATAATTGCCAGACTGCATTATAAACATTTTCTACCAACTATGGCTCTCTGCAAATTCAATCAGTCTACTGGGTCTGGGCATGGTGACAGAACGAGGTTAAATGATCTTCTAATCAGACCCATATGTCTCCAACACCAGTCTAGCCAGTCAAGAGACGTCACCAAGGACTTGATATGGGGACACTAAGGCCTGTAGGTATATGATAGCTACAGATAGATAACTGCACTGTTAAGTGTAGAGTAAGATGCACAATCGTGCTTTTGGTGATCTTTGAAATTTAAAGACCCACATTAATAGTTTGCATGATTTCAGTCGATTAAAATGTGATACTACTCAGCCTGTTTACGGTGCTGTGAAAAAAGTATGTGCCCCCTTTCTCATTTCTTATATTTTTGCATATTTGTCACACTTAAATGTTTAAGATCATCAAACAAATTTTAATATGAAACAAGGATAACCCAAGTAAATACAAAATGCAGTTTTGAAAATGATTTCATTTATTAGGGGAAAAAAAGCTATCCAAACTTATCTGGCCCTATATGAAAAAGTAATTGCCCCCCATTGTTATATCCTAAATTAACTATGATTAATCACATTTTTTGGAAAGCTGAGTTCAGTTCCACTAGCCACACCATTGCCTGATTACTGTCAGACCTGTTGAATCAAGAAATCACTTAAATACAACCTGTCTGACAAACTGAAGTAGGCTTAAAGATCTCAGTGGTGGCCTAATGATTAGGGATGTGGACTGGTAACCGGAGGATGTGGAGTGGTCACTGGAGAGTCATTGGTTCAATCCCTGGACTAGCAGGATCAGATCTTGGTGGGACAGATAACATAACAGTGTTTGCCCCACCCTCCGTAACCCCACTGTGGTGCCCTTGAGCAAGGCCCTTAACCCCAACTGCTCCAGTGGAGCTGCTCAGCGGCTAAGGGTCAGTCTGTGGTGTTACTGGGTAGCTTCCAGGTATGAATGTGTATCTGCGTAAGTATGAACAGGGTATCCTTGGAAAAAGAGAGGTTGCCTCTCAATGGAACTTCCCTTTATAAATAAAGGTTAATTAAATTTTAAAACACATCATGTTGCAGTCTAAAGAAATTCAAGAACAGATGAGAAATGAAAACCCAGAACAATATCTAAAGAACTACAGGTCACACTTGCCTCAGTTTGGACACTGCTCCATGATTCAAGAATAACAAAGATACTGGGCAAAAATGGCATCCATGGGAGAGTTCCAAGGTGTAAAACACTGCTGACCAAAAAGAACACTTAAGGTTGTATTACAACAACGCAGTCATTTAATCAGTTGTCAGTGACGCAGAACGGGTTTATGGGTGTTCCCAAGTTAATTTCCTTATCTCAACAGTGGTGCAAAACAAACCTTCCACCGGCGCATGATGCAAAGAGGCAAGTCTAATCATTCAGAGGTGTGTTTTGGATAATCCAATCCAAAGCGCCCCTGCCCGTCCCTTTAATGCAAAGAGGCGCATTACCTGATCATGACAGTTTAAGACAGGTTTTGCACTGACCGAAGCCCATGTGTGTGAGCCAAAATGCATGCGACAGTAATGCTACTTGGTAAAAAGGAAGACATCAGTCACAGTTGATGCCCAGTTAGTTATGTTAAAAAGAACAAACGGGGAAGAATGGACTGAAAAATCAGCTGAAGAATGGCTTAATGTAGTGCGCACGGATACAACACACCAATGACACATGAATGGATTTGAAACTTCAGGAAAAGAAGATGATGCCTGCGCAAACTTTCATAAACTTTCATTAATGAGGGCATGGAAGTTGCCCCCGGCCATGGGGAGATGAAGTGCTCCCTCTCCCGTTGCTTTTGCCGATCAAGGGTCTCCCCCATCTCATGTGGGGGTCTGCAGCTCTCTATCCCAGTCCTTCCCAAGTGAGAATGATGGAGGAGATCTGGTGTGGCTTCCCGTCCGCTGCCGGCCCCTGAAACGAAGCAAACCCACTCTCGGCAGCCTCTGTCGGGGGCTGATGGGTGGCAGTCGGGGAGCTTGCTGGGCTGGAAACCCGGAGCGTGTGGCTAAGGCAGATGTGTGGACACATCTCCTGTCTCTGTGGGGAGTTACAGTGAAAAGTAAAACACTGCACACTCCTTGTTCATTCATTTATACCCCTAAAAATAAACACATTGATGCCCAAGTAGTCTGTGATGAAAACGAAAATGTGGATGGAATAAAAATCTTCAGCCTCCCCCGTGAGCACACATGCTCCCTATTCATTCATTCATTCCTCTAAAAAAAATCCTACATTAATGCCTAATCTATAGACTCCAATGCTAAGTCTGCAATTAAAATGAGAGTGTGGATGAAATTTAAAAAAACAAAAAAACAAACTAGTGTGTGATCATCATATAATTAAAATGATGGGCAATTATATGACTATTACAAGTTTCTCCATTAAAATAACAGAAAAAAACAGCGGACGCTGTTTCCTCATGAGCTCCAGAGCTGCGCGATTTCAAAACACGCCACTGAAATAGCATTAATCAATGCGCTTCTGACGACAGACCTCCTTCTTCCTGATCAAAAGCAGATTCTCATGAAATGCATTATAATAGTAATGTGCATTAGATTGCAAGCCACCACACTTCTTTGAAATGAGCCTCCACCTCTCAGAGCATAGCGGGCGCACTGTCTACTGGTAATATGATGGCATGACGCAACGTGTAAAAAACAGACAATGCACTGACACAAACTAATAAAAACACTGGCGTACGGCAGAAAGTCTGTCAAAAAAGTGTGCGGCTGATCGTCCTAATAGGGCCCAAAGGCTCATCTCACATTTGCCAAAAAGCATCTCGATGATCAACTGGTGGACAAGAACCACTGGAGTGGGACTCTGAGAAGTGCAGTCAAGCAGGACCCACCCCAACTGAGGGATTAATTGTGTCCTGTCAAAAATAAATATGGATGATGATGATGATGATGACGATGATGATGATGATGATGATGATGATCCCCAAGACTTTTGGGAAAATATTCTGTGGACTGACAAGATGAAAGTTGAGCTTTTGGAAGGTGTGCATCCAGTTACATCTGGCATAAAACTAACACAACATTTCATAAAAAGAACATCATACCAACAGTCAAACATGGTGGTGGTAGTGTGATGTTTGGGGCTGCTTTACTGCTCCAGGATCTGGACGACTAATTGATGGAACCAAGAAATCAGCTCTCTAGCAGAAAGCCCTGAAGAAGACTGTCCTGCCATCAGTTCGTGATCTCAAGCTCAAGCCCTCCAATGAGGCTGAATTAAAACAATTCTGCAAAGAAGAGTGAGCCAAAATTCCTCACCAGCGATGTAAAAACCTCATTGCCAGTTATCATAAATGCCTGATTGCAGTTGTTGCTGCCAAGAGTGGCACAACCAGTTATTAGTGTTAGATAGGAATATAGTGTATATAGTAGGGGTGTACTAATATGGCGGTGCCCTGGGTGTAGTGGGAGGTGACGCCCACCTTTCCGGTGGTGGCATCACGGGAGTATAAGAGGGCCCAGCGGAAGGGACTATGTCTCTTCGCTGTGGACTCTCAGGCTAGATGGAGTGACTCCTGTACATTCCTGTTAGAGTGTTAATAAAAACCATAAAATGTCACCTCGACTCCTCATCATTTCAAGACGTAACATTTGGCAATGAGGACAAAAGGGTATGGAGTGGGCTGCTACTGCCTTTCGACTGTTTTTGGAGGCTCCGGGAGAGCTGCTTGTCCCCTGGGCCAGGTGGTATGTGGCATTCAAAAACTACCTCATCGCTCTGGACCTTGGCGACTTTGAGAAATTTCGTGCGAGGGCAATTCTGGTCCACAATTTAGGAATGGAGGGCCAGAGGATCCTGAGCACATTGGGAGGAGGTGATACATTCGATAACGTGGTGAGGCTCATGGCGGGCAGCTGGCAGGAGAGTGCAGATTCGGGGCCTTGGAGGAAGAGATGGTTCGCGACCAACTAACAGAACATGTGCTGTATTCCTCCGCGAAGGTCCGCCTCCTCACTCATGCTGGTAAGCTAACGCTTCTGGCCGCTATGACCCTTGTACAGCAACACGAGGCAGCAGAAATGATTACGAAGACTCTCGGTGAGAAAGAAAACCTGCCAGGGAATGAAAAACAGTGGAAGGCACTGGCCATGGACCCTGATGACAAATACGCCTCCGTTGTGAAGATTAGGTCTGCCCCGGGGACGCCAAGATGCTACGGCTGTGGATCCACCAGGCACCGTTACAGGGCGAGGGAGTGCCCAGCGAAGGGGAAACATTGTGGGAAGTGCGGTCTGGTCCACCACTTCGCTAGAGCCTGTCGAAATTTTGAGCGGGGAGATCCGAGGCCAGAGGGGGACTCTTCGGTGAGGAAGCCCACGGTGGTCCATACGGTCTCGCCCAGCACTGACGGACGCATAATATGCAATGTCTAATTGGACAGGGTGGTAGTCCCGCTGATGCTGGACACGGGGTCGGCGACTTCCATCCTAAATTGGGCGACAGTGAAGACCTTTTTCCCACATTACAACGTGAGTAGAACAGACATTGCTTGTTACGGTTATAGTAACAACCCCCTGGACATTGTGGACTCGTTGTGGCTCTCGGCAAGGTATAAATCTGCTTTGGTCTGCGCAACTGAGTTCGTGGTGTCTCATGAAGGAAACAACCTGATGGGCTGTGACTTGTTCTGTGGGCTTGGGTTCTCCATTGCCTGCAGCGTCAGAGAGGAGTGGTCTGGTGGTGGGCTGTGGGACCGACCCTTCTATGTGGGAAATGATGGTGAAGTGTGGGACTTGAACATGCCTGGACCGAGTGATGGATAGCATGACCAGCACCACGGAGCACCGTCACAGGGAAGTTCCGATGCCAGTGTTTGCGGTACCCTGGACGAGGGACCCGAACGGCACGATTGGACACCCGTGGGGGCGAATAGAACCAGCGAGCAGGCACAGCGTAGCTCCGGTCGCCGACCGAGTACCACTGTTGAGCCGGGTGCTGCCGTGGCTGATTCAACGCACAAAATGAAAGCGGATGGGGCGAGACCGCATGGCACGAGTCCTAGGCGTGCCTATAGGACAGACAAGAGGCAGAGCTCGGGCCAGATTGGTGGGACCCTGCGGCACCGTACAGGAACCAGGTCACGACGCCGTGGACCACGAAAGCCAGTGAGTACTCCCCTGGGTGTAGGTAATGACGTGCGCCCTAGGTCGTCTGTCCCACGGCCCTTCCAGAGGGGAGCCTCTGGGGGTTCCTTAGGAGGACTTTTGAAAGGGGCTAGCAGTGTGTGAAGCTTTTGTTATGTTATTCCTATTATTATTGAATTTTGGGTCCTGAAAAAAAAAAACACTAATGTTAAGCAAGTTGCCCCTATATGTGTGTGTGTGTGTGTGTGTGTGTGTGTGTGTGTGTGTGTGTGTGGTGTGATGGTTTACTTAGTAGTGTGTGTGTGGTTAAGGTAAACCTAAACTGGCCCGAGAAATACCCACTACGGTGCCTACAAGTGATACAATATGCAATAACACTGCTGTAAAAGACTCCATCTTCATAAAGAACACAGACGAAAGAGAGGTCATTAAAATTGTTAAATCGTTCAAAAGTAAAACATCTACGGACTGTGATGGTATTGACATGCTATTAGTCAAAACTGTTATCGAATGCATAGTAAAACCACTGACGTATATCTGTAACCTGTCTCTCCAATCAGGTATATTTCCCAATGCAATGAAAATAGCTAAAGTAATTCCGATATACAAGACGGGCGACAGAGGGGAACTCTCAAACTATAGACCAATTTCACTATTGCCGCAATTTTCCAAGATACTTGAAAAAATATTCTATGAGAGAATTGACAACTTCATACTGAAGAATGATTTATTGTGTGAGCAGCAATATGGGTTCAGACACAAGAGGACAACTGCATATGCCCTAATGGAATTTACAGAAAAAATATCAACAGCCATTGAAAATAAAGAGTATTCAGTTGGAGTATTCCTAGATCTTAAAAAAGCATTTGATACAGCAGATCACAATTTATTATTAAAGAAACTACAAAATTGTGGTATTAGAGGGGTAGCACTGTCCTGGTTAAGTAGTTACTTAAAGAATAGATATCAGTATGTATGTGTTAGCAACAAAAATTCAGAGTTACTGAAGGTCACCTGTGGAGTCCCACAGGGTTCAGTTTTGGGACCATTATTATTCAATATGTATATAAACGATATATGTAAAGTTTCAGAAAAAATGGACTTAATATTGTTTGCCGATGACACTAATCTGCTATGCAGTGGAAACAATTTGGAACAACTTCTGGATACACTCGGAAAGGAATTAGGAGAGCTTAAACTGTGGTTTGATTCAAACAAATTAACGCTCAATTTAAGTAAGACAAAATTTATAGTCTTTAACAACCATCACAACAACCCAGTACCCAAACTCAGTGTAAATGGTGTAGAGATTGAAAGGGTATCTGAAACTAAATTTCTTGGAGTAATAATTGATAACAAACTGTGTTGGAAGTCACATATTAATTATATTAAAGGTAAAGTATCCAAATCAATTGCAATATTACACAGAGTGAAATATTTGCTGAATCAACCCACACTATACACCTTGTATCATTCATTAATACTCTCATACATGACATATTGTAATGAAGTATGGGGAAATACATATAAAACAAACATATATCCACTCTTTATGCTTCAAAAGAGAGCCATTAGAATAATAAACAAATCAGCTTACAGGGAACCAACAAACCCACTTTTTCTTAAACAAAAAACTCTCAAGTTGAAAGATCTGGTTGACTTTAAAACCGCAATAATAATGTTCAAAGTGAAGAATTTATCACTGCCCGCAAATATCCAAAAGTTGTTCCAAACAAGGGAGAAACAATATCACTTCAGAGGAACATGTATATTTCAAAAGCCTACAGTGAGAACAACCACCAAGCAACACTGTATTTCAGTGCAAGGAGTCAGATTATGGAACGATTTTGGACCTGAATTAAAATCATGTACAACGCTTGGACAATTTAAACAAAAACTAAAGGAAGAAATACTCCAAACATATTTACAAGACGACATGTAAACTCACATAAGGATTGACATATCCAGCCTGTATTGTGTTGTAGCTTAGTTTTTTGTTTGTTTTTTTCTCTCTGTGACATTTTGTCTTAGATTTGTTTTTGAATAGTAACCACTTAACTTAGCCTAGCTTAGTTTTCTTTTTCTCTCAGTCACATTTTGTCTTAGCTTTGTTTTAAATTGTAATCGCTCTTGTCTTGTTTTCTCTTTTTTCTCTTTTGAATTCTTGGATGGAATATGGGTGGGCAATATAAGCTGCGGCTTCAGCCATCACCCATTTCGGATAACTCACGTGGAATTGTAGAGTAGGGGGAGTCTTTGTCTAATTTGACCTTGTTGTTATATTATACAGTGTCTTTTAACCTGTACTGTACTATCCGAAATAAATTCATTCATTCATTCATTCATTCATAAATAATGGTGTGTGTGAAATGCAAATGGGCCCCAGTACTGTTTGTTTGTTATGCCCATGTTGGTGGGGTGGGAGTACTGAGGTGGAGGGATTTGGGACCACCATTAGGTTAGTATACATATTGTTAATGTACGTATATACTGTATCAGGATTAATTTATTTTGTATGTGGCCCTTTTGTGTTGATTGACTGTTATAATCTAAGTGGCGGAGTAGTCCGCTGGGCCGGTGTGGTGTTCATGGATAGTTTTGTGTATTTATATTGTTTAGAGTGTGTATCGGGTTACCAAATTTGGGGAAGGCCTGATTAGTGTGCTTGCATTTTTCT
Source organism: Pholidichthys leucotaenia (assembly GCA_020510985.1). Lineage (NCBI taxonomy): Eukaryota > Metazoa > Chordata > Actinopteri > Cichliformes > Pholidichthyidae > Pholidichthys > Pholidichthys leucotaenia. The sequence goes on along the minus strand of CM035840.1, from coordinate 58,897,448 downwards.
TCAGGGGAAAAAATGTTAGATAGGAATATAGTGTATATAGTTGGGGGGATGTAAGTCTCAGTTAGGGGATGTAAAAAAAAAATGGGGAATGTAAGTCTCAGTTAAAAGCTGCCAATTTCTGACCAAAAAAGTGGAATTTTATGGGTAAAAAGCTCCAACTTTAGCAAAAAGATGTAACTGAGACTTCCATCCCCTTTTTTTATTTTTATTTTATTTATTTATTTTTTTGTGTCAGGTCAGGCATTGGCTTGCTTGCTACCAGATAACCATGAAAACCGGTACTACCTGTCTCATGGGTTGGGCTGTCGGCAACTCAACCGGCTTCCCCGCCCTTCCGAAGGTGTGGAGGGTGAAACAGGGCATCCTGGCAGAACTAAAAACAATATCTGTCACAGGTCTGTGGTGGACCACTCCCAGTTACACAGGGTGAGACTGGACATCCTGGCAGATAAACACATCTGTCGCAAGGTCTGTGGTGGACTGTGCCAGTCGGTGCATTGTGACATGCACTACACAAAGAGCAGGGATAAACAAACCTATCATCTGGTCAGTCACTGCAACAGATACTGGAGTCAGTTTGTCTTGGCTTGTCCTTGCCACTGATAATACCTTTATCTGCCAAGAATGTGCTGCTAGTCCAGCAAAAGCTAGCTGTACTCAAATACTTTGCAAGCAGTTTCATGAAATGGTCAATCAGAAAGCAACTCATACCGGCTCGGATATCGCCCGGGCTTACAAGGTCCGCACTGACCTGTTCACACTCCGACAGGCAGCGAAAAGTAAGCTAGGAGCAGGAAGACAAAAGAAGAGGAAAACAGCAACCTTGTGTGTAGCAGAATGGAATGTACGCACTCTGTTGGACAGAACAACATCACAGCACCCAGAAAGACAGACCACGCTTGTGGCCCTGGAAATGAACAGGTACAATGTAGACATAGCTGCACTTAGTGAAACAAGATTGCCTGGATATGACAGCTTGGAAGACCATGAATACATCTTCTTTTGGAGTGGGAGATCAACTCAAGAAAGGAGAGAAGCAGGAGTGGGCTTTGCAGTTAGAAAGGAGATAGCAGCAATACTTGATGAGGAACCGGTGCCAATCAACGACAGTATAATGACTGTGAGACTCTCACTACAGCGGAAGATGTGTGCCACACTCATCAGTGTATATGCCCCAACAATGACCAACACAGAGGAGGTGAAGGAAGAGTTCTACAGTGATTTACGTGAGACTATCAGGCGTGTACCAACTGATGACAGGCTGATACTCGTTGGAGATTTTAATGCCAGAGTTGGTTCGGACACTGAGAAATGGAAAGGAGTGCTAGGCAGTCATGGAGTAGGCAAGTGCAATGCTAATGGAGAACCTCTACTTGCACTATGTTCAGAGTACAACCTTGTGATAACCAACACTCTATTTAAGCACAAGGACACACACAAGAAGACATGGATGCACCCAAGATCCAAGCACTGGCACTTATTAGACTACATCATAGTCAGGCAGAGAGACAGAAGGGATGTATTGGACACCAGAGCAATGAGAGGCGCAGACTGTGGCACTGATCATGTTATGCTGAGATCTAGGTTAAGGATTTAGAGATGAAAACAGCACTGCAGGACGGGTGCGAAGCCACCACGGAAGCTAAACACTAGTGCACTGAACGGCCAAAAGAAGCAGGAAGAACTTACACAGGAAATGAATGAAAACTTGAAAGACTGGGACAGCAACAACTCAGAGAATGACACAGAAGAGAAATGGGCAACACTGAAGGATACGGTGTATCAGACTGCGAGTGATGTATTAGGCTACCCTGAGAGTAAACATCAAGATTGGTTTGATGAGCATGATGAACACCTGAAGAAACTACTAGAAGCGAGGAATACAGCTAGGCAGAAAAACTACAGTGTAACACAAGGTCGAAGAAGAAGAAGTACTCAAAGGCTCAGAGTGAGCTACAGAAGTACACCAGAGAGATGAAGTCCAACTGGTGGGATGAAAAAGCGGAGAAACTTCAAACTGCAGCAGACAGGAAGGACATGAAAACATTCTTCACAGGTCTGAGAGAAATCTACGGCCCTAAACCAAGAGGATTGATCCAACTAAAGGCTATGGATGGTGAAACAGTTTTGCAGGAGAAAGACAAGATCCTGGACAGATTTGCAGACCACTTTGACCGACTACTAAACAACCCTGGAGATCTCACTGAAGAGGCTAAAGAAGTGCTAGTGCAGCGACCAGCTGTATCAAGTCTGGATGAACCACCAAATTTTGATGAACTAATGGCAGCTATCAGGACAACACAGGATGGTAAAGCTCCAGGAAGGGATGGAATTCCAGCAGAAGTGTGGAAAATTGGTGGTGTTCAGCTGACCAACTGCCTGCACAAGCTCATCCAAAGAGATATGGGATGCCCAGAAAGTACCTCAAGACCGGAAGGATGCAAGTATTGTGCCTTTGTTCAAGAAAGGTGACAGGAAGGATTGTGGAAATTACCGAGGTATATCACTGCTAGCCACTGTTGGTAAGATTCTGTCACGTGTACTACTTAACAGACTCAGTGAACACATCCTGCAGAATGTACTACTGGAAACCCAGTGCGGCTTTAGAAGTGGAAGAAGCACAATGGACATGATTTTCTGCTTGAAACAGGTTCAAGAAAAGTGTATCGAACAGAACATTCCGCTTTATGTAGTCTTCATAGGCATCAGTAAAGCCTTTGATACTGTTTCGAGACAAGGACTTTGGCAGGTACTCAAGAAATATGGTTGTACAGAGAAGTTTGTCAGCCTGACTGAGGCACTCCATACAGGTATGCAAGCAAACGTGGCAATAAATGGTTCAGTATCACCAGATAAAGACTGTGCTCCCCAAGTTTAAACAATGTGCAGACTTTAAGATCAGAGGAGAGAATATGTTGGACTTAGTGTACACAAACACAGATGCATATAAGGCGATACCCCGCCCCCACCTCGGCCTTTCTGACCACATATCTGTCATGCTGGTGCCTGTCTACAAACCTTTATTGAAGCGCAGCAGGCCGGCAGTGAAACAAATCAGGATTTGGCCAGAGAGTGCAACCTCTGCACTGAAAGACTGTTTTCTGCACACAGACTGGGAGGTTTTCAAAATAGCAGCCTCCCAGGAAGACAAGACAGATGTGGAGGAGTATGCTGAAACGGTCACCAGCTACATCGCGAAGTGCACAGAGGATGTCACTACAGTGAAGACCATCACTATGCGGGGTAACCATAAGCCCTGGATGACTGCAGAGGTGCGCTTGCTGCTTACAGCCAGAGATGCAGCCTTCAGAGCGGAGGACAGGATCGCTCTCCGCTCAGCCAGGTCTGCGCTCTCAAAGGGTATTAAGGTGGCAAAGCGCGCCTATGCGGAGAAAATCCAGGGACACCTCTGTGACACTAGGAACACCAAGCAGATGTGGCAGGGAGTTCGGACACTGACGGGCTATAAGTCTAGGCAGGGGTCGATGATGACGACGCTTTGCTTCCAGACAGGCTCAATGACTTCTTTGCACGTTTTGAAGCATCTAACCCGACAACCAGAGGGAGGGCTGGCCCACCCCCACCATCGGTCGGACCAGCCTTTACCATCAACATAGCGGACACATGGAGGACCCTAACCAGAGTCAACCCACGCAAAGCTGCAGGTCCGGACAACATCCCGGGACGTGTACTCCGAGACTGCACGAGCGAGTTGACGGATGTCCTGACTGACATTTATAACATCTCCCTGAGTCAGGCCATTGTTCCCAGATGCTTCAAGACCTCTATCATTGTACCGTGGCAAAGAAACCAGTTGTGTCCTGTTTGAATGACTATCATCCTGTTGCACTGACACCAAATGTGATGAAGTGTTTTGAACGGCTTGTCAAACCACACATTACAGCCTGCCTCCCTGCATCACACGACCCGCTCCAGTTTGCATATCATTCAAACCGCTCCACGGAGGATGCTATAGTCACCACCCTACACTCTGTCATCACCCACCTGGACCAGAAAGACACCTATGCCAGACTCCTGTACATTGATTTCAGTTCAGCATTCAACACCATTATTCCCCAGAGACTGATGGAGAAATTACTCCTTCTTGGTCTGAACACCGCCACATGTCTCTGGATCCTGGATTTCCTGACTGAGAGACCTCAGTCTGTCCGGGTTGGAAACAACATCTCCAACTCTGTCACGCTAAGCACCGGATCCCCTCAAGGCTGCGTACTCAGTCCACTGTTGTTTACACTTCTAACACATGACTGTGTACCCAGACACAAGGGAAACCAGATTATTAAGTCTGCAGACGACACCACGGTGGTGGGACTTATTCAGAGGGATGAGGAATCAATTTACAGGGAAGAAGTGAGAGACCTGGAGGGCTGGTGCAGGGAGAACAATCTGGTGCTCAACGTGGACAAAACGAAGGAGATTATTATCGACTTCCGGCGGTCACAGCCTGAACACGTCCCCCTCAGCATCGGCGGCCGTTTAGTGGAGAGAGTGGAGAACATCAAGTTCCTCGGAGTGCAGATCTCGCAGGACCTGACCTGGAGCAAGAATTCCTTGGGGATCAGGAAGCGGGCTCAGCAGAGACTGCACTTCTTGAGGAAACTCAAACAGGCCTCTCTCCCCATCTGCATTCTCAGGACCTTCTACAGAGGTGTGGTGGAGAGTGTTCTGAGGTACTGCATTGCTACATGGTACTCCAGCTGCAGTATGTCAGACAAAAAAGCCCTGCAGAGGATAGTCAAGGGAGCTGAGAGGGTAATTGGAGTCTCCCTCCCCTCTGTCCAAGAACTTTTTCAGAACTGTTGTAGGAGCAGGGCACTGAACATTGTCAAGGACCGTTCTCACCCTCTGCATAAACACTTTGAACTTCTGCCATCTGGTAAACGATTCCGGAGTATCAGAGGCAGAACCACCAGACAGATCAACAGCTTCCTTCCACAAGCTGTCAGGATGCTGAACAGTTGACCTGGAATCTCTCATACACACTACTGCACCTACGGACATTATGTATATTATTTGTATATTATAGTTAGTTAGTTTTTCCCAAGTATGTCTCAGGGATGTGTGAATGGATGAGGAGGTGGGGGTGGGGGGTGAAGATATGTGTGAGTGTGTCTTATATCATGCTGCTTCTATTTATATGGATGCCGAGAGAAACGCAATTTCATCTTGCCTGCACTACAGTTGTATGTACAGCAATATGACAATAAAGTTTGATTTGATTTTGATTTTGATAAAGACTTTTCAGTAAGCAACGGGGTGAAACAAGGGTGTGTGCTGGCACCTACACTCTTCTCACTATATCTGGCAGCCATGCTTGAGGTGGCCTTCAAAGACACTTCAGAAGGAGTATACATTCAAACAAGGAAAGAAGCAGACTTGTTCAATGTGGCACAGTTTAAAGCCAAGAGTAAGACATCAATAAAGGTAGTAAGAGAAATTCTCTTTGCCGACGACAGTGCTCTAGTTGCACACAGCGTGGAAGATATGCAATCTTTAGTGGAGAAATTTGCAAGAGCAGCTAACCAATTCAGCCTCCAAATCAACATCAAGAAGACAGAGTGCCTTTATCAACCACCAAAGTTCCAATTATCAACATCACTACCAGAAGAGAGCAGCATTGGTACAGGGCCACTAGTCAAGTGCAAGACTTTCAAGTACCTAGGGAGTACTGTTTCAGAGAATGCTAGGCTGGAGGATGAACTATCTCTCAGAATGGGAAGAGCGAGTGCTGTGTTTGGAAACTTGAGGGAGAGACTGTGGAACAATCGACATGTGTCTATCCGTGTGAAATGCAAAGTGTACAGAGCGACAGTACTGGCTACTCTATTGTACGGTGCTGAAACTTGGACTGTCTACAGAGTGCAGGTGAAGAAACTCCACGCGTACGTGATGAGACACCTTCAAGCCATAATGAACATCTCATGGAAAGACAAGATAACCAACATAGAAGTGATGAAACAAGCTGGTCTACCATCAATGGAAGACATGCTAATACAGATGAACCTGAGATGGCTCGGACATGTTGAGAGGATGGACCACCAGCGTCTCCCTCGGCAGTTACTCTACTCACAGTTATGTGAGGGCAAATGCAATCAGGGTAGATCAAGGCTCAGATTTAAAGACACTGTAAAAAGAAACTTGAAGAAGTTGAACATAGACAGGAGTTCCTGGCAGCAGAAGGCTAAGGACAGAGCTGTGTGGAGGAATCTGATCAGACCTAAATGAAACAGTCATTGTCGCCCACGACAGACTGCTATGATGACGATGATGATGATGATGAGTTGGGGTGAACTAATATGGCGGTGCCCTGGGTATAGTGGGAGGTGACGCCCCACCTTTCCGGTGGTGGCGTCACGGGAGTATAAGAGGGCCCAGCGGAAGGTACTCTGTCTCTTCGCTGTGGACTCTCAGGCTAGACGGAGTGACTCCTCTACGTTCCTGTTAGAGTGTTAATAAAAACCATAAAACATCACCTCGACTCCTCATCATTTCAAGACATAACAATTAGGTTTAGGGGGCAATTACTTTTTCCACACAGAGCCAGGTAGGTTTGGATAGCTTTTTTCCCCTAATGAATGAAATCATCATTTAAAAACTGCATTTTGTGTTTACTCAGGTTATCTTTGTCCAATATTAAAATGTGTTTGATGATGTCAGACATTTAAGTGTGACAAATTTGCAAAAACATAAGAAATCTGAAAGGGGTAAATACTTTTTCACACACTGTATTTCATTATGCCATATAACTATTACAACAGGTTTCCATCACTTGGATTTGGATGTTATTTTACTTTCTGGTGTTTCTATCCTGAATCAAATTTTAGTGAAATCTAATTAAAACATTGACAAGCTTCAGTGACCTTGCTTAAGGAAGCATCCAAAGTTGCCTTAAAACACAAAAGATTTGTCAATCAGCCAAAATTTTCTGCCACATCTGTTTAATTTGGCCTTCGCAAAGACAAAAACTGATGTTTTTCCAGTTTCCACCTGGGCAATATTAAAGGCTGGTACCTTCAAAACTGGAAACTTGGTGCTATATATGGTGGTTAACAGTTAATACACTTTTACTCCTTTTGGAATTCTGTTTGATCTTTTCAGTAACCAGCAGATATTGACACATATGGGGTTCCTGCAGTCTTCTATCAGTAAAGGATGCAGCTACCCCCAGCAAAAAGAAAAAGTTATCACAGCAACAACAAAACAGCACCCTGACCTGCCCTTCATCTTATCTTTTCTGAAAGTGAGGTTAAAAAAAAAAGAGATAATATGCCTTATAAGGAGGGAGGAATGTTCAGAATGAGAGCCAGACCCCTGCCAGGCCCAGAGCACAGCTGGCTGGACCACAATCAACATCCGAGGGCAGCTTCCCATGCCTTTCAAGCCACCAGAAACTACAGCCACCCACTCCCTCTGCTTCACCTTAAACCTTTATTTGTGCTTTAACAAGAAAAAGCAGCATGAGGGGACCTGCAGTGTTATAGGTGGAGGAAATTAGAGTAGCCAAGGTCACATTTCAAACATCATTAATCATGTGTGGGTGTGTAGTGGTGGTAGATGGTGGGGTCTTTGAAGCTCAACAAAGCTTGTTTGCCATGTATGTGTCAATCTGCAGAGTCAGACTATGGGACCAAAAGGACTTGAAAGGAAATTAACAAAAACAAGAGAGTTACAGAGTAATGGCTGTGTGTCGTGGTGAGCTTCTTTTCTTGGAGCAAGTTGGATTTGGTGTGTGGCCATTGGGTACCTCTAGGCCATAAAATTGGTTTTTGATTTGTGAAGTTCAGTGAGCCTTAGTTAGACTGAGCAGGTACTTGAAGAAAAGATAGCTGCGGTAATGCTCAGTGCATCAGCAATAGTGTAAATTGTACCATTTATTAGCACTTCTGCTTTATATATTTCTCAGCCAGTTATACACACAGCATTGCCCAGCTTTTACCTCTGAACATGCCATTACGTGTTATATGCTCCTTTTCTTTCTACAAAATCCAGCTGTCTTAAAACGGTAAATGACTTTAGACCAGTTGCTTTGACTTCAATTTTAATGAAAATTTTTGAAAAACTGGTCAGATGTGAGGTCCTAAGGCAGACTGAACATGCATTGGATCCTCTGCAGTTTGCCTATAGGCCTCACAGAGGAGTGGAGGATGCCACTGTCACTCTGTTTGACATGCTTTTTAAACATCTGGATTTTAATGGGACACACGCCAGGCTTTTATTTGTGGACTTTTCTTCTGCCTTTAATACAATCCAACCTCATATTTTAGTTGAAAGGCTCCTGCAACAATTTGATTTAAGCAATAATCTGGTGGGTTGGATTCTGGATTTCTTAACCAACAGGACGCAGAGAGTAAGGGTCAATGGCACATTGTCTGACCTAAAGTGCTCTTCTACTGGCTCTCCTCAGGGGTGTGTGTTGTCACCACTACTCTTCATCCTGTACACAAACATGTGTCGGAGCAGACATGACAACAGACACATTATAAAGTATGCTGATGACTCAGTCATTGTCAGTCTCCTCCAGGATGGTGAGAGTGGCCACGGCCCAGTAGTTGATGACTTTGTTCACTGGTGTGAGGATTCCTACCTGCAGCTGAATACAACAAAAACGAAAGATATGATTATTGACTTTAGGAGGAAAACTCCCAGGCACAAAGTCACCATACTAAAAGGCCAGACCACCGAATGTGTACAATCGTACAAATATCTTGGGACGATTATTGATAGTGGATTGAACTTTGAGGTGAACTGTGAAAGGGTGTGCAAAAAGGGTCAGCAAAATTTGCATTGTTTGAGGAAACTTGCACGCTTCCAAATTGACCGAACCATAATGACTATGTTCTATCGGGCTTTTATTGAATCTGTTTTATCCTTTTCTTTAATGTCATGGTTTGGTCAGATAAAACTGAAACAGAGGAAATCCTTGGATCAGGTAGTCAGATGGTCCAGTCGTTTGCTTGGTGAGTCACAGCTGAGCCTGACATCCCTGTAACACCAGACAAGTACAGAGGATGGCCGACTCGATTTTAAATGATGACTCCCACCCTTTGCACTGCAACTTTCAGCTTCTTCCCTCCAGACGGAGGTTTGCTGTCCCAAAAAGTAGAACCCAGCGCTACAAAAACAGCTTTGTCCCTGCTGCTGTCAAAGAGTTGAACAAGCTATAAAAATTATATTGTACATATTTTATATTTACCTATTTTGTAAGATGTGTGACTGGGTTTGTGTCTATGTTGAATGTAATTGTGGCTTGTAAATATGGATGTCACCAACTGCAAAACAAATCTACCTACGGGTACAAATAAAGTAACCTGAACCTGAACCTGAACCTACAGTGTAATTTGTTGCCAGTGGCTAACAGCTTACAGAAGATTCAATCACCAAATACAATAAAATTAAAGTTACTAATTTTGAGTGCAAATAATAATTTAAAAGTTGGAAAGTTAAAATTTCTTTTTACGCTGGGTCAGATCAGTCAAATGGTGATGTATATTCTAGAATCACCAAAGAGGATTTTAGTTGTCAAGCTTGTTATGGATTTGTGTGATGTCACTGATGTGAGCTGGGGTCCAATCTTCAATAGAAATGGAACTCACCATATGGTTAGTAATTACAAATTGTCTGAATGCAGGAAAATGTATGGCTAGATACTATGTCACACGGATATAGATTTAAAAAATTTCTCACCTCTGTGAGAACTTTACAGTTCTGTGAAAAAATATTTGCCTCCTTCCAGATTTCTTATATTTTTGCATACTTGTTACACTTGTTTCAGATCATCAAAACAAAATATTAGATAAAGACAACCCAAGTAAATACAAAATGTAGTTTTTAAATGATGATTTCATTTATTAAGGGAAAAAAACCTATCCAAACCTACCTGGCCCTATGTGAAAAAGTAATTGCCCCCTAAATCTAATAACTGGTTGTGCTACCCTTAACAAAAACAACCGCAATCAAGTGTTTGTGATAACTGGCAATGAGTCTTTTACATCACTGTTGAGGAATTTTGTCCCACTCTTCTTTGCCAAATTGTTTTATTTCAGCCACACTGGAGGGCTTGAGCTTGAGATCACAAACTGATGGCCGGACATTCTCCTTCAGGATTTTATGGTGGAGAGCAGAATTCATGGTTCCATCAATCAGTCATCCAGGTCCTGAAGCAGCAAAGCAGCTCCAGACCATGACACTCCCACCACCATGTTTGACTGCTGGTGTGATGTTCTTTTTATGAAACGCTGTTAGTTTTACACCAAATGCAACGGGACACATGCCTTCCAAAAAGGTTCAACTTTTGACTCATCAGACCACAGAATATTTTCCTAAAAGTCTTTTGGATCATCAAGATGTTTCCTGGCCAATGTGAAACAAGCCTTTGTGTTCTTTTTGCTCTCCCATGGATGCCCTTTTTGAATCATGGAACAGTGTCCACACTGAGGCAAGTGAGGGCTACAGTTCTTTAGAAGGTATTTTGGGTGTGGCTAGTGAAATTGAACTCAGTTTTCAAAAAATGTGGTCATCCATCCAACTTCATTCATTCATCCATCTTCTTCCGCTTAATCCTTTTCGGGTCGTGAGGGGGATGGAGCCTATCACAGCATCTTTGGGTGAGAGGCAGGGTACACCCTGGACAGATCGCCAGTCCATCACAGGGCCAACACAGAGAGACAGACAACCATTCACTCTCACATCCATACCTAAGGACAATTTAGAATCCCCAGTTTTTTGATGCCAATTAACCTAAAATGTGGTCAATCACAGTTAATTCATGGTTTTTTTTGGGGGGGGGGGTGAGGGGGGGGGGTACTTTTTCCACATAGGGCAAGGTAAGTTTGGATAGCTTTTTTTCTCTTAACAGATGAAACCATCAAACTGCAATGTGTATTTACTCAAGTTTTCTTTGTCTAATATGAGCTATAGTGCACTATATAATGTGTGTAAGCACTTAAAAGTTAGTATGTGCAAAATATAGAGTATTTTAGTTCAAACTGTTTTCATTACATTTTAAAGTTTCCATTAACTGCAAAATGGCCTTTTAATCACAGAAAACATGTCCATGGGTCACATGTAGCCTGTTAAATATCAGAACACTCACTTCACAAAGAAATACACACTATTTTTATTTAGCTAAACTCAAAGAAATTGCACTTTGTGGGTTTTCAGGCATCACAAACTCATGAGAACTTCCCTCAGAGACCCCGACTACCTCTTTACTTGTAATTGGCCAGTTCAGGACTGGGGTTAGAGCTGGTACAAAACCCAACAGTTTCAGACAGAGCTGTACAGACAGTTTTCTAAGCTGTAAAACAACACAGAAACGGTTCTGGTATTTAAAAGCACACCTACAGTATATGCCCTCGAGGATACAAAACATGAAAGTAATCTCCAGAAAATGCACAACATGAGACATTTAGATTGCCCTGACACAATTTAAACCATACTATATAAATTATTAAATAATAAAAAAAAATCTGATCCTTACTATGCATCACATATGAGCTACATATAGTACATACTAGAATTGATCACACTAGCTTGTTAGATAGTAAATACTGATTCATTTTCTACACCAGTGCCTAAGTCTTTCTCATTATAACCACTGGCTTTACCTGAATTGAGGAACAGTGCCATATGTACTATTCACATTAATAATCCTACTTCTGATTTGTCCAAAAAAATACAGTACGGTATCTTGACTGATAGTGTCTTGTGCATTACAATTTAACCATATAAAACATTCCTGGCAACCTGGTAATTCAGTTTTTGTAATGAAGTGTAGCACACCACATATCATCTGGACCAGCCTGGCAGTGCAGCTAAATGTCCCAACAGTCAAGAAGATTAGTGGTCTCATTCACTATGTGGAGCTTGGGATGCTGGACATGTTGGCCTTCACTGTGCCAACTGGGGAATACTATCAGCAGACGAGAGGTGAGAATGCTGAGAGTGAGGAGACGTCTTTTCCAGTTTGATTTCTGGAAAGATCTGGTCAGGGTAAATCAGCTTCAGGTAATCTTCAAAAAGCTGTTGAAGTTTCTTACTTGCCAAGTCAATTTTAGAGTTAGCCTGGGAAAACAGGGAGGGCAAAAAAGTATTGTAACTATTTAATACATGCTGTGACAAACAGAAAAAAACAAGTAGTACCTCACTCTGGGCTCTATAGTTTTCCAAGATGAGCCTGATGTCTGACACAAACTCTGCAGAACTTCTGTAGCACAGACTGGGCTTAGTCTCCAGATGTTTTTTCACAGTTGAAAGACTCATCGGTCCTTTTATAGTCAGCCTGTTATTAGCACATACCTGCAGTATTTAGAAGGCAAGTGATAACAGAACAATAACAACTCCATGGCTGTTTGACTGTACATTTCATAAGTTTTTCTTGGCAGCATCCAAAGAAAGTAATTATTCCTTTTAGCTTGTTTTGTTATGTGACTCTTTATAATAAATAGTCTTTTAAAATGACAATCGCACCCTGTGGTCAAAATCTAAAAGTCTTATAACCCCTTTACACAGGGGTGGAGACCATTGAGAGATCATTGAAAGATCTGGCCAATTTTTGATCAATGATCTCCAGTGACCTCCACAGCCGCTACAGTCTCCTCAAAGTTTTGACTCACTCTAAAACACACAAGGATCTCCCAAACGATCCCAAAGATAAGATTTTCCCAATTTCTCAATGATCTCCGTGCTATGTAAAATGGCCCTGACTGTCCGTCCACTTTGTGTTCAGGCACTCAGTAACACAGTTCACAGTGTATTTATAGTAAATCTGCCCTGCTTCTGATTCCCAATTTGGCTGTCTGTATCAAAAAATATGACATATTACATACAATTAAAATTGCAATTACTGTGACTCCCTCTGACATTAATCTTCTTATATTTCAGACTCACCGAGGGGGACATGGGCTCTTGAAAGTCTGAACTCAGCTCACTGCAAAACAAGTGCAACAGCAGCCTCTCACACTTCTGTGGGAGGAAAAAAAACCATCTGATTAAATTTTGTAGGCCTCTTGGTAGCCTCCCTGATCAGTTTTTAATCTGGTCTTTTCATTAATTTTGGACGGATGTCTAGTTCTTAGTAACATCACTGTTGTCATATATTTTCTCCACTTCTTGTTTAGCGTCTTCACTGTGTTCCATGGTATATATATATATAATGCTGTGGACATTTTTATTTACCCTTCTCCTGGCTGAAAAAAGGAGAGCTGTAAGTCCTTGTCATGAAGCGGGAGAGAGAAGGGTTATACTTTAACACACCCCTAATCTCATTTTGACAGGTACCACGCCCCCTTTGACCTGATCTGATCCTGACCCCGCCCCCCATGACCTCGAGTAATGAGGTTGTCAATCAAAAGTGCTTTGAAAGCATGACCTTTGACCTCACATAATGAGGTTGTCAATCAAGTGCTTTGATCTTCTCATCAAACCAACAGCTTTGTTTCTAATCTATTGTCCATATGTGTTTCAGGGTTAATGAGGTTGTCAATCAAGTGCTTTGATCTTCTCTGAAGTGAAGGCCACTAAAACAGGTGGGCTCTTTGATCTTAACGTGAAAGCATGCACCCACATTAGTCAGAAAATCACAGACGCAGCCATTCTCTCAGTCAAAACAGATGAGTTAAGGATTCACGCACACACACACTGACCCGGTCACAAATCTGCAACATCATCTTCTGCACATTCAGAAAAGGGTTTTAGAGGCAGACTGACCTGAGCAAACAGGCCTATTTGGTCTTAATGACCCAAAGCACACTGAAAAAAAAAACAACAGGTAAATGTCCTGCATGTACAACTGTAGTGAGACCTTGGTCTGCACTGCTGCCAATAAAACAGACACTCAACACACACACGGTAGTTTCAAGTTGATTTTAACATTTGCTGTAGCAGTGTGGAGTTTCAGAGCACATTAATCAGGTGTCTCTCACAGAGTGTCAGCTTGCACAAGTCAAAAACACAGACTACACGATAACCAAACAGTTAAAACATCCTAGTCACTCAGAAGAGATATTCTGTAAAACTCCCCACAACTTGGATGTGATATTTACCAATGGTTAAATTAGTTTTGTAGCTTTAAGGCAGAGTTTATTTTATACTGATACTAGGAAATTTAACATTCCTCTGGCTGACACCCCCATGGGCCTTAAAAAACAAAAAGGAGCAAATTTGTATGGTTCAAAGACTTCAAACTTAATGAGCACATTTCTGTAAAACTCCCCACAACTTGTACATGGTATTTACCAATGGTTAAATGAGTTTTATTCAATATTTGAAACAACCAGCACGTGTTTATATGTGTGTTTGATATCACCTAGCAAATTTAACATTCCTCTGGGTGACACCCCCTTTCTCTTTCACTCACACACACACACACACACACACACACACACACACACACACACACCAGTCACAGTGGCCATTCACATTACAAAGCGCCCCCCCCCCCCCCACACACATACACTGTCCCTCAAAACAGCTGTGTCAGGGGTGAAAGGTATTGAGGTTAAAGAGAAACATGCCAAAATCATGGGAGGGAAAAAATAAGCCTTTTTTTTTTTTGTTACTTATTTGTACCCGTAGGTAGATTTGGTTTGCAGTCTGGTGACAAGCCACCGGCTGCTGGTCGCTCCGTGCGCGAGCGCCCTAAACCTACATGTTTTTGGTATGCGGGAGGAAACCGGAGAAATCCCGGAGTAAACCCGCGCAACACGGGGAGAACATGCAAACTCCACACAGCTCACTGTTGGTCGGGGGCTGGGATCGAACCCCCGATCTCATGATCCCCGCGATCCCCCGGCCAAGGGTAAAACTGTGCTGCTGCAGTGCTAAACCACTGCGCCACCGTGCAGCCTTTGAATCATTAAATATAATTTTGATGGTTATCCCAGAGATTTTCTGCAGTGGGGGTAAATAATTATTTGATCCTCTGCTGAATGTGTAAGTTTACCCCCTTACAAAGAAATGAACAGTCCACAGCTCCCTCAGCAGCATCATAACAGTGTCTCCTGGAGTCAGAAGGCCACTTGCATTTTTCAGCGTCAGTCAGTCATTCAAACAGTTTCGTGCTATTTAAAAGTTTTTTTTCTCGATGATCCAAACAATATGTTTTCTCTGACAACACCACATTTCACAAAGGACTAAGCTTTGCAATGTAGATTTCTTTTTTTGATTTTATACAAAAACAAAACTTGCAACTTATGTCTATCACAGCACGTGGTTCAATTAAGTTGTCCACACAGACAACGTGAATTTTTTGGTCAGCCTCCAAGCTCCAGAGTAGTTTCTGGTTAATATTTTGAAACAACCTTCATTCTCACAAAAAAAAAAAAAAAACAACCTATTTTTGATACAAAACAACAAACTCACAGTATTTTACTGACGGGCATATGCAGTCAAAACCTCAAGTGTACAGAAAAAATGCATCTGCGTGAACCTTAAGTAGCTTTTTTTTTTTTTAAAGAAAACAACAAGATGTGGTAAATTTAGCTTTTAGACTGGGCATCGTGTTTACAGTTTGTTGGTGTTTTTTCTACAGAAATAAATATTGCACGACCAACTTTGTCTCTACCTTGGGTTCAACAATTTCTCAGACTGGGGACCTAAGGCCCATTCCAATGTTAAGGGTTTTTTCTTATGGCCTAAGTCTTATCCTATTGTTTGTTGTCCTGCAGGGGTAAAGTATTGTTTGTATCAGTGTTACATGTAAAAGAAAAATATCAAAAGAAAATAAAGGCCAATCTTTCACCAAATGCTACTACTGTGGTTATTATCATTGTGTACTTGAAATGACGCTGAAGACTAAAGGCACTGTGCGGAAGATTTGGAAACTTTGGCTTTTAGTGACATCTTGTTTTTCACTCAGTGGGCTGTAACCCCATTCATTCTACTCATATAGTACATTCCTTTTGTTGAGGCAAATCTGATTTAGGACTGTATTTCTAGTACTTCCGACCATGAAGTTGGCATTTTCGGCTCCGGAAGTTGCAAACTTTTTTCTCTGCCAGCAACTCAAATGCCACGAGATTTACTTTCAAAGACTTCTCGTTCGTTCAGAGAAATCTGAGGTCGGAACATCAGTGTTTATTCCTTCCTGCTTTTTGGGAGAAAAGTTTAGCGGACCATGTCTACCAGAGCCTAAGAATCAACCTAACTCTAACACGCAGTATCATGTCTCAGTTACTAAGGACTTTTTAAAAGCATTACCTCGGGTCATTGGCCGGTTCTTGAAGGCGTCAAACACTTTGCACCATACTGCATCACCGGCATTAGGGTTACCAGATTCTGAAGAAAATAATTTGAAATAACAGTGTACTTACTTCTTTAAATAAGAAAAGTTTTTTATCTTTTGTTATAACAAATGACACGTTGCACAGTGTTGACAAAAACTCTGATTTTTTTAAAACTAGTATATTCACACAAAGTTGCTTCACTATGATTAATGTGGTTAAAAAACATTCACTAGGCTCAAAAAAGAAACATTGAAACAAGTATTTGTTTGGGAGAATTAAAAAAACCCCATTTTATTTAGTTGTACAGAAGCATTTAAGGATAAACTAATTTGCATTATCTTCCCTTAAACATTTATCAGTGAAAGGCAGTAGTAACTCCACCAGTTGTATACTTGTTTCTTTGCATAACACCATTTTAGAGACCTCTTTTTTTAAATCACATAAGTACATGTGTAAAGTACATTTACATGTCTGCCCAGAATCTTACTCGATGACTAACTTTTGATTTAGTTTATTCTTTTTCCACACAACTTTTTTTGTTGTAGTAATACTAAAATATTTCACTAACCCGTTTTTGGATAACAGATTTGTTGTAGACAAGTGATTTTTCTTTTCCTCTGGGTGGACTTGACAAATATTCACGATTCTCGGTTTGGTTTCATAATACATAAAAATATAAGAAAGGGCATCCGTACGGTAAAACATCGTACACGATATTTACCAACGGATAAATTATTTTATTCAATTTATTTCAAAAACTTTATCATATACAAATGTATTTACTGTGGCAAATTGTAATAAAAAACCCCATTATCTTTAAAAAAATAAGGCCATAGCTTTTACCTTCTTTTCTGAGTTTCTAAGTCGGACTTTTAAAAAACTTTTAATAAAGCATTCGACGCATTAGATCGTGCCATTTTACCATCTACATTAGAAAAATGCAGTATAAGAACCCACCCATCTACTCAACAAACACGGGCTTGTTCTATCCAATGAATGGAGAGGGAGAGTCCTCCCCCACAGCGGTCTACAGGCGGGCCCCTACCGTCGACCAATGAAGCTACAAGGGTGGAGCGAGTGAAAATCGTATAACTAAGTAGCTCGAAATCGGAAAAATGAAACAAACTTTGGGAAAAAGACAGGAAAAAATCTCCACCATGACTAAGAGGCCGAGCGATCTTCATCTGATCAGCGAGACACCCGTCTCCACCTTGCTACAGAGTGCTCCGGGATTAGCACAGAAAAAGAGAATGTTGTATCTTTGGCGCATCCAGACCTCTGTGGCCGGGAGTCTTCAGGAGGAATGGCAGTTAGAAGCTGGAGGTAGATGGGGTTACGTGTTCAACTAAGCAAGTAGCAAACTGTGTTTTTACCAGAGAAACTTTTGACCCGCTCTCCAGAAAAGCCACACTTTCAGTCATGGACAAGAACGTACTGCGAAACGTGATTTACCCAGATCTGAAAACAAGCGACATACATTGCCAACAGACGGGAGTCGAATACGAACCTGCTACAAAAGACCAACAGACACAGACACCTGTGCGTGTGAAACGAGAGCAACCAACGGTATTTGTTACCGGAAGAGCATTGGCTAGTAGTGTTTGGGAGACGAAGGTGTCCCCGTCTGGCAGGTGGTACTTCCAAGTCACGCGTCAGGTATCGACGGGTGACGCCCCATCTGAGGACAAATTCATCTTGCAGTGTTTCAATTCCGAATGCGGTGTGTTCCAGACAGCGTTACGCTTACCTACAATGGCGTGGGTCAAAATGGTTGACGAGAAAGGTGAAAAGCTCAAGGCCCTTTTCATTTCCAGCCGTACTGCGAGAGATATGGTCATAGTGGAAAAAACCCTAGCTTTTCCAGATGACCCCACTCCCGCAACCTCCCGCACCTAACCCTGCCCCTCCTAACGATTTTAAAAGAAGACCGTCGACCACCCATCTAACCCCAAATCAAAATGGAGGCAAACCCACGTGTGACTCTCCAACGGTGTTTTGAACGAAGCCCTTGGGAAGAATTACCGTCTTTGAAAATACCAAGTGAGGATAACCACACGCCTTCACAAACATGCTCCCCGGATACTGAGGATCCTCCTCAACCGTCTTCACCCACCCTCCCTTCTGCAACGGAGCGGATCCGTTGTATGGATGCTGAAGAATACGCTGCTGACCCTCCACATGGTTCTTCCTCTACAGGCCTCGACATGGTTTTTGAGGAAGGTGACCCAATACACATTGCGGATCATCTACCTCCCGTGTTTCTGGATATAGTAAAATCTGGGTTGATAAAATTTCTGGATGTTACCATCGGCAAATACGGAGAAGAAATATGCAGCGGTTGTCAGATCAACCACTCGGATCAAATCCGCCACGGTTGCCCGGTGGAGTCAGAGTATTTCTTTCTGACCCACTTTGAAGAGATTACATAAAGACTGCGGAACACGCGCTTCATTCTGGTGCTCCAGAGACTGACCGAATTAAACTGCATGTACAGTGATCCCTCGCTACTTTGCGCTTCACCTTTTGCGCCCTCAGTGCATCGCGGATTTTTCAAAAATATTCATCAAAAATTCAAAATTGAGAAATAATGGGCGGGCGCTAGCAGAAGGCAGGGAGACTACATTAGACCATCAGGTATCAACACGGAGAGCCGCACAACTCAAAAAATCCACCTCTCTGTTCGCTGTTCTCGTGTTGGCTCGGCTCGGAAATCTCGCAAGCTGATTGGCCGAGACGTTTCACCCCGCAAGCTGATTGGCCGAGACGTTTCACCCACCTCCTCTCCCTGCCGAGCGCCCATGAAGGGAAGGAAGACCGCATTCATTGCTCTTTATCGCTCGTGTTACGTAGTCTTGCAGCGTGGAACTTTTTGCTGTTCTCTTGTGCCATTTTGTGCGAAATAGTCTTCCCGTCGAGCCACTACGCCGCCTCCTGCAGCTTCTCCAGCTCTATCGGAAGCTGCCCTCGATGATCCTGCGCTTCTAGCACCTGACAATGAGGCGTCACCTGAGGAGCAGTAAAGCTCTCATTAACCTGTGAAGTAAATCATCTTCATCTTGAGTTACGTATCTTGTTATAAGAATAAAAGAGTTCTAAAAACATATTTATGTACACTTTATTTACATCTACGTATGTATGTACACGTACACACACACACACGTATCATATGAGAGAGAGAGGGTGAGAGAATGAACGTACGTATTATTTATGGATGACGTCATTAGGGGTGACGCTACTTCGCGGTTTTTCACTTTTCGCGGTCGGTTCTGGAACCCATTAACCGCGATAAGTGAGGGATCACTGTATACTTGTATACAGGTGTATATCGGAATTACAGAGGTTTTCCTTCACAAACTTAGACATACACCACGCATCATCCCCAAGATTTCTGAGATTTCAGAAACGCTGTTTGCGGGCGATGAGAAAATGGCTCATCATTTGCAAAGAGCTGAGGACTATTGGCAAGGTCGTCTGGATGTTGAGAACTTTTGGGAGAAGGATTTTGTGGGCGATCCTGACAACGAGAAGAGTTGTGATATGGACGGTGATACAGACTCTGATATCAATTCCGATACAGAGTCGGAAAACACTGATGTTGAAATGTAATAAATGTTTTTTAATTAAATCTGCATGCTTTTACTTAAACCATCTTTGTTCCACAACCAATTGACTGCTGGGATGTAATCATCGCAACGTGTGTCACTGTATAATTTGCTTTTAGGTAGTGTTTTTTTTCACTCGAATGCATGGAGAATGTAGATGTTGTGGAGTGTGTAATTGACGAGGCATGTTTGTCTCAAGGCAGTTTATTACACGTCTCCAACATGAGCATTGTAGAAAGAGGACATCTCAGAAAAAAACTTGTCCCTTATATACCCAGGTCTCCCCACAGCTCACAAGTCACATTGCATTCACATCAAAGGGAACTTTGTATTTCCTCTTAAATCCCCTAGCATCCCCCTCACAGTCTTTGACCCACAAAGGATCCTCCAAGCAGTCTCTTGGCACACAAAGGATCCTCCAAGTAGTCTCTTGCATATAAAAGATTACACTTTCACAGCTTCCTGTTATCTCCAAGGAAACTGCATTTTGTTCTTATCTAAGATGTGAGGCATTATGCAAGGCATTAAGTATGTCACATGTGTGGCTACACCCGCCCCCCCAAACATTTTAGATCGAACAAAAGAATAACAATGCATGCTGTGATAGAATCATTACACATCAATCCCCATGCTGCTTGGGCTTCAGTCTTCTCCCGTATCTGCTGTAACCAGGAGTCGCCGCCTCAGCGGCGCTGTCATGCTGGGGAGCTGCTGTCTGGGGGTGAAAACCTTTTGTCAGTCCCTGCGGGTGTTCTGGGGAAATTTTACTCTGGGAAGCTCCTCGTGGGGTCTTCTGCGCCGAGGGGCCCTCGCCAACAGCACTTGCTCGTTCGCCACCACAAAAGCGGGTTTGAGTCTGTTTAAGCCAACCTTTTCCTTTCTACCCCCCAAATCTAGCAAAAAATGCTTGTCCCCTGTTTCCAGCACTCTGAACGGTCCATCATAAGGCGGTCGCAATGGGGGGCGATGTGCATCGTGTCTGACAAAACCAAATTTCGCATTATTCAAAGTTTTAGGTACAAAAACGCACGGAAAACTGTGGTGGGCAGTGCCCGGCAGCGTGCCTGTGTCGATGCTACGCTGCAAAAGCCGAGATGGGGAGCTACCCGGCGCAGGATTATCTGGGAGAAACTCCCCGGGCAACCGAAGTGGCTGCGCAAAAACGAGTACGGCTGGGGAAGCCTCTAAGTCCTCTTTAGGCGCAGAACGTAACCCCAATAAAACCCACGGTAGCTTGTCTACCCAATTTGCATCCGTCAGCGACGCTCTGAGAGCTGCTTTCAATGACCTGTGAAAACGTTCGCATAACCCGTTAGCCTGTGGATTGTACGCGGTTGTACGGTGAATTGTGACGCCTAGGCTGCGGGCCATTGTTGACCAAAGTTCGGAAACAAATTGAGGGCCTCTGTCGGACGTAATGTCCGACGGGACTCCAAAACACGCCACCCATGCTGTTACAAACGCGCGCGCCACCTCCTCGGCTGTGGTTGACGCTAAAGGAACCACCTCCGGCCAGTGCGTGGTGCGGTACACCATTGTCAGAAGGTGCGTGCACCCCTGTGATGGTGGGAGGGGACCCACGAGGTCCACGTGAACGTGGTCAAACCTCTTAGCCGGAATGTGAAATGGCTCCAAGGGAGCTCTCGTGTGTCTGTGTACCTTGGCTCGTTGGCACGCCATGCAGGCTGCCGCCACTCTTTAACTTGTTTGCAGAGGCCCGGCCACACAAATTTTTCTGCTACCATTTTGACTGACGCGCGCACCCCCGGGTGCGCCAAAGAATAAATCAAGTCAAAAACGCGGCGGCGCCACGCTGCCGGTACCACAGGACACGGTCTCCCCGTGGAGACATCACAGATTAGAGGGGGCATACCGTCCTGCAGCACCCTGCTCTCCAGCCTTAACCCTGTTGGTCCAGACTGGAGCGCGCGCACATCCGCGTCACTAACCTGCTCCGCGGCCATGGCTGTGTAATCTATCCCCACGCGGACGGGGGCAGCCACGGCGCGCGAGAGGCAGTCTGCCACTACATTCAGTTTACCTGACACATGCTGAATATCGGTAGTAAACTCTGAGATCGCGGCTAGCTGCCTCTGCTGCCGGCCCGACCACGGTTCTGAAACTTTGGCCATCGCGAATGTCAGTGGCTTGTGGTCAACGAACGTGGTGAAACAGCGCCCTTCTAGCCAGAACTGGAAGTGGCGAATGGCCAAATGGAGAGCCAGCAACTCCCTGTCAAACGCGCTGTATTTACGTTCACTATCGCGCAAGGTCCTGCTGAAAAAGGCGAGTGGCTGCCAAGCCCCGGCTACATGCTGCTCCACGACCGCCCCTATGGCCACATCTGATGCGTCAGTGGTGAGCGCTATGCAGGCCGTTGGGTCTGGATGTGCCAACAATGCAGCGTTTGCCAGGGCTGCTTTGACTTCCGCTCCCGCTCCGGGGACCACTCAATCTTATTCGCGGGTTTCTGTTTTTTGAGCGCGGCATACAGCGGTTGCATGAGTTGCGCTGCACGGGGGAGGAAACGGTTATAAAAATTCACCATTCCCAAAAACTCCTGTAACGCCCTGACCGTCTGCGGCCAGGGGAAGTCTGCTACTGCGCGCACTTTGTCAGGTAGCGGAACCGCTCCTTCGGGGGAGACGCGGTGTCCTAAAAAATCGATCTGCGTCACCCCGAACTGACACTTCGCTGGGTTGATTATTAACCCGTGCTCTCCCAACCTCCGGAAAACTGCCGCGAGGTGGCTTTCGTGTTCGTCTTCGGACGCGCTGGCTACCAAGATATCGTCTAAGTAGACGAACACGAAAGGGAGATCGCGCAGCACCGCGTCCATCATGCGTTGGAACGTCTGTGCAGCCCCTTTAAGCCCGAATGGCATGCGCAAAAACTCGAATAGACCAAATAGAGTTATCACCGCTGTTTTGGGTATGTCCTCAACGCGCACTGGGACTTGGTGGTAACCGTGGACCAAGTCTATTTTAGAAAAAACGCGCGCCCCTGCCAAATGAACGGAAAAATCTTGGATATGAGGGATTGGGTAGCGGTCATGCGCTGTGGCGTTGTTCAACCTGCGGAAATCCCCGCAAGGTCACCACGAACTGTCAGCTTTTGGGACCATGTGTAGCGGGGAAGCCCATGGGCTGTTCGAACGCCTGATGATGCCCAACCTCTCCAGGTTGGCGAACTCCTCGCGCGCTATGGCCAGTTCAGCTGCGTCCAAGCGCCGAGGTTTTGCAAAAATGGGTGGCCCGGTGGTGGTAATAAAATGTTCCACCCCGTGCTTAGCAACGGCTGCCGAAAATGTGGGGACCGTGAGTGCTGGGAACTGAGTGAGCAGTGTGTGGATCTTAGCGCTTGCAGCTGTGACGTTGGCTTGTGCTGTTGGCCGGGACGCTCGAGCTGTACAGGGAATAGAATCAAAAGACAGTGCATTAACCAGGCGCCTGTTAGCGACATCAACCAACAAACCATGCGAGCACAAAAAATCAGCCCCCAATATATTGAAATTCAATGCTGCTATGACAAAAGTCCACTCAAATGTACGGCCGTGTAGAGACAGGAGTACAGTCCTCTCACCCAAGGTTTTGATGTCTGAGCCGTTTGCTGCTGCCATCAGGGGGCCGCTGGAACCTGCCAGCCGGTCGGCGTAGGACGGCATGATGAAACTCAGCTGGGCGCCGGTGTCCACGAGGAAATGTCTCCCGGAGCGTGCGTCCGTCAAGTAGAGCAGCTTGTTCTCCTCCCCGAGGGTCGCAGCTGCTACCGACCCCCGGTCTTGGCGTTTTCCCGAGAGCTTGAACTGGCACGGTGGTATACATTTGTGTGCCTTCTCTGCAAAGCGGCGGTGATAGAAACAAAGGATGTCTCCTCCGCGTCCCTTGGCGCCCGCCGCCGCTGTTGTCGGTGGTTCTGCTACCGCCATCAATGGCTCCTCGCCCTCTCCGGCCGTCGCGCCGAGCTCCGTCGCTGCCGCCGTGGCCGTGCGTTCTCTGCTGGCCATGACAATCCGATTCGCCTCCCGGACCAGCGCCCGGTAGTCCCGCTTGGCCAACAACGGCGAACTGGACAGGGCCGCTCTCGTTGCTGACGGCAAGGTTCCTGAGGAAGAGGTGGGTAAAGATGAAGTGGTCATCGTCCGAGCCTTTCAACCTCAGCATCTTCTCCATCAGGTCAATGGGCGTGCAATCTCCCAACCCGGTCAGCGCCAGGAGTCTCTCTGCTCTCTCCTCCACCGAGAGTGTGTAGTGCTGGATGAGTGCAGCCTTCAACGCGCCGTATTTGTCGCTGGCTGGTGGCTGCTCCAGAAGGCTCTCCACATGCTGAGCCGTGTGGTTGTCGAGCTTTGCGATCACATGGTAGAATTTCGTGTCGTCTACCGATATTCCCCGGAGGGCGAACTGTGCCTCAACCAGGTGGAACCAGGAGCACGGGTTGTGCTGCCAAAAGTCCAGTAGCTGGACCGTAACGGCATACGCTTGGGTGGGGTCTCCCAACGCGGCTGGCCCCGGGGAATTCTCTTCTTGCTGCATGCTACGTCTTGGGTCACCAGTGTGGAGTGTGTAATTGACGAGGCATGTTTGTCTCAAGGCAGTTTATTACACGTCTCCAACATGAGCATTGTAGAAAGAGGACATCTCAGAAAAAACTCGTCCCTTATATACCCAGGTCTCCCCACAGCTCACAAGTCACATTGCATTCACATCAAAGGTAACTTTGCATTTCCTCTTAAATCCCTTAGCATCCCCCTCACAGTCTTTGGCCCACAAAGGATCCTCCAAGCAGTCTCTTGGCACACAAAGGATCCTCCAAGTAGTCTCTTGCATATAAAAGATTACACTTTCACAGCTTCCTGTTATCTCCAAGGAAACTCTGCACTTTGTTCTTATCTAAGATGTGAGGCATTATGCAAGGCATTAAGTAAGTCACATGTGTGGCTACAATGTGTGTAAAAAAAAGTGTTTTACAATATTGGAGTTTTTTTTGTTTTGTCTAACCTTTTACCGTGATTGTAAGAACAAAATAAATCTGTTCCATTTACTTAAGTGTGGATTACATCTTTTTTTGGCACAAATGATTCAAAAATGAAGAAATAGTTCAGAGTTTAGTAACGGTGAAGCAACAATATAACAAGTAAGAGGGTTGAATAAACGCGTGAAATTTGTAAATTTCAATTTGTGGAAAACAGTTTTTAAAACAGTTCCAGACAACAGAAAGCATAATGGTGTGTGACACAACACGTGTGTGGTTATGGTAAATACATCATACTAAATAACCGCTGATAAAATACTGTGCGACCGTTTGCTTTCTAAATGTACTGTGCGAAATTACATTCGGCATTTTACGCTGATTGATGATCAGCCTTTAACCCCACCCTGCTTTGGTAGAAAACTCGTCATAGCCTGTAGTTTGTGACACAGAGATCCCATCCGACACCGAGAACATGATGTGCGGCGTGTGTCTAGAGGTGGTCCTGCAAAAGAGGACTCCGAACGAACGGCGTTTTGCCCTATTACCCAACTGTAACCACTATTACTGTCTGGAATGTATTCGCAAATGGAGAAATACCACCCAGTTTGACAAGAAAATCATTAAGTGAGTATTTCTTCATGTTGGCTCAATGAAAATGCCTAAAATGATGAAAAATGTACGTTATAAAGACGATGTTTGATTGTATGTTCCATGCAGGAGTTGTCCCGAGTGTCGAGCTAACGCTGATTTTTATATACCGAGCGGACGTTGGGTACAAGACAAGGAGAAGAAACAAGCTCTCATTGAGAAATACAAGAGTGAGATGAGGAACGCGTGCATGCGCACGCGCGCACGCGCGCACGCACACACACACACACACACACGCACACAAAACAGTCTCTGTTGTACTCTGATGTTCCATTCTCTTTTAGGAGAAAACCGTGCCTATACTTTGATGAAGCCAGAGGGGATGTCGTTATGGCACCAACTGTTTTTATAAACACGCTTTTCCAGGTGGAATGCTGGAACTTCAACAAAGACAAAGGGGCATGAATCAGGTACACCTGCTAACAATACCGCTATGAAATGTAGTTGAGTTTTTATTAGTAATTTATTTATTTTGAGAACAGATTTTGATCGTCCTTCCTCTTCTCCAGAACTCAACGCAAATATTCCTGAGGCACATCTTCTTTTAGGAGAAAACCGTGCTGATACTTTGATGAACCCAGAGGGAGATGTCGTTATGGCGCCAACTGTTTTAATAAACACGCTTTTCCCAAAGGAAAGCTGGAACTTCAACTCAATGCAAATACTCTTGAGGCAAATCTATGATGAGCGGGGGAGTACCGAGTCCTTCGATCCTGGGGAGATACTGCTCACAGTATTAGCTATGGACACAGACGACGAGGTGGCGAATTCGGAGGAAGAAACTGATTTGTTTTCACAATGAAATGTTTGTGTTGTTTTTTTCTAGTAAACATCTTCTAACCCCAACACTGTTTCTATGTTTTTAAGCGAAGCATCTAACAATTTGGGAGACTCAACTTTTACAAAATACCTGATAAAAGTATGTAAGTGGTCAACATTGTTGTCTGTTTTGTACAAAGTTACTAAACAGTATTTGAGGTATTTTGTACCATGCTGGGATTGTTGTTGTTGTTGTTGTTGTTGTTGTTGTCGTGGTCGTGTATGATGTATTTACCATAACCACGCACGTGTTGTGTCACACACCATTATGCTTTCTGTTGACTGGAACTATTTTAAAAACTGTTTTCCACAAATTGAAATTTACAAATTTCATGCGTTTATTCATCCCTAATACTTGTTATATCGTTGCTTCACCGTAACTAAACTCTCAACTATTTCTTCATTTTTGAATCATTTGGACCAAAAAAAGAAGTAATTCACACTTCAGTAAATGGAACAGATTTATTTTGTTCTTACAATCATGGTAAAAGGTTAGACAAAAACAAAAAAAAACTCCAATATTGTAAAACATTTTTTTTTTTTTACACACATCTACATTCTCCATGCATTCGAGTGAAAAAAAAGCACTACCAAAAAGCAAAGTATACAGCGATACACGTTGCGATGATTTCATCCCAGCAGTCAATTGGTTGTGGAACAAAGATAGTTTAAGTAAAAGCATGCAGATTTAATTAAAAAAACATTTATTACATTTCAGCATCAGTGTTTTCCGACTCTGTATCAGAATCGATATCAGAGTCTGTATCACCGTCCATATCACAACTCTTCTCATTGTCAGGATCGCTCACAAAATCCTTATCCCTAAAGTTCTCAACATCCAGATGACCTTGTCAACAGTCCTCAGCTTTTTGCAAATGATGAGCCACTTTCTCATCGCCCACAAGCAGCGTTTCTGAAATCTCAGAAATCTTGGGGATGATGCGTGGTGTATGTCTAAGTTCGTGAAGGAAAGCCTCTGTAATTCCGACATACATCTGTATACAAGTATACATGCAGTTTAATTCGGTCAGTCTCTGGAGTGCCAGAATGAAGTGCGTGTTCCGCAGTCTTTTTGTGATCTCTTCAAAGTGGGTCAGAAAGAAATACTCTGACTCCACTGGGCAACCGTGGTGGATTTGATCCGAGTGGTTGATCCGACAACTGTTGCATATTTCTTCTCCGTATTTGCCGATGGTAACATCCAGAAATTTTATCAACCCAAATTTTACTACATCCAGAAACACGGGAGATAGATGATCCGCCGTGTGTATTGGGTCACCTTCCTCAAAAACCATGTTGAGACCTGTAGAGGAAGAACTGTGTGGAGGGTCAGCGACGTATTCTTCAGCATCCATACAACTGATCCGCTCCGTTGCAGAAGGGAGGGTGGGTGAAGACGGTTGAGGAGGACCCTCGGTATCCGGGGAGCAAGTTTGTGAAGGCGTGTGGTCATCCTCACTCAATATTTTCAAAGACGATAATTCTTCCCAAGGGCTTTGTTCAAAACACCATTGGAGAGTCACACGTGGGTTTGCCTCCATTTTGATTTGGGGTTAGATGGGTGGTCGGCGGTCTTCTTTTAAAATCGTTAGGAGGGGCGGGGTTAGGTGCGGGAGGTTGCGGGAGTGGCATCATCTGGAAAAGCTAGGGTTTTTTTCACCATGACCATATCTCTCGCAGTACGGCTAGAAATGAAAAGGGCCTTGAGCTTTTTGCCTTTCTCATCAACCATTCTGACCCACGCTGTTGTAGGTAAGCGTAACGCTGTCTGGAACACACCGCATTTGGAATAGAAATACTGCAAGATGAATTCATCCTCAGATGGGGCGTCACTCGTCGATACCTGACGCGTGGCTTGGAAGTACCCCCTACCAGACGGGGACACCTTCGTCTCCCAAACACTACTAGCCAGTGCTCTTCCGGTAACGAATACCGTTGGTTGCTCTCGTTTCACACGCACAGGTGTCTGTGTCTGTTGGTCTTTTGTAGCAGGCTCATGTACACATATGTTATCATTTTTTATGTCTAAGCCTTATACAAGTGTAGAAGTGTGGAAAAGTACCGTAGAAGCGTGTTCCTCTGGATTAACACTAAGACTGAATGCAGGAAGCCAGTTCTGCCGGAAAGGTACAGGAAGCCCCCTGTAGAGCAAGAGGACACAAAGAGCCCCCTGCGGAGCGAGAAAGGGAGCAGGGCCCCCTTTGTTCTTTTAAGACCGGATTAACGAACTCTGTCAACACTGCTAATAATGTGCCAGACTTGTTTCACCCCTTTCTGTCTGTGATGTATTCAGCTGAAACCGTTTGTGTATTGCAACTGTCTCTCACATATAAGCCTGCCCACTGAAGCCAGTCTTCAGCACTGACTTCCTGTACTCAGGTTCGTGCTCCTTGTACAAGTAAAGCTTTTAAAAAGAATATTCTTGTGTCTAGAATTTTTATTGAGGTAATGAAGTAATTGTCACGACCTGAACGCTATCCTTCTCTGCGTTCAGGTTGTCCAGTGTCGCTCCTGCTCCGTGGTAGTCCGTGCCGGGTCTTCCAAGGCCCGTACTTTGACAGCGCCCAGCTGATTGCCAGCTGTCTAGTTCAGCTGCGCTGGGACAGCTGTCTCCTATCATCAATCATCTCCCCCACTTAAGCGAGCAGCCGAGAGTTACTCGTCGCTGCGACCTCGCTATGGAAAGACGTGCCTTGTGTTTCCACGACTGTTAGCTCCTTCGTCTAGCTTCAGTTCGCTGTTACCTTGGCGCTTCCCCCAAAGTAAGTGCTGCGACTCGGCGTGTGTTTTTCCCTCGCCGCCTCTCTAGCCTTTCTCCCTGGGTTGTATGTTATCCTTAGTTCTGTGTGTATTTTTAGCCCCACGTGGCTCTTTACTTTGTTATTTTGTACGTTGTGTGTTTATGTTAATAAATTACGCTAACTCACTGGTCGCCCTCGCATCTCCTTTCTGGCTCGTGAGAGCCAGAGTTATGACACTAATATACGATCATTTTCTAAGTGTTTTCAGAGATTCCTGACATACATGGTGCTGTGACCCGGATGACCAATACCCTAGACGGGCCAGGACAACCAAGCCTTCCCCGGTCTTCCAACCCATGCATGGTCTGACCAACGGTCAGTTTTGGAAACCCGCCTTCAGGGAACGCCGGGGAGGAGACTGGCTCCTGACTCTGTCTAACTGACGGTCATCCTCACTAGTAGGGTCATAAAGTAAGTGACGTCTTTTTATTATTAAAGAAAAATAAGATATAGTATACACTATATGCGTTAGAAGATCCTCCCAAATCCAGCCTTGAGTGAGTAACGTAAAATAGGCCGCTCCAATATGTTACTAATGTAAATAAGATGCACTCCTAAATATATTACTAATGAAAAATAGGCCGCTCCAATATGAAAAATTGGATGCGCTCCTAAAAATATTACTAATGTGAAATAGGCCGCTCCAACATATTACTAATGTAAAATAGGATGTGCTCCTAAATACGTTACAAGATCCTCCTAAATCCAACCACGAGTGACTAAGGCGATAAGAGAGTGAAGCGCGCGAACGAAGCGCGCGGACGAGTAGTTGCAACGAAAAAAAAAAGGTTTGTTCGGGTTAAAGTCCCGATTGTGTTGTTTTCCGGCCAAAGAGTCAGGTTTCAAAAGAGTAATAAAAGTAAAAGGTGCTGGGTGTGGCGTGACCCCCACAACAGACTGAGACAGACACAGCGCTCGATTAGAGCAATTAACTTAACAGTGAAATGTGTGTATTGATGTCTACAGGCAGCCTCGCTTCTTCTGGTTTTTTCTGGTTTTGTACTGTGATGTTAATGCGCCATTCATGCATTGTGTTCATGCATCCTGTTCTTACTGTGTCTCTCAGATGCAAATGTCTCATGCCTGTCTGCAGTCTCTTTGATCATACCAACTGCTGAGAATGCCCTTTCATGTACTGTCTGTAACTGGGTATAAATACTGCACAAGTTCTGTAACTCACTCTCTCACTCTCTTCTACTGCTGCTGCTGGACACACACACTCTGTGTCTCTCTCTCTGAGACCCTGAGGAATCCCGCTCCAGCCTGCTCACACTAAAGGCTGGAGCAGAGTTCCTGTGACGGCGGTGTGATTTAATAAACCTGCTTAAAACCTTCACCAACGCTGCTTTATTTCATGCCGCCGCACTGGTGACCTGACGCTGAAATGAACATGCTGCCGGCGAACGCAACACCCGGTGGGGATTCTCCGACGACAAGCGAATGCGGCAGCCTGACTGATCTGCCCTCCCTTCTGCTTCAGGGAGACTTCGACGCAGAGTTTCCAGGTGAAACTCTCCGGAGACCACCCACGACCGGGAAAGCCGCAGCAAACTTCATGGTGAGATCTGCACGCCTAGATCGGCACATCCACGCCGGACCGGCCGCGCTCACAGCTCCTCCACACGAGAGCGCATGCACCTCGTCTCCTCTCCACGACTGCGACCTCCATGGCCGACGGAGAATGCAGCGCGTGGACCTGAACGCACCATGGCTGAGCGAGTGACAAAGATCGTCTCCTCCCTCTCACCACTCCAACGCATCTGCACGAGCGCGAGGGACAAAGATCGTCTACTTCCCTTCACCGCTCCAACACATCGAACAGGGATGATTATGCTCCCTGACCCTGTCTCCTGTCCAGCTGGCCCAACAACGCACAGAGCCCCGGCACACGCACCGGGGAGTTACGAGGACGGCGCACCACGCACGGGACAAATTCGGCTCCACAGACCGCCAGCAGCCTTCGCCGCTGCACACAGAGCTTTCAGGGCTGCCCTCACACCTGAAGCACGCACGCAGCATGCACAAAGGATTGGCTAATGGTCTCAGCCACGGCGCACAAGGGAAATTCAGCGGTTTGCGGTTTCCGAGAGCTTTAAGGTTGTGCCTGCACCTAAAGTCAACACGCCAGCCCCTCTGCTTTTATTACAGCCGCCACGCAGCCTCGTCTTTTCTTCACGGCCGCTATTAATCCTTGCAGGACTTAATCGCGGGAGGAGTCAGTGACTAATTTTTCTTCTTGTGGACCTCGGCACGTTCAACGGGACAGCCCCTCGACATCGCGGACCCACAAGCAATTTTTGCGCGGCTCAGACATTTTCACCGTCTCCTGCCGGCACTTACTACCCCCCACCCCCCTCCACCTCCGCCTGCACAGAGCTTTCCCTGCTCGCTGCCAAAGCTGCACTATCGAGGTCTCGGCCCCCTGCCGAGCCCTCTGGGGGGGAGCGGTGTGGCGTGACCCCCACAACAGACTGAGACAGACACAGCGCTCGACTAGAGCAATTAACTTAACAGTGAAATGTGTGTATTGATGTCTACAGGCAGCCTCGCTTCTTCTGGTTTTTTCCGGTTTTGTACTGTGATGTTAATGCGCCATTCATGCATTGTGTTCATGCATCCTGTTCTTACTGTGTCTCTCAGATGCAAATGTCTCATGCCTGTCTGCAGTCTCTTTGATCATACCAACTGCTGAGAATGCCCTTTCATGTACTGTCTGTAACTGGGTATAAATACTGCACAAGTTCTGTAACTCACTCTCTCACTCTCTTCTACTGCTGCTGCTGGACACACACACTCTGTGTCTCTCTCTCTGAGAGCCTGAGGAATCCCGCAACAGCCTGCTCACACTAAAGGCTGGAGCGGAGTTCCTGTGACGGCGGTGTGATTTAATAAACCTGTGTGTATTGACTGATAGGTCAAGCTTTAGCTAGTAATGGTAATATAAGGCAGCGTCCTATATATTTTTCCTATCTGATCATACCAGGTAACGATCCTGTAAGAAATTACAGGAGTCCTAATATAGGTTGCGTAAGATCTAGTCCCATCAACAAGTGAGCGTATCCTGAAGGCGTAAGATCTAGTCCCAACAACAAGTGAACGCACTTCAAAAGAGTAATAGTGCCTTTCAATATAGGTTGCGTAAGATCTAGTCCCATCAACAAGTGAGCGTATCCTGAAGGCGTAAGATCTAGTCCCAACAACAAGTGAACGCACTTCAAAAGAGTAATAGTGTTGCAATATAGGTTGCGTAAGATCTAGTCCCATCAACAAGTGAGCGTATCCTGAAGGCGTAAGATCTAGTCCCAATCAACAAGTGAGCGCACTTCAAAAGAGCAACGTCCCTGACTAACAAAAAAAAAATGGGTAACTGTACAGGAAAAACAAATAAAGCGAAAAATAAGCAAAAGAAAAAAGAGGAAACTGCGCGCCGAACAGTAAAAAATTACAATAACCGGTTAAAAGAAAAAGATCAGATAAAGGATCCTGAAAAATATTTAAACAAATGGGGAAAACGATTATTCCCTTAAACCCACACTGGATGTGGATGAATGCATAGTCTGACGTCGACGGAAAAACTTACAACAAAAAGAGATAAACATCAAAACCAACCGAGAATCGAACCATTATTAAATGAAAAGGATAATCCTCCCCCAACTTATCAATGCCGCGATCCTAAGGAGGGTCCATACGGCAAATTATTAAAAGAAGCCCAAGAGGTTGGGAAAAGGAGGAAGTAAATAAAATCACAATAATTAGACCATAATATTTAAAGACGGACGGATTAAAATGGCAACAGAACCGGATAACGTTAAAATGGACAATGAGAAAGTTATTTTATCTATTCTTTGTGTGTGAGCCTTAGATAGAGGCAGTGTACAGAGAACAAGACTCCTCTGTTCTCTGTTTGTGTGTGTGTGGTTGATCTATGTGGAAAAAAGTGGTCTAAATATGGGTACTTTTACAAGGTTTTGTGTTTTTATTTTTTCAATAACTCTGTGGGGTTAGACCCAAGACAGGCAGGTCAATGCAAGTGAATGATGGAAATTGGGATGTTTGTTTTAACTGTGGCAAACCTGGTCACTGGGCCCGTGATTGCAGGTTTGGCCAAAGAGGTGGACTTGGAGGCAGGATACCAAGTAGAGGTAGAAGAAGATTTCAGAATGATCAGAGAGGCGAGCGACAGGCTTGCTCTGTGGCAGGGTACCAAGTAGAGGTAGTAGAAGGTTTCAGAATGATCAGAGAGGTGAGCGACAGGCTTGCTCTGTATAAAACAGAAGCATGAACAGTAAATGTAAAAGGAGGGGTTGCTGAAAGAGCAGGTTTTGAAGTGCTGTAACTGACCTTTTTCTTTGACTGAAGCATGACAGTGCACTTTATAGGAAGGACTGACATGTGACAACGTGAGATTTAGAGCACAGAGGTTCAAAAGAGATTGATAATTAATGTGTCTGTGCATATGATCTGCCAGAGGCTATGGATTATCAGACAAAGGTCCCAGTCATAGATCAAAAGAAAGGAAGGAAGAGATTTGCCAGATGGGTCAAACAAATGCAGGACAGAGGAATGTTTGCAGGATGTGAAAACAGCACCCCCCCCCCCCGCAACCAGGGGGATGGTGATTAAAAATGGGCAGTCACAAACAGCTAAGGGGGAGCCTGAAGGTAGTGAGAAAATTAAGGAATTTCTAGAAAGTGCTACTGTACTCTTCTCACCAGGTTATAGTTTTGTAGGCATGGTGTTAGCTCATATGGAGTTATCTGTTCAGGAGAAAAAGACAAGACTCCACCACACCAAGATACAGATGACTCTGTTAACTTTAATTTTCAGAGCAACCAGCAGATGTCTTATTTTAATACATTCCTTGAAAGGCAGATGTTCAGACCCAGAGGCATTATTTAATTCCAAAACAAATTCAAAAGGAAAGGCACCCAATGCCAGGGTAGAAATCAAGAGATGAGTTTTGCCACAAAACAGAATTTTGAATTGAGAAATTTTTGGCTGAGTGCCAGGAAGAAGGCACAAATGCAGGCAGCCGTCTTAAATGTTTCCGAGTACTTAAAGCAGCAATGAGGCATTAGGTGTCCATTCTTTCAGTGCATTTCCTTAATTGTGAATATTAACATTTATTTAGTAATGAGCAAACACTCACAGCGAAGATTATAGCCTTACTATATACTCGGTTATTTAAAATCAATCTAACACCCCAGTTATGTTCCTCCCCAACAGAGGGTGTGCATTTGATGTTACTCACCACATAATGGTGTGATATGTGATATATGTGATATATGATACGTCATATTTCAGGAATATGACAGTAATGAGGAATGTGTTTTTTCCTGATTTGGCGGTGGCCAAGCTGGGTCAGGGTAAACTACATTCACTCCACAATTTACCAAGGAATATATAAAATGAGGCATTCAAGGAAAAATTTGAATCAAATTCTAATTAGGCAAAACGTCCACCTTTCCATTGACTGAAAGAGTGACACAACTTTTATTCATTTATTCAAATTCAACCCGTCTGTGTTCAACTGGACAAACTGATCTTATTTATCAATGCTGAAGCATATCAAAAATGCACAGAAGATTATTTTGTTTTTCTTAAATGAAATTTTTCACAAAAGAAGCTGTGACTATTGAAATCTTATTTTTGAGGGAACTGGGCTACCCGCAAATTTTATCTAAAATTAAAAATGGTAGCACACTTCCTTTCAGCAGAAGAATCAAGCAAATACCCTGTAACTTTGCTGCATGTGTGTCTCCATGTATCAAAACGGGGTATCAGGGGAATTAATTAGCAAATAATTAGCAATACTCAGAAAAATAGGTAATACATAAAAATTATCAATAACTGATAATGACTTGTTTTATCCTTTCTAAAAGATATTCTATATAAATTAAAAGATGATTATACTGTTTTAAGAACAGAACAGACATTTCTGGCAGACAATGACGAACCCAATGATCAAGGGTGAGGCACATTGTTTGGCTAAGACAGTGCAGCAGTCACAACATTGTGTACAAAAAGCACCGCCCTCATGGCTGCTGTACTGCCAGGTCATATCCTTGAAGGACTAGGAAGTCCACAGCCACTGCACGTTATTATGAAATATATCAGACGTTTTGAACTTTTTGATTGTGCCTTGGCTGACAAATTGTATGACAAAGATGTCATCACAGTGCAGATGGACAATTTGATTTTCAATAAGCAAGGAGCAGCTGCACTGTTGGTGAAATTGCCCGAAGATGTTACCTCGTTGCATGATGTT
Source organism: Pholidichthys leucotaenia (assembly GCA_020510985.1). Lineage (NCBI taxonomy): Eukaryota > Metazoa > Chordata > Actinopteri > Cichliformes > Pholidichthyidae > Pholidichthys > Pholidichthys leucotaenia. The sequence goes on along the minus strand of CM035840.1, from coordinate 58,862,092 downwards.
AACACTCCCTATGGGGACCAGACAATTACTTTTGGGCTGCTTGTGGACAAATGGTTGAGAAGACAAATCATGTAACCGATTGGGTGAAAACTCCTAAGAAAAATGTGCAATACTCACAATCCACAGGACTATTTATGGCGCCTTTACAAGTGGTCATGACCCTTTGGGTCACGATTCATCCATTTTCTCTGTGGTAGATTTGAGTAATGCATTTTTTACTATCCCTGTGCATGAAGAAAGCCAGTTTTAGTTTGCATTTACGTTTGAGGGAAAAAGATACGCATACACCAAATTACCTCAAGGTTATTGTGAAAGTCCGACCATTTTCTCACAGGAAATGACTGCTCTAATGGCCAAATTTAGCCCACCAGCCGGTTCAAAAAATATGTTATATGTGGATGACATTTTGGTTGCCTCCCCCACTGAGGAACAATGTCGACAGGACTCTTCGGCCCTGCTGCACTTCCTGTGTGAACATGGACTAAAATGTGGCAAGAAAAAACTGCAGTTTTGTCAACCTGAGGTTAAATTCCTTGGCCATATGCTTATTGCCGACGGGAAAACATTGGAACCAGATAGAATAAAGACCATTCAAAACTTACCTTTGCCACAGACAAAAAAGCAAACTTAATCAGCAAATTTAAAAGAAAGTCATAAATTTACAACAAAAAAGTTGTAGATTTATGATGAAAAAATGTGTGAATTTATGAGGAGAAAAGTTACATGTTTACAAGACAAAATAAAATTTATGAGAAAAAAGTTGCAGATTTATGAAAATAAGTAGCAAATTCATGTGAAAAGTAGCAACTTTACAACAAAAAAGGCACTATTAGGTACCCTGAACTACTGCCGCCAGTGGTTGCCAAACCTCTCACGACACGGCTCCACTGTACACACTACTTCAGGGCCCACAAGGAAATTTGCATGCTAGTATGAGCTGAAAAACATGACTATGCCACCCCACACATACTTAAATGCCAACAAACTTTACTGCACTGCCAATGACAAAATTGTTCTCCCTCCCTCACTGCACCGCTGGATGGCACGATGTGCCAACAGGAGGGATATGATTAAGATAGCTGAAAAACACTTCTTCTGTCCAGGAATTCTAAAAGAAATGAAAAAGTTTGCAGTCAAAATAATGCCCAAGGTGCAATGAGAACTAGACAGAGGAGTTTTCCACTACCAAAGCACCCTTTTCTCAATGGTGCATGGATTTTATAGAATTGTGGGTCAACTCCAATACTGCCTTGTTCTCATTGACACATTCACAAAATGGACAGAAATACATCCTACTACTAAGGCAGATGCAAAAGTTTTTCTGTAAGGTTTTTGCAAAATAGTATATTCCCAACTTTTGGAATACCAGAGATCATTTATGCAGACAATCAGACAAATGCTGGCAAAAACCACGCATGGTAAGGCCACTACGTGGCCTGAAGCTCTTAAGATAGTGAAATTAATAATTAATACCATCCCAGATAAGAAAACGGGACGGTGCTTTTCACCGCCCTTATGTACTGACGGGTCTGTCATTACTAATACCACACAAACATAAGGCTCTTAGTGAACACCAAGGAATACATTGACTCTGTCGAAGCTCTCTCCACTCCACAGGAGGAAGTGATCAACCCACTGCAGCCTGGTGACTTTATCTTCGTGAAAAATCATCACCGGCAGCATTGGGACTCAGTGAGGGTCGCTGAACGACCATCCTGGATCCACCTTTCACACGTGAAGAGACTAAAAGTGCCTGCAAGTGAACTAACCTGCTTCCCTGAGTAAGTCCAGTTACAAAGGGGGATGTGTCCTTTTAAGGACACGGCCGTCTCAAACCTGGTGAAGACAGAGGCCCGGAGGGGTACTCTCTCAGGTGGAAGTAAAAATGAAGGCACTGCTACTTGCCGCTGGTGTGACAGGTGCGTTTGCAGGAATAATATGGATCACTTCCCCCAACGCCAACTTGATAACCAAGAGTGAGACGACAGCCTATGACAGCATTCCCCTCATTTGGAGTGGCCTATTTGAGTCGCAGAATGAATGGTGTATTTTGGGCCTTGGAGAACCTCACTGAGAGAAAGGAGGCGTAATCGATTGGCTGAGAGGACTGCAACAACACTTGAATGGCTTGAAGGATGTGCCACAAAATTGGGACCTGTCCTCTTGGTTCCTTCTGGTCGATGGTGGCAAGTTCTCTTGAAGTGGCTAACTCCAGTAACAGCTGCATTGATTCTATCTTGTGTACTATTCATGTGTGTCATTCCCTGCATTAGGTCCATGATAAGTAGAGCTCTTGCTCAACACACTTTCATGTTACAATCTGTTATGTTCCAAAGGGAAGTTCCTGTACAATATACTGCCTTGAGACAACGAAGTGATGGTGATTGTGATGACAGAACCACTGTTTAGATTTGGAAGTGATGCTCAATGATGACAATGTAGAAAATCGTGAGAAGATACATTGTACTGATGTTTGCATGTGAATACAACAATGATAAAAATGATAAACAGGAGGGAATTGTCAGAAAAATGTACACATATGTTACCATTTTTTATGTCTAAGCCTTATACAAGTGTAGAAGTGTGGAAAAGTACCGGAGAAGCGTGTTCCTCTGGATTAAAACTAAGACTGAATGCAGGAAGCCAGTTCTGCCGGAAAGGTACAGGAAGCCCCCTGTAGAGCAAGAGGACACAAAGAGCCCCCTGCAGAGCAAGAAAGGGAGCAGGGCCCCCTTTGTTCTTTTAAGACTGGATTAACGAACTCTGTCAACACTGCTAATAATGTGCCAGACTTGTTTCACCCCTTTCTGTCTGTGATGTATTCAGCTGAAACCGTTTGTGTATTGCAACTGTCTCTCACATATAAGCCTGCCCACTGAAGCCAGTCTTCAGCACTGACTTCCTGTACACAGGTTCGTGCTCCTTGTACAAGTAAAGCTTTTAAAAAGAATATTCTTGTGTCTAGAATCTTTATTGAGGTAATGAACTAATATACAATCATTTTCAAGTGTTTTCAGAGATTCCTGACACTGTTGTAGGTAAGCGTAACACTGTCTGGAACACACCACATTCGGAATTGAAATACTGCAAGATGAATTCGTCCTCAGATGGGGCGTCACCCGTCGATACCTGATGCGTGGCTTGGAAGTACCACCTACCAGACGGGGACACCTTCGTCTCCCAAACACTACTAGCCAGTGGTCTTCCGGTAACGAATACCGTTGGTTGCTCTCGTTTCACATGCACAGGTGTCTGTGTCTGTTGGTCTTTTGTAGCAGGCTCATCTTCCACTCCCGTCTGTTGATAATGTACATCGCTTGTTTTCAGATCTGGGTAAATCACGTTTCGCAGTACGCTCCAGTCCACGGCCAAAAGTGTGGCTTTTCTGGAGAGCGGGCCAAAAGTTTCTCCTTCATCCAACTGGTAAAAACACAGTTTGCTACTTGCTTAGTTGAACACGTAACCCCATCTACCTCCGGCTTCTAACTGCCATTCTTCCTGAAGACTCCCGGTTGTGGGGGACTGGATGCGCCAAAGATACAACATTCTCTTTTTCAGCGCTAATCCCAGATCGCTCTGTAGCAAGGTGGAGACGGGTGTCTCGCTGATCAGATGAAGATCACTCGGCCTCTTAGTCATGGTGGAGGTTTTTTTGTGTCTTTTTCCAGAAGTTTGTTTCATTTTTCCGATTTCGGGCTACTTATTTATACGATTTTCACTTGCTCCACCCTTGTAGATTCATTGTTCAACGGTAGGGGCCAGCCTGTAGACCGTTATGGGGGAGGACTCTCCCTCTCCATTCATTGGATAGAACGACCCCACGTTTGTTGAGTAGATGGGTGGGTTCTTATACTGCATTTTTCTAATGTAGATGGTAACATGGCACAATCTAATGCGTCGAATGCTTTATTATAGGTTTTTTAAAAGTCCGACTTAGAAACTTGGAAAAGAAGGTAAAAGCTATGGCCTTATTTTTTTTAAAGATAATGGGTTTTTTTTGTTTTTAATTATAAATTGTCACAGTAAATACATTTGTATATGATAAAGTTTTTGAAATAAATTGAATAAAATAATTTATCCGTTGGTAAATATCGTGTACGATGTTTTACTGAACGGATGCCCTTTCTTATATTTTTTATGTATTATGAAACCAAACCAAGAATCATGAATATTTGTCTGTCAAGTCCACCGAGAGGAAAAGAAAAATCACTTGTCTACAACAAATCTGTTATCCAAAAACGGGTTAGTGAAATATTTTAGTGTTACTATAACAAAAAAAAGTTGTGTAGAAAAGAATAAACTAAATCAAAAGATAGTCATCGAGTAAGATTCTGGGCAGACATGTAAATGTACTTTACACATGCACTTATGTGATATAAAAAAAAGAGGTCTCTAAAATGGTGTTATGCAAAGAAACAAGTATACAACTGGTGGAGCTGCTACTGCCTTTCAATGATAAATGTTTAAGGGAAGGTAATGCAAATTAGTTTATCCTTAAATGCTTCTGTACAACTAAATAAAATGGGGTTTTTTTTAATTCTCCCAAACAAATACTTGTTTCAATGTTTCTTTTTTGAAACGAGTGAATGTTTTTTAACCACATTAATCATAGTGATGCAACTTTGTGTGAATATACTGGTTTTAAAAAAATCAAGAGTTTTTGTCAACACTGTGCAACGTGTCATTTGTTATTACAAAAGATAAAAAACTTTTCTTATTCAAAGAAGTAAGTACACTGTTATTTCAAATTAATTTTTAATTAATCAAGAGGAAGATGAGAGACACCAGACCCAACAATGCAGACGAGCTGAAGGTCACTATCAATGCAACCTGGACCTTCATAACACTTCAGCAGTGCCACAGGCTGATCACCTCCATGCCATGCCACATTGATACAGTAATTACTCCAAAAGGAGCCCCAACCAAGTATTGAGTGTGTACATGGACATACTTTTCAGTCGGTCCACATTGTGTATTAAAAAACTATTTTTAAAATTAATTTAATGTAATATTCAAATTTTTTGAGAAACTGAATTTGGGGTTTTCATGGGCTGTAAGCCATAATCATCAAAATTAAAATAAATAAACACTTGAAATAATTCACTCTCTGTGTAATGAATCTATATAATATATGGGTTTCACTTTCTGAAATGAGTGGCAAAAAATATTGAACTTTTTCATGATATTCAAATTTTTTGAGATGTACCTGTATGCCTGTTCTTTTCATCTTCTCTATCCCCACACCCCCCTACCAGTCGCAGCAGATGACTGCCCCTCCCTGAGCCTGGTTCTGCTAGAGGTTTCTTCCTCGTAAAAGGGAGTTTTTCCTCTCCACCGTCGCAAGCGCTTGCTCACAGGGGATCGCCTGATTGCTGGGATCTTTCTGCAATTGTGAGGGTTTCCCCTACATTTGAAAGTGCTATGAGATGACTATTGTTGTGAAATTGCGCTATATAAATAAAGTTGAATTGAATTGTTTCAAAATATTAACCAGAAACTACTCTGGAGCTTGGTGGCTGACCAAAAAATTCACGTTGTCGGTGTGGACAACTTAATTGAACCGCGTGCTGTGATAGACATAAGTTGCAAGTTCTGCTTTTATACAAAATCAAAAAAGAAATCAACATTGTGAAGCTTAGTCCTTTGTGAAATGTGGTGTTGTCAGAGAAAACATATTGTTTGGATCATCGGGAAAAAAAAACCCTTTTAAACAGCACAAAACTGTTTGAATGACTGACTGATGCTGAAAAATGCAAGTGGCCTTCTGACTCCAGGAGACACTGTTATGATGCTGCTGAGGGAGCTGTGGACTGTTCATTTCTTTGTAAGGGGGTAAACTTACACATTCAGCAGGGGATCAAATAATTATTTACCCCCACCGAAGAAAATCTCTGGGATAGCCATCAAAACTATATTTAATGATTCAAAGGCTTATTTTTTTTTCCCTCCCATGATTTTGGCATGTTTCTCTTTAACCTCAATACCTTTCACCCCTGACACAGCTGTTTCGAGGGACAGTGTGTGTGTGTGTGGGGGGGGGGCTTTGTAATGTGAATGGCCACTGTGACTGATGTGTGTGTGTGTGTGTGTGTGTGTGTGTGTGTGTGTGTGTGTGTGTGTGTGTGTGTGTGTGTGTGTGAGTGAGTGAAAGAGAAAGGGAGTGTCATCCAGAGGAATGTTAAATTTGCTAGGTGATATCAAACACACATATAAACACGTGCTGGTTGTTTCAAATATCGAATAAAACTAATTCAGTAAACTAATTCATTAATTGGTAAATATCACGTGCAAGTTGTGGGGAGTTATACAGAAATGTGCTCATTAAATTTGAAGTCTTTGAACCATACAAATTTGCTCCTTTTCGTTGTTTAAGGCCCGTGGGGGTGTCAGCCAGAGGAATGTTAAATTTCCTAGTATCAGCATAAAAAAACCTCTGCCTTAAAGTTACAAAACTAATTTAACCATTGGTAAATATCACATCCAAGTTGTGGGGAGTTTTACAGAATATCTCTTCTGAGTGACTAGGATGTTTTAACTGTTTGGTTATCGTGTAATCTGTGTTTTTGACTTCTGCAAGCTGACACACTGTGAGACACACCTGACTAATGTGCTCTGAAACTACACTGCCACAGCAAATGTTAAAATAGATAGATAGATACATACTTTATTTCCAACAAAAAAGTAAAAAAAAACAAAAAACAAATGACAAGTGCGATAAAGTAACATTACACAGTGCTCGAAAGGGAGAAGGAAGAAGTGAACACTTATTAACTCCTCTTTTCCATAAATACAACCCATGTGAAATATATACAAATTACCACATTTAAGACCCCAAGTAAACAATTAACTATATTTTGTACATATCAGCATTAACACCCATCCATCCCAACATACTGTGCATACAGCCCATACATCAAAACCAGCCCCAAACAACACAGATATACACAGTACTGTCCCACCTACCATTCCATAGTGTCCCAGAGTGAGCATAGTGAATCGTACATATAAATACTACCCTTCTAACATATATTCTTTCAGTAAATAATGTTTATACCTATTTTTGAATTGATTTCTGTTTGTACATAGTTTCAGTTCCAGCTCCAGACTGTTCCACAAATCCACCCCACAGACAGATATGCACATGCTTTTCTTAGTTGTTCGTATCTTAGGTTTTGTAAAGTTTAAGTCGCCTCTCAAATTGTAATCATTGTCTCTTTTTTTGAATATTTTTTTATATTAGTTGGGAGTTGATTATTAATTGCCCTGTACGTTACTTGTGCTGTCTTAAATTTAACTAAATCCATGAACTTTATGACATGTGACTTTAAAAACAATGAATTGGTATGGTCTGTATATCCTACATTATTTATTATCCTTATAGCTTTTTTTTTGTAATGTTCATATTGGCTGTAGGTTGGTCTTGTAGGTGTTTCCCCAGACTTCTACACAGTAGTTAAGATAAGGTAGAAACAGTGAATTGTACAATAAGAACAATGATTTATAGTCCAAGATGTGTCTTGTCTTCCCCAGTATCCCTATGCATTTTGCCAACTTGGCCCGGATGTGACTGATGTGAGGTTTCCAGCAGATTTTATTGTCTACTTAAAACTAGGTCTCACTACAGTTGTACATGCAGGACATTTACCTGTTTTGTTTTTTTTTTCAGTGTGCTTTGGTCAAGACCAAATAGGCCTGTTTGCTCAGGTCAGTCTGCCTCTAAAACCCTTTTTCTGAATGTGCAGAAGATGATGTTGCAGATTTGTGACCGGGTCAGTGTGTGTGTGCGTGAATCCTCAACTCATCTGTTTTGACTGAGAGAATGGCTGCGTCCGTGATTTTCTGACTAATGTGGGTGCGTGCTTCTGCGTTAAGATCAAAGAGCCCACCTGTTTTGGTGGCTGTCACTTCAGAGGAGAAGATCAAAGCACCTGATTGACAACCTCATTACGTGAAGTCCCGGGGGGACGGGGTCAGGGTCAGGTCAGGTCAAAGGGGGCGTGGTACCTGTCAAAATGAGATTAGGGGTGTGTTAAAGTATAACCCTTCTCTCTAGCGGGCTTGGGCCCTTCCTGAGCCTGGCTTCATGGCTCTCTCCTGTTTCTTAGTTATGGGTGCTTTATGTTACTTTTGAGTTCCATATTGTCTCATTTCTGCAATGTTGTTGTCTAGCTCGTTTCCCATGCTCTGTTGTATGTTCATGCCTGTTATTTGTCTGACTATGGATTATTTGATTATCTTTTGTAGTTTCTCCTTAGTCTGCCGGTCAAGGGGTGGAGTCTTGTTGCATCTCTTGTCTGGTGACAGCCACGCCTCCATCTCCTGTCAAACTATTACAGCTGGTGCCAATCTGTATTGCCCGTTTCTCTCCCTGCTCAGCTTAAGCTACACACTCACTTACCTGTTTTCACTCAACCCATTATGTCTGATATCATTTAAGCTCTGTCTGTGCACTTGATTTTTGTCAGTTCATTGTATTGTCATCACATTGTTAGAGCAGCCCGTGCTCTGGCTTATCCTCTCTGTCTGTGCACTTGATTTTTGCCAGTTCATTGTATTGTCATCACATTGTTAGAGCAGCCCGTGCTCTGGCTTATCCTCTCTGTAAGTACCAGCTTTTGTCAGTAGTTTGCAGTGTTGCCTTTCTCTGTTTTTCCCGGCGCTGCCTTTGTACAGGCTGTAGAGTTTTGGGTTGCCCAGCTCCAGTCTGTACTTTTGTTTCAGGTGCGCTTTGGGTTCATTAATTCTCTCTCCCACTCGCTGTCTTGTCGGGAGCACATTACTCAGTTGTCCAGTACCAGTTTGTTTGGGGACAGCTTGCCTTTTTCATTGACTGTGTATGTACACCTGTTTCTCGTGGGATTTATTGTCTGGGACATTTACGTTAAAAAACACCACTTCTCCTGCATTTGGGTTTCCTCGTCTCTATCCTCCATGTGCTGCATGATAGCGCACGGAATCATGACAGAATGAACTGACCCAAATCGAAACCCAGCGGGGGAGTGTGTGTGTTTTTTTCTTTTTGTGTTTTCCCCTACCTATTTATTCGCAGTTCACCATGGACTTTGTGGCTTTTGGTCTGAATCCGGATGAGTGTGCAGCGGCCAAGCAGGCAGTGGATTTCACCTCCAGGGCTCACGCCACCCACTCTCTGGAAGCTGTTTTTCACTAATTGGATAATGCAGTCGGGGTGTTTCAGGCATGTCCCAGTCTGTGGAAATGCCTGGAGCTGATGCCGCTCCTCACCATATTTGAGTTTCGTCAACGTCACAAGGGAGTGGTGAGTCAGCCATTCCCCATGCAACCGCAGCAGCTGAAAAGGTGCACCCTGAAACCAAGAGTGCACCACCCTCCTCCCGAGCCAATGTTCGCTTCTCCCCGCCAGACGTACCATCCTACTCCTGGGAAGATGGAGCATGACAGTGAGACAGCAGCTGACATCATCACCTGCCAGGAATTCATGCAAGTCCTTCATCGTTCTCTTTCTCTCTCACCTGAAGTAGTATGCCTGATTCCTGATGAGGAGATCCAGATTTTACAATACACTGGGTCTCCCTTATCAGCCGCTGTCACCGCTCCTCAGCCTTTTTCCTCTGTCTCCCCTAACTCTCCGTTGGCCCTGGGAGGGAGTCGCCGGACGCCGGAGGAGCCAAAGATCCTGGAGGAGCCTATTCCACGGTGAAGAAGTCATACTGTGCCGGGACGCCAGCGGAAGCTCTCCCCATCAGCCATCATCACACCTGCAGCCGAGAGATCTTCCAGGGTTCCCGTGGCTATGCCAGCCTCCGCGTCACCTGAGCCGGCTTCTCCATTATCCATGGAGGGGGTCAGACCTGTCACTGACACGGAGGGGGATGACAGCCCGCCATCTGCAGCAGCCAACATCCAGACCCGGGAGGTCAGGCAAGTGTTTTTTAATTCTATTTCTTCTAATGATGATAAACCTTGTCTGTACCCCGGGAGAGAGGCTCAGGCTAGGCAGTCACCTGAGTCACCTGCTGCAACTGTGAATAACTCACCTATCCTCTCTGTGTCTCCTTCATCTACCCCCGAGTGCCCGCCAGCCCCTGAACTGAGCTGTTGGATGGTGGAGGAGCTGAGGGCCCTGGAGGACCAGGACCCTGAGCCAACACAGAGCCAACCCCGGCCTCAACGTTGGAGCAGTCACCGGCGTGGGTCACAGCAGCCGGGGTTAATGGGATTGCTACTATCATCATGCCTGCTGTGGAGGCTGCCGTAGCAGAGTCGGAAGCTGAGCCCGGACCACCATCTTCACCCGGTTCGTCAGAGTCCTGGACGGCGGTGGAGCTTGAGCTCAGGTAAGTGCTCTATTTTGTCTTCCTCTTGTCAGTTTTAGAGCAGTCTTGCCTGACTCTTGGTGAGGAGAGCCAGGTGCTGCCACCTGCTGCATCTGAGTTCGCCCCGCCAGGCTCCGCCGCTGCCAGTGACCCTGACCCCTCTTGTCCATCTGTTTCTGAGCTCATTCCCAGGGTCACCGGAGATGTTCCAGCCGTTCCAGAGGTCTCCATGGGTCCAGACTCTCCGCCCAGGGCAGCCGGGGTTCCAGCGTTCACGGAGGAGGTCATGGGTGCTTTGTCTCAGCCCGAGACCTAAGTGGGTGCAGCTGCGATCCAAACTGGATTGTCCAAGGATGCAACTGTGCCCCAGCTGGGGCCCACCGTGGATGCAACTTTGGCCCAGTCGGGGCCCACCGTGGGTGCAGCTGAGCTCCACCCCGAGGCCACCTTGGACACCATCGTGGTCCCCTCTTCTCCTCAGCCTGACGCCATTGTGGTCCCCTCTCTACTCAGCCTGACACCATCATGGTCCCCTCGTCTCCTCAGCCAGATGCCGTCATGGTCCCCTCGTCTCCTCAGCCTGACGCCGTCGTGGTCCCCTCAGCCGGATGCTGTCGTGGTCCCCTCAGCCGGACGCTGTCGTGGTCCCCTCATCTCCTCAGCCAGACACCATCATGGTCCCCTCGTCTCCTCAGCCTGAGGCTGTCGTGGTCTCCTCCTCGTGTCCGTCCAGCATCGTCTGGGTCCCCCATCCTTTGTCACCCGACACCAGGTTGGTTCCCCCCCTCCGGCCCTGCCCTCCGCCCTTGGGCCTTCTGGTGGGGGAACCACCTCCTGGATCGCTTCTTCGGTTGTGCTGGCTGAAAAACTCTGGCCGGCCACCCGACAGGCTTAGCTCCTGGGTTGGGTGGCCCGTTTTCCCCGGCAGTTCATCCGACTCATTCCACCAGGCGGTTCGGCTGGTTTGGGACTTTGGCAGGCCACCCGACTGGTGTCATTTCATCACCCACTGGGCCTGGGACTTTGGTCGCCCCCCTGAACTCTTGAACTCTTTGGTCTGGGGGGCCTTATTCTGTGTTCTGTGGGGTTTGTGGGGGTTAATTCTGTGTTCTGTGGGTTTTGGGGGGGTATATTTTGTGTATTTCTGGTGTGGCCCTGAGCAGGGTTGTGTTTTGTTCCCTCCTAACCTGTTTCCCCCACCTCCCGCCCTGGGTAGTTTGTTGCAGTTCCTGGTGTGTGTGTGTGTGGGGGGGGGGGGGGGGCGGGCAGGTTTTTTCCCTTTTCTTTTGATGGTACTCTGGGTGTCTGGCATCCACCCCTTCAAAGGGGGGCTCTGTCATGAAGCGGGCTTGGGCCCTTCCCGAGCCTGGCTTCATGGCTCTTTCCTGTCTCTTAGTTATCTGTGCTTTATGTTGCTTTTGAGTTCCAAATTGTGTCTCATTTCTGCATTGTTGTTGTCTAGCTTGTTTCCCATGCTCTGTTGTATGTTCATGCCTGTTATTTGTCTGACTATGGATTATTTGATTATCTTTTGTACTTTCTCCTTCATCTGTTTTTGTTTGTTTATATTTATTTCGTGGCTGGCAGCGGTCAAGGGGTAGAGTCTTGTTGCGCCTCTTGTCTGGTGACAGCCACGCCTCCGTCTCCTGTCAACCTATGACAGCTGGTGCCACTTTGTATTGCCCGTTTCTCTCCCTGCTCAGCTTAGGCCACACACTCATTCACCTGTTTTCACTCAATCCATTATGTCTGATATCATTTAAGCTCTGTCTGTGCACTTGATTTTTGTCAGTTCATTGCATTGTCATCCCGTTACCAGAGCAGCCCGTGCTCTGGCTTATCCTCTCTGTAAGTACCAGCTCTTGTCAGTAGTTGGCAATATTGCCTTTCTCCATTTTTCCTGGCGCTGCCTTTGTACAGGCTGTAGAGTTTTGGGTTGCCCAGCTCCAGTCTGTACTTTTGTTTCAGGTTTGCTTTGGGTTCATTAGTTCTCTCTCCCGCTCACCGTCTTGTCGGGAGCACATTATTCAGTTGTCCGGTACCAGTTTATTTGGGGACAGCTTGCCTTTTTCACTGACTGCGTATGTACACCTGTTTCTTGTGGGATTTATTGTCTGGGACATTTACGTTAATAAACACCACTTCTCCTGCATTTGGGCTTCTCCTGCATTTGACTCTTCAATTAGAAAGAAAATGGCGCTCCACTAATTTAGATGAAATCTATTTAGCTTGGAGAAATCATCTTTTAATTTATAAAAAATCTCTTAGAAAAGCTAGAACGAGTTATTATTCTGCATTAATAGAAGAGAACAAGAATAATCCCAGGTTTCTTTTCAGCACTGTAGCCAGGTTGACAAAGAGTCAGGACTCTGTCAATCCTAGCATTCCCTTAGAGATTACTAGTCAGGACTTTATGAATTTTTTCAATAATAAAATTTCATCCATCAGAGATAAAATCAATCAGATTCTTCCCACAGTTAACTTAAATACAGTAACTACTACAACTCCTTCAATTGATGTCTGTCTTGATGAGTTTACTCCAATCGACCTTTATGAGTTAGACAAAATAGTTTCCTCATCCAAACCTTCAACTTGTCTTTTAGACCCTATTCCTACCAGGTTATTTAAGGAAGTCTTCCCACTTATTGGTAGCTTTATTCTTCATATAATCAATTCTTCATTAACTTTAGGCCATGTACCGCAGGCTTTTAAAACGGCTGTAATTAAACCCTTACTCAAAAAGCCAATGCTAGATCCAGGAGCTTTAGCTAACTATAGACCAATCTCTAATCTCCCTTTCATTTCAAAAATCTTAGAAAGCGTTGTTGCTACGCAATTATTTGACCACCTGCAAGGAAATGGTTTACTTGAAGAGTTTCAATCTGGGTTTAGAATCCATCATAGTACTGAAACGGCCTTAGCGAAGGTCACTAACGACCTCCTCATCGCATCTGAAAATGGACTGGTTTCTGTACTTGTCCTTTTAGACCTTAGTGTGCCATGCGGTGGCCCTCGCAAGCCACCATAAGACGCCACACCGTCACCAGAGAGTTGTGCAAGAGCCTTTATTAACGGTGAAGTTATAATGATACAAGCTGCTGAGGCAATGACACCAACAAGTCTACACACACAGGGAGGCGTAAGGCTAAAAAGCTCACTCACGGGTCCACGGGAAGAGATGGTCACACCACAGACAGGCAGTGTAGAATTAGTCCAAAGCATACGATCGCTCCGGCAATCAGCGACGGACACTGCTGCAAGGATGCAGCCGCTAGCGTTGGTTTAAGAAGCCAGCTGCTAACGACCGCAAATGCAGAACAGCTGTTCAGGGCTTGACAGCGGAGCGAAAGCCTCTCCGAGCGCTGTCACAATAAGAGCTCGGAGAGCCAGGATAACAACACCGCTGTCAAGACCTGACAGGAATAGCCTGAGCACAAATAACATAGTGCTCGGGTCACAACAGTAGCCCTCCCTCAAAAAGCAGGCTCCGAACGCCTTGTAACACCCAGCGCCCCCCCAACCACAGGGCGAGTGAATGGAGGAACAGGCAAGGAGGGAGCCAAACAAAACCCAACAAGGCCCCCCCAAAAAAGAAAAAGAAAAACACATCCCCTGACATATCCATCACATTCCCACAGAGACAATGGAAAAAAAAAACAAGGCAAGAGTTACAACACATGGGGTACAAACCATACAGAGCATAATTTACCCGACACCGAAAGTTTTCCCACACTGACCATGGACAATCTGTCTAACTCCAGAGTACATAACCTCATGTGGTTTAGAACTCATCAGAGTAAAGATCTTTCCACACTGTTCACACACAAACTTTGAAATGCCACAATTATACTCCCAAGTCACCCAAGTGCATGAAAACTCAGCCACAATTAAACCCAAAAACATCAGCCTCAAACACTAAGGTATCTGTGAAAAAACAAGGAATACATGCTATAGCCCCTCAGGTTGGAGAGGGGGGAAGAACAAAAAACAAAAGCATGCTACAAACATACGCAAAGCAATTTTAATGGTTCCAGATAACCTTACACCGTATGGTCCAAACAGAAGATGATCGAGGGAGACCAAACGCCCCAGGCAGAGCTCCGGTGGCCTCCCTGCATCTGATGGCCCATGGGTAGTCACAAAAAATAGTACATGGTCGGGCGGCCTGCCCCAGTCCCAGGCCCCAAGAGTCAAGTCCTCCGGTGGCCGTACCAGGCCACCCAGTAGCAGACACAGTTCATCGGTTGGCCGGTCCAAAGCGCCGAACAGGCAAGACAGCTTCTCGGGCGGCCGACCCGCATCCCTCAGCCACCAGAACCGTGGAGAAACAGCATGCGGTGGCCTCCCTGATGGAGAAATTACGTGGGAACGCCCGCCCGCAGGAAAAAGACCTGCAACGGCCCCCAGCGCTGACAACCCCAGCTGGTGGCTCCTGAGAGAGGAATAATAGTGATAATGGGCCCACATCACATCAGGCGGCGAAGGGTCTGCGGCTCCTCCACCGATCTCGGTCCACACCAATGCGATCGTCGCAGCTCCGCCTGCATCGGATCCCGATTGGATCACAGCTGGACCCGCATCGGACCCCGATTGGGTCACAGCTGCACCCGCGTCGGACCCCCACTGGACCTCGCCGGACCCCGATTGGGTCACAGCCGCACCTGGATCATACCCCGATTGGACCTCGTCGGACCCCGATTGGGTCACAGCCGCACCTGCGTCAGACCCCGATTGGACCTCATCGGACCCCGATTGGGTCGCAGCCGCACCTGCGTTGGACCCCCACTGGACCTCGTCAGGCCCTGATTGGGTCACCGCTGCACCCGTGTTGGACCCCGATTGGATCACAGCAGCACCTGCGTTGGCCCCCCACTGGATCTCGTCAGGCCCCGATTGGGTCACCGCTGCACTCGCGTCGGATCCCGATTGGGTCACCTCAGCCCACGCGTCGGACCCCGACTGGGTCGGTACTGCATCGGCGACGACCTCCATCCCCGAACTTGGGACCTCCAGCCCCGCGACCTCGACAGACTCCAAACCGGTTACGCTGTGGAGAGGCTCAGAGGACAGGAGAGAACCGGGATCAGTATCACTGGCGGCGCCAGAGCCCAGCGAGACGACCTCGGGCGCAGCAGACAGCTGCCCCTCGCTCGCCTCCCCGCGAGGCAGGCAAAAATGCTCTAACACACCACAAAGGAAAACAAAGAAGAGCACTTGCCTGCACTCGGGCTCTGGAGCCGTCCAGGACTCCGTCGATCCAGGTTCAGGTAGAAGCTCATCGTCGGGCTCCCACTCAGCTGCGTCGGGTTCCACAGCCGGCCTGATGGTCTCTGCAGCCGGATCCTCTCGCGCTGATGTCCACACCGATAACCCGCATGGCGTGGTGGCAGGGGACCCTCGACCCGCTGGCTCAGGCTGCTCCTCTGTGGAGACCCGGGGATGCTTGCTCGTCGGCTCAGGCTCCACACCGCAGTCCGCTCTTCTCCTCTGTCCAAAACGTGGCTGTGGGGCCGGGATTATTCCCAGAGTCGCAGGCCTTCCCCTTGTTCGACGGCGTGGACCTAACGCCGAGGTCCGCTCAGCGGGGGGAAACACAGAGGCAGCAGGTTCAGTATAGGTAACTACAGCTGGAGGTGGAAGCTCGGGGGGCTGCAAACCCCGAGCCTCACCCCCAGGAGTCAGACAAGACAGATCACCATGATAAGTAGGGGAGTGAACTTGAACTTGCCTGTCTCCCGGAGGGAGGATGGTGCCAGCTGTAGAGGACATTGCTCCTTCCCTCGCTCGCTGGGTGGTAGGAGAGGACCCATGGGTGGAGCTCACCGAAGCAGGACTCTGATCACACACAGCAGCTGGAGAGGGCGTCGAGGACGAGGGAGCGGCAGCCAAAGCGGGCCGGGCACAACATGCTGACCGGACAGCAGGGGGTGGTGGCTCGAGAAGAAGGGCTGCAGGAATTCCCTCCTGATGTGACGCCGAAGAGACAGCTGACTGGTTGACTGGGTCATTCCGGCGGCCTGGAACTGGATCCGGAACAGGAGCTTGCTGAAGATGTGCTCGGCCGCGGCGCCGACGTCTATGCCGGCCCCCAGATGGTGCGAACTCCAGGATTGGATAGAGGACAGGATCGGGATCCCAAGGCGAAGAGCAGGAGCGCCTCTTCCTCTGCTTCTTGCCGTACTCCTCCTCCAGCATAAGGAATATCTCGCGTTGTGCGGCGATATCAACCCTCCTCGCATCGACTTCCGGGTGGTCGGCATAACGGGGGGAGAGATGATTTAGAGTATCCTCAGCACAGTCCAGGTACCAGTGTATGCCGTGATTGTAGTCCAGGAGGGACGCGGAGATGAGCATCTCATCTACGTATTCCAGGACGTCCGTCAGCTAGTGGCTCGGACTCCGAGCGTGGCCCCTCCGCGATGGCATCCCTCCAGCACACCGTACCCAGACAGGGAAACAGCGATGTCCAATAAAGCACTAACTCACTGGTGAAAAGCGTCTCGGGTTGGCGTCACCGTAAATGCCGTTCTTTGGCAGCAGTGTACTGTCATGCGGTGGCCCTCGCGAGCCACCATAAGATGCCACACCATCACCAGAGAGTTGTGCAAGAGTCTTTATTAACGGTGAAGTTATAATGATACAAGCTGCTGAGGCAATGACACCAACAAGTCTACACACACAGGGAGGCGTAAGGCTAAAAAGCTCACTCACGGGTCCACGGGAAGAGACGGTCACACCACAGACAGGCAATGTAGAATTAGTCCAAAGCATATGATCGCGCCGACGATCAGCGACGGACACTGCTGCAAGGATGCAGCCGCTAGTGCTGGTTTAAGAAGCCAGCCGCTAATGACCGCAAATGCAGAACAGCTGTTCAGGGCTTGACAGCGGAGCGGAAGCCTCCCGGAGTGCTGTCACAGTAAGAGTTCGGAGAGCCAGGATAACAACGCCGCTGTCAAGACCTGACAGGAATAGCCCGAGCACAAATAACATAGTGCTCGGGTCACAACATAGTGCAGCTTTTGATACTATCGATCATAATATTCTACTTGATAGATTAGAACACTATGTTGGACTTAATGAAACTTCGTTGCAGTGGTTTAGATCTTATTTATCTGATAGGTTCCAGTTTGTTCATGTAAATAATGAGTTTTCTTTCAACTCAAAGCTTAGTCATGGAGTTCCACAGGGATCTGTGCTAGGCCCTACTCTTTTTAGTTTATATATGCTTCCGTTAGGCAACATTATTAGAAAGCACTTTATACATTTTCATTGTTATGCAGATGACACACAATTATACCTGCCAATGAAGTCAGATGATAATAATCAATTAGCCAAGTTAGAAGCCTGTCTTAAGGAAATCAAAGCTTGGATGGCTTGTAATTTCCTACTATTAAATTCAGATAAGACTGAAGTCATTCTTGTTGGTCCAAAAAACCTTAGAAATACCTTTCCAAATCAAACTTTCAGTTTGGATGCGGTTACTCTTTCTCTTAATAGCTCTGTGAGGAACCTTGGAATTATTTTTGATCAAGATCTGTCCTTCAATTCACATATTAAATTTGTTTCTAAGACTGCCTTCTATCATTTGCGTAATATTGCCAAGATTAGGAGCATCTTGTCTCACAGTGATGCTGAGAAACTGATCCACGCTTTTGTTAGCTCGAGATTAGATTATTGTAATTCTTTATTATCAGGCTGTCCTAAAACATCTTTAAAAAGTCTTCAGCTGATCCAAAATGCTGCAGCAAGAGTTTTAACAGGTACTGGAAAGAGAGATCATATCTCTCCGGTTCTGGCCTCCCTTCACTGGCTTCCCATAGAGTTTAGAATTAAGTTTAAAATCCTTCTTCTTACTTACAAAGCTCTAAACAATCAGGCTCCTTTTTATTTAAAAGATCTGATACTACCGTATTATCCTAACAGAGCACTACGCTCCCAAAATGCAGGATTACTTGTAATACCTAGAATCTCCAAAAGTACTATGGGAGGCAGCGCCTTCAGTTATCAAGCTCCTCTCCTGTGGAACCAGCTGCCAATCTGGATTCGGGAGTCAGACTCGATCTCTGTTTTTAAGAATAGGGCTAAAACCTACCTTTTTGATATAGCCTACAATTAGGGAGGGATCATGTGTTTCTGAACCCTCCCTTAGTTATGCTGCTAATAGGTTTAGTCAGCCGGGGGACCTCCAATAATGCACTGGGCCTCACTCCTTTCTTCACTCTCAATGAAATATTTTTTTTTTTTTGCTGGTCATTAACATCTGTTTGTTCTCTCCCATAGATTGAGTCCCCATCGTGCTGTTTGCTCTCTACATGTCTGTTCTTTTCACCTTCTCTGTCCCCTTACCCCCCAGCCAGTCGCAGCAGATGACTGCCCCTCCCTGAGCCTGGTTCTGCTGGAGGTTTCTTCCTGTTAAAAGGGAGTTTTTCCTCTCCACCGTCGCCAAGTGCTTGCTCACAGGGGATCGCCTGATTGCTGGGGTCTTTCTGCAACTGTGGGGGTTCCCCCTACAGTTGATAGTGCTATGAGATGACTGTTGTTGTGAAATGGCGCTATATAAATAAAGTTGAATTGAATTGAATTTCCTTGTCTCTATCCTCCATGCACTGCGTAATAGCGCACGGAATCATGACAGTCCTAGCTGTCTACTACGACAGGTCACTTTGACAGGTGTGTCCCCAAAAAGAATGAATGCTGTAATTAATTCAAAAGATGCTTCGACAAAGAATTAAATTAAAAGTCTGCACACTTGGACTTCCGGTTATGGCGGCCGCTTAGAAGGGTGTGTTCCACTCTGCTCTGCTCCTAATGATTAAAAAAGTTGGCTAAAACTCTCCCAATTGGAACAAAAACCTGCTCTAGCGTTTGGAGGCGGATATGGTAAAAACTAAGGCTGTGAAATCAGGCGGAGGAAAAACTGATTCAACGAAACAAGCCAAGTTAACAGATTTCCACGCTCGTGACGCAGCAGATAAAACACCTGTGACCATGGCTGAGGAGGGAGCTAGCGGTGGTGCGGTGACTGCCGAAGGAACGAATGCGGTCCTTGCTGCCATCAGCGCTATGAGAACAGACTTTTCGTCTAAGTTTGATGGGATTATAGCTGCGATTGAAGCTATGAGAAAAGAAATAAGCGACTGTATGGAGCGAATAACGCAGGCGGAGCTCCGGATTTCTAACGCTGAAGATGACGTCAACAGCCTGCAATTAAAGGTCCAAACATTGGAATTAAAGAATAAACGTCTGGAAGAAAACGTCTTGGACTTGGAATCCCGGTCTAGACGGAATAATTTAAGGCTTGTGGGCCTTCCGGAGGGGGCGGAGGAACAGGATGCGTGTTCCTTTTTGGAGAAGTGGATCCCAGAGGTGCTGGATAATGCGGATCTACAGTCATCAGTCGTCTTGGAAAGCGCACACCGAATAGGCCCATCGAGAGATAAGAAGACAACACCGAGGATGCTGATAATGAAGTTCCTTAACTACAGGGACAAGATGACGGTCTCCAGCGCAGCCCGCACTAAAGGAGAAATTAAATACCAGGACCAACAGGTGCGGTTCTACCCAGATTTGGCCGCAGGAATCCAACAATTAAGGAAACAGTTTGACCCCGCCCGTAAAGAGCTGCGCAGCCTTGGAATTCGTCACGGGGTGATTTATCCTGCAAGACTGCTGGTCACGTATAAAGGGAGAACCCAAGTCTTTAAGACCCCTCAGGAGGCGCAGGAACTCATTAAGCAGATCCAAGGAGAGACTGGCAAGAGCCAAGCATGAAGCAAGAACAAGATATAAAAGGTAGAATATTTAAGCAAGTGTTCAAGTATCTGATTGATTTGAAATATATAGCATGTCTACAAAATATAGATGGTATGATATATTAAAAAAAAAAAAGGCTATGATGTACAAAGTTGCTCTAAAATTTTGGAGTTAAATTGGAAAAACTACAGAAGAGAGTTATTGTCATGTCATTAAAAGTAGCAGAGTCAGGGTGATTGAGAGGAAAAAAGAGTGAGTGGTTTGACTGATCCTCACGGGGGAGGAGCAGATTCAGGCTATAACGGGAGACGGAATTTTTTTTTGATTTTGGGGGGATTACCACGAATGTGGGGAGGGGGAATTTGTTTGTGTGTAGTCTGTGGGATGAATGTTCAACCATCCATGTTTTTGCTTCTCTGTATGAGCATGTTTATATTGCAAGGTAATCTCAAACTCTTTATTGATCATAGACCAAAGCGTTAAGCTTAATTTAACATCATGGAATTGCAGAGGTCTACACTACAAAACCTAAAAAAACTTAAACAAGTTTTGAATAAAATAAAAGACATAGGTTCAAAAATTGTGTTTTTACAAGAAACTCATCTAATAGAGGAGGATGTAAAAAGAATAAGGAGGAGATGGCAGGGAAGTGTATTCACCTCATCGTTTTCATCCCGAGCCAGGGGAGTTATGACTCTCATACATAAATCAGTCCCATTTCAAGTGAAAAATGTAATTGGAGATAAATTGGGAAGATATCTAATCATCCAAGGATCTTTGTTATTAGAAAATATAAATCTGGTGAACATATATGGTCCCAATATAGATGATCAAAGCTTCTTTGTTAATTTATTTCTTACTTTAGCATCACTCACAGGGCTATATATAATAGCAGGGGATTTTAACTGTACATTGAATCCCAGTATAGATAGGTCAACAGGACAGGACTGTACGCACAATGGATGTAGGATGACCATTAATCATTTTATGAAAGAATTGAGATTGCTAGATATATGGAGAGAAATGAAACCACAAGTCAAAGCCTATTCTTGTTATTCTAACACCTACAAGACATTTTCACGTATTGACTATTTTTTGATCTCTATGGAATTAAGGTCCAAGATTCAAAATTGTTTCTATGATAACATTGTGATTTCTGATCATGCACCCTGCTGTATAATATATGTAGATAAGAAATTGACAAAGGTTCCTGGTAGGTGGCAATTTCAGCATAAATGGCTTCAAGATGAGGAATTTGTTAAGTACATAGAAAAACAGATAGATGAGTTCTTTGATATCAACACTACACAAACATCAGCATGTATAAAGTGGGAAGCTTTCAAAGCTTTTATTAGGGGGCATATTATTAGTTATACAGGTTCAAAATCTAGGAAGACTTGAGAGGAGAGAGTCCAATTGGAACGTAAATTAAAAATCCTTCAAGAAAAAGTGTATGCAGGAAGTAATCCCAAATTAGAGAATGAATTACTGATTCTGAGAGCTGAATATGACAAAAAATCAGCAAATAGAGCTGCCTCGAGTCTTCTAAGATTGAAGCAAACCTTTTATGAACAAGGTGAAAAATCAGGAAAATTATTGGCATGGCAGATTAAACAATTAGAATTTAAAACACCAATTACCAGTATTATAAGTAACGGACAGGCAGTCGTAGATCCTTTAGAAATTAACAGTGCCTTTAGAGATTATTATGAAAAACTATATGATACAAAAAATGAAACTGACTTAAAACTAAATGGGTTTTTGGACGGATTATCTATACCATGTATTCCAAATGAAAACAGGGAGATACTGGAGTCAAAAATTAGTCAAGAAGAAGTTGGGCTAGCCATTGATAATATGAAATCAGGAAAAAGTGCAGGACCAGATGGTCTTCCAGTTGACCTCTATAAAAAATTTAAGAATAAATTAATAAAACCATTTTTGGAAATGGTTTTAGAAGCATTTCAAAATAGTAAATTACCGCCATACATAAATAATGCCTTAATTATACTGTTGCCAAAACCAGGTAAACCTTCTAATAAATGTGAAAACATGAGACCAATAAGCCTATTAAATGCAGACCTTAAGATAATTTGTAAAATTTTAGCAAGACGACTACAAGAAATATTACCAAATATAATTAACCGAGATCAGAATGGCTTTATAATGGGAAGACAAGGCTTCCATAATGTAAGAAGATTATTTAATATAATTTATTCTAATAAAGAAGCACCGGATACAGCTCTCCTATCATTGGATGCTGAAAAGGCCTTTGATAGGGTCGAATGGCCCTTTCTTTTTGAAGTTTTACAAAGGTTTGGACTTGGAAATAATTTCATAAAATGGGTTCAGATAATATACAATAATGCTACAGCAGAAATCCTAACAAATAGCAATATCTCAAAATCAATAAAAATTAATAGAGGTTGTCAACAAGGCTGCCCACTTTCGTCTTTACTGTTTACTATGGCAATTGAACCTTTGGCGATGGCAGTGCGTTTACATCCACAAATATATGGAATTAAAGTAGGACCAATAGAACATAAAATCTCCCTGTATGCTGATGACATAATTTTGTTTATGTCAAATCTTAAAAAATCAATTCCGACCTTGTTAAATATAATAAAGAACTTTGGGGAAATATCAGGATATAAAATAAATAAAGATAAATCTTCAATATTAATGCTAAATGAGACCCAGAGAAATCACCCAGCTCCTGAGGTAAATCAATTCAATGTTGTAAATCAGTTTAAATACTTAGGAATTCAAATTGTGCCTAAGTTAGAATCAGCCGCTAGTATCAACTATGAAGCCTTAATGACAGATATTAATGAGTTGCTTCAGAGATGGATGTCACTGCCAATGTCGATGATCGGGAGAATTAATATACTTAAAAGTAATATCTTACCCAAAATACTATATTTATTTCAATACATTCCTTTACCACCACCTTCAGATCTATTCTCAAGAATTAAAAAAAAGTTAGTGGAATTTATATGGAACAATAGGAAGGCTAGATTACGTCTGTCCTTACTATATTTGCCATTTGATCGTGGAGGTCTGAAATGTCCAAACTTTATGTTGTATTACTGGTCAGCACAACTGAGGTCTATGACATATTATTTTTCATCAAATGATCTCCCTCACTGGACGGAGATGGAATCATACAATTTACCTTTACCTCTTCCCTTATTCATATACTCAGACTCGGCTAAAAAATTACAGAAACAAGTTAAAAATCCAATTGTAAAGCATATGATCAAAATATGGTATGAAATCAAAAAATATTTAAAAGAACCGCACTTATTGTCACAATTTAGCCCAATATGGGGTAATCAATATTTTACACCAGGGAGAGCGGATGCTGTATTTAAATTATGGAATTTAAAAGGGATTCAAAAGATTCAAGACTTATATTTAGCATGTTCAGACAACATAATGTCTTTTGAAGAACTGAGGGCTAAATTTAATCTTAATAGAACACATTTTTTTTAAATATCTTCAGCTTAGGAATTTCATTCGATCAAATCAAAATAATGTTCTCACCCGTCCTACCTATTCATACTGGGAAAAATTTTGACGAAAAATAGTAAGAGAAAGGGTATTATTTCAGAGTTCTATAACTCACTGATATTATCCTCAAGTGAAAACTCACAGAAAAGAATGAATTATTGGAAAGAAGACCTACAAATTGAAATTTCAGAGGAACAATGGGAATTGGCTTGCACAGAAGCTCAAACCAAATCAATAAATGTACGTCTTAAATTGATACATTTTAAATGGTTAATGCGGATGTATGTTACACCGGTGGAGTTAAATAGATATAACAAAAACATACCAGATACGTGCACAAAATGTATGGAAAGTAAAGGAACTCTATTTCATTGTTTTTGGGAATGTAGAAAAATTAGAATGTTTTGGGAAGAGGTGAGGGTAACAATTGAAAAAATAATTTCAAAACAACTCATATTGAATCCTAAATTGTTTTTGTTGGGTCTGTATCCAGAAAAGCATAACTTTAATAAGAGTGAAAGAACATTCATAGACCTCAGTTTGCTTAACGCCAAAAAATGTATTGCACTGCTGTGGAAAAAGACTCATAGACCAGATGTGACTCAGTGGTTAAGACAGATGTTAACAAACCTTCCACTAGAAAGAATAACATACATATTGAAATCAAAGGAAAATGTGTTTAAGAATATATGGAGACCTTTCATTGATTATGTAAAGAAACTAAACAAAACTACTGAAGAAAGAAGGTGAATGATGTGTGTGGACCTTGTAATTTCCAAATTGGTGAATGTATAATATGTATACTTATGCAATGGATTACCTAGGCTAAACAGAGGAGCATTGTTTGACTTGTTTTGTTAACGGTTGATGGTGTTTTTGGAATATTTGTTTTTTTTTGGTTTGTTTTAGTGTTGGGGTTTGATTGTTGGTGTCATGTTTGTTGAAAAAAGGTTCAATAAAAATATTGTGGAAAAAAAAGAGTCTGCACACTTGTGCAACTAGTTTCATGATTTTTTTAATAGATTTGTTTGTTTTTCATTTGAATTGTACAGTTTTTAGAGATCACATTAAAGGTGGGAAAAGTTTTAAAATGATTTATTGTAGTCTGATTTTTTTGTTTACATCACAAAAATGTGGAATTTTTAACAGGGATGTGTACACCCTTTAACACCCCGTAACATAACTTTGTTTAACCTTTAAAGGGGTCATTGATTGCACTTTTCTACATTTTAACAACTCACACGTCTTAATGAAATGTTTGTGACATACAGTATATTGTTAAAATTTCTTTTAATTATTTTTTAATCATAGCAGCACCCCCCCCCCCCCCCCAGCCTGTTGGAGTCTATATCACTTTAAATCTTCAGACCAGATTCAACTTCAAGCCAGCTAACATTAGCTGGCTAGCTCCTAGCCTTTAGCTCGGATGTATCCTGAGCCGAATACGGTTTGGGTCGGCCCCAGGATCTGGCGGAGAATTTCTGTAAAACTGTTGGTGACCAAGAAAAGTCTTTTTAACAATAATTTGGAGGATTTCTCACTTGTGATGTTGGGGATCCTGAGGACCAACTTGGTGGCTGACTGCATCACAGCCGACTTGACCTGCTACCCCTGAGCCAACTAAGGTTTGTCTTAAAGAATGAAGGCAATAACACATTACTGGTTGACAGGGGTGTGTGGTTTCAGTGATCAATAGGATATGACCAGTCCCTGGAGTAATAGATGCAGAGAAACACTCACGAATGCAGGGCTAAACTGCTAGCTTCAAGGTGTCAAAACTGACATTAGCGGCTAGCTGATGTTAGGAGCTTGCTGGCATTTGCTAGCCACTCAAAATAATGTCTCAGAACGACGCAAGGTCAAGTGCTGGCAGATGAATAAAGATGACAGCGCGGGTGAATAGAAGTGATAGCAAATAGCAATCCAAGCCAACCAGATCAACAGGTAACCTAACACTAGGTGGCCTGTCGGTCACGTGACCAAACCCAACTGACCGCCGAGCCAAGTTAAGAGAAGTAAGCGTTTTGACATTTTTTTGACAATCACATGACCAATAGATGCCTTTCAGAAGGTTAAAACCTACAAACAGTTTTTCAGTCATTGACTCCTTTAAATAAGACTTTGAAAAGAATAACACCTACATTCCAACCACATCTTTGACCTTTACAAAGTAATTGTAACATTAAAAATATCTTAGCTTTCTCTCCATCTTGTCACTTCCTATATCAGCATTTGATTGGGTGCAATGCTCCCAAATAATTAACAAAAAATAAGTGTTAACCTGCTTGTCTTCAGGGGAAAATCCTCCATAAATGTCCGTCTCTGTCTTCAGTGCTTTGGCTTCAGGTTTGATGTTGTACTCCACGTCAGGCACTAACAGGTCACGGCAGAAAGAACAAAACCAATTTCCACTGGAAAGAGACCACAATTCAAGGGCTAAATATCATGTTTTATTTAATTCCACAGAGGATCACTAGTAATCAAAGGATGATTGAATATGAAATGAATTTGAAAATCAAAATTGATGAGTTGAGTCATTATTCATTCGAGATGAGCAATGAACAAATAAATTTAGATCAAACTTGCCTGGGATATTTGAGGAGAGTCGGTATATGGCAGTGGGGATGAAAAACTTTGTGACACTTGTGGCACCGCAACATCTCTCCTCTCATCTGACACACGGCACACAAGGCTTCATTAGAGTCACCCAGACCAGCTTCGTTCTGCTGTAGCTGCTGCTCTTCTCTCACAGAATGGGCTTGGTTTGGAGCTTGTTTCTTACTTTGGTTCCATGGACTACATGGAGGCTGCAAAAGGCTGTGAGGTCTGTCATTTGTACTGTGAAGAGGTGCTGGGGGATAGTTTTCTTCATCCCGGGGCCTGATGTTTGGTTGGTCATCCGTACTGTCAGGAAGGCTGGGTTTTTGACTGCCACGATCCTAGAACCCAAAAAGTTAGACAATACAAATTTCGGAAAATACTTCATAAAGATTAACTGAACTGAACCCATGTTGCACTTAAGCATCTGACTGGAGTGTAGGATGATCAAAAGTGCACTAATGGGTTATTACACTTCTATACAAACTCAGATTTTTATATGCTAGAAAGAGGGTAAAGTGGAGGCTGTTATGTCCACAAACCTGGGAATGATGACCAATGAGGATGCTGTGCTGGAACTCGAACTTTATTACATGAATTGCCAAATAACACTACAACACATTAGCATTCAGCTCCCTGATATACTATGAGGATGAGTCGCTGTAGAAGAGCCCACAAGATGGGCGAATTTCCCTTATATAGGTCAGTGTGATGACGGTACCAGCTGGCCACATCATCACGCTGCTCATTGTTATGAATTCCCTTCATTGCATTCACCCTCCCCTTGGAAAAACACAGAACACTCTCAGATTCAAACCCTCCCCAACTTGGCATACACAATAACTCCTGAACTAAGGTCAGCAGGTGGCCCCTGGAGATGCTGGGCCCTCGGAACCAGGACCAATCTTCATAATGTTGGGGCCCGGGTCCCACACCACATCAGCTGACTCCCGTGAAGCCTCGCCATCTGGAGCAGCCACCTGGACATGCCGGAGTTGGTTTGCATGCCGAACCAAACCATCCGTCAGTCGAAAGCACGATGATCCCAGCTGCACCACGATCCTCAATGGTGTCCGCGGACTCGTTGGCTGTGACTTGGTCAGCTGCTGTCCCGGTCTCTTGTCGGTGCAGACTTGAACCCAGTCCATGACTTTGAGTGGTGCCTTGCTTGGCCTCATATGCCACTGTGATCGTGGTGGTGTCACGTACCCGTCCATCTTAGAGCCTCCATCATGCCGTAACAGTTCTGTCGTTACCGTGTTCGTCACGAACCTTTCACCCGACTTCACTGTTGTTGTTTCCGTAGTCTAAAGCTGGTCGTGGGTACTGAAGGTGTCCAGCGTCTCTCCCGTGTCATTCGCTGTTGCGAACTCTTCACCCGTCAGCTCGGCCATAACCCCTGTAGACTGATGCTGAAGATGGGTACTGAAGAAGTCCGGTTTTTCTTCTCCCCCATCTGATGTGCTTTATGTTGTTGTTGTTGTGCCGCATCGTAGATAGTGTCCGTCCCCGGTTGTTGTGTCCTGAGATCCTCTGCATGCACAGGCTTCCTCTCCTGCAATTCCGCAGCGGCCTCCGTAGTCTCCGGCTGAGCGAGGATCTGAAGCGAGTCTGGCTGCTGCCCCTCCCCCTCCCCCACTCCGGACAGCTCTACTCCTGTGCACACGGATGGTTGGTTTGGTGTCTGTGTTGCCCTTTATACTCTCGTCCCACACCTCGTCATCGTCATAAATGTCCGTCGTGTCCCAGTTGCCATAACCGGACCATGTGAACCCGGTGCTGTCGCGACTAGTGAAACCCAGTCTGCAGAAGAGGTCACATCCCATAATGTTGTCAGTGTGCGTAGACACTTGGAACTCAAAGTCATAAACAATCTTCAACTTGTTGTAGACTGTTAGCTCGACTGTCCCTACATTACTGAGTCTGTGACCGCCACATCCGTACAGCTCCGCTGGGTTCGTTCTTATGTGGTGGTTGAGGAAAAATTTCTTCACCGTGGCCCAGTTCAGCATCGACCTAACCGCCACAGTGTTGAGCAACAGTGGTACAGCCACGCCATCTAATTCAACCATGCTGTATGAGTATGCATTAATTTCAGGGCTTACCGCGTGGATGGTGGTTGTTGGTGGGCAGTTTTGCTTGTTTGGTGGGCCCCATGGCGTCGGCGACCAGCACACTTTGATGAAATGGTTACAATGTCCACACCTGTTGCAATGCTGTTCTCTTGCCAGGCAAAAATATGTCCTTTCATAGTGTGTCGGGGAGCCAGTTATCCCACGCGGGGCCTCTCGAAGGGGTCCTCCAGGTCACAGCATTCGTCTCGAATTCCACTGCCATGTCCCCGTGTTCCTCCATGCCCACCGCATTGGTTAACGTCGACTGTCCAAGCTGTCTCTGTTGTTAGCGCACACCTAGCTCTGATGCAAACCTATCTGCTGACTCAAGCTGGAACACTAGCTCTATCATGCTAGCTAACATCATGTCATTTGGCACCGTTAACATCTTAGCCCTTAGCCTTGGGTTACTCATGTGCTCAGCCACCTGGTCCCGCACCATTTAGTCCTCCAACAGTCCAAAGCGGCACATGCTAGCCAGATGTCTTGAGTCGGCAGCGAATTGCTGGGTAGACTCACTAATTCCCTGTCGCATCTGGCAAAATCAAATGCATCGTGCTAGCACATTATCCGGTGTAGCAAAGTAGCTAGCTAGTAGTTCCACAGCATCCCCATACGAGTCCGTCGGACCAAGCACTGTCATACAGTTGTTGTGTTGAGATTTGCTTGTGTTACAACTTTTATGGTAGCACCATCAGTGTGAGCGTTGTTGTGGGGAGAGAATAAACTCAGTCAAAGATGGCTGCTGGTTTCATCATTGAAGTCTGTTAAACCTCCTGTTAAAAGCTAGTGATGTTACAATACAACAGAAACACAAATAAATAGTATAACAACGTGGAAGGACAAATAATTTTTGAGGCGTAGGACATTTATAAAATAAAAGATACAGAAAGTTGAAAAATATTAATTAAAAATTAGAAAAAAACATGGAAACATGAATAATTCACATCTTCAGGTGAAGAAAATGTATAAAACAAAAATAAAAAATAAAGATTGAAAAAAATAAATATTAATTTTTTATTTTTTTTTCTTGTTACTTATTTGTACCCGTAGGTAGACTTGGTTTGCAGTCTGGTGACAAGCCACCGGCTGCTGGTCGCTGCGTGCGCGAGCGCCCTAAACCTACATGTTTTTTTTTTGTTGTTTTTTTTTTTGGTGTGCGGGAGGAAACCGGAGAAATCCCGGAGTAAACCCGCGCAACACGGGGAGAACATGCAAACTCCACACAGCTCACTGTTGGTCGGGGGCTGGGATCGAACCCACGATCTCATGATCCCCGCGGTCCCCCGGCCGAGGGTAAAACTGTGCTGCCACAGTGCTAAACCACTGCGCCACCGTGCAGCCCAATATATTAATAATATAATATAATTTATGTATACTTATCAACTTTCTGTAGCCTTATTTTTTGTTTTATAAAATTCCAGATTTGTGTATTGTTTCCATACTTTTCTGTTTATCATTTTTATTTTTATGTACAGTGGTGTGATGAAGTGTTTGCCCCCTTCCTGATTTCTCATTTTTTTATATGTTTGTCACACTTAAAAGTTTCAGATCATCAAACAAATTTAAATATTACACAAAGATGACGCAAGTAAACACAAAATGCAGTTTTTAAATGAAGGTGTTTATTATTAAGGAAAAGAAAAATCCAAACCTACATGGCCCTGTGTGAAAAAGTGACTGCCCCCTAAACCTAATAACTGGCTGGGCCACCCTTAGCAGCAATAACTGCGATCAAGCGTTTGCGATAACTGGCAATGAGTCTTTTACAGTGCTGTGGAGGAATTTTGGCACACTCCTCTTTGCAGAATTGTTGTAATTCAACCACATTGGAGGGTTTTCGAGCATGAACCACCTTTTTAAGGTCATGCCACAGCATCTTAATCGAATTCAGGTCAGGACTTTGACTAAGCCACTCCAAAGTCTTTTTGTTTTTCTTAAGCCCTTCAGAGGTGGACTTGCTGGTGTGTTTTGGATCATTGTCCTGCTGCAGAACCCAAGTGCGCTTCAGCTTGAGGTCATGAACAGATGGCTGGACATTCTCCTTCAGGATTTTTTGGTAGACAGCAGAATTCATGGTTCCATTTACCACATCAATTCTTCCAGGTCCTGAAGCAGCAAAACAGCTCCAGACCATCACACTACCACTACCATATTTTACTGTTGGTATGATGATCCTTTTCTGAAATGCTATTGCTTTTATGCCGGTTGTAAAGGGACACACACCTTCCAAAAAGTTCAACTTTTTTCTTGTCAGTCCACAGAGTATTTTCCCAAAAGTCTTGGGGATCATCAAGATGTTTTCTGGCAAAACTGAGATGAGCCTTTATGTTCTTTTTGCTCAGCAGCGGTTTTCGTCTTGGAACTCTGTCATGCAGGCCACCGTTGCCCAGTCTCTTTCTTATGGTGGAGTCCGGAATAAGGGCTGCAGTTCTTTGGATGTTGTTGTGGGGTCTTTTATGACCTCTTGGATGAGTCGCCGCTGCGCTCTTGGGGTAAATTTGGTCGACCAGCCACTCCTGGGAAGGTTCACCACTGTTCCATGTTTTTGCAATTTCTGGATAATGGCTCTCACTGTGGTTTGCTGGAGTCCCAAAGCTTAAGAAATGACTTTATAACCTTTTCCAGACTGACAGATCTCAGTTACTTTGTTTCTCATTTGTTCCTGAATTTCTTTGGATCACAGCATAATGTTGAGCTTTTGAGGATCTTTTGGTCTACTTCACTTTGTCAGGCAGGTCCCATTTAAGTGATTTCTTGATTGAGAACAGGTGTGGCAGTAATCAGGCCTGGGTGTGGCTAGAGAAATTGAACTCAGCTTTCCAAAGATTTGATAAACCACAGTTAATTAATGTTTTAACAGGGGGGCAATCACTTTTTCACACAGGGCCATGTAGGTTTGGATTTTTTTTACCCTTAATAATAAACACCTTCATTTAAAAACTGCATTTTGTGTTTACTTGTGTTATCTCTAATATTTAAATCTGTTTGATGATCTGAAACATTTAAGTGTGACAAACACAAAAAAATGAGAAATCAGGAAGGGGGCAAACACTCTTTCACACCACTGTATGTTTTCATCTGTACTTTTTTTTTTTAAATTTTTTGCTTTATACATTTTCTACAATGTAAGACATGAATTATTCTTGTTTTCACATTTTTATTCGTCATGTGTTTCTGATGTGTACAATAATTGTTTTCACATCATTAAAAGTTTCCCAGCATCACCTGTAAGTGTCGCCAACAGACCAATTACAGTAGAAACGTACGTACGCCAGCCATGAAGTTGGCGTGGGACTGTGCACATTTCCACGGTCATTTCATTCTTTATACATCTGAAATTTTGCATGGAAAATGATGTACACCATGTTTTTGTGCGTAAGTACCCTTTGTATATGAGGCCCCAGGTCTCTTCAGGTTGTAGCAGAAGTAAGTGCTATCCCAGTGCTGCCAACAACTATTCATGGTATTAAGCCATTTCATCAGGCCTTTATTGCTTTAAATTTTGAATATTATGACTTACCTGGTTGAATTAAATTACAGAATTGTAATATTCTAATTAACTGAAATGCACTAGTATTGTTATACTAACCACTCAAAACAATAGCTGAAGTTTACAATACCAAATAAATATTTGTTGCAAGGCCATGCATAAAAAACAGTAATAATATAATTAAATATTAATAAGCATCAATCCAACTTGATTCATATCTAATGTATCTATAAAACACATGTATTATATTCTTACATAACTGTTGTCATCTGGCTCATCTTTGATGACAATTACTGGCCCTGCAGATGACCTTCGTCTCTTCCTGACAGCAGACTCCAGCGCTCCAGCACCCTGGTGTCGTTCTGGAGCTTCCCAGGAAAAGATCCTGAGGGAAAAAATGATGGCGAAATCAATCAGACTTTACAGGTGAGATCAGTGTCACTTCACTAGCATGTGTGTGTGTACCCAGCTCTTTCCTACCTCATTTTTTCCTCTTGGGATACAGCAGTGTACCCGTAACAATTCTGCACTCCTTCCAGTTGAGGAAAATTAAAACGCATTTAAAATTAATTTATAAATAACACAATAATAAATATATTTCACAAAAAAGCAACAATGTATGCTAAAAGAAAAAAAAAACATACCACTTCTGTTTGTTAACAAAGGTACTGGTGCTGGGCTCTCAGTACTGTTTTCTTCTATATTACATCCTGAACCAGTTGTTTCATTCCTTGTGCTCTTCACATATGCTGCCTCCATCTACACACAGCGTCACAACAGTACTGTCAACCCACCACATGATAACAGCCTTCATGAGAAAAGACTTAATTGATTGGCTTACCATCTGCTGTGATTGCGGCAAATTTGTGGCACCACTGATGGGCACCGGTGTTGTCCGTGTGTATGAAGGTGAAGAGGAAAATCCATTATTTTGATTGGCAGGTAAGCTGGAGCTACTTCCCATCCCCCTCTGGGGTTGCTACAGTGAATGGAGAAAAGGCAGAATTCCTTTCAATGTCACATCCCTCTTTGTACACATATGATAAAGGAATACAACATGGACTTTGATTCAATGGCTGCAAACGGTGCGGGTATGTACCCAGTGACAGTAACGATGGGAAAAGAGGACTTAGCCATAAGCATTTACATAACCAGGTTGATATGTTTGAAGGACTTATATTTGAAGGAATTTAAACAGTATTCTAGGTATTTTTTTTATTCCCCAAAAGTATAAAAGACACAGAATCACTCTGATTTGGGGTTTAATTTTTTGGGGTTCAATTTTAATTTTTGGATTTTGGGTTTAATTTAAACACACTGGTGCAAAACATATTTGTTACACTTAAATGTTTCAGATCAAACAAATTTTAATGTTAGATAAAGCTAACCCGAGTAAATACAAAATGCAGTTTTTAAATGATAGTTTCATTTATTAGGGGAAAAAAACTATCCAAACCTACCTGGCCCTATGTGAAAAGTAATTGCCACTTAAACTTAATAACTGGTTGCACCACCCTTGGCAGCAACAACTGCAATGAGGCGTTTGCGATAACTGGCAATGAGTCTTTTACATCACTGGTGAGGAATTTTGGCAAATCTTTGCAGAATTCAGCCACACTGGAGGGGTTGAGCTCGAGGTCACGAACTGATGACCGGACATTCTCCTTCAGGATTATCTGGTAGAGAGCAGAATTCATGGCTTCATTAAATTACGGCATGTCGTCCAGGTCCTAAAGAAGCAAAGCAGCCCTCGACCATCACACTACCACCACCATGTTTGACTGTTGGTATGATGTTCTCTTCATGAAATGCTGTGTTAGTTTTACACCAGATGTAACGGGAGACACGCCTTCTAAAAAGTTCAACTTTTGTCTCACCTGTCCACAGAATATTTTCTCCAAAGTTTTGGGGATCATCAAGATGTCTTTTTTTGGTAAATGTGAGACGAGCCTTTGTGTTCTTTTTGGTCAGCAGTGGTTTTTGACTTGGAACTCTCCAATGGATCCCATTTTTGCTCTGTCTCTTTCTTATTGTTGAATTATGGACCAGTGTCCAAACTGAGGCGAGTGAGGTCTGCAGTTCTTTAAACGTTGGTCTGGGTTTTTGTTTTTTCATCAGTTTTTGAATTTCTTTAGATTACAGCATGATGTGCTGCTTTTTGAGATCTTTTACAGTATTTCACTTTGTTAGACAGGTTCTATTTAAGTGATTTCTTGATTCAACAGGTCTAGCAGTAATCAGGCCTGGGTGTGGCTCGTGAAATTGAACTCAGCTGTGAATGTGGTTAATCAGTTAATTCATGATGTAACCGCAATTATGTTTTCACGTAGAGCCAGGTAGGTTTGGGTAGCTTTTTTCCTTTAATAAATGAAATCATTTAAAAACTGCATTTTGTATTAACTTGGGTTATCTTTGTCCAATATTAAAGTTTGTTTGATGATCTGAAATATTTAAGTGTGACAAATATGCAAAAATATAAAAAAATCAGGAAGGAGGCAAATACTTTTTCACAGCACTGTACTACACCAAGACCATCATACCCTTTGAAATACTATACATACTCATCATGCATCTTTGATTTCTATACAAGATGCTGCACTTCTTTAGAGTGAGTTCCTTATGCAACTCTTCAATCCTGTATGACTCCACTCACATTCTCTTCACAGATGAGTATTGTCCCCTAAATTACCACACACTGAGGCACAGGAACCCAAACACCCTGTGAGCTAGACTAAACAATTTGGATGAAAAAGATTTTATCATGGATTTTTAGGTTCTTTGTCACAGTTTGGCTGTTGTCGCAAAGCAAACTTATCTGAATTAGTTTATTCTGAGACTCACACGCTGTTCCAGGACTAAAATCAATCCTGACAAGGAAAGACACAAATTGCACAGGATGTGAAAGCTGTCAGCTCTATTTAGGACAATGACATCTGCTGTCTGTGCTTGTTAAGAACTCCGTCAAAGCCAGTCAGTCAAAGCAGCATGAGTGCACAAAGAAACACACAGTAACCTGAGGAGAAAACCGAGGGCTCTGTAGGCTGCCATTTGGGCTGACATGGTTGGGCGGAGGCACAATAAACCTGCGGCCTGGTTGGGAAGCCAAAGTGTGGGAGGGAGAACGTTTCTGTAGGGGCCCCGGGACCGATCGCTGCAGCGGGACGGTCTGGTACCACGTCCAGTGCGGAGGAGGAGGCTGGGCCTGCCAGTATTCCTGTGGGTTCAACTTGTCCACCTGCAGCTGGAGCTGAGCCAAGGTGCTATGGGTAGCTCTCGGGGCGAAGCTGTGGGGTGAGCCCAAGGGCCCCAGCCTAGGGGGCGAGAGCTGATGAGATGTCCTCAGAAAATTACCCAGCTGGTGTCCTGGTACACTTTCCACCACCAAAGAGCCTGAGGGGGGGACATACACACAGAGACAGCATGAGAATAACAAGTAGTGATGAAATATACACAACGAAGAGAGAACATTCCAGTGAACTGTGTGGGCTAGAGGGTTGAGAAAGAAAAACAGTAAAATAGTTTTGTTTTTTTAAATCATGGGAAGTTGAACTTGTAGTTGAAATAAGTTTTATCTAAATAGTTATTCTAATTAAAGTGGCTGAAAAATCTTGAAGCTAAATACAGTCTCTATTTAATTTGTTTACTTACAGTATAATCTGAATTGACAAGCAAATTCCCTTGAACAATGTTATATGTTGATATTTATAATACCTTACACTGCATTTCAAATTATTATGCAAATGATATTTGTCTCTGATTTTCCTAAATAGTCAACGCAAATGACAGTCAGTTTAATTTTCAAGTCATCAACCGTTAGAGCATAATTCAAATTTTATTGAACAAATCTCTCATAACTATTTTTTTGCAAAAATAAAAAAAAAAACTCAAAATGCACTGTTCAAAATTATTATGCACAACAGAGTTTCAAAACATTTTATTGGTTGTAAAGAACTGAAAATGGTCATTAGCTGGATTTGCAGCATTAGGAGGTCATATTTACTGAAATCAAAAGCTATTTCAATCAAAAACATCTTAACAGGCCAAGTTACCTGTTAACATAGGACCCCATCTTTGATATGACCTTCACAATTCTTTCATAATAATAATAATAATAATAATAATGCATCAGATTTATATAGTGCTTTATCATAGACACTCAAAGATGCTTTACAAATAGATACATTATTCATTCACTCCAGACAGACAATGGTAGTGGTAAGCTACTACTGTAGCCACAGCTGCCCTGAGGCAGGCTGACGGAAAAGTTCAATTCAGTTCAATTCAATTTAACTTTATTTATATAGCGCCATTTCACAACAACAGTCATCTCATAGCACTATCAACTGTAGGGGGGAACCCCCACAGTTGCAGAAAGACCCCAGCAATCAGGCGATCCCCTGTGAGCAAGCACTTGGTGATGGTGGAGAGGAAAAACTCCCTTTTAACAGGAAGAAACCTCCAGCAGAACCAGGCTCAGGGAGGGGCAGTCATCTGCTGCGACTGGCTGGGGGGTGAGGGGATAGAGAAGAAGAAAAGAACAGATATGTAGAGAGCAAACAGCACGATGGGGACTCAATCTATGGGAGAGAACAAACAGATGTTAATGACCAGCAAAAAAAATATTTCATAGAGAGTGAGGAAAGGAGTGAGGCCCAGTGCATTACTGGAGGTCCCCCGGCTGACTAAACCTATTAGCAGCATAACTAAGGGAAGGTTCCGAAACACATGATCCCTCCCTAATTGTAGGCTATATCAAAAAGGTAGGTTTTAGCCCTATTCTTAAAAACAGAGATCGAGTCTGACTCCCGAATCCAGATTGGCAGCTGATTCCACAGGAGAGGAGCTTGATAACTGAAGGCTCTGCCTCCCATTGTACTTTTGGAGATTCTAGGTATTACAAGTAATCCTGCATTTTGGGAGCGTAGTGCTCTGTTAGGATAATACGGTAGTATCAGATCTTTTAAATAAAAAGGAGCCTGATTGTTTAGAGCTTTGTAAGTAAGAAGAAGGATTTTAAACTTAATTCTAAACTCTATGGGAAGCCAATGAAGGGAGGCCAGAACCGGAGAGATATGATCTCTCTTTCTAGTACCTGTTAAAACTCTTGCTGTAGCATTTTGGATCAGCTGAAGACTTTTTAAAGATGTTTTAGGACAGCCTGATGATAAAGAATTACAATAATCTAATCTCGGGCTAACAAAAGCGTGGATCAGCTTCTCAGCATCACTCTGAGACAAGATGCTCCTAATCTTGGCAATATTACGCAAATGATAGAAGGCAGTCTTAGAAACAAATTTAATATGTGAATTGAAGGACAAATCCTGATCAAAAATAACTCCAAGGTTCCTCACAGAGCTATTAAGAGAAAGAGTAACTACATCCAAACTGAAAGTTTGATTTGGAAAGGAATTTCTAAGGTTTTTTGGACCAACAAGAATGACTTCAGTCTTATCTGAATTTAATAGCAGGAAATTACAAGTCATCCAAGCTTTGATTTCCTTAAGACAGGCTTCTAACTTGGCTAATTGATTACTATCATCTGGCTTCATTGACAGGTATAATTGTGTGTCATCTGCATAACAATGAAAATGTATAGAGTGCTTTCTAATAATGTTGCCTAACGGAAGCATATATAAACTAAAAAGAGTAGGGCCTAGCACAGATCCCTGTGGAACTCCATGACTAAGCTTTGAGTTGAAAGAAAACTCATTATTTACATGAACAAACTGGAACCTATCAGATAAATAAGATCTAAACCATTGCAACGAAGTTCCATTAAGTCCAACATAGTGTTCTAATCTATCAAGTAGAATATTATGATCGATACTATCAAAAGCTGCACTAAGGTCTAAAAGGACAAGTACAGAAACTAGTCCATTATCAGATGCAATGAGGAGGTCGTTAGTGACCTTCGCTAAGGCCGTTTCAGTACTATGATGGATTCTAAACCCAGATTGAAACTCTTCAAGTAAACCATTTCCCTGCAGGTGGTCAAATAATTGCGTAGCAACAACTCTTTCTAAGATTTTTGAAATGAAAGGGAGATTAGAGATTGGTCTATAGTTAGCTAAAGCTCCTGGATCTAGCGTTGGCTTTTTGAGTAAGGGTTTAATTACAGCCGTTTTAAAAGCCTGCGGTACATGGCCTAAAGTTAATGAAGAATTGTTTATATGAAGAATAAAGCTACCAATAAGTGGGAAGACTTCTTTAAATAACCTGGTAGGAATAGGGTCTAAAAGACAAGTTGAAGGTTTGGATGAGGAAACTATTTTGTCTAACTCACAAAGGTCGATTGGAGTAAACTCATCAAGACAGAGATCAATAGAAGGAGTTGTAGTAGTTACAGTATTTAAGTTAACTGTGGGAAGAATATGATTGATTTTATCTCTGATGGATAAAATTTTATTATTGAAAAAGTTCATAAAGTCCTGACTAGTAAGCTCTAAGGGAATGCTAGGATTGACAGAGTCCTGACTCTGTCAACCTGGCTACAGTACTGAAAAGAAACCTGGGATTATTCTTGTTCTCTTCTATTAATGCAGAGTAATAACTCGTTCTAGCTTTTCTAAGAGATTTTTTTATAAATTAAAAGATGATTTCTCCAAGCTAAATAGATTTTATCTAAATTAGTAGAGCGCCATTTTCTTTCTAATTGACGAGTCTTCTGTTTTAAGCTACGAGTTTCTGTGTTGAACCAAGGAGTTAGAAATCTCTGATTAGACTTTTTCTTTTTTAAGGGGGCCACCAAGTCTAGAGTCTGATGCAGAGAAGCTGAAACACTATCCACCATGTTATCAATTACAGAAGGAGCAAGCTGTCTATAGCTTATTTCCGTTGTGTTGACACATGGCATAGAGGAAACAATCTGCATAAATTTGGAAACAGCATCATCTGAGAGGCATCTACTGTAATAATATTTTTCTTTAGGAGCCAAATAGTCAGAAATAGTAAAATCAAAGGTTAACAGACAATGGTCTGACAGTACAGGGTTATGAGGAGACACTACAAGATTTTCTATTTCTATGCCATATGTCAGAACAAGGTCCAATGTATGGTGTAGGTAATGAGTAGAATTTCCTACTTTCTGAGAAAACCCAATCGAGTCTAATATTGAATTGAATGCCACATTAAGGCAGTCACTATCTACATCCACATGTATATTAAAGTCCCCTACTATAATTATTCTATCAGATTTCAGCACTAAATCAGCTAAGAAATCAGCAAATTCGGATAAAAATTCTGAGTAGGTTGATGGGGGACGATAAACTATGGCAAATAAAATTGGGTTTAACCTAAAATTGCTAAAGTGCCCAATACTGAGGACCAGGCCCTCAAAGGAATTATAACATGTTTTTTGCTTTACATTAACTAGTAATTTGGAATGGTAAATTGTTGCTACTCCTCCTCCACGACCAGAACTTCTGGGATTTTGACAGTTTAAATAACCAGAGGGAGTTGATTCATTTAAACCAACATAATCCTCTTGCCCTAACCAAGTCTCTGTAAGGGAAATTAAATCAATCTGATGATCAATTAACAAATCATGGACTAACAGAGACTTGGGAGTTAGAGACCTAATATTTAATAAACCACATTTAATTTTTAAATTATGAGGAGGAACAGAGGCCAAATCATTCAATTTAGAGGCTTTATGTTTAATTTGAGTTTTACCAATATTTTGCTTCATCACTTTGGGATGCTTATACATTATATTTTTATTTACTTTGGAGGGAGCAGACAACGATTCTCTGATGGGGAAGACAGGGGCTAAGCTGAGGGGTGGCGGATGAAGAGGAGCTGCAGAGAGGCGTGTAAGACTGCGACTCTGCTTCCTGGTCCCAACTCTGAGTAGTCATGGTTTTGGAAATTTGGATAAAAAAGATGCCAGATTGTTAGATAAATGAGAAGCACCATCCAAAGTGGGATGAATGCTGTCTCGTCTCATAAGACCAGGTTTTCCCCAAAAAGAGCTCCAATTGTCGCCCACGTCATTTTTAGGACACCACACAGACAGCCAGCGGTTCAAGGATGATGAGCGGCTAAACATGTCATCACTGGTCAGATTGGGGAGGGGCCCAGAGAATACTACAGTGGCAGACATCGTTTTTGCAAAGTCACACACCGATTCTATATTAAGTTTCGTGACTTCCGACTGCCGGAGACGGATGTCATTAATGCCGGCGTGAATAACAATTGTGGAATATTTACAGTTACTTTTAGCCAGCATTTTCAAATTTGACTCGATGTCGCCTGCTCTGGCCCCAGGAATGCATTTGACTATGGCCGCTGGAGTCTCTAGGTTCACGTTTCTGACTACAGAGTCGCCAATGATCAGAGTTTTTTCCTCAGCGGGTGTGTCGCTGAGCGGGGAAAAACGATTAGAAACGTGAACAGGTTGGTGGTGTACCGGGGCTTTGCGACTAGGCTTCCTTCTCACCGTCACCCACCAAGTCTCCTCGCTGCTGAGGAGAGCCGAGGGACCGCTGACAGTGGGGCCTAAGCTAGCTAGCTCCGCTGTAGCTAATGGGCGTCCGTCAAGATTAACTGGCGCAGACGGTGTTTCAATGCAGCGAAGCCGGGATTCCAAATCAGACAACCTCGCCTCGAGCGCCTCAAAAAGACAACATTTATTACATTTACCGTTATCACTAAAAGAGGCAGAGGTGTAGCTAAACATCTGACAGAGAGAGCACACCAGAGGAGGAGAGGAAAGAGAGCTAGAAAAGTGGCTGCCAATCCGCGCCAACGGCCTCTCCGGCCACCACCGAACATTGATACAGATTCATACCCAGTGTTACGGACACTGGAGGCGAGGTGGGTAAAGTGTCTTGCCCAGGGACACAATGGCAGGATATATGGGGAGAGCAGGATTCGAACCGCCAACCATTCGGTTATTAGACAACCTGCTGTACCTCCTGAGCCACTGCCACCCATTGCATCCATTGAACTTGTGAGTTTTTGGAGAGTTTGTGCTTGAATTTCTTTGCAAGATGTCAGAATAGCCTCCCACAGCTGCTGTTTTGATGTGAACTGCCTCCCACCCTCATAGATCTTTTACTTGAGGATGCGCAAAAGGTTCTCTATAGAGTTGAGGTCAGGGTAGGATGGGGGCCACACCATGGGTTTCTCTCCTTTTATGCCCATAGCAGCCAATGACACAGAAGTATTCTTTGCAGCATGAGATGGTGCACTGTCATGCATGAAGATAAATTTGCTACAGAAGGCACAGTTCTTCTTTTTGTACCATGGAAGAAAGTGGTCAGTCAGAAACTCTGTATACTTTGCCGAGGTCA
The DNA here is from genome assembly GCA_020510985.1 of Pholidichthys leucotaenia. NCBI lineage: Eukaryota > Metazoa > Chordata > Actinopteri > Cichliformes > Pholidichthyidae > Pholidichthys > Pholidichthys leucotaenia. The sequence goes on along the minus strand of CM035840.1, from coordinate 58,821,030 downwards.
TTTTCACACATCCAGGGACCCTAAAAGGGCCTACCAGCTCTCTCCCCATGATTCCAACCCAAAACATGACTCTGCCACCTCCTTACTGACGTCGCAGCCTTGTTGGGACATGGTGGCCATCCACCAACCATCCACTACTCCATCCATTTGGACCATCCAGGGTTGCATGGCATTCATCAGTAAACAAAACTGTTTGAAAATTAGTCTTCATGTATTTCTGGGCCCACTGCAACCATTTCTGCTTGTCAGCATTGGTTAGAGGTGGCTGAACAGTAGGATTATGCACAACTGCAAGCCTCTGGAGGATCCTACACCTCGAGGTTAGTGGGACTCCAGAGGCACCAGCAGCTTCAAATACCTGTTTGCTGCTTTGTAATAGCATTTTAGCAGCTGCTCTCTCAATCTAATCAAATTGTCTGGCAGAAACCTTCCTCATTATGCCTTTATCTGCACAAACCCATCTGTGCTCTGAATCAGCTACAAATTTCTTCACAGTACAATGATCATGCTCAAGTTTTCGTGAAATATCTAATGTTTTCATACCTTGTCCAAGGCATTGTACTATATGACATGTTTCGGCAGCAAAGAGATCCTTTTTCTTTCCCATATTGCTTGAAACCTGTAGCATGTTTAATAAGGTGGCACATCCTTCTTAAGCAGTTTTCCTTTAATTGGTCTCACCTGGCAAATTAATTATGGCAGGTGTCTTGAGATTGATATCAGTGATCCAAAGAGCCCTGAGACACAATACCATCCATAAGTTTAATTGAAAAGCAAAAAAATTGAATGTTTATGACACTAAAATCCTATTTGCATAATAATTTGGAATGCAGTATAAATTCATAGTCCTCAACTTAAAGTAACACTATGTAAGATTTTCACCTTAAAATATTGTTTAAAGCTACTTTTGACAGGATGAATTTCACTTCCTTCATAGCCTGAGTAGGCCCACACTGCCTACAACAGCTCTGTTCTTAGTGGGAACAATGAACAATGAAAGGACTACAACTATGGCGACCGAGTCCCAATAGCCAATCGCAGTGCAGAACTGTAGCTACAACAGCTAAGCACCCTGTGATTGACTGTTGGGACTCAGGTCAGCGTATGTTCTGTTAGAGATAGCCGTGTAATTTTAATGTTGACAGGACTTTTATGTGAATATTGTATTGTTGTTTTATTGAATCAGTTCTCACCTTTTCTTTTGTGTGCTGGTATGGGTCCCTCACTTAAAAAAAACAAAAAACAAAAAACAGACTGGAGTGTTGTTAAGGTGTGTTGTGAAATTACAAACATCACTCTAAGCCAGGGGTGTCCAGTCATGTGCCATGGAGAACCAAGACCCTGCAGGCTTTAAGCTGAGTTCACACTATGTTTGGACTGACTTTTACTGATGTTTTGAAAAATCAGAGAAATCAGTCCAAACATTGGTGAAATTACGTTTGTAAGCACACACCAACTTTCACGAACTTATACAAACTTTTATGAACTTTTGCTAGCATTTCCCAGCGTTGCATTCAGCGTTGTCAAACTTTTGCCAACTTAGGCTAGCGTATGTGTAGCAGTTCCCAACTTAGGTTAACTTTTCAGCAGAATTTTCAGCATGCTGAAAATTTGATGTTTTGAAAAAAAACGTTTGTGAAAGTTGTGCTCAGTTTGTAAAAGTTCCTGACCGCTGGGCTAAGTTATGCAGAGTTTGCCTAAGTCAGCCTAAGTTAAGCTCCATTGGTAAAAGTTGACTGAAATGCTAGTGAAAACAGATGTTTTTAGATCAAAACTCAGTTCAGACATGCAGGAATGAAAGAGAAATAGAGAGAAAGAGGAATTAAAAAAAAGAAAATATATATGTAAGAGGACAATGTACAGTATTTGGTGATAACACGGTGTGTATGACATGTTTTTTTTTTATTTTTTTAATCTATGGGAGATATATCTATCTATCTATCTATCTATACATACATACATACATACATACATACATACATACATATATATATATATATATATATATATATATATATATATATATATATATATATATATATATATATATATATATATATATATACATATACATATATACGTATATATATATATATATATACACACACACACACACACACATAGTGCATCCGGAAAGTATTCACAGCGCTTCACTTTTTCCACATTTTGTTATGTCACAGTCTTACCCCCCCCCACAAAAAAATCATTTTTTCCTCAAAATTCTACACACAATACCCCATAAGACACTGTGAAAAAAGTTTTTTTTTTTTTTTTTTAGATTTTTGCTAATTTATTAAAAATAAAAAAAACTAAGAAATGACATGTACATAAGTATTCACAGCCTTTGCTCTATACTTTATTGGTGCACCTTTGGCCGCAATTAAAGCCTCAAGTCTTTTTGTATATGATGCCACAAGCTTGGCACACCTATCTTTGGGCAGTTTTGCCCATTCGTCTTTGCAGCACCTCTCAAGCTCCATCACGTTGGATGGGAAGCATCGGTGCACAACCATTTTCAGAGCTCTCCAGAGATGTTTAATTGGATTCAAGTCTGGGCTCTGTCTAGGCCACTCAAGGACATTCACGGAGTTGTCCTGAAGCCACTCCTTTGATATCTTGGCTGTGTGCTTAGAGTCATTGTCCTGCTGAAAGATGAACCATCGCCCCAGTCTGAGGTCAAGAGCGCTCTGGAGCAGGTTTTCATCCAGGATGTCTCTGTACATTGCTGCATTCATCTTTCCTTCTATCCTGACTAGTCTCCCAGTTCCTGCCACTGAAAAACGTCCCCATAGCATGATGCTGCCACCATCATGCATCACTGCAGGGATGGTATTGGCCTGGTGATGAGCGGTGCCTGGTTTCCTCCAAATATGACGCCTGGCATTCACTCCAAAGAGTTCAATTTTTGTCTCATCAGACCAGAGAGTTTTGTTTCTTGTGGTCTGAGAGTCCTTCAGGTGCCTTTTGGCAAACTCCAGGTGGGCTGCCATGTGCCTTTTACTAAGGAGTGGCTTCTGTCTGGCCACTCTACCGTACAGGCCTGATTGTTGGATTGCTGCAGAGATGGTTGTCCTTGCGGAAGCTTCCCCTCTCTCCACAGAGGAACGTTGGAGCTCTGACAGAGTGTCCATCGGGTTCTTGATCACCTTCCTGACTAAGGCCCTTCTCCCCTGATTGCTCAGTTTAGACAGCTGGCCAGCTCTAGGAAGAGCCCTGGTGGTCCCAAACTTCTTCCATTTACGGATGATGGAGGCCACTGTGCTCATTGGGACCTTCAAAGCAACAGAAATTTTTCTGTACCCTTCCCCAGATTTGTGCCTCGAGACAATCCTGCCTCAGAAGTCTACAGACAATTCCTTTGACTTCATGCTTGGTTTGTGCTCTGACATGCACTGTCAACTGTAGGACCTTATATAGACAGGTGTGTGCCTTTCCAAATCATGTCCAATCAACTGAATTTACCACAGGTGGACTCCAATTAAGCTGTAGAAACATCTCAAGGACAATCAGTGGAAACAGGTTGCATCGGAGCTCAATTTTGAGCTTCATGGCAAAGGCTGTGAATACTTACAGTATGTACATGTGATTTCTTATTTTATTTTTAATAAATTTGCAAAAATCTCAAAAAAAATTCATGTTGTCATTATGGGGTATTGTGTGTAGAATTTTGAGGAAAAAAATAAGCTTAATCCCTTTTGGAATAAGGCTGTAACATAACAAAATATGGAAAAAGTGAAGCGCTGTGAATACTTTCTGGACATTTGATTAGTTTTGAGTTGTTAGTGAGTTTGTATGCAAGTGATGGGTGTGGTTTTGTGTCTTTGCAGTGTTATTTTTCTACCACTAGGCTGTGCTGTTGCACAAACGTGTCTTTTGCCAGTATGGATTACTGGTTGCCTTGGAAACAACAGCTGTTTTTCTTTTTTTTTTTGCTGTCGGAAAAAAACATTTTTTTGGTCCGTGGAATAAAGTTTTTTTCGTGAAATTTTAAGTTGGAGTCTGTCTACTCTCTGCCTGCTAAACACACACACACACACACACACACTTCCAAAAATGTCACAGCCAAAAGAAAAAAAAAATCTCCTCTTTGAGAAATTTACTGTTCTTAATTTTCTGCTCCGAGTGTAATCATTCCCCAGGATTTATTGGTTCACTTCCATTGTGGGAATCAAACAACGCTGATGTGGTGTCAAAAAGTAAATGACATTTGACAAAAAAGTAAATGACATTTTATGTTATTTTAATGGAGAGAGGTGTAACAGTCAAAATATAATCACCCGTCATTTTATTTATATGATGATTCACTAAATAGTTTGTTTTTTTTAATTCCATTTACATTCACATTTTAATTGCAGACTTAAAGTAGAACTGAACTCAGCTTTTTGCCAAAAAAGTAGAATAGCAGATTAATTCCTTATTACCTATTGTATTTTTCAACACATAAAAGAAATTTTTAGGCCATGCGATGGCCAAGCTATAAGCCGATAAACTTTTACCTCTGGCTGGCAGTGCCAAACAAACCGGAAGTAGTGCAGACGACGCTGCGTGACGTCACGAGTGTGACCCTTATCAAAACAACAATGGCAGATGATAGCAGTTCCAGCAGTCAAGAACACCAGAGTTTTCAGAGTGAAGAGGCATTCAGGATCGGTGACAAGACAGAGGAGGACGCAGGAGTGTCAAGTGAACAGGAAGACAGCGAGGGAGGCATCGAACCGTACAGATTAGAGCCAGAATTTTCGGGGGATTCCGGCACCGACTCAGACCGCAGCAGTGATGGGGAGGAGAGTCGCTTATTGAATACAGAATGGTGAGTCTTTACTTTGGCATGTTTGGGGTGTCAGGATAAGGAAAATTAACAATAAAAAAGAAAGGGAAAAAAAACCATCAGCATTTTTCCAACTTATTACAGTGATCCCTCACTTATCGCGTTTAATGGGGACCAGAACCGACCGCGAAAAGTGAAAAACCGCGAAGTAGCGTCACCCCCCCCCCAAGGGCGTCACAAACACTATTTTGCACAAAAAGGCACAAGAGAACAGCGAAAAGTGCCACTAAGCAACACGAGCGATAAAGAACAATGAATGCGGTCTTCCTTCACTGGGTATAGGCGCTCGGCAGGGAGCAAAGCTGGGTAAAAAGTCTCGGCCAATCAGCTTGCGAGGTAAAACGTCTCGGCCAATCAGCTTACGAGATTCCCGAGCGGTGAAGAGGTGGGCGGAGAGGAGTGGAGCGGTGGTCAGAGAGGTAGATTTTCAGTTGTGCGGGCTCTCCGTGTTGATACCTGATGTTCTAATGTAGAAGGCAGGGAGAAGGCAGGGAGACTACATTAGAACATCAGGTATCAACACGGAGAGCCCGCACAACTGAAAATCTACCTCTCTGACCACCGCTCCACTCCTCTCCGCCCACCTCTTCACCGCTCTGGAATCTCGCAAGCTGATTGGCCGAGACGTTTTACCTCGCAAGCTGATTGGCCGAGACGTTTTACCCAGCGAAGGAAGACCGCATTCATTGTTCTTTATCGCTCGTGTTGCTTAATGGCACTTTTCGCTGTTCTCTTGTGCCTTTTTGTGCAAAATAGTGCTTGTGACGCCCTTGGGGGGGGGGGGGGGTGACGCTACTTCGCGGTTATTCACTTTTCCCGGTCGGTTCTGGTCCCCATTAAACGCGATAAGTGAGGGATCACTGTATATCTAGAAACGCATCGCTTCCCGGTCGCTTTTCCTCCCCCTTTCTTTTCTTTCATCGCCATGACAGCTTTCCTTGGCCACTGAACAGATCTTCCCAGGTGTTGGAAGTGTTTTGTAGTCGACTATCACGACAAAATGCACCAAAAACAACCAGTGTCGACGTGCTCGCAATGGTAAACATGAGGACTGGGTCACTCACCGGCTGCACTTCCAGTTAATCGGCGGATTCGTCTGATTTTTCAGGGCGGGAAATTCAAAATCACGATTTTCTCCAAGATTCCGGGATTTGTGGAGGGGGTGCCAATGATAAATTATCTTTATAATTGTATGTACTATCACCCAGTGCCGTTCAATGCCGTTCAGTTCAGTTCTACTTTAATGTTGGAGTCTATAACATTATTTTATTATTTTGTTAGGTGAATGAACGAATGAACAGGGAAAAAGCGTATGCAGAAGTAACTACATAGGAATATCAAATGAAAATAAAAACCGAAATGTATGCCCAAGGGAGATGTGTTCACTCCAGAAGCAGGTCCAGAATGGCAGGAAGCCTCCACAAATGCTGATCTTTATATAAGCATCGACTAACGCTGATGTCAGCTGATATGCGCCGAGTGTTTCTCTGATTTTTCAAAACGTCTGTAAAAGTCGGTCCAAACGCTATAGTGTGAACCCAGCTTTAACTTGGGCTGACTTAGGTAAACTCTGCATAACTTAGCCCAGTGCTCAGGAACTTTTACAAACTGAGCACAACTTTCACCAATGTGTATTTCCAAACGTAGGTAAATTTTCAGCAGGCTAAGAATTTTCAAAGTACATAACGCTCGCCAACATTTTCCAATAAACACCAGCAATCATTAACTTTTGCCAGCTGAGCCAGACGTTTGCCACAACGCCAGTAAAAGTCGGTCCAAACATTGTAGTGTGAATCCACCTTTACCGCCAACCAGTGTCTTCAACAGCAGATTCCACTCAATTTCTTCCCACTGATTGCTGATAAGTGAAAACACCTGCTGAAGAGACTGGGTAGAATAGAAAACCTGCAGGGTCTTGGTCTCCATGGCACATGATTGGACACCCCTGCTCTAAACGACTTCCCCTCGTACGAGGCTAGGATCCTGAAAAAGGCCCAGCTGATCACAGCTGACCCCAGCCACCCCCTGAACTCTGCGTTTGTGTTGCTCCCATCAGGCTGTAGGTACAGTCTACCAAAATGTAGAACTAACAGACACAGAAATGGTCTTTAACTGTGTATAATTTTGTGTTATTTAGTTGTTTTATTTTTGATCGCCATGCTTGTGTGTTGTCGCTGCCGGCTGAACAACAAATTGCCCCTTAGGGATAATGAAGGTTTACCTTACCTACCCAGAACAACAAAGTTACACAGTGTTGCTTTAAACAACTCATCAAAAAAAATTCAGATTTCTTCTAGTTTCAGTATATACATCTCTACACATTTATATGCCTATATTATTTTAATGGCTACAAATTTGAAGCATATAGGCCTCTGTTCATTTGTGTCATCTCTTGAGTTTTGGCCACATTTCCTTCCATCATGTGATAAAGTCAATATCTAAAGCAGGGATGTCCGATCATGTGCCATCAAGGGTTTTCTTTCTAACCAGTCTCTTCAGCAGGTGATTTCACTGAATTCCTTCTGACTGACAGCAGATCAGTGAAAACACCTGTTTTAGTTGGTGGTTGGTTGGAAAACCTGCTAGGTTTTGGCCCTGTGCAGCACATGATTGGACACCCCTGATTTGAACAGACTTGTGAAATGTGGAATTTATCATATCAATCATCAGCTTCAATTGTTCCATTTGTACAAATTTATCTACAATTTGATACTCAACAGAAAAATTTGGACTTGTTTTCAGATCAGCTGCTGACGCCTTACCCAGATCGACGTTTGATGCCCAGTAAGAGGCTCGACACTGAAATCGTACAGTGCACTGCGGTATAAAAGAGGCGCTGCATTTTGCACGGAGCAGGTTCCCAATCTGGAACAGAATCTGCAACAGAAGGGACATTATTAATAATTTTCAGAGAACACTTGCCCGTTGCTACAGGCATATACTCGCACTTCACCCCATCTGAGGCCTCACCAAACGTTTACAGTGCAGGAGGGCCGTGCCCCTGCTCCTGGCTGTGGCCCATTTGGTGAAATTAATGACATGATCCAGGTGTCTGGACAGATAGCCGATGTCCTCCTGCTGTTTGCGCAAGACGCTCTCGTGATCCTTTGTTACTGCCTGGAAGCCAATAAGAAGTGAACAGCGCAGCATTAAAACAGCTTGAGGGGATGCAGTATCAGCCTCGGGGTAACCCTGTCAACTGAGCAAGAAGATATTCTAGGTTGCAACAAAAAAAAAAACAAAAAAAAAAAAACAGTGAAGCAAGCTAAAGCAATGCATAATGTGCTGAAACTGTAGAATTAATTTTTTCAAGTCAAAGTTGTTGTACCTGAAGTTGATTTATAAGCATCTCTCCCTTCTTGTTTATCTCAACAATCAAACTGCAGATGGACTTCTTTATTTCAGTTTGAATAGATGCACGGTTCTGTTCAACCACAGCAAGTCTGCAAAACACACATTAAAACTGTCTTAACTACTCAAATTATTCACAAAGGCATATAAAAAAATTGTGTTTTTCTGTTTGCAAATTCTATGAAAGAGCAAAGCAGTTTTTATACATTACTTAAAGGTTCCATTCACTCCTCTTTTTCCACATGTTGCCAGGTCCCACACGTCTTAATGAAATGTCTGTGACATACTTTGGTCAAAATGCCTTAAATTATTTAACTATTGCAGCATCATTGTGAAGCATCTTTTGCAGCCTTCATCGTAACAGCTCTTTTTAGTACATGTCTCTTAAAATGCTCATGAGCTCACGTTAACCCCATTCTCCTTCTTAAGGCCCTGTCACACCTTGATGATTTAGACAGCATACGCTGACGTTTAAAAAAAATTGTCGAATACGCTGGTGTATGTCTAATAAGTTAAGAGTAAGTTTTGCATAAGTTAAGAGCACGCTGAAGCATGCTGGTATACATCATAGTACAGCAAGGTCGTCGTACCCAGCATATGGATCATACATTCTGCATATGTGGGCCATAAGTTATATGCAAGTTATGCGATCGTTGACACACGTTACATGTAAGTTACTCATAAGTCGAAATACGTCAAGATAATGTCTAGCATACCCAAAACTTATTTCTAACCCATGAGTAACGTGCGTTGAACCTATGTGTAACTTATTGAATGGGTTTTTAAGAGCTACCGTATAATGGCGTATTGGCAGCGCTGGTTCACAGGAGGAAACCGTCAAGGTGTGACAGGACCTTTACGTCACTTAGGATGCTGCTAACGTTAGCTGGCTAGCTCCTAGCTCAGGTAGTTAAGACAGCCAGAGCCAACTAATGTATGTAAATTTATCTCACAGAATAAAATAAATAAAGTATCACTGGTGGACGGGGTGTGTGGTTTTTGTGGTTGAGAGGATATGACCAGTCCCTGGAGTGCAGTAAGCTCAGAAACAGTCTCAAATGAGTTAATGGGAAACTGCTAAAGACTGCTAGCCACATTTGGTCCCTCTCAGAGTTAAATAGTAAAATAATATTAACCCTTTAACAGCCCCACCAAGAAAAAAGCAATGGAATTTTTTTTTGTTGTTGTTTTCATTTTTTCCCCCCCTTGGGTCAGTATTGACCACAATCAATGATTTTTTTTTATTTATTTATTTTTTTTTATCAACAGTCCCTGTAATTTTTAAAATATTGACCTCTACCAAATGGTTGAGATTTCATTTCATGGTTAAGGTATGAAATTTCATACAAATACCATAAACATTAGAAAAAGTCAAATAAAATGTTAACTTATAAAGAAACAGACAACTAAAAACATCCAGGGCATCTGATGCACTTTATTTTTGGTAGTATGCCACAAGACAGTACTGGTTTTCATTTCAGCAAAGGAAAACAGTGCATCAAACAAGGAAAGATTGCATTTCCAACTTTGTCATCTTAACGGCAACTGTCTTAACATGCAACAGCATAAAATTCTCACAATCAGTCAACTTCTGATTGAATGCTACAGTACAAAACATTCATTTTTGCATTCAAAAAGATAAAAAAACAGCTGCATTTCCTACTTCAGCATCTCAACATACCTCATCTGTGGTGGCGCAACAGCACTAATGTTTTTGGGACACAAGATCCATATTTCTGTTGGATCAATAAAGTTGAACTGTGAAAGGGTGTGCAAAAAGGGTCAGCAACATTTGCATTGTTTAAGGAAACTTGCACACTTCCAAATTGACCGAACCATAATGACAATGTTTTTTCGGGCTTTTATTGAATCTGTTTTATCCTTTTCTTTAGTGTCATGGTTTGGTCAGATAAAACTGAAAGAGAGGAAATCCTTGGATCAGGTAGTTAGATGGTCCAGTCGTTTGCTTGGTGAGTCACAGCTGAGCCTGACATCACTGTACACCAGACAGGTACAGAGGATGGCTACCTCCATTTTAAATGACTCCCACCCTTTGCACTGCAACTTTCAGCTTCTTCCCTCCAGATGGAGGTTTGCTGTCCCAAAAAGTAAAACCCAGCGCTACAAAAGCAGCTTTGTTCCTGCTGCTGCTAAAGAATTGAACAAGATGTAACAATATATTGCACATAATTTAGTTACCCATTTACTAATTTTATGTTATATTTACTTATTTTTGTAGTTTTTTTATTTGGGTTCTAAATCTTTTATTGGGTTTTAGACTTTTGAGTTTTTAACCTCTTTGACTAACTAACTAACTAACTAACCTACACTTATATAGCGCTTTTCTAGTCACAAAGACCACTCAAAGCGCTTTCATTAATACTAACCCTTTATTCTAAGGGCCTATAGGAAACAGATATCTAGGGACAATTTAGAACAGCCAATTAACCTAACATGCATGTTTTTGGCATGTGGGAGGAAACCGGAGAAATCCCGGAGTAAACCCACGCAACACGGGGAGAACATGCAAACTCCACACAGATCACTGTTGGTCGGGGGCTGGGATCGAACCCACGATCCCACGATCCCCACAATCCCCCGGCCAAGGGTAAACTGTGCTGCCGCAGTGCTAACCACTGCGCCACCGTGCAGCCAAGACTAGTCTTTAACTTTTTAATATGACCCTTCTCTCTTATCTCTTTGTTTTTTCTCTTATCTCTTTGTCCTATGTCCTGATTGGTGGAGCCTTGAGCACTTCTATCATGTTTATAGTCAGCTACATGTGTGCCTGTGTTTGTGTTCATGTTGAATATAACTGTGGTTTGTAAACATGGATGTCACCTGACTGCAAAACAAATCTACCTACGGGTACAAATAAAGTAACCTGAACCTGATTTCCATTTTAACTTTGAGAAAACGTTGAAAACACAGGAAAACATTGCCAAACATACTGAAATTACATTTTAGACCTCATCTATGTGACTGTGCAACAGCATAAATGCTTTTTGAGCATCAGACCCACTTTACCTATGGTGATATGCTAGGAAGCATTCCTGGTTTGTGTTCAAACACAGGAAAACATTGCATTTGTTACATTTCCACCTTGATACACCCTTTAGACAAAGGTTGCATTATCCCCGCTTGTCAGAGTGAAGAGGCCAGTGAACCAAGTTATCAATGCACATCTGGTTGTGGATTTGGTTATGAGGGTCTTGGGGTGTAGCCTTTCTTTTGTGGTGGTGGAGAACTGAATGATGGTTGGCCAACTCTGGATGCTGGCTTGTTGACTCGGTTCAAACTGTGGGCAAGGGTGAAGGATGGGCAAAAAATCCTCAGTTTCTTCAGGGCTAGTCTTAACTGGATCTCCCAACACTTGATTGAACAAAGTGCAAATTTGGATGATGAGCAATAGTGACCCATGCTGGCAAAATAAGTCGGAATGCACACCGCGTCATTATGAGCTACAGGCAGGAGAAGTCATAAATCATGACTCTTTGTTTGCTAGCAGCAAGTCCCGGGAAAACCCCCATGAGTGCCTGGTATCATTGTAAAGCTTATAAATCATACTTTCTACAAATACATATGTTTTTGGCGGAACACGCAACTCCCAACCGATCGAACGTGAGTTTTAAACCTAGCCAAAATATAAACAAATCAGCTTTTTCCGGGTCTGTTTTTGCGCACTTCCTACAAATTAAATATCATTTTGAAGGTTTTTCAATACAGAATATGGAAAAAAACGTTACCTCAGTTTTGATAATTTCCTCAAAGTGACTCATTTTGCCAGCACAGGTCACATATGTTCAATCATCTCATTAGTGAAGCTCATTTTGAAGACTGAAAGGGTGTGTTGTACAGCCTCAGGGGCTTCAAATCTTGAATCCAGAACCTGGAATTCATCAATGTCTTCATGCTCCCAGATTCTTCTCGTGCTTTTGTTTGGGCCTGACTGGGAACTTGGGTCAGTGCTGCCCCCTGGTTCCTCCAAGGAAACTGTTTTTAAGGTCCGTTTGCCTTTTCTGCTCTTCTTAGGAGGCAGCCACGTGGAAGAGCTGCTTGTTGAGGGAGCCTCCGCTTCATCTAGCGATTCAAAAGAACTGTCACCTGTACCTTCTGCTTGTGTCGGGTGATAATCAGGATCCTCTAATGGGTCATCACCATCACTCAGATCAGCATCAGAGTCTTGAGGATTTTAAGGGCCAGAAGGCTGTGTGGTCTTGCGCCATAGAATGTTTTACTGTCCATCTTGTAGTTGTAAAACAAGTCAAAAAGTGAAATTCTAAACAACTGCAATCAGTGGTAATGTCATTTATCTAAAACAAAATGAATTGTGATATTCATAACTTCCATATTCTTAATCAAGATTTTTTTTTACCATATTTACTAAGATCAACTCGGAAAGTGTCAAAAAATACTTACTAAAAAATTCTTTCAGCATATTCACTATAAACAAACGCTTAATGTTTCATATTTACAACAATGGATAAACAGAAGTTTTGATTTTATAGTAAATATTCAATTATAATTACATTAGCTTAATTTTGTTACATTTACCATAAAGTGACAAATCAACCATTTGGTTGAGCACATTTTTTTTTTTTTTAAATTATTAGATACTAAATTTAAGTTTTTTTCATGGTATCAAGTAACATATTTCTGTTCAGTAAGGCCTCAAACACTATCCTATATCAACAAAGTATTCCTACCTTTTACAGTTGTACCAAAAACAGTCAAAATGTCTTGATTGATTTTTTTGTTTTTTACTTCCTGGTTGGTGAGCGAATGAAGAAGCTTGCTATTCACAGAAACAGTGACACCTCTTGGATTTTTTGGAGCAAAACATACCCCAGCCAAGTGGTAGAGATCGTTCAATCAGGTTGAGTTAGGTTAGACACTCCTCTCATTGAAATATATTTAATCAAAATGTGTTAAACCATTTGGTCAAGCAGGCAGTTAAAGGGTAAACAACATATATGTCAAGTGTTGGCAGATGAACAAAGATTCCAGTAAAGGTGGATGGAATTTGTAGAAAATAGCGATCAAAAACCAGCAGAGATTAAACAGTTAAAATAACAGCAGGAAGGCCATCTCCGACTACCTAGCCAAGCTAATGCTAATGGTTCATCTACCACCACAGCAAAAATATAACAAAATAAATTAGAATGAGGCAAGATATTTTATCGACTGTCTGTGAATTATTGAAACAGGGATGTTTATTAGGAGGATTGGAATTATAAGAAAATAACAATATAAATGGTGTTTGGTAAGCTAACCTCACAGTAGCACTGTTAGCTCTGAAGATAACTCCTTGGGCTCACACTCTGTGCATAAATGTTAACCCCATTGCAATATACTAGAATCGCTACCTGGCTGAGATGCGTAGAAATAACTCGTCCTATCCCCCCTTTCTACAATCATGTGACTGAGCGTGGTGCAGGACAGGTCAGATAATGAGAAACAACATGGGGTTTGTTGTTTATTTTTTCCTTCAATTGTTCATTTTTATTTTCAAGACAGAGCATAAGGAAAGGGTGCTAGTCGGGGTTGCAAATTATTACTACTATTGTTATTTTATTTTATTCATTCATTCATCTTCTTCCGCTTAATCCTTTTCGGGCCGCGGGGTGGCTGGAGCCTATCCCAGCGTCTTTGGGCAAGAGGCAGGGTCCACCCTGGACAGATCACCAGTCCATCGCAGGGCCAACACAGAGAGACAGACAACCATTCACTCTCACGGTCATATTTAAGGACAATTTAGAATCCCCAGTTTGATGCCAATTAACCTAACTTGCATGTTTTATTTTATTTGTTTTTAATTTTGAGGGATTGCAGCAGTGCCCCTTCTAGCAGGTGGCGCTTTAGGCAAGCGCCTATATGGCTTATGCCAAGAGGCAGCCCTGTTGGGCAGGGACTAAATCATCATAGCCAATAGCACGGCAATAGGTTGGAACTGAAGACTAGAGCATTTATCGGTGATGTAGGGAAAAGGAACCTGGAAGAGCAAAACTAACTTCTCACCATTCTGCCTAAATGTTAAAATATTATCATCATACATAATCAAGTGACGAGATGTTAATGTTTTCACTGTAGTCAAATGACCCAAGTAAGCATTTTAGAAGGTCAAAACCCACAAACACACCATGTCTGAGTGAATGGGACCTTTAAACAATGACTGTCCCAGTATTTTTAACATGCACATCGTATATCTTTGGGGGAAAACGCAGAACACAGTACATACCCATTGTTTATAGAGTTTGACACCTCTTCTATCAGTTTCTTCTTCTCCTGCAGTTTATCACTCATACTATCCATTTGCTGTTTGTGGTTTTCATAAGCATCCTCAAGGAACTGGTAACTAATTTAAAAAAAAAAAAGTTTCTGAGTCAGTGCAAACATGTATTAAAAATACATTTCTGCAAAGATTTGTCCTCTCTTTGTTGAATGAGTACTAAGTAGTAGTCAAGCACCACACTTATAGCACCCATATCTGAAAAGTGATTACCTCCATCAAGGAAGTTTTGTTTTCAGCTGTGTTTGTGTATTTTTGTTAATGATGAATTTTCAGTTAGTTTTTGCAGCCGCTCTATATGAAAAGATTCCTCACAGGAGAATTGATGCTTGTGGGATTTTCTCATGTTTTTACACCCTGTCAGGATCAATTAGAATGTAAAGGAGTTGGGGAGGCCACCTTGGTGGAGGTTTGTTCTCTCTATGTGCTTTCTAGTTCAGTGTAAGTTTTGTACAGTACGTGTGGTCTTTGTGCTTGACCAGCTGGCAGTCACGACAAGTAAGCAAGTCGCAGGTTTCACAGAAGAGCTTCAGAGGTTCTTGTTTGTGGACGTTACAGAACATCGGCCTCTGAGCTGACACACTGTGGATGTCTGGGAATTTAAAAAGAAAATACTCATTATTGAATTGTTGCTTTTACTGTCTACTTGTATGTGATAAAATTTGGTCTTATTGCAGTTATGCTTTCGCCCATTTTCTGTCATATACTATATAAACTCAGTACCTTGTGATATGTCTGCCTTCTGTCTAATGGTGTGGTCTTTGGTGAATTTGACTCTTTGGTGGGCGTCCACACAGGTCCTACACAGGTACTCAACACAGTCCACACAAAACCCCGCGGCTTCCATGTTGTCACTGCAGGTCATGCAGAGCTAAACACAGATGACATAAGCTTTAGACATCTATACAAATTTGGTAGCATGATTTAGATTTAGGGAACTGTTTGAATTTGATGATCTGATCAAGTGATATTAGTGGGAGAATTGTTAACCTGTCCCCACCCCCACATCCCCATAAAGAGTGCAAGGATAGAACTATGTCAGTGAAGAGTATACAGCCGTGTGAAAAAATTAGGACACCCCTTCAAATATTCAGTTCTTTATTAAGAAATGTTCACATATCTATGTCTAACCTTGTTTTAGTTTTGATTTGCATTTTTTAACATTTATTTTAGCCATTTTAAGTGGGAATGAATGTGGGGGTGTCCTAAAAAAGCTGGGGGGTGTCCTAATTTATTCCTCACTATTTGTTCAGAATTACATTTTACAGAAACTTTGAAAAAAGTCTTTAATTCATTTTAATTGTTTAGTTGTATTACATGAATCTCCCAGTATTTTTAAAGTTGATATTAAATATCCACATGTCCAAATATGTTAAAAAACACACAGGCTTATAGAGGTGTCCTAATTTTTTCACATGACTGTAGCTGCAAATGTACAAGAAACATACTGAAAATTTATGAGGAAAAAAGTTGTAAAATAAATTTTTAAAAAGCTTCAGTGTCTGAGAATATAGCTGTAATTTTTGCAGGAAAAAAGAGAAACAAATTCATCAGGAAAAATGGCAAATTTACTAGTAAAAAGTATTACCTTTATTAGTAAATTCACAAATTTGCCAAGAAAAAGTTATAAATTTCCAATAAAAATGTTACAAAAAAACTCAATATTTTTCTCACAGATTTGCCTACCTTTTCTTTTAAAATTGCAACTTTTTCATTAAATTTAATAACGCTTTTGTAAATGTCTAACGTTTTCTTGTAAATTGTCAAGTTTTCTTATAAATTTGTGACTTTTCACATAGATTTGCAACTTCTCATAAATGTCAACTTTTTTATTTGTAAATTTGCAAGTTCCCCCCCCAACAGATTTGTGAGGTTTTTCTTGTAAATTTTCAACTTCTCATAAATAGGACTTTTTCTTGTAAATTTGCTACATTTTTCTTGTAATTGGCAACTTTTTTCCCCATAAATTAGCTATTTTTTCTTTGAAATTTGCAAAAAAAATGTTAACTCTTGTCATAAATGTGACCTTTTTTATTGTGAATTAGCATATATATATATATATATATATATATATATATATATATATATATACAGTATATATATATATATACAGTATATATACAGTATATATACAGTATATATATATATATATATATATATATATACTGTATATGCACCTTATTATTATTATTTTTTTTTTTTTTTACAAATTTGTACTTAATTTCTATTACACGATAACCCCCCCACCACCACCCTTGTTGGAAAAAAATAACAAATCCCTACTGAGGTTTGTCACTCTCCAACATCACGTGCCACCAACCTGGACAGGCTTCTCCACGGTGCTGCTGGGAGCCTCCAGTGAGTCCTTCACAAACACGTTATCCATCACGTCCACCTCCATGCACTCCTGTCTGCACACCGGGCAGCGGATCACATTTACTGCAATCAAACAGAAAATATCAGCCCAAACTCATTTCCTCAGCAAGAGAATCACCTGCTCGGTGTTTGTAAACATCACTCACGTGGTTTGGCGCTCCGTTGCTCGGTCGTGGCTAAATTCCTCGAAGGCGAGGGGAAACATCTCTTGCAAAACGAGTGCAGACACGGCAGGAGTTTGGGTTCTCGGCTATGGAGCTTCCGGAGGCAAAGAGGACAGGTGTCCAGGTAATCATGGACCGTCACGTCGCGCGTCGACGACCGCACCGCTCCATTCTCAACGACGATGACCGCAGAATCCCCGGATCCCTCAGACATTTTATCCACCGAGAGGAAATTTGTGAGCGCGCACCAGCTCTATCCAATCCGGGATGTATGTTCACGTCGCTCTGTCAGACAGAGCATCTCGTGGCAGCTGCAGCCTCCTTGATTGTCTTTGCCAACTCAAAATATAGATGCATGTTTTTTTGTCTGAATAACAAAATATCGACTATAACATCAAAACCTCTACCGTGCGCGCTACAGATGTCGGTCAAATTGCAACCCACGCGCTCGCTGGAGCTGGAGAGGGGCGGAGTCAGAAATATTGACAGAAGCGCACGAGGGAAAACTCCACAGTAGCGCTGTAGGATATTTTTTCAAGCGAACCCAACCTCAGTATTCTCAATCTGAATGCATTTTTATATTGTACACACCCCTTTTCTCATTTTGATAGGTGCCACGCCCCCTGACCTGACAGTGCCCCGCCCCCCGGACCCGCGTAATTAGGCTGTCAATCAGAAGTGTTTTGAATGCATGACCTGTGACCTGCGTAATTAGGCTGTCAGTCAGAAGTGTTTTGAAAATATGACCTTTGCTCGGAACTTCTCATCTACCTTAACAGATTGTGTTTTTAATCTGTTGACCATATGTGAGTTAGTGTGAGAATGGGGTTAATGATGACAAGACTTCTGGTCAGAGTGACAACTTTGTTGTGTTTCAATTTGCAAAATACACAGACATCAGTGTCTCTAAAACAATTTAAAAACACAGCCAATACCATTCTGTTGCCCAAAACAGATGTGCTCTGTCTACAAAAGCACACACACACACACACACACTGACCCCGGGGAGCAAAGGCTGTACACACACTGCGGGACCTAAGCCAGACGTTTGAGTGACTGTTTCTTCAAATTAGACTCTCACAAAACTGCAACATTGTGGTGACCCACCACAATCTACAGGGACATTCATCCTCACACTCAAAAGGTCTGGAACACAATTTGCATACAGAGGACAATGCACAGACGGACAAAGAGCCAACCAATGTCATGCTAATCATATGTATTGACTGATATGTATATCAATATGCTAATGTGCCATGCATTCTCT
Organism: Pholidichthys leucotaenia; assembly: GCA_020510985.1. NCBI lineage: Eukaryota > Metazoa > Chordata > Actinopteri > Cichliformes > Pholidichthyidae > Pholidichthys > Pholidichthys leucotaenia. The sequence continues at coordinate 58,802,755 of CM035840.1, read as the reverse complement.
CTGTTTGTATAACATGTATAAACGAGCTTGCTATACACGCCTTAACTCACATCACAACACAGCACAGCACTGTACAGCACAGTAGCGCACAGCGCTACAAGTGCATCTCATAATGATGGAAGAAATAAAACACTGCAACCTTCCAGCTCGTCGTACCTCACCTGAATTTATTCCTCCACACTGGTGACCCTTGACAAAGAATGGAACACGAGGCGAACACCCCGGAGATCACCTGGACGGGAAGCCCCAGCACACATCATGGTGCGCCCCTTGCCTGATCTTTTCCCTCCACGCTGGTGACATGACGAGAGAGAATGACCGTCTGCTCCCTCTCACCGCTCTGTGGACACAGAGGACCAGAGAACGCCTGCAACCTCTTCATCCTCACCAGAGCGGGCAGCGCTTGGACCGACACGCACCATGAATGGCGACACGAGCGAACGAAGGAAGCAGCCTGAACGGGGACAATCATCGACACCGACTGCATTGATTTCCACCAAGCTCCCCGACTCTGACTAAACTCCTGACAGCGGACCTCCCGCCCACAGAAGCCCTGCACGCACACCGCAGGATTACGAGAACAGCGCAACTGCCAGCTAAGTGGTCACTGCGCCACGCGCGCGCCATGCACAGGGTCAAGCTGGCTCCACAGACCAATACAGCGCCTCCGCCACTGCACATGCCCGAGAAACACGGCCGATCGCCAGCCTCGGAACCTTCAGGGCTGCTCACACACCTGAAGCAGATGTGCAGCCTGCACACAGGACTTTGTATGGGTTTCTCAGCCACGGCGCACAAGGCCGATTGCTGTCCCCGATGGCTTTAGGGCTGCTTCCCTCACCTAAAAGCCAAACCACCAAGTCCCTCACACAGCTGTAGTTGTTTCACAGCCGCTACGCATCCTCGGGGAATTTGGCCGCTCGCCTTCTCCACATCCTCGCTGGATCGAGCCGCGAGAGGAGTCAGAGACGTAATTTTTTTTCACAGCCGCTGTGGATCTCCGCCAGGTTTACCGGGAAAGTCCCTCACCATCGCGGATCCACATGCAATTTTTGCGCGGCCCAGACACCACTGACGTTCCGGGCCGGCACTCACTTACCCCCCCCCCCCCCCCCCCCACAGTGCTCTGCCCGCACCTCACTCCCTAAAGCTGGCCGATCGCCGTCTGGTTCCATTATGCACAACACACACTGACCCTGGTGCCCACGATCCACAGTTGTTCAACGTGCTGAAACTCGGAACGGAGCACGCTGTCCTTTCCACCCTTCCCCCATCCCCCCCACAGGCTGACAAGCCATCTGACACTCCTCTACAGCAGGACAGTTCTACCGGAGCTGGAGCCCAAACGACGGGGGGGGGGGGGGGGGTGTCACAGCCCCTTTTGAGCATTCTGGGGGGAGCCCTGTGGTGACCCACCACAATCTACAGGGACATTCATCCTCACACTCAAAAGGTCCGGAACACAATTTGCATACAGAGGACAATGCACAGACGGACAAAGAGCCAACCAATGTCATGCTAATCATATGTATTGACTGATATGTATATCAGTATGCTAATGTGCTATGCATTCTCTCTGTTTGTATAACATGTATAAAGAGCTTGCTATACATGCCTCAACTCACAACACAACACAGCACAGCGCTGTACAGCACAGTAGCGCACAGCGCTACAAGTGCGTCTCATGATGATGGAGGAAATAAAACTCTGCAACCTTCCAGCTCGTCGTACCTTGGCTGAATTTATTCCTCCACAACATCATCTTTTGCACATTTAGATAAGGGTTTTAGGGGAACATTGACCTGAGCAACTTTTTTGGAGCAAATTTTCAATCAACTAAATACTTAAAAAAGAAAAAGGCCACTGTCTTAGCTAAGCAGAGAGGAATATTCTCCTGTCTCGGCCTTTGAAACCAAACACTGGTGATGAGACCCCCCTCGGGCTTAACCAACACACAAACAAACAAACACTGACCTGAGCAAACAGGCCTATTTGATCTTAACATGAAAGCACACACCCACATTGATCCAGACTGTCACAGGACTGCACCGTTCATGCAGAGAAATCTGAGGAGCCAGAGCTCAGACTTAAACCTCATCGGAAATCTGAGGAATAGGGTCTAGTAGACAAGTTGAAGGCTTTGATGAGGAAATTATTATCTAACTCTTAAAGGTCAATCGGAGTAAACTCATCCAAATAGATATCAATTGAAGGAGTTGTAGTAGCATTTATCAACTTTCTAATCATTCAAAAACATTTTCACACTTTGAATTATTGTATAAAAAACTGTGAAAACCAGTTGTCATTAAATGTATCTACTTCTCCCATCAATAGAGACTTGGGACTCGGTCACCCCCCCCCCCCCCCCACCAGACATCAGAGCATCAGTGTTTATTCCTTCCTGCTTTTTGGGAGAAATGTTTAGCAGGCTATGTCTACCAGATTCAGATGATTAATGTGGTTAAAAAACATTCACTAGTTTCAAAAAAGAAACAGTGAAACAAGTATTTGTTTGGAAGAATTACAAAAAACATTTTTATTTAGTTGTACAGAAGCATTTAAGGATAAACTAGTTTTATAATTTTAAGGCACATTCAAATTTATTTACTTCTTCCATCAATAAAGAGAGACTTGGGACTCGGTCACCCCACCACCAGACGTCAGAGCATCAGTGTTTATTCCTTCCTGCTTTTTGAGAGAAAAGTTTAGCAGGCTATGTCTACCAGATTCAGCACACAGAGACATCTGTGTCATTACACCTAAGAATTGGGTCTTTGGCTGGTCCTTGAAGGCATTAAACACTTTGCACCATACTGCATTACCGACAGTAGGGTTACCAGATTCTGAAAAAATTAATTTGAAATAACAGTGTACTTACTTCTTCGAATAAGAATAGTTTTTATCTTTCATAATAACAAATGACATGTTGCACTGTGTTGACACAAACTCTGATTTTGAAACTAGTATAGTCACACAAAGTTGCTTCACTATGATTAATGTGGTTAAAAAAACATTCACTAGTTTCAAAAAAGAAACATTGAAACAACTATTTGTTTGGAAGAATTACAAAACACATTTTATTTAGTTGTACAGAAGCATTTAAGGATAAATTAATTTGCATTACCTACCCTTAAACATTTATCATTGAAAGGCAGTAGCAACTCCATCAGTTGTATACTTGTTTCTTTGCATAACACCTTACATGTGAAGTACATTTACATGTTTGAAGAAAGAATTTTTAACTCCCTTTTTTTTTGTAACAACTTACTCCGCCTGTACTAAACATTTGTTTATTAAACACTGATACAAGTTTGTAAAGGGTTGACATCACCCTGTTTTTATTGTGGTTGCAGTTTTTTTAAGGTGCTTTTGTACAAACTAAACGCCCTCTGGTATATTTGTGTTCATGTTTGATGAATTTAGCATAATGCCGTCCATGTTGTGTCATACACATTTTTTGTTTTCTGTTGACAAAAACTCTGTTTTTAAATGCTATATGAAGATAAACCTGAATCAAATGAAACTATGTTAAACAAAGTTACTTCAGCCTGATTAACGTGTAATGTGTAATGTGAAAAAACGTAAGTATCCCAGAATCTTACTCGATGACTAACTTTTGATTTAGTTTATTCTTTTTCCACACAATTTTTTTTTGTTGTAGTAACACTAAAATATTTCACTAACCCGTTTTTGGATAACAGATTTGTTGCAGACAAGTGATTTTTCTTTTCCTCTCGGTGGACTTGACGGACAACTATTCACGATTCTCGGTTTGGTTTCATAATACATAAGAAAATATAAGAAAGGGCATCCGGACAGTAAAACATTGTACACAATATTTACCAATGGGTAAATTATGTTATGCTGTTTATTCCATCTTGCTACAATGCTCCACACTTTGTATACATATTTATACATTTATGTGTATGTATGTATATCCACTGCTCTTATTTATATCTTCCATATCTTCTTAATTATTGCTCTGAGTGTTGCTATCCCTGTGCTGTTGCAATCCTGGAATTTCCCCATTGTGGGACTAATAAAGGCTTATCTTATCTTATTATTTTATTCAATTTATTTCAAAAACTTTATCCTTTGCAAATATATTTACTGTGGCAAATTCTAATTAAAAAAACTTTTTCTTTAAAAAAACAAGGCAATGGCTTTTACCTTCTTTTCCGAGTCTCTAAGTCGGACTTTTAAAAACTTTTAAAAAAGCATTTGACACATTAGATCATGCCATTTTACCATCTACATTAGAAAAATCCGGTATAAGAACTCACCCTTCTACGCAACAAACGTGGGGCTGTTCTATCCAATGAACGGAGAGAGAGTGTCCTCCCCCTATAATGGTCTACAGGCTGGCCCCTACCATCGACCAATGAAACTACAAGGGTGGAGTGTATGAAAATAGGACAAATAAGTAGCCCGAAATCGGACTTTGGGAAAAAGAGAAAAAAACTCCACCATGACTAAGAGGCCGAGTGATCTTCATGTAATCAGCAAGACACCCGTCTCCACCTTGCTACAGAGCGATCCGGGATTAGTGCCGAAAAAGAGAATGTTGTATCTTTGGCGCATCCAGTCCCCTGCAACTGGGGGTCTTCAGGAGGAATGGCAGTTAGAAGCTGAAGGTATGATGGGGTTACATGTTCGACTATGCAAGTAGCGAACTATGTTTTTACCAGTTGGATGAAGGAGAAACTTTTGTCCCGCTCTCCAGAAAAGCCACACTTTCGGCCATGGACTGGAGCGTACTGCGAAACGTGATATACCCCGATCTGAAAACAAACGATGTACATCGCCAACAGACGGGAGTGGAAGACGAACCTGCTACAAAAGACCAACAGACACAGACACCTGTGCGTGTGAAAGGAGAGCAACTACCGGTATTCGTTACCAGAAGAGTGTTGGCTAGTACTGTTTGAGAGACAAAGGCATCCCTGTCTGGGAAGTGGTACTTCTGAGCCATGCATCAGGTATCAACGGGTGACGCCCCATCCCAGGACAAATTTATCTTGCAGTATTTCAATTCCAAATGCGGTGTGTTCCAGACAGCGTTTCACTTACCTACAACGGTGTGAATCAAAATAGTTGACAAGAAAGGCGAAAAGCTCAAGGCCCTTTTCATTTCCAGCCATACTGCAAGAGATGTGGTCATGGTGAAAAAAAACCCTCGCTTTTCCAGATGATGCCACTCCCACGACCTTCCGCACCTAATCCCGCCCCTCCTAACAATTTTAAAAGTAGACCGCCGACCACCCATCTAATCCCAAACCAAAATGGAGGCAAACCCATATGTGACTCTCCAAGGTTGTTTTGAGCAAGGCCCTTGGGAAGAATTATCGTCTTTGAAAATATTGAGCGAGGATGATCGCCCGCCTTCACAAACACGCTCCCCAGATACCAAGGATCCTCCTCAACCGTCTTCACCCACCCTCAATTCTGCAACAGAGTGGATCCGTTCTCTGGATGCTGAAGAATACGCCGTTGACCCTCCACACGGTTCTCCCTCTACAGGCCTCGACGTGGTTTTTGAGGAAGGTGACCCAATACACACGACGGATCATCTACCTCCCGTGTTTCTGGATATAGTAAAATTTGGGTTGATAAAATTTCTGGACGTCACCATTGGCAAATACGGAGAAGAAATATGCAGCGGTTGTCGGATCAACCACTCGGAATAAATCCACCACGATTGCCCGGTGGAGTCAGAGTATTTCTTTCTGACCCACTTTGAAGAGATCACAAAAAGACTGGAACAGGCACTTCATTCCGGCATTCCAGAGACTGACCGAATTAAACTGCATGTATACTTGTATACAAGTGTACAACGGAATTACAGAGGCTTTCCTTCACGAGCTTTGACAAACGCCACGCATCATCCCCAAGATTTCTGAGATTTCAGAAATGCTGTTTGCAAGCGATGAGAAAATGGCTCATCATTTGCAAAGAGCTGAGGACTACTGGCGAGGTCATCTGGATGGTGAGAGCTTTTGGGAGGAGGATTTTGTGGGCGATTCTGACAATGAGAAGAGTTGTGATATGGACGGTGATACAGACTGATATTGATTCTGACACAGAGTCGGAAAACACCAATGCTGAAATGTAATAAAATGCTTTTTTTTAAATTAAATCTGCATGCCTTTACTTAAACTATCTTTGTTCCACAACCAATTGACTGCCGGGATGAAATCATTGCAACGTGTATTGTCGTATAATTTGCTTTTAGGTAGTGTTTCTTGTCTCATTCGAATGCATGAAGAATGTAGATGTGTGGTAAAAAAAAAAAAAGTGTTTTACAATATTGGAGTTTTTTTTGTTTTTGTCTAACCTTTTACCGTGATTGTAAGAACAAAATAAATCTGTTTTGTTTTGTTTACTGAAGTGTGGATTGCTTCTTTTTGTTGGTCCGAATGATTCAAAAATGAAGAAATAGTTGAGAGCTTAGTCGTTCCTTAGGCCTTGTGTTTTTATTACGCCGCAACATGGTACTTACACCCTATAGGGTAGATCTTGTCGGTGTTGAACCGAGCCGGTGAATTTCTGCAGATGCCTCGTGACTCGGTTTTCATTTTTTGATGATAATATTGATTCAAATAAATTGAGGGTTCCATATGTGGTGTAAAATGTCTCTGTACAGCTCAACATTTTTTCTGTGTTACCAAATACTAGTTTCATTTTTTTTCAAAATGAATGAACGTTTTGACCAAAGTAATCATGGTGAAGCAACGATATACAGCTGTGGACAAAACTGTTGGTACCCCTCTGTTAATGAAAGAAAAACCCACAATGGTCACAGAAATAACTTGAATCTGACAAAAGTGGTAATAAATAAAAAATTCTATGAAAATTAACCAATGAAAATCAGACAATGCTTTTGAATTGTGGTTCAACAGAATTATTCTAAAAAACAAACTCATGAAACAAGCCTGGACAAAAATGATGGTACCCTTAACTTAATATTGCACAACTTTTTGATGCAATCACTGCAATCAAACGATTTCTGTAACTGTCAGTGAGACTTCTACACCTCTCAGCAGGTATTGTATTTTGGCCCACTCCTCATGAGCAAACTGCTCCAGTTGTCTCAGGTTTGAAGGGTGCCTTCTCTAGACGGCATGTTTCAGCTCCTTCCACAGATGTTCAATAGGATTTAGATCAGGGCTTATAGAAGGCCACTTTAGAATAGTCCAATGTTTGGTTCTTAGCCATTCTTGGGTGTTTTTAGCTGTGTGTTTTGGGTCATTATCCTGCTGCAAGACCCATGACCTGCGACTGAGACCAAGCTGTCTGACACCTGGCAGCACATTTCTCTCTAGAATACCATGATAGTCTTGAGATTTCATTGTACTCTGCACAGATTCAAGACACCCTGTGCCAGATGCAGCAAAACAGCCCCAGAACATAACAGAACCTCCTCCATGTTTCACAGTAGAGACAGTGTTCTTTTCTTGGTATGCTTCATTTTTGCGTCTGTGAACATAGAGCTGATGTGCCTTGCCAAAAAGTTCCAGTTTTGTCTCGTCTGTCCATAGGACATTCTCCCAGAAGCTTTGTGACTTGTCAACATGCAGTCTGGCTTTTTTATGATTTGTTTTCAACAGTGGTGTCTTCCTTGGTCGTCTCCCATGAAGTCCACTTTGGCTTAAACAACGCCGGATGGTGCGATCTGACACTGATGTACCTTGACCTTGGAGTTCACCGTGAATGTGTTTAGAGGTTGTTCTGGGCTCTTTTGTTACCATTCGTATTATCCGTCTCCTCCTGCGTCCACGTCTAGGGAGGTTGGCTACAGTCCCGTGGATCTTAAATTTCTGAATAATATGTGCAGCTGTAGTCACAGGAACATCAAGCTGTTTGGAGATGGTCTTATAGCCTTTACCTTTAACATGCTTGTCTATAATTTTCTTTCTAATCTCCTGAGACAACTCTCTCCTTTGCTTCCGCTGGTCCATGTTTAGTGTGGTACACACCATGTCACCAAACAGCACAGCGACTACTTGTCACCATTTAAATAGGCCGACTGACTGATTACAAGTTTGTAGACACCTGTGATGTTAATTAGAAGACAACGTCTTGGTTGAACATGTCCCTATGGTCACATTATTTTCAATCTTTTCTAGGGGTACCATCATTTTTGTCCAGGCCTGTTTCATGAGTTTGTTTTTTAAAGTAATTCTGTTGAACCACAATTCAAACGCATTGTCTGATTTTTATTGGTTAATTTTAATAGAATTTGTATTTATTACCACTTTTGTCAGATTCAAGTTATCTCTGTGACCATTGTGGGTTTTTCTTTCATTAACAGAGGGGTAACAACAATTTTGTCCACGTGTGTAACAAGTAGGAGGGTTGAATAAACACGTGAAATTTGTAAATTTCAATTTGTGGAAAATAGTTTTTAAAACAGTTCCAGTCAACAGAAAGCATAATGGTGTGTGACACAACACGTGTGCCACTTGGCAGCCCGGCTTCCCTCGGCCGTCCCTCCTGGGGTGGATGCCTGGTTGTCCTAGGGCTTGTTGGCTTTGGGAGATTTGTGCTCTGTGGGGGTTGGTGGTGCTGTCTTGCTTGCTCGGGTTTCCACGGGGGGTTGCTGTGACCTGCCTCCCTCTTTGTATTGTAACATCGGGGCTGTATTTGGCGGGGGGGGGGGGAGCAGCGATTTTCCCCAGCATGCTTTGCAACAGAGGACGTTATTGTATGTGTGTATTAAATGTTATTACTGAGTTATTATACTGCTGTGTAATTATAACTGCGTTATAATGACCCAGCAGTATTTCATAGGCAAGATTTATTATGTGTGTGTAACCATGATTTAAACGGAGGTCTGGGAGAATGACCTCCCCTCCTGCCTGTGCTCAGAGTGTGTGTGAATAAAGCCTGTTCGTCACAACTATCTGCTCCTTTTCTTTGTGTGAACCTTGCATACGTCACACTGGTGTCAGAAGTGGGATGGAGCAGATGGAAGCCAGGATCAGAATGGAGATCCAGCAGCTGGAGCAATTCATTGCTCAGCTGATGACGGACGATGGGGCCGAGACACCACCCCCGGGAGCCGGGAGCCGGGACGTCAGGCGGACCTGACGGGGCCAGCGCACCCCGCCTTCTGCGTTTTTCAAGACAGAGCGGGCAGAGCAGAGCAAACCAGCCCTGCATTCCGCCCTTTTCAGGACAGGACGGGCTGGCGATCCCACGGCGATCAGGAGTGGCGATCAATCAGGAGGCGGCCATCCCATCTGTTCGGCAGCGGGCCAAGATTCCCCGCTTCAACGGCGAGACCACGTTGGATGACTACCTGACCCAGGTCGAGCTGGCCGCGGCGCTGAACGGCTGGTCACCAGAGGAAACCGCCATGCAAGTCGCGCTGGCCTTGGAAGGGAGAGCTCTCTGCACGCTCTCTGATCTCCGGCCCGAGGAGCGCTACAGCTGGCCAGCGCTACAAGGGGCGCTACAAGGGGCGCTCCGGAGACGATTTGGGAGAACGGTGGACGCTGAGCACGCCCAGGAACAGCTGACCCTCCACCGCTGAAGCAACCAGGAAAGCCTAGGAGCCTATGCTGCCGACATACGGCTGCTAACCCGGCGGAGCTACCCAGATTTCGCACCGGAGGTGGTAGAGAAGCTCGCCCTCCGGAGCTTCATCCAAGGTCTCCGCCCGGCCCAGCTCCAGAGACACGTACGGATCCACGCCGCGAGCGACTGGGAGACTGCGGTGGCAGAAGCAGAGCGGGTGGAGCCGCTAATGAATTGCACAATTGAAGCGCCAACGCACAGTCAAAGAACCTTCCAGGCCACGGTGGAGAGCGAGGAGGAAGAGGAGGAATTACGGCAGACCACGGCGGCGCGTCCACGGAGAAGATGGCCGCGGCGGTGCGAGGAAGGGTGCTTCCGCTGCGGAGAGCTGGGACACATCGCATGGTACTGCCCCGCACCCACCCCACGACAAACTGGCCCCTCGCCGGCGTTAAACTAGAGCGAGGTGGCGTGAACGGGGACAGGCCACCTCCCGCAGATGTTTCCCCCGAGGAGCCGGCACCACGCGTGGGCCGAATTGGACACTCTCCAGGGATGTATCTACAGTGCAGCTTGGGGAAGACGTCGATCCGCGCCCTGATTGACACCGGCTCTACAATCTCCTTGGTTCGACCCGGTGTGCTGCCGGGCACGAACAAGACGGCCCCACGGGGGGTGGGAACCCACCAAGCGCTGCGTCACCACGGCTACTGGTGAGCGCGCCAGACTGAGGGGGCGGAGAGTCCTGGTGGTGGGGGTGGCCGGTCAGAACATAAGACACCCGTTCTGGCTGGCTGACATCCAAGACCCCTGTATTCTTGGACTAGTCCTGCTCACAGCCTGGAACGCCAAGATCGACACCGCCGGACCCTCCAGCTGGGAAACTGGACCATCACGCTCCACAGCAGAACCCAGGGAAGGAACACGGGGGCCTGCGCAATCGAGGGATCACCAAGACAGACCGGACCAGGCGGGCCACCGCGAGGACCGGACACAATGACGTCACCAGCGCGGGCAGAGAGAGCACGAACACACACAGGGACAGCAAGGGGAGGGGTCAACGTGTCACCAGAGACGCAGCAGGCGGTTGAGGAATTATTTCAGCGGAGCTGCAGCAGGCTGGACCCGGAACAGAGACGCCAGCTGCGGGAGCTATTGGACTGTTATATGGGTGTTTTCGCCGCGAAGGATGAGGAATGCAGCCGGACTGGCTTGGTGCAGCACGAGATCGACACCGGTGAGACCAGGCCGATTCGACTCCGCCCACGCCGGCTGCCCTTTTCAAGGCGGGCAGCGGCAGAACAAAAAGTGCGAGAAATGCTGGAGGCAGATGTTATTGAGCCCTCCAGCAGCCCCTGGGCGGCGCCGGTGGTGCTGGTCAAAAAGAAGGACGGGTCGTGGCGGCTCTGTGTGGATTACCGGCGCCTGAATGACGTCACCTGGAAGGATTCCTACCCCCTGCCCCGCATCGATGATGCGCTGGACCACATCGCTGGCTCCAGCTGGTTCAGCTCGCTGGATCTACGCAGCAGCTATTGGCAGGTAGAGCTGTCACCTGAGGCCCGCCAAAAAACAGCCTTCTCCATCGGGCAGGGACTGTACCAGTTTAAAGTGATGCCGTTTGGACTCTGCAACGCTTCGGCCACCTTTAAGCGCTTGATGGAGCGAGCGTTGGCCCACGTGCCCCGGAGTCGCTGCGTTGTTTACCTGGATGACCTACTGGTGCATGTAGCTGATTTTGACAGCGCCCTGTCAAATCTCCGAGAGGTGCTGGGTGCCATCCAACAGGCAGGGCTACGGTTGCACTCTAGAAAATGCCACTTGTTCCGGCGGGAGACCACCTTCCTGGGCCACGTCGTCAGCGCAGCGGGGGTCGCCACCGACCCAGAAAAAGTGGCAGCGGTGAGAGACTGGCCAGTGCCGCGGAACGTGGGAGAACTGATGAGTTTTCTTGGATTGGCCTCCTATTATAGGAGGTTTGTGAAAGACTTCGCCACCATCGCCAGCCCGCTGCATCAGCTGACGCAGAAAGGACGCACGTTTCAGTGGAGTGACAGCTGTGCTGCTGCTTTCTCCCAGCTCCGTGCGGCGCTCATCGGAGCCCCCGTCCTGCAGTATCCTGACCCGAACCGCCCTTTCATCGTGGACACGGACGCCAGCAACCAGGGCATAGGGGTGGTACTATCCCAGGAGGGAGAACACGGAGAGCAGGCAGTCGCTTTTTTCAGCCGCACTCTCAGCAGAGCCGAGAGGAACTACTGTGTGACTCGCAGAGAGCTGTTGGCTGTCATTCAAGGACTGCGTCATTTCCGCCTGTATGTGTACGGGGGGAGGTTCCAGCTCAGGACGGATCACGCTTCCCTGACCTGGTTATTAAACTTCAAAGAGCTGGATGGACAGTTGGCGAGATGGCTGGAGGCACTGCAGGATTATAATTTTCAGATTGTGCATCAGGCAGGCCGCCTCCATGCCAACGCTGACGCGCTGTCTCGGCGCCCCTGTGCGACAGAGGAGTGTCGTCATTGCCAACGGGCTGAAGATCGAGACCAAGCCGCCCCACGGGCTGCTGCTCTCCAGGCCGCTGCGAGCAGGAATTACGCAGCGACGCGCAGCCCCCCCTCGGATGATCAGGCAGCTCTCCCCAGCGATGACGTCACAGAGGTTCTTGGCACGCAGCAGCTGCAGAGCGAGCAGGACAGAGACACGGTCATTTCTCGGGTTCGACAGTGGCTGGACGCAGGACAGCGGCCCGCCTGGGAGGTTGTGTCACCACTGGACCCAGAGACTAAGGCCCTACACTCCCAGTGGGCCAACCTCCGCTGCCACGAGGGCGTGGTGTATCGACAGTGGCACACTCCTGCTGGGCAGCGGCACGTCTGGCAGCTGCTGGTTCCTTGTCGACTCCGGCCCAACGTACTCCAGCTGGTTCATGGGGCGGTAGGGGCGGGCCACTTTGGAGTGACAAAGATGCTGCAGCGCCTTCGAGCCCGGTTCTACTGGCCCGGCTGTCATCAGGACGTGGAGCTCCACGTTCATCGCTGCGACACGTGCACAGCTCAGAAAGGGCCAACTCAGCGATCCCACGCTCCCCTGCAGCAGTACCGGGTGGGAGCGCCGATGGAGCGAGTGGGAGTGGACATCCTGGGCCCTTTCCCGACCACAGACCGGGGGAACCGCTACGTGCTGGTCACGATGGATTATTTCACTAAGTGGCCAGAGGCGTACGCGGTCCCGGACCAAAGCGCCGCTACGACGGCATCAAAGCTGGTGGATGAAATGTTCTGTCGGTTTGGCACACCGGAGGAGCTGCACAGCGATCAGGGTTGGAACTTCGAGGTGGAGGTCTTCGGAAAGGTCTGCAAGCGGCTGGACATCCGGTAAACCCGGACCACCCCGCTGCATCCACAGAGCAACGGCCTGGTCGAACGATTCAACCGGACCCTCACCACCCAGCTCGCTATCCTAGTGGACCAGCGACAGCGAGACTGGGACCTGCATCTGCCTTTTGTTTTGTGGGCGTACCAGACGGCAGCTCAGGAATCTACTCGGTGCACCCCTGTAGCGCTCATGTTTGGACGCGAGCTGCGCACACCGGTGGATTTGGTATTCGGTCCCCCCCCTGAGCTGGAGGTGGAGGGAAAACCCGGGTTGGATTATTTGTTTTGTTTGAAAGAACGTCTCCACACGGTGCACGAACTGGCTCGAGAGGCCCTGGCAGCGGCAGGGGGTCGGCAGAAGCGAGCGTATGACTCCCGCTGCCAGGGGAGGGACTTTGCACCGGGAGATCGAGTCTGGGTTTTCTGCCCTGAGAGGAAAAGAGGACGATCACTGAAGCTGGCGAGCCAGTGGTCGGGACCGTGCGTGGTTCTGCAGAGACTGTCGGATGTGATGTACAGGGTGAGGCTTAGGAAAAGGGACCGGGTTGTGGTCCTTCATCGTGACCGTCTCACCCCGTATCAGCCATCCGCCCCGCTGGTAGACGAACCGGAGCTTTCATCCCGACCAGATACCCCGACCGAGACTCAGATGGACACTAGGGGGCCTGTACGTGTTGGTCGCCGGCACCGAAGGCCGCCCCGACACCTGGATGAGTTTGTATTGGACTTTTGAGCTGGACTTTAATTTTTCTGGGGACAGAAACCAGTCCAGGAGGGGGGCAGTGTAACGTCGGGGCTGTATTTTGGGGGGGAGCAGCGATTTTCCCCAGCATGCTTTGCAACAGAGGACATTATTGTATGTGTGTATTAAATGTTATTACTGAGTTATTATACTGCTGTGTAATTATAACTGCGTTATAATGACCCAGCAGTATTTCATAGGCAAGATTTATTATGTGTGTGTAACCATGATTTAAACGGAGGTCTGGGAGAATGACCTCCCCTCCTGCCTGTGCTCAGAGTGTGTGTGAATAAAGCCTGTTCGTCACAACTATCTGCTCCTTTTCTTTGTGTGAACCTTGCATACGTCACAGTATGTTTCCTGGCAAACTACTCACACGCACACACTTACTTTGCGTGTGCCCTCATACATATGCACAAACATATACACACACATGTCTCTGTCCTTTAACAGGTGCAGATATCAGATTCGTGATGAGATCTTTTCAGTAGAAGAAACAGTTTGTCTTCTGTTTGTTTCGGTTGTGTTAGTCTGTTTGTTCTCTGTTTCTTCTTCTCTCTACTCTTTCCTCCTCCCCACCCCTCGTTTTCCCATCCCCATCGGTCCTTCATGGGTAAAACAATTTGAATAAAGTATTAAAGGTTATTACAAGAGGAGTCTATAAACAATATACAGTACATATACTGTATATGTACTGTATAAAGCTCCTTTTGGCAAAGTAAATCTGTTTGGCACACTAAGGGAAGCAGATTTCTGTTCTGCTCACCTAGCTGCTTGACAGGACAAGGGGGAAAAACTAGCATTTGAACAGGGCTGTGTAGACTTTTTATATCCACTGTACTTTTCAGTCGGCCAACATTTCTATTAAAAATTGATTCTTCTTATTGGTCTTTTTCTAATTTTCTGAGAAATTGAATTCAGGGTTTCCATTAGCTGTAAGCCATAATCATCAAAATTACAAGAAACAAACACTTGAAATATATCACTCTGTGTGTAATGAATCTATAAGCTCCTGTTGTGGTATCAGAGGACAAAGCAGATAATCTACCCCCACGTCCTCCTTGACATTCTTTGGTGGTCTGGTCAAGAATCCCACCTTGGCCAAACCCCCCCCCCCCTTCACTGCAAGGATTCACTTTCTGAGATACTAATGGATCCTGAAACTTTTTGAATAAGCACTTTTCTTCCCTCCATATTTGAAGATGACCCACACTAACCTTATCTGGACAAGGGAGGAGGACCATTAATACGCCAAAACTTGATTTGCAGAATTCGCCTGGACTGAACCAGGACACAACTAAATAAACAGACTCTGCCCCAAATTTCCTTAGGTGGGCCATTTCAAAGAGACTCCTTGGTCAGAACTCTTATCTTGAGGCCATAGCACAGAACCTGGGGGGACAAAGCCTTTTCCATCGCCGCCCCCTCTCTCCCCAACACATCCGTGACTACACAGACTTAAATGCCTTCAAATCATTACTCAAAACTCACCTGTTCAGACTTGCTTTTAATTTTTAATTTTAATTGTGTGGGGGTTTTTCTCTAATGTGAAGCATCTTTGAGTACCCTGGAAAGTGCTATACAAATAAAATGTATTATTATTATTATTATAAAGTCTACCCCCAGCCTCTACACACAATAGAGTGACTGTGGACCCCCAGTGACTGAATGCAAGAACTGAAACTGACATTTTTATTACTGTGATTTTGATATTATGATTATGGTCTTGTTTTTATGAATGAACTACTGTTTAATCAACTGCTGTACCTATGGTTTTGCTTAATGTCATGGTCCTGAGCACAAGTGGGGGCCGTGCTCATGTGACTGAGATCATCCTGCGCAGTTCGCCCACTCAGAGACACGAACCCGCGACCTACCAGTCAACTACACACAGTTCGAGCATGGGAGACACAGCACGATCGCGCTGGGCTAAAGGTCCGACCGATAGCTCAGCGCTACCGATACTGTATGAGGCTTTTCGGGAGGGAGGTTTTTTACTAACGTTCTACGCCGAACAGTGCTAGTTGGCATCCGTTACACTCTCTCCCTTAAACCTCACTCCCATCCCGGGTTCACGGCACCATTGTGACAGAGATCATCCTGCGCAGTTCGCCCCACACGGGACACAAACCCGCGACCTACCAGTCAACTACACACAGTTCGAGCATGGGAGACACAGCACGATCGCGCTGAGCTAAAGGTCCGACCGATAGCTCAGTGCTACCGATACTGTATGAGGCTTTTCGGGAGGGAGGTTTTTTACTAACGTTCTACGCCGAACAGTGCTAGTTGGCATCCGTTACACTCAGTCTCCAGTTTTAAGTTTAGTCTTTTCCTGTTTGTTTGTTTCTTTGTTTATTATGATCTTCTGCTTTTTGTCTCTGTTTATTTATGACTGTCTGTAGTCTTAGTCTGTAGTCCTGTCCTTTATTGTGTGTCATTTTGGATTTATAGTATTATTTACTTCTTGGGGTTGTGTTATCTTATTCTTGTATTATTTAGTTTCCAGTTGTGCTTTTATTTTGACAGCGCTGTGCAGCTTCTGGCTGTCAAACTGTTTTGCACGCTGCACAGCTGTCACTGATTATGTTACTTTCCTTACTCATGTACTCACACTTGTGATGCATTATTGATGCTTCCATTTTCCTATTTAAAGGCATGACAACATTTCCCCGTGATCGTGTCCTACTGTTATCCTCCTCAGTGTTCGCTGTATGACGCTGAGTGTTTTTGGGTCTGCCATAGAGGGGAACGGGTGCGCGCTGACCAGGTAAATTATCCTTTTCCCAATTTCCTCAGCCATGAGCTCCGCTTCTCTTCGTGTGTGCCTCCGGCTGAATTCGTCTCTTTTCCCCAGCGAGTCTGAGTGCCTCAGCCTGTATTTTTCCCGAGCTGTTCTTCTCACTCCTGGTTGTGAGCCCCACTCTCCTCCGGTGCCCTCGTTTCCCCTTATATGTAAGTGTAGTGTTTTTGTCATGTTTGTCTTTTCATTAATAAATGTGCAAAACCACAGCGTGCATTTGGTGTCCTTCCACAGCCCTTAAAAAGGGCAATTTATGACACTTAATCACCTGTAAGAATCACAGCCTTTTGGATGAGCCTGCCTGGACTCTCCATGAGACCAGAACTACACCCCCCACCCACCCCCTGGCAACCCCTCCTTGACAGAGACTGCTCTGTGTAGCATTAAGGATAAGACTGATTTTTGATTAGAAGGATCACGATTCCTTTTGCATGCACTTAGAACTTTGCACTTTATAAATGACTCCATTAATGACTTTGTCACTTTGATATGCATTATTACTATATTTTGTTTAATTACTTTTCTCCTCCATGTTATAGAGACAAACTCTTACCTACAATTTATTCTCAGAATTATTGTTCTTTGATTATAATACTGATTTTTCTTATTTCTGCATTTCTACAGGGACTATTTTATGCATGCATTTACTCTGTGTTTTGAATAATTATCTCCAGTGAAATAGTTCAACATAAATTTTCATTTTCTCTAAAACAAAGGCGTTTACAAACTCCATCTCTGATTGGTTAAAGCTGTTCTCACCCCGATACTAAACCTCTTATCATTTGCTTTGATAGTCTGATATCACTTCCCATCCAGCCTTCACGTGCTCTCTTTAAAAGATGCTAGAGATTGCTCTTCCCTCTCTTAATTCTCTCTTCTTCCTCTGGTTCTGTTGTTCTCTTGACTCTTCTCTTCTCTTCCTGAGTTTCCTTTGCCTGTGAGCTATTGAGCCATGTTGGCAGGGCCGGCCCAAGGCAAAGACGACATAGGCCATTGCCTAGGGCACCACCTGCTGGAGGGTGTGCAGCTGCAGGCCCTCAATTTTTTTTTAATTAATAAAATAAAATTCCTAATAGTCAAAGGTGCTGTGTTGGCAGACAAATACTTAGAGCCCCAGGCCAGTAGGGGGCTTTCAAGGGCTGACCAACTCTGAATCACTTCAACAGTGCAGTTTGGTGTGGCGGCCCCACCCACACCACTCCTGTACCAGTGTTAGGTAAACACATTGCGGAGAAGAACTTGTTAAGATTTGTAAAATTAAATAAATATGCAGGCTGACTAAAGACAAGAGAGTCCAGCTTCGCTTATCCTCCACCTGCCAGATGACCGCTGTGACAAACTCAGTTTTAACAGTAGAACCAGCACGAGTTCTGTCAACGGTCATTCCACCTACAACCGGCCGATCCTGTGGCTTCAATCTCCAGCTGCAAACGGCTTCAACTACGGTCCTGTGTGTTGCCTCTCAAATGTGATTTATAAAGACAAGTCAGCAAAGGTAGGACAAAATTTATTGTAGTGGTTGTTTGTTTTTGCTTTTGTGTGCACACGCTTGCAGTTTTATTTGGTGAGTGTTATGTCTGGAAACCGGGGAAGGACCGACAGAGAGTGGAGTTTGCCAAGAACACGAACTTTATTACAACGATGCAGATTAGAACACAGACTGCCACTGAGAGGCTGAGCACTGCAACAGTGAGCGTAAGAGCAGGCCAAGAGGCCGTAAGACGGCTGACCCTCACATTATATGTGCTCGGCGCAATAACATCACCAAGTGGCCGCAACACCATGTCAGTGCCAACCAAACTTGTGGTTTTCTTACACCACATTCACCCCTTCCCCCTTGGAAAAACACAGAACAACATTTGTTTGAATTGACCCTCCCCAATTTTTTACAATGAAACCCCCAAACTAGCTAGAGCCAGCGGGTAGACTACCGCATGACCTGATGAGGCTGAGTGGATTATTGTGCCACTATTTGCTGGCAGCTGCACCCCTAGCAAAACAGTCCTTCTTTTATTGAGGAAGGCAGTTCAGTCCAAGGGGCCCTGAGGCTCAGCCTGTGGTAGATGCACCCCTGGAGGCGCTGGCTGTAGTGGACCTGGATGCCATCCCGCTGGAACCGTGGCATGCTCGTCAGCAACGTCCCAGCCAACATCCCAGCCAACATCCCACACCAGCTGGGTCGGCTCCAACGCTGCGTCTTGGTTCGCAGCAGCTGCTCTTACCTTCCGCAGATGGCTGGCTTTCCATCTCGAACCATGAGCCATTTGGATGGTGGCTGGTCTCAGCTGTGCGACGATCTTCATGGGTGTCAGTGGTGGTGATGATGTTGAGGCCGACTGCGGGTCCGGTTGTTTGGTTCTGCGGACCTGAACCCAGTTCATCACTGTGAGTGGCGCTCTGTTCGGCTGCATTCGGTGTTGTGGTTGTGATGGTATGACTCTCATGTCTGCTGTGGGGCATCCACCAGGTTGTAGTGGTTCTGTTGCATCCTGTTGGGTCACAGACTCTTCATCCTGTGGCTCAGTGGCGGCTCCTGGAGGCTGATGCCGGTCATGGATTTGGAAGACGTCCAGTGACTCTACAGCATTTTGTTGGATCGCGGACTCTTCATCCGACAGCTCAGCAGCGGCTCCTGGAGGCTGGTGCTGGAGGTGGATTCAGAAGTAGTCCGGCCTCTTCTCCCCCTCTCCTGGGAAGTATGGTAGTGGTGATGTGTTGCTGTTGCCGTTGGTAGAACCTGCGCCAGGTTGTTGTGTCCCAGGGTTCCCGATAGATGCGGGCTCCCTCTCCTGCAGCTCTGCAGTGGCTCCCTGAGGCTTATGCTGGGCATGTATCATCTGTTGTATCTTGTAATAAAGTTCAGGTTCGGTTCGACTCCTGCCTGCGCTGTCCTATTTCCAGACATAACACTGTTATGTTACTTTTGTGATCTTATATACACTATTTTTGTTTCCAAATCCTTTTAAAGTGTTGCCAAGGTAACCAAGTGTGTCCCATTTCTACCATTTTGAGCCACTTCATCCCTTCACAGACTCACACACTACTGATGGAAGCAACCTAAGTCTACAAGGGCTCAGGGCTTGAGGGTTTAGGGAGGAGATTGAGATTTGGCCTTGCTTTGCTCTGTGGAGCAGGAAGTTCCAGGATCATCTGGTTGACACCTCTTCACTGCTTTGAGAATAATTTACAATCTGTCAGTCTTTTGACAAGACCAGAAGGTGGATGATCAGTACGATAAATCCCAAAGTGTCTCTTCTGAGATCTGGCACATGACATGAGCAAAAGGTTGAAATTCTGAGATGTGCCAATAATCAACCCCAGCCACCGCAGGAAGTCAAAACTGTGAAAACAGGCCCTCACTGACAGTTGGGGAGTGACGGACACAAACCCCCACTCTCACGTGTCATAGCAAATGCTGTATCAAATCACTCCTGCAGATCAAAACACTGTCATAAAAAGCAACATTTCACACGTTATAGGTTATAAATGCGCACAGCACATATTCCTATACAGGATGGATGGGGGAGGAGTGAAATTGGGAACAGATTTGTCTCTCTGCAGTCTAGCAGCTGGTGTGAAGGGGAAGAAGGGGAGGAGAGGGTCACCATCACTCTGTTGTCCCACTGATAGGGGAGAGGAGAGGTAGGGGCTACAAACACTGCTAGAAAATCAAAATCACTCATACACATCAAAAACTGTCAAATTTATTGAAGCTGTTATAAATCATGTACAGAGGATCATAAATTATCTTGACACAAAATGTGTTAACATGTGGGAAAAGGGAATGTCACTGGGCTTTAAAATGTATAACTTTCTGAAATTTACAACTTTTTTCTTACATATTTAGTGTTTAATGGACCCAAAAGCAGACACAGAGGAGACTGGATTTGAATGCAAAAAAATATTGAACAGGTTTAGTGAATATGGTAAAGCTGGCAACCCTGTGGAGCGAGATGAGAGAGAGAGAACAGCAAGTATATTGGGTAAAATACAGATGAGTATTATGATTGAGATATTAACTTTTCTTACAGGTGCTGGTGCAGAAGAACATGAATAAACTACAGGTTGGTTGACAGTCTTCACCAGGGAAGGAGATTGATCCAGTTTGAAGATATGGTGAAGCTGGGGTGTGAAGGAGGTGAGTGCCCTGGGCCCGAGGACTTAAAGAGGTTAGGATGATAATATAATTGTGCTCAAAACTTACTTGAAAAGTGGGGGAAAATCCAGATGGAAATGTTCCACCTAAGAGAGATTTCCATACCTGCTCAGAAAGCAGGTCGGTAGGAGACTTAGGTTGAAGACAGAGAACAGAGGTTAATGAATTTGCAGGTTTACAATCTCCATTGCGGGGAGAAGGCTGTCACAAGAGCCCTCAGGCAGGCACATTTTTTATTTTTTTTTTATTTAACCTTTATTTGTACAGGGTAGTTCCATGGAGTGGCAACCTCTCTTTTTCAAGGATGCCCTGTTCACACTCACACAGTTACACAGTCACACCTGGAAGCTGTCCAGTAGTGATGTAACGCTCGACACCACCCACTCGACACTGATT
Source organism: Pholidichthys leucotaenia (assembly GCA_020510985.1). Taxonomy (NCBI): domain Eukaryota; kingdom Metazoa; phylum Chordata; class Actinopteri; order Cichliformes; family Pholidichthyidae; genus Pholidichthys; species Pholidichthys leucotaenia. Next base: position 58,781,762 of record CM035840.1, on the reverse strand, counting down.
CAAGCAATATAAAGCAGAAGTGCCATGAGCAGTGCATTGAGCGCTGTTTCAGCATGCCCACAGTCACGTGAGTGTAGCAAGCGAGGCCTCGCTATGTTGGTCACATCACGTGACTTGAGGGCTCGCAGGAAATTTGAGAGGGTTCTATTGGAATTAGGTTATTTTTGGTTTGCTTTGTACATTCTGGCAGATAAGCACATCTGTTGCAAGGTCTGTGGTGGACTTTTGCCAGTCGGTGCATCGTGACATGCACTACACAAAGAGCAGAAATAAACAAACCTATCATCTGGTCAGTCACTGCAACAGATACTGGAGTCAGTTTGTCTTGGCCTGTCCTTGCCACTGATAATACCTCTATCTGCCAAGAATGTGTCGCTAGTCCAGCAAAAGCTAGCAGTACTCAAATGCTTTGCAAGCAGTTTCATGAAATGGTCAGTCAGAGAGCAACTTATACCAGCTCGGACGTTGCCCGGGTTAACAAGGTCAGGAGTTCCTGGCAGCGGAAGGCGAATTACAGAGCTGCATGGAGGAATCTGATCAGACATAAATGAAATAGTCATTGTCGCCTACGACAGACTGCTATGATGATGATGATGATGATGATGATGATGATGATGATGATGATGATGATATATTGTTTGTTCCTGCCATCCAATTTTGAATAGACCTCGGATGGCCAAATGCTAAAAAAAAAAGCATTGAGATTTTTTCAGGTTTTCCATTCAGATGCATTTCTAACACTCAGTCAGCAGATGGCACTCTTTATTAAATGTTTCATAACACTGTGTCGATCATGAAGCATTTGTCTCAAAGTTGTTCATTGTTTCATAAGGCCTCAGTTTCACCATCACTACTGCCCAGTACAACCAAAGACTGACCTGTGGCCACTGAGCTGCTCCACATGAGGAGTTCTGCATCAGAACCACACTGCTAATGTATAGAACCCAACAGTCCCATCAAGAGAAGATGCTCTGGTTTTAAAGGCTGCAGCTGATGAAAACAGGTGGAGTAGGGAGAATGTTTAATTGGATTAAGGACTTCTTAGATGGAAGAACTATTCAGGTGAAGATAGGAACAGAACTGTCAAAGCAATATGTGGTAGAAAATGGAACACCCCAGGGGTGTGTAATCAGTCCAACTTTGTTCTTGATTATGAAAAATGATATATTTGGAAATGTTCCAATTGATATGGGGAGATCACTATTTGCAGATGACGGGGCATTGTGGAAAAGGGGAAGAAATATTGAACATATAGTTAAGAAGATGCAGGCTGGTATTAATGAAGTTGAAAAGTGGGAAACAAAGTGGGGTTTTAAGTTCACAGTGGAAAAAACAAAGACAATGTTCTTCACAAGAAAGAAACTGAGACAGGGCAGTCTGAAACTCTATGGAAACATTCTGGAGAGAGTGAAGAGTTTTTGATTCCTCAGAGTTTTCTTTGATCAGGTATTAACATGGAGAGAACACATAAGACAGATGATTAGTAAATGTAACAAAGTCATAAATGTAATGAGGTGTCTGGCAGGGCTGGAGTGGGGAGCTGACTTTGTCTCTTTAAAACAGATTTATATAGCATTAATAAGATTGCGACTGGATTACAGAAGTATTGTTTATGGGTCAGCAGCTAAATCTGTATTGGCTGGACTGGATGCTGTACAAACTCGGGCTCTTAGAATATGTACAGGAGCAGCCAGAACCTCACCAGTGTGTTCAATTCAGGTGGAAGCAGGTGAAATGCCATTGAAAATATGGCGAAAGCAGCTAATGGCTAATTACTGGGTGAATCTGAGGGGATATGGTGATAACCACTCAACAAAAATGGCACTGCAGACTTGCTGGGAGAAAGAAACTGCTCAAAAAGGAAGCTTTGGCTGGATAGGGGATCAAGTGGCAAAAGACATGGAAGTATATGATAAAGAGTATAGTGATACGGTTATATAGCTAATGAGACCTGCTTGGCTATTAAAAAGTCCTATTGTAGATATGGAGCTACTCAAAGTAAAACTGAATAGAAAGAGTGCTGATATGAGAAGTAAATAATTTAGTTATATGCATTATAAGTATAAAGACTGGATGCAGAATTTTACTTATGGGTCAAACGACCCTCAGATGGGGACGACAGGGTCAGCGGTGGTGGTGCCAAGCTGGCAGGTGGGGATCAGCAAGAGGACAACTGATTTTTTAAGTGTTTATGCTGTTGAACTGTATGCCATGTTGATGGCATTAGAGTGGAGTATAGCTGTAAGCTATAGGAGCATTCTAATATGCAGTGACTCTGTGTCAGCTCTGACAAGCATCAAGTCAGGTGCGGCTAAAAGTCATCAAGGCTTAGTATATGAAATACTGCATGTGTACTCAGGAGTAGTGAGGGGGGGGGGGGGAGTGTCACATTCTTGTGGGTCCCAGCACACTCAGGTGTCCCAGGGAACGAGAGAGCTGACAAGCTGGCAAAGGAGGCAACAAGGAAGGAAAAGGTAGATACTAGATTAAAGATGTCAAAGTCGGAGGGGAAAAGCATAGTGTGGGAGAGAGCAAAACAACAGTGGCAGCAGATGTGGGACACAGAAACAAAAGGCAGACATGATTTGCACTCCATTCAGAATACAGTAGGTGAAAGAAGAGGCAGGGGAACGAAACACAAAGAACAAGTACTAGTAAGTAGACGAGAATTGGGCATGGTTATCTCAACGGCACTTTAGATACATACATACATACATCCTAGAAAAGCACCCAACTGGCTTATGAGAAAATTGTCAGGAACCAGAATCAATAAAGCATGTATTGTTATCTTGTAGGAAATTTAATCTGGAAAGGAAGGAAATGTTTCAACAACTACAGAAAATAGGACGGGTAGAAAAGACTGTATAAAGCGTACTGAACTATGGGGACTGTGTGCAGGGGAGGAAATGGATAATGCAGTTCCTAAGAGCGACCAGACTGGACAGACGGATTTAAAACGTGATGATTAGAGGCGCGTGGAAACCAGAAGGTGGCAGCAATGCAACAATACGGATGCCAGCTGCCTTTAAACTCTAAAGAAGAAGAATAGGTGGAGTAATTTGGTGCAGCCGGGCATGATCAAGTAATTAGCAGCAAGAATGAGGCGAGATGGTGTACATTAGTCTGAGTTACTGCATTTCCTTAAAAATTTAAGCTTTTTTTTCATCATGTAAGTTTGCAACCATTTTTTTGTGATAAATATGCATTTTTGCTTGTATATTCAAGCATTTTTTTTCTCATAAATTTGTGAATTTTTTTTTTTATTTTGTATTTATCCCTTGTAAACTTAGGACTTTTTTCCTCATTAATTTGTAACATTTTCCTTGTACTTCTGTCAACGAAATGGTAATAAATTCAGAAAACCAACAAAATATGCAGTTACATGTTCTACACTATAAAGCACGGGTGTCAAACTCTTTCCATGGAGGGCTGAGACCCTGCAGGTTTTTCCACCCATTGTCTTCAGCAGATGATTTCACTGAATTTCTTCCCACTGATTGCTGATCATTGAAAGCACCTGCTGAAGAGACTGGGTGGAAGTAAAACATGCAGGGTCTTGGCCCTCCATGGAATGAGTTTGACACCCCTGGACAAACACATTTCTAACCTGTGAAACTTGAAAAGTAATCTGAAGTTACTTGAGTACATGGAGGCTACTTGAGTAGGCCACTACCTTCCTCTGGTGATTAACTGGCAACCTCATTGTGGGGGAAGTAAGTGATGTTCACATTTTTCCTTTTTTAATTATTGTTGGACTGTTTCAGTTGAAATAGAAGGCTCTTGCACAAGCACACTGAAGATAATGCCCGAGGGTCCAATGTTCATGGATAAGCTTTAAACTGGTTAGAGAGGCTGCTTTACCTGAGCACAAACATGAACGTGCCTGCAGAGAACCACAGTATCCCCCTCAGCGATGGGAACCATATTCCACTCTTGGGATTGGGCACCTATGGGGATCCTCAAACGGTAAGAAATGTTACATGTGAGTTTAGATACAAAAATAAACTGGTCTGTTAATGCTTGCCTAACCAGGGTGGTGTAGGTGCCCTGCTGTGTTGTCTGTTGGTTGCAGTGGTTGGACATGTTGCACAAACAAAACCAAGACAAGCCTTTCGTTTTGCTTCTGGCATATTTTCAATAGACACCCAGAGGCACTGCCTATGAGTGTGTCAAGTTGGCCATAGATGTGGGTTACAGGCACTTTGATGGGGCGTTGGTGTATTTCAATGAACATGAAGTGGGTCGAGCCATTCGGGAGAAGATCGCTGATGGAACAGTTAAAAGAGAGGACATCTTTTACTGCGGGAAGGTAATACAGTTTGTCGTATTCTCTGTCAGGGGTCTCAATTCACTTGCTTGAATCCCTCATCTTGCACAAAAAGGCTGCAAAACTGTGTTGACCTCTGCAGCTCTGGAATACCTTTCATCCACCGGAGTTGGTGAGGCCAACTTTGGAGAGGACACTTAAAGCCTTAAAGCTAGACTATGTGGATCTATACATTGTTGAGCTGCCTATGGCCTTCAAGGTAAGTAGCAGACAGATGTATATTACCCTTAGTACCTGGGTAAATGTGGTCTCCAGTTAATAGGTTGGTTTAAGAAAAGCTAGTTCTCAAAATTATTCATAGGAAAAGAACAGTGAGTTACTGTACATATAGCTTGTTTGGTTAAGACTGGCCAATGTTTGACCTGTTGAGTAAAGGCATTGTGTTGAATTGTGCTTATATTTTAGCCTGGGAAGGAGTTTTATCCCAAAGATGAGAACGGAAAGTACTTCTACCACCCTACAGACCTCTGTGCAACATGGGAGGTGAGGATTGTGCTGCTGTTTAGAGTCTTTGTCCAAAATGTGCTGATAAAAGCTGTTTTACTTCATCACTGGGTTTGCACAAGTAATGTTTCACCTCTGGTTGCAAACAAAAATAACCATGACTTCTCTAAGTTCATCCATCTATCCATCCATCCATTTTTTACCACTTATCCAGGGGTCTAGGTCATGGGGGTAGCAATGTAAGCAGAGAAACCCAGTTCGCATAGCCCCATGATCCCATGAATCCCTCCTGCAGGTGGTGAGCCCACTGGAGGTCGACCGATTCCTATGGACAGAAACACAGTTGCCAGGTGCTTGCCCCTCGAGCCCCGGTAACCCTAAAATAGGCGGTGTACACTGGATCCTTGTTGCAACTTCTTCATGGGGATCAACTGGACCGCTCTTGGTCGGGCCCTTCACCCAGGACCAATTTAACTTAGGAGGCCCCAGCAGGAGGCGCAACAACATAGCTCCTGGATCATTGGGGCTTGTTGTTCATTTTAAGAATCCAGAGATTGCTCTCATCAAGCAAACAATTTAAGTAGGGAAATATTTTTAAGTAACCTTGCAAACCTATAAACTAGGCAGTAAATGCAGCTGCGGTCTGGAAATGAACTCGACATTTTACTAAACACAGCATTCAAAGAACAATTGCAACCTTCCATCCATCCATCTTCTTCCGCTTAATCATTTTCAGGTTGTTGGGGGGGGCTGGAGCCTATCCCAGCATTATGCATTTATTTTATTATAATACAAGTTCACATGAAAATATCTGTTCTTTCTCTAGTTTAAGATTTTTTTGTAGTGTCTACTAAGAATTGAATTGGTATGAAGTATTAAATGTCATAACTGAAATTAAATATCTTCTACTTGAATGTTCTTTACAGGATAAGAGTATTTTTTTTTTCCATCCAAGTTTATACAGATAATCTCTATCAATTTTCTTTAAATGATAGTAAGCATTTTTTTTTTCCTCCATAGGCTTTAGAGGCTTGTAAAGATGCTGGACTGATTAAGTCATTGGGAGTCTCCAACTTCAACCGCAGGCAGCTGGACCTGATCCTCAATAAGCCTGGCCTCAAACACAAACCTGTGTCCAACCAGGTAATCCAAACTTGTCTCTTTAGATCAGTCATGTCACAAAGAGCAAGGTGTATAAATGGTGATCCAATCAGGAGGCATCTGAAGCCACCATGAAATAAACATCTGATATAGCCAGTTACTTCACGACTGGTTTCCAGAGGTGCAGGAGTAGCCTGGAATTTTACTAAAGAAAGAGTAGTGTTACCTTATTTGAAGTACAAGTTGTCACCAAAAACAAGTACTGGCTAAAGAAGCTACATGAGTAGTAATGTTACTTTTGCCAAGTTCATGACCTTTTGTAGTAAAAATTTGTGACAGTTCTCTCATGAACTTATGGCTTTTTCTCATAAGCATAAGTTATTGCACAAATCAGCAACTTTTTGCTCATAAAATTGACATTTTTATTTCTTTGTAACTTTTTAGTTTTAAATTTGCAACTTGACTTTTACCAGTTTGAGAATTTTTATTTCTCTCTCTCCCTCTTTCTCTCTGCTGTATGTGCCAGTCTGAGGATAACCCCAATCAAATAAAAAACAGGACGCAGTAACAAAACAGTTTCTGAGCTAAAGTAAAAGAACAATGATTTCATTAAAATAAAAATGATAAATTTATAAAACTGAGGGATGATGCAGTCACTTTTGGTAAGACCAAATAATTTTTGTAATACTGTACAGGCACATTTCTAAGCCATTAAATTGGTGAAATCCAAATTAACTTGAAGTACGACCCAATATACTTGAGGGAAAGTGTGTTAGTTTATTTCTTAAATGTACTCGAGTATGCAGAAAAAATGTACAACTAGAGGGCATCCAGAGACCGCATACCTCTGCCAAGGCACCATCTGTCCCTTCTTCCTTCCGTGATTCATCCCTTTGTCCAGCCATCCCTCTGTACATTGGAAAATAGGGCCTTGGCAGGGGTATGCACTCATGGACTGTTTAAAATTTCATCAAAACCTGTCCAGTAGTTTTTTTTTTTTGTGTGTGTGTGTGTAATCCTGCACTAAAACAATCGAGGACCTTGGCAGAGGTATGTGCTCATGGATTCAAAATCTAATGTGTTCATCCATAGCTCAAGGGCCACCTCTAGTAGAAATTTTATCCAAATCCATCCATTACTTTTTATCCCCCGCTGGTTGAAGCCCAAAGGAGTCGAAGACCCCTTTGGGTGAAGACCGAAGGGAGATTGTTTTGAGTCCGTCTGTCTGTCCCACTTTTGTGAAATCAACTCCTCTTTCAGTTTTGTTCCAATCGTTTTGAAACTTGCTACCAGGGTTTGATATGCAGTGATGATGAACCTATTGCAATTTGACTCTAACTGGGTGATTTTTTTGCAGGAATTGTAGCCCCTGACCTATGACCTCCTGTCTCACCTCACTTCATAGACAGTAACAGTTTTGTGAAATCAGCCCCTCCTACAGTTTTGTTCCAAATGTTTTGAAATGTGGTACCATGGTTTGATATACACTGATGATGTGCATATTGCAAATTGACTCTCATCGGATGACCTTGGGGTCAAAGGTCAGAGGTCACATTTTCCCTAAATCTTATAAGCCCAATAACTACTGAAAGAAATGATGTAGGCTTTTCAAATCCATACAGTAGTTGTAGCTAAGACAAGTCTTGGATGACTTACACCCTGACCTGATTATAGGTTTGAAGTCAAAGGTCAAAGTTGACATTGCATTTGCACTATGGTAAAGGGTTAATGCTAAATGTACTATTACTATAAAATGAGTAAAGCTAGGGCCACCAAACCTGGTACACAGGTTCATCTTGGGATGCTGACCTCTGACTGTGGGTTTGGGGTCAAAAGGTCAAAGGCCAAGGTTACCATTCCCTATGCCTTATTACTGTACAACGAGTAAAGCTAGGGTCACCAGACTTGGTACACAGGTTCACCCTGTGACCCTGAAGTGTGACTATGGTTTTGGGTTAGCAGGATCAAAGGTCAAAATGGCTTATAAACTATATCTCAACAACAAAGAAAGCTAGGGTCACCAAACTTGCTACACAGGTTCACTCTGAGACCATAACCTCTAACTACAGGTTTGGGGTCAAAAGGTCGAAAGTCAAGGTTGGCACTGCCTATGTTCTCTTACTATAGAATGCGTACAGCTCTCTGGGGTCACCAAACCTGCTACATAGGTTCACCCCAGAATTCTGCCCTACAACTATGGGTTGTATACTTTGTTGTGTATTTGTTGATGATGAGCTTATGATAATTTGGTTCTGCCGCAGTAATTATATTGAAAAGTTGAAAACTGCTCTCCATCTGTAAGCATTGGGATCTTCAAAGAAAACTGAGGCGGGGGCTATTGCACTTGCCTCAGGGCACTCTTGTTGTGTAATCCTGCTGCACAAAAACAAACAAGGGCCTTGGCAGAGGTATATGCTCTCAGATCACTTCCAAAATTTAATGGGTTCCTTCTTAGCCCAAGGGCCACCTCTGATGGAAATTTCAATCAAATCTGTCCAGTAGTTTTTGCATAATCCTACTAATAGACAAACAGACAAACAAATGCCGGCAAAAACATTACCTCCTTGGAAGTAAAGGTAATCACAAAAGTACAATTTTGTGAAAATATTATTTGAGTACAAGAACTTGACTAAATGTAAATAGTGCTCACCTCTGCTGCCTGTAAAGACATCAAGTCCTGCTGCCCACTCCCCACTCCACCAACACCCCCCCACTCCCAACACACAGCCCCCCATCCTGACCCTGACCAGGACCCAGGTGAGGACGGAGCTGAGGAAGATCAAGGCGAGGAAGGCGTCGGGACCGGACGGCATCAGCGCAAAGCTCCTCAAGTCCTGTGCAGACCAGCTGTGTGGGATTATGACGTACATCTTCAACCTGAGCCTGAAGCTGGGGAGGGTACCACAGCTGTGGAAAACATCTTGTGTGGTACCTGTACCAAAAACTTCCCACCCCAAAGACCTGAACAGCTACAGACCGGTGGCCTTGACGTCCCACTTGATGAAGACCCTGGAGAGACTGCTCCTTGCTCACCTCCGCCCCCTGGTGGAACCAGCGATGGATCCACTCCAGTTCGCCTACCAGCATGGCATTGGGGTGGAGGATGCAGTGATCTTCCTCCTTCACCGTTCTCTGTCCCACCTGGAGAAGCCCGGGAATGTGGTGAGGATCATGTTCTTTGACTTCTCCAGTGCTTTCAACACCATCCAACCGATGATCCTGAAGGACAAGCTGCTGCGCGCAGGGGTGGACCAGCACCTGTCATCATGGATCCAGGACTACCTCACGAACCGGCCTCAGTTTGTGAGAACCCGGGACTGTGTGTCCGACACGATCATCAGTAGCACGGGGGCCCTCCAGGGAACGGTGTTGGCTCCCTTCCTGTTCACTCTTTATACTGTGGACTTCTCACACAACACAACACACTGCCATCTACAGAAGTTCTCTGATGACTCTGCGATCGTTGGCCTCATCTCCAATGGAGATGAAGCTGAGTACAGAGGGCTTATCCAGGACTTCGTGGACTGGTGCCATCGGAACTGCCTCCAGATCAACGCGAGGAAAACTAAGGAGCTGGTGGTGGACTGCCGCAGGCAAGGACAACCCCTCACAGCACCAGTAAATATACAGGGAACAGACATCGAGATGGTGACAGCCTACAAGTACCTGGGTGTTCATCTGAACAATAAACTAGACTGGTCACACAATACTGATGCACTCTACAAGAAGGGACAGCGCAGGCTGTTCCTACTGAGGAGACTCAGGTCTTTTGGTGTACAAGGGGCGCTGCTGAAGACATTCTATGACACAGTGGTGGCATCAGCCATCACTTTTGGAGTGGTCTGCTGGGGCAGTGGCATTACTGCAGCCGATAGGAAGAGACTGAACAAACTGTTCAAGAAAGCTAGCTCTGTCCTGGGGCAGCGCCTTGATCCGGTGGAGGAGATAGGAGAGAGAAGGACGGTGGCTAAACTGTCATCTCTGCTGGAGTCCGAGTTCCACCCTATGCAGGACATACTGAATGCACTGAGGAGCTCATTTAGCAGCAGACTACATCATCCCAGGTGCACAACCGAGAGGTTTCGCAGGTCCTTCCTACCAACGGCTGTCAGACTGTACAACCTAAGCAGGGCTGCTCGCAGAGATAGCAAAAAGACGTAACAACCTAATAGTTTTTTGAATGCAAAAGATGCAGTAGACTTACACAATGGTCCCCTCCGGCATACAACTAGGAAAATACCGGTAGCTACGGAGGGTGAGAATATGTATGGGCACATAATCATACCATGTAGGATAACTAAGTAGACGGTTGTGCTGTTTCATCCCATCTAGCAACAATGCTCTGCATTGTGTGTGTTTATACATTTACATTTTTATTCCATCTAGCTACAATGCTCCGCACTGGGTGTGTTTATGTTTATATTTATATATCTATATATTCATTCCATCAAGCTACAATGCTCCGCACTGTGTGTTTATATATCTACATATTATTCCATCTAGCTACAATGCTCCGCACTGGGTGTATTTATGTTTATATTTATATATCTACATATTATTCCATCTAGCTACATTGCTCCGCACTGTGTTTATATATTTACATATTTTTTCCACCTAGCTGCAATGCTCCGTACTGTGTGTTTATATACTCATATATTTATCCCATCCAGCTACAATGCTCTACACTGTGTGTCTGTGTGTGTGTGTGTGTGTATATATATATATATATATATATATACTTATAGTAATATGTACATATGTATATTAGCTGCTCTTGCTTGCTTGCTTTTTTTTTTTTTTTTCTTGCCTTCTGATTGTTGCTCTGAGTGTTGCTATCCCTGTGCTGTTGCAATCCTGGAATTTCCCCGTTGTGGGACTAATAAAGGCTTATCTTATCTTATCTGAGTACTGACCAGGGTCTGGTGTATTTACTTGTAGGTTGAATGTCATCCATATTTCACTCAGCCTAAGCTTCTGGAGTACTGCCGTCAGAATGACATCGTGATTGTTGGCTACTGCCCACTTGGTTCCTCTAGAGATGCATCTTGGTGGGTTTTGTTAGATATATAAAGTCAGTTTTAAAACTCCAAAGTAAAAGGTGGAAATTTGAGAATTTTTTCATTGATTAAAAGAAGAGAAAAACATTAGGTCCTCATTTGTGTTTCATTTTGTCTGTAGGGTGAATCTGAAAAGCCCCCCCTTACTGGAGGATGAGGTGCTTGTTTCCATTGGGAGAAAATACAACAAGAGTAGTGCCCAGGTGGCGCTGCGCTTCAATGTGCAGAGAGGAGTTGTGGTGATCCCCAAAAGCTTCAGTCCTGACAGGATCAGGCATAACTTCCAGGTATTTTATTACATGCCTTCCCCCTGCTTCTCTGCAATGCTGTGATACTGTTATATTAAACAGCCATGAGAGTTATTGTTATATTTGTTGACAGATATTTGATTTTTCACTCACTGAGGAGGAAATGAAAGCAATTGAAGCACTGAACAAAAATATTCGCTTTGTGGAGCTGCTGATGTAAGTATGATCATTTGTTATAAATCCTCATATCCTTCTCATAATTAATCTTTTTATCTTTATTTTGATGCAGGTGGAGTGATCATCCGGAGTACCCTTTTCATGACGAATATTGAGCTTATTATAAATGTCATACTTTTGTTTTCTCAAAGAAAAGCACAACACACTGATTTTTATTTGTATTAACTCAGAATGTAGTGCATTTTCACTGAAGACACTAGAGGGACCCATTTCACAAAAATCCAGGTTTAAAGCCGTTCAACTATATTCTACCCCTACCTGTTGAAAATGAATGATTTCTCCTCTTTGGCAAAATCTAACAACTAATTTCAAAAAGATAAATCACACTTTATAATTAGTTTTACAGTGTTTTTTTATTGTTGTACAGTGGAGTATAGAAATGCAAACAAATAAAATCTTAACTACTACGTTCAGTTTATTGACTGGTCTGAGAATATATCAAGTAAAAATACTTTTTTAAAAAATTATAAACTTACTTTTTTAAAACTACTAAACTGGTTTAAGTGATTATCAAGTATTTTCTGTTTGTGTACAACCACATGGAAGTCAAAATGACCACTCTAGCTGCTCTTTTAAAGTAAACCTGTGCATGGTGTAAGTTGGGGTACAAAGTTCCTTTTTTTAACAACTGTCACATAAATGTGTTTAATATTTCACACAAATCTCATCCATATATTTTTGGACATGTCCTCGTTTATATGATTTAATTGTTTTTATCTTGTATTATATTACCTGCTTGTAGTGAACAAAAAATACTAGAGGGCACTCAGAGCGCATACAAGGCTGTGTCGCTCCGTCCCTTTGTCCGTTCATATCGCCATCCATCTGTACACTACGAGATGGGGCCTTGGCAGAGGTAAAAAATATAAAATGTTTATTTACATTTTAAAATAAAGTGTAATTTTTAAAAATCACTTCAGTGGTCATCTGGCATGTAGAGGAATAAGCAAAGCTGGAGACTTCCCAGACAGCACACACGTCTTGCCGACTGTTATGTATGGAAATACCTGGGTGAAGGATGAGGCAAGATGACTCGGTGAACAACTTTATTGGTAGAACTGGTATGGCAGTTACACGGCAGGCACCTGGCGAAGGGCACTGGTCAAAGAGACCACAAGATGGTCGCTGTGGTGGTGTGATTCAGCATCTTTCTTGTGAAGTGCGGTGTAGTGGCAGGCACTTCCTGTTCCGCCACTGCACCGCCTTATAAATTCCAGAGGGCATCCATATTGCGGCCTTTTCGACCGGTGCCCTCTGCTTGGTGCCTACCTTGTAACCGCTATGTGATATTGTAATATTGTTGTTTCATTATGAAGTGCAATGTAGTGGCGGTCACTTCCTCTTCCGCCACTGCACCACCCTATAAATACCAGCAGACATCTTTATTTGGCCTCTTTGCCGATGCCCCTGCCTGGTGGCTGTAATGTGTGTCCAAAAGTCGATAAAGCTGAGTTCGACTATTCATCCAGTCTCATCATTACAACAAGGTATTTATAGACATAACATTTTGGCGATGAGAATAAACTATGGAGGTGTGTGTCGCACCTCTTTGCCCCTTCCTGGAGCTCCTGGGTGAGCCACCTGTGTCTTGGCCACATTGGTTTGCAGCCTTCCAGAGTTATCGCGCTCAACCTGGGTGAGCTTGATATGTTGACAGCATGTGTGCTTTTGGTCCATAATTTGGGGGTTGAGGGCCAACATGTCCTGCACACACTCGGGGCTTCGGACTCATTTGAAGATGTAGTCAAATTGCTGGGAAACCATTTTCACACCCCGGATAGCGTAATGGTCCGGAGGATTATTTTTCGACAACGATGCCAGCGAGTGGGTGAACCTGTCTGCCAGTTTGTCGCCGACCTGCAGCAGCTGGCTAGTGAATGTCATTTCGGGCCATTGGAGGAAGAAATAGTATGTGACCAGCTGGCGGAACACGCAACCAGCGCTGCTTTACAAGCTAGGCTGCTCAAGGCACCGTGTGACCTGACGCTAGATACGGCTGTCGAGCTAGCTCTCCAAATGGAGAAAAGCTGACATCGGAGCTAAACTGGTGCAAGTCACAACGGCAGCTGGAGCCTCCAGCCGCAGCTTTAGTAGTGGACCCAAATAGTGATGACAGCATGGACGATGACACAGTAGAAATCAGCGCTACCAGCCACAGGTCTGCCCCAGGAAAACCCGTGTGTAGGGGTTGTGGGTCCGCGAATCACTGATATAAGGCCAGGGACTGCCCAGCAAGAGGCCCACGGAGAAAATCAACTTCATCTGCCCCGACAACTGTCCATGTGGTGTCCCTGAGTACCACCGGGTACACATTCTACAAGGTGATGCTGGGTGGTGAGGAGGTACCGCTGCTGGTCGACACAGGGGTGGAGGGATCTTTTGTTTTTCCTCCCCTTTGTCCTGTCAGGCAGCTAGGTAAGCAGAACAGACATCCGTTACCCTTATTGTGCCAAAACAGATTTACTTTGCCAAAAGCAGCTTTATACAGTACCTAACTATGTACTGTATATTGTTGTAAACTCCTCCTGTAATAACTTTTAATACTTTAAAATATTTTACCCATGGAGGACCCAACAGGATGGGGAATAGGGAAAGTAAGGGTGTGGAGGGGGAAAGAAAAGGGAGGGGAACAGAAAAAAAGACAAACCAACAACTTAAACAGAAGACAAACTGCTTCTTCCACTGAAGATGTCTCAACACGAGTCTGGTATCCGCACCTGTTAAAGGAGAGACGTGTGCGTCTGTGTGTATTTATGACAGCGCGCGCAAAATAAGAGTGTGCATGTGAGTGGTTTGTCAGGAAACGTACGAAGAGGGGGGCCAGTCGCAGTAGCTCCTCCCCCCCCCCGGGAACCCCAAGCAAGCAAGGCAGCGCCACCAACCCCCACAGAGCACAAATACCCGAGGTCAGTAAGCCCCAGGAAAGCTAGGCATCCGCCCGCGGAGGGATGATTGAGGGAGGCCAGGCGGCTGGCGCGGTGGGCAGTGAACTTGAACGTGCACCAGCGTCCGGCAGTGGCCTGGGAGACCACCGGGACAGAACAGCGGCCATGGCCACAGAAGCAGACCCCCAGTGCCCACCCGAGCGACTGATCAACAGATCACCGCAAGCGCTCCGAGATGCGACCCGACATGCAAAGCGCCACACAAAACCGACCCACCATCACCACCTCCATTCATCACGGAGGGATCATGATTGACTTGGGCCACGGTGAGGAAATTTTTTCCCCCATTAAAGAATAAGAGGTAACTCAGCACCGGTCTGGTTATGGAGGTGGTAGGCTGCGCACGGTTGGAACACTGGAATTAACGGTTCGGTACAAGTCGGCGGTGATGGCTGACTTCATGTTCCACATGACGGCCCAAGGCAACAACATCATGGGCTGCGACCTGTTTTATGGACTGGGGTTCACCATTAAAGATGACGCTGGGGAAGAGTGGACTGGTTGTGACCGGAGGAACAGTTCGGTTCCAGTGGTGGAGGACGATGCTGTGTGGGACAAAGATTTACCGGGCACCACGGTGGTCAAGCAGGACCAGCATCACTCAGGTTTGATGCAGGAGGGTCTCAGTGCTGGCACTCGAGGTACGGTAGGAGAGGGTACCAAGCGTGGTGGCGAGGTGCCTGCATCAGCGAGTGATGCCGACGAGCTAGCCCCAGATTCCTCCAGAGCTTGGCTGCAGAGGGCTGGAAGATCTCCAGCTACAATGGTGACTGCTACAGCGGCGCTACTGCTACAGCGCCGCTAACACAAAATGGCGGCGGCGCGCACGGACGCAGCGGCCCCTCTTGGCATCAGCGAGTGTGAGAGTTTTGAATGTTTTGATCATCCCAGACGTACATTCTGTAAAACTTACAACTGTGAGACCTTATTAAACATCAAGGTACTGCACCCTGCAAGAATCGCGGCGCTCAGTTGTGATTTGGACATTCTCCGCCAGCATGGAATTCTGGCGGAATCCCCGCTGGAAGCTACCCGAGAGAGGAGGAAGCGCAGACGGTGTGAATGCAGGCAAAAGCGTGGAAAAAGGGCCGGGATCCATGCTAGGCTAAAGGCTGACCCCTCCAGACCAGCTGTACTGTTGCTTCTTCTCTATAACGTCCACTCCCTCGACAACAAGCTGGACGAGCTGCGTCTGCTGAGAGAAACCCGGAGAGAGTGGAGAGACTGCTGTGTGCTTGTGTTCACGGAGACATGGCTCCACGACAACATCCCTGACGAGGCCATTC
The DNA here is from genome assembly GCA_020510985.1 of Pholidichthys leucotaenia. NCBI lineage: Eukaryota > Metazoa > Chordata > Actinopteri > Cichliformes > Pholidichthyidae > Pholidichthys > Pholidichthys leucotaenia. The sequence continues at coordinate 58,766,117 of CM035840.1, read as the reverse complement.
AACTGGAAGATATGGCGATGTTCCATGCTGACAAAATAACGGCGAGCTCTGGTAAGAGCCGGGGGGGGGGGGCTATGCATCTATGTTAACAAGAACTGGTGCGTTAATGCCACATTAGTGTCAAAACACTGCTCTCCGTTGGCGGACTTTGTTATTGTAAATTGTCGGCCATATTATTTGCCGAGGGAATTCAGCAACATGTTTGCAGCGGCTGTTTACATAGCGCCGAGCGCTAACGCTAATGAATAAGAAGGTGTGATGTATGGGAGTTGTATGAGTTGCATTTGCATATGCCACCCCATTGGTGGGCGCTGTATCCTGTGGCATCGCCAATAGTATAAGAGTGTGCTCATTGAACTGAACTAAAATGTGTATGTGTGCGTATGCCTGAGTAAACGAGCAAGATAATGACCTGCAGCCGTGTGTGTCTTTGTGTTCGTTCCTCCGAGTGGTAATCTAAAGTAGAAACCCATGGACATAACATCATTGGCGACGAAGATAACTTTAGGTTTCCAAGTCTCACCGCGGTATTGACTGCGAGTGATGGAGGAAGAGGGACGTTTGTCCTGGTGAGAGTTTGGCTGGGCGCGGCACGCCAGGTGACAGGATGCCAGGTGACAAGATTGCTAAACGCTAGCTAACTGCACGCCATGGCTGGATTTATTGGACACATTAACCCATTCGACGAGTCGGTGGAGCAGTGGACAACCTACGTTGAGAGGTTTGAGCATTTTGTAACGGCAAATGGTATTGCAGAGGAGAAAAAGCTTGCTGTTTTCTTAAGTGTAATTGGTGCGTCAACATATGGACTTTTACGTAGCCTCGTAGCTCCAGATAAGCCAGGGGCTAAGACATATGCTCAACTCACGGAAGTTTTGAGAGACCATTTTTCCCCAAAGCCAATTGTGATTGCTGAAAGATTTCGCTTTCATAAATAGAACCAACAAGAGGGAGAAACTGTGACGCAATACATAGCAGTCATTAAAAAACTTTCTGAACACTGCGAGTTTGGTATGCACCTGCAGGATGCATTGAGGGATAGGCTCGTTTGTGGACTGAATATAGAAGCTATCCAGAAAAAATTGCTGACGGAGGAGAAGCTTACTTTCTCCAAAGCAGTGGAACTAGCCGTGTCAATGGAGACAGTAGCTCGCGAGACACATCAGCTGAGCAATGCGCTGAAAGTGCATGTACTGTCACCACACGACAAACAACACACGAAATGTTTGCGCTGTGGAAAAATGAACCACAAAGAGAGCGATTGTTTTTATAAGGAGCAAAAATGCCATAAATGTGATAAGAGAGGACATATCTCGAAAATGTGCAGGAACAAAGAGACTGTAAATAAGGAGAAACCAGTGGAGTATAAAGCTAAAAAGAAAAAAGGGTGCACCGACTGGATGTAAAAGAAATATCTAGTGATGGTAGCACTACAGACACTGAAGTGAGCCTGCATATGGTGTCTCAGCAGAGTAATTTGTCATACATGAGTGTTAAACCAAAAATTGAAGGTAAAAGGATTATCATGGAATTAGATACCGGTGCTGCCGTTTCTCTGATTTCAAGAAAACTGTATGATGCACACTTTAAGGACTTGCCCTTGCGCCAAACCCATATAATGTTGAAAACATACACGGGCGAGGTGATTCCAGCAGAGGGTGTCATCACCGTTTCAGTGAGGATGAATAAGCAGAGGGCTAGACTACCACTGTATGTGGTTTGGGGAAGTTCACCCCCACTTTTTGGTCGGGAGTGGCTGCGGAGGATTCGAATTGACTGGCGAGAAATAAAGACGGTCCGGGAGGAGACGCTAGAGGGCGTGCTACAAAGACATGCAGAGGTCTTTAAGAAAGAATTAGGCACTCTGAAAGGCATGGAAGTAGCCATAGCGCTGAAGCCGGATCATGTGCCACGGTTCTGTCAAGCGAGAGTCGTTCCCTATGCCCTTAGGCCAAAAGTGGAGGCTGAAATTGACCGATTGTGTGAGCAGGGCATTATATCCCCTGTCAAATTCAGTGAATGGGCAACACCCATTGTGCCTGTTGTGAAAAAGAACGGCGATGTTAGGATATGTGGGGATTTTAAAATCACAGTTAATCCTGCCCTGTTTGTGGAGAAATACCCAATTCCACGCATTGAAGATCTATTCGCATCACTTTCGGGGGGGCAACATTTTAGTAAACTGGACTTATCTCATGCCTGTTTGCAAATGGTGATAGAAGGAAATTCCAGAAAATATCTCACAATAACCACATCCAAGGGTCTGTTTTGTTACAATAGGCTGGCATTTGGAATTACCTCAGCACCAGCGATATTCCAGCGTGCCATGGACCAAGTCCTCCAGGGTCTGCCGAACGTTCACTGTTACCTGGACGATATATTGGTCAGTGGACAGGATCGTGTGCAGCATCTGAAAAATCTGGATGCAGTCCTAGGGCGCTTGGAAGAATTCGGTTTGCAAGTACGGAAGGAAAAATGTGAATTTTTCAAGGATTCACTGGAATATCTGGGTCACGTCATTGATGCCCAGGGTCTACACAAGGCACCAGAGAAAGTCCGGGCAATTGTGGAGGCTCCTGCACCTACAGACGGGAGTCAGTTACGTTCTTTCTTGGGGCTAATTAATTATTACAGCAGATTTATCCCCAATTTGTCATCTATCCTAAGCCCACTGAATACTCGGCTGTGCAAAGGAAAGCAATGGCAATGGACATCTGAATGTGCTGCATCTTTCAAAGAGGCAAAAGAGCAGTTACTCTCTCAAAGCGTGTTAACCCATTATGATTCACAACTTCCCATTCGGCTGGCGTGTGATGCATCACCTTATGGTGTAGGTAGTGTCATTTCACATATTCTCCCCAATGGACAAGAGAGGCCCATAGCTTTTGCATCAAGGACTCTGAATAAGGCAGAACGCAATTATGCCCATATTGAGCGCGAAGCTCTTGGCATTATATTTGGAGTTCGTAAATTCCATCATTATCTGTATGGCAGGCAGTTTACACTCCTTACAGATCATCGCCCATTGACCACTATTCTGAGTCCGTGCAAAGCCACACCATCTATGGCTGCTGCTAGAATGCAGCGGTGGGCTCTCCTGTTAGCTGCCCATAATTACACCATACAGTACCGAGAGGCAGCTCGTCATGGAAATGCAGATGGGCTTTCACGCCTTCCATTACCAACATCATCAAGAGAGAGAATCAGTACTGTGGACAGTTTTCACATTAAACACCTAGAAGCCTTACCTGTGAACTGTCGAGAAATCTGCCGAGAGAGCAGGGGTGATCCTGTCCTTGCTCAGGTTCTGGAGATGGTCTCCACAGGTTGCTTTCCGAGGGTCCAGGATGTGGCCAGCACATTGGCGCCATTCATCAGCCGGAGGGATGAGTTGACACTCCAGCAAGGTTGCCTTATGTGGGGTGTGCGCGTCGTCATTCCCTCAAAATTGAGATCACGACTGCTGTTGGAACTGCATACTGGACACCCAGGTGTTGTCAAAATGAAAGCTGTCGCCCGCAGTTACATGTGGTGGCCCGGAATTGACGCTCAAATTGAACAGGTCTCAAAAACATGCCAGTCCTGTCAATTTACACAGAAAGCACCAGGACCAGCATCACTCCACCCATGGACTTGGCCTGGATCCCCGTGGCAGAGAATTCATGTTGACTTTGCTGGGCCGTTCCAAGGCCAAATGTTTATGGTGGTTGTAGACGCCCATTCAAAATGGCCTGAGGTACACCTTATGAGTTCCACTACAACGGCTAATACCATCCAGGTGCTCCGAGGGTTATTTAGTCGCTATGGGCTCCCTGAGGTGTTAGTGAGCGATAATGGTCCTCAGTTTACCTCACACGAGTTTGACACTTTTATGAAAGGCAATGGAGTAAAGCACATTCGCTCTGCACCATTTCATCCATCAACAAATGGTCTTGCAGAACGTTTTGTACAGACATTCAAGCAGTCACTGAAGGGTTCCACTGGAACCACTTCCATACAGCACCGACTGGATGCCTTTCTACTCACGTACCGTAACACTCCACACTCTACAACGAAGGAGTCCCCGTCTATGCTTTTCATGCATCGCAAGTTGCGATCTCGATTGGACCTGCTGAAGCCTAGCGTGACATCAGAGGTAGAGAAAGCACAAGAGGCACAGTGTGCGTATCGAGGAATGCATACAAAAGCCATAACGTTCAAGGTGGGAGATCCAGTTCTTGTTCGGAATTACGGGAGAGGAGAGAAGTGGATACCAGGGGTTGTTTCAGCTGAGACTGGCCCTGTATCCTACACCGTCGACATCGGCGCATAGCAGCACTGGAGGCGACACGCAGACCAGATGCTGGCCAGGGTTGTTGAATTGGATACCTCTACAGACGACGGCGGAGCTGCATCGTCGTGCATCTCAGCAGACCTGCCTGTGCTGGAAAAGACTGTTCCAGAACCAGCTACTCCGGTTCCTGTGAGTGACCCCTCACCATTACCTCAGGTAACCTCAGAGGGAAACACCACATCACCTCCAGAGACTGGTAAGAGATATCCTTCTCGTATTACTAGACCACCAGAGCGTTATGTTCCATAAACTTTGTTTAAGATACTTTTAAGAGACATATATTGGACATTTTTGAATAAGAGACCTTTTTTATGTGTTAGATGAGAGAGTCACGTCTCACCAAAAGGGCAGAATAAACCCTTGACTGACTCAGGGGTTTGGGATCGTCTACTCCCAGCCTCAAGGCTAGTGTGTGTTTTTAAAATGATAAAAGTTGTTTGTTTTGTGTATCTTGGGGGTGGGTACAACCTTTAGTGGGGAGGAGATGTGATGTATGGGAGTTGTATGAGTTGCATTTGCATATGCCACCCCATTGGTGGGCGCTGTATTCTGTGGCATCGCCAATAGTATAAGAGTGTGCTCATTGAACTGAAAAATGTGTATGTGTGCGTATGCCTGAGTAAACGAGCAAGCTAATGACCTGCAGCCGTGTGTGTCTTTGTGTTCGTTCCTCCAAGTGGTAATCTAAAGTAGAAGCCCACGGACATAACAGAAGGCACTCGGGGAACTGCACGATGCGATTAGTGAAATCCTAACTTCACATCCGGACAGTTTTGTGGTGGTTGCAGGGGATTTTAACTACACCAGCTTAAAGACTGTGCTCCCCAAGTTTAACCTCTTGCACTCCGGTGTACCGCGGGGCGGGCACGTCTCTGCGTCCTAGGGCGCATGAGGGTGCTGCGTCCTAGAGCGCACTGAAAAAAAAAGCTGCATTTCCGTTCTTCCACTACAGACACAGGCGCGAACAGAAAGCCAAAGGAGTGCTTTGATTGGTTTAGATGTGATTGACCTCTCATTCGACTAATAAGAGCCTTGAATTAGGTTTCTGAAACCTTGAAGAACCAATGACTGAAAACCTAGCAAGAAGGACCCGCCTACCAACGGCTGCGAATACAGCCAGCCAATTGAAGCACAGAAGTTCGAAAGCGTGCATCCCTTGCAAAATCTGTTTTGTGTAAGGCTGGGTAAAGAGAGACTGATTGCTGCAGCAGATGAAAAAAGAACCCGCAGGAAGAACCGCCACAGACCCAGCAGCACGGAGACCACCCACAAGTGCGACCTGTGTGACAGGGACTGCCATTTGCGCATCAGCCTGTTCAGCCACAGGCAGTGCTGTCCCAGTAGAGTAGACGTTTAGGATTCTCTTCCATGGTCATCATAGACCAACGGAGGCCGACGACGAAGGCTGAGTGACACACACGCGTTCGCCAGTCTTTTTTTCTTACTACTGTTATTTGTTTTGAAAAATCGTTCGCCAAAACCCCAATCATGGAAGCACAAAACTGCAATAATGGAATTATGGTTTGACCGGGTCGCGTGACCAGAACCACGAGTCCGTAACAAGCGGACCAGCGTCATGTTCGTCTGACAATGAGGAAGAGAAGTTCGCCAGCGACACTGCTGTTGTGAACAGGTAAGTGTTATAAGCTAAATTATTCTTTATCCCTGAAAATTGTAATCAAAAATGACTTTTGACCGATCGGTAAATTACAACTGTGCGTAGTAGACTGTGGCACACGAAGTCCGTGCGCCACGGTACACAGTTCGTGTAGACCGTGGGGACTGTGCGCCGCGGTCGCCACATGACTGTTCCGTCATGTGGCGATGGGCGATGTCTGTCCTCTGTAGCGGGGGGGTGGGGGGTGGGAGTTGTTATCTTCTACATTACAGATATTTTAGAATAATTTTTAGTGCACTGTAGGTTATTTTTTCTTGTTAAAAAAAAAAAGCCACACATTTTTTACGTGGCATGCTTCTTTGTGTGTGGGGGCTTATTTGTTCATGCATTCATGAATGAATGAATAAACACCCCCCCCACACACACACACACGCAGCCCTGAGTGTCACCTTTCATTAAAGCCCAAGATGAAGCTTCTATATTGAATCATTCAAAAGTTAGACGTTTTTCCAAACTGTGCCATTTGGCACAGTTCAAAAACACCTGGGAACAACCTAAGAAAAATGCTGTGTAATATATTCATTTTTTGTGGTATTGTTACAAAATTTTGACCTCAGCTGGATAACACTTGGTTCTACATTTCTGTTGCATTTTCCAGCCCATATCTGACAGCTGTGTGTTATTTGCAAGCATTTGTATCCAAAAAAACACCCAGGCGAAATTTATTTTCTTCAAGTTCAGTATGTTTAGATGACTGTTACTCAGTGGCCGGAGCACTTAGAGATTATGACTGTTTTGCCAAAAAATTCAAAGTGTTTTCTTTTAAATGAGACCAACCCCATGAAGATGCTGCAAAGGGTTGAAGAACAGCTTTTGATTTACTTTGGGTACGTTATTTTTTGGCGTTTTTAGGGAAATTGACCAGAGTGCAAGGGGTTAAACAATGTGCAGACTTTAAGACCAGAGGAGAGAAATGAGGAGAGAATATGTTGGACTTGGTGTACACAAACACAGATGCATATAAGGCTATACCCCGCCCCCACCTCGGCCTTTCTGACCACATATCCGTGAAGCTAGTGCCTGTCTACAAACCTTTGAAGCGCAGCAGGCCGGCAGTGAAATAAATCAGGATTTGGCCAGAGAGTGCAACCTCTGCACTGAAAGACTGTTTTCTGCACACAGACTGGGAGGTTCTCAAAATAGCAGCCTCCCAGGAAGACAAGACAGATGTGGAGGAGTATGCTGAAACGGTCGCAAAGTGCACAGAGGATGTCACTACAGTGAAGACCATCACTATGCGGGGTAACCATAAGCCCTGGATGACTGCAGAGGTGCGCTCGCTGCTTACAGCCAGAGATGCAGCCTTCAGAGTGGAGGACAGGATCGCTCTCCGCTCAGCCAGGTCTGTGCTCTCAAAGGGAATTAAGGTGGCGAAGCGCGCCTATGAGGAGAAAATCCAGGGACACCTCTGTGACACTAGGAACACCAAGCAGATGTGGCAGGGAGTTCGGACACTGATGGGCTGTAAGTCTAGGCAGGGGGTCGATGATGACGACGCTTCGCTTCCAGACAGGCTCAACGACTTCTTTGCACGTTTTGAAGCATCTAACTCGACAACCAGAGGGAGGACTGGCCCACCCCCACCATCGGTCGGACCAGCTTTTGCCATCAGCACAGCGGACACACGGAGGACCCTAACCAGAGTCAACCCACGTAAAGCTGCAGGTCTGGACAACATCCCGGGACGTGTACTCCGAGACTGCGCGAGCGAGTTGGTGGATGTCCTGACTGATATTTATAACATCTCCTTGAGTCAGGCCATTGTTCCCAGATTCTTCAAGACCTCTATCATTGTACCGGTGGCAAAGAAACCAGTTGTGTCCTGTTTGAATGACTATCGTCCTGTTGCACTGACACCAATTGTGATGAAGTGTTTTGAACGGCTTGTCAAACCACACATTACAGCCTGCCTCCCTGCATCACACGACCTGCTCCAGTTTGCATATTGTTCAAACCGCTCCACGGAGGATGCTATAGTCACCACCCTACACTCTGTCATCACCCACCTGGACCAGAAAGACACCTACGCCAGACTCCTGTACATTGATTTCAGTTCAGCATTCAACACCATTATTCCCCAGAGACTGATGGAGAAATTACTCCTTCTTGGTCTGAACACCGCCACATGTCTCTGGATCCTGGATTTCCTGACTGAGAGACCTCAGTCTGTCCGGGTTGGAAACAACATCTCCAACTCTGTCAAGCTGAGTACCGGATCCCCTCAAGGCTGCGTACTCAGTCCACTGTTGTTTACACTTCTAACACATGACTGTGTATCCAGACACGAGAGGAACCAGATTATTAAGTTTACAGACGACACCATGATGGTGGGACTTATTCAGAGGGATGAGGAATCGATGTACAGGGAAGAAGTGAGAGACCTGGAGGGCTGGTGCAGGAAGAACAATCTGGTGTTCAACGTGGACAAAACGAAGGAGATGATTATCGACTTCCGGCAGTCACAGCCTGAACACGTCCCCCTCAGCATTGGCGGCCGTTTAGTGGAGAGAGTGGAGAACATCAAGTTCCTCGGAGTGCAGATCTCGCAGGACCTGACCTGGAGCAAGAATTCATTGGGGATCAGGAAGCGGGCTCAGCAGAGACTGCACTTCTTGAGGAAACTCAAACAGGCCTCTCTCCCCATCTGCATCCTCAGGACCTTCTACAGAGGTGTGGTGGAGAGTATTCTGACGTACTGCATTGCTACATGGTACTCCAGCTGCAGAATGTCAGACAAAAAAGCCCTGCAGAGGATAGTCAAGGGAGCTGAGAGGGTAATTGGAGTCTCCCTCCCCTCTGTCCAAGAACTTTTTCAGAACCGTTGTAGGAGCAGGGCACTGAACATTGTCAAGGACCATTCTCACCCTCTGCATAAACACTTTGAACTTCTGCCATCTGGTAAACGATTCCGGAGCATCAGAGGCAGAACCACCAGACTGATCAACAGCTTCCTTCCACAAGCTTTCAGGATGCTGAAGAGATGACCCGGAATCTCTCATACACACTACTGCACCAAGAACATTATGTATATTATTTGTATATTATAGTTAGTTAGTTTTTCCCAAGTATGTCTCAGGGATGTGTGAATGGATGAGGGGTGGGGGTGGGGGGTGAAGATATGCGTTAGTGTGTCTTATATCATGCTGCTTCTATTTATATGGATGCCGAGAGAAACGCAATTTCATCTTGCCTGCACTACAGTTGTATGTACAGCAATATGACAAAGTTTTGATTTAAGAGGTCAGGGCCAGACCAACAGGCACGAAGGGACCGTGTGCCAGCCAGCAACACTGCAGGACCAGCAGAGCTCCTCTGCAAGTTAAGGACCTGGTCCGAGCTCGAGGGGAGGGACGTCCACAGCAGATATGGGCCAACCACAGCTAGAGAAACACCAGGAGGGGCTGCGCATCGTGGCTAAGTGGGGCGCAGCCTTCTTCTAGCTGTCAGATGGCTTGTGGAGGTATGCCAACGAGCTGCGGCATGCCCGGGAGGACGTTTCTGATGGTGGGTCCGGACAAGAGAGGCAGTTAGTGGCGAGGAGAAGAGGCACGTTCGTCTATGAGGTCAGCTGCTTCTAGGGGCGGATTTACTGAGGGGCTGCGTTGGGCCCCCTACAAGCCGGATCTACCCCTTTCTGCCAGAAGGACAGTTGTGTGGTTTTGAAAAAGCAGACGAGACATAAGCTGGCGACACAGAGGTTTTTCTCTTCCAACACAGAACAGACTGAGTGTCAAAGCAATCTGCTTTATACATTTTCTCCCCACCTCTGGCACTCAGGGTAAACACATTTATATACCTGTTACCAAGTGTGAACACACATCAACATACACATTAACACATTCGCGCCCCTGCTTCCTCAGGTGTGAGCCTGGCACAGCAAGGGCAAAAGGCACAACTTAATTTACTACATACCCCGGTGATCTGGCACAACTGGCTAGCACTCCCAGCACCCTGAAGAACTGGGTGGAGTGTCATCTCCTTTGTGTTACCACACAGCCCCCCCCCCCCCCAACACTCAGAAGGAGTCCTTACCCTCCGGACCTTTGGGCCTGAGCAAGTGCCCGTAGCGGCTGTAACGTGGGTCGGTCGAAGCGTCTTCCTGTCGAGGCGGGTAGGAGAAAGGCTTGGTCTCTGGAAGGGGAAAGGGTGGGGAGGGGAAAAAGTTAGTTTCCAGAAAACAGTTTGCTATCAGGGGAACACTAACCTGTGGACCCACTGTAGGAGAGTGCCCATGCCAAGGAGCTTGAGCCAACACCACCTGCTCCTCTGCCAACACATAAGCAGGCTTCAGCCTGTCTATGCAGACGGTTTCTGTAGCGTCAACCCCTTTGGTTCCAATCTATAAAATCACTCTTCACTTTAAAGAAATTGTTTCAACTCAAAAGTCTGGTCATGAACTGCTTCTCTCACCCAAGGACCAGAGCTGTAACACTATCCATCAGCCATAAAGTGGAAGTTGATCCTTTCTCCAGGACTTAGTCATTCTCCCTTTTCATCTACTTGTCAAAGGAATGCCCCAAATGACAGATTTATGGTTGGTAGAGACCAGACGGGGAAGTCAAGATTCTTCATTAAACAACCAGACAGTTTCACTGTGCCATCTGGAGGATGATGCAGGAATATTTAATATTTTTTCCCTCTCTCTGAAATGTTATCTCTGCAGTTGTGAACAATAAATTAATTCATATTCTTTCTCTCAAGACAGCATCCACTACTGAAGACATGGTTGAACTCTGAAATGTACAATTGTGGATGTACATGCTTTTGATATGATTTGATATGTGTTGCTTTATTTCCAGGAAGAAATTAATTTTTGCATGCTTGCTGTCACAAATTAATTAGCTACAATGTAGAGGCATCATATGCTCCCTTATTGAGTAGAATATCTTGGTCACTAAAGTTTAAGGAACTGATGCTTTCATAGCCAACACATGTGTTTTAGGAGGGTCTCACTTTTAATATCAAATGTCTCTCCCCCTCCTCTCTCTGCTCTTTGAGAGACCATAGCTGGACTTGGACTGACCAATAGAGTTCCAGGCTTCACTGCATTTCCTTTTTAGGCCATTTATGGCTCCTGTTGAACAGGAAGCTCCATGTAATTGGTCCAGCTCAGTTTCATATAATTCAGTGAAATTCTGCCACACCTGAAAAAATCTCCTTTGTTTCAGTTTTTAGGTGTTAGTCAAGCTGTCAGGAGCATTTTCTGCTCTCTCATTTCTTTTCCTTTTTTTTTTCCAAATAGGCCCAGAGTATCCCATGCTCTGTGAAAATTCTCTCTTTTCTTTAAAGAAAAGAGATTTGATTTTTTTTTTTAAGCTTAAACCAACTCTTTCCAGCCATAATACATCAGAAGAAATGGATCTGTGGTGTGTTCTTGTCCCAGTTTGACTCTCTGATGGGACTTTGTACAATAAACAAAATCCTCCTTCAGTGCATAAGAGAAGACCCCAGCCAGCCTGTTGAAGAACCAGCACCTTTGTGATCTCGGGAGTAGGCCATAACCCATGCTAAAGAGCCTGTCTGCCAGTCTTCCAACAGAACCCATGCTGGTCCAGTTGAAACAGAATCCAGTGGACTGCATGCTACCCACAGGGACACACTGATTCTGCTTGGCTGATGGTCTGTTGTTTAATTTAAACTTAATTCTTCAGAATATTCTTGGTATAAGTTCTTTAAACTTAATTTCATGCAAACCCCCATCAGAATTTTAAAATGTTTTTTGTCCTTTCATTAATTTGTTCTTTTTCAGAGTAACCCCAATTTTCCATTTTTATGAAGGGTTTAATCATCATTTTCTTCATAAAATTGCATCCACTTTTCTTAACCAATGCTATTTATGGTTTTCCAATTTCCAGTATATTGCCAAGTCAAACCATGTTTTATTTGGTTCCACAAATGTTTGATTCACAGGTGATGCTCAGTAATTCAATAACTGCCTATGATACTCATGATACATGTTGATTTTTTTGTTTTAAAATCATCTGAATGTGTTGACCTGACATTTCTTATTAAACTATTGAAAGACATATGGGAGTTTTTGTTTGATTTCACGTCCATCTTCTTGATTATCAGCAGACAAGAATTCACAGGGTTTTTTTTTTTTTTTTAGACTGATTGATAATTGGTACAAATAAAGAACTGCTAATGAAATTGTCCATTATCTGGACTGGTGTCCTACAAGGATATGGTTGTGTAATACTAGTAAATTTTCATCCCCATTCACATTCATATTTACATTAATACTTGACCCAACAATAAAACACCTATAAAACCCATAAATCCACTACAGTTTCCTCCCCCATCCATCCATCCACCCATCCATCTTCTACCGCTTTTCCGGAGGTCCGGGTTGCGGAGGCAGCAGTTCAAGCAGAGAAGCCCAGACTTCCCTCTCCCCAGCCACCTGCTCCAGCTCTTCAGAGGGGATACCAAGGCGTTCCCAGACCAGCTGGGAGACACAGTCTCTCCACCGAGTCCTGGGTCTGCCCCGGGGTCTCCTCCCAGTGGGACGTGCCTGAAACAGCTCAAGTGGGAGGCGTCCAGGAGGCATCCTAATCAGATGTCCATACCACCTCAACTGACTCCTTTCAATGTGGAGGAGCAGCGGTTCTACTCTGAGCCTCTCCTGGATGACTGAGCTCCTCACCCTATCTCTGAGGGTGAGTCCAGCAATCCTACGGAGAAAGCTCATTTCAGCCGCTTGTATCCGCGATCTCGTTCTTTCGGTCATTACCCAAAGCTCGTGACCATAGGTGAGAGTAGGAACGTAGATTGATTGATAAATCGACAGCTTTGCCTTAGAACTAAGCTCCCTCTTCACCACAACAGACCGGTACAACGTCCGCATCACTGCAGATGCTGCTCCAATTCGTCTGTCGATCTCTCGCTCCATTCTCCCCTCACTCGTGAACAAGACCCCAAGATACTTAAACTCCTCCACTTGGGGCAGGAGCCTGTCCCCAACCCAGAGAGGACAATCCACCTTTTTCCGGCTGAGGACCATGGACTCGGACTTGGAGGTGCTGATTCTCATCCCAGCCGCTTCACACTCAGCGGTAAACCGTCCCAGCAAGAGCTGTAGGTCATTGCTGGATGAAGCCAACAGGACAACATCATCTGCAAACAACAGAGATGAGATCCTGTGGTCACCAAGCATGACACCCTCCATTCCCTGGCTGCGCCTAGAAATCCTGTCCATAAAAATTATGAACAGGATCGGTGACAAAGGGCAGCCCTGGCGGAGTCCAACTCTCACTGGGAATGACTCCGACCAAGTGTTGGCAATACGAACCAAACTCTCACAACGGTCGTACAGAGACCGAATAGCTCGTAACAACAAGCCCGATACCCCATACTCCCGAAGCACCCCCCACAAAAATCCACGAGGGACGCGGTCAAATGCCTTCTCCAAGTCCACAAAACACATGTAAACTGGTTGGGCAAACTCCCACGAACCCTCGAGAATTCTCGAGAGGGTAAAGAGCTGGTCCGATGTGCCACGGCCAGGACGAAAACCACATTGCTCCTCCTGAATCCGAGGTTCGACCAACGGCCGGACTCTCCTCTCCAGTACCTTGGCATAGACCTTCCCAGGGAGGCTGAGGAGTGTGATCCCTCTAAAGTTGGAGCACACCCTCCGGTCCCCTTTTTTTAAAGACAGGAACCACCACCCCGGTTTGCCATGCCAAAGGCACTGCCCCCGACCTCCACGCAATGTTGCAGAGGAGTGTCAACCATGACAACCCAACAACATCCAGGGCCTTGAGGTACTCGGGGTGAATCTCGTCCACCCCTGGAGCCCGGCCACCAAGGAGATTTTTAACCACCTTGGCAACCTCAGCCCCTGTGATAGGCGAGTCATCCCCCTCGTCCCCAAACCCTGCTTCCTCTGTGGAAGGCGTATCAGTGGGATTGAGGAGATCCTCAAAGTATTCCTTCCACCGCCCGACAATGTCCCCAGTCGAAGTCAACAGTGTCCCATCCGCACCATACACAGTGTGGACGGGGAGCTGCTTTCCCCTCCTGAGCCGCCGGACAGTTTGCCAGAATCTCTTTGAGGCCGACCGAAAGTCTTGTTCCATGGCCTCACCGAACTCCTCCCATACCCGGGTTTTTGCTTCAGCAACCACCCGAACTGCACTCCGCTTGGCCTGCCGGTACACCTCAGCTGCTTCGGGAGTCCCACAAGCCAACCAAGCTTGATAGGACTCCTTCTTCAGCTTAATGGCCCCCCTCACCACTGGTGTCCACCACTTGGTTCGGGGGTTGCCACCACAAGATGCACCGACCACCTTGCGGCCGCAGCTCTGGGCAGCCGCTTCAACAACAGAGGTGGAGAACATGGCCCATTCAGACTCCATGTCTCCAGACTCCCTCGGAATGTGGTTGAAGTTCTTCCGGAGGTGGGAGTTGAAGACCTCCCGGACAGGGGCCTCAGCCAGACGCTCCCAGCACACCCTCACTATACGTTTGGGTCTACCAGGTCTGAATGGCTTCCTCCCCTGCCATCGGATCCAACTCACCACCAGGTGGTGATCAGATGATAGCTCTGCACCTCTCTTTACTCGGGTGTTCAAGACATACGGTTGCAGGTCTGATGACACGATAACAAAATCGATCATCGACCCCCCTCATGGATCGTCACCTTATCGTGGTGGGGGGGTTTACGTGCCCCAGTTTCCTCCCCCCCACCAAAAAAAGAAAAAAAAATCTAACACAAAATGTTTCTCTCCAGTTTCAAGCACTCTGAACGGGCCATCGTACAGCAGACGCAGCGGGGTTCTGTGGGCGTCCTGCCTGACAAAAACGAATTTGGTGTTCCCTAAGCACTTTGGAACAAAAGTGTGGGGAAAACAATGGTGCGCCAGGCCTGAAACACTGGCAGCCCCTGTACTGGGAAAAAAAAGTGCACGGGTGGATCGGTACCGGGCATGGGGCTCTCTGGCAAAAATTCCCCCGGGATCCGCAACGGCTGAGAAAAAAACGAGTTCTGTCGGGAAAGCTGCCAAATCTTCCTTAGGTGCGGAGTGCAACTCCAATAGGACCTAAGGCAGGTGGTTGACCCAATTTGCATCCATTAACGAGGCTCTGAGCGCTGCTTTAAGCGACCTGTGAAAATCCTTGCACAAACTGCTACCTGTGGGTTATCCACGGTGGTGCGGTGGATTTTGACCCCCCAGGCTGTCGGCCATCGCGGACCAAAGTTCTGAAATAAATTGCGGACCCCTGCTGAAAGTGATGTCCGATGGGGATCCGAACCGTGTGACCCAAGATGACAAACATGCGGGCTACCTTGGCAGACGTGGTGGAACTCAGCGGAACCACCTCTGGCCAACGCGTAGTGCGGTCCAGGATTATTAAGAGGTGTGTGAACCCCTGCAATGGTGGAAGGGGACCCATTAAGTCCACGTGTACGTGGTCGAACCTCCTGGCTGGAATTTGAAAAGGCTCAAGGGGAACTTTGATGTGCTTGTTTACCTTAGCCCGTTGGCACACAATGCATGCTGCAGCCCATTCTTTCACATCCCTGAGTGAGGCCAAACGAATTTGTACCCCACTAGTTTGACTGAGGCTTGCACGCCAGGATGTGAAAGGGAGTGGATGGACTCGAAAACACGGTGGCACCAGGTGCTTGGAACCATGGAGCGGGTGCGGCCAGTGAAGATGTCGCAGACCGGGGGGGGGGGGGCACCCTTCTTGTACCACCCTGCTCTCAAGTTTTAATCCAGTAGCTGTGGACTGGAGCGCGCAAATGTCTGCCTCCCTGGTTTGGTCAGCAGCCACTATGGAAAAATCGATGCCCATGTATACCGGAGAGACCAGCACGCATGACAAGCAGTCTGCCACAACATTCAATTTACCAGCTACATGTTGGATGTCGGTCGTGAACTCCGAAATTGCGGCCGTTGTTGCCGAGCTGACCATGGTTCCGAGACTTTGGTCATCGCGCTGGTCAGTGGTTTATGATCGACAAACATGGTAAACCCATGACCCTCAAGCCAGAACTGAAAATGACGCATAGCGAGGTGGAGAGCCAACAACTCTCTGTTGAAAGCACTATACTTACGCTCACTGTCGCTCAAAGTATGGCTGAAAAAGGTGAGGGGCTGCCACAAACCGGAGACATCCTGTTCCACTACGGCTCCAAGCGCGATGCCAGACGTGTCTGTGATGAGTGCTATCCACGCTGATGGGGCTGGGTGGGCCAGCAAAGCTGTGTTAGCAAGTGTCGTTTTGGCATTTGTGAATGCCTGGACCCGCTTGGGGGTCCAGTCAATGCTATCTGTGGGCTTTTTTTTTTTTTTTTGAGCCAGCCGTAGAGCGGCTGCAGCAGCTGGGGGAGGAGGCAGTTGTAAAAATTGACCATCCCCAAAAATTCCTGCAGCACCCTCATGGTCTGTGGACATGAAAAATCCAACACTGCGTGTATTTTATCCAGCAGCGGGATCACGCCATCTGGCGAGATGCAATGTCCCAAAATGTCAATTACCAGGAGCCTGAACTGACCGCTGAGTTAACGATGAGCCCGTGTGCTTCAAAACATTGAAAAACTTGTTTGAAATGGGCGAGGTGCTCCTCCTCTGATGTGCTAGCCACCAAAATGTTGTTCAAGTAGACGAAAACAAACGGCAAGTCCTGGAGCACCGCATTCATCATCCTTTGGAAAGCTTGTGCTGCGCCCTTTAACCTGAACGGCACGCGCAAAAACTCAAAAAGACCAAAGTGGTTTATTACCGCCATTTTGGGGATGTCCTCTGCGTGCACCGGTACCTGGTGGTAACCGTGGGCCAGGTCCACTTTTGAAAAAATGTGTGTTCCGGCCAGGTGCACGGAAAAATCCTGGATGTGCGGGATGGGGTAACAATTGTGTTCCGTGGCATTGTTTAAGCGTTGGAAATTGCAGGTTGCTGTTAAAAAAAAAAAAAAAAAAAAAAAAAAAAAATTACGGTTTTTCTTCAATTTCTAATTTTTTTTTTATTTTCCTCTTATCAACTTTTCAATCGCTGAAGCTATGTGAATTACATTAATTTATATGAAAGGAGCTCTACAAATAAAGATTTGACTGATACTATATGGTTAAAGTTTTCTAATTACATTCACTTTAGCTACATTACCTCCGTCTGACATCATTGGGAAACTTTTTCAAGACTGCTCAGATTTTTTGAGGAACAATTTTAAACCCCTTGTGATTAATCTCCTAAATTTGTGTGTGTAGGGGGGGTCCTCATACATTTTTTTACTATTTTTCATAAATGTGCAAATTTTTGATCGATGTTGAACATCTTTGTGATAAATTTGTTACATTTTTCATGCATATTTGCACCTTTTTGCCTACAAATTTGCAATGTTTTGTCATTTAATAAAAATAAAAATCATAGATTGTAAGTGGATGTGCCCCATTTAAACTATCAGAAATCCAGAGACTTAATAGCACTAACTTGATTATAGCTATATATGGCTTCATTCTTGTGCTTTTCTGAAAAGTTGAAGAAAGCAGCAGCAACACCAGACTTATAATCGGATTAGCTGATTTTTTTTTTTCAATTATCAATAGATTGACTGTAAAAAATCCTCATGAGTTAAAGCCCTGCAATCTGGATAATTTTCCTTTTCGTTAACGTTTGTAACCATGTTTACAACTAGTTTGATTTCTACAAGCAAGTAGACTACTTACTTGCTACCTACTTTTACTTTTATGCACAATTTCTGGATATTCTACACCCATCTACTTGAAAGTAAGGCTGGGCAATAAATTGATTTTAAATCAAAAGTCAAATTATTTGGTTTGGACAGTGTAAAAAAATTAATTTTGTGAAATTCGATTGTCCTACTCACAACAGTAAATATGGTAGCCTACAGTACTAACCCCTCCCTCACCCTTAAAAGTTAATTTTATGAAAGTTAAGTTGGTACTTTAATAATCAAAAATGTGTGAATTCAACTTTGTTTGAGCAATTCCCAGTAGAGAATCATGTCTGGGGGCGGGAATATTTGAAATGATTGTCTTAAATCTGAAATATCGGTGAAAATTGAATGGGGCATGTATCACCTAGGCCTTCTCGAAAGATATTTTTGTACTTTATCCTCGCCTGTGGCTATCCACTGGAGTTGCAGCTGCAACCAACATAATGATAATGCATTTAGATGCATTTAAACATGCTTTATGTACATGGATTGTGGTACAGTCTGGGAGTGCAGGGTCACTTCATTTGTCATGTATAATTTTACCTTATTTATCTAGGCTTCACTCCTTTCTTCACTCTCAATGAAATATATATAAATAAATATATATATTTTTTGTTGGTCATTAACCTCTGTTTGTTCTCTCCCATAGATTGAGTCCCCATCGTGCTGTTTGCTCTCTACATGTCTGTTTTTTTCATCTTTTCTATCCCCTCACCCGCCAGCCAGTCGCAGCAGATGACTGCCCCTCCCTCAGCCTGATTCTGCTGGAGGTCTCTTCCTGTTAAAAGGGAGTTTTTCCTCTCCACCATCACCAAGCGCTTGCTCACAGGGGATTGCCTGATTGCTGGGGTCTTTCTGCAATTGTGGGGGTTTTCCCTACAGTTGAAAGTGCTATGAGATGACTCTTGTTGTGAAATGGCGCTATATAAATAAAGCTGAATTGAATTGAATTATCCTATTTCACGAGTTTACCTCACATCTTAATTTTACTTCAGGTCTTTCAATGTTGTTTTAAAGTGTCCCCCCCCCCCCCAAGCAGACAGCTTCTGGTTGCTTCTGTCTCTACCTTCCACCACTTCCTTTCAGCTGCCCTGCAAGAAAGGTAAAAGCCACTCATATTTACATTAGAGTAGCTACATTTACATTTCAATGTTTCCATACACTGGGTTATTTTTGACATGATTTTGGGTTTTAAATGACTCAGCTTATGACACAGAACCACCACAGAGACAGAACACGTTTCAAGGGTTTTTACTGTGCAAGTAATGCATACTGAAGTGCAAAGAGAGGGTATCAAGCTCTTAGTAATGATTGAGAATATTTAATTTTATATAATTTTATAATATTTGCAATTAATTTGGCTTTCTTACTCAGGCTATTGTGCTGACTGGCGGTGGAGAGATCAGAGTGAAACAGCGGGACACCACAGACGTCTTTTTTTATAACTTTTCCTGTTAAACTTTCTTTAAACTCACCGTTTTTAATTTTGACTTTATGTTTATTTTTATATTGACCACCTCCACCCTAGAAGCTAATTTCATCTCCACGAAGTCGTAGAAATCTTTTGATTTTGCTATTGGATCAGATTTTGTAATTATTCTCGAATTCCCTCGTGAGAAGCCATGGACCCATAACAGCCTTGACACAGCTCGTCATTACACCACTTGGAGAAAACACCATTGACATTTTGGGCTGTACCTCAGCCCATGTGATCAACACATCCCAAAATCTCATCTTGTGACAATAGACTGGAAAGCCACCTAACATTAAAACTTCAAGGAGACGATGACGCAGAAGGATCTTCACAAACCTGGGTCACATGAGCTGCATTCTTTATTCATCTGCTGAATAAACATCTGAGATTTGAGAATAATTCAGTATCTGATCAGATGCAAAATTAAAGAGCAATTAACATAACCCTTCTTTTCCTTAAAATTCCGTTTTCATTTTCTTAAGAGTAATCCAGAATTTTCTATGTAATTAGTTTAATTTTCCTTGTAAATTTGCGTTCAGTTTTCCATAATCTGTTAACTTCAAACTGATCTAAATTCAGCTTACATTTTCACCCTGGTTCTGCAAATGTTCACATTGTTATTCTATCATTTACAAGTTTAATTTAATGATTAATACAAATCATTTCCATGTACTTTAATCATTATTCCCTTTAATAAATACATGAAAATGAGAGAAGTTGTTGGGAATTTATTTCATTCTGAGTCTGGTTTCAAAGCCCCAATATCGAATTCACTAAAATTTTGAGACTGATTATTAATTTATTGAATGATTAAACAGGTATAAAGTGAAATTAATGATCAAATGCTCACAAAAGAGGTGAGCTGGTGCCCCCTACGAGTGTCTATTAACTTTTCTGTGTGTGTGTGGACCCGGAGTGAATCTCAGGTCCCGATACATTAATACAAATTAAATAATTGTTATACCTGATCATAATTATAACTCACATACCGCTACAACAGTTTAACACATTTAAAATGAGGTCTTTGTAATCATGCCTCTTTTTGTCACTCTTGTAAAAAGTGTTCTAGTGGGTGAGTTGCTAACTATGTTGGAATGTGGATTTCATGCTGCACAAGGAATGTTTTATTTATTATTTTTCTTCTTTCGTCTTTAGAATTTGGATTTTGGCCACTCAGATGTCTGTCATACATACTGAGACATCATAGGTCTGTGGCCTACTGTGTAGTGGAGATATTGGACTTATGTAATATTGTATAGCCTTTGTGTGCAGGCATGCAGTCACTGTGTTCGGCTCGGTCGAAGACCCACCGCTGCAAGCACAGTACCTTAGTACAGTACCTTAGCACAGTACCTTAGCACATCGAAATTCTACAACACATCTACTCCTGTTACATGTGGGGAATATGATGCGCTCATACCCATCTCCTTTGGAAAACTTTATTGAGATGTCTTGAACCTGTAATGTCACTTCAGCTAAACACTGTATTGCTAAGTCAAAGTCAGGCAAATGAAAAATGTCTGTCATGTTAGTGTTAGCGTCAACAGTTGTACTTAGCTTCGGTGCTGGTTGGCTAGTCATATGTTGTGGTCAGCCCGTGAGGTCCTCTTCCCACCTTTCCACCGCTGCCAGCATCCGTTGCCTCCGCCAATGGCCCTATTGTCCAGCTTGACAACAAACGTCACGTTCCCCCTTGCCATGGCCAGCCCGTCCCACACCTCTCTCCGTCCTCCCTCCACCACAGGGGTCCAGTGCCGGTGCCACCCTGAAAAATAGAATTGGGGGAAGCTCTGGCCTCCCCACTTTGCATCAGTAATGACACAAACAAGAGTTGAATTTTTCTTTCATAATTGTTCTGAGTATTACTCTTGTAATCATTCAACTTTTTCTTTTGAGTTTGAGCAGTGCTTATTTTAATGCTGGTGAAATTTTATTCTAACTAATGGTTCAGGGTTTTTTTCCCTCTTCTGTACAGCTAGAAAATGACACAAACTTATTTTTTAATTATTTATGTTTTGTTCTTATTAAAGACAATAGAAAGGAGATGTCTTCACCTTCTTAACATGTTTCGACTGTTCACTGCAGCCTTTGTCAGAAGAGTCAGCTGATTGCTGCCAGGTGACATTTATCAGCTGACTTTCGTAGGCGGGGCCAGCTCAGCAGCTTTGAGCTATTACGTGGAAGTTATGGACAAAATTGCATTAAAGACTTCCGCCGGCTGGAGAAATTGGAAAAAACACGTGCACGCTTAAGAAACCACCTGAGATTCAACCTTTGTTGCAGAGATGAGGATGTCACACCAGCAAGCCTCAACATAAGAAATCCAATTCCAACCAAAAACGCAGAGAAAATTATCAATAAAGCACAGAAAGACCTGATCAAAGAATGTATAAGAATGACGGCAAATAAAGTGGACAGAATCGACAACCAGATCAAGGAGGAAATGGACATTTTCAAGAAACACTACCCGACCAACCAGGAGACACAGGAACAGATAAAAGCACAATTAAAACACGCACACGAACAAGAATTCATTATAACAAAAAACTGCCAATTAAAAAAACTAAAAAAACTTACAGAAAGGAAGAATGGACGAAGACAAATACACACGGAAACGAACGCTAAGTGGGTCAAAAACTTGTCAAAATGCACACTCACGTTCACGGAGAAAACAGTTCTGAGCAGAGGACTGAATGTTGCCATCACACCAGCCAGAATACCTCATGATGAATGCATCCTCGCAACAGAACTTGCATGCGAAAAAATCCAGGACCAAGGGGAAAAAGCATCACTCCGGAACGCAGTCGCAAGAATCCTAAAAACGGCCAAACTACCATAAAGCAACGTTTCAAAAGAAGAAAAAGCATTAAACTCACTCAAGACAGATAAAACAATCACAATCCTCCCATCAGATAAAGGCAGAACGACAGTAATATTGGACATGGAAACATATGAAAAACAGATGGAAACCATGTTGGCAGATGAAAGCACATATGAAATCATTAATACAAACCCCACAGAAGAAAAGAAAAAAAATGCTAAAAGCCCTTCTCAAACCGCTATTAGAAAGCAAAAAAATCACAAAGGACGCATATGATCACCTGATACCCACAGCCAGCATCACCCCCCGGATCTATGGAACTCCAAAAATACACAAAAAGGATATCCCACTGCTGCCAATAATAGACAGTATTGGATCAGTCACGTACAACTTATCAAAAGCCCTGGTTGAAATCATCAAACCCCTCCTTGGACTATCAGATTTCCACTGCAAAAACTCAAAAGAGCTGGCACAAGAACTCAAAAATATGAAAACAGAATCAGACGAGATCCTCATTTCACATGATGTCATTTCATTATTCACAAAGACACCTGTTGATGTCACACTACACATAGTGCAAGAACGCCTCAGTAATGACAGTACCCTTAAAAGACGCACCAATCTCACAGTTCACGACATACCTGAACTATTACAATTTGTTGCAAAATCCACCTTTTTTCAATACAGAAGAAAAATCTACAGACAAAAAGAAGGATTTACAATGGGAGACCCACTATCAGCCATTATGAGCAGCTTTTTCATGGAAGATCTGGAAAACAAAGCCATCCACACAGCATCTACACAATGCAAACCCACCCTTTGGAAGAGATACGTGGATGACATTCTGGAAAAAATAAGGAAAGGACACACACAAGAACTCACTGACCATCTGAACAGTTCGGACAGCACTGGGAATATAAAATTCACACACGAAGAGGAGGAAAATGGCACCATAGCCTTTCTGGACATGAAAATCCACCACAACGATGATGGCAGCATAAAAATCACAGTCTACAGGAAACCAACCCACACAGATCAATACCTACTATGGACATCAGAACACCCCACAGCACACAAACTATCAGTTGTCAGGACGTTATATGAACGGGCCAACATCATCACAGACCAAGAAGACAGACAGGAGGACGAAAACCACATAAAACATACACTTATACGCTGCCAATATCCAGTATGGGTCATAAACAAAGGGAAACAGCAAGTCAAAAACAAAGAAAACAAACAGGAAATAAGACACAGAACAAAAGCCGAAATCAAAAACAAGGACACCATAAATATACCATACATCCGAGGGATCACGGAACCAATTCAAAGGATCATGAAAAAATACAAAATAAACACAGCAGTGAAACCACACTAAAAATTAAGACAGTTATTAGTACACTCCAAGGACAGAATAGAACAGGAAAAAAATGCAATGTAATATATGAAATATCATGTAGATCATGCAACAAAACCTACATTGGAGAAACTGGAAGATCATTCACCACAAGAAAAAAAGAACACCAGAAGGAATGTGAGAAGGAAACACAAGGATGACTCACAAGACCACAAAAAGAAAAGGCAGAACAAGAAACATTAAAATCAGCAATATCAGATCACTGCAAAAGAAATAATCACATCATGGACTGGGACAACGTAAAAATTATTGGATCAGAGAGCAACAGACACAAACGCTGGATCAAGGAGGCCATAGAAATCAGGAAGCGGGAAAAAGACACCATGAACCGAGATGAGGGGGCCTTTATGCTTTCCCACACCTGGGATCACGTTCTCCAGAGACCATCTGACGGCGGAAAGCAGGGCCGGCTCGGTGGATCTGACAGGTCTGCTGAGCTGGCCCCGCCTATGAAAGTCAGTTGATAAATGTCACCTGGCAGCAATCAGCTGACTCTTGTGACGAAGGCTGCAGTGAACAGTCAAAACATGTTAAGAAGGTAAAGACATCTCCTTTCTATTTTTGTCTTTAATAAGAACAAAAGGTAAATAATTAAAAGAAGACATAATGAACCTACTTGAGCTATTATTTTTAATGTTTTTTACTGGAATGGGAGAGATCTTTTCTCTCCCCATTTTGAAGAGTTTGAACTCTTCCCAATTATCTGCAGAAGAGATCATGGTGATCTTGGTGTTACTGTAACCAGGCAGCAGTCCGTCTTCTCTGCTTAGAGTGCTGGCCCTGTGACTGGATAAGCGGTAGGGGATAGATGGATGGAATTCAAGGGTTTAAATTCCACAAGGTGCTTGTCATGCACTAGGTTATACCAAAAAAATGTTGTAGTGCAACAACTGTTATCCCTTGTATCGCGCCATTTAGCCTATTCCATTAACTTTTAAAGAAAATTTCACAGAATATAAATTGTTTAAATGGGAGACTCAGACTTGAACTTTCCGAGTTCCTTTTCTAAGTTTTAAGTAGTATAGTATTTAATAATGAACATGAACTTGTTTTCCTTGCATTATCCAGTCCAAAAACACATCTTTGTCTTTTTGGACAGTTGTCATTTCCTGTAAATAAATACTATAAGTGATATTTTGATTTTGAATTTTGGTGAGTTATTTTCAGTAGGTTAGAGAATAAATCAAATGGTTCCTTTAACTCAAGCACACACATATAAATAGTAAAACAGAAAAAGTGATGATTTTATAGTAATTCCAATAGTGATATGCATAGTTGCCGGTGCTCATAAGTCCCTTACCCATACACTCTCTATTACAATGTCACAAAGCGCATCAATTGTGATGCGCTTTGTGAACAGAAGGGTAAAGAATAACATACTGAGGCAGGCCAAAAAGCTAAAGGATACTCAAGTTTACCTAAATGAACATCTGACAAAAAAAACCCCCGCTGAATTAGCACGACAGGCACGGATGCTAAAAAAACAAAATAAGATACAAGCAACCTGGACAAGAAATTGTAGAATTTGGATTAAACTAAATGGATCACCTGAGCAAGCAAAGAGTGTAATGATCAGAGATGCTACTGACTTAGATAAATACAGATGAACACTGATTAAGAAAATTATGAGCCAATGATGATCCATATTCATACACACGATAAGAATAGTTCTTTTGATACACCATGCCAAAGTACTTTAATAAAATAAGCAAAATAAACAAAAACTTATGACCGACTCGAATAGACATCAATTATCCCCAGTTGGAGGAAGTCATTTGACACAGAATGAGGAAACTCAAACTCTGAAAATATGCCATTATGCTGAACATAAACCACAAGAGATGGAGAATGATATTGATCCTGATAACCACTTTTTCAATAATATTCATAACCACTGTGAATATTACACTGAAAAACAATTCAAAAGTCAAGTGCAATTAGATGGTAAACTGTCAATAATACACTTCAATAGCAGAAGTCTTAACAAAAACTTTCCACAGATTCAGGACTATTTAAAACAGCTAGACAGAAAATTCACAGCTATTGCAGTCTCTGAAACCTGGCTTAATGAAGAACTGGCTCCCCTGATGGCAATAGAGGGATATCAGATGTTTTATATTAACAGATCTCAAAAAAAGGGTGGTGGTGTTGCACTGTACATTGATGACCTGTACAGGTGTAAGCTTGTAAATGAAATGTCCTTAGCACTACCAGGGATTTTGGAATGTGTTACTGTTGAGATTGACCTAGACAAAACAAAAAATCTAATCATAAGCTGCATATATAGAACACCGGGAACTTGCATTGAGACATTCAGAGATAAATTAGTCGAGCTGTACAATAATATTACTAGTAAGAAAATGGTAGCAATTTGTGGAGATTTCAATATTGATTTACTGAATCCACATCAACAAAATGTAGTTACAGAGTTCATGAACTCTATGTACAGCATGAGTCTATATCCCACAATAACACATCCCAGTAGAATCACAGTTCACTCTGCTACACTTATTGACAACCTGTTTGTCAATGTTTTCGATAAGAAAATAGAAAGTGGATTATTGATAAATGATATAAGTGACCACTTGCCAACCTTTGCACTTATCCATGGCCACACGGGGCCCAACGCAGAAAAAATTTCAAAATCGTTCAGACACAAATCACCAAATGCAATCAGTTCTCTTAAAGAGGACTTGCTGAAGCAAGACTGGACAGAAGTCTATGTATCAGATGTAAATGAAGCCTATGACACATTTATAAACATTTTAACCACTCTTTATGAAAAAAACTGCCCACTAGTAAAAAAAAAAAAGCTTAAACACAAATTTGCTGATAAGCCATGGTTAACCAAAGGACTACAAAAGGCGTGTAAAAAGAAAAATTTATTATATAAAGCTTTCCTAAAGAAAAGAACAAAAGAAGCAGAGCAGCGGTATAAAACATACAAAAATAAGTTAACATATATAATAAGATGTAGTAAAAGAGACTATTACCGTAAAGAACTGGCGAAAAACAAAGACAATATTAAAAATACATGGACAATACTCAACAGTATCCTTGGAAATAAAAGCAGAAATACAAGCTACCCAACTAATATTCCAAAAAATAATAAAACGACTCAGAGTGTGAATATAGCTTCACCTGCAGATGAATTTAATAATTTTTTTGTTGACATTGGACCTAAACTGGCCCGAGAAATACCCACTACGGTGCCTACAGGCGATACAATATGCAATAACACTGCTGTAAAAGACTCCATCTTCATAAAGAACACAGACGAAAGAGAGGTCATTGAAATTGTTAAATAGTTCAAAAGTAAAACATCTACTGACTGTGATGGTATTGACATGCTACTAGTCAAAACTGTTATCGAATGCATAGTAAAACCACTGACGTATATCTGTAACCTGTCTCTCCAATCAGGTATATTTTCCAATGCAATGAAAATAGCTTAAGTAATTCCGATATACAAGACGGGCGACAGAGGGGAACTCTCAAACTATAGACCAATTTCACTATTACCGCAATTTTCCAAGATACTTGAAAAAATATTCTATGAGAGAATTGACAACTTCATACTGAAGAATGATTTATTATGTGAGCAGCAATATGGGTTCAGACACAAGAGGACAACTGCATATGCCCTAATGGAATTTACAGAAAAAATATCAACAGCCATTGAAAATAAAGAGTATTCAGTTGGAGTATTCCTAGATCTTAAAAAAGCATTTGATACAGTAGATCATAATTTATTATTAAAGAAACTACAAAATTGTGGTATTAGAGGGGTAGCACTGTCCTGGTTAAGTAGTTACTTAAAGAATAGATATCAGTATGTATGTGTTAGCAACAAAAACTCAGAGTTGCTGAAGGTCACCTGTGGAGTCCCACAGGGTTCAGTTCTGGGACCATTATTATTCAATATGTATATAAACGATATATGTAAAGTTTCAGAAAAAATGGACTTAATATTGTTTGCCGATGACACTAATCTGCTATGCAGTGGAAACAATTTGGAACAACTTCTGGATACACTCGGAAAGGAATTAGGAAAGCTGAAACTGTGGTTTGATTCAAACAAATTAACGCTCAATTTAAGTAAGACAAAATTTATAGTCTTTAACAACCATCACAACAACCCAGTACCCAAACTCGGTGTAAATGGTGTAGAGATTGAAAGGGTATCTGAAACTAAATTCCTTGGAGTAATAATTGATAACAAACTGTGTTGGAAGTCACATATTAATTATATTAAAGGTAAAGTATCCAAATCAATTGCAATATTACACAGAGTGAAATATTTGCTGAATCAACCCACACTATACACCTTGTATCATTCATTAATACTCCCATACATGACATATTGTAATGAAGTATGGGGAAATACATATAAAACAAACATATATCCACTCTTTATGCTTCAAAAGAGAGCTATCAGAATAATAAACAAAGCAGCTTACAGGGAACCAACAAACCCACTTTTTCTTAAACAAAAAACTCTCAAGTTGAAAGATCTGGTTGACTTTAAAACCGCAATAATAATGTTCAAAGTGAAGAATTTATCACTGCCCGCAAATATCCAAAAGTTGTTCCAAACAAGGGAGAAACGATATCACTTCAGAGGAACATGTATATTTCAAAAGCCTACAGTGAGAACAACCACCAAGCAACACTGTATTTCAGTGCAAGGAGTCAGATTATGGAACGATTTTGTACCTGAACTAAGATCATGTACAACGCTTGGACAATTTAAACAAAAACTAAAGGAAGAAATACTCCAAACATATTTACAAGACGACATGTAAACTCACATAAGGATTGACATATCCAGCCTGTGTTGTGTTGTAGCTTAGTTTTTTTTTTTTTTTTTTTTTTTTTTTTCTGTGACATTTTGTCTTAGATTTGTTTTGAATAGTAACCGCTTAACTTAGCTTAGCTTAGTTTTCTTTTTTTTTTTTTTTTCTCTCAGTCACATTTTGTCTTAGCTTTGTTTTAAATTGTAATCGCTCTTGTCTTGTTTTCTCTTTTTTCTCTTTTGAATTCTTGGATGGAATATGGGTGGGCAATATAAGCTGCGGCTTCAGCCATCACCCATTTCGGATAACTCACGTGGAATTGTATAGTAGAAGGAGTCTTTGTCTAATTTGACCTTGTTGTTATATTATACAGTTTCTTTTAACCTGTACTGTACTATCTGAAATAAATAAATTCATTCATTCATTCATTCATTCAAATTCATTCATTCATTCATTCATGTCAACTTTCAAACAGATTCTCATGTATTTATTTATAAGACAATAAACCAACCAAGTTATCATTTTAACACCAACA
Organism: Pholidichthys leucotaenia; assembly: GCA_020510985.1. NCBI lineage: Eukaryota > Metazoa > Chordata > Actinopteri > Cichliformes > Pholidichthyidae > Pholidichthys > Pholidichthys leucotaenia. The sequence goes on along the minus strand of CM035840.1, from coordinate 58,737,378 downwards.
GAATCAAATATAGTCAGAGAGCCCAACATTGGAACTCCTTTCTTCTGTTTGTATATATATTTTTTGTAATCTTTCAATCTGTCAGAACTTTGTCGTTTTGTCACGAACAGCACAAAGATAGAAAAAGGTGTTAAAAGCACATACTCCTTCATTAAGAGTGACTTTTCTATTTAAAAGAGAACAATAATATGGAAAAGTAACATTAAAAAGACATCTGTTTGATCATTAACAGCCTCAGTTAAATCATATGTATAAGCAACATTTTCATCATCGCCTCATTTGTGCTTTGAATCATCCCATATAAACTGTATTTTAAAACTATCATTGAGTATTATTTAACCCCTTGCACTCCGGTCAATTTCCCTAAAAACGCCAAAAAATAACGTGCCCAAAGTAAATCGAAAGCTGTTCTTCAACCCTTTGCAGCATCTTCATGGGGTTGGTCTCATTTAAAAGAAAACACTTTGAATTTTTTGGCAAAATAGTCATAATCTCTCTAAGTGCTCTGGCCACTGAGTTACAGTCATCTAAACATAGTGAACATGAAGAAAATAAATTTGGCCTGGGTGTTTTTTCGGATACAAATGCTTGCAAATAACACACAGCTTCAGATCCGGGCTGGAAAATGCAACAGAAATGTAGAACCAAGTGTTATCCAGCTGAGGTCCAAATTTTGTAACAATGCCACAAAAAATGAATATATTACACAGCTTTTTCCTCAGGTAGTTCCCAGGCGTTTTTGAACTGTGCCAAATTTTGGAAAAACGTCTGTAACTTTAGAATGATTCAATATAGAAGCTTCATCTTGGGCTCTAATGAAAGGTGACACTCAGGGCTGTGTGTGTGTGTGTGTGTGGGGGGGGGGGGTTGTCCCTCCCCGCCTCGCTACAGAGGACGGACATCGCCCGTTGCGCCACGGTCCGTCATGCAGCGATGATACACAGCTGTAATTTACCGATCGGTCAAAGGTCATTTTGATTACAATTTTCAGGGATAAAGAATAATTTAACTTAGAACAGTTACCTCTTCACAGCAGAAGCGGAGCTGGCGAACTTCTTCCTCATTGTCAGACGAACGCGACACTGGTCTCGCGACCCGATCAAAACATAATTCCATTATTGCGGTTTTGCGCTTCCATGATTGCGGTTTTTGGCGACCGATTTTTCAAAACAAATAACAATAGTAATTAAAAATAGACTGGCGAACACGTGTGTGTCACTCAGCCTTCGTCGTCGGCCTCCGTCAGTCTATGATGACCATGGAAGAGAATCCTAAATGTCTACTCTGCTGGGACAGCACCTCCTGTGGCCGAACATGCCGATGCATGTTGCACACATGCATCACATGCACACATGCATGTTGCACACACACAGGTTGCACTTGTGGATGGTCTCCGTGCTGCTGGGTCTGTGGGGTTCTTCCTGCGGGTCCTTTTTTCATCTGCTGCAGCAGTCTCTCTTCACCCAGCCTTACACAAAAAAGCTCGCAAACTTCTGTGCTTCAATTGGCTCGCTGCATTCACAGCGTTGGTAGGCTGGTCCTTCTTGCTAGGTTTTCAGTCATTGGTTCTTCAAGGTTTCAGAAACCCAATTCAAGGCTCTTATTAGTCGAATGAGAGGTCAATCATATCTGATCTGTTCGCGGCTGTGTCTGTAGTGGAAGAACTTTTTTTTTTTTTTCAGTGCGTGCTTGGAGGCAGCGCCCTCGTGCGTCCTAGAGCGCACGAGAGCGCCCTTGTGCGCTCTGGGACGCAGAGACTTGCCCGCCCGCGGTACAACGGAGTGCAAGAGGTTAATGACAACATTATTCCATAATCTTCAGTTTAATTTGTCATATTGATGATGATTGCAGAAATGGATATGTGTGCACTTTTACTTAACACTTTTGGCTCCCCGGTGTGGCCACTGCGGGTAGAGAAGTGGAGGCGAGCAGAGGCGAGGTGACGTCAGCCACTGGAGTCTCATGGGGTGGGATAGGCCAGAGCAGCAGAAGAGCACGGAGGAGGAGGAGGAGCCGAAGCATGGCCTCCTGCCCTCACACAAAGCAAATTGACAAAAAAATAATTATTGGCACTATATTGCTTGACTTTAGTGCTGCGTTTGATCTTATAGATCATAAGCATTTGTTAATTAAATTAGCTGCTTATGGTTTTAAAACATCAGCCATTGAATGGATGAGAAGTTACTTAACCTGTTGCACTTCGGTGTACCGCGGGCGGGCACGTCTCTGCGTCCTAGAGCGTACGAGGGCGCACTAGTACGCACACTGTGCGTCCTAGGGCGCACTGAAGAAAAAAAAAAAAGCTGCATTTCCTTTCTTCCACTACAGACACAGCCGCGAACAGAAAGCCAAAGGAGTGCTTTGATTGGTTTAGATGTGATTGACCTCTCATTTGACTAATAAGAGCCTTGAATTGGGTTTCTGAAACCTTGAAGAACCAATGACTGAAAACCTTGCAAGAATGACCCGCCTACCAACGGCTGCGAATACAGTCAGCTAATAGAAGCACAGAAGTTCGAAAGCTGTTTTGTGTAAGGCTGGGTGACACACAGGCGTTCGCCAGTCTTTTTTTCTTACTACTGTTCTTATTTGTTTTGAAAAATCGTTCGCCAAAACCGCAATCATGGAAGCGCAAAACTGCAATAATGGAATTATGGTTTGACCGGGTCGCGTGACCAGAACCACGAGTCCGTAACAAGCGGACCAGCTTCATGTTCGTCTGACAATGAGGAAGAGAAGATCGCCAGCTACGCTGCTGTTGTGGACAGGTAAGTGTTATAAGCTAAATTCTTCTTTATCCCTGAAAATTGTAATCCAAATGACTTTTGACTGATCCGGGTCCGTCATGTTGCGAACGGCCCCCCCGTCATGTTGTGAACGCCCCCCCCTCCCCGCTACTCTTCTGTAGCGGATTGCAGATATATTGCAGCTATTTTAGTCCAAGTGTGCGTAGTAGACCGTGGTGCACAGAGCGTGTACCGCGGTGCATGGACTGGACACGGTTCGTGCACCGCGTCCGGACCGTGACACCCCCCCCCCCCCCGCTACTGTTCTGTAGTGGATTGCAGATATTATTGCAGATATTTTAGTCCAACTGTGCGTATTAGACCGCGGCGCACAGAGCGTGCACCACGGCGCACGGACTGGACACGGTTCATGCGCCGCGTCCGGACCGTGAAGCCCCCCCCCCCCCCCCCGCTACTGTTCTGTAGCGGATTGCAGATATTATTGCAGATATTTTAGTACAACTGTGCGTATTAGACCGCGGCGCACCGTCACCGCATTCTGTCATGTAGCGATGGGCGATGTCTGTCCTCTGTAGCGGGGGAGGGGGGAGTTGTTATCTTCTACATTACAAATATTCTAGTATAATTTTTATTAAAAAAAGCCACACATTTTTTACGTGGCATTCTTCTTTGTGTGTGGGGGCTTGTTTGTTCATTCATTCATTCATGAATGAATAAACAACCCCCCTCCCCCCACACACACAGCCCTTCACCTTTCATTAGAGCCCAAGATGAAGCTTCTATATTGAATCATTCAAAAGTTAGACGTTTTTCCAAACTGTGCCATTTGGCACAATTTGGCACAGTTCAAAAACGCCTGGGAACTACCTGAGGAAAAAGCTGTGTAATATATTCATTTTTCGTGGTATTGTTACAAAATTTTGACCTCAGCTGGATAACACTTGGTTCTACATTTCTGTTGCATTTTCCAGCCCGGATCTGAAGCTGTGTGTTATTTGCAAGCATTTGTATCCAAAAAAACCCCACCCAGGCGAAATTTATTTTCTTCAAGTTCAGTATGTTTAGATGACTGTTACTCAGTGGCAGGAGCACTTAGAGAAATTATGACTATTTTGCCAAAAAATTCAAAGAGTTTTCTTTTAAAAGAGACCAACCCCATGAAGATGCTGCAAAGGGTTGAAGAACAGCTTTTGATTTACTTTGGGTATGTTATTTTTTGGCGTTTTTAGGGAAATTGACCAGAGTGCAAGGGGTTAACTAACAGAAAACAATGTGTTCTGTTTAATGGTGCCTTGTCAGATATTAAAACTCTACAGTGTGGTATACCACAGGGTAGCTGTTTGGGGCCCTTGTTATATTCTATATTTACAAATGATTTACCATGCATGTTAAAAAGCTCATCCATTGTTATGTATGCAGATGCTACTACTATTTACATACCTGCAAGCAATATTGAAGAAATGCAAAAAATGCTACAGGAAGAGCTGATGTTGATCTCTCATTGGGTTGTTGAGAACAAACTAAAACTGAATTTGGAAAAAACTAAAACCCTCTTGCTTGGTTCCAGGTATGCCCTTAGAGCAGATGAGGAACTGTGTATTTCCATAGAAGGTGTACCTATTAAACAAGTTAAAGAAATTAAATTGCGAGGAGTTACAGTTGATGGAGCATTGTCATGGTCAACCCATATTAATAACACTGTTGCTAAAATGAGTAAAGGGATTTCTTTAATTAGGTGATGTGCTACCCTGTTTACAGAAAGAACAATAAAACAAGTATTACAGTCTTTGGTCCTTTCCTATCAGGACTATTGTTCAGCTATTTGGTCTAATGCCACAAGACAATATCTTAATAAAATCCAGCTCACTCAAAACAGAGCTGCTCGCCTAGCGCTCAGATGGCCATTATGAGATAGTGTTAAGGAAATGCATGCTAGACTATTATGGTAGACTGTGGATGAAAGGTTGACATAGTTTGGTTCAGTTCCTAAGAAATATTGTTGTCTTTAGAAGACCTTTATATTTTGTATTCACAGTTGATGTATACAAATGATAGACATAATCATAATACCAGACAATGTGTAATGCGATGATTTACTTTACCACTACCAAAAACAAATGCTTTAAAGAAAACTGTGATGTATAGGGCTGTATCACATTCGAACAGACTTTCATCCTGTTTAATTCAGAACAGAAATGGGAAAAGTTTCAAAAAGAAACTAAGAATGTTGCTTATGAGGAAAGAATTATGATGTTAATTGTTTATGGGTCATGTCTATTGGAATTGTTAATTTTATGGTTTGGTATAGAACTTAATTAGTCTGTAATGTTATTTCTTTTTTTTTTTTTTTTTTTGCTGTAAATTGTAAACAGCACTATTGTATCAATGTATTAACCCCTTGCACTCTGGTCAATTTCCCTAAAAACACCAAAAAATAACGTACCCAAAGTAAATCAAAAGCTGTTCTTCAACCCTTTGCAGCATCTTCATGGGGTTGGTCTCATTTAAAAGAAAACACTTTGAATTTTTTGGCAAAACAGACATAATCTCTCTAAGTGCTCCTGCCACTGAGTAACAGTCATCTAAACATACTGAACTTGAAGAAAATAAATTTTGCCTGGGTGTTTTTTTGGATACAAATGCTTGCAACTAACACACAGCTGTCAGATCCGGGCTGGAAAATGCAACAGAAATGTAGAACCAAGTGTTATCCAGCTGAGGTCACAATTTTGTAACAATACCACAAAAAATGAATATATTACACAGCTTTTTTCTTAGGTTGTTCCCAGGCGTTTTTGAACTGTGCCAAATTGTGCCAAATGGCACAGTTTGGAAAAATGTAACTTTTGAATGATTCAATATAGAAGCTTCATCTTGGGCTCTAATGAAAGGTGAAGGGCTGTGTGTGTGTGTGTGTGTGTGTGTGTGTGTGTGTGTGTGTGTATGTGAGGGTTGTTAATTCATTCATGAATGAATGAATGAACAAACAAGCCCCCACACACAAAGAAGCATGCCACGTAAAAAATGTGGCTTTTTTTTACAAGAAAAAATAACCTACAGTGCACTAAAAATTATACTAAAATATCTGTAATGTAGAAGATAACAACTCCCACCCACCCCCCACCCCCGCTACAGAGGACGGACATCGCCCATCGCTACATGACGGATCGCGGTGACGGTGCGCTGCGGTCTACTACGCACAGTTGTACTAAAATATCTGCAATAATATCTGCAATCCGCTACAGAAGAGTAGCGGGGGGGGGGGCGTTCACGGTCCGGACGCGGTCTTCATGTTGCGATGACGCACAGTTATAATTTACCGATCGGTCAAAAGTCATTTTGATTACAGTTTTCAGGGATAAAGAATAATTTAGCTTATAACACTTACCTGTCCAAAACAGCAGTGTCGCTGGCGAACTTCTCTTCCTCAATGTCAGACGAACATGATGCTGGTCCGCTTGTTACGGACTCGTGGTTCTGGTCACGCGACCCTGTCAAACCATAATTCCATTATTGCGGTTTTGCGCTTCCATGATTGTGGTTTTGGTGAAAGATTTTTCAAAACAAATAAGAACAGTAGTAAGAAAAAAAGACTGGCGAACGCGTGTGTGTCACCCAGCGGCTTACACAAAACAGATTTTACGCAAGGGACACACGCTTTCGAACTTCTGTGCTTCAATTGGCTCACTGTATTCGCAGCCGTTGGTAGGCGGGTCCTTCTTGCTAGGTTTTCAGTCATTGGTTCTTCAAGGTTTCAGAAATGTTAAATGAAAATAAAAATAATATAAAAGGAGTCTGGGATATATTAAACAAATTAAGGAAAAATGGAACTAAGAAAATGATATATCCAGAGTATTTTACTGATAATTGTGGTGATATTTATGATAAGAATATGGTAGTAAATAAAATGAATAAATTTTTTGTAAGTGTTGGGCCAGAGTTGGCAGCAAAGATTCCAAATCAAGGAAAAGACACTGTGAGTGAGACTTTAATTGGAAGTAACCCTCGGTCAAGTTTTCTTACAGCGGTGGATGAACTCGAGGTAAAATCTGTTGTTGAAAAGTGTAAAAATAAATTATCTACTGATTGTGATGGTATTGATATGGCACTAATAAAAAGAACTGTTGATGGTATATTAAAACCATTCACATATATTTGTAATTTATCATTTCAAACTGGTTCATTCCCGCAGAAAATGAAAATAGCAAAAGTAATTCCATTATTTAAGCAAGGAAATAAACACCAATACACAAACTACAGACCAGTATCACTTCTCCCACAATTTTCAAAAATTCTGGAAAAACTTTTCAACAACAGATTAGAAAACTTTTTAAATAAACAGGATGTGCTGAATCAGAACCAATATGGGTTTAGAGCCAAGAGTACAACATTGTTGGTGATAATGGATGCAACAGAAGAAATAATAAATGCATTAGATCAAGGAAAATATGCAATTGGTGTGTTTATAGATTTTAGAAAAGCATTTGATACAATAAATCATTCAATACTTCTTAATAAATTGCAAATGTATGGTATTAGGGGAATTGCTCTGAAATGGGTTACAAGTTATCTATCTGAGAGACAACAATTTGTGAAAATGGGAGAATATCTGTCTGGGTGTATGGGAATTGCCTGTGGGGTCCCCCAAGGATCAGTATTGGGCCCCAAATTATTTAACATATATATAAATGATATATTCCAAGTTTCTAAATTATTAAAAATAATATTATTTGCCGATGATACTAATATATTTTATTCTGGAAATAATTATAATCAACTAATCCATACTCTAAATAATGAATTAAATATGCTAAAAAAATGGATGGATTGTAATAAACTATCACTAAATATAGAGAAAACTAAGGTAATGATATTTGGTAATTGTAAAAATAAAGAAGATATACACATTCATATAGATAATGTAGTTACTGAAAAAGTTAAGGAGATCAAGTTTTTGGGTGTAGTACTGGATGATAAAATTAGTTGGAAGCCGCATGTCAAATACATACAAAATAAAGTTGCAAAAAATATTGCAATTATAAATAAAATTAAGCAGGTCCTAGATTATAAATCCCTTCATATTTTGTATTGTTCATTAGTACTTCCATACTTGACTTATTGTATAGAGGTTTGGGGTAACAGTTATAAAAGTAAACTTAATTCATTGTTAATATTACAAAAAAGGGCAGTCCGTGTTATACACAAAGTTGGGTACCTCGAACATACTAATTTATTGTTTTTACATTCGAAGTTATTGAAATTATGGGATCTGGTTCATTATTACACAGCACAAATGATGTTTAAAGTTAGTAAAAACCTCTTGCCACACAATATACAGAATCTATTCAGGGAGAGAGAAGGGAAATATAATTTACGGGGGAATACAAAATTTAAAATGCACTTAGTAAGATCTACAAGGAAGAGTTTTTGTGTGTCTGTGTGTGGGGTAAAATTGTGGAATGGGTTGGGGGAGAAACACAGGCAATGTCCAAACATCCATATATTTAAATCAACATATAAAGAAATGATTTTTGAGCAGTATGAGAATGAAGGGCAGTGATGTTACATTGTGTCTTCAGTGAGGGAAGGTTGTTGTGTGTTATGGTGATTGTGAAGGTGATGGTGTTGTTTGTGTTTGCATTGAACATGCCAGAAGTGTATGTTTATTGTTGTCGCAATATTGTTGGATATGGACTGTCATTGTTGTGTCATTTTTGTTGTATAATTTGACTATGGGTGTATTATGGTGAATGTGGTTGTGGGATAATGATGATTATGAGTAATACTGTAATTTGTTTGGTGTGGAGAAGGGGTGGGACTGTATAAGCGTTGGCTTCTTCCCACTCCTTTTGAACATTTTATTTTTGGTTTGTTTTTTTGTTGTGTTTTGAACTCTCTTCTTTCTTTCTTTAACAATGTTCAAATAAAATCAATGTCAATGTCAATGTCAAACCCAATATTAGTCGAATGAGAGGTCAATCACATCTAAACCAATCAAAGCACTCCTTTGGCTTTCTGTTCGCGGCTGTGTCTGTAGTGGAAGAACGGAAATGCAGCTTTTTTTTTTCAGTGCGCACTAGGACGCACAGTCCTAGGGTGCCCTCGTGCGCCCTGTTCCCCTTACTGTAGGTAATCTCTTAAGTTTATCATTAAGTTTTAGCCTCTCCATCCAGCGTAAGTCAGTCTGCCGCCTTTTTTCCCTCTGAAGTCTCTGTTGCCCCTCACTTTGAGAGATGATGCAACTGTGAGCCAACAAAAAATTACACTGACGCTTCAAAAAATCGAATAAAATAGCCCAATGCTCTTTACCTGCCCTCAGGCATCCCCAAAGATAAAGAGTGAAAAAAAAAAATCCCTTCCCTGCTAGCAGGCAATTTCACCCAAAATAAGGGAAAAAAACCCAAAACAAAACAAAACTCTGGCAATTGGGAATGTTGGCTCAAAAAAAGAATATTTGCCAATAGAGTAACATTAGATTGCTTGGCACACTTAATTAATATAAAGCCAGCAAAAACCCCACAAAAAATTGCAAACAAAAGAAATTACTGTCAAAGCTCCCTTGAAATAAAAGCAAGCATCTATAAACCTCATCGCTATACCCTTTATCTTGCCAAAATTACCCAGTTTAGTGTGACTTTATTAGTCTCTTCACACGCACACACACACACAAGCTCTCTCTCTCTCACCAAGGTCACCCTTGGGCAGCTGCCCTCACACACAAACAGTTGCAAGTTTCAAATCAACACACACACGTTGGTAAAACAATCTGGAAACCACTTAAAACAAGCAGATATGGCAACCCAAAGTTAGAAAACACTCCCAAAGTACTGAATAAAAAACAAATCTGGCAACCCAACATTCTCATGTCAACTTTTCTCCACTGCTCTGAGAACACATTCATTTTCTTCCCAAATTATTTACTTACAGTTAGGCCCAGAAATATTTGGACAGTGACACAAGTTTTGTTACTTTAGCTGTTTACGAAAACATATTCAGGATACAATTATATAATCAACATGGGCTTAAAGTGCAGACTCTCAGCTGTAATTTGAGAGTATTCACATCCAAATTGGAGCAAGGGTTTAGGAATTACAGCTCTTCAATACGTAGCCGCCTCTTTTTCAAGGGACCAAAAGTAATTGGACAATAGACTCAGAAGGCTGCAAAAAAAATAACAAGGCTGCATGGGCTCTTCCCTCGTTAACCGGTCATCAGTTAAGCAATTAAAAGGTCTGGAGTTGATTCCAGGTGTGGCGTTTGCATTTGGAAGCTGTTGCTGTGAACACACAACATGCGGTCAAAGGAGCTCTCAATGGAGGTGAAACAGACCATCCTGAGGCTGAAAAAAAAGAAGAAATCCATCAGAGAGATAGCAGAAATGTTAGGAGTGGCCAAATCAACAGTTTGGTACATTCTGAGAAAAAAAGAGTGCACTGGTGAGCTTGGGAACTCAAAAAGGCCTGGATGTCCATGGAAGACAACAGTGGTGGATGATCGTAGAATCCTTTCCATGGTGAAGAACAACCCCTTCACATCAATCGAATGTTGGAAGGCGAGGACTTCGATAAGGCTTCGCTTGGCTGCAGATAGGCCTTCAACGTTTAGTTGTAATATGCGAAGGGCCGATCCTACCACAAAGTGCTCTTGGGGCTGTTTGCTTTCGGCTTTAGGACTGTGACTAGGATTCTTCTTTGACTTGGCACAGAGGCGTCGTCTCTTCGAATTTAGTTTGCTGGTAGGATCATTAGCTTCCCCAGGCGAGCCCGGGTACTGGCGGAGGGCGCGACGAGAACGCTGATCCATTGCCCCCCTGTCTGGTCCAGGTCATCTTACACACACCATGTAGACACCCAGCTCAACACAACCATGAGAACTATAACTGGAACAATCCGCTCAACACCACTCCCCTGGCTCTCTGTACTGTCAAACATAGCCCCTCCACACATCCGGCGAGCAGCATTAACTCAAAGGATGCTCCAAAAAGTTAAAGATTCTCCTCACTTACCAATCCATGCAGATATCTACACTCCACCCACTGCCCGACTTTCATCCAGACGGCCGATTTGGAAAAACCCTCCCCCAGCTGACTTTACCATCCAGACAGCTTGGCAAGAGGAATGGGAGACCAAGGAGGTCCCAAACAAACAGCTGGTGATAAACCCCAACCAACAGGTCCCGGGCACCAACCTCCCAAGGAGACAGTGGTCTACACTCAATCGCTTCAGGACTGGACATGGCCCCTGCTTGGCCAGCCTTTACAGATGGGGCAGTAGCCCTAGCCCACTGTGCGCATGTGGAGAGGAGCAAACAATGGAACACATCATAGAGGCTTGCCCGCTCCAAAGACTGGAAGGAGGATTACACACCCTCCATACAGCAAACCAGGAGGCAACTGCTTGGCTTAAGGACTTTGCATTCGCTAAATAAATAAAACCCCTTCACAACATTTACTCAAGTGAAGAACACTCTCCAGGAAGTAGGTGTATCAGTATCTAAGTCTACCATAAAGAGAAGACTTCATGAGAGTAAATACAGAGGATTCACCACAAGGTGCAAACCATTAATCAGCCTCCAAAATAGAAAGGCCAGAATTGACTTTGCCAAAAATCACCTGAAGAAGACAGCCCAGTTCTGGAACAGCATTCTTTGGACAGATTAGACTAAGATTGACCTGTACTAGAATGATGGGAAGAAGAAAGTTTGGAAAAGAATTGGAACAGCTCATGATCCAAAGCACACCACATCTTCTGTAAAACATGGTGGAGGCAGTGTGATGGCATGGGCATGCATGGCTTCCAATGGCAGTGGGTCACTTGTGTTTACTGATGATGTGACAAAAGACAGAAGCAGCCGGATGAATTCTGAAGTGTATAGGGATATACTTTCTGCTCAGATTCAGCCAAATGCAGCAAAGTTGATTGAATGGCGCTTCACAGTACACATGGACAATGATCCAAAACATACTGCAAAAGCAGCCCAGGAGTTTTTTTTAAAGCAAAGAAGTGGAATATTCTGCAATGGACGAGTCAATCACCAGATCTCAACCCAATCAAACATGGATTTGACTTGCTCAAGACAAAACTTAAGACAGAAAGACCCACAAACAAGCAACAACTGAAGACACCTGCAGTAAAGGCCTAGCAAAGCATCACAAAGGAGGAAACCCAGCGTTTGGTGACGTCCATGGGTTCCAGACTTCAGGCAGTCATTGCCTGCAAAGGATTCTCAACAAAATATTGAAAAGTAACATTTTACTTAGGGTTATGTTTATTTGTCCAATTACTTTTGAGCCCCTGAAATGAGGAGCGTTTGTATCAAAATAGCTACAGTTCCTACATGTTTAATCATATATTTTTGTTCAACCCCTTGAATTAAACCTTAAAGTCTGCACTTCAATTCCGTTGTAGTTGTTTCATTTCAAATCCAATGTGGTGGCATGCAGAGCCCAAATCATGAAGATTGTGTCACTGTCCAAATATTTCTGGGCCTAACTGTATAAAGCTCCTATACGCAAATTTTACCATTCCCCGTGAGACAGCAGTCACGTTACCATCCTTTTACACTTCACAATGACCAGAAAAACAACAACAGCTTCAAACCTCCGTGGCACTTACTACTTCCGCCTTCGCAGAACCTCATTTTTCTCCTCTCTTGCCAGGACAAACCGTGAAACACAAATAAACACACAAAACAACCAAACAGACAAACAAACTGCAGTAATTTATTTATACCAGCGCTATTTAAAGGTTAACCCTTCTTATAGCGGTCCACTTTGATCAATGCTCACTACGGTGTTACTGGAGATTCTTACACTGATCCGATCAATGCTTACTACGGTGTTATTGGAGATTCTTACATTGATTTTTCCACGCGTTAACAATACCAGGTCTACTTCGTGCGATATATATAGTAATACGTATTATCCTTCGTTGCCTTTAACCAGGACCACCTGAGCTTTACCTCATCTAAAACAGAAACATTTGGACCTCTTTGTCTGAATCGAACCTGTATAGGCTTTGCGGTATCAAGCGCTCAGTGATACACACATATACGCTTATTCAATTCCACCGGGACTGGAACCCAGTGTCCATAAGCATCAAACAACACATAAATGTACTCACACCAATCCTGGCTGGGGGGTACCCCATCACCCACTCGTCCCAGCATCCCTGAACCGGGTGCCTCACTGTAACCAAAACCAATCGTTTGGGCTTGGCACCAGAGGACTTTCCTTCATCCATGCACTGCTGTGATTGGCCGGAGCTGCCAGGCAGAACGAGGTCTTGGGTCCCTGTTCGGATGCGCCAAAATGTTGGATTAATTTGTATTAAAACAAGACTGAGTCAGAAAACCAGGCAGGATTGGAAGTTATGAGTAGATTTATTTGTCTGGTCAAGAGAAAGATACAGGAAGTAGCCCCTAGAGTCCATCCATGCATCATTCTAACTTGGTCACCCATTACCCAGTCCTTTATAGCTCCCGCTGTTGGTGGAAAGCAGGAGAGAACGTCCTTGAAGTACATCTGGAGACAAAGAGGGTGTCTAGATAGTCTAATCTAAGAGCCAACACATTTTTCAATCACACAGAACCATGCATAATGAGCTCATAACAAAGATAGAAGAGCTGCATCATCATCTTTCTGCTGACACACAGTGACTCTGGGGCATATTAAAGGCCATATGAACAGTAATCACATATGAACAATAAAAATGCACAGATATAATCAAATATGGAAATATAGTTATATGAAAATATTGAGGGTAAATATGGAATTATTCTTTCACCATACATAACAGACAGTAGTGAAGATTTGATGGTAAGTTGACTTACTTTGGGGCATGATGGTGTGCGCAATCCGAGAATATCAAAATCCAGTCCATAAAGCTATTTCCAGAATCCAGAGGCAGGCAGGGGTCAGGGCACGGTAGACAAGATGCAGACTGGCAGATAAATCCAATAAAGCAGGCAATCTCAGGGTCTGGGACAGGGATGGGCAACTTTGGTGGTAGTGAGGGCCACAAAATTTTTCCTCACTTCTCGAGGGCCAGATTTACCTGTAAACCTACCGTGGGGAGTGGGGTGGGGGTATTATTTCCTGCAAAGTTAAAAAGTTTCACAATTAAAACTGAAAATGCAATTGAAAATAAAAGCTCCTCAGTGTTTTATCATATTAGAATTAAAATTACTGACAAAATTATATCTGCCCTACAATGGACTGGCAATCTGTCCAGTATGTACCCTGAGGTTCCTACTCACACATGTGGTGATTTAAAACAAAACAAACCACAATAGTGGATGTGCAATGTTTGTTAATGTTATCAATCTTTTCTTGGGGGGAGGGGGTTGTGCACTGAAGTGTTTGACAGTTCTGTTTTTATTCAGCTAAATGCACTTTGTGATGTGCAGTATATTTAATTTCAAAAGGGAAACAAATGTTAATGCTACTAACAGAGCACAATGAGGTTTTATGAACTTTAAGATATACCTGAGTAAGATGTGACCAAAATGGTCATTTACAAAATTTTATTTTTTCTCCCATTCTATTTATTTAATTGTTGTTCAAGAAGAAAAATATTTCCACTCCTTCAAGTTCTGCTCAACCCCAGCACTGTTACTGTTCATCATATTGATCTGTGTTGGTTTGAAATTTATCACATTCAACAGATCGCTGAACATGTGCGGCCCAGTTACATGTCTTGATTTCAAATTGTGGCTCAACTGATTTTGTAATTGAATAGCCCTGCAGTAGAAGATGGAAGGATTGATGGATGACTGGAAAAATTATATCATGACCTAATTTTTAAAACTCTCTCCATCAAAATGATGAGCAAAGATAAATTTCGGTTGATAATTAACAAAAGAAGCCAAGAAGAAAAGAAAATATGATGAGGCTTTGCTTGTTCATGGGTTAATTGTGGGTGTGGCGGGGCAGAGAAATAGCTGTGTGGGCTTGGTCATGTCTGGGTCCCCAAAATGGGGAATTAAAAAAAAAGTTTAAGAGCCACTGGTATAAATGAACAATTAAACAAACAAACAAAAAAAAAATCAGCAGATTACAACGACCAGTCTCTGAACTTTTATTGCTGACATGGGCTTCACCTACCAAACAAGAATAAATGCTACAACTCCTCAGCTGTACAATTTATTCTTGTTTAAGAGCAGCCTATTTTGTACATTTAGTGTTGTTTACAGTCTATTAATGTGGTCTTACCATGCAAAACACACCTGACAACACTCTGGTGCACACCGTCACTGCTGCTCCTGCTCGTGGCTCCCTCACTCTTGCTCTATCACTTGCAGAGAGTGGCACTAGGTTTTGATTAGAGCTCTCTCTGCTGGCGGACTCCAAAATTGCATTTAAGAATGCGGTTTCAAACGTGATATAAATAAATGACTGATTTTTGGAAATAGACTAGTGGGCTGCAGCGAATGAGGGGGCGGGTCACCAGTTGCCCATTCCAGGTCTAGGACAAGCAAAGATCAAAAACACAGCAAAGCAGAATAATCACATGAAGCTCACATGGTTCAGGCTGTGTACAGGTTAGCATCACCAGGCAGAGTAAAGGGAGAGCACCATATTTAAAGGAACTCGTCAGACTGACAGCAGGTGATGAGCGAGGCTGCAGGGTGTGAACCTAATTAGAGGGGGAGAGAGGCAGGAAGACGGATCACACACAGACACCATTACAGACATCCCTTGTGCAACTGCTGGTAACAATTGTGAAATTCTCTACCAAACTTATCATGGAAATAAACTGAAGGAGCACAATGTGCTTATGACATTTTTTATGACATGATTGTAGTCATTTACATTGCTTGCACTCACACCATGCTATTTTGACCAAGGTCCACTGAGTAGAGTTTTACACCTTTAAACGTATTTGTTATCTTTGTTATTGAGATTATTTAGATACAGTATGTACATATGTCTTTGATAAAAATAATAGTGAAGCGACACTGATCCCTCTTTGGGAATTGCAGTGGTAATGTTGCTGCTGATTGGTTATACTAACAAAAATATCTCACTATTTACCATTAACCTTTGGATAAATCTTGGTTGAAAAGATAATCCCTTGGTGTGCATTTCCTGGAAATGCCCCATTTCTTTCTACTTTGTTTGATCAAAGAGGGTATGTGAGGTTATGTAAACACATCCAGTCCATAAATAAACTGTTAGCAAAGTGTATAAAAAATCAGGAATACTCTGGACTATAATTTAGTGCCTTATGCCAAATTATAGATACATGACCTGTATTTGCACACTCTTTTCAAAGCCATCAAAATCTCTCCTAACTGCATTTAATGCCTTTAAGGCAGACAGACCCCTAAGGCTGAATATACAAACCCTTTTTCCAATGAAGTTGGGACGTTGTGTAAAGCAAAACAAAAAAACAGAATACAATGATTTACAAATCAACCCATATTCAATTAAATACACACAAAGACACAATATTTAATATTCAAACTGATAAATTTTAATGTTTTTTGTTTTGTTTTTGCAAATATTCACTCGTTTTGATTTTGATGCCTGCAACATGTCCCAAAAAGCTGGGGCAGGGCAACAAAAGACTGGGGAAGTTGAGGAATGCTTAAAAAAACAAACAAAAAAAAACTTTTTACAACATCCCACAGGTGAACACTGGAAACAGATGAGTGTCTTGATTGGGTATAAAAGGAACATCCCCAGAAGGCTCAGTTGTTCACAACCAAGGATGGGGTGACAGTCCAACAGTATAAGAACAACATTTCTCGATATACAGTTGAAAGGAATTTAAGGATTTCATCATCTTACAGTCCATAATGCCAAAAAAGATTCAGAGAATCTGGAAAAATTTCTGCACATAAGTGGAATGGCCAAAAACCAGAATTGAATGTCCGTGACCTTCGATCCCTCAGGCCGCACTGCATTAAAAACTAACCTCTTTCTGTAAAGAATATTACCACATTGGCCCAGGAATACTTCAGAAAACCATTGCCAGTGAACACATTATGTCACTACATCTACAAGTGCAAGTTAAAACTCTACCATGCAAAGCCTAAACCAAATATCAACAGCACCCAGAAATGCCCCTGGTTGCTCTGGGCCTGAGCTCATCTGAGATGGACTGACGCAATGTGGAAAAGTGTGCTGTTGTGTGATGAGTCCACATTTCAACTTGTTTTAGGAAATCATGAACGTTGTGTTGTCCGGGTTAAAGAAGAAAAGGACCATCCAGATTGTTATCAGCGTTAAGTTCAAAAGCCAGCATCTGTGATGGTATGGGGTGTGTTGGTGCCCATTACATGGGTAACTTGCACAGCTGTGAAGGCACCATTAATGCTGAATGGTACATACAGGTTTTAGAGCAACATATGCTGCCATCCAAGCAATATCTTTTTCAGGGACATCCCTACTTATTTCAGTAAGACAATGCCAAGCCACATTCTGCACATGTTACAGCAGTGTGGTTTTATAGTAAAAGAGTACTAGAGACAGTTACTAGACTGACCAGTCCAGACCTGTCTCCCATTGAAAATACGTGGTGCATTATGAAGTACAAAATATGACAATGGAGACCCCAGACTGTTGAGCAACTGAAGTCATACATCAAGTAAGAATGGGAAAGAATTCCACCTACAAAGGTTCAATAGTTAGCGTCCTCAGTTCTTAAATGCTTATTGAGTGTTGTTAAAAGGAAATGTGATGTAACACAGTGGTAAACAAGTCTCTGTCCCAGCTTTTATTGGAACGTGTTGCAGGCATCAAAATCAAAATGAGTGAATATTTGCAAAAAAAAAAAAAGTAAAATTTATCAGTTTAAACAATAAATATCTTGTCATTGTAGTGTATTCAACTGAATATAGGTTGAAAAGTTTTTGTGCATCACTGTATTCTGTTTTTATTTACATTTTACACAACATCCCAACTTCTTTGGAATTGGTATTGTGGAGATTGTGTGGAAAGACGAGGCTGAGTTTATTACTCAAAATCAGTTTTTATTCACAACCACATTCTCCAACATCCAAAAACAGATAAGAGGAGGAGCTGCCCCCACAGCTGCCCTCTTTATACCCCAGGACATCAAAGCAAACAGTCGCACTGTCTTTACATCCCAAAACACAATGCACCCCCCCTTCAGGTCTTCTGTCTCCACCTGAAGTCCTGGTGGTCAGGAAATCCTTCATGGCCGTCTCTCTGCATACAAAAGGCCAGACTTCGCATCCTCCTGCTACCCTTAGGAGGTCCAGACCTTTTGTTCCTCTGAGACGTGCAGTAAACAATAAGCATACAGTAACAAGCATGTGAAGCATATGGAAACTGCATATGTGCCCACATGACCCCCCCCAAACGTCTAAGATGGAACAACATCACCACAGATTGCATGTCATAATAAAATCCCTAAACATCAGTCCAAGTGCCGCTTAGGTCTCAACCTCCTCCCATATCTGCTGTAAGCAGGCTGTACCCTTTCCACGGCTTTTTCCAGCTGTGGATCTGCTGCCTGGGGATGAGAACTGTTAGTCAACCTCTGTGGGTGCTCTGGGAAATGCTCTCTAGGGGGTCTGCCACGCCGAGGAGGAACTTCGTCAGCTAACACAAAAGCGGGTTTGAGCCTGTTAACGCCAATCCTTTCTTTTCTGCCCCCCAAATCTAGCAAAAAATGCTTATCCCCTGTTTCCAGCACTCTATATGGTCCGTCATAAGGTGGGCGCAAGGGCGGACGATGGGCATTGTGTCTGACAAAAACAAACTCCACATTTTTTAAAGCCTTAGGCACAAAAACGCGGAAAACTGTGGTGAACGGGGCCCGGTAGCGTGCTCGGGCCCGTGCTATTCTGTAACCGCTGAACTGGGGAGCACTCTGGCGCAGGATTATCTGGGAGAAATTCCCCGGGCAGCCGAAGTGGCTGTGCGAACACTAGCTCAGCTGGGGAGGCTTCTAAATCCTCCTTAGGTGCAGAACGCAACCCCAATAAAACCCATGGTAGCTTGTCCACCCAATTTGTATCCGTAAGCGACGCTCTGAGGGCCGCCTTCAATGACCTGTGAAAACGTTCGCACAACCCGTTAGCCTGCGGGTTGCACATGGTCGTGCGGTGGATCGTTGCCCCTAGGCTGCGGGACATCGCTGACCAAAGTTCGGAAACAAATTGCGGGCCTCTGACAGACGTAATGTCTGCCGGGACTCCAAAACGCGCTACCCATGCAGTTAAAAATGCGCGCGCCACCTCCTCAGCTGTGGTTGACGACAGCAGGACCACTTCTGGCCAGCGCGTAGTGCGGTCAACCATTGTCAGAAGGTGTGTGCACCCTTGTGAGGGCGGGAGGGGGCCTACGAGGTCCACGTGGACATGATCAAACCTTTTAGCCGGGATGTGAAACGGCTCCAAGGGAGCTCTCGTGTGTCTATGAACCTTGGCCCGCTGGCAGGCTGTGCAGGCTGCCGCCCACTCTCTAACTTGTTTGCGCAGGCTCAGCCACACAAATTTCTCTCCTACCATTTTGACCGACGCGCACGCTCCCGGGTGCACCAGAGAGTGGATCGAGTCAAAAACGCGGCGGCGCCACGCGGCTGGAACCACCGGACGCAGCCGCCCAGTGGAGACATCGCAGATTAGGGGGGGCATACCGTCTTGCAGCACCCTGCTCTCCAGCCTTAACCCTGTTGGTCCAGACTGGAGCGCACGCACATCCGCGTCGCTACCCTGCTCTGCGGCCATGGCTGCGTAATCTATCCCCATGCGGACTGGGGCCGCGCACACTTCCGCGCCGCTAACCTGCTCCGCGGCCATGGCTGCAGGATCCACCTCCGCGCGGGCGGGAGCCCCCACGGCGCGCGAGAGGCAGTCCGCCACTACATTAAGTTTACCCGCCACATGCTGGATATCGGTAGTAAACTCCGAAATCGCGGCCAGCTGCCTCTGCTGCCGGCCCGACCAAGGTTCTGAAATCTTGGCCATCGCAAAAGTCAGCGGCTTGTGGTCCACAAACGCGGTGAAACGGCGTCCTTCCAGCCAGAACTGGAAGTGGCGAATGGTCAAGTGGAGAGCTAACAACTCCCTGTCGAATGCGCTGTATTTTCGTTCGCTGTCGCGCAGGGTCTTACTGAAAAAGGCGAGCAGCTGCCAGGCTCCAGCTACAAAATGTTCCACGACCGCCCCTATGGCCACATCTCATGCGTCAGTAGTGAGTGCCATGCGGGCCGCTGGGACTGGATGTGCCAACAACGCAGCGTTTGCCAGGGCTGTTTTGGCTTCGGAAAATGCGCGCTCTCGCTCAGGAGACCATTCAACTTTATTTGTGGGTTTTTGTTTTTTCAGTGCAGCATACAATGGTTGCATGAGCTGCGCTGCGTGGGGGAGGAAACGGTTATAAAAATTTACCATTCCCAAAAACTCCTGTAACGCTTTGATCGTTTGTGGCTGGGGAAAATTTGTTACTGCGCGCACTTTGTCAGGCAGAGGGACCGCTCCCTCTGGGGAGAAGCGATGGCCCAAAAAATCAATCTGCGTCACCCCGAAATTGACACTTCACCGGGTTAATTATTAACCCGTGCTCTGCCAACCTCCGGAAAACTGCCGTGAGGTGGTTTTCGTGTTCGTCCTCGGACGCGCTGGCTACCAATATGTCGTCCAGGTAGACGAACACGAAAGGGAGATCACGCAGAACCGCGTCCATCATGCGTTGGAACGTCTGCGCAGCGCCCTTAAGCCCATATGGCATGCGCAAAAACTCGAAAAGCCCGAAGGGAGTTATTACCGCTGTCTTGGGTATGTCCTCAGCGCGCACTGGGACCTGGTGGTAACCGCGTACCAAGTCTATTTTAGAAAAAACGCGCGCCCCCGCCAAATGAACTGAAAAATCTTGGATGTGCGGGATCGGGTAGCGGTCGTGCGCTGTAGCGTTGTTCAGCTTGCAGAAATCACCACAAGGCCGCCACGAGCCATCAGCTTTCGGGACCATGTGAAGCAGTGAAGCCCATGGGCTCTTCGAACGCCTGATGATGCCCAACCTCTCCAGGTTGGCAAACTCCTCGCGCGCTATGGTCAGTTTAGCTGAATCCAAGCGCCGAGCTTTTGCGAAAACGGGCGGTCCGGTGGTAGTAATAAAATGTTCCACCCCGTGTTTAGCCACTGTTGCCGAAAATGTTGGGACCGTGAGTGCTGGGAACTGAGTGAGGAGTGTGTGGAACTTACCACCTGCAGCTGTGACGTTGGCTTGTGCTGTTGGCGGGGCCACTCGAGCTGTACAGGGAATAGAAGAAAAAGAGAGTGCATTAACCAGGCGTCTGCTAGCAAGATCGACCAACAAACTATGTGAGCACAAAAAGTCAGCCCCTAACATGTTGAAATTGACTGCCGCTATGACGAAAGTCCATTCAAAAGTGCGGCCGTGTAAAGACAGAAGCAGAGTCCTCTCACCGAAGGTCTTAATCGCCGAGCCGTTCGCTGCTGACACCCGGGGACTGCTGGAAGGCGCCAGTCGGTCAGTGTAGGAAGGTGTGATGAAACTCAGCTGGGAGCCCGTGTCTACGAGGAAGTGCCTCCCCGAGTGCGCATCCCTCAAGTAGAGCAGCTTGTTCTCCTCTCCGAGGGCTGCAGCCGCTACGACCCCCGGTCTTGGCGTTTCCCGAGCGCTTGAAGTAGCACGGTGGAATGCACTTGCGTGCCCTCTCTGTGAAACGGCGATGGTAGAAGCAAAGGACATCGTCTGCTCCGTGTTTCCCGGCCCTTGCCGCCGCCGTCGTCGGTGAGTCTGGTGCTGCAGCCTCTGGCCCCCTGCCGTCTCCGGACATTGCACCTGGCTCTGCTGCCGCAGCCGCAGCCGCGCATCGTTTACTGGCGTCGACGAGTCACTGTGCCTCCTGGCCCAGCTCGTGGTAGTCTTGTTGGGCCAGCAGTGGTGAACTGGCCAGGGTCACTCTCACCTCTGACGGTAGGGTTCTGAGGAAGAGGTGGGTGAAGATGAAGTTATCATCTTCGGAGTCTCTCAAACTCAACATCTTCCCCATCATGTCTGCAGGTCTGTCGCCCTCAAATTCAGTCAGCGTCAGGAGCCTCTCTGCTCGCTCCTGCACCGAGGGAGTGAAATGGCGAATGAGTGCAGCCTTCAACTTGCTGTATTTGTCGCTGTCCGGTGGGTGGTTGATCAGGCTCTCCACTCGCTGGGCTGTGTGGTTGTCCAGCTTTGCAACCACATAGTAGAACTTTGTGGTGTCTACCGAAATCCTCCGGAGGTGGAACTGTGCCTCGACTGCGTTAAACCAGGAGTGCGGATTGTTCGGCCAGAAGTCCGGCAGGTGGACTGTGGCTGCACTCGTTCGGCTGGCTCCTGGCGAGTCTGGCTCGGGAGATTCGTCTCCGCTCATGATACGTCGTAGAGTCACCAGTGTGGAGATTGTGTGGAAAGACGAGGCTGAGTTTATTACTCAAAATCAGTTTTTATTCACAACCACATTCTCCAACATCCAAAAACAGATAAGAGGAGGAGCTGCCCTCTTTATACCCCAGGACATCAAAGCAAACAGTCGCATTGTCTTTACATCCCAAAACACAATGCACCCCCCTTCAGGTCTTCTGTCTCCACCTGAAGTCCTGGTGGTCAGGAAATCCTTCATGGCCGTCTCTCTGCATACAAAAGGCCAGACTTTGCATCCTCCTGCTACCCTTAGGAGGTCCAGACCTTTTGTTCCTCTGAGACGTGCAGTAAACAATAAGCATACAGTAACAAGCATGTGAAGCATATGGAAACCGCATATGTGCCCACAGTATCATAAATTGCCCCTCGGGACAGAGAGGCGAGACCCATGCGCAGGACTGCAGTTTGGGAATTTATTACAAAAAACAAATACAACAACAAACCCGTGCTCAAAATTAAATCCAACAGATAAACAAAGAAAACTTACTATATCACACCAGAAGAAGGGCTGGTTCTGGTGGAGATGAAGGTGAAGAACATAAGACTCCGGCAAGGAGGAATAAACATAACAGCCCTTAAATATGGTTAAACACAAATGAAACAAATGATGACAGGTGTGACTCACAAGAGCAGGCTGGGGAGACAATGACAATCAGCTGTGAGTCTTGGAGCTGACAGTTTGACAGGAGCACTGCCCACCACCAGGGAAAAACCCCAAAGTGCTCCTGACAACTGCAGCTCCTAAGGGAGAAAGAAAAAATAAAGTGGAAGCAAATAAGAACAAAACTGCACTGAATGATAACAGGAGGATATATCATATAAAGAAACATTATTGAATATGTGAAAACAAACTAAAAACATAACAGGCATAGAATTCCAAAAAACAACATTATACCAATAAGGAAAAACCAAAAGGCAAAGAACTCAGAATACATTATACAAATAAGAAAAGCAAAGAAACATAACACGGTGAAATCCCCCCGTGCACAGATCGTGACAACTGGGGTTTGTAGAAGCATCTAACAAGAGTATTACTGTTGTGACAGCTGCACAGATACTGGGAGTATAAACAAACGCCACACAATTTAAATCTCATACAAACAGACATTTGGGCTGGAAGCCTTCTGTGACGCAACAGAGCTAACCCCTCCAGCATGATGCCATCAAATGAGACACTGTAGCACATCAGATTTTACTACTGTACATGTCATGCTGCACCTCTGGTAAGACAGGAGGAAAAGACTCAGATGTGCAAGGCAGAACTCCAGTGTCACATGTTGAATTAACGCTGAAAACTTAAAAACACGAACAAACAAAATACAGCACATGGGCTGGAAAATAACTCAGGACACAATTACAGAATAAACTTACAGGTGCACTTGGGATACAGGGTTATCAGCAGGGATTATTAGACGACGACAACACACCAGACAGACACTGAACACTCACATACAGTGGTGTGAAAAAGTGTTTGCCCCCTTCCTAATTTCTCTTTTTTTTTAATGTTTGTCACATTTAAATGTTTCAGATCATCAAACAAATTTAAATATTAGACAAAGATGACACAAGTAAACACAAAATGCAGTTTTTAAATGAAGGCATTTATTATTAAGGGTAAAAAAAAAATCCAAGCCTACATGGCCCTGTGTGAAAAAGTGATTGCCACCCTTAGCAGCAACAACTGCAATCAAGCATTTGCAATAACTAGCAATGAGTCTTTTATAGTGTTGTGGAGGAATTCTGCCCCCCCCCTCCACACCACCACCACCGTTAAAACATAAATTAACTGTGGTTTATCACATTTTTGGAAAGCTGAGTTCAGTTTCTCTAGCAACACCCAGGCCTGTTTACTGCCACACTTGTTCTCAATCAAGAGATCACTTAAAAAGGACCTGCCTGATTAAGTGAAATAGACCAAAAGATCCTCAAAGCTAGACATCATGCTGAGATCCAAAGAAATTTAGGAACAAATGAGAAACAAAGTAATTGAGATCTATCATTCTGGAAAACATTATAAAGCCATTTCTAAAGCTTTGAGACTCTAGTGAACTATAGTGGGAGCCATTACCCACAAATGGCGAAAACATGGAACAGTGGTGAACCTTCCCAGGAGTGGCCGGCAGACCAAAATTACCCCGAGAGCGTAGCGACGATTCATCCAAGAGGTCACAAAAGACCCCACAACAACATCCAAAGAACTGCAGGCCTCACTTGCCTCAGTTAAGGCCAGTGTTCATGACCCCACCATAAGAAAGAAACAGGCAAAAATGGCCCGCATGGCAGAGTTCCACGACGAAAACCACTGCTGAGCAAAAAGAACATAAAGACTCATCTCAGTTTTGCCAGAAAACATCTTGATGATCCCCAAGACTTTTGGGAAAATACTCTGTGGACTGACGAGACAAAAGCTGAACTTTTTGGAAGGTGTGTGTTCCTTTACATCAGGCGTAAAAGTAACACAGTTCAGAAAAGGAACATCATACCAACAGTAAAATATGGTGGTGGTAGTGTAATGGTCTGGGGCTGTTTTGCTGCTTCAGGACCTGGAAGACTTGCTGTGGTAAATGGAACCATGAATTCTGCTGTCTATCAAAAAATCTTGAAGGAGAATGTCCTGCCATCTGTTTGTGACCTGAAGCACACTTGTGTTCTGCAGCAAGACAATGAACCCAAAACACACCAGCAAGTCCGACTTTGAAAGACTTAAGAAAAACAAAACAAAGACTTTGGAGTGGCCTAGTCAAAGTCCTGACCTGAATCCAATTGAGATGCTGTGTTATGACCTTAAAAAGGCAGTCCATACTCGAAAACCCTCCATTGTGGCTGAATTACAACAATTCTGCAAAGATGAGTGGGCCAAAATTCCTCCACAGCACTGTAAAAGACTCATTGTTAGTTATTGCAAACGCTTGATTGCAGTTGTTGCTGCTAAGGGTGGCCCAACCAGTTATTAGGTTTATGGGGGCAATCACTTTTTCACACAGAGCCACGTAGGTTTGGATTTTTTTCCCCTTAATAATAAACACCTTCATTTAAAAACTGCATTTTGTGTTTACTTGTGTGATCTTTGTCTAATATTTAAATTTGTTTGATGATCTGAAAAATTTGTGTGACATACAAAAAATGAGAAATCAGGAAGGGGCAAACACTTTTTCACACCAAAGCAGGGAAGTGGCTACGGGCGAGGAGCACAGGATGGGCAGGGCTTTGCAGACAAATAGACAGGGGATGCACATGAAACAGGACAACAATATGGGAGTAATACAGAGAGGGCAGTGGCTATGGGTATGGAAATATGAGAAGCTGGAACAGTAGGCGAACAGGTACACACAACACCTCAGGACCAGACATGGGATGACACAGAAGACAATGACAGAGGGCTCAGGGGAACACAGGGGGGCAATAAATGCAAATAATAATCATACATGATCACAGAAAAATCAATCATCATCATCATCATAGCAGTCTGTCAGGGGCGACAATGACTTTCATTTAGGTCTGATCAGATTCCTCCATGCAGCTCTGTCCTTCGCCTTCAGCTGCCAGGAACTCCTGACCTTGTTAACCCGGGCGACATCTGAGCCGGTATGAGTTGCTCTCTGACTGACCATTTCATGAAGCTGCTTGCAAAGTATTTGAGTACTGCTAGCTTTTGCGGGACTAGTGGCACATTCTTGGCAGATAGAGGTATTATCAGTGGCAAAGACAGGCCAAGACAAACTGACTCCAGTATCTGTTGCAGTGACTGACCAGATGATAGGTTTGTTTATCTCTGCTCTTTGTGTAGTGTATGTCACGATGCACTGACTGGCAAAAGTGCACCACAGACCTTGTGACAGTTGTGCTTATCTGTCAGGATGTCCACATGAACATAAAATGTGGACTTGATCCTATGATCAAGCCCAGATTATGACATCCCCTCCCCCCAAGGGTGGATTCTAGACACCCTTCAAAGAAAAACCAAGAAATACCTCAATAGAGTGGGAAGAGGGGAACATAGGCACAGCAGGGCAAAACGAGAACACAAACAAGAAAAGAAAATGCTCATCAGGTGGTCGGCCAAATTCCCTTGACCACTGGACTGAAGGACATGACACGTTGGGTTGTCTACCAAAGTCCAAGGGCCACCGTACGGATGAACACAGTGCATCGGGAGGCCTACCAAAGTCCCATGGTCACCAGATGGATGAGCAGGATGCATCAGATGGCCTACCAACATCCAAGGGCCACCAGATGGGTAAGCATGGAGTGTCGATGTGGCTGATCAAAGTCCACGGGCCACTGGATGGAAAAACAAGGTGCTGCAGGGGCACAGAGCTCAGGGGCCAGCTGCAAATGAGGCCAAAGCTCAGGGCACAACAACACAGGGGCTCTAAACTCAGGAGGTTACATAGTAGCCCTTGAAACTCAGAGGGTGACAACATAGAACCCTGAAACCCAGAAGACGACATGGGAGTCTTTTGCTCAGGAGAAAACAACCTGGGGGTTTCCTGCTCTGAAGGTAGAACAAGAGTTTTTTGCTTAGGAGATAACAACATAGAATCTTTGAGCTGAGCAGATGGCAACAGTTGAGTTCTTTGCACAGAGGATAACACAGGAGTTTTTTGTCCTGGAGATGACATAAGAGCTTTTGGCTCTGGAGATAATACAGACACTTTTAACTCAGGAAATAATGGCAACTTGGAAACTCTAAACCCAGGAGGTAGCAACATAGGAACTGTAAACTCAGAAGGTGACAACATAGGAACTGTAAAGTCAAGAGGTGACCAAATGGGTACTTTAAACTCAGGAGGTAATGACAACATAGGCACTTTAACCTCAGGAGATAATGATAATACAGGAAATTGAATCTCATGAGATAATGACAACAATGATGTTTTAAACTCAGGAGCAAATGACATGGGAACTCCCTGCCCTGGAGAAAACAATTTAGGAGCCTCTTATCCCGAAGAAAACAAAGTAAGAGTCTTTTGCTCTGGGGAAAACAAAGTAGGAGCCCTTTGCTCTGGGGATAATAACTTAGCAGGCCTAAACTCAGGAAATGACCTGAGAGCTCTTTGTTTTAGGGAAACCAACATGAAAGCTCTTTGCTCTGGGGAAAATAATATAGGAGTTCTTTGCTCTGGGAGAAACGATGTAGGAGTTCTTTGCTCTGGGGAAACCAATATGGGAGCTCTTTGCTCTGAGGAAAATAATATAGGAGCTCTTTGTTCTGGGAAAACAATGTAGGAGTTCTAAACTCTGGAGAAAACACTGGGGTTTCTTGCTCAGTAGAAAACCCTTTAAACTCTGGAGCTGACAACATGAAACTTTTAAACTCAGGAGGTGACAACATAAAACCTTTAAACTTAGGAGATGACAGCATGGAAAAGTTAAATTCAGGAGGTGATAAAGCTTTTAAACTCGTGAAGTGACAGTGTATAACATTCAAACTCAGGAGGCGACAGAAAATCTAAACTCAGGGGGTGACAAAGAATATTTAAACTTAGGGAGTGTAGCATCAATCCCCTTTGGCTCTAATCTATAAAATCACTCTTCACCTTAAAGAAATTGTTTCACCCAAAAGTCTGGTCAAGAATTGTTTCCTTCACCTAAGGACCATCATTTGAAAACACATTCCACGGTAAAAAGGACGATAAGGCTCCCATTTCGTGCCAGGAACAGATTTAGTCTGCAATCATAAATCCCTGAACTTCCTCCCAACCAGACAGTTTTGTGCTTTAACTACTGCTTTGAAACATCCTAGACCGCTTGAGTCCATTCCACGGTCTCTAGGAATTATCCACATCTCAACATTACCCCTGGCTGACAACTCTGGAATATGTTCTATAATGATCCGCTCTGCGTGCCTGCTGCCCTAATTACCTCTACAGCTGCGTGCACACCTGATCACATCATCAAGCAGCCTACTTAAGCCGCACTGCCCTCTGGTCTGCACGGAGACATCAACGCTCCAACATTCTGGTTGGACCTCCTCGTCCTGTCAACTCATCCTGCTCTGGAGTGCCGTCTCCTCAGCTTCTCCCAGGCCGTCGTTTCTACCGGGAGTTTGAACTCCCCACTGACAAGTAAGGCCTCATTATTCCTGCACTTCTATGCTCCACTCTTACTCCCCTATGCACAGGTGGTAGCCTTCTGGCAGTGGACCTGAACACAACTTGCACTTCCCCAGCATGGTATAAACCTGCACTGCTTCACCTCATCAGCAACAGCAGCTTGGATGCAGAGCAGCTGGCCCGGAGACCTTGGGAATTCCTCAACGCTTCAGCTCTCCAACCAACTCGTAAGACTGTACATTAACTGGTGCATTCCTCCTAACCTCTGTGCACTCATCCGCCTGTCTGTGCTCTCTCCTAGGGTTGCCAGTCTGACTGTGCTCTGCTCGCCCAGCTGCCTCACTCCTGCACACACGCACACATTCACACTCACACTCTTCATAATAAAAGATAATTGT
The DNA here is from genome assembly GCA_020510985.1 of Pholidichthys leucotaenia. Classification (NCBI taxonomy): domain Eukaryota; kingdom Metazoa; phylum Chordata; class Actinopteri; order Cichliformes; family Pholidichthyidae; genus Pholidichthys; species Pholidichthys leucotaenia. Next base: position 58,708,778 of record CM035840.1, on the reverse strand, counting down.
GTCTATTTCGAGTCTGTGTCTGCTTCTGGGTCAACCAAACATGTCAGTACATCTCTGTCAGAATGACTCAGCAGATGGTGCATTAGCACAAAAGCTTAACATCATAGAGGCTCGGGTAGACCAGTCATCCCACCAGCAACAGGTCTTACTCAGTTCATGCAGATCAACACACGCTTGGATCGCCTCACACCCTCACAGTCCCTTCCACCCACTCCTGGGGGGGGGGGGGGGGGTGCAGCCAGATTGGCCAGTTCCATCCCGTCCTCCTTCCTGCAGTCTCGGCTGACTTCAGTTCCCACACCTACACGTTTTAGTGGTAAGCTAGGGGAAGCATGGGGTTTCTTGCCACAGTGTGAGATAGTTTTTCAGCTTGTGCCAGGGGATTTTCCCACTAGTCACAGCCACATTGGCTATGTTGCCAATCTCCTGGAGGGACGGGCCTTAGCTTGGGCTTATGTGGTAATGGCTCGGTCCAACTATGCTAACTTAACATACGACCAGTTTGTGAGTGAATTTAATGAGGTGTTTGACCACTCGGACCGAGATAGTGTCCTCACCACCCGGCTACTTAATCTTAAGCAAGGGAATAGGTCAGTGGGCAATTATTCTGTAGACTTCCGGGTGGTGGCAGCAGAGGTGGGGTGGGAGGATGCCTCCCTTTGTAGTATTTTTCACTCGCAGCCTTAGACCTAGCCTGAGGGACGAGTTAGCCCGCATTGATAAGCCTAGCAGACTAAACAAGCTAATGTACCTAGCTATTAGCATTGACAATTGGCTGAGGGAGCAAGCCAATGAGCATCGACCTTCCAGTCGCTCGGGCTCACAGTTCCGCCGCTCCCCACAGCCCCCCCCCCCCCCGCTGGCCCTTTCCCCCTCCAATCCTGTTGACACTGTGGAGTCTATGGCGATGGACCAATCCAAGCTGCTTCTGTCCGAGAAACAGCGCCGCCGACAGCTTGGGCTGTGCTTATATTGTGCTAGTGAGGAACATGAGCTGGTTTCCTGCCCCATTCGGCCAAAAGGGGGAGTTTGTGGGTCACAGTAGGGGGACTCATGGACTCACTCAAGGAAAATCCCCTCACCAGATTTCTGCTTCTCATCCGCTTCATACACAACCATCATGAAATTTCCAATCATGCATTCATCAACTCCGGGGCTGAGCAGAACTTTATTTCCGAAAAACTGGCAACCCGGCTGGGGCTCTCTTGCCACCAGCTGAAGACTCCTTTAAAGCTGATTGCCCTGTCCAATGCTCCGTTCGCCATAGTCACCAAGCAAATGGCTCCTGTGTCTGTGCTGATATCGGGCAATCACTGGGAGCAGATCAGGTTCTTTGTGCTTCCCGTTTCGGCCTCCCCGGTTATTTTGGGGTATCCATGGCTTCGGCTGCACAACCCATCTATTGATTGGCGTTAGGGTAACATCATTTCATGGAGTTCCTTCTGTCTGAGTGTCTGCCTTCAGTCTGCTGCTTGTTCTCCCTCCGTGCCCCTCTGTGGTCCTGATGCACCCCCACCTGACCTGTCCCAAGTCCCCTCTGAATACCATGACTTGGGCGCCGTCTTCAGTAAGACACAAGCGCTGTCACTTCCCCCCCCCCCCCCACCCATACGACTGTTCCATTAACCTCCTGCCAGGGGCTCCGCTGCCTTCCAGTCACCTTTACAGCCTGTTGGCCCCGGAGCAAGAGGCAATGGAGAAATACATCAAGCTCAGGCATTATTCGGCCATTGTCCTCGGCGGTGGGGGCGAGGTTTTTCTTTGTGGGAAAGAAGGACGGTTCTTTGAGGCCCTGCATTGATTTTTGGGAACTAAATAACATCACTATCAAGGACAAGTACACTCTCCCCCTAATTAACACGGCCTTTGATTCCCTCCAGGGGGTCTCTGTGTTCACGAAATTAGATCTCCACAATGCATACCACCTGGTGAGTATTAGAGAGGGGGATGAGTGGAAGACGGGGTTCCCCACATCTAGTGGCCATTTTGAGGCCCTACCCCTCACTTGCCTCACCTCCACCAAGGTGCCCTTCCAGTGGACGGGGGAGGCGGAGGCAGCCTTTATGGAATTAAAATCATTGTTCTCCTCTCCTCCTATCCTGGCTCAGGTGGACCCCGCGCGGCAGTGTCTGGTGGAGGTGGACGCCTCGGACTCCGGAATGGGGGCGGTCCTATCTCAACTCTCTCCCGTGGATGACAAGATCCGCCCCTGTGCGTTCTTCTTCCGCTGCCTCTCCCTGGCAGAGAGGAACTACGACATTGGGGACAGGGAGCTGCTGGCGGTCAAGCTGGCCTTGGAGGAGTGGCGCCACTGGCTCGAGGGGTCCTCCCAACCATTTGTCATTTGGATGGACCATAAGAACCTGGAGTACCTCAGGACAGCCAAGCGACTCAATGCCCGACAATCCCGCTGGTCCTTGTTTTTCAGCAGGTTCGATTTCACCATCACCTACCACCCGGGTTCCAAGAACATCAAGCCTGACGCCCTGTCTAGGCAGTTCTCGTCAGACACCACAGAGGTGCCATCACATCCCATGGTACCTCCTTCGTGTATCGTGGGCGCCCTCTCCTGGGGCATCAAGGAGAGGGTCAGAAGGGCGCAGGAGACCGAGGCCGACCTGGGCGATGGGCCAGCGGGGAAGATGTATGTGCCCTCAGCGGTTCATGGCAAAGTCATCAATTGGGCCCACTCCTCTAAGCCCCTGTGTCACCCGGGGATGGCACGGACTGTGGCCCTGCTGCAGAGAACCTTCTGGTGGCCATCCCTACGGAAGGACATTGGGGAGTACGTCCAGGCCTGCCCCCAGTGCACCACCGGCAAGACTTCCTCCTCTCCTCCGGCGGGCCTGCTCCATGCACTGGATTTCGTCACCGGCCTTCCTCCCTCTGCTGACAACACCATCATCCTCACTATTGTGGACAGATTCTCCAAGGCAGCTCACTTCATCCCACTACAGGGTCTTCCCATGACCAAGGAGACCGTGGACCTGTTCATCCTCCATGTGGTGCGGCTTCACTGCATCCCGCTTGACATCGTGTCTGATCGTGGTCTCCAGTTTGTCTTGAAGGTGTGGAGAGCCTTCTGTAAGGCTATCGGGGCCACGGTAAGCCTGTTCTCAGGGTACCACCCCAGAGTAATGGCCAGTGTGAACGCGCCAATCAGGAATTGGAGGCAGCGCTACGGTGCATCACCACCTCCAGCCCAGTGTCCTGGAGCTCACATCTGCCATGGGTCAAGTATGCACACAACACCATCGTCTCCTCTGCCACAGGTCTGTCCCCGTTCGAGGTCTCCCTGGAATACAATCCTCCACTGTTTCCCGAGGAGGAGCAAGACACCGCGGTGCCCTCCATGCGGGCCCATATGAAGTGCTGTTGCCGGCTGTGGAAGGCTACCCGGGCTGCGCTTCGGCGCACGGCAGACCATAATGCCAACTTTGCCAACCACTGCAGGACCCCAGCTCTGCCCTACCGGGTTGGGCAGCAAGAATGGTTATCCACCAAGAACATTAACCTCAAAGCAGAATCCAGGAAGTTGTCACAGCATTTTATTGGTCCTTTTGCCAATACACACATTGTGAATCCTGTTGCTGTGTGCCTGCCCCCACCCCCCGCTGCATTTTTCCCACCTTTCACGTCTCACAGGTCAAGCCGTTCGTCTCCAGCCCTCTGTGCCCCCCTCCCAAGACGCCACCCCCACCGGTAATGATCGATGGTGACCCTGCATGGAGAGTCAACTCCATCTTGGACGTCCGGCGCTGGGGCCGTGACCTCCAGTACCTGGTGGGCTGGGAGGGTTACGGTCCAGAATGGAGGTGCTGGGTGCATCCCTCCTTCGTGATGGATCCACAGCTTATCAGGGACTTCCACCGGCCGCACCCGGGTAGGTTGGATCAGCCGCAGAGAGGCGTCCCGTAGGGGGGGAGTACTGTAATGATTCGCTCTGCATGCCTGCTGCCCTAATTACCTCCACAGCTGCGCGCACACCTGATCACATCATCAAGCAGCCTACTTAAGCCGCGCTGGCCTCTGGTCTGCACGGAGATGTCAACGCTCCAATGTTCTGGTTGGACCTCCTCGTCCTGTCAACTCATCCTGCTCTGGAGTTCCATCTCCTCAGCTTCTTCCAGGCCGTCGTTTCTACTGGGAGTCTGAACTCCCCACCGACAAGTAAGGCTATTCCTGCACTTCTATGCTCCACTCTTCCCCCCCGTGCACTGGTGGTAGCCTCCTGGCAGCGGACCTCCTCCTCCTGGCGGCAGACCTGAGCACAACTCGCACTTCCCCAGCATGGTATAAACCTGCACTGCTTCACTTCGTCAGCAACGGCAGCTTGGATGCAGAGCAGCTGGCCTGGAGCCCTTGGGAATTCCTCAACGCTTCAGCTCTCCAACCAACTTGCAAGACTGTACACTAACTGGTGCATTCCTCCTAACCTCTGTGCACTCATCCACCTGTCTGTGCTCTCTCCTAGGGTTGCCAGTCTGACTGTGCTCTGCTCGCCCAGCTGCCTCACTCCTGCACACACACACACATTTACACTCACAATCTTCATAATGAAAGATAATTGCCAAAAACATGCAAGTTAGGTTAATTGGCATCAAACTGGGGATTCTAAATTGTCCTTAGGTATGACTGTAAGAGTGAATGGTTGTCTGTCTCTCTGTGTTGGCCCTGCAATGGAATGGCGATCTGTCCAGGGTGTACCCTGCCTCTTGCCCAAAGATGCTGGGATAGGCTCCAGCCCCCCTGCGACCCGAAAAGGATTAAGCGGAAGAAGATGAATGAATGAATGAGTCTATTTCGAGTCCGCGTCTGCTTCTGGGTCAACCAAACATGTCATGTTTGCTGTTGCCTCTACAAGCTGAACTGAGGATAATGAATGAAATGACTTCCTTTTAACAAAAACTCTCAATTCTCAGATTAGTTTCTTTTTCAGGACACCCTGGAAAATCAAGTGGGACTCTGACATACCATTCTGGCTTGAAATGTTTCATTAATCATTGATTTTAAATGTGTTGCATGTTTGAAAATGCTTAAATGAACCTTATTCTAATGCATGTTAATTATAGAAGGACAAGTTTATAAAAGTGCATGCTCACTGAAAGTTAGTCATGAATCACTGAAGTTAGCTTAGATTTTATATATTGTGGAGAGTGCAAATAACGGAGTCAGACTCGTGCCGCAGACGACTTTATTCACTCTCACATCAGTCATACACAGAAAAAGCATTTCCTCAATACACCAGGGTCTCTCTTTTTATATCATCCGCCCATCTCACATCTGCATGACATCTCACATCACAATACATTCAACCCTTCTCCCCCCAGCTACTCCTTCCTCCTACCTCACCATAATCTCTCCCATCTCAATACCTATTGTCCTCATCTGTTTACCCTCTGCATCCAGTCTGAGATGCTTATCCCAGCGTCTACAATATAAGCATAAAGTGAAGTTTTATATTAATCAAGATGTTTCATCCTGTTGGAAAAGCTTACTCAAGTCATCTGACTGGCTCAGCCAATCACGAGCCAGTCTCTGTTGGACAACGGCCCCTTTCATTTTATTGGTCAGTTGCAGACAAAGGACTGTTTTCTTATTGGACCAGAGTTCATTCAATTCTCCCGCGATGGGAGACAATCGGTTCCCTTTTATGTCAGTCAAGTTGTTCCCATGGAAATTTACTCAGTTTAAAGGAGGAATGCATCAGTTCAGAGGGAAAGAGTTGTTCTGTATGAAAGTGTTGTCTATGTCCTGCTTTTAATGCTTTTTCCTTTAAATGTCTGGAAAATGGTTTTTCTTCTTTTTTGAGCTCAAACTTCTCTTTTATATGGAATGTAACTCCGTGTTCACAGACGTTTTTCTATTTTATTCTGTTAAACTTTTCCTTATTGATTTTCATAACTCACGGTGTGTTTTAAAGTGGACTGATCCTTTTTCCTCACACTGGAAGCTGTTTTCGCCAACCCCCACAACATCCGAAGGACTGGGATTTCATGGTTTGATTTTTTTTATTAATCTTGTCTCTCCAATTGTGTAACTTTGATCAGACTTTGAATTATATCCAATTTATTTGGACCCAATAACACCATGAAGATTCTCACGTTGTTCCACACGGCATACTACGCGGCCAGTAGCCGCGTAGTATGGAGCTTCAGCAGGAGCTCAGCAGGAGCTTCAGCAGGAGCTGAAGCACTGTGCATGCCCAGGTTAAGCAGTGCAGACGCCATTTTGAAAGCTGCCAGGGTGAGTCACCCTAGACGCCATTTTAGAGCTGAGACAGATAGACCGCCTCCGAGCAATGTCACTGTGTCCCCTCCTCCTTGAGTGCAGAAGGAATTGCCTCCACCTTGTGGTCAACCATAAGAACTGCATCCTTTAATAAAATATCTAAAACTTTTAATCTGTTAAGCCGATTTCTAATCAAACTGAGCTTCCAAATTAACTTCAAAGCAATCCATATTATTCAGGATAACCTAAATTTAAAAACAATTTAAAGTTTCTATGCCAAGAACAGAAGCAAAAAAGAAACTTGTTGGCTGCTGAAGGTTTATCCTCATTGGTGGACTACATTCTACTGCATATACACACAGTAGAAGCATATAAAAGCATACACTTTGTATTTAATCACTTATGTTAACCACACATTTTAATCTTTAAAGTTAAAAGCTCATATATTCACACATATTATGCAACAGTTGCAAACTGTTGAAGCTATATATATGTGTTTTTTTTTTTGCTGCATTGTGTGATTTCTTCCACAGGAAGCCCATTTCATCTTAAGGATTCTAATAAATGCCTTATGCTTATTCAAGAGTGATCTCAAAGTAGGGTTAACCCTGTGTACGCAGGTGAAGGATTTAGTGATTCACTGAATATTTACCACCATTTTTCAAAATTAGGAAACCACATTAATCAATTAACACTTAAAATTTCTAGATGTTATTTAAAGTCATTGTGCTATTCTTGGTTCATGTTTTTCTCCACAGGAAAAGGAAAACAGTAACCAATACTCTAACTTTCACCAGGATTTAAAAGAGAAAAGTCAAAAGGTGAAAACATTGATTATACTATAAATAAAAACTTTATAGATAACAATCAAGTTCATTAGATTTAATCCTAAGAAATCCTTGGTGGCAAAATACACAAAAACAGTTCACTTGTGTTTCCTAATCTGTAAATATTTAACATAAAAAAGCTTTAAATGAGAATTTGCTTAAACCATAAAGAGAGTCAACCTTACCTTGAAAAGGAAGTGAAAACTTATCGCTTTAAATCTCTAAAGGATTTAACCTTTTCTGCTTTTGTTGTTTCCCTTTTTGTAAATAAAATCATTACTTTAAAGTGACACTCAACAAAAATTCCAAAGCTAGTTATTTATTACAATTCCCATACTAGGCTTTGAAAATTGAAGTACAGAAGTCAATCTTCACATTTTTTTTTGTTTTTGTGAAAGACAAATCAAAATACAGTTTCAACAAACAAATTGAAACATCTCCACATTTTTAAACAATTTCAAAATTCTACCTCCCTTCTTACAAGCTTGTAAGTTAGAACAAGTTCTAAAAAAGAGCTTATAACTAACACTGTTATAAAATAACACTCAAGGTTAACCCTTGACTAACAAATTTAGCTATAATCAACAAGTTGATTTTTAAGCTAACTAACAACAAAGGGTAAGACATGGCGGGCCAACAGACAACCGACCGATTTACCAAACTGGACGACCTTTAAGCAACATTGGAAAAATGGACTTCTGATTTTATATCTAGCTTCACAACACAGGTCAAGAAAACACAGTCCAAAGATCTGAAGCAACTCACTGAAGAACTTTTGGATGACTACACTGAAAAGCCACCAGAAGGAAAGGATCTCCCCAGCATGTTAGGTAAGTTCGCGCTAGCATTAGTTAACTAGTTAGTTAAGTTAGAATTACTTAAAAGTAGCTGAGAACGGGGGACTTCCAGGAAGATGGCGGAGAGACGTAACGCTTGAACAGAGAGCTCTCCCTAGTCGGATTAAAAATCATTGGTAAATGGCCAACTCGACATAAATGGACCAATAAACCAAGGGATGAAAACACGAAGAAGCCGGGCACACGGACAAAAGCAGGGTAAAACTGAGGAATCCCTCTTCAACAACGCAGGAGAAATCGCTGTACACGAGGCCCAGGGAAACGAGGCAACTACAGCAGAGAAAATGGAGGACGCCAAACTCGATGCTATGAACACTGGCATCGCCAATTTAGGTAAAAACTTAAAAAAAGAATTAAAAGACTTTAAGCAACAACTCCAACAGGATTTAACGGCTCTTAAGGAAGAGCTGAAAAAAGAGATGAAGGAGGAAATTATGGGTCTCCGAAGAGAAATGGAGCGCAAGCTAGCAGAAAACATTGAGGAGCTGCGCACTCAACGGGCGTGTATGACAGAAGCACAGGCTCGAATATCGGAGTTGGAAGACTGGAAGACCGAGGCAAGCGAGCGGCTGCAGACCCTGACGGCGCAAACACAGAGGATGCAGGAAAAAATAACCGGTCCAGGCGGTCCAGGAGCAATATACGCATCTTCGGGATCCCGGAGGGCATTGAAGGCAACTCAATGACGAAATTCATGGATCATTTCTTAAAAAAAGAACTTGAGTTGCCCAATGAAGCAGACCTGCAGATCCAGCGAGCGCACAGAGCCTCGGCACAGAACCCGAATCCAAACTCTACACCCAGGTCAGTTGTGGTAAACTTTCTGAAATATGATGTAAAGGAAAGAATCCTGACACAAGCGTGAAAAAAAAAGATACGAATCAGCGGCAAACAGATATTCTTTGACCATGACTACCCGACAGGAATTGTGCAGCAGCGAAAGAAATATGCCAACATTAAAAAAATACTGAAAGAGAAAAAAATTAGATTCCAAACGCCGCTAACGAAGATGAGAATTCATTGGGAGGACGGCGTGAAAACGTACAACACAGCCAGAGAGGCAGCGCGGGACATGACGGAGCGAGGCTTTGTGGTGAGCGTGCCGGAGGAAGCGGCTGGAGCAGCGGTGGCACTGAACGCATCACGACAGCCGGAGTGGAGGCGAGTGAGCGGCAGAAGGCGGGAGACAGACATGGCGCACCGGGCCCAGGAAAAACTGCAAGGCTTTCAATGGAAAGCCTAGATTATAACAAAGATTAAGAAGGACACAGAAGAAATGAAGGCCAAGAAGACAAGGTAAAAGAGAAACAAACGGCTAGGAGAGGTTTAAGTGATTTTTGTTGGACATTTCTAGACTAATGACTATTACTTGGATAGTAAATATAGGTCTAGGGAGGGCCCTTCACTCTGTGAAGACATTCCCTTCACCCACCAGCAGGGACCAGTGGGCAGAAGAAAGGCCCAAAGTACGGAGGTCGAAGTTCGTTAACCACTTGCGCTCCGTTGTTCCGCGGGCGGGCAAGTCTCTGCGTCCTATGACGCACGAGGGCTCGCGCGCCCTCGTGTGCATGACGCATGATGGTGGTGATGGTGATGTAGTAGCGTCCAAGCGCCACTCAAAAAAAAACTGCAGAGACAGCCGCGAACAGATTAGTTCATCTGATTGACCTCTCATTCGACTAATAAGAGCCTTGAATTGGGTTTCTGAAACCTTGAAGAACCAATGAATGAAAATCTAGGAAGGAGGACCCGCCTACTGTGAACGCAGGAGCCAATTGAAGCACAGAAATTCTGGCTGGGTGAAGCGATATTTACTGTTGCAACAGATGAAAACAAAGGACGCTGGACAAATCTCCTACAGACCCAGGCTCACCCAGCAGCATGGAGAACACCCACAAGTGGGACCTGCACTCATTCCTGCAGAATAGATGGAGGCCGATGACAAAAGTCGTAAATCATTCGCCAAAACGGCAATAATGGAATTATGTTTTGATCGGGATCCACGAGCGGAGCAGCGTCGCGTTCGTCTGACGCGTGGGAAGAGCTGTTCGCCACGACTCTGCTGCTTTGAAGAGGTAAGGTGTTATAAGCTAAATTATTATTTATCCCTGAAAACTGTAATCCAAAAATGACTTTTGACCGATCGGTAAATTACAACTGTACTGCGCACGAAATACGAAGTGCGTGCGCCGCGATAAACGGTTCATTTGCCGTGTTCGGACCGTGAACGCCCCCCCCCCCCCCGCTGCAGAAGAGGAGGGGGGGGGGGCACGGTCCGAATGCTCCCCGGTCGGCGGGGGGGAAGCATATCAGTCTATTCCATCATGTAGCGATGGCCCTCTTCTATACTGAGGGGGGGGGGCGTTCACGGTCCGTTCACGGTTCCCCCCCACACACACACACACAGTAGCGAGGGGGGGGGGGGGAGCCGCTGTGAAAACATGCAAGGAAAAAAAAAAAGAGTGTATTCCGTCATGTAGCGAGGGCCGAATTTGGTCCTTGGTAGCGGGGGGGGGGGGACGACCCCCCGCCCACACACACACACACACAGACACAGCCCTGAGTGTGACCTTTCATTAGAGCCTAAAATGAAGATTCTACATTGAATTATTCAAAAGTTACAGACGTTTTTCCAAACTGTGCCATTTGGCACAATTTGGCACAGTTCCAAAACGCCTGGGAACAGCCTGAGAACAAAGCTGTGTAAAATATTCATTTTTTGTGGTATTGTTACCAAATTTGGATCTCAGCTGGATAACACTTGGTTCTACATTTCTGTTGCATTTTCCAGCCGGATCGGACAGCTGTGTGTTATTTACAAGCATTTGTATCCAAAAAAACACTGTGTCCAATATTTTTTCTTCAAGTTCAGTATGTTTAGATGACTGTAACTCAGTGGCCGGAGCACGTAGAGAGATTATGTTTTTTTTGCCAAAAAATTCAAAGTGTTTTCTTTTAAATGAGACCAACCCCATGAAGATGCTGCAAAGGATTGAATAACAGCTTTCGATTTACTTTGGGCATGTTTTTTTTGGCATTTTTAGGAAAATTGCCCGGAGTGTAAGTGGTTAATGTGTTTTTGTACAAATATGTGTTAGTTTTGTTGTTAAAGGGGTTAGGAGCACAAGTTAAAAAATGGAAAAACATGAATATGGGTAAAAATCTTAAGATAATGACATTAAACGTGAATGGTCTGAACTCACCTGTTAAAAGGGAAAGAATAATAAGAAAATTCAAGAAGGAAAAAGCCGAAATTATATTTATGCAAGAGACACATTTGAGCAAGACAGAACATGAGAAACTAAAGAGATTTGGCTATAAGAACTCCTACTACAGTTCATTTAAGGGAGGAACTAAAAGGGGGGTTATGATACTAATTTCAAATAAAATACAATTTGAATGTGAACAAGAAATCCAGGATAAAGAAGGCAGATATGTAATAATAAAGGGAAGAACAGGTGGTTTGCAGATCACATTAGTGAACATTTATGCCCCACCAGAAAGTGACAAGGGTTTTTTTCAACATCTGTTTGATCTCATAGCAACACACAGTGAAGGAGTCCTAATTTGTGGAGGAGACTTAAATGCTGTCATGGATCATGAGGTTGACACAACAAGTGATAAGAAGACAAAAAAACATGTAACAAAGTTCATAAGAACCTCACTGGCAGAAATGGGTATGGTAGACATATGGAGGGACCTGCACCCACTCGAAAAAGACTATACACATTATTCAGCAGTCCATAAAGTACACTCTAGAATAGATTACTTCCTTGTGAATGAAAGTGACAGACACAGGATGAGAAATTGTCGGATCGGAGGGGCAGAAATATCAGACCATAATCCTATATACATGGAAATATATTTAAACAATAGAAAATGACAAACAACATGGAAACTTAATGTAGGACTGTTAAATGATGAGAAAATGAAAGAAAGAATGAAAGTAAACATAAACGTGTATATCGAAGAGAATGATAATGAAGAGGTGGACCCAACAATACTATGGGATGCACTAAAAGCCGTGTTAAGAGGTAAATTAATTGCTGAATCAGGAAAAGCAAATAAGTCTAAACTGGAAACATATGAACAAAGATGTGAGAGACTGAGGGAATTAGAACGTAAACATCAAAGCACAAACGACCCAAAAATATATCAAGAAATTAAGGAAGAAAAAATAAAGATAAAAGAAATACAAATAGATGAAATTGAAAGGAAAAATAGATATTTAAAACAAAAATATTATGAAACGGGGCCAAAGGCCACAAAACTGCTGGCAAAATGGTTAAGAAAACAACAAACAGTGAATAATGTATATAAGATTAAGGACCCCATCACAAATAAAACCACAGTTAACCCAGAAAACATCGAAGAAATATTCCATAATTTCTATCAAGAACTATACTCGCAACCTGAAGAGACAAATGTTAAGGATATTAAAAAATTTCTATGCACATTGGACTTGCCATCAATAGGAAACCAACAAAATGAAAAGCTAACAGCAGAAATAACAACACAAGAGATTAAAGATGTGATTAAGTCACTTAAAAACGGTAAATCACCAGGTAGTGATGGATACCCATCTGAGTTTTATAAACTGTTTATAGAAGAACTCACACCACAGCTCCTAAAGTCATTTAATTGGGCATTAAACAACAACAAAATACCTCCATCATGGAACAAAGCCATTATTTCAGTTATTTTAAAGCCAGGGAAAGATAGGGAACAATGCGGAAACTATAGGCCAATCTCTTTATTAAATGTGGATTATAAAATATATACAACAATTATATGTAAACGAATAAAGACATTCTTGACGGAATTGATAGAGGATGATCAAACTGGTTTCATAGAGGGACGACAAACACATGACAATATCAGGAGAACTGTACACATAATTAATCAAATACATAAAGAAAAGAAAAGCGCAGTAATAATGAGTTTAGATGCAGAAAAAGCATTTGATAGGGTTAATTGGAAGTTCCTATATAATGTGCTGGAACGCTTTGGATTTAACGAAAAATCAGTACAATGCATAAAGACACTGTATCAAAAACCTGTGGCAAGAATCAAGATAAACGGTAGCTTAACAGACAAAGTAAATATACAAAGATCAACTAGACAGGGATGCTGCCTATCGCCCACCTTGTTTGCTCTGTTCATAGAGCCACTGGCTCAAGCGATACGACAAAATAAGAAATTAAAAGGTGTAACAATAAAGGGAGCGGAACACAAGATTGGGCTATTTGCAGACGATATTATAGTTTACCTTGAACAACCAGATGAATCAATAATGGAAATGATGAACTTGATAGAAAATTTTGGAAAATTATCAGGATACAAGATAAACATAACAAAAACACAAATACTGGCATTCCACTATAACCCTTTAAACCAGACCACTGATAAGATCAAACTAAACTGGAAACAAAAAGAAATAAAATACCTTGGAGTGAACATACCTAAAGATCTAAGCAAAATCTATAAAGCAAACTATGATAGGTTGGATCAAGAAATAAAAAAGGATATTGATAGATGGTCAATCTTAAATATGGATCTGAATTCAAAAATTAAGACAGTCAAAATCAGCATACAGCCTAGACTGCTTTACCTCTTCCAGGCTCTACCAACAGAGATTCCTGATGCCCAGTTCTCAAAGTGGGGCAGGATGATATCGAGATTTGTTTGGGGAGGTAAAAAGCCGAGAGTGAAATATAAAAAACTAGGGGCGGTGGAGTGATAATGTATGTTAACAACAACTGGTGCAGACCGGGACATATCACTGTTAAACAACGACACTGCAGCAAAGACATTGAGTTGCTAGCTGTTAGCATGAGGCCTACATATCTCCCGAGAGAACACTCACACGTGATCTGCATTGTTGTTTATGCAAATCCGACGGCGAACGCTGGGACAGCGCGTGACGTCATCCATTCAGTAACCAGCAGGCTGCAGACAGAACACCCAGATGCTCTTCTCCTCATCTCAGGCGATTTCAACCACGTTTCACTGTCTCCCATTCTGCCCACTTTCACCCAGTATGTCACATGCCACACTAGAGACAATAAAACACTGGATTTGTTCTACGCAAACACTAAGGAGGCGTACACCTCATCACAACTCCCCCCACTTGGGAGATCGGATCACAACTTGGTTCATCTCCGACCGGTGTACAAACCCCTAGTGCACAGACAACCTCCGGCCATGCACACTGTGGAGTTATGGTCTGAGGAGACAATGGACACTCTAAAGGACTGTTTTGAAGCCACTGCCTGGAAGCAGCTCTGCGATCCACATGGTGAGGACATCGATGGCCTCATTCACACCTTCACGGGCTACCTCAGCTTCTGTGTGGACAAATCCGTTCCCACCAAGACCATACGGCGTCACTCAAACAACAAACCCTGGATCAACCCTGAGATAAAAACACTTCTGAGAGAGAAGAAGAGGATCTTCAGGTCGGGGAACAGGGAGATGCTGAAGTCCGTACAGAGGGAGCTGAGGAGAAAGATCAGAGAAGGCAAGGACAGCTTCAGGAAGAAGATGGAGGACAAGCTGCAACAGAGCGACATCAGCGGGGTCTGGAGAAACCTCAAAACCATCTCGGGGCTCCAGAATACCTCCCCCCAGGCCACGGGGGGCAGGGAGTGGGCGAACAACCTGAATCTGTTTTTCAATAGATTTGACCAACCGCCCTCCCCCCTGTCTGCACAACAACCACTGCTGCCTCTAAGAAATCAAGTCCTGCTACCCACTCCCCACTCCACCGACACCCCCCCCACTCCCAACACACAGCCCCCCATCCTGACCCTGACCAAGACCCAGGTGAGGACGGAGCTGAGGAAGATCAAGGCGAGGAAGGCGTCGGGACCGGACGGCATCAGCGCAAAGCTCCTCAAGTCCTGTGCAGACCAGCTGTGTGGGATTGTGACGTATATCTTCAACATGAGCCTGAAACTGGGGAGGGTACCACAGCTGTGGAAAACATCTTGTGTGGTACCTGTACCAAAAACTTCCCACCCCAAAGACCTGAACAGCTTCAGACCGGTGGCCTTGACGTCCCACTTGATGAAGACCCTGGAGAGACTGCTCCTTGCTCATCTCCGCCCCCTGGTGGAACCAGCGATGGATCCACTCCAGTTCGCCTACCAGCATGGCATTGGGGTGGAGGATGCGGTGATCTTCCTCCTTCACCGTTCTCTGTCCCACCTGGAGAAGCCCGGGAATATGGTGAGGATCATGTTCTTTGACTTCTCCAGTGCTTTCAACACCATCCAACCGATGATCCTGAAGGACAAGCTGCTGCGCGCAGGGGTGGACCAGCACCTGTCATCATGGATCCTGGACTACCTCACGAACCGGCCTCAGTTTGTGAGAACCCGGGACTGTGTTTCCGACACAATCATCAGTAGCACGGGGGCCCCCCAGGGAACGGTGCTGGCTCCCTTCCTGTTCACTCTTTATACTGCGGACTTCTCACACAACACAACACATTGCCATCTACAGAAGTTCTCTGATGACTCTGCGATCGTTGGTCTCATCTCCAGCGGAGATGAAGCTGAGTACAGAGGGCTTATCCAGGACTTTGTGGACTGGTGCCATCGGAACTGCCTCCAGATCAACGCGAGGAAAACTAAGGAGCTGGTGGTGGACTGCCGCAGGCATGGGCAGCCCCTCACAGCACCAGTAAATATACAGGGAACAGACATCGAGATGGTGACATCCTACAAGTACCTGGGTATTCATCTGAACAATAAACTAGACTGGTCACACAATACTGACGCACTCTACAAGAAGGGACAGCGCAGGCTGTTCCTGCTGAGGAGACTCAGGTCTTTTGGTGTACAAGGGGCGCTGCTGAAGTCATTCTATGACACGGTGGTGGCATCAGCCATCACTTTTGGAGTGGTCTGCTGGGGCAGTGGCATTACTGCAGCCGATAGGAAGAGACTGAACAAACTGATTAAGAAAGCTAGCTCTGTCCTGGGGCAACGCCTTGATCCGATGGAGGAGATAGGAGAGAGAAGGACGGTGGCTAAACTGTCATCTCTGCTGGAGTCCGAGTTCCACCCTATGCAGGACATACTGGATGCACTGAGGAGCTCATTTAGCAGCAGACTACATCATCCCAGGTGCACAACCGAGAGGTTTCGTAGGTCCTTCCTACCAACGGCTGTCAGACTGTACAACCTAAGCAGGGCTGCTCGCAGAGATAGCAAAAAGACGTAACAAACTAATAGTTTTTTTTGAATGCAAAAGATGCAATAGACTTACACAATGGTCCTCTCCGGCATACAACTAGGAACATACCGGTCGCTATGGAGGGTGAGAATATGTATGGGCACATAATAATACCATGTAGGATAACTAAATAGACGGTTATGCTGTTTCATCCCACCTAGCAACAATGCTCTGCACTGTGTGTGTTTATATATTTACATATTTATTCCATCTAGCTACAATGCTCTGCACTGGGTGTGTTTATATTTATATATCTATATATTTATTCCATCTAGCTACAATGCTCAGCACTGGGTGTGTTTATATTTATATATCTATATATTTATTCCATCTAGCTACAATGCTCCGCACTGTGTTTTTATATATCTACATATTATTCCATCTAGCTACATTGCTCCGCACTGTGTGTGTTTATATACTTGCATATTTATTCCACCTAGCTGCAATGCTCCGTACTGTGGGTGTTTATATATTTACATATTTATTCCATCTAGCTACAATGCTCTGCACTGTGTGTTCATATATTCATATATTTATTCCATCCAGCTACAATGCTCTGCACTGTGTGTCTGTGTGTGTGTGTGTGTGTATATATATATTTTATAGTAATATGTACATATGTATATTAGCTGCTCTTGCTTGCTTGTTTTTTTTCTTGCCTTCTGATTGTTGCTCTGAGTGTTGCTATCCCTGTGCTGTTGCAATCCTGGAATTTCCCCGTTGTGGGACTAATAAAGGCTTATCTTATCTTATCTTATCTTATCTTATAAAACACTCCAGTTACCAAAAGAGAAAGGAGGCATGGGCCTACCGAGTCTAAAGGAATATTACTACTCAGCACAAATAAGATATATCATATGTTGGTGCGACGGAGGATATGAGCCAAAATGGAAAGAAATAGAAAAGGAAATTGAGGGACTCCCAGTACAAAGCATAATAGGAGATAAGGATGCATATAAGCAAATCAAACAAATAGACCCAATCACTAAATTTATTTTGGAACTGTGGTATAAAATAGTACAAAAGTATAACATAAAGGAGGACATAAAACTATTGAAATGGGTAGCATTTGACAGTCAGTTTGAACCGGCAAAGCAAGATAGGGGATACAAAAATCTGGTGAACAAGGGGATCACAGCATGGGGCAATATCGGAAAAAAAGATTTTGGGAGTTTTGTAAACATCAGAAGAAAATTTAAACTAGAAAAATCAGAATTCTTCAGATATCTGCAGATGAGAGATTATTATATGAGGAAGATTAGACATAACCTCCACACAGATGTGAGCGAGATTATACAATTCATTTTAAGCTCATATACAGGAAATAAAATAAGAATTATTTCAAAGCTATATCAGAAACTTATGGCAAACAAACATTCAAGTAACTATATAAAGGAGAAATGGGAGAAAGAGCTAAATTTAAACATAACAGAAGAAAGCTGGCAAGAAATATGGAAAACACAACACACATCATCAAGTTCAAGGACATGGAGGGAATTTGGATGGAAAAACCTGATTCGTTATTTCATTACACCACAGATTCAAAGAAAATATACAAATACCCAATCTTTATGCTGGAGGGGCTGTGGGGCTCAAAATGCAGACCACTCACATATGTTTTGGAAATGCTGCAAAATCTCACCAATCTGGAAATCTATACATGTGACAATACAGAGGATATTAGGATATAATATACCAATGAACTGTAACTTGATGTATTTATGTGATCTTAAAAGAGACAATGTAATACAGGGTGAGGACAGATATCTAGTTAAAATCTTGCTGATTGCATGTAAAAAAAACAATCACAAGAAAATGGCGATCAGAAGTTCTTCCTGACCAAGAGCAATGGACTGACATTGTTGAGGATATACGTTTGATGGAAAAACTAACATATCGACAAAGAATGCAAGAAGGACTATATGAAAAAAAATGGCGGAAATGGACACACTACAAAGTGCAACAACGAGACAGAAATTGAAAGAATAACCAAAGACACTGGGAAAACCAGAAGAATTAAGAGATGGAAACTTAAAACTTGATGCTCCAACATTTGCCCCCCCCTTTTTTTTCCTCTTTTTTTTTCTTTCTTTCTCTAGCTCCTTTTTTTAAAATATAGACTGTGATCTGAATGTAATATGTATGATGAAAAATGAATAAAAATCAAAGTCACAAAAAAAAAAGTAGCTGAGAACGAGCTAGAAAATCAACAATCAACAATCCTGTCTCACCAGGAACAGAACAAAATCATGAAAGGAAAAACTGGACCAATCTCAAGATAAAAACCACAATACTCAAGCTCAACTTGATGACGCGTTACGAGATTTGGACCAGGCAGAATCAAGAAAGTGGTGGTTGACTCAGAACAACGACTTGCTTTGCCAAGACAGCAGTGAACTTGAAGATGCCCTTCAGGACACGAAGAAGGAACTCAGAAGAGTTGAAGGTCAACTTGAAAATGTGAAGTCTGACTACAAGGAATGTCAACTGCTCCTACAGAAAGCACATAAAGACTGGGACTTACACCGCGCTCCATCACCCGATTCCCGTTTTGAGTACTGATGATTGCGTGGACAGCATGTGTGTGCCCCTTCAGACCGCGACCTTGACAAGATCGCATGACATCTTATGAAATTTGATCCAGGTCCTACGGGTTCACCTGATACCTGATGCCTATTTACAAGACATTGATTACTACCTGTGCAAGTACCCTGATGCTACGGTCGACGTTCACATCTATTTGATTAAACTAACATCTAACAGGTCAATATCAAAATTTATAGACAGGCAGCCAACAGATACCAGGACAGACTACATGCTACTCTGCGAAGCCATCAGAAAGAAATTCTCGGACGACTGCCTACAATCAGGGCTATCGGCAGCCCTGGCCATGAAACAGCGTCACTCAGAGCCTCCACAGGCCTACTACCAGTGACTCCTTCTTGAATATTTTGGATCTCAAAATACACTAGGGATGGAAGAAGACCACAATTTCAAGACCCTCTTCATTCAGAACCTCCATCCCGCTGTGAGTCACCACCTTGGAGTTACAGCTAACCAAAGGTCAAGCTCAATAAGCCAGGTGAGAGAGTTTGTACATTATGCATTTCAAAAACAGCAACAAAGTTGCACAAGCATGCTAGCTATCAGCGCTGCGTCTGACACCTTGGAGCTGGAAGGAGCCCCTTGCTCTACTCCATCTCCTACACCATAATTACATAAAAAACCAAGACGTTTCTTCAACCAACCTCATCAAGGTCAAAACCAAGTTAGGTCCTTTGGATCTCACACAGGACCAACTTTGTGAAAACCCGACTACCGTCATAGGCCATATTCACCAGATTGGTCGCAAGAACACGGTGTGGACTCCCAAGATGACAGATACCGATACAAAGACACGCGTAACCGCGACAAATGGTTTCCTCCACATTGTCACAGAAGCTCAGAAGCAGAGACCAATCACAAACCTTGGAAGAAGAAACTCCTGCTCTCAGTAGAGAAGATACAGAAGTTGTCAAACACCTCCTAGCGGAGAGTCAAAACAACAAAGAAAATGAAACTGCTGACATCCTAGCTATTGCAGCTATGTCAACTCAGAACAAACGCTCTAAACCATGAAGAAAAGGCAAAAAGAAAATCCCTCTTTCAACTGGAGAAGAACCAAAGGACCCAGTGCAGTCCAGTGCTGTTATGGCAGCCCAACCACAAGTCAAAGACCACTCCTCTAGAAACATTTCGCAAATCCATGTCGAGCCACCGGTTTCACAATTTCTGTGCAAGGCAGAGAGAGGGGGGTGGCGTGAAAATTCTATCTTCCACTGACCTTTGAAGACGTGATGTGTCAGGACACTGCTTTAGACACCGCCGCTGACATCACTCTCATGTCACACAACCTTTTTGACAAACTACGTGTAGCTGCTAACCACGATCACAAGGATTTAAAACTGGAACCCCGTTCATTAGCAGATCAACCATATGCGCTCACTAAAATGACCCTGATGGGCGTGTCACTGGTCAAAGTCTCCATTGGCCCCATGACCCTGACACATCCGGTCTATGTGTCCAAACTTGACTCCATTCTGTTGCTCGTCGACAAAGATCTACTGAACCGCTTTGAGCCACTGATTGATTTTAAGAATCTCAAACTATGGGCTCAAACTCAACAACCTCACCCATTCAACCTAACAAGGACAACTGAATCACAGTGCTTGGTTCTTGACACTTTGGACACCCCAAATCTCACACAACTAGCACTGCTGGAACAGCCAAAACCGATTGAAAGTGACCGCAAAGACCAAGGTGAACACTGTCCTCAAGAAGTCAAAGGTCACCTTTAAACACAAGGTCAAGACAAGGAATTGAATGACCTTGGGAATTCAGTGGCCGAGCAGAAAGCTCCACATGGCCCCCTTGGTACCTTTGACTCAACGTTGGTGTCACCTTCTGAATCCCACCCACCCACTCCCGAGGCCTGCGTGGTCACTGGAGCCAAATCAACAGGCTAGCTGGAAACCCCGCAACCTCGAGGTTATACATTGGTGGACCCAACTTTTGTGAACACTAGGTGTGCATTTACTCAAGCCCGTGACCCTCTGGTCCATAAAACGCATCATACGCCAGTTGGATCTGACTGTACGCGTGCTCCCCATATCAAATTTCTCTAATATGACAAAATCGAAAACACTTCCTGTGACGTGACCTTCTCTGCAGCTACGTAATGGCTCTCATATTCCTGCTTCCAACGAACAATCATCGCCACTGCTTGTAGTTCCTCAAAACCAGAGCGGGGTGATGACTGCCAATGCCCATGACCTTCCTGCTGCAGAACACAGAGGCATCAAAACAATGTATAGTGCTCCCAAGGCTACATTTCAAAAACACTTGGACCTATTCGCCAAACAGCACAAAGAGTACAACGAGCAAAGAGCCTCCCATGGCAAACCTCGGGGGGTGGGGGGGTGGTGGTGCAAGGTCTTCCACTACGCATTTGTACCGCAAACACAATAAATCAATCTACAGGCAGGGGAAATCATTCCTAAATTCCTGCCCGGGTGGATGAATCCCCACCTTGTCAACAACAAACTTTGGCCACTGAAGTACCAAATCCAGGGTCCCATTTTCAAATGGGCCCATCACAATCAGAGTAAACTTTACCAAAACCCCATGGGACTTGTCGGGTACAACATAGTCCCAGTAAGTCCATAAATAAGATTAAAATCAGGCCTACGTCCAAGAAATAACCGTTAGCTAACTATTAGCCTCAGGTACACTCGGTGGCATTTCTCAAAACCAATCAGATAACTGCATAAAAAACTTTAGAAAAAAAGGTAAATTAAAACCAAATTATCCCTTAAACTAATCTTAAAGGCCTCTGTAACATCTAATCAATTTCAATCAACTTACTATTCTCAAATAGTATGCACAAAACATCCAATACCAGTAGCTTGAGCTAACAACATCAAAATTTCCACTAAAGGTGATAAACTATCTAAGGCCTAGAGTTCAATCTCTAAAAGAAATTGTTCCACCTCTGAAAATAACACTGGTCAACACCAAATTTATTGTCTAAGTTTCTTTAGCTGATTTAAGATAATTTTGATGTGTTGAATCCAAAAATCACATTGGTTTTGCTCAATCAGGTCAACTTTTTGAACTATGGCCACATGTTTTTTACGTTTTTGGTTTTTTTTTACATGTATGGGTATTTTCGCTTTATATGATGCAAAATTCTTTTTTTCTTGAAATTCTCTGAATTTTGAACAATGGTGACATAACATTCAATTTACATGTACTTACCTTTATCTATGCCTGCTATTCAATTTACAGTACAACTGTACAACTGCTTACAACTTAGCATAAAAACCTGACCTGATCGAGAGAAAACGGATGTCATTTTCGGATTCAATGGTGCAAAATTGTCTTAAATCAGTTGAAAAAACACAGACAACTTACAAAAAAATAATTTTTGGTATGTTGTGTAATTTTCATCTGTCACTCAGGTGTCTAAAAAAAACAAAAAACAAGAAGGTTGAAATTAAAATCACTCACTCCAATTCGTTTGCCAGGATGATGGCCCTCCTGTTTTTCAGTTTGGCCCTCTACCTAGCAATCACACCTACGGTCACCCAGTCAGAACTGGGCAGAGCCAAGACAAAAAGTAAACAATCCTTCGGTGGATTCTCAATAACAGCCTCATCATTAGGGCCTCTCATTAGCCTTAGCACATCCACTGTTAACTCGGTCAACACCGCTACACTAAAATGCCAGGTAGTTGAACCACAAACCATTACCAAAACTTTGCAAGATACTATGTTGGTTTTGAATATTAGCGCCAAAACTTCAGTCAAACTCAACAATTTCTTGAACTTTTTGCTCTTCGTGTTAAAGATTGACTATGCTCACACATAGCAGTGACTATGTTACTCTCAGATGTAGCTAGAAACAATAGCTTTTCAGTTCACACTTTAGCAATGAGCCTGTTTTCACCTCATCTTGCCCCTTTTTCAGTGATCACATATTTACTCCTCGTTGCCATTCAAAGAACAATGATGACATTTCATGTTCGCTCAGTTTTCCAGAATAAAGGTCTCAAACACCCTATGACTCAGACATCTGTGAAACCATAGTTTAGTCCAGCTAAACCAACCCTATTTTAACCTCCTTGAGTTACTTCAATATTGCTAAGCCTCAACCTCTACCCAAATTTCAACCATATTTCACTGTCCCCCATTCTACCCACATTCACCCAGGATGTCACATGCCACACTAGAGACAATAAAACATTGGACTTATTCTATGCAAATACTAAGGAGGCGTACACCTCTTCACCACTTCCCCCACTCGGGAGATCGGGTCACAACTTGGTTCATCTCCTGCCGGTGTACAAACCCCTAGTACACAGACAACCTCCGGTCATGCGCACAGTGAAGTTATGGTCTGAGGAGGCAATGGACGCTCTAAAGGACTGTTTTGAAACCACTGCCTGGGAGCAGCTCTGCGATCCACATGGTGAGGACATCGATGGCCTCACTCACACCATCACGGACTACATCAGCTTCTGTGTGGACAACACCGTACCCACCAAGACCATACGGTGTTGCTCGAACAACAAACCCTGGATCAACCCTGAGATAAGAACACTTCTGAGAGAGAAGAAGAGGATCTTCAGGTCGGGGAACAGGGAGATGCTGAAGTCCGTACAGAGGGAGCTGAGGAGGAAGATCAGAGAAGGCAAGGACAGCTTCAGGAAGAAGATGGAGGACAAGCTGCAACAGAGCGACATCGGCAGGGTCTGGAGAAACCTTAAAACCATCTCTGGGCTCCAGAATACCTCCTCCTGGGCCACGGGGGGCAGGGAGTGGGCAAATAATCTGAACCTGTTTTTTAATAGGTTTAATAATAATAATAATAATAATAATACATCAGTCTTATATAGCGCTTTTCTAAATACTCAAAGATGCTTTACAAAGCAGCATAGGGACAAACATACAGAGAACGGGTAAACAGACAAGGTAGGTACACATAGGTAGAAGAGGCAGTCAGTTTTCATAGGTAGATTTGAAAAGATGGGTTTTGAGTTGACTTTTAAAAGAAGCAAGTGTGTTGGCAGACCAGATGTGAAGGGGCAAGAAATTCCAGAGGGTTGGTGCGGCGATGGCGAATGATCTATCACCCAGGGTGCGGAATTTTGTCTTGGTGATGGGGGTAAGAAGGTGAGCGTCAGCAGAGCGGAGGAGACGAGTGGGAGAATGACGAGACAGAAGGTCCATTAGGTATGAGGGGGCAAGGTTATGAAGAGCTTTATAGGTGATGAGGAGGATCTTGAAGTTGATGCGCTGTTGAATGGGGAGCCAGTGGAGCTGATGGAGGAGAGGAGTGTTGTGGTCTCTGGAGCGGGAGTGAGTAAGTAGGCAGGCGGCTGAGTTTTGGACATACTGTAGTTTTTGGAGGATGGTGGAAGGAAGTCCATACAGAATGCTGTTACAGTAATCAAGTCTGGAGGTGATGAAGGCGTGGATGAGTATTTCAGCAGCAGAGGGTGAGAGGGTGGGACGGAGGCGTGCAATATTACGAAGATGAAAAAATGATGTTTTGGTGATATGGTTGATGTGAGATTTGAAGGAGAGGGTGGGGTCCATGATAATGCCGACGTTTCTGGCCAGGGGGGAGGGGGTGACTGAGTGACCATTGATTTGGAATGAAAAGTTCTGGGAAGAGGGTAAAAGAGATTTTGGTCCAAAAATGATGATTTCTGTTTTATTGCTGTTTAGCTTGAGAAAGTTGTTAGTCATCCAGGTTTTTATGTCTGTAAGGCTGTTGGTGATGGTGGAGAGAATGGCGGGGGTGATGGATTTAGAGGAGATGTACAGCTGGGTGTTGTCGGCGTAGCAGTGAAAGTGAAGACCATGTTGACGGATGATGTGACCAAGCGGAAGCATGTAGAGAGTGAAAAGGGTTGGACCGAGCACAGAGCCTTGAGGGACACCGTGTGAGATGGGGATGGTGCGTGATTTATGATTGTTGATGGAGATGTACTGGAATCTCTCAGACAGGTAGGAGGTGAACCAAGAGAGGGCGGAGTCAGTGATGCCAATAGAAAGCAGACGATGGAGCAGGATGGAATGATTGATGGTATCGAAAGCAGCGCTGAGATCGAGGAGAAGAAGAATGGTGAGGGAGCCAGAGTCAGAGGCGAGCAGGAGGTCATTGGTGACCCTGAGGAGGGTGGTTTCAGTGCTGTGGTGAGAACGGAATCCAGATTGAAATGTTTCATAGAGTTTGTTGGAGAGGAGGTGTTTCTTGAGTTGGGTGGCGACAGCTTTTTCCAATATTTTAGCCGGAAATGGGAGGTTGGAGATAGGTCTGAAATTGTTGGGGTCGTCAGAGTCCAGGCCAGGTTTCTTAAGGAGGGGGGTGATGGCAGCAATCTTAAGTGATGGGGGGACAGTGCCAGTGGTGAGGGAGGAGTTGATGGTGTCGATGATAAGGGGGGCAAGAGGGGTGAGACAGGCTTTGATAAGGGGGGAGGGGATGGGGTCCAGGGGGCATGTAGATGATTTCATGCCCCATGGTCAGGTTTGACCAATCGCCCTCCCCCCCCGACTGCACAACAACCACTGCTGCCTCTAAAGTCATCGAGACCTGCTGTCCACACCCCACTCCACCAACACCCCCCCCACACACACACACTCCCAGCACACAGCCCCCCAACCTGACCCTCACTAAGACCCAGGTGAGGACAGAGCTGAGAAAGATCAAGGAGAGGAAGGCCTCGGGACCGGACGGCATCAGCGCGAAGCTCCTCAAGTCCTGTGCAGACCAGCTGTGTGGGATTGTGGAGCACATCTTCAACCTGAGCCTGAAGCTGGGGAGGGTACCACAGCTGTGGAAAACATCTTGTGTGGTACCTGTACCAAAGACTTCCCACCCCAAAGACCTGAACAGCTACAGACCAGTGGCCCTGACGTCTCACATGATGAAGACCCTGGAGAGACTGCTCCTTGCTCACCTCCGCCCCCCTGGTGGGACCAGCAATGGATCCACTCCAGTTTGCCTACCAGCATGGCATTGGGGTGGAGGATGCAGTGATCTTCCTCCTTCACCGTTCTCTGTCCCACCTGGAGAAGCCTGGGAATGCGGTGAGGATCATGTTCTTTGACATCTCCAGTGCTTTCAACACCATCCAACCGATGATCCTGAAGGACAAGCTGCTGTGCGCAGGGGTGGACCAGCACCTGTCATCATGGATCCTGGACTACCTCACTAACCAGCCACAGTTTGTGAGAACCCGGGACTATGTGTCCAACACGATCATTGGTGGCACGGGGGCCCCCCAGGGAATGGTTTTGGCTCCCTCTCTGTTCACCCTTTTTACTGCGGACTTCTCACACAACACAACACACTGCCATCTACAGAAGTTCTCTGACGACTCTGCGATCGTTGGCCTCATCTCCAACGGAGATGAAGCTGAGTACAGAGGGCTTATCCAGAACTTCGTGGACTGGTGCCATTGGAACTACCTCCAGATCAACGCAAGGAAAACTAAGGAGCTGGTGGTGGACTGCCGCAGGCAAGGACAACCCCTCACAGCACCAGTAAACATCCAGGGAACAGACATTGAGATGATGACATCCTACAAGTACCTGGGTGTTCATCTGAACAATAAACTAGACTGGTCACACAATACCAACGCACTCTACAAGAAGGGACAGCACAGGCTGTTCCTACTGAGGAGGCTCAGGTCCTTTGGTGTACAAGGGGCGCTGCTGAAGACACTCAACGACACGGTGGTGGCACCAGCCATCACTTTTGGAGTGGTCCGCTAGGGCAGTGGCATTACAGCAGCTGATAGGAAGAGACTGAACAAACTGATCAAGAAAGCAAGCTCTGTCCTGGGGAAATGCCTGACCCAGTGGAGGAGACAGGAGAGAGAAAGATGGTGGCTAAACTATCATCTCTGCTGGAATCTGAGTCCCACCCTATGCAGGACATACTGAACGCACTGAGGAGCTTATTTAGCAGTAGACTACATCATCCTAGGTGCGCAACCGAGAAGTTTTGCAGGTTCTTCCTACCTACGGCTGTCAGACTGTATGACCTAAGCAGGGCTGCTCGCAGAGATAGCAAAAAAATGTGACGACCTAATAGTATTGAATGCAAAAGACGCAATAGACTTACACAAATGGTCCCCTCCAGTATACAACTAGGACAATATCAGTCGCTACGGAGAGTGACAATATGTATGGGTACATATTCATACTATGTAGGATAACTAAGTAGACAGTTATGCTGCTTATTCCATCTAGCTACAATGCTCCGCACTGTGTATATATATATTTATATATTTATGTGTACGTATGTATATTCACTGCTCTTATTTTTATTTTTCTTATCTTCTTAATTATTGCTCTGAGTGTTGCTATCCCTGTGCTGTCGCAATCCTGGAATTTCCCCATTGTGGGACTAATAAAGGCTTATCTTATCTTATCTTAAATATAAGCAATAATTTTTTTGTACCTTTCTTTTTGATCTTGACTCCTAGAATTTTTTAATTTATATGCATGCTTATATACAAATATACAGTGGTGAGAAAAAGTGTTTGCCCCCTTCTTGATTTCTCATTTTTACCTCCGCCAAGGAGGTTATGTTTTCATCGGCGTTGGTTTGTCTGTCTGTCTGTTTGTTTGTTTGTTTGTTTGTTTGTTAGCAAGATAACTCAAAAAGTTACAGACGGATTTTCATGAAATTTTCAGAGATTGTCAGAAATGGGGTATCCTACAGATGATTACATTTTGGTGGTGATCCGGATCACCGTCTGGATCCAGGAATTTTTTAAAGGATTCTTTTTTTTTTTTTTAACATTGCGAGATAGGGCCATTTTAAATATTTTTTCAATATTTTTTTTTTGTGCATGTAACTCTTCCAAAAAATTGTCACAACACTTGAAAAAAAAAATACAGCATGAAAAAAAAAAAAAAAAAACACTGTATGGGGGGAACTGTGGCGCTTGGCAGAGGTCTGCGCTCTCCGAGTGCTTTTCTAGTTTTGTGTTTGTCACACTTAAATGTTTCAGATCATCAAACAAATTTAAATATTAGACAAAAATAACACAAGGAAACACAAAATGCAGTTTTTAAATGAAGGTGTTTATTATAAGGGAAAGAAAAATCCAAGCCTACATGGCCCTGCGTGAAAAAGTGATTGCCACCTAAACCTAATGACTGGTTGGGCCACCCTTAGCAGCAACAACTGCAATCGAGCATTTGCAATAACTGGCAATGAGCCTTTTATAGTGCTGTGGAGAAATTTTGGCCCACTCATTTTTGCAGAATTCTTGTAATTCAGCCACATTGGAGAGTTTTCGAGCATGAACCGCCTTTTTAAGGTCATGCCACAGCATCTTAATTGGATTCAGGTCAGGACTTTGACTAGGCCAGTCCAAAGTCTTCATTTTGTTTTTCTTAAGCCATTCAGAGGTGGACTTGCTGGTGTGTTTTGGATCATTGTCCTGCTGCAGAACCCAAGTGTGCTTCAGCTTGAGGTCAAGAACAGATGGCAGGACATTCTCCTTCAGGATTTTTTGATAGACAGCAGAATTCATGGTTCCATTTACCACAGCAAGTCTTCCAGGTCCTGAAGCAGTCAAACAACCCCAGACCACCACCATATTTTACTGTTGGTATGATGTTCCTTTTCTGAAATGCTGTGTTACTTTTACACCGGATGTAATGGAACACATACCTTCCAAAAAGTTCAACTTTTGTCTTGTCAGTTCACAGAGTATTTTCCCAAAAGTCTTGGGCTCATCAATGTGTTTTCTAGCAAAACTGAGACAAGCCTTTATGTTCTTTTTGTTCAGCAGTGGGTTTTGTCTTGGAACTCTGCCATGCTGGCCATTTTTGCCCAGTCTCTTTCTTATGGTGGAGTCTGGAGTGAGGCCTGCAGTTCTTTGGATGTTTTTGTGGGGTCTATTGTGACCTCTTGGATGAGTCATTGCTGCACTCTTGGGGTAATTTTGGTCAGCTGGCCATTCCTGGGAAGGATCACCACTGTTCCATGTTTTTGCCATTTGTGGATAATGGCTCTTACTGTGGTTCAATGGGGTCCCAAAGCTTTAGAAATGGCTTTGTAACCTTTTCCAGACTGATAGCTCTCAATTACATTGTTTCTCATTTGTTCCTGAATTTCTTTGGATTGCAGCATGATGTCGAGCTTTTGAGGATGTTTTGGACTACTTCACTTTGTCAGGCAGGTCCCATTTAAGTGATTTCTTGATTGAGAATAGGTGTGGCAGTAATTAGGCCTGGGTGTGGCTAGAGAAATTGAACTCAGCTTTCCAAAGATGTGATAAACCACAGTTAATTTATGTTTTAACATGGGGGGCAATCACTTTTTCACACAGGGTCATGTAGGTTTGAATTTTTTTTGACCCTTAATAATAAACACCTTCATTTAAAAACTGCATTTTGTGTTTACCTGTGTTATCTTTATCTAATGTTTAAATTTGTTTGATGATCTGAAACATTTAAGTGTGACATACAAAAAAAAGAGAAATCAGGAAGGGGGCAAACACTTTTTCACACCACTGTAAAATGTAATATATATATATATATATATATTCTTTGCACTTTATTTTATTTTTGTGCACATTCAAACTATGTTTGAACAATTTTAAAAGGTGCTTTATGGTAAAACAAAACATTTACCTCAGGTAGGTAAAAACTACATACTTTTTATTTTGTACCTTAATACCCAGAATTGGCTTTTTGTACTTTTGTAACCAGAATTTTTGAGTTTTTACGTGCATATACAGTATTTTAGTATATAAGATAAGATAAGATAAGATAAGATAAGATAAGCCTTTATTAGTCCCACAACGGGGAAATTCCAGGATTGCAACAGCACAGGGATAGCAACACTCAGAGCAACAATCAGAAGGCAAGAAAAAAAACAAGCAAGCAAGAGCAGCTAATATACATATGTACATATTACTATAAAATATATATATACACACACACACACACAGACACACAGTGCAGAGCATTGTAGCTGGATGGAATAAATATATGAATATATGAACACACAGTGCAGAGCATTGTAGCTAGATGGAATAAATATGTAAATATATAAACACCCACAGTACGGAGCATTGCAGCTAGGTGGAATAAATATGCAAGTATATAAACACACACAGTGCGGAGCAATGTAGCTAGATGGAATAATATGTAGATATATAAAAACACCAGTGCGGAGCATTGTAGCTAGATGGAATAAATATATAGATATATAAATATAAACACACCCAGTGCTGAGCATTGTAGCTAGATGGAATAAATATATAGATATATAAATATAAACACACCCAGTGCAGAGCATTGTAGCTAGATGGAATAAATATGTAAATATATAAACACACACAGTGCAGAGCATTGTTGCTAGGTGGGATGAAACAGCATAACCGTCTATTTAGTTATCCTACATGGTATGATTATGTGCCCATACATATTCTCACCCTCCATAGCGACCGGTATGTTCCTAGTTGTATGCCGGAGAGGACCATTGTGTAAGTCTATTGCATCTTTTGCATTCAAAAAAAAACTATTAGTTTGTTACGTCTTTTTGCTATCTCTGCGAGCAGCCCTGCTTAGGTTGTACAGTCTGACAGCCGTTGGTAGGAAGGACCTATGAAACCTCTCGGTTGTGCACCTGGGATGATGTAGTCTGCTGCTAAATGAGCTCCTCAGTGCATCCAGTATGTCCTGCATAGGGTGGAACTCGGACTCCAGCAGAGATGACAGTTTAGCCACCGTCCTTCTCTCTCCTATCTCCTCCATCGGATCAAGGCGTTGCCCCAGGACAGAGCTAGCTTTCTTAATCAGTTTGTTCAGTCTCTTCCTATCGGCTGCAGTAATGCCACTGCCCCAGCAGACCACTCCAAAAGTGATGGCTGATGCCACCACCGTGTCATAGAATGACTTCAGCAGCGCCCCTTGTACACCAAAAGACCTGAGTCTCCTCAGCAGGAACAGCCTGTGCTGTCCCTTCTTGTAGAGTGCGTCAGTATTGTGTGACCAGTCTAGTTTATTGTTCAGATGAATACCCAGGTACTTGTAGGATGTCACCATCTCGATGTCTGTTCCCTGTATATTTACTGGTGCTGTGAGGGGCTGCCCATGCCTGCGGCAGTCCACCACCAGCTCCTTAGTTTTCCTCGCGTTGATCTGGAGGCAGTTCCGATGGCACCAGTCCACAAAGTCCTGGATAAGCCCTCTGTACTCAGCTTCATCTCCGCTGGAGATGAGACCAACGATCGCAGAGTCATCAGAGAACTTCTGTAGATGGCAATGTGTTGTGTTGTGTGAGAAGTCCGCAGTATAAAGAGTGAACAGGAAGGGAGCCAGCACCGTTCCCTGGGGGGCCCCCGTGCTACTGATGATCGTGTCGGAAACACAGTCCCGGGTTCTCACAAACTGAGGCCGGTTCGTGAGGTAGTCCAGGAATATATTAGACAATTTTACAATTTTTATATTTGTCCATATTCAAATTATTTTTGAAAATTCCAAGAAGTTTTTTTTAGTAAACCAAACTCAAAGATCTATACTCAGGAATAGATACGGTACTGTTTACAAGCTTAGGGCTTATGGACATGAGAAGCATTAGCTCATCAGTTGGGTCAAGAATCGCCAATTGGAATCAGCTGCCAACGATGTGTACCAATGCCGGCTGAAGCTCACCACTGATACAGAGGGGGGACATGTAGCATCAGTCCCCTTTGGCTCCAATCTATAAAATCACTCTTCACCTTAAAGAAATTGTTTCACCCAAAAGTCTGGTCAAGAATTGTTTCCTTCACGTAAGGACCATCGTTTGAAAACACATTCCATGGTAAAAAGGACGATAAGGCTCCCATTTCATGCCAGGAACGGATTTAGTCTGCAATCATAAATCCCTGAACTTCCTCCCAACCAGACAGTTTTATGCTTTAAGTACTAGGTTGAAACATCCTAGATCCCTTGAGTGCATTCCACGGTCTCTAGGAATTATCCACAGCTCAACATTACCCCCTGGTTGACAACTCCAGAATATGTTTGCTGTTGCCTCTACAAGCTGAACTGAGGTTAATTAATGAAATGGCTTCCTTTTAACAAAAACTCTCAATTCTCAGATTATTTTCTTTTTCAGGACACCCTGGAAAATCAAGTTGGACTTTGACATACCATTCTGGTTTGAGATGTTTCATTAATCATTGATTTCAAATGTGTTGCATGTTTTGAAAATGCTTAAATGAACTTTATTCTAATGCATGTTAATTATAGAAGGACAAGTTTATAAAAATGCATGCTCACTGAAAGTTAGTCATGAATCACTGAAGTTAGCTTAGATTTTATATATAAGCATAAAGTGAAGTTTTATATTAATCAAGATGTTTCATCCTATTGGAAAAGCTTACTGAAGTCATCTGACCGGCTCAGCCAATCACGAGCCAGCCTCTGTTGGACAATGGCCCCTTTCATTTTATTCGTCGGTTACAAAGAACTGTTTTCTTATTAGACCAGAGTTCATTCAATTCTCCCATGATGGGAGACAACTGATTCCCTTTCATGTCAATCAAATTGTTCTCATGGAAATTTACTCAGTTTAAAGGAGGAATGCATCAGTTCAGAGGAAGAGAGTTGTTCTGTGTGAAAGTGTTGTCTGTGTCCTGCTTTTAATGCTTTTTCCTTTAAACGTCTGGAAAATACTTTCTTTTTTGAGCTCAACTTCTCTTTTATATGGAGTGAAACTCTGTGTTCACAGATGTTTTTCCATTTTATTCTGTTAAACTTTTCCTTATTGGTTTTTGTAACTCACCGTGCATTTTAAAGTGGACTGATCCTTTTTCCTCACACTGGAAGCTGTTTTCGCCAACCCCCATGACATCTAAAGGAGTTGGATTTTGTGGCTTGGTTTTTTTTTTTTTTTTTATTAATCTTGTCTCTCCAATTGTGTGACTTTGATCAGACTTTGAATTATATCCAATATATTTGGACCCAAGAACGCCGCTGAAAGATTCTCGTGTTGTTCCACATGGCATGCTTGTACCTGGGAAGAAATACAGGTACATCTCAAAAAATTAGAATATCATGAAAAAGTTCAATATTTTTTGTCACTCATTCCAGAAAGTGAAACCCATCTATTATGTAGATTCATTACACATAGAGTAATATATTTCAAGTGTTTATTTATTTTAATTTTTAATTTTGTCCACATGAAATAGGACAACAATACAGAGTGGGCAGTGGCTATGGGTACGGAAACACGAGGCGCTGGAACAATAGGTGAACAGGTACACAGAACGCCTCAGGACCAGACAGGGGATGACACAAAAGACAATGACAGAGGACTTGGGGAAACACAGAGGGCAATAAATGCAAATAATAATCAAACATGATAACAGAAAAAACAGTACATGAATATAAAATGTGTGCTTTGTGATATATGTATTTGGGCACTTTATTATGAAGTGCAGTGTGGTCACGTGCACTTCCTGTCATGCCACCGCACTGCCCTATATAAGGGATGGGCGCCATCTTATGGCCTCTTTGCCAGATGCCTACGCTGGTGCATACCGTGTACTGCTCTGTACATAGTTCAAACCACCGGTTTCATGGCCACATTGGTTGGAGGCCTATCAAACGTACATTACAGTGCTGGACCTCGGGAAGCTCGATAACATGAGGGCACGGGTGCTTCTTGTTCACAACCTGGGTATTGAAGGCCAGAGGGTCCTACAGATGCTCAGCGTGGCGGACTCGTATGAGGAAGTTGTGGAGCTGCTAGCTAAACATTTCTCCACCCCAGACAGTGTGACTGTTAGGAGAATTTGCTTTTGCCGGATACATCAGCGTGTAGGTGAGCCTATCCACCAGTATGTCATTGACTTGAAGCAGCTAGCCAGTGAGTGCCATTTTGGACCGCTTGAAGACAAGATGGTACGTGAAGAACTAACAGAGCACACGTGTAATGCTGAGCTGCGCGCTAGGCTATTAGTGGCACCTATTGACTTGACATTAGCTGAAGCAGTTGAGCTAGCTCTCTGGTTGGAAGCCATTGATAAGCTAGCTCAGTCATCAGTCAGTCATCTTCTTCCGCTTAATCCTTTTTGGGTCACGGGGGGGGGGGGGGGGCTGGAGCCTACCCCAGCATCTTTGAGCGAGAGGCAGGGTACACCCTGGACAGATCGCCTGTGGAGCAAAATTGGCACCAGCCACAGAAGCTGCCAAAACCACCTGCCTCAGCTAATGTTGCGGATCCTGATAGCGAGGATAGCGAGGATGAAGATTATTGGGAAATCAGTGCTGCCAGCCAAAGGTCTGCCCTGGGAAATTCCCGTTGCAGGGGTTGTGGATCCACGACACACTGCCATAAAGCGAAGAAATGCCCGGCAAGAGGAAAACGTTGTAGTAGATGTGGACGCTTGAATCACTATGCCAGGGTGTGCTGTTTGTCTTACCTGGGGAACCTACGGGAGAAATCACCCCGCTCGCCTCCAACAGACACTGGGAGCGAATGGTACGAAGAGCTAACGGACACCCTCGATTTCAAGTCGACCAGTTCTCACCCAGTGTTGGTACCCATGTCAATGAGCGACACCATGCTAGCCCCAGATGCCTCCAGTACTTGGCCACAATTGGGTGCGAGGTCTGCAGCTACGACAGTGTACACTACAACATTTATAGAAGAGGACAGGCCAGACCGACGAGCAAGGAGTTATCACATGCTCAGCAGCAGCTCATCAAGCGGAGTAAAATTCCACTTTGGATTATGGACTTGGTTCGGGTTCGGGGTGATGAACGTCCATGGCGAAGATGGGCCAAATGACAGCCAGCAAAACATCAAGCACATCTGCGGCTAGTGGCGAAGTTAGGGGCGGCGTGCTTCCTGTTGTCCTACGGTTCGATGAGGCATGCCAATCAGCTGCGGCGTATCCAGGAGGACACTTCAGGTGGTGGGGCTGGACGGGAGTCGTGATGGCGGTGTGGGATCCGGGCTCCATTGTCCAGAAGATCAGCCATCGCTGCGGGGGTCTGCTGCCTCCGGAGGCCTGCCACCTCCGGGGGCGCGTCTGCTGAGGGGCTGCCCTGGGTACCCCCATGCCAGTTCCATCTTTCCCACCCAAGTGACTGTGCGGTAGCATTTTGTTTACAGTTTTGTTATTACTGTGTGTTCAAAATGTTTAGTTTAGGATCATGGCAGATACTTTTTTAGTTTGAATAAAGACTCTTTTAGTTATTTGGTGGCAGAATAATCCACCATGCCGTGCAGGCTGTGCGGCAGTCTACCCACCAGTCCTATTTTAGATTGTTTTGTGTGAATGTGTTAGGCCATTTAAGTGCATCAGTTTACCTTATTTTAGAGCAAGGGTCACAGACTCATTCCATGGGGGGCCAAGACCCTGCAGGTTTTACCTCCACCCAGTGTCTTCAACAGGTGATTTCACTGAATTTCTTCCCACTGATTGCTGATCAATGAAAACACCTGCTGAAGACACTGGGTGGAGGTAAAACCTGCAGGGTCTTGGCCCTCCATGGAATGAGTTTGAGACCCCTGTTTTAGAGCGTGATTCGGGTTCCAAATTGGGGTGGATTTGATTGTGTGTGTGTTTTTGCACTCTCTAGGGGGAGGAGGAAATGTGATATATGCATTTGGGGCACTTTATTATGAAGTGCAGTGTGGTGACGTGCACTTCCTGTCACGTCACCGCACTGCACTATATAAGATATGGGCACCATCTTACAGCGTCTTTGCCGGATGTCTACGCTGGTGCATACCGTGTACTGCTCTGTACATAGTTCAACAATAAAGCTATGTTTGCCAACCATCATCTTGCCTCATTCATCACCCAGGTATTTCCATACTCACATCACAGGCTTGATCCTATGATCAAGCCCAGATTATAACAGTACATTTGAGTCATTTAGAAGAGACAGGATGGAAGCTTCTAAGTCATTTAATTACGATCTCCGCACTGTTGCTGTACAGCTAGGAGAGATAAAACATATTTATAAGTCAGATGGAAAAATACTCGAATAATAAATGCCTTGAACTACACTCTCTGGACCTGTATTGTGAGAATATATTCTGAATGGCCTTCTTGGTATGCGAGCAAGGGTTAGTCAAAAAAAGGGGTGAATTCAGGATGAGTTGAGAGAAAGGGATTCAAGAAGAAGCACTTAATTTTATTACTGTCAGCCAGAAAAGAACCTGAAGTCTCCCATGCACAGATGATTCCAAGTTAACATATTTTGTGGATGATGCATTTGTATATCTTTCAGTGTTTTTTTTAAGGCATATGTGTATGCATCCAGGTCCAGTAGGTTCTCCTCAGGTCTCTCTGAGCTCAAACGTGTATGTCAAAAGGTTGTGCAATCACCACACCCCACCACACTGAGACAGCACAGACCTCTTGTGTGCGGTGAGAATGTGAATGGGATTGGATTGTAGAGGGTGTTTGTTGGGTGTTGAGGCGAGGGAGGTACTATCTGAGAAGGGCCAAAGTAGAAAGCAAATCTCTTTTAGGCTGTACCAAAGTATTCAGGCTCCCAGCTCTCCCTCTGCTCTTCCATGCATTTTATATAGTGAAACATTAAACAGCAGCAGATCAGTTTATACTCCACTCTTCTCTGGAATTTTTCACACTCAACATTATGAATGGTGAGTACAATTGATTTTTAATTGTGACGGTCTTGATTAATAATGGACAAGTGAATGCTTTTCTCTTCTCTGAAGACTGAAAAAAAATACTGAAAAAATATTCATGGTCATCTTCAAGTATACTGGCAGCAGGACTCTGTGGAACCTCCCGCACTAGATGGTTTTTAACACATTGAAATTATGTGTAAAACTCTAGAATATCAAATAAGTATTGCACATAATGACAGGCCATTTTAAAACTTAAGTGGTTTCAAAAATATTGTCCATATATGGGTCAAGATTTGACATTTATAGCTCAGGTGTTGCAACTACATTCTTTTGTTCTTTTTCATTTCAGTGATCAGCAATCAAATATTTTTTTCCAGATTGTCTTCATCATATCTTGGGTATTTTTACAAATTAAAAAGCTTTGAATGTTTTGCATTAAATACTCATAATCTGAGATGTAAAAATATATTTCTTGAAATTGATCATTTTCATTTTCAAAGTACTTGGTATGTCTTCACTGCAGCACATGATAGCATTAAATCTGATTTTGATTTCAGTTTAGATTTTTGGCACATGATGTAACTCGGAAGACCTTTACACATAACACTGATGGCCCTACTTTGTGTAACTGATTCCTTTATGCATTCTAATAGTTTGTGCTTCAGCATTAAAAATTATACATAACTCACTCCTGATGCACGTGTCTTTACAAGGAGCCCTGATAATTATTTCTCAATGAGATGCCAGAACTCACAGGGCTGAAGGGTGGCGGTAGGGTGGGGTCTGCCTGTTATTATTGATGATATAAAACCACTCACCATACAGTCCTGATTGATCTAATGCTTTAGTATAATCTTTTTCATTTCTGTTTTTAACTTTCACCTTCACATCAAAGTACAGGCTCTTATGTCAGTTATGAAACTGCTACTATGGGACTTATCACTGATTTTATATGAACCCGAATCAGTCTAAATAGAACCAATAATATCAGAAGGTAAACTTCAAAGACATGCAGACTTTACAGTCTAGGCATAATTATCACTTTACTTTTAACTCTGCAACAGTTTACTCATGAGTTAGCTGTTCACAACTAAAAGGTAGGGAGACTCATGTTCTTGGAGCCCTAAACAGAGGTTCAGGGTGAATGAATTATCCAGTCGGGTGCACGACTGTCATGCAATTTTACTGGTAGTTCAAGCATTCTTCAGTCAACTGTAGTGCAAGTGTTCTCTTGACTCATAATTACAGAGTCTGACTCTGACAAACACTTGAACCTGTTAAAAAGGTCCAATTCAGAATCAGAATCAGAATCAGAATCAGCTTTATTGGCCAAGTATGCACAACACATACAAGGAATTTGACTTTGGCTAAAAACTTGCTCTCGTTGTTCAGGTGGAGGATTTAAATAAGGATTCAATGACAACAGAGTATGTACAGTAAATTACAGTCTGTCCACGTTTCTATAAAAGGATGCAAATATATACAGGAATATATGCAATTATTTACTCAGACTAACCACACTTTGCAGAAATATATGAAAAATATACAGTCACACAGTATTTCAATGTGAACTCAGATTCAGTGATATAATGTGAATGAAGTAAAAAGCAGTGTGAGAGTTATGTGCAATGTAATAATGGATGAAAAGTCATGAGCACAGCAACAGGTAGGACTAGGTGAATGTTAGGAGTTCATCAGAGTGATGGCTTGAGGAAAGAAACTGTTCCTGTGACGGGTGGTTTTGACCTTCAGTGATCTGTAACGACGACCAGAAGATAGAAGTTCAAACTGTTTGTGGCCGGGGTGTGATGGGTCAGCACAGATGTTTCCCGCCCGTTTCCTGGTTATGGACCGATATAAGTTCTCAATGGAGGGTAGGTCGGAACCAATGATCCTCTCCGCAAACTTAATGATCCGCTGCAGTCTGGTCTTGTCCTGTTTAGTGGCAGATCCAAACCAGACAGTGATGGAAAAGCAGAGGACAGATTGGATGATGGCGGTGTAGAAGACAACCAGCAGCTCCTGAGGCAAATCAAACTTCTTGAGCTGACGCAGAAAAAACAACCTCTGCTGGGCCTTTTTCCGGACAGTGTCTATATGGGAGGACCACTTCAGGTTCCGGGAGATTGTGGTACCCAGAAACTTGAATGAGTCCACAGTGGACACTGTGCTGTTGAGGATGGTGAGTGGGGGGAATGAAGGGGGGTGTCGCCTGAAATCCACAGTCATCTCCACCGTTTTGGCTGGGTTAAGTTCAAGATGGTTCAGGCTGCACCAGAGGATCAGCTGCTCCACCTCCCGCCTGTATGCAGACTGAAAAATTGTGTTTTTGTAGGTTTTAACCTTCTGAAATGCATCTATTGGTCATGTGATTATCAAAAAACATCAAAGTGTAGGAGTCAAGAATTGACAAGACTGGGTGTCTTTCCAGTATTTCTTTAATTCTCTCACATCCTACGTTCCTCTCTCTCAGTCAGAGTAAAAAGAGACAGAACGCAGTCACTCACATCCATTTATACACACCTCCAATAATACATCACATACAAAGTCACACACTTCAGTTACATTCTCCCATTTGCATTATAAAACTCTAGAGTCCTTCTGCTCTCCTGTCTGACCCCAGATGGTCAGACGCGAGGAATCCTCTCCTTTCTCTCAAGCCGTAGGTGGTCCAGACGCATTGTCCTCTTGAGGTGTGATGTCAATACACATTGCCAGCCTAAAGTCTCTCTAGGCTGAATTCAAGCATGTGAGTCACATACATTCACAATTATGGACGCCACATCACTCCCCCTCCTACGCGAAAGACTGGACATACACCTACAGCGTCATCCCCCCCTGCAGAATCTTACAGCACAATCCAACAGTCTGATCAAAACCCACATCACTCTGCCTGTCGTCTAGGTTTCAATCTTCTCCCGAATCTGCTGTACACAGGTCTCACAGCCTGTGCCGGGCCATCCTGCTGTGACTCTGTGGAATGAGGGGAAGAAGGGTTATTTGCCCCTTGCGGGGGGTCCGGGGGCCGTCCCCTGGGAGGCCTGCCGCGTCGAGGTGCGCCCGCCGGCCGTACAGACTCGTTATGCAACACGAAAGCAGGCTTTAGTCTATCAATACTGATCGTCTCCCTCCTGCCCCCCAAATCTAGCACAAAATATTTCTCCCCGGTCTCCAGCACTTGAAATGGACCGTCGTAAGGTGGGTGGAAGCTGTGACGCTGAGCGTCATGTCTGACAAAAACAAACTCTGCTTTTTGTAAAGCTTTGGGCATGAACACACGCAGAAAAGTGTGATGAGCGGGGCCCGGGAGCATTTCTGCTCCCATGTTACTCAAAGGTCCCTGGACCGGGGGGGGGGGGGGGCCCTGGTGCCGTATGGTCTGGCAAGAACTCGCCGGGCAGCCTGAGAGGTTGCGCTAAAACTAACTCTGGTGAGGCATCTAGGTCCTCTTTGGGTGCCGAACGCAACCCTAATAAAACCTATGGTAGTTTGTTTACCCAATCTGTGTCCATTAGCGACGCTCTGAGGGCTGCCTTCAAAGACCTGTGAAAACGCTCGCATAAACCGTTGGCCTGGGGATGATAAGCGGTAGTGTGATGTACTGCCGCTCCTAAGCCGCTGGCCACTGCTGACCACAGTTCCGACGCAAATTGAGGTCCCCTATCGGATGTAATATCTGACGGAACCCCAAAACGCGCTACCCAGGCTGTTAAAAAGGCGCGAGCCACCTCTGCCGCTGTGGTCGATGTTAAAGGGACCACTTCCGGCCAACGTGTGGTCCGATCCACCATCGTCAAGAGATGTGTGAACCCTTGAGATGGCGGTAGGGGGCCCACGAGGTCCACGTGCACATGATTGAACCTCCTAGCCAGAATGTGAAACGGTTCTAAGGGTGCTTTGGTGTGCCTGTGGATTTTGGCCCGCTGGCAAGCCATGCAGGCTTTAGCCCACTCCTTCACGTGCTTGCGCAGGCTCGGCCAAACAAACTTCTCCGCTACCATTTTCACCGAAGCGCGTACTCCCGGGTGCACTAGGGAGTGCACGATGTCGAAAACGAGACGGCGCCACGTGGCCGGTACCACCGGACGCGGTCGCCAGGTGGAGACATCGCAGATTAGAGGGGGTGAACCAGCTTGTAAAGTTTTTCGCTCCAGCCTTAACCCTGTTGGTCCAGACAGGAGCGCGCGCACGTCCGCGTCTTCGCTCTGCTCCGCTGCCATGGCTGCATAATCTATTCCCACGTGGACCGGAGCCGCGTGCGCGTCCGCGCTGTTACCGCGCTCTGGGTAAGCGGCCGCACACCCCTGCTCCGCGCGGACGGGTGCTGTTACCGCGCGTGACAGACAGTCTGCCACTACATTGAGTTTACCGGTCACATGCTGGATATCGGTGGTAAATTCCGAAATTGCGGCCAGCTGTCTCTGCTGCCGCCCTGACCACGGTTCTGAAGTTTTGGACATCGCAAAAGTGAGCGGTTTGTGGTCAACAAACGCGGTGAAACGCCGCCCTTCCAGCCAGAACTGGAAATGGCGAATGGCTAAGTGGAGCGCCAGGAGTTCCCTGTCAAATGCGCTGTATTTCCGCTCGGGCTCGCGCAAGGACCTGCTGAAAAAAGCGAGAGGTTGCCAAACTCCGGCGACCTGCTGCTCTACCACGGCCCCTATCGCTACCTCTGACGCGTCTGTGCTTCTGTTTTTTAAGCGCGGTGTACAGCGGTTGCATGAGCTGTGCTGCGCGGGGTATGAAACGGTTATAAAAATTCACCATCCCCAAAAATTTCTGCAACGCTTTCACTGTCTGTGGCTGGGGAAACTCAGCCACCGCACGCACTTTTGCCGGCAGAGGAACTGCTCCCTCTGGTGAGACACGGTGCCCCAGAAAATCAATTTGCGCTGCGCCAAACTGGCACTTGGCCGGGTTGATTATCAACCTGTGTGCTTTCAACTTTTGAAAAACTGTAGTGAGGTGTTTTTCGTGTTCCTCCTCTGAGGCGCTGGCTACTAAAATATCATCCAAGTAGACAAAAACAAACGGCGCAGCACTGTGGCCATCATCCGTTGAAAGGTTTGCGTGGCGCCTTTAAGGCCAAAAGGCATGCGTAAAAACTCAAAAAGTCCGAACGGGGTTATTACCGCTGTTTTGGGAATATCCTCTGGTCGAACCGGGAGCTGATGATAACCGCGGACCAGGTCTATTTTAGAAAAAATGCGCGCTTTTGCCAGGTGCACCGAAAAATCCTGGATATGTGG
The DNA here is from genome assembly GCA_020510985.1 of Pholidichthys leucotaenia. NCBI lineage: Eukaryota > Metazoa > Chordata > Actinopteri > Cichliformes > Pholidichthyidae > Pholidichthys > Pholidichthys leucotaenia. The sequence continues at coordinate 58,667,192 of CM035840.1, read as the reverse complement.
AATCGGGTAGCGATCCTGAGCTGTGGCATTGTTTAACCTGCGATAATCACTGCAAGGTCTCCACGAGCCGTCAGCCTTAGGCACCATATGCAGGGGGGAAGCCCAAGCGGACTTCGAGCGGCGAATTATGCCCAACCTTTCCAGGTTGGCGAACTCCTCCTGTGCCACGGAGAGCTTAGCTGCATCCAAACGCCGAGCTTTAGCAAAGACTGGTGGGCCACTCGTGGTTATGAAGTACTCCACCCCGTGTTTCGCCACCTTAGCCGAAAAAGTGGGAACTGTGAGTGCTGGAAACTGGTGTAGGAGAGTGTGAAACTTACCACCTGCTGCGGCGACGTTGGTCTGTACTGGCGGCGGGCACACCCGAGCTGCACAAGGGATAGAACAGAAAGAGAGTGCATTTACTAGGCGTTTGTTGGCCAGATCAACTAACAAATCATGTGAACACAGAAAATCAGCACCTAACATATTGAAGCTCACTGCCGCTACGATGAAGTTCCACTCGTAAGCGCGGCCGTGGAAGGACAGAGACAAGGTTCTCTCTCCGTAAGTCTTGATGCTGGAGCCGTTGGCCGCTGTTGCTCCGTCTCCGCGGGGTCAAGCCACCCGATCTGCATAAGTTGCAGTGATGAAGCTCCTCTGGGCTCCGGTGTCCACGAGGAATTACCGCCCGGAGCCCGCGTCTGTCAAATAAAGTAGCTTGTTCCGTTCGCCGAGAGTGGAAGCTGCTAACGACTCCCGGCCCGGCTGTTTCCCCGCTTTTTGAAACTGCATGGCGGGATGCATCTGTGTGCCTTCTCGGCGAAGCGTCGGTGGTAATAGCAGAGGCTGTCATCTCCCCTGGCTCGGGATCTCACCGCCGCCGTCGTCGATGGGGTGGGCTCTGCTGCCTCTGGCTCCACACTGCCCCCAGCCGCCGCGCCGAGGTCTGCCGCTGCCACGGAGGCCTCTTGCTCGTCGCAGGCGTTGAGGAGCCGCTCTGCCTCCTGGGTCAGCTCGCGGAAGTCCTGCTGGTTCACACATCGTCTGCTGGACAGGGGACCTCTCGTGTGCACTGGGAGGGTCCTCAGGAAAATATGCTTGAAGAGGAACGCGTCGTTGTCCGTCCCGATCATCTGTAGCATGTCCTCCATGAGGACAGTCGGCCTGCGTCCACCTCTGTCGCGCAGGTCCAGCAGCTGCCTGGCCCTTGCCTCGGGCGATGGCACGAAGCTCCTGATGAGGGTGGCTTTCAGCGCTTCGTATTTGCCAGCAGCGGGCGGCTGCTGCACCAGGCTCCACACACACCGAGCTGTGCGGCTGTCGAGTCGCGCAATGACATTATGAAACTTAATGTCGTCCGCTGATACTCCCCTGAGTAGGAAACGCGACTCCACGTGCTGGAACCATGAGTGCGGGTCATCGTGCCAAAACTCGGGGAGCCTAATCAGGCTTGCGCCCCTGCGGGCAACTCCCGGTGAATCCGGGTCTGAGCGGCTGTCTCCCGGTTCTTCCATGTCGATCACGAAGCTGTCTTCCAGCCTCGGCATGCTCAGATTCATGTATAGGTCACCAGTGTAGGAGTCAAGAATTGACAAGACTGGGTGTCTTTCCAGTATTTCTTTAATTCTCTCACATCCTACGTTCCTCTCTCTCAGTCAGAGTAAAAAGAGACAGAACGCAGTCACTCACATCCATTTATACACACCTCCAATAATACATCACATACAAAGTCATACACTTCAGTTACATTCTCCCATTTGCATTATAAAACTCTAGAGTCCTTCTGCTCTCCTGTCTGACCCCAGATGGTCAGACGCGAGGAATCCTCTCCTTTCTCTCGAGCCGTAGGTGGTCCAGACGCATTGTCCTCTTGAGGTGTGATGTCAATACACATTGCCAGCCTAAAGTCTCTCTAGGCTGAATTCAAACATGTGAGTCACATACATTCACAATTATGGACGCCACAAAAGCACTCACTTCTTTTAAAAAACACACAGGCTATATATTGTTTCTGCGTCTGATGAGCTGGTTTAACTCTTCCAGAATTGTTCCTCAACATCAAGAAAAGGTAAGCCCAGCATTCATACATGGCACTTAAGGCCCTTTTCCACTAGCCCCACTCAGCCCCGATTTGAAAACCCGGCTCTACTCACTTCGGTTCGGTTCAGCCTCAGTTGCTTTTCAACTACTGCTGGCGCACCTGCTGGCACACCTGCTGTGGGTGGGATTTGTTGAACAGCAGGCGGCGCCACACCCTTGTGACGTGAAACATGCGACGGAATCCTCCACAACAAACAAAATGGCTGATGATGAGGAGAGATGGAAGGAGAGAGGAATGACTGTGACATGAAACTGGTTAAATCTATGGTGCTGACTTGTTGTGCTCTGCACAATCTGTGTGAGAGTCATGGAGAGACGTTTGACACTACATTGGACGATGCAGTAGATGAACCAGTGGTGGCAGCGGCACAGAGAGCAGAGGAGCAGGGTGCTGATATTGTAGCGAACTCAATATAAGCACCCTACTTGGCTTGACAAGTGGGTTGACCCTATTGGCGACACAAGTAGAGTGCAGGACTCTGGAGCGGGAGGCGCGAGTTCAAACCTCCCGGTGGGACGTCGCCATGTCAAGCTGCATGTTACAATATAACACAAGATGCTGTGATGCAATACTTGTCTATTTTGTCCACATTTATGTGCATACATATTTCAAAAATGTTTTTTGTAAATAAAATGTTGTGCATGGTCCATCTACCTGTCCTCTTGTTCATAACGCTTATCTGTTAAGAAGGTGCGAAGCCATCAGCCCAATGATGAGTCCACACTTCTGTTGTGATAATTGCTCACGCTGAGCGCTCTGACAGCCCCGTACGCTGTGGGGGTCACACACGACGTGTTCCTCCCCACACTCTCAATTTTTTTTCCCGTGTATTTTTCTCTTTGGCGTACAGAAATGGCAATACGCCCGTATTTGCTAAAATTGCATTTTCCCCGTATTAAAATACGGCGAAACCGTATCACTTGACAGGTATGTAATTACATGCAGAAACACCGCACAGGCCATCTTCACAAAAATCCAGCTCGACAAGCCACTTTTGCTTAGGTGGAAATGCAAATTGAACTATAAATCATGTGCTGATACATGTCATATTTTCCCATGTAAAGGTCTCCCACTTTTACTTACAAATTGATTTTTAATTTTTGGGAAAAGGGAATATAAATTTTGCACTTGTTGGTAACAACAGTTGTGTGCAACAAAAACACAGTTGTGTATCCTTGTCCGATTTGTCTACTGTTATTAGTGCCAAATTTTTGCTAGATTCCTTCTTAATTTATTAAATTTTGACTGGCGATGCAACATTCAGCTTAGACGTACTTACCTTTATCAGTGTCTACAAGTTCAAGCACACCTGTACAACTGCTTATAACCTAAAAAATGTACCCGTTCAAGAGAAATGGATTCAGCATTGCAAATTTGTTTAAAATAAAAAAAACAACCTACCAAGACATTACGTTTCGTTGTGTTGTTAAAAATTAAATTACCATTAGAAGGCTATACACCTGACCTGATGAACAGCTGCATGTGGAGTGAACAGAGAATGGAATGTGTATGTAATTATTGGCTTTTCTCATACGGTGTCATAACAGATAAACCAGACTTTTGATGCAAACAATACAATTTTATTCCAGAAGCAAAATTTACAAACAAAAAAACAGACTGGGCGATGACATCTCTGCGAGCTCTTCCCTTCGTAACGCAGCGTCCTGCTGCAGGGCTTCACGCGCATCTGCCCGCACATCTGCGGCCACCTGTCGCAAATGCTGCATGTACTCCTGATTCTTGCCGCTGGTCATGTTGCCATTCCAAGAGCCGCATCTCTTCATCATGCATGTTGACCATCGCTAATGTAAGGTCAGCGATGGGAGTTGTCTGTTTTCGTCTTGCCTAGATGGAAAGACAGAAAGGCATGGTTGTTAAAGCTGGATCACTACATATATTATGGAATTACACAGGTGAAAGTCTGTGGTGGAATGTCACTATTATATTATGCTTCATTGCTGTATATAAGCTGAACTGTCATGTTGCTGCCCCTCAGTAGAGCAGATTTTGCAACATGCAGGGTGCTGTCTTCGGCTGCAGCCCCCCTGCAAAACTAAAAAGGATTAAGATTAAGAATATGGATGGATGGATGGGTAATGTTTAAACTAGTTGCTTGTAGTGTGGCCGCAGAAATCTGAATGGATTAATACAGTCAGCTGACGCGAAGCATTTCAATGAAGCATGTTGATTTCAACGGCAGTTCATGAGCTTTAGTTGTTTTTATAAAACAGGAATTACAACAGCACCAATCACCACACCTAAAAATGGTTGTGGAACACCGATAAGTGAAGACCAAAGAATAACCTTTTTGTACATTTAAAAAGACATTTTCAATTAATTAATATGCAGCTACAGGAAATTGCATTAATCAATTTGGTACATAACTTGTTAGGCTCCAGCCCCCCCGCGACCTGTAAAGGATTAAGCGGTAGAAGATGGATGGATGGATGGATGGATGGATGGATGGATTTTCGACCCTGGTTTCCGCTGCTGGACCTGTTTCAACCCAAAAAAAAATCGTGGTTATTGTGCCTTACCGGCACTTGAACATGATCCAGATGGAGCTGGTGATGTGGAGCTGATCCAGCTGGCGCTCAGCCAGACGCACACGCAGACGCAGCGCCAGGAGAGTCCGCTGTGTCCATCATGTCCACTGAGGTGGACCCCTGTGATATGAACTGCGATTCTAGAAAGAAAATGCACGCAATTTAAAACTTAACACCAAAGTGCAACATGTACACCACACTCTCAAGTTTTTAACCGGAATACAATAAGCGTAATTCAGCGTTTTGTTCGCGCTAATACTTAACACAAAGCAAGCGTGAATCTGCAGTTGGCTGCAAAACAATACGCAAGCCTCAGTAACAACCATTACCCACAATCTAACAACCTTCCTATTTCTTAAAAACAGTGAGTTTGGCACAGAAAGGATCAAGTGGCGAAAGGATGCGCAATATCAAATAAACACTCACCATCCACGGTTTCCAAGGGCCGTGACCGTGACCGTGACAGTGGCCGTGTCGAGCCCAATGTCTCTCAGCGAACCACTTCCACTCCTTCCATCCGCTGAACTTCGAGCAATGTGGTCCTTCACTGCTCAGTAATCGCTTTTCAGCTTTTTCAGCTTCTCCCGACACTGTTTGGCAGTACGGATGTGCCCTTGGGAACCCATCTGCTCGGACACCTGCATTTCGAGTAGATCCGTCCAACTCACGCTGGATGCGATCGTCGCCTAATATAGAAAGAAAATTGCGCACCTCCTAATATATAATATTAGGAGTATATTATTATATAAGTATATTATACAGTATATTAATATAATATACCGTATTAAAGGGGCGCACTGTGTTCACTGCTGAACAATTACAAATGGTGGTCGTGGAGTAAATTCAGCAGAAAAAGTTGCTTTCATGACGTTACAACCTGACCAATCAGCGGCGACCAGTCTCTTAAAGTCATATCACAGCCCTACTCAGCCCTACTCAGCCCGGTTAGACCCTGCCCTGGATCAGGTACTAAAAAAGTACCTGCTAGCCGGTGCTGGGGCTAATGGAAAAGCGCCTAAAGCGGGCTGAGTGGTGCGGTGTAGGGCTAAGTGAGGCTAGTGGAAAAGGGCCTTTATTGGCCAGCATAGTTGTCTGTCTTCAAATGTAGGTGTTGAGGAGCCCAGCCAAGGCATTGGCTTCAGAGCTAAAGGTGCATTCAGACCAAACACAAGCACAAATTTTTTGGGTGGTGTGACTGTATTTTAACTCACTGTAAACATGCGAATAGATGCAAATTCTCATCTGAGTGGGGTTGCCTTCATAACTCCTGCAGCTGCTTTCTACCTGCTGTGGAAATTCCCAAATGCCATCATGATTAGGTTTACGTTATCCGGTGGGGCACACAGCTGGGAAAATGTCATTGCCTCCTCCAGAAACTGTGCCTGGATTTTTTTTTTTTTTTTTTTTTTGTTACTTATTTGTACCCGTAGGTAGATTCGGTTTGCAGTCTGGTGACAAGCCACCGGCTGCTGGTCGCTGCGTGCGCGAGCGCCCTAAACCTACATGTTTTTGGTATGCGGGAGGAAACCGGAGAAATCCCGGAGTAAACCCGCGCAACACGGGGAGAACATGCAAACTCCACACAGCTCACTGTTGGTCGGGGGCTGGAATCGAACCCACGATCCCCGCGATCCCCCGGCCGAGGGTAAAACTGTGCTGCCACAGTGCTAAACCACTGCGCCACCGTGCACCGTGCACCGTGCAGCCCGGATGATGGTTGTTTGCCTGCTAGGACTTGTTAACACATCCGTAGCAGTGGTACGTCTGTGGATAAACACCAGTTACTCCATTTCAACTCTCCAAGTCCGGTCCATCTGTAGGTGAGTGACAGTCTCATTTTTAAACTAGTTTACTCTCCAGTGTTGATACTTTTACTTTGGTGACGGCAGAATGTCAAGGCTGATTACTAGCGTTTGCTACCAAATCCCTCATGCAAATGCACAAATTTGTGTGTATTCACATGTTCACATTAACTTAACATGTATTTGCAATTTGGTGTGAATGCACAATAACAGTGTTACTAGGGAGCTGGCTTAACAAGCACGATTAATATTGTTATTTTCTTTAGAGTTCAGTTATCGTAATAAACATCACTATTTCCACCTGGTTCACTAATCCACAGTTGATGATATTTATTGCATTATTCTGGCTTATTTTGTTGAATTTTTGCTGAGATGCTACATCTATCTGCAAGCATTGCCTTAGCTAGGGAGTCAGTCTCTGTCAGTCTAACGGCATCAGAGCTCGTCTTAGGGGAGAGAGGATGAACTTCAGCTTGCCTGGCGTTATCTTAATGGCTGGTTTTGGTTGCTATTTTCTCTAAATTCTATTCACCCCCACTGAAATCCTTGTTCATCTACCAACACTTGACCAAATATGTCATTCTTAGATGTTATTTTAGTTCACTGAGACCCAAGGTGGTTAGCTGAAGCTAGCAGTTTAGCCATTCATTCACTAATGTTTCTGCTATTATTGGACTCCAGGGACCGGTCATATCCTATTGACCTCTGAAACCATGTACCCATGCCCACCAGTGATGCATTACTTTATTTATTCTTTGAGACAAATTTACATTAGTTGTCTCAGGCTTGCTATCTAACCTAGCCAGCTAAGATTAGCAATAGTGATGTAAGAGGGAGAGTGGCATTAAACACAGCGCTTAGGATTTTAAAGAGACTTGCACTGAAATGAACCATTCAAAGGAAGGATTGCAAAAAATGGTTCACAATGATGCTGCAACAATTAAACATTTAAAGGCAATTTAACCAAATTATATCACTGTGGAGAGTGTAAATAACGAGACTGATTCATGAAGCAGACGACTTTATTCACTGTCTCATCAGTCATACACAGGAAAAGCATGTCTCAATACACCATGGGTTCTCCTTTTATACCAACCGCTCATCTCACATTTGCATGACATTTCACATCACCATACATCACATTTGCATGACATTTCACATCACAATACATTCATCCTTTCTCCCCCCAACTCCTTCTTCCTGCTATCTCACCATGATCTCCCTAGCTATTGTTCTCCTCTGTTTACCCTCTGCATCCAGTCTGAGATGATTAACCCAGTCTCTACACCGCCCCCTCAGAATCTCAGACAGAGTTTCAGTCCTCACGTCCTTTTGGCTTCAGTCTCCTCCCATATCTGCTGTAACGGGGGTTTACCGCCTCCGTGGCGCTGCTGTGCCAGCGGGGGGCTCCTGAGGGTGTGTCTGTCTGCGGGTGGGCCCTGGCAAGGGGGGAGGAAACTTCGATTTGCCCGTGAGACTGCTCTGATGAATCGTTTACCTGGGGAGTTCTCAGTGGGGGTCTTCCGCGCCGAGGGGCCTGAGCCAACAGCACTTGCTCGTCCGCCATCACAAAGGGGGGCTTAAGTCTGTCTATGCATATTTTCTCCCGACGACCCCCCAAGTCTAACAAAAAATGTTTGTCCCCTGTTTCCAGCACTCTGAACGGGCCATCGTAGGGTGGGCGCAATGGAGGGCGGTGGGCATCGTGCCTGACAAACACGAATGCCGCGTTCTTCAAAGTTTTTGGCACAAAAGCGTGTGGAAAACAGTGGTGGGCTGGGCCCAGCAGCGTGCCTGTGTCTGCACTATGCTGCAAATGCTGAGACGGGCAGCTGTCCGGCACGGGATTATCTGGAAAAAATTCCCCGGGCAGCCGCAGTGGCTGAGAAAAAACAAGCTCTGCCGGGGAAGCCTCCAAATCCTCTTTTGGTGTGGAACGCAACCCCAATAAAACCCACGGCAACCGGTCTACCCAATTTGCATCCGTCAGCGAAGCCCTGAGCGCTGCTTTCAGTGACCTATGAAAATGCTTGCATAACCCATTGGCCTGTGGGTTGTACACGGTTGTGCGATGAATTGCAACACCAAGGCTGCAGGCCATCGCGGACCAGAGGTCGGAAACAAACGGAGGGCCCCTATCGGACGTGATGTCCGACGGGATTCCAAAACGCGCCACCCATGTCGTCAAAAAAGCGTGCGCCACATCCGCGGACGTGGTTGCCGCCAGCAGGACTGCTTTTGGCCAGCATGTGGTGCGGTCCACCACTGTCAGAAGGTGTGTGCACCCCTGCGATGGCGGGAGGGGGCCCACGAGGTCCACGTGAACATGGTCGAACCTCTTAGCCGGTATACAAAACGGCTCCAAAGGAGCCTTCGTGTGTCTGTGTATTTTGGCTCGTTGGCACGCTACGCAGGCTGCAGCCCACTCTTTCACTTGTTTGCGCAGGCCTGGCCACACAAACTTCGCTCCCACTATTTTGACTGACGCGCGCACTCCTGGGTGCGCCAGAGCGTGAACTGACTCAAACACGCGGCGACGCCACGCAACTGGGACCACCGGGCGCGGGCGTCCCATGGAGACGTCGCAGATTGGGGGGGGGGGGCTTGCCGTCTTGCAGTACTTTGCTCTCCAGACTTAACCCTGTTGGTCCAGACTGGAGCGCGCGCACGTCCGTATTGCTAATCTGCTCTGCAGCCATGGCTGTATAATCTATCCCCACGCAGACCGGGGCCACTACTGCGCGCGAGAGGCTGTCCGCCACCACATTCAGTTTACCCGACACATGCTGAATATCGGTCGTAAACTCCAAGATCGCTGCCAGCTGTCTCTGCTGCCGGCCCGACCATGGTTTCGAAACCTTGGCCATCGCGAACGTCAGCGGCTTGTGGTCCACGAACGTGGTAAAGCTGCGCCCTTCCAGCCAGAACTGGAAGTGGCGTATAGCCAGGTGGAGAGCCAGCAACTCTCTGTCAAATGCACTGTATTTACGCTCACTGTCGCGCAAAGCCCTGCTGAAAAAAGCCAGCGGCTGCCAAGAACCAGCGACACGTTGCTCCATGACGTCCCCTATGGCCACGTCCGAGGTGTCGGTAGTGAGCGCTATCCGGGCTGCCGGGTCTGGGTGCGCCAACAGTGCGGCGTTTGCCAGGGCTGTTTTAACCTCAGAGAATGCCTGCTCTCGCTCCGGAGTCCATTCGACTCTATCCGTGGGTTTCCGTCTCTTGAGCGCGGCGTACAATGGCTGCATGAGTTGAGCTGCGCGGGGGAGGAACCGGTTATAAAAGTTAACCATCCCCAAAAATTCTTGCAGCACCCTGACCGTCTGAGGCAGGGGAAAATTCACCACAGCGCGCATTTTGTCGGGCAAGGGTATCGCTCCCTCCGGTGAGACGCGGTGCCCCAAAAAATCAATCCCCGTCACGCCGAACTGGCATTTCGCCGGGTTGATTATTAACCTCTGCTCCTCCAACCTCCGGAAAACCATCGTAAGGTGGGTTACGTGTTCGTCCTCGGACACACTGGCCACCAGGATATCATCCAGGTAGACGAACACAAACGGGAGATCATGCAACACCGCATCCATCATGCGCTGGAATCTCTGTGCCGCTCCTTTTAATTCGAAGGGCATGCGTAAAAACTCAAACAAGCCAAACGGAGTTATTACCTCCGCCAAGGAGGTTATGTTTTCATCGCCGTTGGTTTGTCTGTCTGTCTCTCTGTCTGTCTGTTTGTTAGCAACATAACTCAAAAACTTATGCACGGATTTTCATGAAATTTTCACAGATTGTCAGAAATGGGGTATCCTACAGATGATTAGATTTTGGTGGTGATCCAGATCACCATCCAGAAGAAAACCACCATTACAGAAAATGCGATTTTCGTGAATAACTACTGAACCACTAATCCTATCATTGTCAATCCAATTGCTAGTCATATGTTTTCATGGTCAAGGAATCTGAAAACGTACACACAAACACTGTATGGGGGGAACTGTGGCGCTTGGCGGAGGTCTGCGATCTCCGAGTGCTTTTCTAGTTACCGCTGTTTTGGGTACGTCCTCCGCGCGCACTGGGACCTGGTGGTAACCGCGGACCAGGTCTATTTTAGAAAAAATGCGTGCTCCGGCGAGGTGAACAGAAAAATCCTGAATATGGGGAACTGGGTAGCGGTCGTGCACTGTGGCGTTATTCAATCTGCGGAAATCACCACACGGTTGCCACGATCCCTCAGCCTTAGGGACCATGTGTAGCAGGGATGCCCATGGGCTGTTAGTTCGCCTGATGATGCCCAACCTTTCCAGGTTGGCAAACTCCTCGCGTGCTATGGCCAGTTTAGCTGCGTCCAAGCGCCAAGGCCGTGCGAAAACGGGCGGCCCGGTGGTGGTGATAAAGTGTTCCACCCCGTGTTTAGCAATGGCCACCGAAAACGTCGGGACCGTGAGTGCTGGGAACTGAGTGAGCAGTGTGTGGAACTTATCGCCTGGAGCTGTGACGCTGGCTTATGTTATTGGCCCGGCCCCTCGAGCTGTACAGGGGAGAGAATCAAAAGACAGTGCATTAACCAGGCGCCTGTTAGCCACATCAACTAGTAACCCATGTGCACACAGAAAATCAGCTCCTAGGACTGGGATACTCAGTGCCGCTATGACAAAAGTCCACTCGTACATACGGCCGTGTAAGGATAAAGTCAGTGTTCTCTCACCAAAAGTCTTAATGCCCGAGCCGTTTACTGCTACCAGCCCGGGGCCGCTAGGTCCTGCTAGCCAGTCGGCGTAGGACGGCAGGATGATGCTCTTCTGGGCTCCGGTGTCTATGAGGAAGCACCTCCCCGAGCGCGAGTCTGTCATGTAGAGCAGCTTGTTCTCTCACCGGCGGTCACAGCTGCTACCGACTGCCAGCCTTGGCATTTCCCGAGCGCTTGAATTGGCACGGTGGCGCACATCTGCGTGCGTTCTCTCCGAAGCGGCGGTGGTAGAAGCAGAGCATGTCTCTCTGGCGCTCCCTGGCCCCCGCTGCCGCTACCGCCGGTGGCTCCTCGTCTCCGCTGGTCGTCTCGCTGGGTTCCGACGCTGCCGCGTTCACTGTGAAGACTCTGGTGGTGAGGATGATCCGATCTGCCTCCTGGGCTAGCGCACGGTAGTCACGCGCAGCCAGCAACGGCGAATTGGCAAGAAACGTTCTGGCCACTGTTGGGAGGTTCCGGAGGAAAAGGTGGGTAAACAGAAAATGCCCGTCGTCCGTACCCATTAACGCCAACATCTTCTCCATCAGTTCGACCGCCGAACCATCTCCTAACTCGGAGTGCCTCAGGAACCTCTCTGCTCTCTCACAGTCCGAGAGTGTGTAGCGCCGGGTCAGCGCAGCCTTGAGAGCCTCATATTTGTCGTGGGCTGGAGGCTGTTGGAGCAGGCTCACTACTTGCTGAGACGAGCGAGCATCCAGCGCTGCAACCACATAGTAATACTTGGTGTCGTCTGCCGTTATCCCCTAGAGGGCGAACTGAGCCTCGGTGTGGTGGAACCAAGAGTGCGGGTTGTGCAGCCAAAAGTCCGGTAGTTTGACCGAAACAGCGCACGCATTGCTGGGAGTTCCTGTCCGGGCCGTCTCTGGGATGCTTGCCGCATCGCTGGGACTTCCCGTCTGGGCCGACTCCAGGGTTCTTGCCTCGTGTTCCATAATTCGTCAAAGGTTCACCAGTGTGGAGAATGTAAATAACAAGACTGATTCATGAAGCAGACGACTTTATTCACTCTCTCATCAGTCATACACAGGAAAAGCATGTCTCAATACACCATGGGTTCTCCTTTTATACCAACCGCTCATCTCACATTTGCATGACATTTCACATCACCATATATCACATTTGCATGACATTTCACATCACAATACATTCATCCTCCCCCCCCCAACTCCTTCTTCCTGCTATCTCACCATGATCTCCCTAGCTATTGTTCTCCTCTGTTTACCCTCTGCATCCAGTCTGAGATGATTAACCCAGTCTCTACATCACAAACATTTCATGAAGACCTGTCTGTGGGAAAACTGCAGCGAATGGGACCTTTAAGTCTACTTAAAGACACTAGACACTAAAGGCGCTTTTCCACTAGGGTCAGTACGGTACGGTTCAGTATGGGACGGTACAGTTCGGCCCGCTTTGTGTTTCCACTGCACTAGGTCCCACTTGATGTGGGTGGGAATAGTTACGTGGAGGCGGCACAACCCTCTCCCTCCCGTTACATAAAACAAGCGTAACTGGCGTAAAACAAGCGTAACGTTACGCAAAACACAAGCTGGCAGGATACAAAGCGTCTGCGTTCTCTGGCTTTTTTTTTGCCAGAATAAAGGCAAAAAAGGAGAACAGAAGGCAAAGGTGGCGATATGACACACTCTGGAAAAGTACTGGAGCGTTTAGGAAACCATAGAGAAGTATAAAGGGGAAGACATGAGGATACAAACTACATCACGTTTGATGGTAAGCTAATGAATGCTAATGCTACTTTGCTTTTAAGTCCACCAGACAACATTGTAATGTCGGCAAGTTATCGGTATTAGGTACTAAAGTATGTATTCTCTGTGTGTGTGTTTCAGATGGCTCTCTTGTGGCAAAAATATCGCTTCAACCCGTCGGTCTGAACGTTCAACACAGTGATGTCAACCCAGCTTCACAAACGCGAAGTGGTTACAGAACTGCAGAATGTCTGTAGAAATGTTTAGCTTCCTGTGCAACAAATTGCTCTGATCTGTGTCAAAATCATGGAGAGACTGTTGAGACGTCATGGGATTTACCTGCTCCAGCCAGTGGTGTCGTGGCAAAACATGGATCAGCTAGGTGCCGTATTGTAGTATATGAGCCGTAAAATATATATTTCAACAGGTAAACAGTACTGAGTTAGGCATAAGATATATTTAACAATTATGATGCATTTTAAGCCAAAACAAATGGATCAAAGATTAAAAGTAATTAAATAATGCAATCACAAGGTTACATGGAGAAATAAATGGGTTAATTGGAAATATATCGTATTGAGTATTGTTGACTACATGTAGATACTGTATAAATATATATTCTGTGCATCAACACTGAACTATAGATGTATTCATGTAGTATTGCCCTGGGAATTTTGACAATAAACCTTTGTGCTTTTACAGATGTCTCTACCTTTTTTTTTACCTCCGCCAAGGAGGTTATGTTTTCACCGGCGTTGGTTTGTCTGTCTGTCTGTCTGTTTGTTTGTTAGCAACATAACTCAAAAACTTATGCACGGATTTTCATGAAATTTTCACAGATTGTCAGAAATGGGTATCCTACAGATGATTAGATATTGGTGGTGAGCCGGATCACCGTCCGGAAGAAAACCGCCATTATGGAAAATGCGATTTTCGTGAATAACTACTGAGCCACTAATCCTATCATTGTCAATCTAATTGCTAGTCATATGTTTTCATGGTCAAGGAATCTGATTTTTATGTGTGAAGGTTACCACCAAGTGACATAGTAAATACTAAAAGATTGGAAAAGCTGTCTAAGAACAATCCAGCAGTTTGACAAATCACTTTTGGTTTGGTGTAAGTCTGCCAACAGAATTATGAACCATAAAGCAGTTTGTGTTAAAATGTTAAATCCCATTAAACCCGAACTCAGGGGTGTCCAATCATGTGCCATGGAGGGCCAAGACCCTGCATGTTCTTCGATCCCATTATTTGGAAATCCAGATGCTAATATGGCCCAGAATTCCTCCATATACTGGGACTATCACTAAAGTGTGCAGTGTCTTCTGCACTGGCACATCCAACAATACAGTCTTCAGCAAATAATTGTTTTGGTTATTTTTCTTAAAAATTAGCCATTATTTTCAAAGTCACTGATAAATGGTTCGTACTGTTGACTCTTTTCCCACTGGTGTCTTAACAGACAAAATAGAAAATCATGATGCAAACACATAAGTCACTAAATTGTTTATTACAATCAGCAGCAAATTCCAGATTATTTAGAATGTGCAAAATTCAAACTGTAAAAAAAAAAAAAAAAAAAGAAACTGGAATGGGTCACACACGCCGGCCACGCTGCCTCACTGAGAAGCAACTGGATCGGCCCCTCGTACTGGTCCAGCAGATCTTCAGCCTGCATCTCTGTAAATAGTGAGGCAAGGTCCGGTTTGGGTAGATCGTTTTCCTCTTGCCTAGATGAAAGACAGAAATGGGTGGTGGATAATTAAAGCAAGTTTAAAACATATTTGAGAAATGAATGAATGAATCTTTATTTCGGATAGATTAGATTAAAAGAAAGGAACAGAATAATATAACAAAGGAGGAAAAAATCCAACAAGGTCAAATTAAACAGCAACTCCTCGGATTATACAATTCAACATAAATTATTCGAAATGGGTGATGGCTGAAGCCACAGCTTATGTTGCCCACCTATGTTCCATCTAAGAATTCAAAAAAGAAAAGAAAATAAGAGTGATTACAAATCAGAACAAAGCCAAGACAAAACGTGACAAAAAACTAAGCAACAGCACAACACAGAATGGATATGATAATCCTGATGTGATTTTACATGTCGTTTTGTATATATGTTTGGAGTATTTCTTCCTTTAGTTTTTGTTTAAATTGTCCAAGCGTTGTATGTGATTTTAATTCAGGTCCAAAATCATTCCATAATCTGACTCCTTGCACTGAGACACAGTGTTGCTTGGTGGTAGTTCTCACTGAAGGTTTTTGAAATATACATGTTCCTCTGAAATGATATTGTTTCTCCCATATTTGGAACAACTTTTGGATATTTGCGGGCAGATTTGGAGATTTGCGGGTAGATTCTTCACTTTAAACAATATTGCTGCAGTTTTAAAATCAACCAGATCTTTCAACTTGAGAGCTTTTAATTTAAGAAAAAGTGAGTTTGTTGATTCCCTGTAAGCCGCTTTGTTTATTATTCTAATAGCTCTCTTCTGAAGCATAAAGATTGGACATATGATTGTTTTATGTGTATTTCCCCATACTTCAGTACAATATGTCATGTATGGGAGTATTAATGAATGACACAAAGTATATAGTGTGGGTTGATTCAGCAAAAATTTCACTCTGTGTAGTATTGCAATTGATTTGCATATTTTACCTTTAATATAATTAATATGTGACTTCCAACACAGTTTATTATCAATTAGTACGCCAAGGAATTTAATTTCGGATACCCTTTCAATCTCTACACCATTTACACTGAGTTTAGATACTGAGTTGTTGTGATGGTGTGAAATAAAGTTATCAATAAACGTTTAGCCACCGCTGTGTCGCCCTGGTTTCAAGTGTGGGTGGTGTTTTGTGCTTGTATTGCGAAAATATAAAAGGAAGCACTACAATGGGTCTCAAATATTTGTAATGTGTTCTTTTACTGGATGAGTTTAAAGACAAAACACTATAAACTACACATATAAACTAAATTCTAATGGTGCCTGAACAACTCCCATTCCCCAAAGTGCAAGACACACTATTATGACTATAACTCATAAAGAATCACAGAAATGATCTGATAAAAAAAATAAATAAACAAGCGGTTTATTTTACAGTGGCTATTATTGAATGTGCCATTCATTTTCAATTACTCTGTAATTAATATTCACACAATCAAATAAATCTCAGTTCAGTCCCTTTCATATTTGCTTAAAAAGCAAAAGATTTGACTATAAATAACAAGATGTGTAGCGTACCTGTCAGAACACATTGCTTTCAAAACGTCGCCATACAGAGCAGATCCTGTTTGGACTCTACAACGAAAATACACACAACTTAAGTACATGCACAGCACGAAAGTGCAACATGTAAAAAAAACACCTTTTTAACCAGGATTACAACTAACTTATTTCATCAGATATTGTCAACACAAGCACAAAATACAAGGACGGATGTAGCATTGAGCTAGGTCATCATTTAAACAAGATTAAGTTTTCATCTGTCCAAAGTGAATTTTCCACTGCTGGGATAAATAACGTAAAATATGCATATCACATCACTCACCGTCCTCTATATCCCAGTATCATAGCTTCAACTGCTGAAGTTGGGTGCTCCCGTGGCTGTACATTCAATTCAGTTCGGGCGGCTCCATCTGCTTCCTAGTGCGTCTCCGTCTACTTTCCAGTGCGGCACCGTCTGCTTCTCTCTGGATTCTGTCATCAGCCGAAACGCACAGAAAACTCTGCTGGACTGCGGTGTTGATTTCTGCTGATTTCTGTTAAGCCATTCTATCGTTGTTGTTTATAATATCACTTGTTGGCTGGCTCACAGACGAATAATTGCAAATGGTGGCTTGCCAGTGATTCTGGAAAGTCAGCCTAACGCCCACTCTCATGACACTATGCCCGGACCAATCAGTGGCCTGCAGTGTTTTTACGTAATCGAGACGGTACCCTTGGAACCACAATTGAGCAGTTCTGATAAAATAGGAACAGTTCCGAAAAAACAGAACTGAAAGCAGTTACGGTCCCTAATGGAAAAGCGGACAAACCGTCCCATCCCATACCAAACCATACTGTACTGACCCCAGTGGAAAAGCGCCTTAATCACCTGCTGTGAGTTTGCACATTTAATAGTAAAAATGAGTATAAATACTAGCCACGAAGGACGATTTACAAAAAGGCAAGAAACATAGACCACGAAGGGTGACTACAGGAAAAAGGTAGCAAAGGAAAACCATGAAAGGTTCTTACAATTAAACTGATAAGGCAGAGTAAAAGGCAGAGACTAAAACAGGAATCAGAATCAGTCGGTGAAAGGAATCAGTCGGTGAAAGGCAAGGTCGCTGCGAGGAATGAACCCTGCAAGCGAGCTTAAATAATCATGGGGGAGTAACCAAAATAAGAATCAGGTGTGGATGCATGAGTGAGAAGTAATTAAAGACACTAAACAGCTGTGACAGGCCGTGAACAGATTTGACAGGCGGAAGTCACATCATGGTGCTGTCAAAATAAAAGCACAAACATAAAAGACAGATACATATACAGAAAAAGAGCAATAACCAAAAGACCTGAACATGGCACAGACCCGCGCTCGGCATCATGACATTGCCCCTCCCTTAAGGGGTGGATCCAAGACACCCCACCGTAACATCAAAAGGAATGAAAATACACCCGCCCTCAAAAATAGGCCCCGGGAGGGTGGTGGGGGGATCCAGGCCTGGAGGGAGAGACACAAAAAACAAACCAAACACACATGACCCACCACAGTGACAAATAAAGTGTAAGGAAGACTAGACAATACTGAGTAAACAACAGATCAGTTCAGGTGGCCTTCCGGAGTCCTGGCTCCACCCGACCATCAGGTGGAAAAGATCGGGCAGCCTACCAGGTCTCCAGAGCCACCAAAATGGAGGGGAGAGTCCATTGGATGGTCTTCCAGAGTAGAGAAGTCACCCAAGTAACCCAGAGAGTTCGTCAGGCGGTCTCCCCTCATCTCTAGGCCAACGGGTTGGGAAGCACCACACATCTCCCCCCCCGGAGGCGGTAGTTGGAAGCTGTGCTTCCCGTGGACCCAGAGGCCAGGAGCCAGGCACCCAGCGAAGGGGATGGCGATGAATGAACCACAACAAAACTGGAAGTGGAGGAAGAACCCGCAGTGAACTTGGGCATAGGCGCAGCACCCTCGGTGACCCCGGGCTGGGGAGTAGCCGCACCCTCGATGGGACCGGACTGGAACAGAGCTGCACCCTCGATGGGACCGGAATGGAACAGAGCTGCACCCTCGGTGGAACTGGACTGGGACAGAGCTGCATCCTCGGTGGACCCGGACTGGGACAGAGCTGCATCCTCGGTGGACCCAGACTGGGACAGAGCTGCATCCTCGGTGGACCCGGACTGGGACAGAGCTGCACCCTCGGTAGACCCGGACTGGGACAGAGCTACACCTTCAGCGGATCCAGACTGGGACAGAGCTGCACCCTGGGACAGAGCTGCACCCACGGTGGCCCCTAGGCTGAAGTGTAATGGCCACAGCGGACCCCCACTGGGGCGCGGTACCCATGTGGGATTCAGGCTGGGCCGCAGCACCCACGACGGTCCTCGACTAGCAAGCAAGCAAAGTTTATTTGTATAGCACTTTTCACAGATATACGTATATCACAAAGTGCTTCACAGCAAGTTAAAATTTACAAATACCCAGAAATTAAAATCAACAGAAATAAGATAGCTCGGGGGTGGACGAGATTCACCATGAGTACCTCAAGGCCCTGGATGTTGTAGGGCTGTCATGGTTGAAATGCTTCTGCAACATTGCGTGGAGGTCGGGGGCAGTGCCTTTGGCATGGCAAACTGGGGTGGTGGTTCCTCTCTTCAAAAAAGGGGACCGGAAGGTGTGCTCCAAGTTCAGAGGGATCACACTCCTTAGCCTCCCTGGGAAGGTCTATGCCAAGGTACTGGAAAGGAGAGTCCAGCCGTTGGTCGAACCTCGGATCCAGGAGGAGCAATGTGGTTTTCATCCTGGCCATGGCATATCGGGCCAGCTCTTTACCCTCTCGGGAATTCTCGAGGGTTCGTGGGAGTTTGCCCAACCAGTTTACAGACGTGGACAAAATTGTTGGTACCCCTCTGTTAATGAAAGAAAAACCCACAATGGTCACAGAAATAACTTGAATCTGACAAAAGTGGTAATAAATAAAAATTCTATGAAAATTAACCAATGAAAATCACACAATGCTTTTGAATTGTGGTTCAACAGAATTATTTTAAAAAACAAACTCATGAAACAGGCCTGGACAAAAATGATGGTACCCTTAACTTAATATTTTGTTGCACAACCTTTTGAGGCAATCACTGCAATCAAATGATTTCTGTAACTGTCAATGAGACTTCTGCACCTCTCAGCAGGTATTTTGGCCCACTCCTCATGTGCAAACTGCTCCAGTTGCCTCAGGTTTGAAGGGTGCCTTCTCCAGACGGCATGTTTCAGTTCCTTCCACAGATCTTCAATAGGATTTAGATCAGGGCTCATAGAAGGCCACTTTAGAATAGTCCAATGTTTCGCTCTTAGCCATTCTTGAGTGTTTTTAGCTGTGTGTTTTGGGTCATTATCCTGTTGCAAGACCCATGGCCTGCGACTGAGACCAAGCTGTCTGACAATGGGCAGCACATTTCTCTCTAGAATACCTTGATAGTCTTGAGATTTCATTGTACCCTGCACAGATTCAAGACACCCTGTGCCAGATGCAGCAAAGCAGCCCCAGAACATAACAGAACCTCCTCCATGTTTCACAGTAGGGACAGTGTTCTTTTCTTGGTATGCTTCATTTTTGCGTCTGTGAACATAGAGCTGATGTGCCTTGCCAAAAAGTTCCAGTTTTGTCTCATCTGTCCATAGGACATTCTCCCAGAAGCTTTGTGGCTTGTCAACATGCAGTTTGACAAATTCCAGTCTGGCTTTTTTATGATTTGTTTTCAACAGTGGTGTCCTCCTTGGTCGTCTCCCATGAAGTCCATTTTGGCTCAAACAACGACGGTTGGTGCGATCTGACACTGATGTACCTTGGCCTTGGAGTTCACCATGAATGTGTTTAGAGGTTGTTCTGGGCTCTTTTGTTGCCATTCGTATTATTTGTCTCTTCCATTTTTCATCAAGTTTCCTCCTGCAGCCACATCCAGGGAGGTTGGCTACAGTCCCGTGGATCTTAAATTTCTGAATAATATGTGCAACTGTAGTCACAGGAACATCAAGCTGCTTGGAGATGGTCTTATAGCCTTTACCTTTAACATGTTTGTCTATAATTTTCTTTCCAATCTCCTGAGACAACTCTCCTTTGCTTCCTCTGGTCCATGTTTAATGTGGCACACACCATGTCAACAAACAGCACAGTGACTGCTTGTCACCCTTTAAATAGGCCGACTGACTGATTAACAGTTTGTAGACACCTGTGATGTTAATTAGAGGACACATCTTGGTTGAACATGTCCCTATGGTCACATTATTTTCAATCTTTTCTAGGGGTACCATCATTTTTGTCCAGGCCTGTTTCATGAGTTTGTTTTTTAAAATAATTCTGTTGAACCACAATTCAAAAGCATTGTCTGATTTTCATTGGTTAATTTTCATAGAATTTTTATTTATTACCACTTTTGTAAGATTCAAGTTATTTCTGTGACCATTGTGGGTTTTTCTTTCATTAACAGAGGAGTACCAACAATTTTGTCCACGTCTGTACATGTGTTTTGTGGACTTGGAGAAGGCATTCGATCGCGTCCCTCGTGGTTTTTTGTGGGGGGTGCTTCGGGAGTATGGGGTATCGGGCTTGTTGTTACGAGCTATTTGGTCTCTGTACGACCATTGTGAGAGTTGGTTCATATGGCCAACACTCGGTCGGACTCATTCCCAGTGACAGTTGGACTCCGCCAGGGCTGCCCTTTGTCACCCATCCTGTTCATAATTTTTATGGACAGGATTTCTAGGCGCAGCCAGGGAATGGAGGGTGTCATGCTTGGTGACCACAGGATCTCATCTCTGTTGTTTGCAGATGATGTTGTCCTGTTGGCTTCATCCAGCAATGACCTACAGTTCTTGCTGGGACTGTTTGCTGCTGAGTGTGAAGCGGCTGGGATGAGAATCAGCACCTCCAAGTCCGAGTCCATGGTCCTCAGCCGGAAAAAGGTGGATTGTCCTCTCTGGGTTGGGGACAGGCTCCTGCCCCAAGTGGAGGAGTTTAAGTATCTTGGGGTCTTATTCACGAGTGAGGGAAGAATGAAGCGAGAGATTGACAGACGGATCGGAGCAGCATCTGCAGTGATGCAAACGTTGTATCGGTCTGTTGTGGTGAAGAGGGAGCTGAGTTCTAAGGCAAAGCTGTCGATTTACCAGTCAATCTACGTTCCTACTCGCACCTATGGTCACGAGCTTTGGGTAATGACCGAAAGAACGAGATCGTGGATACAAGCCGCTGAAATTAGCTTTCTCCGGAGGATTGCTGGACTCACCCTCAGAGATAGGGTGAGGAGCTCAGTCATCCGGGAGAGGCTCAGAGTAGAACCGCTGCTCCTCCACATTGAAAGGAGTCAGTTGAGGTGGTATCAGGTTCAGGTTTGGGTTACTTTATTTGTACCAGTAGGCAGATTTGTTTTGCAGTCAGGTGACATCCATATTTACAAACCACAATTACATTCAACATGAACACAAACACAGGCACACATGTAGCTGACTATTAACATGATAAAAGTACTCAAGCCTCCACCAATCAGGACATAGGACAAAGAGATAAGAGAAAAAACAAAGAGATAAGAGAGAAGGGTCATATTAAAAAGTTAAAGACTAGTCAAAGAGGTTAAAAACTCAAAAGTCTAAAACCCAATAAAAGATTTAGAACCCAAATAAAAAAACCTACAAAAATAAGTAAATATAAACCTACAAAAATAAGTAAATATAAAATAAAATTAATAAATAGGTAACTAAATTATGTGCAATATATTGTTACATACCTACAACTTAGGTTAATTGGCATCAAAACTAGGGATTCTAAATTGTCCTTAGGTATGGATGCGAGAGTGAATGGTTGTCTGTCTCTCTGTGTTGGCCTTGCGATGGACTGGCGATCTGTCCAGGGTGTACCCTGCCTCTCGCCCAAAGACGCTGGGATAGGCTCCAGCCCCCCCGCGACCCGAAAGGATTAAGCGGTAGAAGATGGATGGATGGATGGATGGATATTGTTACATCTTGTTCAACTCTTTAACAGCAGCAGGAACAAAGCTGCTTTTGTAGCGCTGAGTTTTACTTTTTGGGACAGCAAACCTCCGTCTGGAGGGAAGAAGCTGAAAGTGGCAGTGCAAAGGGTGGGAGTCATTTAAAATGGAGGTAGCAATCCTCTGTACCTGTCTGGTGTACAGGGATGTCAGGCTCAGCTGTGACTCACCAAGCAAACAACTGGACCATCTAACTACCTGATCCAAGGATTTCCTCTGTTTTAGCTTTATCTGACCAAACCATGACACTAAAGAAAAGGATAAAACAGATTCAATAAAAGCCCGATAAAACATTGTCATTATGGTTCGGTCAGTTTGGAAGCGTGCAAGTTTCCTTAAACAATGCAAATGTTGCTGACCCTTTTTGCACACCCTTTCACAGTTCTCTTCAAAGTTTAAATTACTATCAATAATCGTCCCAAGATATTTGTAGGATTGTACACATTCGGTGGTCTGACCTTTTAGTACAGTGACTTCGTGCCTGGGAGTTTTCCTCCTAAAGTCAATAATCATATCTTTAGTTTTTGTCGTATTCAGCTGCAGGTAGGAATCCTCACACCAGTGAACAAAATCATCATCTACTGGGCCGTGGCCTCTCTCACCATCCTGGAGGAGACTGACAACAACTGAATCATCAGCATAATTTATAATGTGTCTGTTGTCATGTCTGCTCCAACACATGTTTGTGTACAGGATGAAGAGTAGTGGTGACAACACACACCCCTGAGGAGAGCCAGTAGAAGAACACTTTTGGTCAGACAATGTACCACTGACCCTTACTCTCTGTGTCCTGTTGGTTAAAAAATCCGGAATCCAACCCACCAGATTATTACTCAAATCAAATTGTTGCAGGAGCCTTTCAACTAAAATATGAGGTTGGATTGTATTAAAGGCGGAAGAGAAGTCCACAAATAAAAGCCTGGCGTGTGTCCCATTAAAATCCAGATGTTCAAAAAGCATGTCAAACAGAGTGACAGTGGCATCCTCTACTCCTCTGTGAGGCCTATAGGCAAACTGCAAAGGATCCAATGCATGCTCAGTCTGTTTTAGGACCTCAAATCTGACCAGTTTTTCAAAAATTTTCATTAAAATTGAGGTCAAAGCAACTGGTCTAAAATCATTTTCCGTTTTAGGACAGCTGGATTTTGGAACGGGGACAACCACAGCATCTTTCCAGATCTTAGGCACATGTTGTGTCTGTGAGGACTTACTGAAAATGTAGTGAAATACAGGACTCAGTTCATGTGCACAGGACTTTACCAAGCGCCCACATATATTATCAGGGCCCTGACTTTTGTTCACTTTTACAGCACAGAACGCCCTTTTAACATCCTGCACCTCAATATTAAAGTGATGATTGTCTTTGAGTTTCTGTTTCAAATCTTGGGTTTCTGTGCTAAAATCAAAGGAGTCAAAACGACCGTAAAAACAATTAAGAGCATTAGCCAGCTCTGTGTCTGAATTAAAACCATCTAAAAACACACGATTACTGTGCTCTGTGCTCTGAAGGCCTGCAATAGTTTTCATACTGGCCCAGACTGAACCAAGCTTCTTTGTTGCCATCTTGCTTTCCAACTCTGATATATAATTCTGTTTTGCTCTTAAAATTTCAGCCTTCAGCTCTTTTGTGGCAACCTGCAGCTGAGAATCAACCCCCTGTTTAAAGGCAAGTGCTTTCCTCTGTAAGCAGGATTTAACTGATTTTGTAACCCATGGCTTGTTGTTGGGATATATTTTGACACGTTTATGTGGAACGATCATGTCTCTACAGAAAGCCATGTATGAGCATGTCATGTCCACTTAAGAGTCCAAATCATCTCCGCAGGACAGTGTAAACACCTCCCAGTCCATACAGTTAAAGCATTCCTGGAGGCAGTGCACTGAATCCTCTGTCCACACGTTTATGTCTCTGGTCTTCGCCTTGTCTCTTCTGAGAGCAGTTTTATATGTGGGCAGCAAATGTACACAGTTGTGACCTAAGGATCCTAAAGGGGGAAGGGGAATAGATTCATAGGCCTTCTCAATAGATCCATAGCACAGGTCCAATGTCTTTTTTCGCCTGGTTGGGCAGGAGACATACTGATAAAAGTTTTTAAGTGTCTTGTTGAAGTGTCTGGTTAAAATCCCCAAGTATGAAATTTGGAGCCTCTGGGGAAATCGACTGCAACCGCTGTACCACATCAAAGACGGTGCTGGAGGCGGAGTCAGCATGTGCCCTCGGGTGAATGTACACAGTCGTTATGAAAAGTTGGGGGAACTTCCGGGGCAGATAAAAGGGGCGTAGTGATACGGACAGAAGCTCCACATCTGGTGTACAGATGCGCTCTCTGACCGTGACAGATGTACAGTACTGTTTATTAATATATAAACATACGCCCCCCCTTCCCCGACGTTTTCCCGTTACCTCTTCCTGCTGATCCGAGCGAAGTGGGGCTCCACAGCCGTCAATCCACAGGTCCCCATCCCGGTTATGCGCTGTAAGCCACGTCTCCGTGTAAGCCATGACACAGCAGTTCTTGAAATCCTTCTGATATCGTACATTCCCTTGAATTTCATCCACTTTATTTCTCAGGGATTGTACGTTCCCCATAATAATGGAAGGAAGAGGAATGCAGTTAAGCTGACGCCTCCTCAGGCTTAATCTTACGCCTCCACGCTTTCCGCGTTTCTTCCTCTTGTCTCTCTTTTCATTGCTGTGTCCATGAAAATCTCTTAAAATAAAGTCCAGCAGTTATGGCACGGACTCAAACACAGATGCTGCATTATCCATGTTTAAGTGCAGTAACATGTCTCTGGAATACTGTATTCTTCTCGGCGTGACCGCGATCGCGCTTACCTCCAAGACAAAGAGCCGGTAGGAAAGAAATGCCAGTGCACAAACAAGAAGGAAATCCACACTGATAGAACCAGGGAGCTCTTCATTATATAGTCCACAAGCATTCAAGGACAAAAACGACACAGAGAATTACGTTGAAACACATTAAAGTGCATAAAAACAAAGACACAGACGTCAAACTTTTTTCACCCGCTGCCGGTCACTGCGTGCGCATGCGCCCGGTTGGTATGGGGATCTGATTAGGATGCCTCCTGGACGCCTCCCACTTGAGCTGTTTCGGGCACATCCCACTGGGAGGAGACCCTGGGGCAGACCCAGGACTCGCTGGAGAGACTATATCTCCCAGCTGGCCTGGGAACGCCTTGGTATCCTCTCTGAAGAGCTGGAGCAGATGGCTGGGGAGAGGGAAGTCTGTGCTTCTCTGCTTGAACTGCTGCCTCCACAACCCAGACTTCCGGAAAAGCGGTAGATGATGGATGGATGGATATATCAATAGGGGTAAAAAGAGAAAACTGTGAAGAAATAAAAGCCATTCTACGAGCGCTAAAAGCCTGTCTAAACAAATGAGTTTTCAACTCCTACTTAAAAGAGTCAACAGGCTCAAGGCAGCACAAGGACAGGGGAAGAGCATTCTAAAGCCGTGGTACAGCGGCCTGGAAAGATCGATCTCCACGGGTTCTGAACTTGGTCCAAGGGATCACCAGGAGTCTCTGGTCTGAGGATCTTAGTGATCGTGTCATGGCATAAGGAGTCAAGAGGGCTGAGATGTATGAAGGGGCTTGGCCATTAAGAGCTCTAAAATTCAAAATTAAAATCTTAAAGTGAAATCTAAAAGCAACTGGCAACTAATGAAGGGACGATAAAACTGGGGAAATGTGTTCCCTTTTCTTCGTCCAGGTTAAAAGCCGTTCTGCTGCATTTTGCACAGTCTGAAGGCGGGCAACAGCAGTTTTATTAAAACACATAAAAAGGGCATTACAATAATGTAAGCGAGACGAGATAAAAGCATGAATGATCATTTCCAGTTCAGGTGTTGAGACCATAGATCTAAATTTTGCTATATTCCTCAGATGAAAAAAGCAATTTCTGACTAGTTGCCGACCATGGCAGTCCAGTGACATAGCATTGTCAAAAACAACACCCAGGTTACGCAGGCTGGGTTGGACAGAAGAGCCTAAGCGTTGCTTTATCAGAGGAATTTTACTGTCTGGAGTGATGATCAGTGTTTCTGTCTTGTTAAGATTTAATTGTAGGAAGTTATTGTTTAACCATTTGTTAATGAAAGACAGGCAAGAGATTAAGTTTTATAAAATGTTCAGCTCATTTTCTTTAAAAGAGCAGTAAAGCTGAATGTCGTCTGTGTAAAAATGGTAAGAAACACCCTTAAACTGACTAATAATCTGGCCAAGTGGGGTTAAATACAATAAAAACAGAGTAGGGCCCAGAATTGAGCCTTGAGGAACCCCACAGGAAAGTCCTTTAACCTCTGAGATCTTCTCATTACCGTATTTTTCGGACTATAAGGCGCACTGGATTATAAGGCGCAATATCAATGAACGGGTCTATTTTCATACATAAGGCGCACTGGATTATAAGGTGCATTAAGCGAAACAAAAGAGTCAGATAAGTCAAACTTTATTCAATTCATTCACAGTAACTCTCAACATTGTTCAGTTGTAACACATAAAATACAAAACATATACACTCACTTTTTCAGTTCATTCCTCTTCCACAAATCCATCGAATTCTTCATCTTCAGTGTCTGAGTTTAACAGTTGGGCGATTTCGGCATCAAGCATGCCCGGATTGGGGTCCTTATACACACACTGTAATATTATGTTGAAGCACAGTACATATTACTTCGCGAGGCTCCTGAATACGGAGTAATACTAGCCGTAATGCTCCGACAATCCATCAAGCGGTGCGGCTTCGTAGCTTACCAAAGTTGTACTAAAACATTTTGACAGCTTTTTGAGCGCCGTGTACCACATAAAATCGGTTCGAGGTCAGTAAGCGCAACCAGAATTAATACATAAAGCGCACCGGATTATAAGGCGCATTGTTGATTTTTGAGAAAATTAAAGGATTTTAAGTGCGCCTTATAGTCTGAAAAATACGGTAAATAAAACACAAAACCCTCTGTCAGTTAAATAAGATGAGAACCATTTCAGAACTAATCCTGAAATACCAAATGTGTCCTTCATCCTATTTATCAATATATTGTGGTCCACTGTGTCAAAAGCAGCGATGAAATCCAACAACACCATGATCAAGTACTGACCAGAATCTGCTGCCATCATGATGTCACTGGAGACTTTAATTAGCGCTGTCTCGGTGGAGTGCATTTTGCGGGAACCAGACTGGAAGGTGTCTAAGATTTTATTTCTCTCTATGAATGTAGTTAATTGCTCGGCTACTACTTTCTCAAGCAATTTGGATAAGGGAAGCTTTGAAATTGGCCTGTAATTGTTCAGTTCTGTTGGGTCTAAGTTTTGTTTCTTTAATTTGGGTTCAACCACTGCTTTTTTAAAAGAACTGGGAACAGTGCCTGATAAAAGTGACCAGTTAATGATTTCGACAATTAAAGGCCCTATAGAGTAAAATATTTTGAAAAGTAGTGATGTTGGGAGGATAGCTAAGGGGCTTGAAGAGGGCTTCCTAGAGGCCAGAAGACAATTTACATCCAGTAGCGTGACTGGACTGAATAAGGACCATGTGTTAGAGGGGGCCTGATTCAGGCCAAGGTCCTCAGCAGATGGTGTAGTGCTTGCTCTAGTATCATTCACTTTATTCACCATAAAATTTGCAAAGTCATCACATTCAGCATTAGAATAAGCAGGAACCATGGCTAAATCAGGTGAGACAACGGAGTTAATGGTGTCAAACAAAAACTTGGGATTTCCCTTGTTTAAGGATATAAGCTGAACAAAATAGTTTGTTCTCGAATCCTTCATCATATCATTTAGTGAGGTTATGAGGTCTTTGAGGTGGAGTCTGTGCACCTCAAGCTTAGTGGCCTTCCACAAATGTTCCACCTTCGGACAACTTCTCCTAAGAATACAGATCTCTTCATTTAACCAAGGGCATGGTTTCTTAGGAGAAGTATAACTACACTTAATAGGAGCCATTTTATAAAGTACCAATTGGCACTGTTGGTTAAAGCAATCCACCATAGAATTTACATCCTCACATCCTGCAACAAGATGAGTGTCAAAAGCTGAAATAAACCTATCCACAGCCTGCTGGTTAATAATGCACCTCTGTCTTAATGTTTTACCTTCCTGCTGTTCCACATTAACTGACAGCTCAAAGAAAACACAGCAATGATCATTGACACAAACATCCTCCACTTTAACATTGTCCCAACTCAGTCCCAGTGAAAAGACACGGTCCAAGGAGCGCCCCTGATTATGTGTAGAGCCAGAGACATGCTGCCTAAAATTGTGAGCATCTGCAATAGGTAAAAAGTCTGCAGCAGCATTAGAAGACGTGTCATTTACATGTATATTAAAATCACCTAAAATTAAAACTCTTTCTAGTTTAATAATGGAAGATAAAAAAGTCTGAGAATTCCGATAAAAACACACCAGCTGAGCTGGGCAGGCGGGGGCTAGATTAAAACACTATAAAAGGAGTTGAGGCACTTATCTTCGATATCTGAAGTTCAAACGATGAGAAACGCTCAGAGTTCACAGACTGGCATTTGAAGCAGTTGTGGAAAATGAGAGCCAGGCCACCTCCGTGTCCACTCAGGCGAGGGGTCGCAATGAAGGAGCAGTCTGTAGGGAAGGTCTCCTTCAGGTGAACGAATTCATCCTGTCGTTGCCACATTTCAGTCAGAAATAGAAAATCTAGGTTTTCTTTCCCAATCAAATTGTTCAGGAAAAACAATTTGTTTGAGATGGAGAGGGTGTTATGAGATGAGATGAGATTGAGATTCAACTTTATTGTCATTACAACATGTATGAATACAAGGTAACGAAACGTGACTTGGCATTTGGGCACGCTCTGCAGAGCGCATCCAAGGCCGGGGCAGCCGCTAGGCGCCAGTCATAAAGAAGAAAGGAAAAAAAAGAAAAGAGAGAGGATATGACACAATAGGCGAGAGAAAAAAACATGTTTTATCAAATTGACGCTTAATGAGTAAGCGAAATTTTGATTGCAGGCAAAAAAAACCCTCGATGTATATTTAGCAGACATTTAGTAGACAAATCACACAGCAAAGGGAGGGAGAGCACTGTGTGTATATCAGTATGATGATGATGTCAGTGTGTGTGTGCAGTGTTGAGTGTATCAGTTACTGGAGTACAACAAATAGTCTCCTAGGCAACGATAGATGTTATAGTTCATGAACGCTGTCCCTGAAGAGTTCTGTTTATTGCACAGCAGCGGTGTTTGGGTTAGCAGAGCCTGCTGACACATCCGCTTATCTCAACTCTGGAGGAGTGAGTTATCCAGGGGCGCCGATTCAAGGCCGAATCTGCACAGACAGAGTATAGGATTTCCCTCTTCTCATATTCTGAGCTTACAATTCAAATTAACATTCACTGGCTTTAAATTCATATCATTCCCTGGAGAGCACGAAGCGACTCCAGATGTTTCCCCTTCTAAACACAGATGAACATGTCCGGTAGAGTCCATCTCTCTACAGTGCATGCAGATGGTAAATTCCATGTTGATCATTTGCCGCTATTTCGTGCACTCCCCATCTGGTCGAATTATTGAGAAGCAGCTCCGCCAGGTCCGCATTTTGATTAGCTCTTCCAGTTAAATTTTCGATACACCAGGAGAACTCCAAAGCCCAATCAGCAGAAATCCTGTGATCGTAAAGCCAAAACAGGTAGATGTTTTTCTACATCTTCAGTCGAATCACACAGACACATGAGTTCCAATCCATGGGTCTCTCCACATTTGGGCTCCCCCGGGCCCAATTTTCTGTTTGAAAAGGTGGTGTCAGTTGCGTTTAAAGCCCAGCTTATATCCATTTTCCGTATTTTCCATTTGGGTTGAGATCAGCAAGATGGTGAGACGGCACAGACACTCACTCAGACGCAGCAAGCTGGGATTAGGTCAGGAAGGCAGGATAGGAGGAGGGAGGAAAAATGCGACTGCTCTCTCTGAAGGCAGCAGGAAGAAGGCAGAGCCATCTTAATCCGTGATGGCAGCACAGCATAACGCCCAGCAGACTGAATGCTGACAGCTGTCAAACAGCGGTATTGTGGAGTAGAAATTCTCCGGGAGCAAAGGCAACGGTAGAACAGGTCATACCGGAGCGGTGACGTGGGGTTGTAGTCCTCCTCAGGTGTTTGCACATGGATGGGACACAAACAACTCGTGTATCCCTCTCGGTTTAGGCGGCTGGTGCGCCTCAGCCTCACCTGGATGCCGGCTCGGGATCCATGCCTCCGTGGCCTTCTACACAGTGGAGGCAGCAGCAGTAGATTTCCAAATAACAGGTCAGCACAAACAAATGGTGGAGCAAAGAAGCATCGGCCCCACTTCACATTGTGTTGCTCCATAGATGCCTTAATTTGCATCAGCATTGTACGATCATAATGTAGCTCAGTAGGGTATGTTGAAATGGCTTCAGATAGACATAGGAGGAATAAAAACGCCAGCAGCGAAAGAGCGGCAGAGGCCGTACCAGTTACAGGGGCCATCTTACCAGTCTGAACTGACTAGGACATAGCACCCACAGAGAACCGGACTGAGGTGGAGCTGCACCCTCAGAGGTCCCGGGCTGGGATGGAGCCTCCACGACGACCTCAGCAGGAGGGGGAGCAGCCCCCACGGATGTCCCGGACTGGAGCGGAGCCTCCATGACAACCTCGGCCGGAGGAGCTGGACCCACGAAGACCTCAGGCAGCGGACCCAAACCCATGGAGACCTCAGGTGTAGCTGGATGATCCTTGGTGACCCTGAGGGAAGACTCAGATAGAAAAAAAGGAACAGGGTCAGGGACACCGGCAGCAGTGGAACCCGGCAAGGCGAATGCAGACGCAGCTGACGGTTGCACCCAGCTCTCCCCACCAAGAACCAAGCAAGATCTCTCCAACACAGAAACAACAAAAATAAAGGAGAGTACTTGCCTGAGCTCGAGTTCCACCGCCGTCCAGGACTCCGTTGATCCAGATGACGATGTCTCGGGCCCGACCCTCTGGATGTCCAGCTCGGTCTCTGCTGTGGCGGCCCCTGCAGCAGGCATGATGGACAGTGCAGTCCCGGAACCCCCTGGCGATGTGACCCATGCAGGTGGCTGATAGGAGATCCGCTCTCTGTAGGCGTTGAATCCTGCAAAGCTAAGGCCCAGGGACACTCATTCATCGGGGCAGGCTCCGGATTGCAGGCGGCACTCTCCTGCCATCCAGTCCATGGCTGCGGGGCTGGAACCAGGTCCTCCCGGGCCGCAGGCTCCTCCTTCGTCCGGTGGCTTAATCCTGGAACTGGTGGACACTCAGAGGGCATAGGAGGAGACACAGAGAGAGCAGGTGAAGTCTTTATGGCTGCAACAGGTGGCGAGGACTCAGTGGACTGCAATAACTGAGCCTCATCCCCGGGAATCAGGCAAGGTAATTCATATGACGGTGATAAAGAGTGAAAAAGCACTCGCCTGCTTTCCCAGGGCACAGTGGTTTCTGCTGCAGCAGGCCCAGTATCTTCCCTCTCCGTGGCTGTGGTGGTAATGGGCCTCTCTGAAGAACATGGAGGAGCTGCCCCTACAGCCTCAATGACGGGTGAAACCAGGGAAAAAACAGCTGGGCTCTCAGCAGCGAGAGGAGGTGCCGCGGAGAAGGGGGAGGCAGCAGCAATGACCCAGGAAGAGGGAGCTGACGAGACAGCTGGTGAAAAAAACCTAAAGGCTGAAGCCGCTGTGGTTCCTTTTTGACATGGCGAAAAGGAAACTGCTGGCTGAGAGACAGAGGAGTTCCTCCGGTGGCCTGTAGCTGGGAAATGGCGGAAGGGTTGCGACATCTTCCCCCAGTGACTATCCTCCATCCGCTTCGGTACGGCCAGGTCACAGGGAGTAGAGTTCTGCACCGGGAGGCGGCGTCTTTGGGCCGGTGATGAGCCTATCACCAACCCCAGGAATTGCTGTTGAAGAGCGGAGATGATAGACAGCAGTTCAACGAACTCGGGATAATTACTCAAACCGGGATGTGCCTCCACAATCCCGACTGCTGTCACCA